>OX439430.1:15000000-16250000 GCA_949319885.1 Mecyna flavalis
TAATGCAGATATGATTATAATGTTTTCTTTTACTACTACTGATACATTTATTCATAAAAATCTTTATTATCGATATAACCGTGAACCACTTGCAAAATCGACTCTACACACATATCCATTCGCCTGTTTTACTTTCGTTAATAGATAAAAATTGGGAGGATATTAAAAATATTCACTTTCATATAAGAAAAACTTAGAAATTAAATCATGTGTCTCTGTACATCACTTTTCTTTCCAACTCCTTTTGAACTTTATTCTTTTCTGATATTTCCCCATTCGTCGATATTTTACAGCCTTCCATCGAAAGTTGATGAATGCTTTGATAATCTTGCAGGAAAAAACTTTATTCACAGGGTGTATTACAATGTTCACAAAATAATAAATTTTACAGAATATCAAATCTGTAAATCTGTACTAGGTGCATTTCTTTAACATACGTCATATCTAATTTAAAAAAATGCAGATGGTAACAATACACTCTCTTCTAGATGAACTCGTTTAACAATTTCTCCCTCCCTACATAAGTATAAAAATTAAAAGTGTATAGCATCCAGATCCTAAGTTAAGAGGATTTTCGCGAGTGTTTTCATCTCCTACTGTCGGTTCGTCACAGATGAAGGATGTATGCTACTAATATCCTTTCCACGCCTGTATATTGCTTCATTTACGAGTATTACGTGAGATCAAAATTTTCTCCGAATGATGTTTCTCCATAAACAAATAAGATGAGCTGGGTTCCGTAACACATTTTAAGAGTGCAAAGCGAGAAATGTTGGATTTTATAGCGTAAACATATTACGTTACGAGAATAATTTTGCTTTTATATTAGATTGCTTATACGCAATGATTCGTTAGAACACAATACAGTTAGGATGTTATTGCGCGTATCTCTGCGTCTGTATTGTGGAGTTACGGAACATAAACCATTTTATCGTTTTATCATTTCTGTTTATTCTCCCTCGTGTTAGTTTAAATACGTTTGATTGTTTACGATGTCATATACAGAACCAGTCAGATAGTTAATGGAATGTAAAAAAACAGAAGGTGTGCTTGTAAAAAACTCCATATATTGAGTCATTTTAATTTCTAATTGGCTTTGGTCTAAATGATTTGGATTATATTAGCTGAATATCGACTATATAGTAAATTATCACACAAGCAAACCCTTGTGAGATTGCTAATACAATTATATATTTTTACAAATTACTAAATAGAAAATTTCTACGAATAATTAGAAAGGTAAAGCCCAATTCAAAAGCCTGGAAAAATAACAAAAATAAAAGAACTCAGACATGGTGTTTAATAACTTAATAGCAAACTACCTATTGAGGTTGCTCAAAGTGAAACTTTTCTAATATATTAATGTACCGGCTGAAGTATCCAAAGATTTTGGCCCTCCGCCGACTCTCCCGAAATTAAGGTCATGAAATTTTCATGGATAAATTGTTCATCTGTGCCCGTAAACTTTGTCAAGAGGAGTTCTCTTTGTTTTGAACTATCCTTTATTATTCATGACAAAAGGTACGCTTATGAAACTTTTGAGAGTGTGTTTTTGTGCTACTGCTACGTGCCCTGTGTGACATATTTTTGTTAGTAACCTCTTCTAGTCCTTTTCGTATAAAAATACTCACTAAAGTGTTAGAAGGAGGGTTGTTACACGAATATATTTGTGTCGCTCCTTCAACACTGTTTTATAATGCGGTCGACAATTCCTCGCAAATACGGACAGGTGATACTTTTTTAGAGGCAGTCGTAGATCAGACGTTTTTCTTTTTTTTTTCTTTATGTGTGATAAAGATACGATGTTTTTCCATAAAGTAAAAGTAAAGTATCAGCCTATTAATGTCCCAATGCAGGGCAAAGCCTCCATCCTTGAAAACAGTATATCGCTACTATGATGGGTATTGCCTTTATGACCACGCTTGCCAAATGCGGATTGGTGATCACAAACTCAAGCTGGGTCCGAAAACACCGACACAAAGTTAGCTTGATCCGGGAAGTGAACCCAGGACCCCGAGATCTCGGCCCGGTACTTAAACCAACCATCGAGGCGTTTTTCCATAAATCTATGCTATTTATAAGAGACTATCACTTATCAATGGTCAAAAATACAGCTTCATCAATCAACAAACGTTATTTTTTTCTCATTCTGAACACGGATCGTGTATTTTCAATGTTCATTTAAGTTCATTTTTTCACTAAAGTCAAACGAAACACTGAAGGTCTAGCGGGATAAGCTTGACGTCATGTCCCGTCTCCTCTCATGTGCAGATAGCGCGAACTGAGACGAGGACGATTTACATCTAAAGACGTCTTACGTGATACACTCTAATTTGAGGGAGCGTATGTGTACGTTCTGCAAATCCTATTCGACGTAATACGACGCTTCCAGTTTGTTTTCCTGGGGCTTGTCACAGGAGCATTTGAGAGTGCTCGTGAGCTGTTCAATCAGATACGAGAGTACGGCATTAAATGTGCTAGACATTATTTCGTACCCTCAGTGCAAAAAAGACGTAAGACGAAAATGCTGATTTTACAGGAGAGCGAAAAAACTGAATTTATGGGCATATTTACTTTATTTCCAAACGTAGAAGAATGTTTCTTAGATCAAAAAAAAGGAAAAAAAATAATGCACTGCGTGTTGTATTTAAGTTGGTGCTAATGTTTATAGTTTATTAGGAATTGTAAAAATAAATTATTACGCTATTTTTCAGAATGTAATTAAATAAAGGATTCTGAGTATCAAAATTTATGCCAGTCTTTGCCAGAAAAGTAAAATGTATTTCAAAAAGTATGTTGTATTAAAGCAGTAATGAACTTGTAAATACGTACACTTATGCTAGTGTAAGTAAGATTACTGAGTTATTCCCTTTATTAAAATTATGTTTGCAATGTATAAGCAATACTTACCCCTTTTTTCAATTTAAGGGCTTGTTAAGATAACTTAAGTAAACAATAATAATTACTTATTCCATTATATGTTATAGAAAAGTTAGCTGCATATTAACACATATTTCTTAGGGTTATTATTTATGACTATAGGGAAAAAAGGAAATGCATTTTTTATAATCAATATTTTTTATTTTAGGCAAAATACTAATTGTTGTTTTGGGTACAATTAAAGTTCGTAGTATAAACAATACAATTGCACAATAATAATTCAGAAATGTGGAATTTCGGTGAAGATTACTACCACTATTGATTTTTTTATAAATTTTTAAATAATCAGTAGATAATTTGTTAAGACTTGTAACAATTAACGAAATAAGTTTTTTCTCGGCTCCGCACAACAAAATATTATGTTCTCTCAATAAAAATCTAATTGCTAGTACCTTTTGTTTTAAAATAATCAACGAATACGTGTGGCACTCGGGGACTGCCGCGATTAAGCTATTGCATAGCATTTTTCCGTCCTCGTCCTCCGTGGGTCTCCCAGCCCTGACCCCGGTAACGCAAGTGACAGGCTGGTGACCGACCTCGGACACATCGGGGCAACAAAGTGTATTCTTAGCACTTTGGAATTCAAATTGTTTATTTTTTAAAATACAATAAACAAAGGTCTTGTCAAGATTTAATGTGCGTGTATTCAACCTGCATGCAGGACCAGGTGTGCAAATCTACTTACATAAATTGGAAACAAAAATTATTAGAAGACATTATCACATTGTCAATACTGTCATTGCTATGACTAATAAACTCACCGGCAATAAAACCTGGCCACTAGGCTTTCTTCATACCATAAACTTTACATAGATAATATTAATTCAATGCTTCATACAAACGTGGTCAATTTAAAGTCTCATAGATAGAAAACTATTTGCAGCTGTGCAATGATTATTACGTCAATGGAGAGGCCAAACGCCCAATTATCGAATTGCAGTTTCATAAATTGCCAAAAATCGTTCACTATTCTCAAAAAGGAAAAATAATAAAGAGAACTCAACGCTCCATATATGGATATATGGAGCGTTGAGTTCGGTTCATTGTTTTTCCTTTTTGAGAAAATTGAGCGGTTAGTGTAAAATCTTGAAACTGTGATTTGTTAATCGGGCTTTTCGCCTATCCATTGACATAATAATCATTGCACAGCTGCAAATAGTTTTCTATCTAAGAGACGCTAAAGTGACCATGTTTAATTGCTGGTGAGTTTATATTCAATAACAGTAGGTATAAAAACAGTATTCAGATAGCCAAGCAGGAAGTTTTATCCTAAAATCTCTATCATTTAAAAATTTAATCCTGTTTGGGAGATGGTTAAACAAGGTGATACACAATGTTATAATATTTTTTTTGTATAACTGTGTAAGATCGACATTGAGGTTGATGCAACAGATTCACGTACTGAGCTCTTAGTTTTCCACCTTTAACTTCGTTAAGTTTCTGAAAGTACTCTGGGTGGTTCTTTACGAACATACAAGCGTTCTTTATGGATTGCGCTAGCTGCTTTCCGCTGCTAGTTTGCCAAGTCCCTGGCCGTGGAGGTTCTTTCCGGTTTCAGGTTGAGCGGGCACCTAGTGTCTTTGCGAATATCTTAGCTTTTTTGGTTCTCCCATTTTAGTAGCAAGTCTCTTTTTAGAATTTTTAGGCTTCTACGGACTTTGGTATGGCTTTCGATGATTTGGCTGTAGAGGCGTCGGCCCCCGAAGGTCGGCGTTGTCACAAACGACCCTGGCGCTGGTTCACCTAGCAAATCATTGACGGTCTCAGGCAGCAAGTTTTTCTGCCATGAAGATTTTGAAGTCTCGGATACGGACGATACTTTGAAAGGGATGTCGGACGCGGACTCGGTCACTAGTGACTCTGTTGCTGGCGGCCGCTCCAGGTTTTTGCGTGCGCGCCAAACATAGATTATTCAACGCAATCAGTCGCTGATGTGGAGGCACTAGCAAAACAGGATGCCAAAATTATAATCGGCATCGCCAATAAGTCGGGAAACCTGAAGGGCACTTTTCAAAAGGCCCTTAAAAACCATGCCCTATCGTTTCTTGCTATCGTGGCGGAAATGGGTAAACGGAGTGCCTCCGAGGAGACACAAGTTCTTCAGGCGACGGTGCGTCGGCTCTCTGAGGAGCTGGCCAAGGTCTCGGAGGAGTTGGCAACCTTGCGGGGTAGTCAAGCTATTCTGCCGGCCGTGACCCCTCAACACAGGTGGTGCCTAGGTCTGCCGCACGTAAGGCATCAACTTCGGCTCCAGATATAGATTCGATCGCAGTCTTCGAAGCCCGCATTGGGGCTCTACTAAGCAAGAAGGCCGCGGAAAAGCGCGCCTTTACTCGGGCCTGCATTGCGGGCATCGAGAATCGCCTCCTGCCGGAGGTCAGAGTTTGTCCGCCGCTCGCGGCAGATAAAGCTGCTGAGTCTGAGTCGGAGGCTGTCAAGTTTCCGCCACCGAAAGGAAAGGGCAAGGGAAAGTCTTCCAAGGCTCCCAAGGGCCCCACCTCGGAAGCATCTAATGTTAGAGTTCCCTCTTCTTCCTTGGCTCCGGCGAAGACCTTGGCACGTCAGACGCCTATGAATGAAGGCGTGCTCCTCCCGTCAACTACTCCCGTCAACGTAGGGTGGAGCACAGTTGTTAGAGCTACAAGGGTGCAGTCGGATTCGATGACTCCTGCGTACACCACTAGTGTCCAGCTGGAAAGAAGTTGGCCAAGAAGGACGAATAAAGCCTTATCTCACCCGGCCGCCAAACCAGCTGCCACCAAGAAATTGGCCACCCCCGAACTTTTGCCGTCGTCGTCACTCTGACGGAGGAGGCGGTGAAGTAGGGGAAAGCCTACGAGGCCGTGTTGAGACGGGCTCGGGAGGCTATCGGTGACGCCATAACCATGGACATCGCGCCGAATAAATTCCGCACAACACAGACGGGAGCTCGTCTTTTTGAGTTCACGGAAGTGCAGAACGGCACCCAAGCCGTCACTTTTGCGGCCAAACTGCGTCAGGCGGTGGCGGGCTCTGCCACTGTGGCTTGCCCCGTAAAGTGCGCCACTCTGCAAGCGGCGGAATTGGACGATTTCTTCACCAAGCACGAGGTGGCAGTGAAAGTGGCGGAGATCGGCGACTGTGCGGTTGACTCCGTCCAGATCGGGGAGATTCGCACCGGCCGTGGGGGAGGATGTGCCGCTCAGGTGTTTCAAATGCATCGGCACCGGTCACATCCGAATGCGCTGCCCCTCCTCCGTCGATCGCACGGAACTTTGCATCCGGTGCGGGGTCAAGGGGCATAAGGTGGCTGAATGCACGGCCAAACCCAACTGCGCCGTTTGTGCTGCTAACGGCCCGGCCGGCCGGGCTGGGCTGGGCAAGTTATGCGGGGGCGGAACTGCAACCTTCCCCCAAAAAAGTGCAAAAAGCCGGTAGCAACTTGATCATCTGCATTGGCCACTGAAATCTCTCCAGCGGTCGAACTCATGGAGACATCTGCAGCACATGATGCCCCAGGACAGACTTAAAGAAGTGCTGCAGGTGAACCTCAACCACTACCGCTCGGCCCAAGACCAGGTCATGGCCGAGTGGCAGGTGGAATTACGAGTAGTGTCAGAGCCATACCGTATTGCCGATCAATGGCTGGGAGACGAAGATCGTGATCTGGCAGTTTTCGTGCGGGCCGGCGTTTCCCCCCTCTCGCTCTTCGAGAGAGGGTCAGGGTATGTGGTAGCAGCCTGGGGTGACCGTGGTCGCCACTTCTTTCTCCCCCAACCATTCCGTTTGGGAGTTTGAGGAATTTCTCGGGTTTCTCCGGGTAGAACCGCGGTAAGTTCTCGCGGGAGACCTAAACGCCAAGTCGGTGTTCTGGGGCAACTCCATCTCCCACCAGCGCGGCTTGGCACTCCAAGAGTGGGCGGTGGCGAGGGGTCTTACCCTCCTTAATCGGAGGGCGGTCCACACATGCGTGCGGATGTTGGGTGGGTCTATAGTAGACGTGACGTTCGCTTCGCCCGCACTTATTTACATACTACTTGTTCCACTAGCTCGGCGGTAAGGGAAAACATCGTGAGGAAACTGCACATTCATTCATTCTGAATGTGTAACTATGATCTTATTGTTCTGGTTCGCCTTTCCGGTTACGAAGGTCAGACGATACCGCATCGACGTATTCACACTTATGTTCCCGCTGGATACTTCCGCGCCGCTGTATCCAATCTTACGTCTCGGTGCAATGAAAATGTTCTAGTGGAAGAAAGAAGTAATCATTCTTATTTTACAGCCGCGCCGAAGTATGTAGTCTTATGTGTCGGCGCAAAGAAAAGATTTTAGTGGAAGAAAGTAGTAATTGTTCTTATTTTATTTTATTTTAAGTTCATAAGAAGTAAACAGTCATACTGCTGTTATTTTATTTTAAGTTTATCTTTTTGGTGAAGTAAGTGCATTTAAGATAATTTCCTTACCTAGTTAATATAACGAAAAAAAAGGTAATCGTGTATACAAGACTAGAGATGGAAAAAAAACAAACGCATTAAAGTCATAATACTTGTTACTATTTATTCTCTACATTAAATTTTAGCGATAAACGTAATAATCAGTAATACTTCATATTTCTCAATTTATTCTTTGCGTTATATCACATAATCTACTAATCCATAGGAAAAAATGTGATATAATAAAAATTCTCAAAATTAATTTCTTCTATTAATTCGTCAAATTTAACAAGAAAAATATGAAAAAAATTGAGCATATGTATTGTCAAACGTACTTTTCAAATATGATAAAATCGATGATTCGAAGTAAAATCACTTATGTCCATTTTGCACTGGGGGTGCGATTTTATCTTAAAATCTTTTGACATTACTATCGTGTCGTGTTAGCTACGCTTCCTTTAACAAAGAAGTTATTTGAATAAACATTTCTTTTATTTACTGAAATCCCAGTGAGTAAATAGAGCTACTACGGCATTTTGTATGACAAATAAAAACATTAATGATATAAAAATATTCCCTGGGCATTATTCATACGGTACCATCTAAGGCGGTTACCACACTGCACCGCGCTCCGCCGCGGTACGCGGGACGACAGATTTAATCATTATATGCAAGTACCTCAGTTTGTATAGAAAACACGCGCGGCATAACACACTGTTAACGCGCCCGCGTGCGGAATTTTTACTATGAAGCCCCGCCGCTCCGCGACGGAGCGCGGCTCAGTGTCATAACCGCCTAACCCCAAACTAAGCATATTATTTTATTTTACTATGAAAATTAGACAATAAAAACAATGTGTTATCATAATGAAGAATGTTAACTAATTTTGATTATTAGCACTCCATATTCTTTGTAAAAAATAAAAAATACTAGTGAAAGAATTACTTCGATACGTCAATTAGTTTCCGATTTAGAAGTAAAACAAGTTGTAACCGCACGCGCGGGCTGCCGGTGCCGGTGTGACGTCATTGTACAACTCGCTCAGTCTGGCGCACTCAGTCCGCTAGCGTTCGGCGCCCGTGCCGTCGAAATTAAACCTAAATACTTTTAAAAATGTCCAATCCAAATACTAGGAAATCATGTGGTGTGCCTAAATGTAAAAATACAACTACCAATTCGCAGGAAAAGTTGTTTTTTATAGTTCCAAAGGACGTTGAGGCTCCTCGCTTCGACGATGTAGCCACATTAAAAATCCTAGTATGTTTACAGCCACCTCTGCTGGCGGCACAATCTTCGCAGGTTACATTTAAAACTTCTTGATCCTTATCAGTTTAGAATGCAATGATAAGGTGTGGTACGTATGCGGTGTTCTGGCGTGATTCTACATTACATACATCACCTAGGTAGGTCTTTTTATTTGAACATGACTAATAGCATCATCGCCATAGCTGTCTCTTGCTGATCTGGAATAAGCTTCTTTTAAAAATAAATGGCTTTACGTATTTTGTAAGTAAAAAAAAATACAACACTATATTTACTTACATCCTAAGAGCGCTTACGCACGCACTACGTCCGATCCGAATCCGATCCGTCTCCGTGAAATCAAAATCACAAAGACATTCGGATGACGGATCTAGTTCGTAAATCACTAGAAATACTCCGGACCGTTATTTCACGGAGACGGATTGGATTCGCATCGGATTCGGATCGGATAGTGCGTTACCTTACCGCTCTTATTCCTAGGTACTATCCTAGTTCCTACTAATATTATAAACGCGAAAGTTTGTGAGTGTGTGTGTGTTTACTTGTTATCTTTCACGCAAAAACTACTGAATGGATCTGGACGAAGTCTGGAATAACATATAGGTAGGTAGGCTACTTTTAATGTATAAAATGTACAGTTCCCGAGGGAAACGGGGGCGAAGCTGCTGGCGGAAGCTAGTTTGCAATATATCAATGTACCTATATGTATTTATTTAAATTTACTACGGTACCTATATGTACATACGTACCTACTTAGTCTACTTACCTATAGTTACAAAACTATAATACCTACATTTATTTGTTGTCTTTAACATAAACATTGAATGGTAGGTACTTTTACTATTTGATATTCCTCGCATTTCGGCGGCAACGAAATCACTATTTGTTAAATAATGCGCAACCATTATTCCATCTATTTTAGGTAGATTATATTATCCGATTGCCCTTTTTCGTCCATATTATTAATTGAATAATATTTACTATTAAGTCTATTAACGAAAACACAACAAAATACTGCACAAGCCAAGCGCAAGCTATGCAACTTGTACTAAGCCGGCCTCGGCCCGCGCGGCGGGTTGTGATGTGACGTCACAAGCGGTCACGTGACTGTTAGCGGGACTCGATATTTTTCGAAACTTTGAATGCCTATAGAATCAAAACTACTAGGTATTTTTGACTACAACAAAAACTAGTGTATTTGTATACATACAGGCATTACTGTGACAAAATTTCAAGCGATTTGGCATACCTAGTAACATTCTCCATTGTATTAACATTAAGTAAGTTAGTATTTGGCCTATTAATGTTTCACTGCAGGGCAAAGGCCTCCATCATTGAAATAAAGTTATCGTTACAATGGTGGGTACTGGACTACTGGCTTAATTACCACGCTTGCCAAATGCGGATTGGTCATCACAAATCCGAGCTGTGTCCGGAAAAACCAACACAAAGTTGGCTCGACCCAGAAATGGAACTTATTAGCTATAAGTCAATTATTCCCTCGTCAAAAATAATTAATTAGGGGTTAAATATTGAAGATAAATATTACGATAAGAGCAAAGTAATATTATTAAAATAATCGTATTTCACAATAAACTGTTCATTTCTCAGCAACTGTAACATAAACTAAAGCGAAAAGACTTAAGATTTTTGTACCATTTCACGCTCGGCTTCCGTTTAAACCAAAAGGGTTTTGTCGGAAACTGTTTCGAAGGAAATGTAAAATGTTTCGGCTTAAGATAACTTGAAACCTCTGCGAGCAGGTAACCCTTTTGTTATCTTGTGACCCTTACTGATCTCATCATCATAAACTGAACCACACTCGTCCTTGAGGAAAGATTGCTTTTACCTGTTCTTTTAGGGTATAGTACAGGCTCCGGCAAACATAATGACTATCGGGTGGGGATTGCGCAGATCACGATTTTTGACATGCCTGCGCGCTATTGGTTAGAAGCATACCTTTGACCAATAGCGCGCGTGGGTGCCGAAAGATTCGCGCGCACTATTGGTCATCCGCAAGTGCACTTGAGTGAAATTTCCCCCTCTCCGTCAACCGATGGTTAATAAGATAAACAATATTGTACGTTTAATGGCCTGGATGATCTAATGGTTTAAGTACGAGACCGTAACCTTGTAATCCTAGGTTCAATTTTAAAGTCGGACAACATTAATTTGTATTTATCGGATATTAGATGGTCAGATTTTACAAACACAACACACAGCGGGTATGATCACTTATCAACATTTGACAACGTAGTAATGTCTTTGTTCTTTTCCTAGTTTTATCTTCCGTGACTGCCACCTGCTTACTGTTATGCAAACTTTAAGTTCTTCATGCTACAGAATGTTCAATCTCTTATTTTTACGCGTTATACCCAATTTTAACTGTGTCTTAACTATGCCGGTTATAAAGAAAAAAAAGCATTAAAGCCATCCCAAACATGAGTTGCACAGCACATACACTCATAACATAACATAAATTGGATCCGGTTCAGCTTAAGCTGGACTAAGAGTCTCTTTCAGTAACTTCATTTCGGATTACGTTTCCTAAAGACGCCATACGTTGAGAATTTTTGTAGAAACTAGAAAACATAACTACAAGACGACAAGCTATTCCTAAAATGTACCTTAAGCGAAATTACTTGCGGTAGTGTGGCAACACATAAAGTAATGCTTTTTTTCTATTTCCCGCACTTGAAAAGGCTGCAGCGGCCGCTTACCATCAGGTAGGCATCTAAGTCGATTTTTTTTGGTAGTTATTAATAAACTTGAGTTAAATAGCTGCCCTTGGTACCTACTTAAGCTAGGTAAAGTTTGCTTAATTTTAGTTATTGGGTAAAACTTGATATATCTTCAAATGTAAATCGGCCTAATCGCCAAGTTAGATCTAGGACAACTCAATTTGCTTAAGAAATTGTAGTAAAGAGGAATGCAGTCATTTTAGTATACAGTTTCTGTTTGTGCGTCCTTACAGCGAAAACATAGTAAAAAGAGTGCACAGTATGTTATCTAAGGCCTCGGTCTCGAATTTTGCGAGCAGCGAGGCTGCAGCGGCGGCGAGATGTTTTGTATGGAATCCCATCTCGAATCTCACACCCCCCATAATCCCATAGGCCGGCAACGCATCAGCGATCCCTCTGGTGTTGCCGATGTCCATGGGCGGCGGTGATTGCTTACCATATTTAGGCGACCCACTGGCTCGTTTGCCGCCTCTGACATAAAAAAAAAACACATACAAACCGCGCGCGGTTTGTTTGTACCTATATATGATGTTGAAAAACCAATGAAAAATTTTATCTACCCGCGCCCTATTAACCCTAGAAAGATAGTCTGCGTCAAATTGATTGGGTTAGTATGAAGATAACGTACTGTGTACTCTTTGTTCTATGGCGAAGTGGAACAAGCGTTCAGTTGAAATGCAGGCTCAAGGCTGGCCACGCGTTTATCTCAACAACAAATATTTGCTAACAAATATGGATAACTTAGTACACTTGACAATAGGACAGACTTTACAGCACATTTGACGTAAGATGATAACGGATAGTTTCTTAATAGTAACCAAACAAAGAATATTTAAAGAAAAATGTTATTTACGATACTTCACTCAGTCAATGATTTAAATTCCACCATCTACCATTGGTATTTTCTATTCGCGTATTATTACTATAATATTACAACTTTTTCGCCTCGTTGGTGTAGTGGTTTTAAGATCCTGGCTGATCTTAGGGTTTTGGGTTCAATTCGTTGGTTTTGTAATCACCAATCCGCATTTGGCAAACATGTTGGCCTTTGACCTGCACAGCAGTAGATACATAGTTGTTGGGCTGATGCTTAACTTGTTCGTTGGTAAAGGACATGGTTGTGTGGAAATTTGTAGTGACTTAAGTCTGGATGACTAATAAGTTTGTAGGGGTTTGGTTTCCTTCGTGATGCGAAGATTGACTATGTCTTTTATGTATGTACCTACATCTAAACGCAACCTTTCCCAAGTACTTAATAACATTTACTTGTGCACATGTAACATTTGGTTGTGGGTAGCAAATTTACTTGTGTACTACTATACACATACCTAACTGTTATATTAATTAACAGGACTCAATTTTATGTCACCACAAGATATTATTTTGTACCTAACTCGATAATTGCAAACTTTTACACCGAAAGTTTAACAAAAGCCGGGATTATTCTTTGGCACTCACTATTCCACTTAGTCATTATAACGCCCGATGCGGCCAAATGATGAAGTTTAAATGGACGAACCATGTAGTGGCACCGAGCTAACACCAGCCAGGCCGCGATCGACGGATAATGATGGCCGCTTTGACGCTCAAAAGTGCTTTTAAATGTTCGTTAAAGGTCGGGCTTGGTCTTAAAAAATTTCAGCCTAAATGTAAAAGTTTGATCGCCCTAAAACATTTTTGCCAACTTTTTTAGAGTTCGGTTTTATGATTCATTCCAAATTCTATCAAACACCGTTAGGGCAATATAGTAATTATGGCTTCTGCATTGAGGCTGTTATCGTGTATCAGGTTTGGAGCTTTCAATGCGTGGCTATAACGATTTTACACTGATGAACGCTTACAAGGCGAGTTTTAATAAAATAAACTTTTTAACGGCGCTTTACGACCAAATGGGACCAATGAGAATCGCTTGTTTTTGATACTATAGTAGTATTTACTAGTAGTTTACGTTATTGCTCAATTCATAATTAAAAAATTCTTTTATCACGTCGTCTTCAGAGATGCATGACTCTACCACAAGCTTCGGAATGTTGTAGGCTAGTTGACAAAATTTGGAAATTCGTTTAAAACTATAGTTTAGTATCTATTTTACCCCAAATATATATTATTTTTAGAAAAATAGGCCTTTTTCATAAGTTTTTTGCTTTTTTAGAAATAAACTTAAAATTAACTTTGGAAAGGCCAAGACTGTCATGGCGTCTTGAATGACATCACTCCTCGCAAAACAATCGAGTTTGTTGATATCAGTCGACGAGATCATTATACAGCTGCAATCGGTGTTTTGCGAGGAGTGACGTCACGCTTCTCTGATTATGTCACGTGATTAAATAAGTAATTTTGCCGATTTTAATTTCCAAAAATATTTGTAATCTTATATTATTTTAGTAAAAAAGTTGTTTTTTTGTTTACTACATATCATGATTAATCATTAGAAACTCTAAGCCATCCGATTCATTCTTAGTGGAAACAAGCCTATTACTGTTCAAGAAGAATTTTTTAGATTATAAGTATACAACTTTTTTAGACCTTTCCCACGAATCACAAACGAAAGTGTGGCAGTTCATAGACTCAATGAACTGAGGGTAAGTGTCATCCTATGTACTACGAGTAGGTTTAATCAATAAGTCTAAAATATCGATGGTAAGTAATTCTAGTCTATCTAGATCAAGTTACCAGGTATATAAACAAAACTATTTGGATGAAAGCCCTTTTTCGACAAAGGAAAACTGGCCCGATATTAAATTCTTGCCCCGGTAATTTTACCGATACACATTTTTGGAAGTTGACGTCTAACCTACGGAGTACCTACATTATAAGCAAGCAAAATGACCTAGTTATAGCTTTAATCAATATGAAAGAATATTAACATACAATTATTTGTTACTCATCATTATCATCATCAGCCTACAATATATACGTTCCCACTGCTGGGACACAGGCCTAATCTCAATTGGCCTTAACTCATTTGTTACTACAGTACAATATTTTATTGTCATGTCTTACGTATTATATTTTAATATGATATTTTTGGAAAGCAAAAAATAAAGATAGATATCACTTACCACTACAAAAATAAAAACCAGTTTTTGTTTTGCATTCTATTTTTAATTCTTTCAAATGGTTAAGGAACAAGTCAAAGTCAACATTGCTTTCTTTATAGATAGGGCTATAAAAAAAAAATCTCTAATAAGCATTAATTTAATAATTTCATTTAAGTTGTATTGTGTCGTGAAGAATGCTTCAGTTAGACCTTTTTAATTTTTATGCTTTAAAAAGGTTTGATATTTTAAAATCGAAAAGGGTTTATTGGAATACCAACATGAGTGATTTATTGCATACAAATGTACCTATTCAAAACGTGAGTAGTAATCGGGCATGACCTCTCCGTTGGGTCCAACGTGATCGATCTTCAATAAGGCCGCGAGCATTCAAACCCTGCTTATAAAAGGAGGAAATGAAAAGAATGTCTGGCGACGTCGCTACAGAACTCTTTTGCTTGCTGTATTCAAAGGTGTTGGATGAATATAAATCTTGCGGGTGGGATATGAAAAAACTAAAGGTAACCGGGCGTTTTGTTCGGACCTATGACCCACCCGCGAACACTAACGAAACTAACTAGTAGGAGTATGTTAGATACCATTAATACTATCCAAATGGATGGGTCACATTCATCAAATGTATGGGAAGTTTTTTTATTTAGTACTGAAAATCAATAAAATTGGTAAAATTGTGTTGCATAAACATAACTTTCTTCTCCCATACACTTGGATTAAAAGAAAAACAATCCGTGAAATGGTAACTCTAAACCTTTAAAACAAACCACTTTTCAATACTGTTCGCGAACTTTGAGGTATGCCGAGTCAAAATGCGCATTCGAACCAGTCAAGAATCCTCACCCAGTACTCTGAATCGGTTGTCTTTTAAGTATTACTAGCAGTCGCCCTCGCGGTTTCAACCGCGCGTAATTTCCTTTTTCAACTATCCCCCCCTTCCCCATCCTATTCCCCCCTTCCCCCATGAAAGTATCCTATGTCCGTCTCCTGGTTCTAAGCTACCTCTCCACAAATTTTCAGCCAAATCGGTTCATCCGTTCTTGAGTTATAAATAGTGTAACTAACACCACTTTCTTTTATTTATTTCTGCGTGTCGCTAGGACTCGTGCCTAAATCTCTGGACCAAAGTTTCAATGAGTAATCATCTTGAAATATTCGGCCTCTTTTCTTTAAAGAGAACGTTTAATATGATAGATAAGAAGGAAACTTCAGTAGACTGCTTTATATGCCCCCTTCCGAATTGCTACTGCAAAGGGCGTTAAGCAAACACGAACTCCCTGCCATACGCCCAAACCGCGCCACCGTTTGGCAAGTCTTTATTTTATCCTTCACTTCGAAAGACTAGCAGCCTGTACAGTTAATAAAAAGTTTATTTTTTCGGCACAAAAATTGTAGGCTTAGCTTGATGGCTTATTCGCTAGACGCATACGACAAGATGTTTGCGAATCTCAATTGCCATTTAGTAGGTTCATCACAAAATTGTACAGCGCATTAAAATTAAATTCATAAATTGCAATTAAAAAATATGTTATGTTGGTCACGAGTTCATTTGTTTAATTACGTTTACATTGTTTTTCTTTAACGCATCAGCAGCAAACGAAGTTACAAGAGTTAAACATGTCATAGATATTATCTGTAGGTATTTATAAAGGTACGTATTCCGTAGTATCTATATAGAACTTAAGTCAGGCTCTAACAGCGCGCGTATGAGAACGTGGAAATAGCCACGCTTCTATGGACATCGATTGTAGGCCGTCGCTTTTGTGTCGCTAATCACTATGTCAAAGTGGACAGAATGGATGTGCGAACATTGGCCCCTATACTATATGGAATTATATGACAGGCATCGCTCGCTATTGCCATACTGTACTCAAGATGTTTCTGCTTGCTGCATTTGAGGAAGGTGCAAACATGAAATCGAAAGGAAGGAAGTTCTCACAATTTTTTTTAATTACAACATCATCATTATCAGCTTATCGCAGTCAACAGCTGGACATATGCTTCTCCACAACTTACAACTGCCATTGGTAAACAGTTGCACGGTGGTACAGTCAAAAGCACTAAGCACTATACACTTTGAACTTTGTACCACTCTTATGTCGGGGGCATATGTGCTATTATCGAACTGCAAGTGTTTACTGTGATGTGCTGTTGACCGTACGTGTCCTAATGGTAATCAACCGCATTCAGCCAATCAATTTCAGAAAATAACCAAAATTCAGAAAATGACGAGACAAGAAACGATTATATTGGGTGAGAATTTAATTTGATAACGTCCTCGTATAACCAAAAATTAAGGCTTACAGCAAATCAAAAAAAAAAAAACTTTATGTAATATTTCAGCATATTGTGCCTATAAATTACATTTTCCCGTCTATTCTGTCATTTTGCATAATGGACGATCTCTTGCAAGGATATTGGGCTTGTCCCGCAATTTACATCATCCCATGCCACTTATTTTTCGAGGATGGTATACATAATTTTGTAATTTATTAGTAGGTACACGACATTCCTTAGAGTATATGTGAAAAAGAAAATTAACGCAATACAAAATAACAATCAACGCTATGGGTAGCGTTGAGGATTGGGATCCTTGCTACAAAATACACTATATCCAAACTAGTACGTACATAGTCATAAATACATATTTGGCTCTATGATTGCGCCGATAATATTATCTACCATCTTATCACGTTCAAAACGATTGCTATGATCAAGTTTATCCGCCAATAAATTCATATCTAGACTTTCGATTCCCCTCCAAGGTACGAATGTCATTTCATTTATTTCCTGATCTCTGAATATCAATGTTGAGAAAAGGGTCGGATATGCGAGCGACGCATACCAACGATGGCGCACGTTTGAGGATAATCACCCAATAGGGGCTACCGTTTTTGTGTTCAGCTTTTAATAGCGTTATCGAGTAATCGATTATTGTCACGATGAATAATCTAAATATCGATGGTATTAATAATATCGACCGCGAGAAAAAGAGTTTAAAAACAGCATGGTCGTTTTGGTTCCTGCCCTAATAGGACTTTTGTCTAAGTTCGACTAGCTAACTGCTAGCTACAGAGGAAACTGCTACTATAATAGTTCCTGCAATATCATGGGAGCCAGTACACTTGATAAAAGGGTAGAAGATGAAACTACTAGCTAAGTTTCTGTCAACGGAATAGGCCGCATTAGATGCTCACTACAATTGAAATAGCTTAAAGACATCAATAATATCGACAGAATCGATAATATCATTCAAGACAATGGTATCTATGTATAATTGGGAAAAATCGAAATCAACATTATTGATTTGTACTCACCGACAAAAACATAGCACTTCATTTATGAAGTGCTACTTCACTTTGGTATTCTGAGGTACTGAGTTCTTCGTTCTGGAGAGACGACAGGTGCAGAACTGACAGCATTTTATATTATTTACTAGCCTTCCGCCCGGGGTTTCACACGCGCGTAATTTCTTTTTTTAAATATCCCCCTTTCCTCCCACATTTCCGGGATCAAAAGTATCCTATGTCACCCGGGGATAGTGTAGCTTTCCAACAGTGATAAAATTATTCAAATCGGTTCAGTAGTTTCGGAGCTTATTCAATACAAACAAACAATCCAATCTTTCCTCTTTATAATATTAAGTATAGATAATCCTTATACGCCAGGCTTCTCCACTTATCTATTTTGAATACATAAGGATCAAATGATGTAAAGGCAATTTAACAACACTTACATTGTACTGAGACATAACGTAACTGGATAAGATTTGAAATGTAAATTTGAGTGTAACTTATACGCCAGATGCCAGCTAAGTGCTTTCATATTTATGGGTGCTTGAAACTTCAACAAGAAAATATACCTTAAGTTTTGTTAGCTGGAAGAATAAGCTTGTTTAATCATTAAAACATTTGCCTACGTAATTTTTTCTCGTTTTAAGTGTAAAACCTTCCTGTCAACTTTCACGCTTGATAGTAAACACTTCTTGTAGATCAATATTATCAATGTTCTAAAGCTACAAATAAAGCACATTATATAAATGCTACTAGTAATTCCATCATTAAAATTCTGACGTTGATACCCAAACTGACATAAATATCACCAGTTTTATACAAATTTTATTTATTTCTCTATCAAATATCTTCGAATTTTGATTGCCAATAACAAAAAATATACATAATTTAATGTATGAACAAAATTATCTCAAGGCTCAAAACAGAAAGTCATAAATTCAGACTTATTCTGTTTCCCTCTATAGATTAGTAGCTTGTCAGGTGGCCAGGATGAAGTCATGAATGCGAGGAAAGTAGGGCGTTAGGGCGAGCCCTCAATGTCCTCATTATGTCCCCTCTTATGAGCCCTCCCATCCCCATCCATCTACATACCAGAGACGTTCATTATTCACGATGAAAATACGCACAAATCAATCTGAGTATTGCTTTCATGAAGATTCTGGATGAAGGAATTTTCATTTTACGTTTAATTATATTTGCTTTTGTATATAATATGTTTCTTATTTACTGGAAATTTAGCCGTATTGTAAAGAGAAGAGGTAGAAGCAGTCTTTTGTTCGTACCTTTTGCCCACGGTTCTTTAAATAATGTATTTTCATGAGGTTTAATTTTCATAAATAAAAGCATTATTACTAACTAAGATCTAACTAAGCTACCTTAGATTAAATTAAGATTATATTGCCTTTATTTAACACTTAAGTGATAAACATTTATGTTTCTTCTGTGTCTGGATGTTTATTTGTATTTAAGTATATAGTATTTGTGGTACCTTCGTTGTTTCTGACACCCATAATACAAGTGCTTACGCAACTTAATTTGGGGTCAGATCGATGTTTGTATGTCATCTTGTCCAATATTTATATATAAAAAATATATTGGCACGTAACATCTAAAGTTATTTCATGACCTACGTTATGCTTTACTTTCATGCTCAACAGTGTTACGCTTACACAACCTGCCTTATGAATTTGGAGATATGAAATTCGCATTTTCACAGGTAAGCATAACAACACATTTCCCCGGCCCCTTTTCATTGGTGTTTGCTCCATAAACACGCGAGATACAAAAATCATACAGCTTCCTAAAACCCATCTATCTATAGTACGGTGCTTCGCAGAGCCAGACTTGCTTAGCACAAAATATTCTTTTGTGCAAAAAATTACGTGGGTTTTCGTATGTAATTTTCTGTTTCAGGTGACTGTTTATTGTTTGTTTTTCTTCTTTTTTTTTGCATCGTCCCTCGTCCCATGGTATGGTC
This sequence comes from Mecyna flavalis, assembly GCA_949319885.1. Taxonomy (NCBI): domain Eukaryota; kingdom Metazoa; phylum Arthropoda; class Insecta; order Lepidoptera; family Crambidae; genus Mecyna; species Mecyna flavalis. The sequence goes on from OX439430.1 coordinate 15,019,684, forward strand.
GTAAAACATTGGTGAAGACCATCCTTTGCAAAAGTGTTTTATTTTGGAAATTGGCAACGTACGTATGTATTACTAGCAGGCGATAAATTGTAGCAGAAATCAATTGTTCCATCGCTTTTAAGCCTTTTTTTTAAAACATCTTTAGATCTTGAATGGAATTATCATTACACTGGCGGATTTATAGGTACTATTGGACGTGGTGGTTTATTATTATTACTATAAAAACAGAACTAATATTTTTTTTATTTTATTTCTAAAGTATAGTCAAGTATTTGGAGTGTACCTATTGTGTTTTTCTCTGCCCGTATGGCACATTTGTGTTTTTCCTATTTATATTAAAGGTACTTTCGTTATTTCTGATATCCAAATTACAAGTGCTTAAGATACCTTCTTTGGGGTCAAATTAATGTTAATTATTTCGACCAACAAAACCAAACTGATCCTTCTTGTGAAATAGAAGCACCGCAATAATTGTTCAGCATATTTCGAAGACGTAATCGATATAATACCTATATTTTTTCAATATAAATACACAAGGAAGACGACATGTTTGTTATGATTGATGAGACAATCAAATCGTTATGATCTGTCGAAGACGAAGGAAAATGAGCGACAAAAATCGACGGGCGAAATTGGCTTCCGAAGCGATTGTAAGGGACGTGTTGCGACGACCCGTATGATTTTTTCAGTTAAAATATTTTTGGGCGCTTCAGTCAGTAAAAAAATCAATTTAATCTTAATTTAAAAATAAATCTTTTTAGTATGTTTCCCATTTGCCTTTTCTGTGTTTTTTTCTAAGTTGGTCCAAAGCTTTCAGTTTCCCACTTTTTAATAGTAACTCCCAATTACTTTATAGCGCAATAATCTTTTTACATAGAAAATTAGGCAAAATAATGAGATAAGACACCGCTTGATATGTGCTGACACTTGCTGATTCTATAATTTGACATTATAAAAGTTAATTTTAATTTGGGATCCGAATTAGTTTTTATAGTCAATAATTTACTTTACAAGTTAACTCGTACCTTTTAGGTACGTACATTTTATGAATATTAAAAGTAATCCAAAGTAATAATTCACAAACAAACAATTCTAAAGGCCTTTTATAGACAGACGTCTTTTCTGAGAAAACAAGCTGAATTATTCCACTGTGAACTTTTCGATACGTCTTTCTTACTTGATTGATCATAAGAAAAGCTAAATACCTCCAATCTATCTAGATTTTGTTTTCTTTGAATTATTTTTCGCATGTATCCAGCAATTATCGATGTATTGTTCGTGTTCAATCTTAATTGACAATCAATCTTGCTGTCGAAAAGTGTAGAGAATTTTCGTTTAAATGTTGCTTATCCCCTCAATTGATGGCCTGCCTTCTAAAGGCAGCGCCATGATGGTCGACGTTTGATGGGCTGCCTTTAGAAGGCAATTCCTTATCTCCCGTATTTAAAGTCTGTTTTCGTTTGTTTGACGATTCGTTGTGTTTTATTAGTTTGTTAGGTTGGTAGAACAAACCAGCGACTAGCAAATGACAGCGCCCGGCGCGCGAACATTTGAAACCGATGGGAGTTTTGTCAATCTTTTTAAAATGTTCGCGCGCCGGGCGCTGTGACTGTATGCAGAAATTGTTGATTTACTTGATATTTTATTATGTAAAGGTGTGAATGTTATTTAATGTGTTTATTGCTTAATAGTAACAGGTTAATTTAAAGTGGACAACTAAAGCAACAAGTTGTTTATTTTTTTTAATTTGATTTTTTAGTTTTAATTACCCAATTTCATTCCACTTGTATTTTCCCTCGCATACAGTTCGAACACAGTAGAATATAATTTAAATTAAATAATTTTAACTTGTAGACCATTTAATAATGACTTTATTGATACCAAATGACTGGTATTTGCATACAGGAAGGATTTAAAATAATTTTTTTAAAAAATTAAAAATCAAAAAATAATCAAAATGGCGGCCATTTTGTTTTTCCTAATCAAAATAAAGGAAAATGGTCGCCATGATGTCATCAATTGAGGGGATGGCACTCTATGGAATCACTGACCCGCACAAGTGCAATTTATTAATTAATCTTTCAAGCCCCGGATCACCAGACACAATAGAAAATCTATTGTTACGCGGCACCCGAGTGCCGGTTCGGGATTGAGTGGTTAAGAAAATGGACGTTATGTCTTAAATCACAAATTTCTAAGGACCGTAAATACATTTTTTATGAATTTTGGAACTCAATCTTTATCTAATCATATTTACTTTAATTAAAATCAGTCCCAGGATATTGCAAAAGGGTAATTCCGGGATATTGGCAACGGTAAGCTCGTTTGTGCCGTATGCCTTGTAAAAAATGACAATGAAAGGAAGAGTTGCAGGCAAACTTTACCCACTTTACGAAGATTCCGGCAATAGCTTCAGGCAATAAACTTTTTCTGCGCTTACGTCACAAATAAGAATGTCACACTCTAGTCTAAGATCCCGTTATAAAACGACCTTCACCGAGATGTTTATTTCACGAAACGTATTTTATATTTAATTTAATATGTCAATAAATAAATTGCATATGGGTTGCCTAACAAATTTTAGTCCAGGGTATTTTTAATTAATAATTGAAAAAAAAATTTTTTTAAGCATTCCACCGGTGTGATTATTAGATAAACTATATACCAATCGAAAGTATGAAGCCCATAGAACATGCAAACGTTAGGTTGCCCTTTTTTTTCCGGTCACAACTATCGGGTAGCAAGGTATAAACAGGTAAATCTATACTAGCATTTTGCAACGGTCTGCTTATTGAATTGAACTTAAATAAAAATTAAAGATTATTTAATTATAAACACGGTGGTATAGGGTTGCCTGCGAAAAATCAGTCCCTAATTCCGGTTGTCGAATTTTAAAAAGTAAAATATCGCTGAGGTAAATCTATACTAGCATTTTGCAACGGTCTGCTTATTGAATTGAACTTAAATAAAAATTAAAGATTATTTAATTATAAACACGGTGGTATAGGGTTGCCTGCGAAAAATCAGTCCCTAATTCCGGTTGTCGAATTTTAAAAAGTAAAATATCGCTGAGGTAAATCTATACTAGCATTTTGCAACGGTCTGCTTATTTAATTGAACTTAAATAAAAATTAAAGATTATTTAATTATAAACACGGTGGTATAGGGTTGCCTGCGAAAAATCAGTCCCTAATTCCGGTTGTCGAATTCTAAAAAGTAAAATATCGCTGCGGTTGAATGTCTGCGACTGAGAGGTCCCAACCAACCATCCCATGCGATAGAAGAGGACATAGCGTAGCAGCTGATTAAGGTCCGCCCATATAAAGAAAGAGAGTGCGCATGCTATTTGTGCTTGAAAATGAAAAGGATAGCGATAGACGCGTATATGCTGCGCATCATTTTGGAGTATTTTATTATTAGAATAGAGAAATAGTCATTGACGAGTCATTTGGTGTAATGGTCAATAAGTCGGCTATTACACCAGAGGTCGCGGGTTCGATCCCCGCACGGGTAATGTACAAACATTTGTGTGCATGAACATGTCTGTTTGTATCGGTATGGGTGTTTCTATGTCTATGTATAATAATTTTGTTGTACCTATTTACAAAAAATAATAATATGTAAGTAATGTTTATCCGTTGCAACGGATAAACATTACTTACATATTAAAACGCGTTGTCTGGCACCCATAGCACAAGTTAATGCTTAGTTTGGGGCTTGATGGCGCTGTGTGATATTTTTTATTTTATTTATTCCTTACCTTGAAAGTTTAAAAGAACATTTGCTTTGATTTTTAGTTTTGAATTGGTTATTTTTTTATTAATATTGTTATTTGATTTTTTATCTGATTATTTGTTGATATGCATCTGTTAGATTTATTATTGGAATATGAAAAGCATGTAGGATTTTAAATTATAGAAAAAAAATCGATAATTTTTTTTTATTAAAATCGATTATTGACGAATCGATTAATATTGAAGAAAGAAAAATCGATTTTTATTAAATCGATTTTTTTCCAGTAACCTCACGTCCCTACCGTCTATCGCTATCCTTTTCATTTTCAAGCACAAATAGCATGCGCACTCTCTTTCTTTAAATAAGCGGACCTTAATCAGCTGCTATGCTATGTCCTCTTCTATCGCATGGGATGGTTGGTTGGGACATCTCAGTCGCAGACATCCACCCGCAGCAACCCGCAGCGATATTTTACTTTTTAAAATTCGACAACCGGAATTAGGGACTGATTTTTCGCAGGCAACCCTATACCACCGTGTTTATAATTAAATAATCTTTAATTTTTATTTAAGTTCAATTCAATAAGCAGACCGTTGCAAAATGCTAGTATAGACTTACCTCAGCGATATTTTACTTTTTAAAATTCGACAACCGGAATTAGGGACTGATTTTTCGCAGGCAACCCTATACCACCGTGTTTATAATTAAATAATCTTTTATTTTTATTTAAGTTCAATTCAATAAGCAGACCGTTGCAAAATGCTAGTATAGATTTACCTGTTTATACCTTGCTACCCGATAGTTGTGACCGGAAAAAAAAGGGCAACCTAACGTTTGCATGTTCTATGGGCTTCATACTTTCGATTGGTATATAGTTTATCTAATAATCACACCGGTGGAATGCTTAAAAAAAATTTTTTTTTCAATTATTAATTAAAAATACCCTGGACTAAAATTTGTTAGGCAACCCATATGCAATTTATTTATTGACATATTAAATTAAATATAAAATACGTTTCGTTAAATAAACATCTCGGTGAAGGTCGTTTTATAACGGGATCTTATGCTACTCTGAAAGTTAAATTACGCCCAGACAAGCACCAAGTCCCGTGATCTCCTGCGATATCCCGGCGGATATTCGTTTCAGATCAGTTTCCCGCTTCGAGCTTGTGGTTTTGTAATTTTCTCGAGGGCCCTTCCGAGGCTGAATTAAGGATGCCATTTCATTTTACGATAACTACAGGAGACATTTGTTAAGATCGCGTCACAAACTTTGCACTTGGGAATTAAGTTATCCCTTTTAGGGATATCGAAGGTGTTTAATATTGAATGTGTTCTAGTTCGAATTAATGTTTAAACTCCGAAACGTTAGACAGAAATTGAATGGAATTAATAGTTAGCTACAAATTGAAGGGATGTGTGACGGTTTTATATGATCGTTTTAGGTATTGTTTACAAAGATTTATATTTTTTATGCCTTTACCAGATAGACACGTTATTGTAATCGGTAATCTTGACCTGTTCTATTGAAGGAAAATCGACTATAAAGAGGAGTTGTGGAGTTTAAAATGCAACATCCCGATAATACGGATACGTATTATCGGGGTTATTACGTATCGGGGTTGGCGGCATCGACGTGTTGTACCTAATTCAACGAAACGTATTTCGAAATGGAATAGTGTACCCCTATAAACAAACATTTGATAAAATAGCAAAGGTATAAATCACCGCATGACTAACGTGCCTTCACAGCGTGCTAATTAAAAGCGCTTATATGGAAACAAAAGACGAAGAGTGCAATTAAGAATAATGAGGAGCTCGGAGGACGGCGAGCAAACAACAACAATTTGTCATTTGTTGAGTTGTCGCCGCAATATTTTCACTTTTTGCATCTAATGGCCCCTGAGATGGCGACGTCATTATTCAGAGTTTACTGTCCTACTGGGATTAAAATTGCTGAGCTAACGCCGCGCATTGTGAACTTAATTGCTACAGCAAATCGAGTAAGAATATCTGCGGTAGCAAAAATGGATGTCGTTTGTCAGCCCTGTAAACGCATTCATAAATTGACGAGCCATTTGGTGTAATGGTCGAGAAGTCGGCTATTACACCAGAGGTCGCGGGTTCGATCCCCGCTCGGGACAAACATTTGTGTGCATGAACATGTCCGTTTGTATCGGTCTGGGTGTATCTATGTATAATATATATGTATTCACAAAAAAAGTACATAAGTATTGTTTATCCGTTGTCTGGCACCCATAGCACAAGCTAATGCTTAGTTTGGGGCTTGATGGCGCTGTGTGAATAATGTCTAGAGATATATTTATTAATATTCAATTAAAATCATATTATTATTTACTGGCTCGTCCGGGGAACACCTTTTCACATAACACCAGTGTGAAATAATAGTGACTACTATTGTGTTCTGTACGTCTGGTTTGTGAGAGTGCCAGAGTCTATGTTTGCGCTAATATAATAAGTGTGAAAAACATAAATGAGATGTGTCAAAATAAAAATAAGAATCGGTGTCCATACGAGTATGTCCTCGCACTTATTAAATATATGCAACATAATAAGCAAAAAGTATATTAATAACACAGACACTCGTAGTATTAATCATTGTGAACTAGCTTGATGTGCAATTTCTAAAATACTTTTGTGGCCACACTTGAGTTGAGGAAGAAACCAAACGAAACTGCCCCCGACAATGATTTATGGCCTGTTGGGACTAAATGTCACACGAAAAATTCCGGACACCTTGAGACACCCACAAACGTCACACAAAAGTTATTATAAAAAAGGTAATTTATGGAAGATTTCCCAAGGAGTTTAAGAGAAGAATACAATTTAGCTACAATTATTTTAAATAAAAGCTGCCACATTGTCTAGAGCCCGTTGTATAGTTTAATGGTGACAGTGAAGTAATATTGTGTGTTTAGATCCTAAATACGCGACGCAACTAAACGTAAACGTAAATAATAATAATACAGGCTCCAGCAAACTTCTTGAATATCGGGTGGGGATCGCGCAGAACACGAATTTTTACACGCCTGCTATTGGTCAGAAGCATACTTTGACCAATTGCGCGCGCGGGCCTTCGGGAGATTCGCACGCGCTATTGGTCACGCGCAAGTGTACATGCGCGATTTTCCCCCTCTCCGTTGCTCGATGTTCAACAAGTTTGCCGATAGCAATACTATCTTTATAAATATTGTTTTAACTATATGAATTGGTAGACTAACACGCAGCTCACCTCATGGTAAGCGGCCATTGCGGCTTAATTATTGTTCGATACATAGTTTTATGAAAATGGTATTGGTATTTTGGTGTGCTTGCATAAAAATTAGGGTTGGTTTTCTGTTAATAATTTTGATATCATAGTCTATTTTGATAGATCCACTTTTAGCAAACGCTCATCAACATACTTGGTACCAATTGAAGATTTATTCTATTCTATCCTATAATACTATTATTTCACAAAAGAAATATCACACTGTAAGTTTATTTCCCTGTGTTCGTTGCGTGTTCCTGGTGAAAAATGATGATTTATTATGAACTCCTCGCAGGCCGGCCGTCTAATGGTGTTGCCTAAATTATTAATGGTGTCATTCTGCTATAGGGTGACTATTATAACTCACGTCATCCTTCCTCTTTATAGCAATAACAGTCCATTGTTTTCAATTTTAAATGTTTGACTCCATTGTGCATTGAAGTTATTAGTTGCTTCACTATACTAACTAGTTGCCACCTAGCAAATTTTTTTGATACTTTTAATGTCAGATAACTTAAATTATCTTTTGTCAATTACCTTAGAAAGAAGACATAAACATTTTTTCAACAGATACATTTTCAGGAACTCATTTGACTGTAGCACAACCACAAAATTACCATAAATGTTTTAAATGAAACAATACTTTACTGTCCCACGAATTTAGTTTTATTGTGAAAAGACACGGCTCAGCCAAGCGTATAAACCATGTGATAAACGAAGGTGTATAACATATTTAGTACGAGTATATTTACATATTATATCCTCATATAAAATATGTGTTGGCATTACTCGTGCGTAAACGAAGGCCGAAAAGTTGTTAAAGATTTTTCATACAATACAGTTGGCAATCTTCCTTCCCTTAGGAAATCGCTTATAGTATTTTCATCGGAGAAATGGAAGATCACGTTTGAGTTGCCGTGTGATCAGGCGGTTATTGAAAAAGGTCCGAGGATAGATTAGAAATTTATTGAAAGGTCTAAGGGCTCGTACACACGAACAGCCGTTTGTTGTCGACGTATATCTGCAGTCATTGCGAGGAGGCGGCGGCTAGCTCTCGACACGCGCCGTCGACGCGCTGAAGACGCGTTGGCGGCTGCTGGCTAGTCGCGTGCGTCATTAGCTGTCGGCTTGCCTGCGGCAATCTGTCGACACGTCAGCGCATGCCATCAACGTGTCAACAGCTTGCCGCAGGCAGGCCAACAGCTAGCTACCACCAGGTAACGGTGACTGAAGTCACTTATGCCGTCACCAACGTGCTGCTCGTGTGTTAGAACCCTTAAGCTGCAGATGAGATCGGAACGGAAAAAAATTGCACCTTTTCACGACCTTCCCCCTGAGTTAGGTTGGCTTTTGTGTAGATATCACTTTGAATTATGAGCGATTTTCAATGGATAGATTTATGGATTCGAAAGTTTGTGCTATTTTATAGTAACTTTAAGAGCAGCAGCGGCTGAAGATGCTCTATTTAATTAAATTAAATTATTTTTAACAGGACGTGACAAAAATAATGTCAAAATAAAACAAAGAACTTTTATTTACATTGAATTTCATCGCCCATCTACAAGTAATCTTGGTAGGTAGAACATTAGGCCGTTGGAAATAGACATTTAATTCGAAAAGTGTGATGTAGTTCTGCATTTTTGATATGTTGTATGGGTCTATTAGGGTAGTGTGAATTCCAATTTGCAACTTCGGAAAACCTGTGGAAACTGAGAAAACCGAGAAAAACTTCGAAATTTTGGGACTTTTTTTACTATTTGCTCTCCAGGGCCTAAACTATGCATTTTTTGTGAACGATGTTCTCTACACTCATAAACTGTATTAAATTACCTATAACTGGAGGCCAATCGCAGGTTTATTGACCTTATAGGAGCCAAGCTATGGCACTTCGAAGATGACCAATATTTCTCGAAAATAGAAAGGACATCATCCATTTTGGGATAAAATTTTTTTTAGCGGCCATCAATTTTAATTAGAAAAGTGTATAGTACACATAAACCTCATTATTTTTTACTATGGCGTCAAAGTCGAAATCTATTTGGTTTCGGAGATATGATACCAAGTAAGACATAAGGGCTGAAACTGCGTAAAGCGGGCACCCGCGCGGTTTCATTTCATACAAAAGTGACCCGTGCCGCGACCGCGCGGGAGACTTTTGTATGAACCGCGCGCGGGTCCCGCTTCACACAGTTTCCGCCCTTAGACCGAAAACAATTTGTTTTCAGGGCTACTTCCCATTTGGTAAACTTCCCATTTGATAAACCTCAATCAGTGCCTACTCAAAAGTTGCGTTTGGTAAACATTTATTTACTACATACGTTTTTCATACATTTAGTCCCATTTGGTAAACAATCGAAATGGGACTAAATGTATGAAGTAAATAAAATGTTTACCAAACGCAACTTTTGAGTAGGCACAGATTGAGGTTTAACAAATGGGAAGTTTACAAAATGGGAAGTAGCCGTTTTCAGGATTTTAGTTGTACAATACGCGGTTCACTCAAGTAAAAACTTGTCTTAATATAGCAGTCACCTCCGCCCTCCGCCCCCTCCCCCCGCCCCCTTTTTCCCTGTGCTCGTCATGTCAATTCCTTAATCTTAATAGGTATCATCTTTGTTTTATAATAATCAGTACTATACTAAGTCAGCTGACAGACACACACGCAGCCCACCTGATGGTTAGCGGCCACTGCGGCCTATTCCATTGAGGGACACTTCACCACGAAGCGTCGCTCAATGTGCTGCCAGACTGTAGACTCATCTGATCTTCGAGCCTTTGATTTCAAGTGTACTTTTTTTTTGAGGAGGAGAACGCATTTGCGCACCATAGCCGCAGGCTAGCGATCGTGTGTGGGACTCGAGACTAAGTCCCACTACCCACTAAACTCCCCCGTTTTCCCCTTCACACCCAATTGGTGTGAAGGGGACAAGCCGGTGCCAGTCTTGTGGCTATTGACGAGCCCTTGATTTCAAGTGTACTGGCTCCCACATTAATACTGCCGGAACACAGCCAGAGCTATTATGGCGGCAGATTTCGCCTGTGGTAGCTAGCCAGTCGGACTCTGAAAAAGCCCTACCACCAACCAGACCTTAGGTGGGAATCGAACCCACTACCTCCGGGTTTTATACCCGAGCGGCTTAGCCACTTAGCGGCTTTGCGGAGGCGATCAAAATAGTAGTAGTTCAGGTGAAAATTGTATAGTAATAATCATACCAGATCTTACATAAAATGGTAAGACGATGTTATTTATTTCACTTATAGATCGTTATCTAAGGTATATAGAGTATTGTCGCTTTACAAAAAAATTATTCTACACCTGTCCCCATTCCAACAAAACATAATTTATTTCTGGCCGCTTACTTTTTTTTTTATCCCAAATCTCCATACAAAGTGGGTGATGTCCTTTCAGGTTTTTCTTACTTATTTCGCGAAAAATTGGCAAAACCACTAGCCCCACGAAGAAAGGTCATTAAAAATATTTTGTAGTACATTTATTTAACTTTTATTAACGCCCAAAACGAAGTCTGAGTAATTAGTAGTTTACTCACAATCTCAAAAAATCGAATAGAAGGAAAAATGGGTTATAGGCAGTCGGATAAAGACATTAAATTCGCAAAGCGTGATGTAGTTCTGCATTTTTGGTATGTTGTAAGGGTCTTTTAGGGTAGTGTGAATTCCAATTTGCAACTTCGGGAAACCTGTGCAAACTGAGAAAATCGAGAAAATCTTCGAAATTTTGGACATTTTTTCACTATTTGCTCTCCAGAGCCAAAACTATGCTTTTATTGCGAATGATGTTTTTACACTTATAAACTGTATGAAATCACTTGCAATTTGAGTCTAAAAGCAGCGCTATTGACTCCATAGGAACCAAGCTATGGCACTTTGATAATGACTAATATTTGTCGAAATAATAAATTTTCAAGATACTCCCACTTATCTCGTGAAATATTGGCAAAACCACTTGGCCTATGAAGAAAAGTCACTGAAAATATTTTTTTGTATATTGTAAAGGTATATTAGGGTAGTTTGAATTCCAATTTGCAACTTAGGAAAACCTGTGGAAACTGAGAAAATCAAAAAAATCTTCGACAAATTTTGGGACTTTTTTCACAATTTGCTCTCCAGGGCCAAAACTATGCTTTTATTGCGACTGATGTTTTCTACACTTATAAACTGTATTAAATTACTTGCAATTTGAGCCTAATAGTAGCGCTATTGACTCCTTAGGAGCCAAGCTATGGCACTTTGAAAATGACCAATATTTGTCCAAATAAGATATTTTCAGGATACTCCCACTTATTTCGTGAAATATTGGCAAAACCACTTGGCCTATGAAGAAAGGTCACATAAAATATTTTGTAGTACATTTATTTAACTTTTATTAGAGCACAAAATGAAGTCTGTGAGACTAACTGTTCCCTCACAATCTCAAAAACACGAAAAGAAGGTAAAATAGGTTATAGAAACAAAAGACTATATTGGGTTATTGGAAATTAGACAGGAATGTTATAAATAGTAGTGGGTTGAGGTCATTTGCGATCGTTTAGGCTCGCTTGAAGTCGCTCGTTTGATTTGCAAAACATAAAATCTATTATGATTAACCGAAAAAACTAAAGAAAAAACACAACAAAGACAAAAGAAAGAACTACATAGGTACTATCTACAAGAATTTTTGCTATTAACGGAGTGGTTATATTACTTTTGGGGTCAATATTGTTGCAAATGACCTCCCCCATCGGTCTTTATAGGATTCCAATAACCTGAGTGTTTTGCCCATTTTTCCTTTTATTAGATTTTTTGAGATTGTGAGTGAACTACTAGTCTCACAGACTTCGTTTTGGGCGTTAATAAAAGTTAATTATATGTACTATAAAATATTTTCAGTGACCTTTCTTCGTGGGCCTAGTGGTTTTGCCATTTTTTCGCGAAATAAGTAAATAAAACCTGAAATTTTCTATTTTCAAGAAATATTGGTCATCTTCGAAGTGCCATAGCTTGGCTCCTATGAAGTCAATAGAGCTGCGATTGGCCTCCAGTTGTAGGTACTTTAATACAGTTTATGAGTGTAGAAAACATCGTTTACAAAACGGTCTGGGTATTTCTATGTATAATATATAAGTACTTATTTACAAAAAATTATATTTAAGTAATATAATATTGTGGTCTGGCATCCTTAGTACAAGATGTATATAGTTTGAAGCTAGACCGCTGCCACACTTTGTGAATAATTTCCACGGAAAATTAGCTATTTAAATTGTCGCTTACATTAGATAGAAAAAGCTTTGTCATTTTAAAACACGTGATCGCCACTCCAACATTCTTTTACTTTGTTTGCCGAATTCTTTTCCGACGAATGTGTATGGTACACATTAAATTATGAGTTGTTGGCGCCGTAAAGTAATGTTATGACACGTTTACGACTCCAAAATCAGGATCTACATAAAACCACAACGCCGACGCCGAAGGCTCAGGCGCGTAAAATAGCCATATCCGCTTCTTTCACAGCTTTGCTCTGGTAATAGAATAGTGTAGGAGGTCACATTTGATTTAACAACAATTAAAATATGTAGCCTAAACGTATTTACTTTTCTTTAACACTAAAACTTCAGTCTTAAATATTTTCATTTTCATAAACATTATGTCAAAGTATTACTACCGTTAATTTGAGGCTAAATAGAAATGGGATAATCAAATAAAAATAATGAAGGACGTACCAGGTATGTTTTTATGATTTCAAAATCATTTGAAAAAATCATAAGTTATCCTTTCTAAGCATTGCGAGTTCTAAATGTGTGTTGTCCAACCAAGTTCGATCTCGACCATTATACCATAAATTTCGGTATGCCGCTTTAACAAATATAGTTCTACAACATCTTGTGACGTTGCGCAGGCCACCTCCACTGTGCCTTTCCCTCCACTCTCACTTTCCATTTTCCTAATCAAACCAATCCCGCGTCTCTCGTACTATCTGGTAATAGAATCCCTGTTCCATATACACGCGAACACGGCTCCTTTATTTGGCCGTATCACGCCGGTCGTGACGTAACATTAAACGGAAATTAAATTGGCCACCGTAAAATAGGAAATAACATTTTGATGCCGACACCAAATACGCTTACTCGAGTTATTTTTTTCTCGTTTAACCGAGGAGGGTACTCGCCTCTGAATTAAAGGTGCACGTGCAAAGTAAATTGAGTTTTGCTTCCATTTAACTACCAATTCATGTATCATTTTTAGCTCTGACAAGCCATTTGGTGTAATGGTTGAGAGGTCGGCTATAACACTAAGAGGTCGCGGGTTCGATCTCCGCACGGTTCACACATTTGTGTGCAAGAAGGGGGCAGTAATATGAAGAGAGGTATTAGTGTCTTTATGAGGTGCCGTAGCTTTTATGTGTTAATTACAACCCTTACTGAATATCTCCTATTGGAAGAATCTGACATTTACGGAGTTGTTTGGGTCACCATTCTAGTCATTATATCAACAAATTACGCTTTTAAATAAACGATGATACCTATAGTTATGAAATAGTTATTTTAGTACATGAGAATGAGAAACAATTATTGCCGCTAACAATTTCATGATACTATCGCGCCATATGCCTGATAAGTAGGGGTACAAAAAATATTGAAAATCTGATCAACACCGTAGATTATGCCTAGTCGTGGAGCCATTTCACAGAGTATTTCAGAGAGTAGTTTTGTAGTGGTTGAGCCATGCTGTTTTACGGTACGAATGGGCCGGCTCGTCCGGGAAAGTACCACCCTCTCACATAACACCAGCGTGAAAAATAGTGACTACTATTGTGTCTCATCTAGTTTGTGAGAGTGCCAGAGCCCCCCTCTCCTTGAAACCCCCCTCTGGTGTTGCAGATGTCCATGGGCGGCGGGGTTTGCTTACCATCAGAGACGACCATGGCTCGTTTGCCGCCTCTGACATAAAAAAGAGTAACTCAAATGGAGATGAAAGAATTTAGAAAATTATTTCGAAGCCCATGCTTGCTTTCACGAAAACTGATGCAGGCACGTTCCCGATAACTCATCTTCCAATTCATTACGCCGAACGAGACCGGCTGCGATCTAAGCCGCGTCTCGGTCATTCACTCGACCCCGGCACAGAATAAATAATAATACACCCCGGTCCCATGTCTACGGCAGGTCACATTTGCTGAGCATGCACAGACTCATTTTTCTTAGATAACGAATACACACTTTCCATGGATAAAATATGTTTTACTTTTCTTTAGCTTGCTGTTAAATTCCCTTCATTGCTGAACTTTAATCAGCTGTTTAACATAAAAAATCAGATCTGATCAGAATCATTTAGATTCATGTCTTATTTTATTAGCCTTTAGAGGATGGCCTAGATCTAGTAGGTCTAGTAGTTCAATTTCCGATTATTCGAGATTATTATATTTATTTCCGGAATAGATTATTTGGTGGAATGAGTCAATGATTAAATCTTAATGATTTTAATGATTGATTGAGTCTAAACTAAAAGTACCGCTTGGTATAGAGTATAATTAATAACTTAGTTTTCATCATACTCGTAATGTTAATGCTCACTCCTCCATCTTGTTTATCAAATCAATACATGCGTTGACGTACCCAAAAATTATTTAAAAAACACGTGTCCTAACAATAAATAAATATTGATTTTTTTTAACTATTTGACAGCGGCAGTTGATGAATTTCCAGTGAGCCTTCAATCACGACCTTTCACAAAAACAATTGACGCGTCAAAAATATACCCCAGTATTTCGACGACTGGATTTGTAGGAATTTTAAACAATTTTGGCAACGGAAAATGTTTTTGAATTTATCATTTATTATTTTAGCGGGTCATTCCATAGCGTAGCGCAGTGATTAAAATCTGTTCGCATGAAAAGTGATCGAAAGGTCTGAAGCTTGGTGAGTCAAATAAAAAGTTGTAAAATTATTCTATCGTTAAATTTGATACATTAAAAAAAATGGGTACTATCAGATTCAAATGCTATTAGGATAATAGCTTTTGAAATTGAGCGATTTTGCTCCATTCCAAAAGGTTTTATCTTAATAGCATCTGAACCGGATAGTATAGTGTTAGATGTTCAGAGTCTTCAATTCTTTCTATACAAATAATTTTCTTTACAAACAGTATCATCAACAGATGAAGTTACAGAGTCTACTCACACGTGTCCCGATCATAGATATTGTATATTAAAAAGGGGTCCCAATGGATTTGTGCCAAAAATAGTGGTATACACTTTCTGCACAAATATACACTTTTACATATTATATACCTTTATTTTCCTCAATATCTAACAACATCCTGTGAAAACTAAACATTTATTCAATTAAAGCTAAAATGCAAAGTCGTATAATTAGATAAGGAAGCAAGAGATGGAGCAAAGGAAACCATTTGTATTTCTTAAGTGAGATTATATTCGCTATTCGACGACACTTGAAGCTTGAAGTGTGATAAATGAAGTATGCTTTATTACATTACCGGGGAAACGGAGCGCTATTCTCTTTAAGTACTGTGCGTTGTCTCGACGAAGATGGAAGTATATTTTTGTAGTCGTCTTATAGCGCTGTTTCTTCATACTATGCATCCATTAATTAGGGATGGCGATCTGAGATCGATTAATCGAAGAATCGATTTTTTGAGACAAAAAGATCGATTTTTTAAATCGATATGTAGTACTGAATCGATTCAGTGAATCGATATTTCACCCTTGAAAATCGACATTCGATTTTATTTTATGTTTTGGTATAAACCAAAAAAGTACTTACAATTAATTTAATGTAAGTACGCGCATTATAAAAGAGTGCTGCCGGCTGCCGGTTAAAGGATTATTCGAAAACTCGCGAAATGGCTGAATGTTTGGATTCCTGCGCCTTTCTTTAAGTAACGTTTGTAATCTTTGACTTTTGTCTGTATCTGTGACTGACATTTCTTGTTGCGTCATCATTAGAGGTCGGATATTTGGATGCATAATTATTTACCTAAAGTTCATTTTTTCTACAATATTATGGAAGCGCCTTCTTAAAAAATATTTTTTCCCTATTAATCCCGCGATTCCGGGAAATTAGTACATCTAGTCGATATCACGGTGGGAATTGACATCTTCAGCATGTGGCATTTTTTTACCGACTTCAAAAAGGACGAGGTAATATATCCGATTGGATGTATTTTTTTTATAATTATGCCCGGCCATTTCTCCGTTATTTGTGAATAATTCGTATGATAAAAATCTTTTAGAAAAAATATGAGGCAATCTTTATTTCTGTTATAAAAAATTTAATTTGTCAAATCCAAGACCCCCAAATTTTTTTGATACAAAATTGCACTCCATATTAGCACCTTAAAATAAGTAAATATAGCTAGTACACCCGATTTGATTTAATAATAAAAAACTAAATTTGTCGATAGAGTCGATTTTATCGATACAAAAGTGCTTTCCATGTTATGACAATACCTCAATTTGAGGTAAATATGCATCCGAATATCCGATCTTTATTTATAATACATTATAAATCAACTTGAAAAAAAGATCGATTTTTCAGAAATCGATCTTTTTGGCCTCGATTTTTTGTGGATCGATTCATTGGGTCACGATTCGAATCGATTCAAAAAATCGATTTTTTTCGGAAAGAATCGCCATCCCTACCATTAATCCATTTGGCGGTCTTTAAGTAGTATATTTTTTATACCTGAACCGTACATAATTATAAAAAGCTTTTGATATATCGTACAAAATGAAGAGGAAGATATATTTTTTCTTCGCTCGCAGTGAATCAGTAAAGAGACTTTGCATTGCATAATTCCCCCAGACTTTCACCTCATCGATGATGAATGAACTATAAAATTATCACACATTTAATAGGACAAATAAATGCACCACAATAATATCGTCGAATATAGGAACAGATCACACTAATAAAGCTACTAAAACATTTTTCTTTAAAAACAGAGCACAATTATCTAATTGGTGTCATGTTAAACCCTCCCGTACTAGATAAAATTATACATTTAAGAACTGTACATTTAAGCTAAAGAAAATCTACTACGTATACAAAAATACCTTCTTCACAAATTATGATTTAAAGTGCTAAAACAACATTATGAAGTGACCCCTTGTAATTGAAAATGCATAGCAGGTTTGTTCTTGGCCTAATGGCCCAGAAAAGTTATCTTAAGCTCACAGAAGCAGCGGGCAAAACAATAATAGCATCCAATAAGTCGGTCGGCATTGATCCGGTCACAGCGAGACTGGTACGACACTGTTACCACACTCTGATGTAACAGAACAGAGATTAGGAAAAAATATGGTTCGAACGTGACTTTATCCCTAAACTTTTTTTGAAAGGAGTAAATAATAGTTACACGTACAGTAAATGATATTCAAAAAAGTTGAAGGATTTACTTAACACTCTTGATCCCGTTATCATTATACTAAAGATACATTGATCTGACCTCAAAGTAAGTAGCTTAAGCACTTGTGTTACGGGTATTGGAAATAAAAAAGGCAGGTACCACTAACATAGGCTTAAATACAAACAAAAATCGGAATTATTTTACGCTGTCGATTATAAATAGTTATTTTTTGTAGTGCTTGATGTTTGTTAGGTCCGAGATCTATTCAAGAGTTTTCTTCACAGAATGTCCATACCATGTGATTACGTACTTTGTTCGGTCGGTAACCTGTTAGTCAAACAATATACCCCAATTGATTAGGCGGCATTGATGATGAACTACAATTATTGTAGTTCATCATAAAGCTATTATAGCTTCGGCAGAACGGCGATGAAATTGCTTGGACTACAGCTGAGATTTTAGACTGAAAACCTGAAAAAACTAGTTCTTTTTTTAATTAAAAAATACTGTTTTTTTGCTTTCTCGCCTCTAATGAATTAAGTTGGTGACTTGATTTCAATGGTGACGGCCTTTGCCCGCAGTGGAACTTGAATTACTAAGGTTGATTCTTGATTACTTTGATTGCTGTTAAACGTACTACTTACACTTAAATTATTCAATGAGTAAGCGTTATTTTTACGTTACAAATAAACCCTCTAATCTCTTTCCTATGTCTTATATAGTTAGGTAGCTTTCCATCTATGTGGTAACCTCACTCGTGTGTCTACGGAAGTCGAATAAAAAAAAGATATGAGGCAAGCTCCCGGTGAACCGGCAACCTCTTAGCGACACAATAGCCTCTAGGTCGCCGTCATTGATCCGCCGCGGAACCAAGGAACAATGCTGCCGCCACAATGGCTTGTGCTGTGGTCTAAGTGCCTTGAATTGCTTTGACGCTTCATAGACAAGCATTTGTTGGAGAGCGGGCACATGTCATTGAAAAAAGAAATACTACCTTACAGAAGACCACAGTGGAAAAACCATTTAAAAGTGTTTACCACATATTTCTGTTGGTCTCACGCAACAATGACACCAGAGGTGGCGCACGACAATGGCCGGTAAATTGGGCTCGAGCATTGTCCCAGGCGCCGAGATAAAGGGGTCCCAGCTGCCGAGGCGCGATTGGTGTAATCTCATCAGACTCCGTACGGGACATGGACGCTGCGCGCAATACAGACACCGCTGCGGCTGGACGGATTCCCCTGCTTGCTCATCTGCTATATACTCATCGAATGCCCAGAGACGCGATACACGGCTGGACCCCCCGAAGACCTGATCATCCTTACCGACGAAGCCACTAAGTGGCTTAAACACCTTAGAATAGATCTCGCCATACGAATAAATAAATAATTAATTTCTGTTGGCGAGAAAGGACTTGAGTGCATTTTTATTGGTCCGAAGAAACTTTTCTTTGCTGCCAAAGTTAAATTTTCTCTTTAAATTACAGGGTCGGTGATGTGAGTGATGCCTGAAGTGTTACGAATATCCATAGGCAACGGCAATCGCTTACCATCAGGAGAGCCATAAGCTTGAACGCCACCCTAGTAGTATAAAAAATGAGCTTGATTTTTCATTAAGCAATAATTATGTAAAATTCATAGGCTTTTCATTATCTGGCAATTTGAAGGTTACCAAGATACATGTAAGATAGACATACAAATACCCTCGTCAAAATTTCATTTAAAACGAAATTCCGATTATATAAATGACATTTTACATTTTGATTAAAGTCACTTTCATTCACTGCATTTATAATAAATCATAATGTTAAATTCGTGCTCCGGTCGGGTATACGAATTCAACCAAAGCAATTTCTTAGTTGCGTCATTTTACCTTCTATTTCTATGAAATGCGGTGTAACTTTCTTTTCTTGCGAGTTGCAAGGGCGAACATTTTTAATAACGGTGCTTTAGGCGACTCTCTTTACTTGGACTAAGGGTCATTGGGGTCGTAATAGCATTTCACCGGTCTACCGCGGACTCTTTGTGCCCTAATGATGTTCGCTGGTCAAGACAAAAGTTACTTGTTACACAAGCTACGGCCTACAATAGTATCTACCCTATAATAGCGCTATAACCTGTGTGCTGTGTTACCTTTTTTGCAAATTTTTAGATCATTTGGACATATTATAATTTTTGAATTTACTTATTATTTAATAACTAGGAATGTAATGGTTTTATCTTTTTTTATTATTATTATTATTGTAAGTGACAATTATGTGCTTTATTGTATGTTAATATTGTTTTATTATATTTGGTTGTATTGTGACAAGGATTCTTCCGCTTAATTTTATATCAGATTTTAATATTATTTATATTGAATTTCCTATTATGTCATTAGTTTAATAATTTAATTGTATTGTATCTAATAATCTAATCTTATTGTGCGCTTTGGATTGATTCTGTCAGCTAATAAGATGTTTGTAATAAATAAATAAATAAATAAATAAATAAATATAACAAAGAAATTTGCCATACAATTTATGTAACAATCTGCAAAATTTCGAGTGGGAAACTTAAGGGGTCTAAATAAGGGGTTGTACTAATGGATGACTATGTAATGAAGGTTATTGTGTATTTGACAGTTGTATTCGGGGTGATAGCTTATTTCATAAAAAATGTACTAATAGGTACAGAACTTTTTAGGCCCAATTTCAGATCCCAAATCAATGAACGAAGATTAAAAATGCAGTCGTGAAAATAAATGAAAACTGACGTTTTCTTTTGGTGATGATAATATTAGAGTGATTGATCCGATAGCGCTTAAGGATGTTCCAGGGGTCGTAGATTCGAATCTTATCCAGGACAAATATTGACGTGATGGAAATTTGTGCTTTTGCTGTGTCTAAATATTTATTTGTGTTTAAGTATATGTATGTGGTATACCGCTTCTGATACCCATAGCATAAGGCTTACGCTACTTAATTTGGGGTGAGATCAATGTATGTATGTTGTCCAACATTATTTATTTACCTTTTATAAGTACAAAGTATTTGTTTAAGGTTAAATTCCGTACTTTCCCTTCTTGTTTCATATTTCGTTACGCGGTGCGACCGGGGCACTAGTGGCGGCCAGGGTCGTTCCATCATCATTTGTTTGCCCATCCATCGTTTACGGGTGTCAAAAGCCAGGCGCACCTTTGCGGCACCCACCTTTGCGACGGAACGTTAAATGAAATAGGATAAATACATCAATTACCAAGTCGACGACCGTTTCAGTTTGTTTATTAGAAAACTTGTAAAGGTTTGTGACGCAGCAGATATATCCTTTGCAACAATTAAAAAGTTAGACTAAGTTTATTGCAGACAATGGTTGATCTGAATTTATTATGTTGCTTCAGGAAACAGGAGGGTTTTATTAGTTCCCAATCACACTGGAGACGGATGCCGATTAAAGATGGAACTCGTAAAAACTCGTTAGCATTATTATAAATATAAAATTATTAATATTGCATGCCCGTTATGGGTAACTGTTGAAACATAATCTTGTATCTCCACCTTTTTGTACACAGTTTATAGCAATAAAGAATATTATTATTATTATTATTTGTATCTCTCCTACGGGATATCACGGCACATAGGCCGGTCCTTTTGGAAGGCGTACGTGGGGATACAGATCCAACACGCAGTGGCCCCTTTGAGACACAATTATCTAAAGTGGGATACGTACACCTAGCGGGTACTGTCTCTGACTTGTACCATGGGAAAGATACAGCCAAAGACAGCACCGGCTAAGTGCAGGGACTATTGCAGAGAGAAGGGAAACTAATGCGGGTCTATGGTGAGGTAGTTGCTGGACTGGTTGCCGGGATATTGATGAGACTTAAAAAAAAGCCAGTTCTGACTAGAAAGATTTTTTGAAACTCTGAAGTTAGAATTTACAAATGGTATTCAACATTTGTTAATTTTTCAGAGTAAGATAATTTCATGTTATCTTCTTGATGCATTTTTGTTTTTTTATTTATAAATGTCAGAATAAATTGCTAGTGCAATTGTTTCTGATGGTGCTGAAAAAATAGCTCTCATAATCCGATCAAAGTATGTATCAATGTGCATTTCGGCGTAAATGTTGGAATCCTTTCAAACGACACGAACTTTTCATTAACTAAGTATAGCGCATCTAATCGGAATGGAGCTCTTTTGCCTCGACAGCAAAGACCGAATTCCGAATGCGCTTATCACAAAATAAAATAATTTTACAAGTTGGATGCGAGCCAAGAAGTTTCCCGATTGAATGCAACTCGAATCTACGAGTCGTGGAAGTCCAGCTTGAGAGATGTATAACTCAAAACTAGATTTAAAGTTCGCCGATATCATTGCATTAAGTTTTAAAGTGATTGGTTCGAAATAGATATGTGTTAGTACCTCTATAAAAGTATTCCCATTTATCTAGAGTAGAGTGGAGCCAGTTTTTGAAATCTCTTTGAATTAATCTTGAGATTAAATGTAGGCGTACTTTAGGTTAATTAACATGAGAAATGGTTCGGTTTATTACATTACAAGATGAATCTTTGTTATTCAATAATTATGGCTTAGACAAAAGAATAATTCGACCGTTCAAACAGTTACGTCCAATTAAAACCTGCAAGTTATTTTTCATTATAATAACTTCAACCTGCTATTTTGTTAGCATAGACAGTTAATTATGTCAGTCAATAATGGAATCAAAGACTTCAGGGTAAGAGTAATTATTAGTCGGTGGTTTTGCAATTCAGAGTAAGTTATCAGTAGCTCACGTTATAGTAGGTATACAATAAACCAGATCCCTGAATTATGCCGAGAAGTTTCGGAACAGTTTATGAAAAGAAAGAGCAAAAGAGACATTCCACATATCATTTATATTTACAGAATAAATATCTTACACACCCTTATCACAGATTTGGTAAAACAAAAGCTAAGTGAAGTATTGAAAAAGAAGAAATATCTTTTATGAAAACCGCTGAGATTAAACAAAGTTTCAATATATTGCAGTGTTTCAATCTGATAATGTAGGTGAGTCATTAATAATAATTCAATAGAAGCCACAGTAAATTGAAACGAGACATTTTTCGAGTTCACAAAATTAATGGCAGAGCAATGTTTTAAAGTCTGGCAAAAAGATAAAAACTACGACGCTTATTGAATATTAGAATAAAGGGATTTTAAAAATTTAAAATACCTAAAGCTATAAGAAAATCATTCTTTTAAAAATGTAATTGCTTTGGCTTTGCATAGTTGAAAATTATTGTCTACTAACCTTATAAATACAACGAAAAATAAATAATCTAATTAAGTGCAATTATCATTTTGACGTTATGAATGCAAAGAAATAGGTAACTTTATTCAATAGAATCGTTGTATTTATAGCTTAAACTTATCTTAGAAAAATAAAGCGCAGTCAAAATGCACTGTATCACAAACAATTTATAAAACAAAGGCAAGAGTTATTTATGGAACTGCACGGGTAATTTATTTTATTTTCAAATTAGAGCACTTAAATATTTCCTTTGACTAAGTTAACTTTAAATAATCCATTTATTTGAGTAAAAATTAATCGATTAAAGTTGGAGCGTTCGAGTTCAAACACTCGACTTTGTAGGGGAATATCGCTTGGAACTTTTCATGTTCCCGAAGTTTCGCCGGCAATTTTCTCGCAATTAATTTAAAAAGAAGCCTAGTTTGCTAGCATGAGAAACTCTTAAAAAGAAACAAAGTTACGAGGGAATGTCGAATCAGCCTCTCCGAAGCTACCACGGAGCGTCGACTGGCAACTTTTACATCGCTTTAAAAATATTTTGCTATAGACTTTTTATATTGTCTATTGACTATAAAAAATTAAGAAAAGTATCAGTCTTATAATGACCTCGTCGATCAAAGGCCTTGATCAATGAAACCAAGCCATTGTTACAATGACGCAAGCGTAGTGCTTGCCATGTGAAAAAATAGAATGGTTACAAACCCGATTTGTTTTCGAAAATCCGTCACTGCCCGTCCTAGTACTTAAACCAAAGTTTAAGAGAAAGATAACAGAAGACCACGAATTATTAAAAATTGGTTAATATGTACATATATTGCTCCTATGAGGGCCTACAATACAAGTCAAAGGCCGGCAACGTACTTGTGACTCCCCCAGTGTTGCGGGTATCTATGGGCGGCGGTGATTGCTTACCATCAGGTGACTTGCTTGCTCGTTGCCTCCCTCTTACGTAAAAAAAAGTAATCTGTATTTAAAACGCACACAACAAAACCCAACCGTCCGCGAAAAATGGAATACTCGGTATATGAATGAGGGTATTAGAAGGGGCTTATTTATTTATAAATAATAAAATAAATGCAACTTTTAAACATTATGTATTTTAAAACACAATACGGAACACATAATTTAAAACACAATCAAGTACACTTTTACGTATAATATAATAATAATACTTATCCATAATACAAATACTTATCCATCAATATCACAAAGGTACTCAGAGTCAGATCACACTGTTATGGGGCAGAGTAACGTTTACTACGGCAGCTCGAACAAGAATGCCCCGCTACCCGTCTGCCACGTCTTTTTATAGCGACAAATGGCGCCTTCTCTGGCGCACCGGAAATACTAAACTCACTGACAGAATATTTTAACTTACGACTTATTTCTAATAGTACCTAAATACAATTAAATAAATTAGAAATAATACTGAAATTGTTATATAAATAATCCAATATTTTAACAATATTTAAAATAAATTAATGTTTATACCGGATATCCTGTTTTTAACTAATTCTTTGTTAAATTATCAGATATCTAAAAATCATTTAACACCACAGGAATATTTGTTAAGGTTTTAAAATACAAGGATAATTCCTAATCAATTATTATACTTTAAAACTATGAAAGTTATAGTTAACAATTACATAATTTGACAGAACATTCGAATACCGGATATTCGTCCAAACTATTGGTAATAATTATTTAGATTGTTCTTACAATTATTTTACACAACGGAAATAAGTGTTAGAATCCGGACTTAATATTATTAAATTACTAGGGTCATTCTTATCAATCATTATTAATAAAATATACCTAATACACAATTAAAATATAATATAAATATAAATAAATAACCCATTATAATATGGATAATCCATCACGGCCAGACTGACTTGTACTTCGCTCTCGAAGTACCAAATTATATTTTTTTTTTGTTTCATAACCTCATATATATTTATATTCATTTATTCACTATAAGTTTATAATAGATTACAAGTTTACCTTTTCAAGGCATCGTGAATAACAATTAAAAAAATAAATAAATTTGGAATTACAAATAATATGTTGTATTGTAAAATTAAAACAAAAAAAAAGAAAGGTACAATTTTAGTGACTTTTTTTTTTCTTAAATACTACCTATACTTATTGTAACAAATAATATTAATGGAAACACATACAGGATACACTTCTATATAATTTATAATTTGTCCCCAAAGTACTCTTTTAAGGAGTAATATGCCTATTTTTATTAATAATTCCTTTAATTTTAAGTCAAATAAATTATACTAATATTTATATGAAAATTGCAATAGGAATTAAGGAATTCCCATTTTTATTAACAGTATTAACTAACATACAATAATTATATCTTAATACTAATGTACATCGCAAAATAATAATCAGCAGAAATCAACTTGACATGTAACAGATGATAATTTAAATATCAGAGAAATAGAATATCAATTAAATATTTTATTACATTATTCAATTAAATCTAATTACAATAGTAATAATATATCATGGTCAATAATGATGCTGAAGCTATGGGGACCATTCCTGGCCAACATCTTAGTTTCTCTTTTGCCACAAAAATATTCCTAAATGTATTTAGGTCTTTTAATGAAATTCTATCGTGTTCTAGAAGAGCAATTATCTCGTAGGGTCCTTTGAACTTGGGACTTTGTTATATCATTGAAGACCTTATTATTTCTACGAGTAGAATCAAATTATTTCTTGTATTTTGTGCAGTGTTTTCAAGACGCTGCCCAGCCAAGTCCCGATCAGCCTCAACATCAATACTTTGCACATAATTATTATCCTGTATTTCAGCTAGCAGAGAAAAGTGCCCGACGCTCGGCAAGCACTGACTTTTATAGCCAGTGTCGCCGGTGACGTCACATCCGTTTTTATTGAAAATAATTGTCTAACAATGATTTTCTACATTAAAATATAAAAACACTTTTTAAATAACTAATCTAATTAAATTACATTTTTATTTTAACATATAACGTACAAAATACAATAAGTAATTCCCTACCACATGGTGTTTACCAAAATATCTTTGTTTAATTGATAAATTATGAATAATTTATTAATTAAACAAACTACCGATTAAATTACCGACCGTGGTGGTTTTTAATACTTTTCCCTTAATGTTTTTCATTTCATCTATCACGGTCATACTGACCTGTACTTCGCTCTCGAAGTACATACGTTTTTTATGTGTCTCTGGCCTTGACATATTAGCCCTATCACCTGCTGCCCATGAATTTCAGGCTAATATCAGGGCAGTGACCCAGCAGTCTCCTTTTTTTTTATCCGTCTCTGGCCTTGACATATTAGTCCTATCACCTGCTGACCATGAATTTCAGACTAATATCAGGGCAGTGACCCAGCAGTAATCTTAATAGTCTCTGGCCTTGACATACTAATCCTATCACCTGCTGCACATGAATTTCAGAATAGTATCAGGGCAGTGACCGACCAGCAGTTATATTTTAGTTATTTGTCTTTCAGGGTGATTTAAAAGAAAAGTATTAACATTCAGTAAATAATCCGTTTTTTTTTTCTTTTCATAATGCTTAACAAAATTATCACACCAACGAATCATTTTATTCATATAATTAATTACAATCTTGTAAATGTGCAGAACACGACTAGAAATAAATCTGATATAATTAACACAATCATGTAAAACAAAACAACTAGAAATACATTTTAGCCCCTATTTTTATCATTACTTTCCATAATTCGTTTGGCCATAATTCGTTTGGTTTGAAAAATCGCTTATAGTAAAAGTTAGCATATTAATAAAATATTGCTCCACTTGGCCATTGCCTTGTGGAGTTCCTTACAAACCATTTGTACACTACAAACCATTTGTATACTACTTTAAATAATCCTCAATGTTTTTACACCATTATTCAAGTTACAATAATTAAACCATTAACCTGTATTCGCCCATTGACCAGGTTAGGTTCAGGTTAGGTTAAGGTTAGGTTCAGGTTAGGTTAAGGTTAGGTTCAGGTTAGGTTAAGGTTAGGTTCAGGTTAGGTTAAGGTTAGGTTCAGGTTAGGTTAAGGTTAGGTTAAGGTTAGGTTCAGGTTAGGTTAAGGCTAGGTTCAGGTTAGGTTAAGGTTAGGTTCAGGTTATGTTGGACTAAGCACTTATAGTACCATATTCTTGGAAAAAAGATTGATTTCATTTTAGACTCAGTGGCTTGTAAACAAGCTTGTTCTGAAGGTTTGCCAAACTCAGGGGCCAGCAATATAGCTTGTCTCTATAGCACTAGGCAAAAGAAATATTTGTCAAGCTCAGAGGCTCTTGGCTTGGATTGACAATAGTTCTAGTTCCAAAAATGCTTAAGAACTCAGAGGCTATTGGTGGCTTGTTTTGACAAGTTACTTCTTTATTTTTATTTGCTAGATTTGGATTCGGCACTATTCTTACGTTTTCATAGGTAAGGTTCAGGTTGGGTTCAGGTTAGGGTTAGGTTAGGTTCAGGTTAGGTTCAGGTTGTGCTGGCAAAACGAGACATCTAGAGTTTTCTCTATTCCAGTTTCGGCTTGCTCATGAACAACATCGATGTTTACGATAGGCTCATCGTCAAGAAGTTCTAAAAGCCTAGGAACTTTAACATTTTAGGGGACTTGACTTAGTAACCCTGTTGATAGTACAATTCGACACAGCTGAACATCAGAGAGAGCATCTTGCCATGACCGCTTTTTGCTGGACTCGACAGCGGAGAAAACTTTTCCCATGTCGATCTTTTGTTTTTTGAGTAATTCTTTATCATGGTAGCGGAAACAAATTTTAAAAGTGACAAGTCAATATTATAAATCAACATCCTCCGAGTCCTGCTCAATAATGAGCTTACAATTTACCTTTTGTAGGTGTTTTATACTAATGATAAAGTCAACAAATTACAAAATTAAATAAGTATAAATAAGATTTATGTCAACAATAGGTATTCAATTATAAAATTATTTAGGAACACATTTACAGTAAATTTTTATGTAATATTTATACCCAAATTAAGGACAAGAAACAAAATTAAGATAATTAACACAAACGTTGTAACCATTTTAAATATAGATCTGTCAAGAAATCATTTAGTCCATAACAACATTTATGCGACAAAATTGTGCGAAGCTTAGTTCGAAATCCCTGTATTGGCAAAATTTTTAGGTCATTAGGTGATTTATTGAATTGACTTTAATTTTGTTACTTAATTTCACTTTTATTTTTAGTAATTTTAACTTTGCTTTATTTTAATTTACTTTACTTCATTCTACTTTATTTTATTTTGATTTTGTTTCAGAAATAAATTTTGGAAATTCTATTTAATTTGGTTACAACTTTATTTTGATTCTATTTTTTTTCTTTTAGGCTACTAACCTTAGATAATAAGCCATTGTCCTGACCATTAATTTATCTGAATTAAACGAGATTATTTTTTTTTTGGATATTTAAAAGAGATGTTACTACATAAAACTCTTACTCTTTATGTTAATAAAGCATTTTTAATTTTCATTTTCAGTGCCATATGCTTATAATATACATTATGCTTTTTTTTTTAAAAAAAGCAGTTTTGCATTGTAGTGTGCTCAGTTTATTTATATTGATTTGAGCTAAGCGTTTTGAACTGTAAACGGAAACGGAACAAATTTGGATTGCGTTTTACTTACATTACTCGGTAGTTTAAGTAGTTTGAGGGAACAAAAGTATGGTTCACAAGTTTACAACTATCTGTCTGTCTTAGTGTAATTTAATTAATCGTGATTTTATTTTAATTTAATTTTATTTAAATTGTTAATTTATTGTATTTTACCTAATTATTGATTTGATTGGTAGTTTAATTTTTATTTATGTTAAAATTATTTGCGTTATGATATGGATTTTATGAATCTGAAATAAATGAATTTTAATTTAATTTAATTTAGTCTGCAGATGGTTCTGATGCACATTTTTTTGAGCACGAAAAACATTTATTATTTCAGAGGAATTCTCCCCAAAATATCACACCGTAATAGTACAGACGATACTAAACCATGTTAAGCAGTTAGAAGAGTATCATTCTTTGATATTTTGAAAGTTGGTATAGAGCAAATGAGTATTTATCTTAAGAATGACTTGTTCGGTATGAAGTTTCCATGCTAATTTGTCATCAATATGTAAACCTAGGAACTTTATACTAACTGTGTCCGTCACTACTTCTTTGTCATACATTTCACTTGTCTCATATTTAATTATTACTATACTGTCGTCTGTGAACAGAGTCATAGGGAATGCTACATTCAGTGGCAAATTATTAATATATATCAAAAAAAAAAAATGGTCCCTGTGGAACTCCACATTTAATTAAACGTGCTTCGGACATGTATAGCGTTACAGTTTTTTTTTTTTTAAAGGTCTTAGTAACTTCAGTTTACTGTGTCTTATTTTGTAGGTATGATTTTATCAAACTTAAGACATTTTCCCTAATTCCATACTTTTTGTTCAGCGAAAAAATATTTCTTAAACTCGTTTAGTAGGTTCATAAGTTTAGGCTTGACTCAATAGGAACACCTGTGTCTATATCATTAAAATCAATAATACTAGGGCTAGAAGTGGCACAAAAGTAAACTGTCGGTGATAGTAAAATGAAACTTATTGGAAAAAAAATGAAAATGTCAATGATAAGCCTTGAGATAAACTATCATAACCGAATATGACATTGTGTCGTAAGTATTTGTCCGGAAAAACATGAAAAAGAACATTAGGAGCAACATCGTCAATCTGCACACTGGCTAAAATCTGCAGGGTACTATAAACACTGCTATTATCAATGCCAGTAATTTTGACCGTGTTATTAAATCGTTTGCCATGAATTCTTGACAATATCGACAACTTTAAAAGGGAGCACTCAGATTCACAATAATAACAAAATGAAAAGAACTCGCCAGAATACTGCAAAACGCCATTTGGGGCTGCGACAGTGCAGACGTCGTTCACCAGCGTTGCCAGTAGGCGAGCACCAACGTTGCCAGCAGGCGAGGACCAGCGTCGCCAGCAGGCGAGCTCCAGCGTCTTTGTCGTTTTTCCGTCCACTTGGTTGGTCACGTGAGTCAGATAGCTGCAATATATACCATAAATTAATTGACACAATGATAAAAAAAGTCTATTACTTTTACGGAACACTGAAGAAAAAAGAATCTGTCCGACAAATTCGTTACTTATAACGATAATTGCCTCCTTTTGTTTCATACTATCGGGGAGTACCCCGACCAAATATTACTCCAAATCAGACAATTACCATCTGCATTATAATATGTTTACGTTATCAGGGAGTACCCTGACCGAACGTACAACAAACAGCACAAGACAGAATCTGTGGGTGAGATAATGGAGGTAGATAAACTAAATATTCAGGCCGACCGATTCATCAAAAACACAATGATTTTCTTCTTATTTCGTATTATCGGAGAGTGCCCCGACCAAATACTACTACAAATAAGACAATCATCATTTGCATTATTTGTCAACGCTATCAGGGAGTGCCCTGACCAAACGTGTAACAAACAGCATAAGACAATATCTGTAGGCTAGGTAGATTTATATTTTTATTTATAAACGTATCCCACTTCTGATATTAGAAGGGGCTTATTTATTTATAAATAATAAAATAAATGCAACTTTTAAACATTATGTATTTTAAAACACAATACGGAACACATAATTTAAAACACAATCAAGTACACTTTTACGTATAATATAATAATAATACTTATCCATAATACAAATACTTATCCATCAATATCACAAAGGTACTCAGAGTCAGATCACACTGTTATGGGGCAGAGTAACGTTTACTACGGCAGCTCGAACAAGAATGCCCCGCTACCCGTCTGCCACGTCTTTTTATAGCGACAAATGGCGCCTTCTCTGGCGCACCGGAAATACTAAACTCACTGACAGAATATTTTAACTTACGACTTATTTCTAATAGTACCTAAATACAATTAAATAAATTAGAAATAATACTGAAATTATAATACTGAAATTGTTATATAAATAATCCAATATTTTAACAATATTTAAAATAAATTAATGTTTATACCGGATATCCTGTTTTTAACTAATTCTTTGTTAAATTATCAGATATCTAAAAATCATTTAACACCACAGGAATATTTGTTAAGGTTTTAAAATACAAGGATAATTCCTAATCAATTATTATACTTTAAAACTATGAAAGTTATAGTTAACAATTACATAATTTGACAGAACATTCGAATACCGGATATTCGTCCAAACTATTGGTAATAATTATTTAGATTGTTCTTACAATTATTTTACACAACGGAAATAAGTGTTAGAATCCGGACTTAATATTATTAAATTACTAGGGTCATTCTTATCAATCATTATTAATAAAATATACCTAATACACAATTAAAATATAATATAAATATAAATAAATAACCCATTATAATATGGATAATCCATCAAGGGCATTTTAAAAGGGAAGCCACGTGACGTCCTGTTCTTGACACGAGCTGCGGCAGACATTTCAGAGCGTGTGAGCTGACGGTATGGTAAACATTGGTTTTAATTTTATACGGTAATAGGTAAGAATTTACAGTATCACCTGGAGGGAATGTTGTTGTTGAAGATTCATTAGACTTTAATGTTTTTCTGCATGTTTATTTGTAGTACCTTCGTTGTTTCAGATATCCATAAAACAAGTTTCTACATTACTTACTTTGTGGTCAAAACAATGTAGTGATGTTGTCTTGTTGTTGAAATTTTTACTATTATTCTACCATTCGACAACGATTAAAATATTTGATCCGGTCAAATTTCCCATAAAAAGCATTTAATGCTACTGTCAAACATAAAAGCTCATTATGAGAAAGCACTCAGACTTTAGACTTTATCCAGAACAGAAGAACCTTTTGGCGCGGCTTTAGGTATAGTGCGCCTAACTAGCCACTACACAACAGTGTCAGTCTTAAACTTGTAGGTATAAATGTAACATAAATAGCGATTTACTTAAAGTATTTGTCTGTGGATTCCCAAATAAAGCTTAAAATAAATCGGAAGAAAAAACACTGCACATTTTATATCCACAGAAAGTTTTGGGTATCACGAAACCCTACACCGCTCAGAGGGCTCAGAAACAAAGTGGGAAGCGGAGAAAACATAAAAAATGTACAGAACCCGCAAGTCGGTCAGGTTGCGTGCCGTTTCACGCTCACAAAGCTTTAGCACAAAGGACGGAGGGTTACTAAGGGTCCCAACGTACCTATGATACGCTTAACTTAGGCTTGTGGCTTTACTCGAATGCAGGTCACTACATTTTTGTGTAAATAATTTCCGAGGATTTATTTTTTATTCATCTTTTCGATCGGTAGCTTTTAAAGTAACTCTCGCATCCGTACAAACAAACGTGTAGGTAATAACTATGTATTTGGTCGGTGTAGTTGAGTGTGACTTTCATTAAAAAATAATTTAATGTAGTTAAACATAAGTGTTGTATATAGGCATCAGCGCGTAATCTGTTTACTTTTGGGTCAGATTATGGGTCTTTTTAGACCACTACCAAAATTTTAAATAACATTTTAAATAGCACCATTACCAATATTACATAGTTCTTGCAAAAATAGAGCCCTACCTCATTAGGACGCCACATTGACGTCACCGGCTACTTTATCGTATCAGATAGTATGAAAATGGCAAAATTGACAACGTTGACAACCCGTCGCCAAGTGAGGTAGGTCCCACACATTTCAATAATAACTACTTCTAGTGAGGACACAGAAGGTTTTTGATAAAGAATCGCAGCTTTACATCCGAACAGCCGTGGCTCGCGAGCCGCAGGACGATCAATGTACGCGACGTTATCTCATACATATATATTTATTTACATCTCATAATTGAAATGTACAGAACCCGCAAGTCGGTCAGGGTATTTAAATTCGTTGCGTTTCACGCTCACAAAGCTTTAGCACAAAGGAAGGAGGGTTACCAAGGGTTACAACGTACCTATGATACGCAGCTTAGTGTTACGACTGTGGCTTCAGTCGAAGACGGGTTACTACGTTTTTGTCGTAAAAACTTACCTTTAAACAATTTTAAGGGTTAAGCGAAGATCAGAGAAGCCTACAGTATGGCAGCACATTAAGCGATGCTTTCTGTCAGTTTGCCTGTCTTGAGGTTTAATATATCGGTCTGGGTGTTACTATGTAAAATATAGTATGTATTTCCAAAAACTATGAATGTAATGTTTATCCGGAGCTTGGCACCCTTAGTACAAGCACACATGCTTAGTTTAGGAATAGAAGGCACTGTTTGAATAATGTTCAGAGATTTATTTATTTATTCATCTAAATTAGCCAGGAAAAAAAGACTTGTGCAAATAAGTCGGGATACGGGCCGTTTTACGCTTACGAAGCTTTAGTAGCTCAAAGGACTGTTTTACCACGGGTTTGAACGTAAAATTTAATACGTAGCTCAGTATACATATGTGGTTTCACTCAGATGTGACCCTGTTTTGTCGCAAGAATCTTATTGTAATTCGGATATGAAATCGAAAACCGTTTATAGTTCATTAGCAAGTATGCTAATTAGGCATATCTAATATGCGTAATTGGCTAGTTAACCACTATTGTGAAAGTTGGTTTGATTTTAATGATGGTAACTATAGTAGTATCTGTACTAAAATGCCATCAAAGTTATAGGCGTATCAAATAGACAACTAAAGGAATTTTATCATTTAAAAAATAAGTATGGATGGAAATAAGATTACTTGCACAATTACTCGAAACTTTTTCTGTAGACTGTACTTACATCGTACCTAAATGAATTTTGCAAAATGTAAAAGATTAAATTGTATAAAATGTGGGGACTGGTCCAGCCAAAGCATTTAGGAGTACAAAGCTTCCGTAGTTTCAGATTCACAAAAAGTATTATGTGGCTTGTGTGTAGCCAAGCTCTTATTTATTGTTTAGGACAAATGGGATTTATAGTATACCAATAATGCATATTTTCTATGAGATCGTGTGTTCGGTTATTGAAACACCTCAACGTAGAATAACAAATATTATTATTTATCCTTAATTTCTAGTTAAAATTGCAAGCCTGTTTGCACACAAAATTGATCGCCGAATAAAATCGAAGCCCGAAGAATCCGGAATGCCAGTAGCGCATTTGTGATTCCGGGGGTGTTGCAAATGTATAGGGACGGCGGCAGACACCATCAGATGTTCCGCAAGCTCGTCTGCCCGCTATTTCTTAAAAGAAAAAGAAAAAAGAACAACATGTATAGCAATTGGTACGACCTTGTTGCTCAACAAAATCTTGCAGATCCGAATGTATCGTGACGCTTATATTATTATGTGTAGCGCCTTTAAAGGTTTCGCAGTTTCAGATCCATAAAAGGACCAAGAAACCCGTGTGACCAGGGTCTTATTACAAACTCGGACAAATGGGGAAATTACGTGCTACAATTTGGAAAAGGGCGCCCATACATATGGCAGTGGTGAAAGATGTGTGTCGTCCATTACAAGTCACGCGCCATTTTTAACTTGTACGAATTGTACTTGGGAATTGAATTATTTGGGGTTGTTGAAACACTTTAGAACCCATCCGACGAATATAGGTTTGTCTATATAGTAAGAGAGTACTTGAGACTCTAGATTTCAGTTATAGGTACTTAAGATCATTTTTTCTTAAATGTAGTAATTGTAAGCTGTACAGTGTGCCACAGATGATCCTTTACAAATCTGTCAAAAAATGTCACTTGATAAAGAACTGTATGGGATAGACATTGAGCTGAAAATTAGTTGCAGGAATTTGAAAGATTTGCAAAGGTTGATCAGAGGCTCAGTGTACAAGGAAAAGGAGGACAGGATCAAATTCTAATGCTAAGTATGGCTATAATAATAAAATAACCCGGCAAAATACAGGTGCGGTGTGTAGTGTTTACTATAAAAATATAATGACTAGTCATTTAGTATTGCAAACAACCGATCCAAATAGTTTATTTTGAATTTCCAGTTGACCGATTTTCATTGGTTTATCGTGATTTGATGTTGATATGAAACGACCGCAAACCGGATGAAT
The DNA here is from genome assembly GCA_949319885.1 of Mecyna flavalis. NCBI lineage: Eukaryota > Metazoa > Arthropoda > Insecta > Lepidoptera > Crambidae > Mecyna > Mecyna flavalis. The sequence goes on from OX439430.1 coordinate 15,054,433, forward strand.
TCGGCATACACACTAGCTTGGATATCGAGTGTATTAAATATGGAATCAGTTTTCGATGTGATTAACTATTTACAGTAGCAGAAATTGAATACGCGATCCCCGCACAAAGCAAATGTTTTATGCTTGAAAATATTTGTTTTCATGTCCGCATATTTTCTTTGCGAAATTTTTAATTTTTTTTATAGACTAGCCGTCGGAATATGATGTTTCTTGTTTAAAATCTAACTAAATAATAAACTCAAGGTCGGATTCGAGCTCGAGAGGGAATAATATGGACGTCCTGACCAGAGATAGAGGGTCAAAGGTGTAGAAAGCAAAGTTGAAATTTGAATTTGATCATCAAAAAAGTGTAAAGTGTCTTACAATTATCGGAGTTTTGAATTATATTGAAGTTTGTAAATTCTTAAAACTAATCCTAAAACGCATGGTCATCCTACAGTACAAAATAATGGGTTCAGATTTTTATGTTACAAAGAAGGTGAAGAAGTGGGTAGAAAGAAGGATGAACGGACGCGGCCTCGTGGAGTGCGGAAGCTATAAACTGCGGGCTGCCGACTTCACAAGACCGCTGAAGTTGCTTTTAAAGCGTGTTTGACTTCTACTTGTAAGGGCTCTTGTCTAACATGTACGTGATTCGTTTATAGCTTGTTCTAAGCTAGCTGACTATGTATTTTCTCGTAATATTTCTTTTTAGCTTTGAAAATGATCTAGTTTATGCCTGATGTACTTGAGTTAATGTATGTTGCGGTCATTTCTATAAAATATAGAACTGTATCTTCCAAGTTCCAAGGATGATAGTTACCTACTTCCTATAACTTAATAAAGACAATCAAGTTTAAGATGATATAGATAACTTTGTGTACCACAATCCACAACAACATAGCAACTGTGTATTTCGTAGGTTGTGCGTCTCTAGGGAATATACTTATTTCTTTGTAAAGTCGCAATGAACAAGTTGGCGAAAATGGATCCCGTATAAGAATTTATGGTACTCTAAAAGTTTATGACAGCACGAATAAGCGCGATATATTTTTTATACTGAAACAAATTTATTTCTGTCTGCCCTAAGGATTCCTTTTTAAATAAGGTAGGTATATTGAAAGAAGAATTGTAAAATAGTGATTGCTGGCCGTTATGAGAAAGATTTACTACAATTTCTAAGAAAGAACCTCTATTTTAGACAAGACCATAGTAAAGTTGTACTTCATAACCGTCGTGCTATTTTTCTGTCGGTCGGTAAGGGCTCCAGAGCTCATTTTAGGAGAGCATGGTTTTTGGCAGCAAGAAAAACCTTTTTGCTGCAAACATTAGCGACGTCTGTGTAATGCCTTTGGTGTTTCAAGCTTCTACCAAACGGGCCGTAGGCCGCATCACCCTCGCGTTATAAAAAATCTATATCTGTATATATGTATAGAAGAAAGTGGTGCTAGTTACACTATTTATAACTCAAGAACGGATGAACAGATTTGGCTGAAAATTGGTGGAGAGGTAGCTTAGAACCAGGAGACGGACACATGATACTTTCTATCCCACAAATATGGGGGAAGGGGGGGGGGGGGATAGTTGAAAAAGGAAATTACGCGCATGGAAAACCGCGAGGGCGACCGCTAGTAAAATATAAACAAAACACTTTTTGTTTCGCTATATAGTAGGCCTTACAAAATTGAACTCATCTCGCTATATTGAAACTCAAAAGCAATTATCTTTGCCTTTCCGATGACACATGAGATGAACCAAATCTCTCCGCGAGATAAAACAAATGGAAAAGGCATTAAGAAAGTTTTGAAACAAAAACAAGAAGAGGAAAGTTGTACACCACGCAAGTATTGATGAGGGTGAAACTTTTAATGACAGTCTTGAAGGATTGTTATTTATGTAAGAAGTAAAAACAAGCAAAACTAACCTAACGATTTGTTAAAAACTTTTCACTTATTACTGATTTCAAACAATTTCCTTAATCATGGTAGGAAAGTTTAAATAACTTACTAAAAATAAGTAAAAAACTCGGATGTGGTGGGATGGATTCACGCCTTGGGTTATGTTGGTGGTCCTTTTTAGAGTTCAACTGTCTAGCTATCATCCTCACAGATAAAAGTTGTCGCCACAATTATAGCTTTACTAGTCAGCATTACCTAATACTTAGGAATTACAGAGAACTCGTAAATATCCTAAATTATTTAAGTATTTAATCTTCAAAATCTTACCACTAACTGTGAATTTGTTATACCTATACAAGCTTAGTGCACAAGATGTCACGGCAGATGAATTCGACGAGAGCAGGAATTAATTTGCGAAATTGAAGGAGAAGGGGATTGGCAACTTTGATGAATGCCCGAGTTGGTCGACCATCCGCCAACTTGCCTGAGTTATTATAGGGGTTATCTAGATTCGATTTTAAGTATCGATAGATACGATTCAATTCGATTATTTTTCTTTATCAGTAATTTCGAATCGAGTTTTAAACGACTGTAATATTGGTGGTGCAGTGGATAAAGTACCGAGTCAAGCAATTTTGCTCAACCGGGCATTAAACCCGAGACCCGGAGATCATTATTATACTATTATAATCGTGATAAACAAGTTAGTGGAAATGGATCCCGCATAAGAAATTATGATACTCTTACTAAAGGTTTATAACAGCACGAATAAGCGCGATATATTTATACCAATATTAGGAAATGAAATGCAAAACAGTGGAGGCCGTTACGGGATATAATACCTATGTGCAATTTCAACAAAATCACACTGTATTATTTTAATCATATTACATATTTTGTCTCTGTTCCTATAATAATGATACTTTTATATTACGAAAATGTCATAGAAATACTATTTAATGTTTCCTTAATAACATTTAATGTGGTGGTCATTCCAATACAGCCTTATGCAAATATAAAAGGATTTTTATTAAGTACTAACATAAAAAGGAAGCTGTTTTACTTAATTTAAAATTGAAGTTTGAATGTACAAATACAAAATGTACAAAAATATTGGTTATATCGATTCTTTACCCCAAACATGGACCCTACTTGTTCTGTAACAACATGCAAATCGCAAATGAAGTCATTTGGACACGTCCCGATTGTGGTTCCGAATTTACATTCAATTTTTGTAAGGAAAATGTTACAGGCCGTCTCCATTTTAGGGACGCCGGGAAAACTCTGGGCCCAAAAAGTTGTCGATCCAAATGGAATGTTTCAAACATTTTTTTGTTTTACTCATTTGCAAATGTTCATTCAGTGGTTTATTGGGCTGTGACATTGGGACCTTAAGCTTGATTTTGGATTCTCTGGATTCCTATTACCTATTTCGAAAATCCATACTAATATTATAAAAACGAAAGAAAGTCTGTTTTTGTCTGTTACGTGTCTATGTCTAAACGGATTTGACTTGGTACAAACATAGCCTAGATCTTAAAGAATATACTAGTAATACTAGCCTACTTTTTATCCCGGGTTAATGTTCAGTTTCCAGGTATAAATGGCAGGTCATTTTGAAAATCTATCCAGGTTCACTGTATTATTTCGCATCAGCCATTAACGACAAGTTAAAGACATAATAAATAAATAAATATTTGACAACATCACATACATTGATCTGACCCCAAAGTAAATAGTGTAAGCACTTGTGTTATGGGTGTCAGAAACAACGAAGGTACCAGAAATATAATACTTAAATACAAATATACATCCAGACACAGAACAAACACAAATGTTCATCACATAAGTGTTTGTCCTGGGTGGGATTCGAACCCATGACCCCTGGCGCATAGGGCAGGGTCACTACCAAATGCGCCATCGGGCCAGTCGAATTTGAAAGGTATTTTAATAGATCAGAAACCCCGACACTAAGAACTTACTCTTTGGTCCGGTTATTGTAACAAGGAAGGCACCGGCTCGTCTCTATCTGGTGTAAAGAAGAAACTGAGGGATTTTTATGGGCAGTGGAAAAAACGTCTATAGGTAAGTACCAAGTCCACAGGCCGGACACACGGCCTCAGGTGTCGCAAAAGCATGCGCAGCCTCGAAAAAAAAGGAAAGAATGTAAGAGGTAATTCTTGCACAGTTTGTTATCTAATTCTGTCATCTCGAGCCACGCCGCGCGTCACCGTCAGTGATTGGAGCGAACTCGTCTCGGGCCTTGTTAGCGTAACGAACGTCGCGGCTGTTGCGACACTCGTGTGTTATCGGCTGTGTGAGACGTCCTTGGAAGTTAACACACTTATTGGATTTGTAGACCAAAACTTGATTGTGGATTTAGTAAAGATTTTTTTTATTGCTATGTGTAACAAGACGAGCAGATCGTACACCTGATAGTAAGCGCCACGTCTGCCCTGAGACAGTTCAGTGCCAACAGTAACTAAGCAGTTACTGCCTGGCATCGCCCTGCGCCTGCTACACCGAGACGACAGTTAATAAGTCTCTTAAACCCAGTAATTTCTCTAGCTACAGTGCCCTGTACCCGAAACACAGGAGTGCTTGACACACTTCTATTTCACGCTTTCAAAGATAGTTTGTTCAAAGCTTATAATTCCATGTCTACGTGTTATTATTTCTTTTTTGCTATGTTTGGAGATGTCTATTTATATAGTGTTGTGATTAATTGAGTGCTCATTACTGTGACGATAAGAACATGAACTACATGACTCTATAAATACATACTAATACTAATGCGGTGGGATATTTATTGGGCTGATACTTTTTTCCTTCTTTATAGCATTGAACGAGGCCAGGATAATAATTGTTTATATAATGACACCTTATACTTCATGGGAAGTGATCAAGTGTCATAAACCTATGATGAAAGAATTATGTTTATTAGGAACATATTTTCTTATGTTCTATAGAAGATTCTGCAGGAAACACAAAGCCAGGCAAAGAGTTCCATAATTCTGCAGTTCGCTTGATAAACGGTGCGGCAAAATGTTTTGCGTGCATATTTTACTGAGCTATTGTCTGCATCGTTTCTGCAATGTTACTTTTGAAGTGTTTATTTCTGTCACCTTGTATATAGGTACTTATTATTTATGTCACAACTTTGGAAAAAGTAAAGTATCAGCCTATTAATGTCCCACTGCAGGGCAAAGGCCTCCATCCTTGAAATCGGGTATCGTTAAAGTGATGGGTAGGTACTGGCTTAATCACCAGGCTTGCCAAATGTGAATTAGTGGTCACAAGCGCGAGCTTTGTCAGAAAAAACCGACCCAAAGTTAGCCAGGAATCGATCTCGGCCCGGTACGTAAACCACTAGACCATAGAGGCACAATTTTGTGGATATGTTATTTATCGGTAAAAATAAGTCTGAATAAACCCTTCAATAACAAGTCCTATACGCTCTATTTCACCAGAATTTCCAGGATATTCTTACAGCCGTAGTCCTACTTTTATGATTGATTGACTGCGCTTGGCAGGTTTCAACAATCCGCACAACAGTCGGCATAAAATCTTTTTATTACTGTTCCTAATGGGCAAAGCGTGTGGAATTATATTTCTTGGATTGTGCACTTATGAAAAAGTATCTTAGTGTGTTATGCACAATAAAACTGACTCATATTCGTCCTGGCAACGAATTATATTCTTTTGTCTGCATTTTATTGTACAATGAATTTGGAACTTTTTGTGCGATAGTAAATACCAAGTTGTGTCAAAGACAGCAATTGCTGGAATTGCTGCCTACAACGCGAATGTAATAGGTCTAGTGTTGTGAACGTATTAAGCTGCGGTCGCTGCTTTCCTTCGACCGGGTTGTAAGCAATGTTGCTAGGGAATGCAAATCTCGCGAGATTATGAATATCAGTGCTGCGAGATCTCGCTAAAAGCGAGATATTTGAAAATATTTGATTACATTAGGAAAAAAATATAATAAAAATCATTAGTATATTATGATAAACATTTATTTTCACGAAATAAAACAACTTAAAACGGATAAAAACTAGTGATGAATTCTACATTTTAAATCTGTGATCACGACTATTGAAAAGTGGTCGAAACGTCGGGTTTTAAATTTAAAATGTAGAATATATCGCGAGTTTTTATCCGTTCTAAGTTGTTTTATTTAATGAGTAGTAACCGCGTTTTCAATACATATTTTTTTTTAATGTTTGAACTAAGCCAGCACTTGACCACACAGTCCACACAGTTGCGTCATGTTAAACAACTATGCGGTCTACAATAGAGCGCACTTGCCTGAGCAAGCCAGAATTAACGGGCTTTTCCTGAGAAAAGCCCGTTAATTCTGGCCTTGAAGAGCCCCAACTTATAATGGCTATCCATTATAAGTTGGGGCTCTTCAAGGCCAAGAAAGACTGACCCAGGCAGAGAGTTCCACTCCCGCGCAGTCCGTGTCAAAATAGACGAAGCAAATCGCTTAGTCCGTGGTCTTGACTCTCTCTCGACTACGTACGGATGGAGTCTTTCAGTCTAGTCGTTCAGTGATGGAACGGAGCTGGCGAAATTAAGTCGTACAATTGAGAAGATATTCGCCTAAGTGGAGTCTGTAAAAGACAGAGGGGCAAGCAATCCTCCTTCGATGATCAAGGCTCAAACATTGTTTGAACCTCATTGTTGCACGCCCGACACGAACGAAACTGAGAGACACCTTCCACGACCACTATCTCAAGCCGCCGCCTCACCCGCACCAAACGAAACCGACAGATCGCAAGTCCGACCGTGTCAGTTCGGGCTTCAAAGAGGTTTTAGTGCTCGAGTGCAATCTCGTTAATCTCGCGAGATCTCGTCCTGTTTTCGACCGAGATTCAATCTCGCAAAAAAAGGCCGAGATCTCGCGAAAACGAGATCTCGCGAGATCGAGATTGCATTCCCTAGTTGCCACCTCAATGATGATTAGTCAATCAATGTATAGTTTGTACAAAGCACAATATTCTTTTGTGAATGATAATGAACGATTTTTGCGTATAAATATTCTCACAAAGTGCACGTCATTATGTTTCAGCGATTAATTTTTTAATTTCAATAGATAAATGATGTTACATTTTTAATATAATGGCGAGAACGAGATTAAATTGTAATCTTGTATACTCCACGTTTTCCTTAAAAACCAAATTTCTGGTAAATTTTACAAAATAATTAGGTATCGTGAATACAAAGGTATATTCTAACAAGTATTTTTTAATAATGAATATCTAATTCCACCATCAACCGCCAAAGTGTAAGACATTCATCAATTTAAATATTCAAATAGACGTACACGCGAGGGTACATTTTCCTCAACCGGGAAACTTAAGAGTTTTACTTAATAAATAATTCAGGCGTGTTGAAGCGAAAGAGAAGTTTTTTATTCTCAATACTTTTATTATGGCAAAGAAACCGTGATTACTGGCCAGTCTGACGAGACCTGCGATGCTCAAGGGAATGTATCAACAGGGCACACAGACTAATGTCAGAATATTTTGGTCACTCTAATTTCAGTCCGGAGTTATTAAAAATTGAGATTGGGTAAAACCTCAAGTTTTATGCGTAGACAGTAAGTTGTCGACTCGCATTTTGTTTTCGTGTGGTTTAGTTGCGTGTGAGTATTTTTGAAACAGGCGGGAAAGAATCTCTTCAGAGATTCTTAACCTCCAAAATACACTCACCGGCAATAAAACTTGGCCACTGGGCTTTTTTCATATAACAGTATAACCGTGATTCGACAATTGGGCGTTTGGCCTCTCCATTGACGTAATAATCATTGCACAGCTGCAAATAGTTTTTTATCTATGAGACGCTAAAGTGACCATGTTTGTATGAAAAAAATCCAGTGGCCAAGTTTTATTGCCGGTGAGCTTATAAAAAAGGAGAAAGAAGGTGTGCTTCATTTTTTATTTATTTTATGCTAAGTCAGTTGGCAGACAGACACGTAACCCACCTTATGGTAAACGGCCATTAAATCTTTTTGCGGCCAAAAGATTTGAAAGCTGTAGGTAGAATTACGTAGGCCACTTTTTATCCAAAAACATTACACATTCCTTCGAGATAAAGTTTAGTCTACACGGACGTAGCCGCAGAATATGAGCCAGGAAAACCAGTAAAAAAGTACACATTGCAAATATAAACAGTTAATCCATCATCCTCGGACTTCAATGAGGCCTGCGAAATTCAGGAAATTGATATACAGTGTACTTTAGGAAAGTTAAACAAGGTGGATACACAAAAAGGGAATGTTCAATAATAAGGTTCATAATAGAAAAAGTTTTAACGCCGCAGTGTGAATAAATTGTTCTTCTGAACGTTGTTTGGATAAATACATCAATCAATGTCTGAGCTATTTAAAAACTCACGATGACGAGAAGACTTAGTTATACAAAGTCATTATTTGCCTGCCATCTGTTTCCAAAATGTCAGCGCAATTTGTTCTACGTCCCAAACTGTAACAGCTGTACGCATGATTTGTTTTATTGCATTTTTTATCTCAATACTGTCAACAAATCTGACTGCCTCCTGAAGGCAAAGAATAATGTTTTCTTTTTTATAAAATGTAGGTACTTATCGTACCTTCTAACTAATCGTACTTTTTTTCTATAAAAAAACATCGGCACATTTATTTTGTGAAAGAATCCCGTGTTAATTTCTTAATACACAGTTAATTTATAACATCTATAGATATAAGAGACTGGATCTTGCAGTCAAACCACCTATATGGTTTTGTAGGACATATGTTTGTACCTACTTTTTAATTTTCGTATTTAAATAAATAAATAAAATACTTAAATAAATAAATACGGCAATTTGTTACAGTCAAAATTGTTTAAATACATCTCATGTGAATTTTGTTTCTCCTGCATCTAACTAGAATAAATCTCATAATAGATTATAAGCATCATTTATAGAGATGGTATCAATGGCAGCCTGTCTTTAAATATAGGCAGCAATTATTACTCTTTGTGCGTAAGTTTTCTACTATAGGTATTATTAAGGCCACCATCTGTGACGAAAACACACGCCTCTCCCAGAGAACATAATATACTAAATTGATTTTTATCAAACCAGTACCTATTATCGTAATGACAACATATTTCGATTATGGAGGCCATTGCCCTGCAATTATATACTATACACACGCTGTGGAAAGGAATGTGTTAATATTACTTATCGTTTTAGTAGTGGACAAGGCTGTCTACATCAAACAATTCATGTACTCGTAATTTCTTATGCGTGAGGTCAACTAACAGACTGAGATTATTTTTTAAATTTATTTATAAATAAAAAGTATTGTACAAGTTAATGTTGACTGATAACATCTAAAAAACCACAAAAATATAATTATGTTTATGTCACCAAAATGTTCACCCATTTATCCTTTTCGCAAAAATAATTTCATTACCCTGTTGACAAACGTATAAACCGTAGAGGCATTGTATCATATCATATCCGTAGGGATATACGTGAGGGCGGGCGGGCTCGGCCCAGCCGCACCTTGCCGCCCGCGCCACGGCAGTCCACCTCCACCGCTCGTGGGGCCAGGGTGACTCGCGCTCGACCCGCCACGCGCCGCGATCTCGCCGGCTGGCCTAACCGTCAACTGTTTAGTGAATGTGTTCCATTTTCGAAAAATAACTTGTGCTTTTGTGAGTGCGACCGCCTTTTGTTCACTGCCGCTTTGGTTGAGGTAAGTTCGATTCACTTTTTTCGTATTTTTTCGGCCAGTGACAAGTTAAAATAATATCGGATTTCTCAAATTGAATTTTTGAATTAAAAATAAGACTAACCTGCATGTTTATCGATATTTTAGTGAATGTTTTCTATTTAGAAAATAATGTGTTTATTAGTGCGACCTCCTTTTTGCTCACCACATCTTTGGTAGAGGGAAATACTATTTTCGTCTCTTCCACACCTTTAAAAATTTAAAATTCTGTTCTTTAATCGAAATATGACTGTAAATGCGTGTTTATATACATGAAAGAAAAAAAAACTGGGCTAGTAAAATGAAATACGCGCGCCTAAATCTAGATTTACGTAGGTAAACATACGTTAAGATTTAGAATTACCGAACTGTTACCTATTGCTTGTTAATGTTAGAAAGTTCAGTGTATTACATGCGAAACTTTAGGAGAGTATATTGCGTAAAAGATGATGGCAGGCCTGTTATCGTGATACAAACAAGAGTAAACAATGCGATCTATTACAAGGGGCCTGCGAGGCAGACGCGTGACTGCGTGTACGTGAACTATAATCTTCTTATAGTCGTGTTTTGGACTTCTTTTTCCTCAAATTTTCCAAAAAATTTTAGCCTATAATCATTATTGCTAACTTAGTTTGACTGTAAATAAAATAATATTTCTTGCGGCAGCTTAAGATTTTAATAGAGTTTTGCCTTTTAAATACACTCACACATTCAAATGCAGAATTAATGTTTGCTTCTGCTGCGAACCAAGTTAACTGGATGGGAATTCAGAATGACTTAGATTTAATAGACAGGTTTTTTTAAGCCGGTACAGTCCATCTCAAATGTAGCAGGTGATTAATCTATCATAAAACCTCAAAGAGTATGGAAAACCTGACAATAACTTTAAATGTTTAGATATTTTTGAAAATAATGACAATGGTTGACTGGTAGAGAATGCCTTTCGGCATTAAGTCCGCCAATTGTACTTGTTTTGTGCAATAAAGAGTAAATAAATAAATAAATAAAATATTTTTAGCGATTGACTGTATATTATTCTGATAATCAGCCACTAACTTGATGTTTATGTCTCATCATCAGCCTTTAAACGTTCCCACTGCTGGGTCACATCTCAATTGTGAGATAGTGTGGGCCATACTCCACCACGCTGGCTTAGTGCGGGTTGGTGGAGGGGTGCGTAAGGAAAGTGACCAACCTTTATTTATTTATTTAAACTTTAATGCAGTATCAAGAGTACATAAGGCGGACCTTATGCCTAATGGCATTCTCTGCCAGTCAACCTTTGGGCCAAGCAGAAAAAAATAGTGACTTGATGTTTATTTCTAATCTTAACCATATTTTGCTTTATACGTCGTTATGCCGTATTTCCATTCGTTGAATATTAGGCAGCCAATATGCAAATTTATTTATTTTTTATTCGAATCCACCTTCCAATGCCAGTTTTATGATATCCATTCATCGTCAATCTTTTAATATTAAAATATTCTAGATTGGCTTCAGCTTTCGTTTCACATTATGGAATATTAAAAAGGTTCTTATTCAACAGATATTAAGGGTAAAAGCATGGATTTGACGAAATGTTGTAAAACTCTGATTGAAACAAACTGCTTCTTCCCAAATAAGTCACGTGAATGACTGCCTTTTTAGATTACCTTTTAAGAAACCGATACAAAAAGATATGACTTTGCAATTTGTCTATAAAGAATTATGATACAAAACTACTATCAATAACATCGAAAAAACTTATTTCTAATTACTTGGAATCTTCAAAGCCAAAATCTGCCACATAATTATGGTCACACTGGATTGCTGTCGCACTCATAAACTCGTATCGTATGTAAAGATGTGTATAAAAAGTAAAGCGACTATACCACACGACAGCATCTTAAGTCTATTATTGAACTCCCTTTTAATGTAATAAATAAAGATGCTTTCGCTACATAAGACATTCGCTGAATAGAGCATAACAAAACAAGGAGGGTTTTTCTCTATTCAGCAAATGTCTTCGTCACTTTAAATACATGTTTACGACTGTTATCAGGCCATTCTGTCCCATCAACAGATGCAGTATGACACATCGCAACGATACTACGCGAGATACGGGCCAGCTGTTAATGCGCTTGCAAGCAATGCTCAGATAACCATTAGATACGTACATTTGTAAATAGATAAGCGCTACTAGCTTATTTACGCTTGTTGTATACATTGATAACAAACCTATTACCAATGTATACCGACCATGAGAATTGCTTAAACATTCAAAAGTAACATGCATTCGTGCAATAGTATTCTTTATCACCGATTTTAAGTATTCGATTCAATAAATAGGTACCTACACAAGCTGTGTTCGAAAATACCAACATGGCAAAATGCATAAACCAATTTCGCCATAGTACTTTCTATTTAAAAAAACATGTTTTGAATTTACTTGAGTCATCATAGGTACGTATATACTGCATCAGAGTTTTACTGGCTTCATCTCATTGTTTAATTAAACTATAATAACCCTTAAAAACAAATAAATACATGATTGACTTGTACGCGAGGCGCATAAATTATCATGCCTAGTAAGCACCTATGCAAAGACAATTCCCTTTCAGATCACGTTTCAATGGAAAATGTGTGTAATTAACATTTGCTTTATACAGGCGCCAAGGTGACGGCTCTCAGGTCATACAAATGTACTTTAAAACAGCAAGATAATCTATTTTTGAACATAGACATTTTTCATAACTGCAGATGCATCCCGATTCCAAGCCCCCGACGCTGTACACTTCGGTGCCTTGTGTCAGAGATAGAACTATCGGACACCCTGGTAGTTGACTGGTAGCTAGTAAGCTACCATATGATATGAAATAGTAGACGTTTTTATGTTCACACACTAATAAAATAGACACAATGTAAAAAGCTTTTGGCAACAAAAAGCCTATGTCTGCGCAGCGCCCTAAACATATCCGCCAGTCGCCTCCTGATTTCAACACTTACTTCAGACTGTCAGATTTTTATAAATGAGTCTTCGAACACCATCTTTCAAACGACAGGCGCTTGTATAAACGGAAATTAAATAAATCTTCTTTTTTCGAGGACTTTGTATCGATCTCATTTTGATTGATTTGACAGATTTGGTATGCTTTTGTATATTCACGCATTACTCGTCTTTAGAAACCAATTAAATAACGGTTTTGATTGATTACAAATTATTTAAATAGATCGTCGGTGCACTTTTGGATAGCCTTCAGCGATCGAAGCAATCTAAACACATGGATGATGGATGCTGACTACCGATGACGCATAGTAGTGTTCACGCGAGCTGGTGGCGGTTTTGAGAGCTCGCGATAGGGTCACACACGAACTTGTTACTCTAACCTCTACCTATTTTTTAACTTTTTGTATCGCTCCAACAAGTATTTCCTTTATATGATAAAAACATTCATCTAATTGGAATAATAATAAACAAAAGCATTAGTTATATTAAAATATCAGTAACCACTATTGAGGTGAGTCATGATGACATGACCATGAGGGAATTTCAAACTATGTAAAAATTAAATATGAATAATACCGTCAAATTGGTTGACATAATTTATATCCCAAATGTGTATTAGGATAGGCATTGATTGGGCATTGTTCTTCTAACCCTTTAGAGAACGGTCTTGCTTGACTACAAATTATTATACCTAATAAATTATTTATGTTGTAAAACATTTGCCAATTGAAAAGAGTAAAGAACTGTCAAATTTCTTGCCGGTTCTTCTCGACAGATAACGACATTCCGAATCCGGTGGTAGAGTCGCTGTGTAATTGACGATTCATAAATACTTGATACAAGTTTACATGAATAAAGAAGATTTTGATTTTGATTTAGATTGACAGTGTAATTTTGGATGGCCTCTAGCGATCGAAGCAACCTAAACACATGGATGATGAATGATGACGCACGGTAGCGTTAACGCCAGCTGGTGGCGGCTTTGCAAGCTCGCGGTAGGGTCACGAACTCGTCGCTTCACGTATCGGGCTATTTATAACTTTTTAAGTAGTCGTTAATCGCTGAATAGCAGATTTGGTGCCGACATAAAACGTTGACTTTCGCCTAACAGTGACTTATAAAACAGGGACCGATTAAAATCGATGGGACTGGTTTAAATCAGTGACTAAATATACCAACAAATCGTTATCTCATCGGTTTAAATATTCATAAGGCTTATGTGTTAACTTTGATAATTTTATGTAACTAGATCTATGGATGATAAAGCCTTTGACAAATAAAAAATAGCACAAAAAACATAAATCATCTTTTTGTACACGAATTGTCAATTAATTATTAAATATACAATATCGTTGCTTTCATTGACGCACTTACTTATTTCACAAAGGGTAATTGGAATACAGAAATTCTAAATGATGAAAAATAAAACATCAAAGACGTAGGAAACATTATATTTATTTTCGTACCTAAACTTTAATGAATCTCCCTACATTCTGACGACATTCATCCATCCATATTTTTCCATCTTTAGGATACAAGTGGGAAAGTAATGATATGCGGGTGCAAATATTTTAAAATAAGAGTGTCTTGCTTATGTTGCATTTGGCAACCCTGCTTGCTTGATAAACAGCTGGTGTGACGATAGCCCTTTAAACCGCTCATCTGCAATGTTTCAAATATTATTTAGATTTTCATTCGAACACTATGATATTGGTGCGGATATTATATTTGAATGGCTCCGTTTTGACGGTGTGTGGTAGGTCATATTCATGGACATCAGTTTGTTACAACATTGTTTGTTTATGCATCATTTTAAAAGCTTTGGGAACAGTCATTCGTGCTGTTACCAGAGCGGTCGTGAGTTTGATTTTGAGATTGATTGGTGGCATTTTTTTTTGGTTCCCTATTTTTACGCATAAGTTTTTTGTCATAATTTAACATGGCATACTTTTATTTATCCTAATAATAGTTACGCATAATATTCTTTTGGCATAACTTTATAGGCATAATTTTTTTAGGCATACCTTCTTTAAGCATAATAATTGTTAAGCATAATATTTTAAAGCCATAACTTTTCGAATTACTTTTCCTATATAAATAAACATGTTGGCGGCTTAGGGGTGGCCCAAGGGCCACCCCCGCCGCACCTTAACCTACTGTTACACAATAATAACTTGTAGACAAAAAAAACAATATGTCTAAAAAGGTGATGGCTAAACGTCTGCCTACATCATGTATAAATAATATATATCTTACTAGTTCGTAACATTAAAATAATAATTAATAATTAATCACATGTTTATTTTTATTCTAGAACTTTAGCAAAATAAATTATTATTTAAAAGTTATTCATGTAACATCCGGTGACCTTTGACTGTTCGGCGCGCGTACAGATGTCATATTATGTCGATTATACTCGATTTCGTTTAAACTGGCCGGGAAAAAGAGTCGATATCTTCAAAATGCAACATTGTTTAAATTATTCAAATTAATTAATATCAACTAACGTTAAATGATCAAATATAAAAACATCAAAAAACAAGTATTTATTTATTCAGTTCAACTCACACACTCACAAATCAAATATTAACACTCGGATACATATCCGAGTGTTAATATTTAATTTTTAAGAGGTACTTACCTTCAGCAGCAGCATAATAATGACGAAATACAAAATGCCATTAATCTATGCTCTTGTATATAATAGCCAAATGTCTTTCTTACAAAGGGTTTTTAACTCTTACTATGACGATTGTGTTTAGTCCGGCTCGTCGGCATGACTGGCGCGCTCATGTGAGGAAAATCTATGAAGCTGTTTAGCTGTCATTTGAAAAACAGGCCCTAATTATCTCTTATTTGTACTCCGTGCACAAACGCCTGTCAAAAGTTCTCAGCAAAAAGCTATTGTAGATGTTTTGCTTAGCTAATGGCGTAGGAATTTTAATAAATATATTTATCAATATTATTACAAAATGAAAAGTTCCTGAAACTTTTTTCACGCAATAGAGTAACATTTAGCCTCCCAGTATTGCATACAACTAGGTAAAGTATTTATACATTGCTGAGGCAGTGGCCCTAACTGTATTTAGCCAACTCCTTTTATGCGAATCAAAATTAGGGCAAAAAACATCAGTCTAAACGATATTTATGCTTAATGAAACAGTATGCGAAAGGACAATTATGACAAAATATTATTATGACAAAAAATATTATGCCAAACTCGTTATGCCAAATTAAATTATGACAAAAAAAGTTATGCGAAAAAAGGGATGCCTTTTTTTTTGCTTACTTGTGCACGCTTTTGTTTAGGAAGGTACTCTACCTCCATACATGCAATCAATTCATTACATTTTGAACCTACCTATATGTTTTTTTTATTGCAATGTGTGACAAGACGAGCAAATCGTACACCTGATGGTCTGCCCTTAGATAGTTCAGTGCCAAACAGTAACTAAGCAGTTACTGTATGGCACGGCCCTGCGCCTGCTACACCGAGACGACATTTAATATATTTAAATTATGATAAGGTTGAAGATATTTTATTCTATTGTTTTTTATGTTGTATTCCAGACTTTCCTAAATACACAAAGACACAGAATCTCAAATGATACTCTTTATGTATAATTCCGACTTTTCTATAAATATTTTAAATCGAATCTAGTTTTTTTTTTAATGACGCAAGAAAGATTTATTATTATTTTGATTGTCATATTGCCAGCGTGCGACTGCCAGCAGATTGCCACGAATCAGATGGGAATATAGACATACTCATAAAACTATCACGTCACCGCTGTTGAAATCTTGTTTCGCTTTTAAATTAAATCTACTTGTCTATTGACATTCAAATTCTTGTAAATTGCAATACAAATAGAAGCCAATTGCCGTAGAATTAGCGTATCAATTGAGATCGATTACGCTGTTTTACTTTTGACGTAACCACTGTTTTGGTATGTTGGTGATTTTTAAGAAAACATACCTATTTTTTATTTTTTGCACGAATTAACATCTTACTTGTAAATTGTAACGTTACTAAAGTGAATCGTTGTATAAAAATCACATCATACAACAGCCCTAATGTTGGAATTTGTCTCATTAATGCTACTTACTATGTGCGTTCATACAGGGTGTCCCAGAACTCAACGTCAAGCCGAAACGGGGTGACAGGATTGATTGTAAACCATCATGAGAAAAATAAGAAAAAAAAAATCTACCCCATGCAGTTTGGGAATTATGGGCATTTAAAAAAAGCCTAAAAATTTGGTCAAACTGTAACCATTTTCGGTTATTGTGGTTAAACTTCATATTAAAACTTTGGACAAAAATAATGAAATGCTAAAAATATAAACATCAAAAAGCAAAGAATTTCCTATATACAATTTTACTCATGGAAATTTAGAGGCGCTACTTTAATATAAAGAAATTATTAAACCTCAAGCTACCAATTATATTACAACTTACAAGACGTGAAATTTCGATCCGTGTAATTACTCAGTTAAAGAAATCCAAATGAAAACCTTATCCTCAGAGGGCCGGGAATTTGAATGGCCCTCTGAAAATTAACAATCCTTCGTTTATTTCGCGTCTCGCTGACTCGTTTTGACCTATTTTTGTCATCTAGGAGGGTTTGTTCGTATTTCACTCTTCTTCCCTTCACTTCAAATGTACATTTCACTTGTTTAGATTACTTTTTACAATTAGTAGTTGTACTTTTAAGAAAATCAATAATTTCACAAGAGAAAGATTTTTATTTTATTTTCATAGTTTACAATAGTGACTAGAGATGTTAGGTTGTAGGTATTTTTACGGCAATCTTTACCGCCATTTTCGAGAAGATATGTATATCTTATCATAATGTATTATGTATTTGTATAGTGATCACAATTTCTAACATTGGCAACCACATCAATTACCAGGCGAGCGTGGCCCTGGCCACGTCTGACATCAAGTCAAAGCCATAATTAAAATTTGTACAGAACCACCATTTGTACACCTCAACCTCCTAAATATATCATCATCATGATCTAAACACTAGAAATAAACATAAGCTAGCCGTTCCGAAAACAAGACTTCATAAAATAGGTAATTCGTTTGTTGGATTAAGTGTTACGTTATTTAACAAATTACCTCAAGATGTTGTCGACTTACCAATACACAAGTTTAAGTCACACATCAAATGCCAACTCATCAAGAAGAGTTATTATAAAGTGGAAGACTATCTAAATGATAAAAGTCTGTAGAAGTGAGTAGTATTGTTGCCGCTCCTCTGCCTGCGCCTTTGTTATAATTAACATGATCTTTTGTATTGACATTAATATTTTCAGTGACATAAATTTATTTTGTATTGTATTAATAAGAATACATCAACGACAAGGAAGCTTGGACTCGCGCCTTTGCATTGTATAGAATCCCGATAGTATCAACAATGTTAACTTTGCTATACCACATTAAATGTTATAATTTAATAAAATTAAATTTATTTTTCATTTAAAGAATCCTGAAGAGTTTGTAACTTGGCGGTCATGCTCGCTAAAATGTGCTTGGGGTGGTGGCGTTATGTGTCGGGTGGTTACATTCCCTCTAATATGGTTGAGTGAAATTATGGCTGGCACATACGTCATACTTGTGCTGCAGGTGCCACCTTTGGGCACTGGTCTTCCAGGGCTCACGGATTTTTCTCGATTATAGTCTCATTCTTATACTTTATACTGTATGGCTTGGTATTCTAAAACTAATCAGTAATTGTAACAAACAAATTGTAAACAAACATGGCGATGAAAAAGAGTAACTGTCGAGTTTCTTGCCGGTTCTTCTCGGCAGATGACTGCATTCCGATACCGGTGGTAGAGTCACTCTGTAATTGACGATTCATAAATACTTGATACAAGTTTACATGAATAAAGAATATTTTGATTGATTGATTGATTGATTGATTGATTATAAACTTCACTCAAAAAACGACAATTGCGAAAAATTTCAATGTATTTAAATGATTCTTCTCAATATAAACCTCCCAGTCTCTTCATATTTCCATTATCTTTATTAAAACGAACTTATTCAAAGTATGAACTTTGAAAAGTGCCAATCGTCCGAACATTCCCAATAATGTTTAGAATCTCGAAAGTCGGGATTGGAAGGAAAGGTCCTAAGTAAACAGTTTCGGATTAGAGGGCACAAAACGCCGCTATTAAAACATTCTTCCCAGAAAGTTTTGTTAACGTTTCACCACAAATAATAAGCTTGAACATTTTAAGGGATATAATTTAAATAATGAGGCTGTAATTAAAATTATATTTAAATAGTCGTTACTTATCAAATCTTTGATATTTTATGACATGGATGTATTTATGATATAGATATCATCGCCATAGAATCTTGGCAAAAAATATTATTACAAAGGATGAGCATAGCGGATCTAACACTCGAATGAGTCGTTGGTCTGGGGAAGTCATTCCACCTTACTTAAGAAGACTACCTAACTGTGAATTGTTGTCCTACATTTCTGTCGGTGAGAAAAGTCTCCAGAGCTCAAATTGGGGTAGAGGATGATAGTGTAGGCGGTAAGAATTAGTTTTTCTGCCAATTTATTTAATATTTAACATTCGAACCTGACTCCGCAGATAGTCTTTTTATTATTTCTTAATGAAACATTCTCCGATATGCGATCCGTCTAGACTAAAAGCAATTGAAATACTCGTACGTTTCTTCCAAAATTAAATTAGTCATGAAGGAAACTAGAATTACGTGTTGGCACGTCTCTTTTGCCACTTTATTACTATTAAAACTGTTTCGGTATTAATTACGGGCACTTATCGCATAGTTATTATACTCGTATATTTTACTAAATAATCGTGCGTGAAATTCTTACAGCATTTGCTTGTTATCTAATGGCTGTTTACTTTGTGATAAAACTTTTTTACACAGTTTTTTGTGTGTAACAAAAAAGTATAGCCTGACCAGAAAAATAAAAAACCTGCTTCAGAGGCGTGGCGCCTCTTTATTAGCTATGGTTATAGCAACACTTGGTTGCTATGGTAATGCTCACAAGTAACTCACAATATCCAATAGTAACCAAAAAAATATACTACATCTATGTTAGTTACAAGATGGTTACAAGGCACGGATGACAATTGACATCACACTTTGACAGAATAATAATGAATGACATCTTAATGTTTTTTTATTTGATTGTTGCCACTTGAAGAAATTAGTTCAAATATTTTTCCGCAATATGGTGAGGTTTTTTATTTTATTGGTCGGCCCATATATTATTTACTAACTAATCTGATCGATGGTATTATGCTCGTTAGCAAGTTGACAGCAAAGTGACATAATAGCCACTGTGCCACAGAGGTTATTAAAAGGCAAAGTACACCTAGCTAAACTAAACATATCCTTCTGAAGTATTGCTGCAAATGTTTTAGTTAACGGACCTTTTGTTTTCCGTGACCCGTCTCGAACCAAGGTGAGGACTTCTCAAATTCCAATTACGGAACCTAAGATAATAATGTTTCTATTATCAGTGCTAGTTGAATTTAAACAATTTGACCGACGTTTTGATAATAGTAAGTTCTGTTGTCTCTGGGGTTCAATCACCTGGTTTGGTTAAGTGTTTCGCATTGTGAATGGTTATGGCTTAGGTTTGTTATAATAATATAGTATTTTGAGAGCGATATGATTAGCTAATTTAAGGATTTCTTGCTAACTCTGACGATTAATTAAATAAACATGACCTTTAGGGCGAGAACTCAACTTAATCAAAACAAACCGACAGATGGCGGCTTCCAACGTCGACGTGACATTCCTATTATATCTAAAAACAAAAATTGTATTTGTCCCCACAACATACAATTTCTGATATAATTTGCAATTACACTCACAATTCTTACCTTTACAGCCGGTTCACACATGTCTCCGTTTTACTGTACCGTTTTGTCGTGCACGTTTTTTTCGTCGATGGCGTATGTATTACTGTATACAGAATACTGTGCCATGTGTGAAGTCGCTCATACAACTACATACGCCATCGACGAAAAAAAAACGTTCACGATAAAACGGAGACATGTGTGAACCGGCCGTAAGTATCTTACTGTACCGTATTTCATGACAAGGCAGAAAGTACAAATCTATTGACTTGTTTGCGTCATCTGTAAGATACATGTAATGATATATCTTTGAACTTGCTGGTAATGGGGGAGCCGCATCTCCAACTAACTATAGGCCAATCTTATCTCGACTCGGCTGGATGAATACAGCCCGAATATCTCGCGACAAGAATTTGCATTTCAATGTTCCCGTTGATTTGGAGTTATGATATCTTAACAACTATATTTAACTTAATATATACACATAGCTGGTGGTATTTTGTTTATCAATTAGTAAAATGCAATGCGATTTAAATAATATATATATTTTTTAGAAATAATGGATTACTGTGGTTATACATAATTGGTTTATTAGGTTAGTAAAACAAAATTATTTAAGTTATTAATCGAAAATAATATTGTTTGTTATCCCTCCTTTTCACTTCCGTCTTGCTCAAGAGTTAAAACCGACTTCCTATGTATGACAGGGGCTGAAACGCTGAAAAAAAATACCAAAGTTTTTCAGCTTTCTCATTAAGTCTTCCAAATGATTATAACCCTTTCTTATTAGGTAATCTCAGTTTAATGTTTCGAAACGGCAATAAAATGTTGTAGCAACTTATTAAACATTTTTATATTAGTCTCAACTCGCGCCCGTGGCGGCACCAACCTCATTATCGGATATTAGGGCAAAAAGATTAACTTTTATATAAAACAGAAAATAAAAAAGATAAAATTTGGCTTCAATTTAAATGTAAACGACTTCTAAGATAACAGTCCAATTAAAATAATGATAACAATCTGCAATTTAAAAAGGGACTTGTTTAATTTAAATAAACATTTCTTTCAATTTCCTTTTGTTTTCGGGACGAGCATCTGAATTGTAAAATTGAACAAAATAAAATGTATAAATGAAATAAGATACTGATTTCTCTGGCAAGGCGATACGACGAGATGTGTGCAAAAATGTCTTTTAATAAACTACCTACCTGAGAGTGAGGGAGTAGGGAATACCCTGTGCTAGAGCAACCACCTGAGCACTATGATATATCCTGCGTAGTAGCCACAAAGCAGGCGCTCGTGGTGCAGCTGTGACAGTAGATTGTTAGCGATAACGAAAACTACCCACGCCGCGGTCGATTAATGTAGATATTTAGTCGTTACGCACCTCTTCCCCAACCCGTATTAGGCCAGTGTGGTGAAGTATGGCTCACACTATCTCACAATTGAGATAAGGCCTGTGCCACAGCATTGGGAACGTATACACATACAGGCTGATCTTGGGTGTTAAGGGAAGTTAAGTGGGTAGTGAGATCTCGAGAGTAGGGAGTCTCCACACACGGCTGCAGGTCTCACTTGCCTGCGGGTTGCTACTCCGTGCGAAAAATAAAAATTGGGTTATCGTAAACATACATAGGTACATACTGTCACGCCTTTTTAGACCAAATCCTTCCATTTGCTACGGTCTTGGATCACAACTTTTGCTTTTTCGACATTCATTAACCTTACCATACATGGTCGTCGGTTAAGGGTTCTTCGGACCTGACCTTTCTTTAAGATATCGCATAATTGATCATGGAATGTTGTTCTAGGCCTTTGTTAATCGAAAAGATATTCCGATATACTTAAAACTCTACTAGGGTGATATTGTTACCATCAAGAAGATCATGTCCTAATTTTTCACCCGTGCCGACGAGGTCGACTAAATGTAGAAATATGAATCTCCAAAAATACTCCATTCAATTTATTTACACAATAAAACCTACAATGCAATTACAAAAAAACAAAATTGCCTTTTGTTAGTTAGCTATGCAATTGGGCAGTTTTAGTGTTAGCTAATTTCTATGCATTATTAAGTATCTGCCGCCCGCTGAACTATAAGCTCTCATTTATTTATACATGACCTTATTCTCGATTTGGGCCATACCTAACTGATCAGATGCTGAAACCAATCGTCACAATTTAGTAACTATGTATTTATTCGATTTTGGGTGGTAAATGGCGTTTGTGCGTGACTTGTAGACGACAAATTGTGTTGATTGACATCAGTTTTTGTAAGCTGATATTAATGGTTTTATTCTGAAGGCTATCCATAATTTTGCTGTCTGTCATCTAAATTGTTGTTTACTTGTTGAAGTATGTTTATGTTGCGACAAGTAAGTTGGAAATTGCATTAATAATCTTTTTTTGGAGGAGAATACGTTTATGCATCATAACCGCAGGCTAGCTAAACCTGCAGCCGTGTGTGGGACTCGAGACTAAGGCACACTAACCACTAAACTACCTCAATAATAAGGGTGTAAAAGATTTGCGTACATAAAAGTTTTTCTATACCATAAAAAGATTTTCAATTTCTAACAACGTTTTATGATTCCTGTGTTTAACTTTTTGTCATGATTAGACGTTACTCATCAACTTTTACATCAACGGCAAAAACGTATACCAATTCGTTAGACGTGCTTAGATACAAAGCCACTTCTTCCGTCGACAATACAACAGCGAGCCGATCAAAACAACACTGCTCTTGATAGCCATCATCGCTTCGAATATGAAAATACTTAATCACAGTTTCATTGCCGGCGCATCATTTGTTATTCCCTCCTCGATTTCAAACAACAATAAAAGGGCGGGGAAGTAAGGAGAATCGACAGAGTTCCCAAGCACAATGAAAAATGGTTCGACCCTGTTATATTGATGCGGGATCTTTTTGCCGACTATACCAATAATACGGTCCCGCAAGCGTAAAGAAATACAGCTTGGAGGATTTGAATTCAGAGACGGAGTAATATCATAGTAGAAAGACCTACATAGTGGGCCATCTCCGATCCAATCTTCGATATATATGCCTACTACGACTATACTTTGACGAGCCATTTAGTGTAATGGTCGAGAAGACGGCTATTAAACCAGAGGTCGCAGGTTCGATCCCCGCACAGTACAAACATTTGTGTGCATGACGTGTCTGTTTGTATCATCTGGGTGTTTCTATGTATGATACATATGTATTTACAAAGAAAAAAGTATACAAGTAATGTTTATCCGTTGTCTGACTCCCATAGCATATGCTTAGTTTGGGGCTAGGTGGCGTGGTGTGAAAAATATCCAGAGATATTTATTTATTTATTATTTATACTAGCCTCTGTCAGGGTTGTCATTTAAAGATTAAAAAACTTAATTTAGTATTACCGGAAAGCCGTGACGCGCGTGGCTTATTGTGTGGTGTTAGCTACGACTGGCGCACTGAGAAACGGGTCGAGATTTTGTTCGAATGTGTGCTAACTATGGCGCAGGTACAAAATAACGTACTTAGTACTCTTTCTACTATGACACTGTAGATGTATAATATTGTATTATGTCCCGTTTGTAGCGGGTGGTAGGGCGATGTCTAATTTAAGAGGTAGAACGAGACAATAAACGTTGGAATTTATCCCCTTACGCGAACAGCGTGGATGGATGATCCACTTAGAGAACACAAAATAAACTTTTTCAGAATCGATTATATAGTGGACGTCAAGTACGGCAGTATACCTTTCTAGTTTTGAAAATCGGTTCAGCTGACCAGAAGCATTGACCTCTAACTTAAGTTAGATTAATCACGTCACGACAAAAACAGTTCAGTTGATGTCAGAAGACCTTTGGAATCCTACATCGCGAAAGCAAAGATTTTTTCTACTTATAAAATAAGCGTTTTAGTTCCGTAGATGAGGGTTAAATATTGATTTGACCCTACATAATAAATATTGAAAAACAATTTATATACAATATTTATTGATTGCTTTACGAATTTCCATTACTTAAAATTCGTAGTCCTGGCAGTCATCAGTTGCAATACCATTTATTTTGTCTGTCTGTGTCTACAGTCATTAAACAAACAGTTCCAGGGATTTGTATTCGAAGACGTCGTAATAACTCGTCTTGCGGCGAATTATTCAGGATTTGCAGAAGCCAGCTCAGCCGCTACGCAAATACTTGGAATCGCCATTCGTTAAATTGTTCTGGTTTAGTCTAAATTGCTGTGCGGATGTAAAAATTAGGGGAAACTTTTTCTTTATTTATTGACAAAACATTTATATATACGAAATATTGTATACTAAATGAGCACATACGCTGAAGTGGCAGTGTCTTAGATGTTTTTTTTTATACATTTGATATTTTGGGACATGCTTATAAATGAATGAAGGTAAATAATACATTACAACACCGCGTCACCTTTGTAGTTTTGTCATTCCAAAATTGAATTACAACATGTTCAAATTACCAGGAAAAAGTGAAGAAAGAATAACGCAAGAAGTTGTATGGGCTCTGTCCCCACCCACCAACAGACTTGGCACTAGTTTCAATATAATTATGACATTCCATATAAAGACAAATAACCATTTTTAATCCAAAAAATGACGGAGTATTCAAAAACAATAAAACCGTGCTTATGCCGTACGCCTAAGATTCAGATTTGCACTGTAAGTGTCTAGCTTCTAGTAGACTCGGCTTTAAAATATTTTTTAAGATTATATTTTTATTGAACACTTTTATTTAGGCCAGGGGGGTTACTCCTGATCGCCTGCACATTATTTTCACAATTAACTGTGTCAAAAAAATACTTGAAAAATACAACATTCAAATTCGATTTGCGTGAAATCCCCATTCCTACGGCGGATGTCGTCATACAAAAAAAAGATCAGTATGGCAAGAGGTATAAATAGAGATACGTTTGAAATCTGTTGGTGGGTGGGGACGCTCCTTTGCATAGTCCTTTGTCTAGAAAAAAGGACAGTGTCAGGTAATAAGGAAGAAAAAGGTTGATAGTGAACTATTTCCTTCACTCCGTCTTCAGCGAAATTCGTACGTTTATTTCTGACGCAATAATAGGGGACTCTGGATGGACGTATTATCTACAAGTATGTTTTTGTGACATAATAAAAGGTTCCTATTTCCAGAGAATCTAATAACGAAATTTTCTTATTATCCATTGCTGGGTCGTTCTTCTTTTTAACCTACAATTTGGTTTACACTTCTGTCACGCGGATTTACGACTCTGTAACGTACTTTTTACAGTGAAATTATTAAAAACATTTATTATTTAATCGTGCACAGTCATTAATGTTTAGTACAGTGCCCAACGAATTTAATATCGTTGACAGTGCCTGTAAAAACACAATTAAGAAAAAACTTATGGTAATTTCCTTGTTTTTTTTTTCACTGAGCGGTGAAGACCCCTTTTTGTAGGTTAAAAAGAAGAACGACCCTGACTACTAATTTTGTCTCGAACTAGTTGTGTTGGCTCATCTTATCTTCGGGCCTTCGCGATGCCCGCAGTTTCACCCGCGTGGCTCCCGTTCCCGTGGGAATTGATCAAAATCCTTTCTTAGCGGATGCCTACGTCATAACATCTACCTGCATGCCAAATTTCAGCCCGATCCGTCCAGTGGTTTGGGCTGTGCGTTGATAGATATCTATGTCAGTCAGTCTGTCAGTCACCTTTGAGTTTTATATATATAGATATACTTTTACAATATTCGGCATTATACATTGAAAGCGCGGTAAATCTATGTATATCTGTCAAACTCCCCGGCCAGTGCGGGGCACCTTACGCGGTGACCATAGTGGTGTATAGGTACATCGATTAAACCAATAACAATACCTAGTGTTTTGGTTGAAATGATGCTGATAATGAAGGTGTTT
The DNA here is from genome assembly GCA_949319885.1 of Mecyna flavalis. NCBI lineage: Eukaryota > Metazoa > Arthropoda > Insecta > Lepidoptera > Crambidae > Mecyna > Mecyna flavalis. The sequence continues at coordinate 15,080,800 of OX439430.1, forward strand.
TTCTAAAGATGTTAATTAAATAGGTATAAGCATATACGGTACAAAAACGCAAAGGGTTGATACATTTTTGAACGAAGCATAGCTTAATAATTTATTTTAAATAAAAATAATCATTACTATACTTGTATTACCGATAAGAACATGCAAAGTGGCAATAGATTTTAGTTACATTTAGGGTTTATTTCATGATTAAAATAATGAAAAAAGAATTTAAAAAAGTTCATGAAATTCATATTTAACATTTGTAAGGTAACAACTTTGTTATAAACAGTCGATTATGCTATAATTACAATAAAACGGTATAAATAAGTTATACCAGTCTTTTTGAGTAAAAGGTTTTGATAAAAGAAGCTTTCATAAAGCGAAATTCCTCCGCAAATCGGTTTAAAGATTGTATTATGGAAAGGACAGAATACAAAACTTCGTTAGAGGGAATAAGTAATTAGATACAGTTCTATTAAATTAGCGTCGAAGTAAAACTCTAAAAAGGTAAACACTCAGCATTAAAACAATTTAGGGAGTTTTCCCTCAGAACAACAGTCCGCTCCCAGAGAAAGCCAAGCGAATCGGCACTTTAACGTTAAACACTTATGGTGTATTTCTAAAGCATTTATCCTCTTGAATCTTTAAGCCGATTATCGACAATTCTATCTTTTAACGTTATCGATTTTATTCCTTTTAAATAATAAATAAAGTATGTACCTACATACAATGGGTAAATTAAACTAGAGAGGATTTAAGTAACTGCGTTATACACATTTTATTTATAAATAGGAAAAAATGCCTATATTTTTTGATATAGACATGTTGAAAACAGATGACGTAAATACCAAAAAGTTGATAGATTTTCTTCATTGTATGAGCCTTAAACAGTATGTCACGGAGCCAACACATTTCACGGATCACTCGGAGACATTATTGGATATTGTATGCTGCAGTACTAAAGTCGTTAATATATCAGTGGACCACATACGCGACCTGAGCGGGCATGCGTTTATCTCATTTGAATTAAAGATAAAGAAACCAAAACCTGCACCACAATGGATAACCTACAGACCCTTAAAGCTAATTAACTTTGAAAAATTTAATACTGATATTAATAATATAGTTTGGGAAGATGTTCTTTGCGAGGATGTCAATGAATCACTTTTAGCATTTAATTCATTAATTACGAAATTATTTGACAAACATGCCCCTATTAAAATATCTTATGTAAAAGAACAAAGCTATCCCTGGATTACTGATACAATAAGGGAGATGATGCGAATAAGAGATGATGCGTTTGCCAAATACCGTCGTACAAAACTAGATTGTCATAAAAAATACTATAAAGATCTTAAGCATTTAGTAACCTCAGCTATTTTTAAGGAAAAAGCAGCATATTTTAAATATTCCATTAATACAAATTTAAAAAACTCCCGTGCTCTTTGGAAAAACTTAAAAAAAGATATAGTTGATTTTAAAAAAAGAAACACATATTTACCTCATAATTTATCTAATCCGGACCAGATTAATAACCACTTTCTTGACATTCCTGGTGATGATAACATTAGTATTTCTAAATTAACCTATTTTAACTTTAATAGATACAGCAAATCAGACCGGTAGACGAGATGACCATATTGAACATCATTAAAAATATTAAGACAAATGCTCAGGGTATTGATGGTATTTCTCTGAATATGATTTTGTTAACTTTGCCACAAACATTAGGAGTTATCACTGCAATTATTAATTTGTCCATCAAAACTGGCATTTTCCCAGATATATGGAAACAGTCCATTATAAAACCCATCCCTAAAGTATATAATCCTACAGAACTGAAAGACTTAAGGCCTATCAGCATTTTACCGTTTATGTCAAAAATTATGGAAAAAGTAGTAAGTAAGCAAATGACTGAATATTTATATAAAAACAACATATTACCACAAAAACAGTCTGGTTTTAGAGAAGGCCGTAGTACGGCGACGGCACTCCTTGATGTCATAGATGATATCTTATCAGGGCAGGATGTTGGAGAGGGGACAATACTGGCTCTATTGGATTTTTCTCGCGCGTTTGACACTATTGCACCATCTCTTCTATTAGCTAAACTCAAATATTATGGTTTTGACCACAACACACTGTAGTGGTTCTCAAGCTATCTGTCTGATCGTTTTCAAAAAGTTGAAGTAACCACTCTTAACGGTATAAAGAATTGTTCCACAATCTCTCCTGTGCATAGAGGAGTGCCACAAGGATCCATACTCGGACCAATACTGTTCATTATCTATACTGCTGACTTACCAAAGTGTCTTTTAAATAGTCAATATCATTTATACGCTGACGATTTACAAATATATAAATCATTTAAGCCTAGTGAAACTAACACAGCACTCAATTTAATTAATGATGATCTGAAATTAATAGCAAATTGGTCAGAAGAAAATTGTCTTGTTTTGAATCCTACGAAAACCAAATTCATTGTACTAGGTAGCAAAAATCAAGTAAAAATTATTAATTCTTGCAAACCCGAATTGCACATTAATTGTAAAAAGATTGAGCAGGTTACTGAAGCTAAAAATTTAGGCGTATTAATCGACGGTAATTTAAAGTTTGAAAACCATGTCCTTAATGTAGTACAGCAGTGTAATTATAGACTGAGAGTGCTATACCAAATTACACAGTGTTTAAGTGAAGAAACACGTATACATCTGTGCGAATCCCTAATCTTATCTAAACTAAACTACGGTGATACAGTGATCGGCGGTTGTCTATTAGAGCGGACCAATAGACTCATTCAACGAGTTCAGAACTCTTGCGCGAGGTACTGCTTCACGATTCCTCCCAGAGCTCATGTTACACCTTATTTAAATAAAAGTAATCTTTTAAACATTAAGTCAAGGCGCACACTTCACTTTGCAACTTTAATATTTGGAGTTATCCGCAATAAAAGTCCATCATATTTATTTAATAAATTAAAGTTTACGCTGCGTCACTCTCGAATCACTGATCGATTAATATGTCCTTCTTATAACACCGCTGCATTTCGTGGCAGCTTTAAATACTCTGCGACAAAATGTTGGAATAACATCCCCCCTCCGATTAAAAATGTCCTGTTAGTACAAACTTTTAAAATAAAATATAAAAAAACATCTTCTAGAAACACAAAGGAATGAGTAATCATATTATATTATATCAATCTATTTAATTATCTTTTTATATAATATATATATTTAAATATTTATAATATTTACACACGCACACACACACACACACACACACACCCAAACACACACTTTTAATTTTATATTGTAGGAAAATGTATGTACCTATTATGTAAAAAAATTCGATGCAAAATACGAACTTGTGGTGCAGTCTGTCTATCCCACCAACTCCTGGCATCCGCAGAATACCAGTGGTCGTGACTTCCACTTAAAGACGGCACGGCCAAATACTGAGCGGAGACCATTTTGGTACCAACCTTGTTTTCTTTTGGAATTTGAAATACATCTGATTTTTTGTTTTGTTATTGATCCTTATGTTTTGTTCGTTCTATGATTTCTCTTTTGTTTTTTTTTCTTTGATTAATTTTACTGTGTTTTGTACATACTGTTTAGTTTAAGTTTTATTGTTTAGTTTAAGTTTTATTGGTACCAAATAAAGATTTATTCTATTCTAAGATTTATTCTATATTGGTGTAAAATATTAATAAACTGATTTTCACATTGATTGAATCAGGTACTTGAGTGGTTTAATATTTTTTTGTTAATTTGAAATGAAAAACTATTTCCTTGTGGCGATTCACCAGCCCATCCTCGGAACCAATATTTGAGCTTAAAAATAGTCACTACTTGAAGACGACAAGTTCAAGGATGGTCGACGCCTCCCTAGGCCTATTCCCTTGATTGATACTTTACTTTATTGGCAGGCGATTATTTTTAAGTGGTTTTTGTTTGTATGAAATGAGTTCAAACGGAACCTACTGCCTTTTCCCGGCTGATTGATCATTAAGGGCCCGTCTTTAAGACTCAGCGCTTCGTCATTAAATATTTGGGTATGCCTTTGTAAAGTTCCCAAGTGACGGCAACTTGGAACGTTTAGTTTGAGTTTACAAACAAAATCTCTGGTCGGTATAATCCTGCTAATTCAACTAACGCGTTACAATTGGGAATTAGGCGCGGGTCTTTGGATTTAGTTAGCAAATTAAGTCAGAAGTTTAACGGTCAAATAGTCGCTTTGACAGCGGACTTAAGATAAAACTTGATTTGGAGAGTTTAACATGGTTTAACTTAGCTTAGTGTCGTGGTTTATGGATACTCCAAGGTCAGACAATTCTTAAAGTTTAGTGCATTAGTATATCATGTTGTAAGTATGATAGGAAAAGCGGTAAGATAATTTTACTGGATCGATATGGCGCATTTGGTAATGACCATATTCTTCTTTCTTTTTCGTGTCGATAGCAAATAATAAATAAATAAATCAAACAAAATTGGCCCAGTACTCGGCGACTCGTATCGCATTATCCGAAGCACTCATTAGTTCATCCTGTGTACAGTTGACAAGACACATTGGGCAGGAAATCAAGTGCAGCATGGTCTGAGGCGAGAACCCACATTCGCAAGCGAGGTCCATCTCTTCGGCAAACCCCCACCTAGACCTGTTTTCCTTGCTTCGGCCAACCTGGGTTCGAAGTCTATTTAAAGATTTCCAGGTAGACCAAGGCAGACCATGTCCAAGCGGAAGGCTTTCCTGATGACACAAAGAAATCTGGTGGAGCAAAGTTATTAGCCCAAAGCGCGAGTCTGGCAGAAGGCGGCTCAGTATTAAGGGCTTGGACATATTTTAGGAAACTTCGCCGGCTTCTCAATCTTGTATAGAATGACCATATTGTATAGAAATAAGAAATTTTTCTTGTTCTGTGGTAGTGACCCTTTCCTATGTGCCAGAGGTTGTGGATTCAAGTGAAACATTTTATGTGATGAAAATTGTGTTCGATCTGCGTTTACATATTAATGTATTTTTTTGTATTAAAGTATTATATTTGTGTAATATTTGTCCAGGTAGGTCGATAGTGCAGTCGCCCGGACAGCAACGGGCGCGGGTTCGAGTCCCACATGATACCTGAACAATTTTTTTTTCTAATTTATTAATATTTATATCGCTATTAAGCAGGCAAAATATACCTATTCACGTCAAAATATTTTCACGCTCGTCATTTTCTTTCCACGCAAACAAGCACACTTAACTGCATAAGTAAATAAATTACATACGAACTTATGCAAGACTGTGCGTAAACGTCCTTGTAGAGATGTTTTGTTTATACTATGCTAGTGTTTGATTATCATGACTGATTCCGTGGCGCAGTGGGACCTTTTGTGAACTAGCAGGTAATGCTTTACCGCATTGTAGATTCTGGGGGTCTAACAGAGCCTTGTCTGAGGTTCTCTGCACGCCCCAAATTGTGCACTGCGCTTACCCAGGAAACCCATTAAACCCCTCGGTTATCCGTGATCGCCCTGGGGGGCGGCCGCGGGCTTAGGAAAAGTCCTTGCCTCCCTTCCTTTAAATATATTAAGTAATATATTTTATTACTAACGTCTAATAAAGAATAACGACTCGACTTTCGATAAAGGATGATGAATTAAATATGTATATAAAATAATTATTATTGGATACCATCACGTGCATTGATTTAGACCAAAAGTACGTAGCTTAAGTACTTGTGCAAAAGGGAATCAGATCTTTTAAAACCCCAGTTAAAACCCTTGGGAATTTATTTTCCAAGAATGTCTGCTCATTACGTACTTAAAATGTTAGCCATAATGTGAAATGTAAAACGAATATCTACCTCTGTGAGCATTTTTGACTATGCAATGTGCTAATTTTTCTCAAAAACATTACGAAATTGGCAAACAACTGTCCGTGATCCACTCTTAAAGACGCTTGATCTGATATTGACCTTTCTCCCTCACGCTTTATGTTTGCTTTTCTTATCAAGTCGCAAATAAGATTAGCGTAGCTGCTGTATTATCTTTTTGCACGCAGTAAGTACCTACTAATTTATTTTGTAAATAGTTTCAGGTTTGTATTATGTTATTATGATGTCAGTCTTATATAATCATCAGAAAACAGACGTCACGTCACTTCTCTGATACATGGACGGAAAGGAACAAAAAATATATAAATAACCTTGGCCATTATTCATACAGCACCATACAAAGCGCAGTTGTACTATGGTTGCCGAACAGCGGATAATATATTTAGCGCATTTTTTTTTTTATAAATACACATTTGTAAATAGAAAAACATCGAGACTAGTACAAACAGACAATCATGAACAGAAATGTTTATGAGCGCACAAGGATCAAACTCATAATTTTGGTGTAATAGCCGATTTCAAAATGATAGTACTTCAATTAGAATAATACTTTTCGTCAATGCAATTAAAAAAAAAAACTTGTGTTTGTAAACGATAATTTTTACCTGTGCAAAGGCGGAGCAACAATTATTATACTAATTTGACTATTTCGACCTTAATTCCATTAAGTAAGAACTTAGATACTAAGGTGAAAAAAGTGATAATAGTCCGTTTTTAATGCAGAAATAAATCAAATGTTTGTAAAATTCTAAAACGCTTATAAAACTTTGTACTCGTGGTTACTTGGAGTTATTTCTGCTGAACTCTACAAAATGAACCTTTAAGTTTTACTTGTGGCACACAATTTTATTTGCAAGAATATAATATTGAAACTGAAGTACTTATAACCTCGTCCTCGAAGTAAAACGTAGCCTAGGAAGTTATAAGAAGCTTTTTCAAACGCAACTTTCCATTTGTATTTGACAAGAATTTTAAGTAAGTTTAGATTTGGGTCGAGTAATAAAACCTCATAACCCCAAAAGGCCTAGTAAAATCATTTTAATTTTATTAATACGCGAAAGCTAAAATTTAAGCAGGCGCCGGGTAGAAGCATTTTACTTTCCAATTACATAATTATTATAACACATCATGAAGAGCAGGTCTGTTAATGTACCGGTCCCTGTGATAAAATACCCAGAGCCAAAATATGTATTGTTGTTAAAGGTTACTATATTTTTGTGAAATAAATAAATAAATAGGTACATCTTTGAATATTATCCAAACAGCGTCATCTAGTCCCAAACTATATTTTGTTTTGTGGGTACTAGAAAACGTATAGACTATAATACATAATTTATAACCTGATTTTATAAATAAATATTATGTACTGTGAAACTAAAATTACAGCCAAACACTTTATTCGCCCAGGTTGTAAATTACCACCTGGTATTTGGCAAGTTATTTTAACAGCAAAAAGCTGATGCATGACTTTAATTACTTCAGTCCGGTGCTGTTCTAACAGAAACTAATACTTTTTGGAGTTGTCACTGTGAAATACGTCCTGACTCAAAATAAATATAAATCGAGTATATGAATGAGATGAACTTAAAGACGATAGACAAAGCAGGTATTCGTCGGTGTTTAATCGCATTACTAATGGTTGTGTGAGGCCGGTGCCTTTGTCGTGTGCAGTGGGTTGTGAGTGCAGACGCTAACGACTTGAACTGCTTTTGTTTAGCTTTTTTTTGTCTGCCTCCGTTGAACAGTTGCGGTTGGATCTAAAACACAGAGGTCACGGATCAGATTCACTTCTTCGGTGGTAAACTTTTTCTGAGTCGTTCTGGCCAGCACCAGGTGAAATCTGCTGCCATAATAGCTTTGGTTGTGTTTTGGCAATAATTATATGTATTCATTTGGGAGATAATATACCTGAACAATTCAAAAACTGAAGTGTCGCAAGCACGTGAAGTGTCCAGGAAAATGTTAAAAAAATTAAGGTTAAACAACTCAATTTTTTTTATCAAACCAGCATTAGGATTCCATGACGGATCCTGAGATATTCACAGCTCTCACAGACTCAGACAAGAAGTTACACACACTCAACATAAAGGTTGAATGAATTGCCTTTTCGTATTATGTGACTCAATCACTAAATGAGAATGAAGTGTCTGTTTATCCGATAATTAAGTTGGGATGATGAAATTTATTAGTTTAATTATTCTGAAGTACGCAAGTCATAGATCTCTATAGACGAGCAACTTTGCGGCATTATTATTCTAAAGTTTGAAGTCATTGTTTCGGTCAAATGGTCGTCGATGAGCTTTCTAAGTACTATCCGGAGTAGATTGTCTATTGTTTGCATTGTCACCAGTTGGTGGTACCACTTAACTGACCTATCGCAAAGCTGATAATAATCCCTAAACATGAGGGTTATGTAGCAGTTTGTATAACGATATATGCCATTATTGATATTATAAATTTTTATCGAAGTCATTTTTTTATCTAACTTCTTAATTACTTTATTACCTACTCGTATTGGGCGATTCTTCCTGGTTAAATTTGTCATAGAACAGACGAACCGAAATAAATTGCTATAAATAGCAGCCAGAAGAAAAGATCTTATTTCACACGGCAGCCATAATTGTTTTCAATTATTACCAATCATTCATTTGCACCCAACTTTCAGTGATTTTGTGTAAATACATAATATTAATAATTATAGTACATGCTATATTAAGGTTTTTTTCAAACAGATAACGATTTAAATTCTTGTACATGATTGAAATTTGCCAGACAGCACATTTTTGGGCTTGAAACAAATTACTGTGAACGTTAATCATAATACCTATTTTTTACATTGATTTCCACTAATGATACGAACTTCCAGTCTATAGCAATTGAAGGTCATTTCACACCTTAAATCTTTTTCTGTCTTCGATAGACAGTGGAATCTCTGCGTCTATTTTTGTTTTCGTAAACAAAACTGCCTTGCGGCTAGCTAACGGATTTATGTTACAAAGGCACCGGTTAATGGTTAGGACAGAAGGATCTAAGTATTCGGATCGGGATTTGGTTTTTTATATGTTTATGAGTGAGTGAGCGGTGACATGTCGTGATTTAGTGTTCGCAATAATAATGAAAAAACAATATTATTTTCCAATGTAGTATTGGAAAACCGCCTTTATACATTTTCCTGTAATTGATATAAAATTCTAAAAATGTTATGCAAATTGAATAGTAGATGCCTCTTTAAACTTTTTTATCAAAAGAATTGAAATAAGAGAAATATTACATCCATTGAAATAAATAACATTATAATATGAACGACAAGTGGTTTCTAATATTAACGCAATTACTACTCATTTAATTAAACAATTTAAAACGGATTTATACCGTGGTTTGTATGTATTTGTGCAAAAACATTTACACACCATATAAACTACTATTAAATAACAAAGATGTTCAAAGCTACAAAATTCGTCAATTTCGTTTCTATTTCTCAGAACATGAAATCTTAATATTTTCCAGATATTTTCCCGAGAAATAGAAGTGTGTCAAGCACTTCTGTGTTTCAGGGAAAGGGCACTGAAGCTAGTGAAATTACTGGGTATCTGAGACCTAATAGACTGTTGTCTCGGTGTAGCGGGCGCGGGGCAGTGCCAGACAGTAACTGCTTAGTTACTGTTTGGCACTGAACTGTCCAAGGGCAGACGTGGCGCTTACCATCAGGTGTACGATCTGCTCGTCTTGTAACACAGTGCAATAATAATAAAAAAATCGTCAGCAATTCGTAACAAGCTTTTTATACCACCAAAAATTATATCTGCTCAGGAGAAACGATACCAAATAATTGCCTTTCTTCCAACCACAGAATCCTTCCCTTTAATCTTTCATAACAAGTAATACCTTTACGTGTCAAATTAGGTGTATCTGTCTCTCCCGCCAGGAAGAGCTGCCGCAAAGCCGCAAAGGCGCAAATAACATTTCGTGCGGCAAGCGACAGATGAAACTGTGTACTGTGCTATCATTTTCTGTCTTGTATTCCAAAAGACAACAGTTAGATCGTATAAGACTCTGAGATTAACCGTGGTTTTAGATGATAAAGGCTTCAACGTCTATTCACCTGTTATCTACTTTAGGAATTTGTTTGTTTTGGGTTGAATGTAACATGATCTTGCAAGGTAGCTCAAGAATTATCTTTAAAAAGTATATTGAAAATATTTTAACAAACAAAACATAAAATGTAAGTCTTTATTACAAAAATCACTATTAATAAAAGAAAAAAAAACATTTTAAGTTTTTAACTCGGTTTATTTTAACACTGTAGAGTCTATCTAATCTACCTTAAATTCGTTTGTGTATTCAAAAATATTATGTACCTACAACATAGGCTTAGTTTATAGTGTAAAGCAATAAAACTGTTATCAGTAGTTCCATCATGGAACTGTATCATGGTACTAGTGTCAACGAGCCGTTTCCTACTATAAATGCGAAAGTCTGGATGTTTGGATGTTTGTTACTCAATCACGCCTAAACGGCTGAACGGATTTAGATGAAATTTGGCACACGTATAGTTTATAACCCGGATTAGGACTAGGACTTTAAATTCCGACAGGAAACGTCTCTTTCCCGCGGGATATTTGAAAAAAAAAATAACGCGCGGGTGAAACCGCGGGCGGAAAGCTAGTTATACTATAATTCTATCTAAAACAGTTGAATGAACACTCAATTTCATCAGTTCTATAAATAACAGGAAAATCCTGCGTCTGCCGAATCGAATGAAATCAATGCTTATTATTATTAGCGTTAAAAAAGCAAATCCGCGGCGGCCGACGATTGATACGTCTCGATAAGTTCGATTTCCGAGAAAATGTTACGATTGCGATTAGAATAATATTTATACAGTTTCAAATTATATCCTGTATTTATTATTGTAGCTGAATTTTATTTACATTTCCGCTCTTTTTATTCAACGTTATTAACTAAACGGTGGTGATGGACTTAAGTTTAGTCAGTATCTTTTTCTGTAATGCGATCTTAGAGGTTGTAAGAGTTTTTTTATATAAATAAATGAATAAATAATAAAGAACAGTAAAAAATATCGACAGCTGAGTAATATAGAGAGCCAACAACATTTACTCTACTCTGTTTCTCATGTTTCTTACAGGAAATATACAAATATGAGTCATTAAAATAATGCCAATAAAGAAGTATAAAATACAAGCCACTTAAAAAAGATGTCTGAAATATTAACAACAATCATCATCATCATCCCAGCGTATTTCCGATTACATCCAGTATGGAGCTCAGGGTCCGCTTCGACTATGATCCTAGATTTGACAAGCCTGCCCCCCTAGACAAGCGGCATTTATGACGTTCGTTATAGCTCAATTTGCGATAGCGAATGTCAAAACCCATCCTTTCGCCACGTGACTTTTCTATGGCATCTGTCAAATCCATACAATTTAAAGTTAGCGAATTTCGCCAGCTATAAAGCGATGCCATCTTGTCTATGGAGCGATGAAATACTCACAACAATATTAAATGAATTTGTTATCAGGTGAAACAAAAAATATTAATATTGTGCATGGTGCATAAGTCGATTAAAAATCTTGTACACCTTTCGTTCGTAACAATAATAACTAGATACGCATTTTTGTTTACACAGAGTCTATTTCGGCTTTTTGTTGTTTGGAGTTTTGTTCGTTGACTCATAGAAGAATCAGCGTCTGGAATAAATTGATTGACAAGTTGTTGTTGGTAGTTTGTATACTTTCGTAATTTCCTTAATATGTGTACATAGGTAGGTAAAAGAGTTCTTTGCCTTTTTTCAATTTTTTGGCTTATCTTAAAATGTATTATAAAACTTCAAGCGTTGTTACGAAGAAAGAAAAATATGTTTCGAACAACCGCGGTATAGAATATTGAGTTTAGTAAATAATGTTGGGTACTTTTTGTTTGAGAAACATGCAAACATCGTAACTGCCAGCTAGCGAGACATGTGGCCGGGTGGGAGACTCGAGATTTAAGACGTTCGTCCTACTTCTCACAAAACTTCCTTGGTGTACCCTTCACAGCGGAAAGGGACGAGCTGGTGGCGATTAACCGGTCCACAATATTGAGTACTATATAATAAATAATAAATAAATAAATATCTCTGGACATTATTCACACAGCGCCATCTAGCCCCAAACTAAGCATTAGCTTGTGCTATGAGTGCTAGACAACGGATAAACAATACTTATATACTTTTTTTTTGTAAATACATACATATTATACATAGAAACACCCAGACCGATACAAACAGACATGTTCATGCACACAAATGTTTGTACCGTGCGGGGATCGAACCCGCGACCTCTGGTGTGATAGCCGACTTCTCGACCATTACACCAAACAGCTCGTCAAATGTTGTATGTAGTTTAATCACCACGCTTGATAAATGTAGATATGTGGTCACAAACCCGATCCATGTTCAGGTACCGGAACAGCGCCCGGTTCTTGTAATGGAACTTATGGAACAGTTACGTCGTCAAAAGCCAACACGTACGCGTACGAGCGATATCGGATGCAAATGACACATTAGCGGTGATGCTTGGGAAACCGCAACGCGGCGCGCAGGGCGGATCTTCGGTGATGGGACGGATATGCAATTGCTGGTCTAGCTGAATGCTATGCGTTTTCGTGTATCGTTGGAAAGTGGTCCTTAAGTCATTGTGATAAAACATAATTATTTGGAAGGACAACGAAGTTGAATGATCAATCTAAGTATTTTCTTTATTTTATTGAAATAAGATAAAGTGATAATGTAAAAATGTGACGTTACAATTTCCCTACAGGTATAGACAGAATGTTTCAATCGATTTATACAGAGTATAGGTATGACAGTTGTACTTATAACTTTCTAAAAAATGTTGATTAAGAATAGTTTATGCAATGTACCATTTACCTATGTCCTAAACCAACAGGCAAATTCGATCAAATTTGCATGTTGCACTCTCCGCCAGACTGACCAATAGTATCAATGCATAATTCAAATTCACTATCATTAATAACATTACCGCCAGCACTATGCATACACCTTATTAAACCTAGAACATATTCTAACAATGTGCCAAAGTTCTCAGAGTGTAATTGAAAACCCACGCTTTGTGAGTCCAAAACACTAATAAGAGAGGGCTTAAATTAATATTACGTTTTGAAACATAGCTGCATTTTCAAACAGACTTTGTGCAATGCCTGAGATGTATATCTTTTTGTATGGTTGTACTATTTTGATTGTCTGTATATAATAAATTATACCCGTATTATATTCTTGAGTTAGAGAAAGGGTAAATGATATTTGGGACGGTTAGTCGCTCCAAAAGGGAATCGGCGCGTCCCTTACGAATGTGAACTGTGAAGGGGAAACCGGGGATTTTAGTCGGTAGTGGACGTTTTACGTCCCAAGTCCCACACACGGCCGTAGGTCTCGGTAGCCTGAGGAAGCCATCTTCAAAAAAAACCAGTCAATGACCTTTACATGTAACTATTCTCTCAGTTGTTACCATCAGAAAAAAAAAAGTAACTATTTATCTCTAAGGTAAACGTCCAAAGTACTAATGAAGGTACTATTAAAACCATTTAATACTTTCCCTAACCTTTTTTCTAGTGGTCATAGTAATAACCTGTAAAAACCGTATAAAGTACACTTTTTATGCGAACAATTTGCAGTAAAAGCTAGTACAGGTAATTTTATTTCAAAGAAACAACGAGCTCTGCGTTTCCAATCTAAAGGCGTTGTTGTAGGTATACTAAGGACTTTTTTAGAAGTTGTTTATATAAATGTTACAGTCTGGTCAGACTGGTCATTATATATAATAACCAAATTGACTAGACAATGTGATAAATTGATCACTTTATCCGGATATTATTTATAATAGCTGGTCCAAGTTAGCCAAAATGATCAATACGTACGTTACTGACATAAAAAGTGTATAAATAGTACATACTATGTATATGTTACGCTCAAAGATCAAAAATGCTCATTGAGCGAAAAAATAGCTAACAACGCATTGCGGTCACAGTAAAACATCCAACGTAACTGACACACAGAGGAGACTATATTTTGAACAAAAACAACGTCGGAGGCGAAAATCGACTCTGATGGATATAGGTTGGAAGGCTAAGGCGGGAGCGGAGCGAAGCGGAGCTCCCACCTTGGCCTTCGTGGTTATTTTTTTTTAAACCTGAAAAAAACTTTTGTGACCACAACGCCTTGTGAGCAATTTTTCCGCTCAATGAGCGTTTTCGATCTTTGAGCGTAACATATAGACCATTTGATGATTAATAGTAAATAAACAAAATACTATCTCTCTGCCCTGACGAAGTAACATGGGTAGAATTCGGTTCTGGCATTTGGGGTCGCAGTTCTAACCTAACCTAACACAAATCTATCCATTCCTTTAAATTAATAATATTATTTCTTTAAAAAAATACCAGTCAGGCATTGTTTTATTACATTATCCAAGTCTATGAAGATATTATATATAATGGCTGGTTAATGTGATCAATTCTGTGCTATTTATCACTTTGACCAAATTGAGTAGATATTATATATAATGGCTAGTTATTATATATAATATCCAGATTGATCACTTTGGCTGTAACATAAATACAAACCTTGGGGTGGCCATAATTGACGATCCATTTAGTGTAATGGTCGAGAAGTCGGCTATTACACCAGAGGTCCGGGTTTGATCCCCGCACGGTACAAACATTTGTGTGCATGTCTGTTAGTACCGGTCTGGGTGTATATAATATGTATGTATTTACAAAAAAAAAAAGTATTTAAGTAATGTTTATCCGATGTCTGCCACCCATAGCACAAGCTAATGCTTAGGTAATTTGGGGCTAGATGGCGCTGTGTGAAATGTAATGTCCAGAGATATTTATTATTATTACTTTAAAAATACTCCTTCATTTATTTTCGTGGAATACCTGCGCTAGAACTAGGAGTTAAACTTGGAGTTAGAGATAGCATTATAATTTGTGGTAGGCCTTTTTCAGGATCCGTTTGGCTAACTAACATAGTAGCAAATACACAGGATATTAAAGAAACCTAAAAATTAATCCTTTAGAGACGTGTTCTGGTAAAGTTTCTGAATGAAATGGCCATCAAAACAATCTTCAGGACGATCAAGTTCCCGTTCGTCAGCCGAAGAATAAAACAAAAATAAAGAAGGCCGCCCTTATTTCAAATATCCTTGAAACTACGGACCATAGAAAGCGCTGTACTGAATTTTCATAAATGATAAAACCAAAGGATAACATTCAATTGTAATTATGCCCTCTCGATCACTTTGACGTTTCATTTTGAAGATAAGCGCCGTCAACGATCCATCTAGCTTTTTATCAAGAGGAACTCACAATTTTCATTTATTTTTACCCCAACTGAAGTGCATGCAGCGGATGATCGATTTATAATTTTTAATTCTTTGTGATAAAAAACGAAATAATTATTATGTCAGTTGTTATCGCCTTTAGTTTTACCAGTACTCATTATTATACTATGGTTCTACTCTGTGGATGGGCTATTCAGCTAGTAAATTACGTTAAGGGTTGAGCTGATTGCGATAATTGCTAAGTGCGATTGAACCACACCTGTGTGCTGCACACCTTTGTAAACAGTCAGAAACTGTCTAAAAACAAAAACGTCTTGCAGTTCACAGAGTTTTGACATTTTTGTCTTTTTGTTTCAGGTAATCTACGCATTGACTTGGAATTTTAACAGGACTTTCATTGGCAGATGGATTTATTTACCCCCGTTGGAATGAATAATGGTCTACCACCAATATTAGGTGGGGCAGTGACAGTTAAAACGTCGCCGGTAAAAAGTTTATTTGTCCTCGTAACAATTATACCTATCCGATACCTGAAATTGAATAGTATAAAAAGTTGCCAAAAGAGCCAGATAGGAGGTTGACTAGTATTCTTGTATTATAATATCAATACAATAATAATATCATTGAGTATTTTTAATATAAATAAGAAAATATTTATTACCACAGAAAATTTATAGGTACCTACATTGTTGGTACAAGATGACACTTGAAAAATCATAAAAACATAATAAACAAGTAGCTAATATCTTGCGGAATACCTATACCACTCTATACTCTATTACGCAGCGAAACTTGGGTCGAAATAAATTTCGAAACAAAT
Organism: Mecyna flavalis; assembly: GCA_949319885.1. Classification (NCBI taxonomy): domain Eukaryota; kingdom Metazoa; phylum Arthropoda; class Insecta; order Lepidoptera; family Crambidae; genus Mecyna; species Mecyna flavalis. The sequence continues at coordinate 15,096,842 of OX439430.1, forward strand.
TACTATGATCGTAATACATATTATATCAATTGCTTGAAATGGCATTGAGTAAAATTATAATTGACTAGCGGCCGCCTCCGCGGTTTCACCCGCGCCACCCGTGCGTAATTTCTTTTTTCAAATGTCCCTTCCCTTCCCCCCACATTTCCGGGATAAAAAGCACCCTATGTCGCCCGAGAATAGTTTAGCTTTCCAACAATGAAAGAATTTTTCAAATCGGTTCAGTAGTTTCGATGACCAAATATTTATTCTCTTTCGACTATTAAAATATTATAATAATTTAGTATGTAGTCGAATTGTATCTCATTAATCATTATCATACTTTTTAAATAACATGCAACCTTTTTTGGATCATTAAAAACGCTAGCAGCATAATTTCCATTTTGACACTAATAAAAAGAAAATAATTGTTTTTTTTTCCTTTAGACCGACAAACTTATATCTGTTCCGGTGGCGGCGTCGCTACTGTCGTTGTAGTGCTGTCATTAATTAGCGTTTTTGCCTGACATTTCACGTAGTTCCAATTTTGGCCACCGGAACAGATAAGTTTGTCGGTCTATAAAGCGTTTAGTTTTTTTTTTTGAAGAATCTAGCCGGCGTCAAATGAAAAATTTGCATAATAACCTGCTTGGTTTTTTCAATGTAACTGGCATCAGAGTTACGATTAATTTGACAGCAATAAAAAGCAAATCTTTTTTTAAAAAGGAATATATAAAAGTTATGAAAAGACGTTGACCTTCTTTATTTTAAAGAGGCACTGGCAGCAATGCTTCTGAAATTTGACAATAAAAAGTATTTTTTTTTCTCTTTAATGGCGTATAGGTTTTTTCTGAATAATTTAGCCAGCATTAAATTTTAAAACTTATATTAACCTGCTTGGCTATTAATTTGATGTAACCTTCGTGGTTATTTTGTTATGTTAAAGTAGCACTGGCAATAGTGCCACAAAGGTTTGAAAGTAATAAAAAGTAAATTAAAAGTTTTGTTTTTCTTTCGATTTTTTATGAAGATTTTTTCCTAGCGTTTTCTGTGACACTGCCGGCTAGGTATTCTTTGAAAAGGTCGTTGCTATTACGTTTCTTCATTCATCTTGACTATCTATTTACGCAGTCTATATAGTTATCAAGTAATTTCTTTTTTTGCAGTTTTCTTTTTGTATGTCAATTTACGTATAATATTACGGCATAAAATATATTTATACGAAGAAATGAATCTTAGCTCAAATATTCATAATATTAAAGCAACAGCGTGGGTATCTCAAATTTACAAAATGCCTAGCAAGAAAATTGTCTGTTGAAGACAATTATATTGTAGGTTTGCCATAATATACTTGAATATTGCGAAATACTGTCATATTAATGCTTGTATTTTAGAACAATAAATCATTGTTTGAGAGTAAGTAAATCTACTCTCCGTCCATTTATTTTTAGGGCTCAAGTGGAGCTCAAATAAATCACGTACTTAGTGTACGAACATGTTCTGAATTCGAAATATGTAAGGTGTTTCTCTAAGGTATATAATCCGAAACGAAGTTATTCGAGATAGAAGTAAAGTTTTAGACGTAATACATGGGGTATGCAAAGTGAAGTTAAATTGATCGGCGGAATTTATCTTAGACGTAAATTAGAAGTAGGAAAGTTTCAGTATGGTTATTAATATCAATAAAGGCTTACTGTGCCAATGGCTATTTACGATTTAATGTCCTACTGCAGAGCACGACTTCGCGACATTCAAGAAAAGACCTTTCTTTCTTATGAAACGCTTATGTGATATGCCTCTGGTGTTGCGAATGTCCATAATTGGCCATAACGACCACTTATTATCAGGCCGACCGTCTGTCTGCTCGTTTGCCTAAAAAAAGGGCATTTTCTTTTTTTACTATGTTTGTGCTGGTTACACCATGCTTACCAAATGCTATTGGTTATCAGAAAGCCTTTGTGCTGAAAAGCTGAAACAGTTTTTCTCGACCCGAGAACTGAACCGGCTCTGAGCTCATAGCCGGTTTCACAAATTACTACCAACAAAGCTATAACAAAACAGTTTGTTTTTCATTTTCAGTTTATTATCTTCACTTCGAAATAAAGAAGCTTGAACGTATCACTCGAACGCCAACAATAAGTGGAAAACGAAGACGACAAACACTTCACGCTCCTTCCAATATCTCTCAAACGTCTCGCAGTAAACAAGTGAAGAGAACATGTTCGGTTTCATAAACACACCCGCAAACTACTCGGCTTTGTTCGTCCCGCACGTACCTCGGAGGGTAATTTATGTAATCCGCCTCGCGGTACCTGCCTCCAACTTTTATACCCCCGCGTTTATTTTACGGGAACAGTCCGTAAATTTCACGAGCTAGTCAGATGTTACGTGCGGGAACAAAGGGAGAAATAAAAGTCACAACGCACTTTTGTAATCTTTTGAGGGATAAGTGTGGAAATGACAAAAAAATGTCTACGCGTTTGCGGGACGTGGAATAGAAAACTCGAGTAGATAATGGTCATTATTTTTGTATTTTCTATATCATATTATTTTGTTTTCTCCGAGTGGTTTTAAACTATCTGCTTTATATTAGTGAGGTCAAAGGTTTAAATCTTAGCGCGCATCTGTAATTTTTTCTATTTACGTATTTACCGGTGCTGACAGAAAACTTCGTAAGGAAACCGCACAAACAGATTACAATGGCTGTATAGTTATGATTAAAAATTGATCTCGTTGCTCTGTAAAGTAAGATCAAATATTAGTCGCTTCAATGCAATGTAACTAGACTTTCCAAGTAATGGATCGTGGTGCAAACTTACCCTGACTTTAACGGAACAAAGTTTTCGGAGAAAGAAGAAAGAGAAGATATTTTTTGCACCATCTTGACCAATCATAACTATTATCATCAATACCGTTTCGCAACCTTATCTAGTAGAGTACATCTCACACTATGTTCTACATTCAAAAACTTATGCCAAGCCTTTCCTTATCCATAACACTGAGTATTTTTTTGTTTATTTTGGCGTTAATAAATTTCATTCATTTACATTCTACCTAATTCTTTTTGCATAAACCGAGGTACTCTTTAACTTGAATGTTAATTAAACTCGAATGCTGAATATATCGCGTATAATATTGAATTTAACAGCACTTTTCAATTTAATTAACGTTATGCACCAACGAGTAGACGACAACAATGGCAACAACATTGTTAATCGTTTTAAAACTTCTTACGACATGGAAATAACTGATATAACTCTGCCGTAAAGAAATGATTTCAAGTTTATATATAATAGCAGAACTTAGTCTTCAGTTTTACATAGGGAATTTTATCGGATAAATTTTATTCATAAGCAAAAAATAAAATATCCTCTTACGTAATTTTACTCAGCTAGGACTTTAATGTGATTCAATATTAATATCACAAATCCATTTATGCAATGAACAAATTGTTTATTATTTTGTATAGAATTTTTTGTACAAACTTTACTAATTAGTTTTCTGTCAGCGAATTATAATCATTAATAAACAAAACAATATCATTGGTATTTGCCCGTACCAAGATAAATTAAGTTTTCCAGAATACATCATCGCTCTAATTCGCAAAATAAAGTCATACATTTTGTAGTACTTGTCGGGAAACAAAAACATTTCGAACGAAATCGTCTCTTTCAATTTCAATTGTTACTTGTTCAAATAACAAAAGTCTCCAAATATCACACGAATTGCGATTATGACACGTTTCTTTTCAAAGAACTTATCCCCAGCTAAAAATAAAGTAGAAGATGAAACATTGAAAACAATGCAATAAGATATTACGCCAACATGAATTGCAAATGTTACCTGTTGGCTGGCAGTTTTATGTTTGCAACGATATTTGTTGGTTACTCCAGAGTTAATATCAGAGATATTGTTCGCTGCATATTCAGAGCACATCGCGCTACCGTAAATTTCGCGGTATACGGGAGCTCCGTAAACCTGCTCGGTAGCACTCAAGCTTGCATGCAAAATCTCTTTTGTAATTGGAGTTCCAACAATGTGGGGCAAACAGCCGTGTCCTGCTCGCTCGCCTCCGAAATTGGATGGATGTAATTTTGATACCAGAAACATAGAGGCATTGTTATTACGGAGAGACAGGAATTGCAGATACGTATTAAATTTTTAAGACTTCAAAGGCAATAGGAACATTAATGGTATGTTCTCATGGGCAAAGAGTTTCGTCATCGTCGAGCATCAAATGGTTTCCAAAGCAGGTAACATATTATCATCTTATCTTCAATGCGAGATTAATCTATCAGCCGTGCAGCGAGTGATTTATTCCTTCCTAATGTAGAAGCAATAGTCCTGTTTTATAAAAAAAAATACAGTACAAATTTGTATTCAGAACTGTTTCTTGACTATAAAGAATGAAAAAAAGTAAAACGTAAAAAGGAAAATTCTTAAGTTAACATCAAATTAATTGTGTTTAAATTTACAAATTGTAATATAAATGTTCAATTTGAAATCTAGGTTGGATATTAAGAAATTAAAGGTGTCGAGTTTCTCAAGGGTTACTATTTTTGTTCCTACAACATCAAGGCAAGCTAAAGTTGCACAAGTAATTAAAATGAAACCCTACCACGGAATGGTAGAACTAAGTTCTCAACTCGGAAACCTAATAGTGCCTTTAGATGTCCGCATTGCATTATACCTGAAACTTTATAGTTCAAGAAACTTAAGTCCCTTGACGTATACCTTCTCACTCTTGATCTTGTTATTTTGAGTTAGTCACGTTTTATTAGCGACTCGGCCGCACTATGTATAGCTTTTCTGAGAAATTTCATTTCAGTCTTGTTGATGTAGAGCATTTTCCGAGCAGTAAAAAAAATCTGTCCGACCTGCGAACCCGAGATGCAACAAAGAGTGGATTTTCAAACTAGGGACACTAGCAATTCCTTAAATTATTACTTTATATGACTTAAGCTAAGAACTTTTTTAGTGAATAGGTAAACAACGCCGATATGTAAGAATTATTATTCTGACACCAACTTCAAAATTGAAAAGAACATCCTGTATTCCAAAACAATCGTGAAAATTCTCGTTTCTCTATTCAGACGGGTGGAAATGTTTGGATCGATACGCCGCAACAGGTAATGTTGGGAGCTCCCAAACAATTTTATAATGGACTGCTTTTTGTCGTGAAACCGAGCTGCCTTCAGTTCGGCAACTTTCGTCGTACCTTTATTATTTCAACCATTTATCAACTAATGGCTTCTAAATTCGTTTAGAATGTAATTTGATACCGACAACCAGATTTTAACATTAAAAACCTTTTATGATAGGTAAAAATACATTGTATTAAAATATTCCGTCTTATTAGTCTTACTAATATTGTCAATGCAAACATTTGTGTAAATGTATGATTTTTCTTGCTCTCACGCAAAAACTACTCAACGGATTATATTTTACGATAAAATTTCATCTAAATTCTATGTTTGTTACACATCAAAATAACACATAATAATGCATATACGCAGGGGAAGTTACTGACGAAAGCTTCTATAAACTAAATGTTCCACAATACACAATTGTTTGTCTAATAATACCAGTCCATTAATAAACTGCTGCAAGGTAGAAAGACAGGGCGCTTATTGGGGGAGGCCTATGTCCATGAGGTGGAAAATCTTTACATTGCAATCACGTCATCCTTACGACAATAGGTTAATTCCCATGCTTTCCAAATTAACCATTTATGATCACTAGCCCAGGGTCGTTTAAAAATCAGAAAGAAATATTTGCATGATCAAGGCAAAATGGCAATACGTCGAGCAAAAATGTGTCGCACTCGAAAATATTATGCATGAATGGATTAATGAGAGCAGACGAAGCCAGTGGAGTATGACGAAATCCCAGCAAGTCGAGACATCCGCTACGCTTCTGACAAGCAAACATATACTATGTACTACATATTATACTCGTATGTATATGGGGTATGCTAAGCCAACGCACTTGGTATTGTATCGTAGAGTATGATTTTAACAATTGTTTAACCCATTTGTTTACCAGGGCAACGTGTGGTGTGTACTATGTGTGAATAGCAGTCTTATGAAATATGTATAAATTCACTGACATAGAAATAATAGACGTATCTTCATGAGTTTCTCAAAGTAGCATGCACGTAATGTTAGATTGAAGTTTTACTTTTAAGTTGCTCTGTAATCAGACATTGTTGAAAATGGGTTATACAGAAAATAATTGCTTCCGTTTCCCTCTCCGGCTCCTTTGTGACCACTTGTGTATGATATAAAAGGAATTGTCATAATAAGAAGGCAAAAAGGAATTTTCAAAGACATCCCTTTGATGATGATGCAGGAAAAAAGTAGACAACGATTTTAGTTGAAAGAACTTTGTATAAAACCAATGAATAATGTAAGATTAAATTAATTTTATTATTAACAGATAAGTCCGTAAATATCAGTACCACAGTCTTTTACTTTAAAAAATGACAAAAGATTTGAAAATGAGAAGGATTATGATTTATGAGGAACATATCTGCCTGTCCTTCGTTTCTAATTTTCTTAATTAGATATATTTTATGTATTAATAAGCATCTCATCTTACCTTGAAGTAAACGAGAGTAATATAAGTAGGTGATTAACAGTGAGTATGAAATTTCAGCTTGTAAGTTATACCATAATACCAAGCGAGTCGTTAAACTAATTGTAGTTGGTAGTTTGAAACGGTTCCCGTTGTCCGTCCCAAGCATTAGTTCTGAGTCTTTGTGTTTCAGAACTGGAATTACCTCCTATCGGAATATTCAGGGTAAGCAGTGAAGTATTGCAATGAAACGTTTTACTTATCAGAGTAGAATCTTTACCTGTTAACGGCCGGTTCACACATGTCTCCGTTTTACTGTACCGTTTTATCGTGTACGTTTTTTTCGTCGATGGCGTATGTATTACTGTATACAGAATACTGTGCCATATGTGAAGTCGCTCATACAACTACATACGCCATCGACGAAAAAAAAAACGTACACGATAAAACGGAACAGTAAAACAGAGACAACGGAACAGTAAAACGGAGACTACGGAACAGTAAAACGGAGACATGTGGAGTAAGCCGCATTAGATGCTAAATTGATAAAAGTCATAAGTGTACCTTAACTTTCAGAATGCAAAGTTAATGAACTGGTCAAAGCAACAAGGCTGGCACCAGCTCATCCCAATCGGGTGTGAAGGGAAAATCGGGGGAGTTTAGTGAGTAGTGGATGCTTTAGTCTCGAGTCCAACACACGGCCGCATGTCTAGCTAGCCTGCGGTTATTGGTGGTGCATAACCGCATTCTTCTCCGAAAAAAAATGATTGCAAACTTAAAGGGGTTAAGGTACTAATATGACCTTTTTTGTTTGCTTTTGTTTATTTTATTATATTGGCATAAAGACATGCAGCTCAGCCAACTTGATTGATTTTCCTTAAGGGACTGTTGGAAGGGTCACTCAAAAATGTGTTGTGACGCTGTAGACGTCTTGTATGATCTCTGAGTATTTGATGAAAGTTTAATTTTGTCACACTACGGGCTCCTTACTGTTATTTTCTTCATGGTGTTTGCAAAGAAACGCTAATTTAGGTTTAGCGTGTTGTTAGTCGCGGTGGGCGTTTGCGGAAAAACTAAAATGTAACTCGCGTGGGGGCGCCACATTAGCATGGCGCTTTGTAGGCGATTTTGAGTAAATTATACTGTTGCACTTTGTAATATACGTCCAGGTAAATGGAGTAAAGATTGCAAGAACGAAGCAAGAGTAATGAGCTAAAGATTTAAAGTTGCATGATCGAAGTCTTGCTACGTTAGATTTTTGTTAAATAAAGGACACATATAATTATGTTATCAGTGTGTTACCAGTATATTAAGATTTTTAATAAATATTTATGAAAATACAGTTAGAAGAAAAAACCTGTTCAAACTTTCAAATATACGAGTAGATATCGTTTCATTACACGTCTTAAAAACGAAGCCCTTGACAAAATGTGTTCATACAATCAAAGTTGTTCAGAATATTTTTAATAGTCGAATATGGATGGGATTAGCAGAGAGATACAGCTGCATCCCCACACATTAACACTCAAATTCCATTTGGCTTATAAAAACTTTAAAATATCGACTCAGAATAGTATTTTCCCACTTACCTCTTGCTACGTAACAAAGAGCAATCCTAGGTAAGTGGGCAAAGCCTTGAAGAGTAATCAAGTTGAGTGCTTATTGAAAAACGTACGTACCCCACTTTTGTATAACAGAAAAAGTTTAGCATACAACATAGTAGTACAAATGGAATAGGCTATCGGGGCCATTTTCATTTCGATAGATGTCCAAGCAGGGAAAAGATCAATAAAATATGGAAATCTATCTATATATCAATAAAAATGAATTGCTTTTCGTTAGTCTCGCTAAGACTCGAGAACAGCTAAACCACTTTGACAAATTTTTGTCTTGAAATAGTCGTGAAAGTCCAGGAAAGGTTTTAAACGTTGAAAAAATATGTGAAAATTTTGAGGAAAATACGAAAAGCGTCAATTTTAATTTTCCATACAAACTGTCGTTGTTCTGAAATACCTAATTAAGGTTTAATTCAATAGAGGTAAGTGCTAGGGTCAGCTAGTAGTCTTAATAATATTTTTGTAACTATCAACCCCAAGCATTCAATGTGTGGTTTAAAAGGACTCGCTACTTGACAACAGCTCCCATATAGTTTCTAGTTTCTATTTTTAAACCATGTAACAAAATAGATTTATCAACTGTAAATACGGTAACAGTTTAATGAAATTTTTCAGTTTAAAGAAAGCTTTTTTTATACTGTACAACAAGTGAAAACGTTCCAATCAAATCGTACAAGTAACGTAGTCATCAGTTTTTGGTTTTTAATCTACAACAGTAGCATTATCCGTTTCATTTAAACTTATTTCTTGATTTTATAGTAAGATCCTCCATTACGTGATGTGCTTGCTAAATCGTCTGTTAATGCGTCAACGCGTTTTTTTTTAGCAAAATTTAAGAAACGAATAAAACGGCACAGGCAAATAAGTACTTCGGTCGTTTAAAATTCGTACCAGCTACACATAAAAGTGACCAAAATAGCTGACAACGTTATTGTCGAACTTAATTTTTAATGTGTGTGGTTTCGCATTACCTTTTCCATTTCAGTAAACAATTAACAAATGCGCCCGCTTCCTCCGCCTAGTTCTTGAAATAGACACCTGTTAACACAACAAGGGAAATAATCGATCGATCGGCTATGACGGGCAGAAATTGATAATGACATGTCCATTTTCCAGTCCGTAAATAGAAACAACATCACATAGCAATTAGACTAAGCTCGCCGTTAGCTGGTACCAAAGAATAATTAATGCTTAACTGGGTTTGGTTTCACCGGCCTTTCTGTTTCACGGTAAGGCAGGGTTGCTGTCACGCAATTGTCTGTGTAGAAGGTTAATTTGTTCATTACCAGACCACATTAACTATTACAAGGTTATTTATTAATCAAGGAATGGTACGTGTGGTCGTGAATCTTTGTTTATATTGTTTGATTACTTACTACAGTAGGTACCCTAGTCCGTAAATCGTTAACGTGGTTGTAGTATCCAAAATTAATGTACCTAGTTCTTACTTCCGAACCACAAGGAAAAAATAGGATGATTTCGGGTGTCTCGTTGAAAAAATATTTGTATGATTTACTAAACATAGTAATTATTTATAATCACAATTTTGTTTTTTCAGAAACGACACTCAAAGTGCGGTCACAATCTCTCGAACAGAATGTTCAATAAGTAAACAAGTCAATTCCTCAGCGTCGTGTCGTGACATGCGACTGGACTGAGACGTGTTAATAGTTCCTCATTGTCTTCCACCTCTGCCAAAGTTGATAAGCTCTTCCCTTTTGAATAAAAATCCCACCTTCTTATATGGAAAATAATTATCGTTGTTTGCCTAAGATAATACTGCGACAACCAATGAAGAATACCTATACATGGCGAAACTTGTATCGTCAGATCTGGTGATTTTAGTCCTTCTTTTTATGAAGTGCTTCTGATTATAATATGTAAATGTATTTATTTAATGCCATATAGCACGGAAAAGTTTCCACCGTTAAGATTATTTATTGCAATAAGTCATTTACTGGCTTAATCACTACGCTTACCAATTTGGGTAAATAAACTCGAACTATGCTCGAAATGTAAAACGTATCACGGTCAACGAAGATACCACTACTAAAATACTAATAAACATCCTATCCAATCCAACCCACGATATTTGAATCATAAATAAACTTCTAGAGCCAGCACAAACACAAAAATGCTTATTAGATAAATGTTTGTCCAGGGTAAGATTCGAAACCCTAGGTTCTAGGCCATGCATCATGTTAGTGGCATACGACCATCGGCAGAGTTACTATCAAACAAAAAGAACAATACAAACCGAAACCAATGTTTCTGATTCCAGTCAAGAATTCGTAAGACAAGCGAACGATTTCTTCTCGGATGCCATTTTTGATGATATCACTTTTACGGTAGCCAGACTCGCCATTGATGGTAAAGTTTAAACCGTATTTAAATGTAATAAGATATATTTTAAGGCTACAAAAGTTCCACAGCATATCCCCTGTCAGTTTAAGATCTTATAGGCTTAAAGTTGCTTCGCGACGACAGCCGGGATCCTTTTGCGTATTAGAATTAGATTATGGATTTATCTTTCCTTAGGGTATTAAGGGAAATCCGTATTCGTGCATATAATATGAGTAAATTCGCTCTGAATATTTGAGTAGCCGGGAATCGCTGAGTGGTCTTTGTATAAAGTTTTTCCGATATTTCGAATTGGGACAACCGCGACTAATTTCAGCAGTTAATTATTTTTATTGTATTCTCTAAAATATTATTTGTAATGCAATCTTTTAGATTGTAACTGTTTTGATGACATCATAGACAGATTTAAAACTAATATTGGAAAGACAGACACCAGTAGTTCTTTTTTTTTAATTAATCATATTTTACGATTACACGATGTCAATAAATTGTGTTTACTCTTAGAACCAAATTTTGCGAAAATATTGTCACAAGGCTACTAGCCTACATGTCCTACTAATATTATAATTGCGAAATTCTGGATGTTTGGATGTTTGTTACTCAATCACGCCTAAACGGATGTAGATGAAAGGTTTAGTTTATAACCCAGATTAGGACATAGGCTATAAAATTCCTATTGGAAACTTCTCATTCCCGCGGGTTATTTGAAAAAAGAAATTACGCGCGGGTGAAACCGCGGGCGGAAAGCTAGTAAATAATATGTAACAATAATCGTAGTTTAAATCCAACTTTCACTCCGTTTAGTTAATCGTACCGATTGTTGACACGATTAAGCTCCTAATCTCGAGTAGGCGTCCATAAAATTACACGGTACTAAATATCCGAATTTTGTACCCACATTGTTACCGTCAGGCGCTATTATAACCATATACTTAACAAAGGTTTACAGCTAACGGATTTCCATGCCACAAATACCCGTGGCATAATGTTCCACACGCGATCGACCCATAACTGGGACAAAAACTACTTTCGTGTACCAGGTCGCGAAAAAAATACAAAATGGACGTAAATGGAGTACATGGTTTTTGCTAGGGTTACGCCAGTCGCTACGCGTTTTGATTTCACCTTGGGAAACAATTACAAGTTTTAATTACTATATTTGCGTGGGCTGATTTAACTAGTCATTATTAATTGAATCTGTGGATGTGATTGGCATAAATGAGAAAGGTAGGTAGGTATAGGTATAAACGGTCTGTGACGATATATATTATGGATTGGTTGTTGTTTGGTCGAAGTGTATCTTTACTACTATTTACGAGTATGTTCGGAAAACGGAGGTGAATTTTGTTCTACATAAGAATTGAACCCAGGACTCTTAGTACTCAAACTACTAAACCAACAAAAAAAACTGCTTAAAATTAGCCACTGTCTCTTTAGATGATTCCTGGCTAAGTGTCCCTCAATGGAATAGACTGTTCCGGCGGCCTACTACCAGGGCTGCGTGCCTGTCTGTCAACTGATCTAGCATAGAAAGGAAAGCATTTTGTTATATATTTTGTTTATGTATTTAAATATTGAATATAAACGCTCTGACAATATTGCTGACAGTAAAACTTTTTGAAATAATTCTTTTAGTGTTGGAAAGCTACACTAACCCCGGGTGACATAAGGTACTTTTGATCCCGGAAATGTGGGAAAAGAGGGGGGGGGATGTTTGAAAAAATAAATTACGCGCGGGTGAAAACGTGGCCGGAAGGCTAGTAGGAAATTTAATACTAAAAATTTTGAACCGTGTGGGGTCAATCTCGCGAACTCTTATGTAGTAGCTGACTTCCAAACCATTACACCAAATATTTTATGCACATTTTTGATAACATAATTAAATAAAAAAGCATAACGTAGAAAATGCAAAACCCTTTTCATAAATAACGTTACGTCGTTTCATCCTGATACTCGCAAACCAAATTTTAAATTTAGCGTAACCTTTTCTTTCATACACCAAACGGAACAAAAACGTCCCCGCAGAAATACCTTACAATACCATTCTCCCTTTGTGTGTATCAATCTAAATTTCTATACGTGACAGTCCAACAGTCGGGAAGGTAGTTTGGAACAGCCTTTTTTGTGGTGATGTCACTCCCCGCCGCTACGTGTGTGCAAAATTTAATTAAACCTGCAGAACATTTTGCACGAAAGGATCATTTTGCTAGATAAGGCATTTAATAAACGATTTAGTTTCATTTAATCTTTTAGAGTAGGTACGTTTTACGTGCAGTTTTGGTGATCTTGATTAATCCATACTAATATTTTAAATGCATATTTAAATTTGTTCGTCTGTCTATCTGCTATACTTTCACGCCTGAACTATTGAACCGATTTGATAAAAGTTACAAACTTAAGCCTTGATATTATGGACATAGACTTTTTATCCGAGAGTAATGTATAGACCATTAATAGGATAACAGAAATACGAGTATGTCCTCCTTAATTTGACATCGCAACGAACCAACGATATTTTGGTATGATAATTTAATTACTTAGAAGCTGGAAAGTAACCCAGACAATTTTGATCTTATAAAGATAGGTCGTTCACCTATCATGGCTTGGCTGGTTTTTACTATAAAATAATTATGAAAAGAAGGAACTTTATACAAACGCCATATGCTAGTAAATTAACAACATACAAAAGGGTTGCCATACGGAGGCTTTATACTGTTTACGTTTGGGCACAGACTGTTTACTTGGGCTGAACTGTGTTTACCTAGGTCTTTGTGGCATATTCTTGAGCTGACGTATTCTTAAACTAACGTTGTTCATTGAAATTGTATCAGACTTTTCAACAAAGATCACTTTACTTTGGTAATCTTTTTTAACTTGTGAGTAATTGTGGTACTAAATGGTAGCTGTTAGCACTGTGTTCCGTTTATATATTAGATTTTATATTACTAAGCAACATACTCCCATCACTGTCTATCACTTAGAGCCCTGCTTCATAAAGACGCCATGGTGTCGTTGCCATACCAATGCCAAGTGAGGTCTCATATATTTCAATAATTACTACAAAGTTATAAAGTAGAGGTAATTTTTCCATGCTATAACTATGTTTCCCCACATCAAATCTGCTTCTGAACCATTTACAACGACAAACATACTCGTATATATGTATACAGAAGGTACGCAAAATGATTGCCCGGTGTTTGCCGGATCGACACAATTTGTTGCCCGTCCAATGTTGTCATTTTGAAAAGGGTATTTTCATAATTTTACTGGCCATGTTTATAGAGGGCTGCCAAGCGTTCCTTTTGATATGATAAAAATAATAATACGTGTGAAAATGCGTACGATATTTTTTGGACATTAAATATATTTGGACTTCTTAATATGATAGATGAAGATGATTTATTGATGACAGTCTTGTAATTTCGCCGTCACAATCGAGTACAATATTATCTACTAACATTCGATGAAAGATCTCTATTAACTCATCTGAAAAAGTATTTGTTTGGCTTTTAAACTAAGTGAAAATCAGTATGTGATGGGTGCTAGGGTATATTTTGGGGTCATCAAGCAGGAGCACTCCTTACCATCAGCCTGTTTTTGTCTGAGTTTTTTTACTCTGATTGTTATTTATTATTTATCTTTTTTTATTATTGCAATGTGTAACAAGACGAGCAGATCGTACACCTGATTGTAAGCGCCAAGTCTGTCCTTAGACAGTTCAGTGCCAAACAGTGACTAAGCAGTTACTGTCTGGCACTGCCCTGCGCCCGCTACACCTTCATTACCAGCCCACCAAATGGCACGATATATCCGAAAAATGTATGTTGGTAACACAAAATACATTTTGTATATACCGTGTCATTTTCGACAAGTAAGCCCGAGATGTTGCTCGTAATTTTTATTACTTTTAGATATTATGATTTTTTTCTCAAACTTCTTATATATTCTTAGTAAGTCATGGTTCATCTATTGTTTAATCTGTGTACATTTTCCTGCAAGTAGTCGTATTATTCCGGTAATCCTATATTTTCGGAACCTTTGACCTAATTCTGCCCTTTGACCAGTTTAAGGTCCGTGTTATGTAACCGCATCCCGTTTAATTAAAAAGATTAATTATTATGTAAATGTAACGACGCTGGGAAGATGTATAGGGTCGTGTCAACTGCTTAATAAGCTTTTACGGTTTTATGTTACAATAATTATAAATTAACACTAAAGTACAGAAATCGAAAGGACAGAAACACGTCGTAATGTTAGTCCTGCGCCTGATCTCTCTTTGTTTTCAAAATATACAGGAATTCAAAATTCGGCTAGGATTTTTTTCTAATAATGCAAATTACCCATTTTTATTATTATCTGTATTACAAGCAAGTTTAGTACTTATTTAAGTTGTTTCCTTTTTCTTAAGGGTTGTAATAATTAAGTAGTGTAAGTCTTTATCACGATTAGTAGCATTTTCATACCAATCACGTAATAAGTATGTACACTGTAGT
The DNA here is from genome assembly GCA_949319885.1 of Mecyna flavalis. Lineage (NCBI taxonomy): Eukaryota > Metazoa > Arthropoda > Insecta > Lepidoptera > Crambidae > Mecyna > Mecyna flavalis. The sequence goes on from OX439430.1 coordinate 15,111,867, forward strand.
ATTTATTCTGCCAGAATATCAGCGCTGCTGCGTCGTTCTCCAAATGACGCCTGCCTGTTGGCCTCTGTCTATTATTTTTTTTTATTGCAATTTGTAACAAGACGAGCAGATGTCTGTCCTTAGACAGTTCAGTGCCAAACAGTAACTAAGCACTGCTGGCATTGCCCTGCGCCCGCTATACCGAGACGACAGTTATTATGTCTCATATACCCAGTAATTTCACTAAATGTTTGGCCAATAAATGTTTTTTTCTTTCTTTCTTTCTAAATGTTTTTTCTTTCAATCATGAAATAATTGGTAAATGTGTGTTCTAGTTTTACCCACAAGACATAATATCCAAGTAAAAATATTTATTTATTGCTTACGTGAACATGAAAGTCTGACCCAATTCAGCAATTTCAACACAGGCGTCCCGTGTTTAACGCAGCCCGGTTTAATCATAACGCGCCCACAGCCGGCGTGTTTGCTCGTTTGTTCAAATTTTAACTTGAATTTATGATCTAGCACCGCGCTTTGCTTTCAATAGCGAACAAAACGACCTCTCAACAATGACGGTCTATGTACACAGGCGGTTTTGAATGTAGTCAGACTTTTAAGAGGAAATAATATAATGTAATGGCATTATGTACTTGTTTTCATGTATAAGGGCAGGTTTAAATTTTTTTAACCCGAAACATATTTCACTTTGCGTATCGTCACCCTCTGAGAAGGCAGAGTGTTTCCACTTAACTTCAAGGTGCTCTTTCTTGTCTGGTGGTGCTGTCGTGGTAGACCGGACGAGGCTTGATGTCCATAACACCACCGGCAAGTGCGTAGCATTAAGTTATGAACGCGCCCTACCTACAAGTAGCTAGGTATCCCTCTTCACTGGGACGGCGGAAATTATCGGGAATACCAAGCCATCTCCACCTGACTGAGAACTATCAGCCTGCTCAGACAGTCCAGCTAAGGCTTAATGAATAATTATTAGGAATATTTCCGTTCTAATTATTTTATTTCATAATATTGAGTCTTCTCTTTTTTTCCAGCATTTTATTCCAAATGTAGTCCCCATCTCAGTAATGAAAGTGTTCTTTGTATACGTTACTCTTTCTTAAGAGATAAGCCTTCTAAATGATAATAAAATGTTTTGTTACGCCGACGGCGTGCGAATAGACAACACACGCAATGCGATCGATAAGCGTGCAAACGCCACAGGTGCGTCAGCCGTCACCGCGCGACCAAGCCGCGGCTTGAGTGCGAGCGGGTAGTGATCAGTAATTTAAAAATTCGTAGTGAAAACTTAGAATACCTAATATAAAGCTGAATGGAGACATGTAATAGTGACTACTATTAGTTTGTGAGAGTGTCAGAGGCGGTGTTACGAACAGCTTACAAAAAGAAATGAAACCCCACCAAAAACCTTTTCATGTAAAATTTTGCCAAGATGAGACCAGAAGAGTTTCTTACTCTACACGCCCCAAGGTGTAGAGTTTGTGAAGTCGGGCCTTGTAGAGTTAAGGCGTGTAGAGTCAGAAGCTTGGCTACTCAATTCATGAGATTTGTTTGATTTTTTTGAAAACAAAAAAAAACATGAAAATGTTATTAGTTGGATATCAGTTTCAACAAAGATGCCTGTCTCAATATTGTTGTTTCTAAATATAAATAAAATTTCAGACAGGAAAACATCACACGTATTAATTTTGAATCTACGACTCCTTGACATATCTTGCCACGAACAGTTCACGAGCGTAACCTAAATTCGCTTATATTAAAACCATCTCTTTTCACTGTCTGAAATTATTGTAATGTATTATTCAACACATAATTGCGTTCGTAAATTATCGTGTGTCTATAGGAACAAGGCCGTATGCATTTCTTTTTGTTTAATGAAGCAACTTACATAGAATGCTGAACACAATGCCATCAAAATAATACAATAAAAAGGCTTGTGACTGACAGATCAATCAATGGCGGAAATGGAGCAAAACAAAGCAAATTCATGTTTGGACCAAAGTTGAATTTAAATCGGAAGCACAATATATTTGGAAGCATATAACATATAATAACGTATAAAAATTGTGTGATACAATGGTATTAAAGCACATACTTATTTACATTAAAGTTATTCACTTTGCAAAACTATCAAGCACACTTTTGTTGTTTTTTTTTTTATCAAATTGAAACCCTTAAACGTAGAATGAATCTGCTAAACACTATGAAGACGCAAGCGCAGCCCTTTTTAAAACCAAGTTTATTCTTTTGACAGGCCTGCGTTGCAAGAAATTGCATTTTCTTGAGATTAATGTGTTTCAAAACAAAAGATCTCAAGTAACAGTGAGACAAAAGTGCTTGCTTTAATTGTATTATTCATTGTTCTAAGTGAATGGCAGAGGGACTATTAAAACTTTTGCTTGCTTGCAGCTAACTTAAATTGGCTACGTACCATTCGGAATTTATTCACCCTCATCCGTTAGATTATGAAGAAAATTTTGCGGTTTGGAATTGGAAAATGTGGGTATTGACTTATTGCAAATTGATGAGATACAAGTAAGATTCCCGCCTACCAGATATTTCTGGCAATTAATTAATACATTTAAAATTGGGACAATTTCTGTATACAAGTGCTACGACACGACATTGTTAACGTTAGTATGACGTTGTAGCCGGGTCCTACCGATTTTTTTTATATCATTATATACTTTTTCAATCTTGGTTAAATTTTTCGTGTGTTTCTGTATCAAATTATGTTCCGATTTATGATGGCTAGTAAATTTAATTTTCTTACTTCTTTCCATCATAACATAACATAAATGGTATGCAAAACTTCGTGTTCTATTTTCTGCAACTTTAGTTCTAAGATGATCCCGTATGTTTGTTCTTATACCAGATTGCTGCTGTCATGGCCGCAGATTTCACCTGTGGAGGTGGAAGCTTCTATTAAAATGAAATTCCATCCGCCAATCAAAGCCTCTTCAAGGAATAAAAAATTTTCGACTAGACGATTCGAAACCACCTTCAACCGATCTATCTAATTCCACTATTGGCATTGAAATAAAACACTCACTGGTGCGGAACAAAATCTCATGTTTACACGAAGTCTTATCTGTTGAGCAAATATGCGTAACAGACAACTTATCATGTTTCTTGTTGGAAACGGAGCGCTTAAAATACTCTGCCCATTACCTACTCTGCATTTTTTTAAATATTGAACAACAGCTCATACGTTGATCTGACCCCAAATTCAGTAGCTTATCAATTTGTGTTATGGGCATCAGATATACCGAAGGTACCACAAATATGAAGGTATACCTAAATACAAATAGGTAAACATCCAGACACAAAACAAACACAATTTCTCATCACGTAAACGTTTTCTCTGAGTGAGATTCGAACCCACGACTCATGGCGCATTAGGCAGGGTCACTACCAAATGCGCTTTCTTGCCATTGTACCGTCATATTATACATCGTCAGCAGTCAGATAGTGGTACTGAATAACAAACGTGGGAGTAATTGTGGTACTTAATAAGTTCTCTACACTTATTCACTTGCTCTTGACGTCCTAGCAAGTCATCAGACATAATCAGAACACCGTTTTGTCAATATTGATGTGATTAGCAAACGTAGCATTATCAAGATAATATTTAACTTGCGAATGCCAGTCATGGTCTGGCTTAAGGATAATGTCAAGTGTGTATGCACAGGTATATCAGTTTACAGTCATCCATAATACGAGCTATAATTAGTTTGTGGCTAGATGTCTTTGTGTAAATAATGACCCAGAACATTAAGGATATAATTATTGGTCCATACCTTGACATGAGTGTATCAAAACGAGAGAGCTAAAGCAAAATAAAACTCATAAGTTTTAGACCTCGCTGTATCATGTTGAACCATACTAACTTTCGCAGCCAAAGAACTAAGAAAATAAACATTTAGGGAGATTACGACTAATCCCGTATTGGACCGCTCCCTAGGAAACCTGGATTAACCCAGTGCACAGTGGGTCGGGCAGACTTTGTTTCGTTTTTTTTTTTGAGGGTCGAGCTTGTAAGCTCTTACCCGCAACTAGTTAGCGTGGTCAGGTCAATAAGCTAAACAAGAAATTTAATGGCGACTCGATTTGTTTATCTGGTGCGGCGGTATTGAAATGTAATTGAACATAATGTTGTTAATAATAATAATAATTCTTTATTGCTAATAAACTGAGTTCAAAAAGTTGGAGATATAAAATGATGTTCTCTTTTATCACTCACTTATTTCGGGATCAGAGCAAAGTTTGTAATGTTATGATAATAATCAACCTATAATTAAAGATGCCTCGTTGATCTAGTACTTTATAATTATACTGTTCCTGGTAGTCATATCAAGCCCAGGGACGCTGCCAACGGCGATGTAGGAGCGCGGGGGGGTTTATTTATTTATTTATTTATTTATTTATTTATTCGGTACACAGCATACTTACAGCATATAAATATACCAACGCATACTGGCTATATATATTTAAAAAAAAAACAAACAACAAATACAAACTAAATCTATCTTATACAACTAATATACACATTTTACATAAATAAATAGCTTACATAAGCACACATAATATTGCTATTTTGTGCAAATATATCAGCCTCCGGGATCCGATGTATGGCATTAAACAATGAGATGGCCCTAGCCGTGGGGCCATTACAACCGCGACGTGAGTGCACGCCCTCGAGATCGGCAAACAAGCGCCCGCGTCGACGAGGAGCTACATCGCCCCCGCTACCACTCATGTAATGCTTCGGTACTACCAGTTTCATTTTTTCAACAACATCTATGTTGTCAATTTTGCCATGCAATATAGCATGGTAATGTAACAGCAATGCTAATTTTCTCCGTAGAGCAAGCGTATCTTGTCCGGTCATACCCGAAACAAACAACGATGGGTACATGTATGGGTAGTATCCATACATTCGCTTATACAGGAATCGTAAAAACTTCTTCTGTATCTTTTCGATCATATATGAGTATTTATGTTCATATGGATCCCATATAATTGCATTATACTCCAATTTACTCCGGCCATATGCGTTGTACAAAAGAAGTGGTACCCTGTTATCCTTAAACTGAGAGCTTATCCGCATTATGTACCTGAGCGTTTTATTCGCGCTTTTACACATTTTGTCAATATGTTGCCTAAAATCTAGCCGAGAGTCCATTATAAGCCCCAAATCACGAACAGTTGCGTCTACTTGTAGGTTTACGCCATTTAGTGTGTATGTGAAATTAATTGTGCTCTTATTTCTACTAAAAATAACGACCCTACACTTCGACTCATTAAACTGGAGTTTATTGGCGATTGCCCAATCTGATACCAAGTCGATATCCCGCTGCAAACACTCCGCATCAGCAGTATCACCTACGGCGAGGAACAGTTTAAGGTCGTCAGCAAATAACAGACACTCAGCAGATGTCACTACGTTAGGTAGATCATTGACCATAATCAAAAATTGAGTTGGACCCAAAGTGCTGCCCTGACTCACACCTGAGCGTGTATAATAATAGTCAGAGCGGTGCCCTGCTATTTGAACAAATTGTTGCCTGTTACTTAGATAGCTAGCAAACAGCTTTAGAAGTTTGGGTGTGAAACCTACATATGAGCATTTTTGCAGAAGGACATCGTTGTTAACCAGATCGAATGCTTTTTTAAAATCAAAATACGCTACATGAACTTGTTTTCGACTATCTAATGCTTTATATACGTAATCCACAAAGTTTATCTGGTTAGTGGCAGTGGAGCGTTTTGAACAAAATCCATGCTGTGAATTGTCTAGAAATGCCCGCGTTTGCTGCCTAACATTTAGTGGGTATTCTCCGTGCACCAGTCTTTCTTAAGACTGGGGCATGGAGCTGCACTGAGTCCCACACACGGGTCGCCTACCCCAGGCGGGTTGTGGTGCGTAAAAGCATTCCCCTCCACAAAAAAAAAGTACTTTATATACTGGCTGTTTTGGACACGGCTTGGGCTTGTGATTACCGATCTTGACTAAATTTCAATAACGGCGGTTTGCTTTCCAGTGGAACAGTAAATAGGCTTACTAATTTCCTATCATAGAGTAATAAAACTTACTCTATGTTTCCTATTTATTAAGTTGTCAGGCCAAATGTGGACTTTGTCTTTTGAAAAGTGGAAGGCAAACAAAAAAAAAGGTTCCGGTATCAGTTTATCGTTAGATATGTTAAATGCAGTGGAAAATAAAATGGCCGATACTAAACGTTTTCTTTGCGAATAATGTCTGCTCCCTAACTCATAACTTACTTGTATGTATACGTAGTTTCCGAAAGCTGCAAGTATACGCGCGTTAAGTACTTGTTAGTGATATAGGGCTGGGTACAGCCAATAAATCTCTCCTCCCATAATGTAACGGCTATAAAAAGGCACAAAAGGCCCATAATGGACACTCCCGCCTCGCTTTTGATTAGAACTGCCTTTGTTCTAGGGACTAGTTTGTAGCAGCTTTAGATAGCTCACGATGTTACCGTAAATTGTCTACTTTTTATAATTTTTAATTATATTGATCATAAATTCAACTGGAATTAATTTATTCGTCAGTATTTTAATGAATTGTATTTTCAAAGGAAACTTGATAAGTGCAAATACTCTAGATGACTTATTTGGTACAATGGTTGAGAAGTCGGATTACACCAAAGGTCGCGGGTTTGACCCCCGCACCACGGTACATAAAGAATACGTGTTTTCAGTGGGTATGTTCTCACAAAAACGTATATCGGTAATGTTTATCCGTTGACCTTAAGTTGGAGAACCGAAGTCGTTCAGTAAATTATGTCTATAGATATTGATAATACTATGTTTCATATTTCTACTTTTAGATTCAAACAAGTTAGCAGCTCCCTAATTAGTAAATTTCTGCTGCCATAGTTCTGTTCTATCTATGTGTGTGTGTGTGTATTAAGTGTTGCATTAGGATAGCGCCAGTCAAGTGTACTTGAAACTAAACGCTCAAATATCAAAAGAGCCTACAGCATGGTAATACATTGACAAAAGCCTTATGGCAAGTGTCTACATGTCCCAGTACATCCGATAATGTAAAAAAGCCTTTAAGGGGTTCCCATCCGTGCCCCGATTACGCGACCCGTTTTCAATAATAAAAAAGAAGCCCTGCTTCTCTACTCCGTTTGTGTCGTGTTAATTCTACAAAAACACCTTCTACGAAACCCATTCGCCACGCCATATAGCGGGAGGCTTGGCATAACATTATACCCATTAAATAAGTAATGTTACGTTATTTTTTCAATTTCACGTAATCCTGTGCAGGCTCTTATTTTTATTACGCAATGTTTTTCCTCTCCTTTATTCAATTAAATAACAAAAGATAAGCCTCTCACGTATTTTGCTTTTCTTTTACATTGGGCACAAGTCAAGCCCGGCCCTGTCCTTTGCCAATGATCTTATCAATAAATTGCGATCATGGACCATGATAAAAATGTATTTGGTATTCTTCAGAATTTCTTTTGTGGGAAATGTTTCGCAAATGCTAGTGACATTTGCGCATGGTTCATCAATCAGACAAATAGACGAATAAGCAAAGTTTTCGTGTTGTCGTAATTTGTATTATCGTCTTATTGTGTTGAGTATTATGTTATCTCTCTAATATTCTGCTTGTTTTTTTCTGCCTTAGGTACATTAGGATTAGAAAATTATGACTGTTTTTTTACATAAGTCGTGTATCGAATACGCTGCGTATAAATATCCATTATGCTTTTTATGTAAATCAATTTAAACATAGTAAACGCCTAAACCAATGGCAGGCATTTTCAGGCACAAAAATCTTTAAATCTACGACCTTAGTGGTAGGAACGTTTTAATTCTGGAGACCCTCACACATCCGCAGGTCTCGCTAGCCTGCGGTTACCGTGTTTAAGCTCCGCCTAAAAAGGGTTCAGATTGTAGCTAGTCGCAAATCCATGTCCATTTTTTTTATACTTAGTCCGGCAAATGACCTCACTCCACCTGAAGTGGCAGTGAAGTCCAGACGCGAGGACAACTTACTGGTGCAACGTAAGGGAGGGACGTAGCATCAGTCACCCTCACTCTGCCGGCCCACAAAGTGCCTCTACTACTCTACTCTATTTACTGACTAGGTACGGTTTATTACAACGTCGATATGTTCCACAGAATGCCGTGGCGAGGAGTGAGGAGCGCAGGCTGAGGTGAAGCGAGGAGTGATGAGCGCTCCGGAGCCGTACGTGCTTCAAGCGCTTCAGGGCTTCGTCGAAGGCAGCGACAAGTGGCCGGGGCCGAGGGCAGTCAAGATCTTCGTGGCGTCTAATTTCAATGGTGAGTTAAGCAGCTAAACTAGAGAATCACGAGGTAGATAATTTTCTCCTAGCAGAATTTCAGCTATGGCTGATGGCTATATTTATAATCAACCAGCTAGGCAGGACTCAATATTATGTTCATGACTCATGTCACTTGTGTTTATAGACAAGTGAATGCGCAAGCACAGCACATTGTCTATATTATCCTATTACTACACCTTGACACAACAGTCTGAGACAAAAGATCAGATGCAGGATCAATGAATTTCACGTGTTTTGTGCAATTTAGGTGCAATTACAATGTTAACTTCTAGATTTTGGACTTTTTGGATTATTTTCCGAACTAAAAAACTTACTCTAAGCGCAGAAGTCACTTCAAAGAACGACCTTCTAGCCATCGCATCGCCACAGTGCAGGCAGTCTAAACAGGCAGGAGGTAAGAACTTATTTATACAAAAGATATGGTCACATCTTCTGGAGAAAGCTAAATCAGGACTTGCTGTACATTCTAAGATCAGGATCTTACACCGACGGTAACAATGTATGTATATAGACCAGATGTTGCAACGACGATGTTCGCAAAATGCAAATATTTATAGACATGAATACGTCTGTATGTATTTCACTCCAAACGAAGAAGTTCTGCCACAATTCTCCGTTGAAATTTAGACTACCTAGGATATTGCATTTTTCAAGAGAGCAAACTGTACTCAACAAATATCATGTACGTAGAAAGAATATTTTTCTTTCAACATCCACCTTAATTCTTGAGGAGAAGAATATTTGCGCTTGTTACTTTGTGTACACCTGGTAAAGATTTGAATTAAAGCTTCTTTTCTTTCTAAAATTTTATTAAATATTTAATACTATCTACTACAGGGATAAGACCTCAATTATTGAAATTGAGCAATCACAACAAAGCCGGTAGACTGGCATAATAATATATTGCTCCTATTGAAATCAGTGATTACTTACTTACTTTTGTCATTTAATCTATTGCGTACGTGCTCTGATTCTGATATTCACAAAATAAGTGCTTTATTTAGGATCTGACCAATCTTTGCGCTATTGTCAGATATTTATTTGCTGATTTTATCTGAAGACAATGATTAGGGGATGATTGAGACGTCGCGACGTCAACGATGTAACAGCCGACGCGTCGGCTGAATTTGGTTTATTCCGGAAATCCCCACCATAAAATCCCTACCAGTGGGGATTGTTATTTTTTTTCCGAAAATCCCCACCAATATAACTAGCTCGGCTTAGTGGGGATTTTCGGAAAAATAAATAACAATCCCCACCAGATTTTTTTTATCAAAATTAATAAAAAATCGTTAATCGTTTAATAAGCGCTATATGGTATCATCAATCTACTATATACTATAACAAACTTTTATTATAAATGTCGGGAAAACAAATGAATGTCAGAAAAACAAATGAATGTCGGGAAAACAAATGAACGTCAGGAAAACAAATGAACGTCGGGAAAACAAATGAGCGTCGGGAAAACAAGTGAAGGTAGGAAAGCATTGTATATTGATCGAAAGTTAAAAAAACAGGTGCAAGCGATTTTCGTCCTTATTGGCCTTTAAAATTTTGTTGCTTGTTTCTATCGCTGGCTTTACTAACTTAGCTGTATCATTAAAATCCGTTATCTTGGTACATGTCCATTAGGTCGAAAATCGCTTGCAACTGTTTTTTTTAACTTTCGATCAATATACAATGCTTTCCTACCTTCACTTGTTTTCCTGACGCTCATTTGTTTTCCCGACGTTCATTTGTTTTCCTGACGTTCATTTGTTTTCCCGACATTCATTTGTTTTTCTGACATTCATTTGTTTTCCCGACATTCATATTGGTTCTCTAGATTTTAAACACATTTTATTAAAATATTATTTTTTATTTATCTTTTTATTTTATATAAAAAAAAGAAATACAATTTAGTAGAAAAAAAATTCTATTGTGCCAGAAAATAAATGTATGGGACTGGTGTTACAAATTAGTATCAGTCGTTCCATCATGGAACTGTATCATGATACTGCATGGTGTCAAGGTCAACGAACCTATTTTTTGACCCTCGGTCTATAGCGGAACGAGTGGGACGAACGAAGCGTTTGTTTTCCCACTCGTACCCAGTGGTGGGGACGACTGGGAATAAACATTAATTTTGTTAAAAAAAATCAGGTGGGGATTGTTACTTTTTTTTCCAAAAATCCCCACCGTTTTATTGGTGGGGATTTTTGGAAAAAAAAATTACAATCCCCACTGGTAGGGATTTGTCGGTGGGGATTTTCGGAATAAACCAGTAATTTGTGCCTTGACGAAGTCGAGGCGAGCACCTTGTTTATAAAAGGAGTATAGATGATACTCTAAAGTATTAACCCTACTTTTACGTAATAGACGTGGGATCCACGTAATTTTCAACAAATTTCATTATAATATAGTAACATTTTCATAATGTTCAAATACATTATTCCCGTCTCAATTGAAAGGGAAAATTTATTAGATAAATGAAGTAGCCCGACTCTCACTTACGTTTCTGTTACAGATTTCCGCGAAGAAAGGCAGCAGATCTTGGAATTGGTCGGGCCGGAGTTGCAGTCGACGTACGATGATCGGTATATCGAAGTAAGTGCTTTTCAACATTACATTCAGGTGTTCAGAACGTTCAATTTCTTCGGGCAATAATTTTGGAACGCTTCGGTTGGCTAATCGGATTTATACTTGTATTGAATACAGTGAACTAAAATCTAACAGACCAGTTCAGTTAATAATGGAAAACGCTGTGTAATAAGTATTCAACTAAATTACTTAATTTGATTTGATATAAAATGAAGGCTTAAATAATTTAGAACTATTCGAGACATATCTTAGAATCCATTCAGATGTAATATAATTTATATTAAATTTTCAAACGAACCTTAGATTAAGTTAACGGATTTTTGCTCCAGAGCAGCTTTTTTGTCAGGCAATAAACAACAACATCACGTTCTTTAGCAATCCTAGCCAAATAATAAATAGATTATAAGTTTCCGTGCCGCGATACCTAACTATTGCGAACGGGTTGCTTAGCTTCATTACAACAAAACTTTTCGGCACAAATAGTCAAAAGTATACATGTACATATGTCGCAGTAAGATAGATAAAGCTGTAATATAGTTATATGCCAGGGTTATAACTATGTAACGTACGATAGTTATAAGGAGCGATTTATAACTATCGTACGGTCACAATCTAGTAATATGGTTATCTGACTAAACTAATCTAGTTCTATAGTTATAAATCGACTGGGGCGACTAAGAAATTAACGGGCGTCTAAATATTTTATAGTATGGAATTATAGATGAGGTGTAATAAATATAACTTGGCGACTAATATTATTAGTGAGGTAATAAACATTGTATAAACGGCCGGAGGCGGAAATCGACTCGGATGGACATAGGTTAGAAGGCTAAGGCGGAAGCGGAGCGTAGCGGAGCTCCCGCCTTAGCCTTCGTGGTTATTTTTTTTTAAACACCTATTCCCTAAATTAATGAAAGAAATGGTTTTTAAAATTACGTATTCGGACTGACACGTTTTATTATTAAAAAGTATTGTAATGTTACTAATTGTAGGTTACAAAAAGTTGCTTATAACAAAAATAAAGACCATTAAATCGTTTTATTTAATTGTTTAGTAGATTTATAGCTATGTAACTAGATTAGTTTAGTCAGATAACCATATTACTAGATTGTGTCCGTACGATAGTTATAAATCGCTTCCTTATAACCATCTTACGTTATATAATTATAACCCTTGGCATATAACTATAATTCGGCTCTAACTATGATACTGCGACACATACATACACATAAACTCATTCAAATATGAACCTTACCGCATTCACATTACAGCTCACTCAAGAAATCGTTGTACATAATTCGGTTTCTGCCGAGTGTGTGACACGAAAACTTGTATAAAAGATTTGTTGGAAATTCATAAACTTATGAATATGTACAAAGAGAAATCCGAAATTCAGAGTGGTCGAACATTTCAAACACGACTTCAACATAATCTTGTTTTCTGCATAATTTTCCCTTTGAAAGATAATGAATTTAAAGCCGGTATTTTATTCAAAATGATAATGACAAATCTGCGAAGAAGTTCGATCAGATAAGTTCGACAGTATATTTGCCTGAAAAAATAAACATGCGATGTTTATAACAAAAACTTAATTCCAGTCACACCACACAAACAAACAAAACTGCGACAATCGGGGGCTTCGTCGTTTGACCCCGGTCCCGAATACACCGCGGAGTCAAACGCACAAGGACTCTTATACCACGTGGCGTATTCAAATCAGGCAGGCAAACTATTTTTTTTTTCATTCCTAATTTTGTTGATTACCCAGTTACCACCATGCTCCCTTATCAATATCATCTAACAGCCAAAAGAGATCATACATAGGTATCTATTTAAATTTTTTACTGATCTGGAAAAACATTCGATCGTTTTCTAAAATATATTTCACAAGAGAAAATATTTGAACTTTATGTTCTGACCTGAAAAAATGTATGAAAGCATAAATGATAATCATTAGCTCGAAAAGTAAGAGAACTTGTCAAACCCGAATTTCCATATGAACTCGTGTTCTTGCATCGAAAGTTTCGAAGAATATGGAAATCAACCCATTATTATGTAAAGCGATACAATATCTCGCGACATTCACATACGTTGTCCTAATTTCAAACTTCGTGCAACTCTGATCTGTGTTCTATTGAAATGCTAAATAGTTATAATATGAAGGGAACTTTATAATGATATTATCATTGGAAGCTCTTTGTAGTGTCTCTGTTTTACTACATCTATCGGTAGCCGCCTACTAGAGCGATGAGGGAGTAACGCGGGGGTTAAATTCAATGTTTAGTAATTACCATTACTGTTTACTGTTTACATGAGTCATGGTGTTTTACATTACGAATGGGCCAGCTCGTCCGGGGAAGTACCACCCTCTCACATAACACCAGTGTGAAATAATAGTGACTACTTACTATTGTGTTTCGTCTGGTTTGTGAGAGTGCCGGAGGCCCACAGCCCCCGTAAAAACAACAGGCAACACATCAGCAATCCCTCTGGTGTTGCAGATGTCTATGGGCGGCGGTGATTGCTTACCATCAGGTGACCCGCCGGATCAAAGTTCCTTCTCCACATAACTACAACACACCAGAGCCAGAGCTGTTAATGACTTTTGGGATTCCACAAAATATATTCGCAATATAGGTACAACATTCCGTGTTTTATTTTCAGTTTCATAGTTTATCCTCCAATAAAGTTTTTAAATACATAACATCCAACATACTGTAGTTGTTATAAGCTCTGTTGTGGAAACAATGCCGATACATAAAACGGTTATATTCTATTTAGTTTTGGACTGGGTTCTGCTATCATTTTACACGGTCCGGTACCGTTACGTTTATTGTATTGTTTTGTAAAACATTTAAGTTAATTGATAATTAATGTATTGCATTGTACGTACACCTACTATATTATTGCCAAAAACCAGCCAAAGTTTTCAGGGGGATGAGCTAGCAAGTCAGACTCTAGAAAAACCATCACCTATGAATCAGACTTAGGTACGAAATCGAACCCGCGACCTCTGAATTTTAGACCCGAGTGGTGTTACCACGGAGCCGGTCCCACTTAATCAAATTTGCAACCTTGAACTCACAAGACTTATTAGACAGTTTTAATTAAAATTTTCTAGCGTGCTGACACCACATTTGCCTTATGAAAGTTCAATTGCTTTTACGAGCTGCATTACACCTGTTAGCGAGTTATGGCTGGCGGGGGCTCTGCCGTCATAAATTCATACGCGATACGAAGCTGACCTCGTATTTGCGGCTAGTTTATATGGCGATATATCAACCTAAGTGTTCTTTTAAATATCATCCCTAACAAGAACAAATGATGTTTATCGGTTGCTTTGTGTTTTTTGTGTTTTTGCTGAATAAGTTTTGTTATCACTAAATCGCATGCGGCAAACGTTACGTATATACCTTCATGCAACAAAAGCATTGTAGTTGTGTAGCGTTATATCAACTTTTTGTATAAAAAACTTTGACGGTATTTTTAATTAGTATTCCACTAGGAAATATTCCTCCCAGCGCGATTGATGTGATCCGAAATAAAGTTTGTTTTCCTGGTACATCGTTTTTAAACATGTTTTTTCTTTTCTCTTTCCTCAACATTGTATTGCATAACTTCGGCGGACTAGTTTAAAATAAAAGTCAAAGTACATAACGCATTCGCAGTTCGACATAATAGTATAAGTGGTAAAACTCTGACACCAGCGGAGTTTGTTTCGCAACTCGTATTTAATTCTCGAAGCTATTAAGCTTACGACTCACGGTACGATTTCCGTCCACACTCGCCGCGGTTTTATTTCCCTAATCACGTAGGTAACCGAAGTTTTGTGCAGTTACATTCCTAGTCGCCGTAATTATTGTCGATCTGATTGATTAGTCGGTTGACCGCCGGTCGATAAGGTTGCGGATGACCGCAGCCCACGTGTTACTGCTATTTGTCCGTCGCGCGCTGGTGAGAAAACAATAACAACAACAACCTTGTGGGACATGTTACTTATTGCTTGATTCTTGTATATATAAATATGAATGTTTACTTACTCATCCTTCTTTGTCTGGCCCTTTCCCATTTTATTTGGGGTCGGCCCTCCGGGTCACGCGTCTCCAGGTAGCTCGGTCCTGGGTCGTATCCTGGCTAACTTGGGCTTCTTTAATGTCTAATGTTTACTTACTCATTCATCACGAAATATCAGAAACTACTAGTGCTAGGAGTTTTAAATGTTGCATGGGTGTTTCCTTTAAGTACATATAAGGTGCTCACTAAGACGGGGTTTTGCGAAATTCTTTTTGAATTTATTCGATATTTCGATCCCTAAGAGTTTGGGTTGATAATTTGTATTTTTATAAATATTTGTCAAAAAGGAATAGGGAAACATTCTTACATTTTTAATTACTAATGTCACCCGGATGATGTCGCGAGTAGACTGCTAGTAAATAATACTAAAACTGCTTTGTGTTGTGAGTTCATAGCCTTACATTCTGTAAATGCTTTGGTTGACTCGGTCGCAAAGCGGCTTGCGTCGGAACTCGGAACTACGGTGAAGTTGAAATGGCGGGATTCAGCCTTCATTTGACTCTGAGTAAATGCGTGACATGCAACTTTAACAGCAACGCGTAGTTTAATTCCAAAGCACTCTATAGTCAGACATATTGCAAGAAATACTGAATCTAGTAGTTGATTGTTTGTGTAGCTTATAAAAGTGACTTATATTCTTGTTCTCGTCTAAAACCTTTCACTTTCGTTATACGTTCTAACATAAATATTTACAAAAAAAATATATTTTTTTGTTTAGGTATACTATATCAGTAACCAGACAGGCATGCAGCCACCATTAGCGGCCAATGGGGCCTATTCTATTGAGGGTAAAACACCCCAGCATCGGGAAAGCATGTGTAGCCGTTAACCCCTCTCCGTTTGTGTCAAACTCCACCGCACCGTGTTATGAGATTGGAAAATTAAACAGTGAAACTGCATTCGCTCACTCATTTGTACATTTAAACATTTTCCGTAGTTAGCTGATCGTAAAGATTGGCCGTCCTAGATTGACACTGAGCTAAAAAGACATTATTATTAGAATTGCTCGCAACTTCCTGGAACACCTTTGCAAACGAATAAGTTTTTTGAAGAGGTCGATTCTGAGTTTATTAAGGAAAATTATAAAAAATAACTATATGAAAATTATTATTCTACTATTCAGGAATGCGTCTATAGTTTAGCCACTTTGCTAAACTGAAATTTAATATTTCAGAGCGAGCATATTTCTAGTCGCGTATGAACCGTGTCTGTTAAGCCGCATAATATAATAAAATGCCAAAGCTGAACTCCACCGGGGACTCTCCAACTCGAATTTAATTCGTGGAGCTATTATGGAACCAGAATGTAAATCCTTTGGTTAACTGAGACATATGACCGGCTTACGAAGCAACTACGGTATAAGTTAAAATTGGAATGTTCATCTGACTATACGCAGTCTGTGTTGGCGATACGACAAATGTTGGTAAAATTGTTCGATTAAAGAAAACATAAGGAAATTCTTAGATTTTACATTGAGAATTTTAACACGACTATGTGAGTGTATCTTCTAACCTGGACTCTAAGGGGATTCCACAAATCATATTAAATTCGCGGAGTTATTATGGAGCTCGGATGTAAGTCCTTTAGTTAACTTAAACATACGACTGCGACCGTTTTCGTTGAATAAGGTAAAATGTTCAAATAGTTGCGGATATTTTTAATGTTGTTCAAGCGAATGAGCAGAGATTTTTTTGTCCATGCATAGTATTTTATATCAATTTCTGAATAAACAGTTCCATAAAACAAAAAGTATAGTGCGACTGACAGATACCACATATCAACCATCTCGTAAAGACCTTTTTTTTCTCTTAGCAAAATGCGTTTATACACCATAACCGCAGGCTAGCTACACCTGCGGCCGTGTGTGGGACTCAAGACTAAAGCATCCCCTACCCACTAAACTCCCCCGGTTTCTCCTTCAAACCCGATTGGGACGAGCCGGTGCCAGCCTTGTAGCTATTGACCAGCCCATCTTGTGAAGACCTACGAAAATCAGACAAAAGGCTTTTATAATGTCTACTACACCGTATTACTGCATAAAACTAAAGTTTAACAATTAATCCTGTCATTGACTCCGCCAGACATCTCTGTAGCATTAAGTTCAGATGGACGACTGTCACTGTCTTAACTGCATTCCACAAGTAGTACGGCAGTCTGTTTTGCATTCGCCGAACACAGACAGTTTGAACATGCATCGTTACGTATTCTGACGTACGAGGAGCTTGTATCGGAACTACACCAACAAGTTAAAGTGGGGAAATAGAACCAAGCCTCTACGATAGGTATTTATGTATTTTATGTACCGAAAGCCTTTCATGTTACTCGTAACTGTGCCTTTGATTCAATGCAGGTAATTAAAATATCTATAGGTTACTAACAGACGCTGGCAAACTATTTGGCGCTTTATAGTTCGGCTTTTACGCCAAAATTCGTAGAATCGCTTCTCGCACAAAGCAAACATTCTGTTTATTCCCCTTGACTCCAAATTTATAGAAATTATTTATTGACAACGCTTAAGTTCCCTTGAGTGGATAAAAGTTGAAATTATTTTTTTACCAAATGGAGAAATTGGTTTTACCTAACAACTGGACACGTGTGCCTCATATCCAGTGGGAGATAAACCAATCTTCAAAACTTTTTGAACGCGCGCTTGCTTGTAGGTAATAAAGTATCTCATAAAAATAAGAAAATATAGGTAAATCCCCTAATGCGTGTTTGTACAGTGAGTTAATATTTTTTCCTTCATTTAATTTTTTTCTTCTAATTAATTTTATAAAACAGTAAAATATGCTAAGTATTAAATACACTTAAACCAAAAAAAAATTACAAAACGCTTCACGAAAAAAAAAATTACGTTAATAAAACACAGTTCAATGACTTTTCCTTACATAACGTCGTCTCGCGACATGAAAGTTTACATTTGCCCCCATTTCACTTTATGGTAAGTGACGATGGGCCGAAATGGAGCGCACTCTCGTTGAAAGTGCCTATTCATTCTTGTTTTGAAGAGACCCAGGTTTTGTATAGTCGGAATGGCCACCCCTTGTAAGTGTATGATGAATGAGTGCGAATCCTGTCCTAAATTCACTCACTTTGAACTTCATGCAAATAATTTTGTAGGTACACACATCTACAACTTTGTTGGTCGCAAATTGAACATCAAAAAGCGTACATGGAACAAAATGCACTGTTGAAACCTGGTTAGTGAAACTAAATTATTTTCTACACTCTACTCTTTGTTCATATATGGGGATGAAAATGATATTTTTATTTAAAATAGAGGTAAATGGCCTACTTTTTGTACACGTTATTAAGTATGAATGCTAGAACAACGGGGTCTAATAAAAAACTAATGTTTTAAGTTTAGTGCATTTATTAAGAAACAAAAAACATAGGTACACACTTCTTACATTTCATACTCGTTCGAATCGAATCGAATCGAATTAAAAAAAAATTCGTTCTAAAAAGTCGAAATCATACAGCATTTAAAAACGTAAATCAACCTTTTTACACTAATATTTGTTACGGGCATTAATATTATATACTCTTTGGACATACCTACGTTTGATACTGGCCAGTAATTTTTACAAAATTATTTTTATGCTGATTTTGTTTTGTTTTTTATTCGCGCGAATTGCGACTCAACATTATTTTAAAAATGTTGTCAGTCATTCATTAATTATTTATTTTCTCTTGTTTAGGGATGTTCCGATACCACCAAAGTATCGATACCTACTCATATGAGTAGTACTCAAATAGTCTTTCGATACTACTCATATAAATACTCCTAAAGTATCGATACCTACTTATATCGATACTATTAGATTTTTTAATGAAATCAAAGATAATAATTTTATGAGGGCAAAAAATAAAGCTATTTTTCATTGGTTTTAGTGAAATATGTCCATATTATTGACTTCGGTGGTGCCATGATAATTGGAACAATGAACAGATGACTACAATATTAAATTAAATTCGCAAACAACAACTGGACATTAACTGGACGCAACGTAAATTGACAAACAAAATAACTCAAATTTAAAACAAAATAAAATGGCGGCACGTCACACAATTGTCCGCTTTAACGACAAACTTAACTGTTTCGGTGGCCAAAATTGGAACTACGTGAAATGTCAGTTTTTGCAATACAAAAACGAAATTTAATGACAGTACTAAAACGACAGTAGTGACAACGCCACCGGAACAGATAAGTTTGTCGGTCTACCGAACCGACCGACCAAACGCCAAGCGAGCGAAAGAAAAAAGCTGTCGCTCTCGTTCTCTCTGATGCGTTCGGAAATTTTAAATAAGATAATAATATGGCCAGGTTTGATTCGATTCGATACCAACTACTTTTGTTTCGATACCGAGTAAGTATCGCAAGATTGATTCGATGCTAAAAGTACTTGGTATCGAATAAAAAGTATCGAGTACATACTCGTATTTACTTGTATCGGAAGATCCCTACTCTTGTTTAAAAGTATTTTTTGCTTGTGTAGTCATGTTTTTAATTTAAACAATTTGAATAAAACACATAACTTGAATACTACTAATCGACGAGTAGGTACTTACAACAGAATATTAATTCGGCTGCACCATGCTTACTAGACCAAATAAGAAGCATTGAGCTACTATTAAAAAATAGTACATCAGTACATAATATTTTTATGGTAAGAAGGTATTATTTCTAATTCTATAATTTCCAGTTAAAATAAGCGAAGCTATGATAAACATAAATAGGCTAAGCATAAAGGTCATTTATAATTTTTTATTAAATACTTTAATTGACTTCAGAGCAACACGTTGATATTAGTTTGATATTGATAATGATGTTCATAGGTAAAACAATGCAACGTTACGTTGCTGTACAAATCTTTAGTAGATCAAATTACAAAAGAGCTACCTGAAGAAAATTTCATGCGACTTTTTGTTAAAATCCGTCTTTTAACAAAAAGTCAAATTAAACTACAACCTTGTATTCTAGAGCAGAAACCGCATTGGAAAAAAAATCAGGTGCCCTCTTATGAGATAGGTTGTAAATACCTAATCAAAAAGCTATTGTCGCCGGCAAACAGCTTAAAAATGGTCAAGCTCAATGATACAAGCGAGGGAATATGATGCTTACACGGAATATAAATGTTTTAATTAAAGCAATATTAATCAAAAATTGTTTTGTTCGCAGTTCGAGTTCGTGGACATGCACTATGGCACCGACGGCGGAGACGAAACCAACCCGGCGCTATTGCGGTATTATCTCGAGGAAATTCGATGCTGCAACAGTACCTCTAAGGCTGGTTACTTCTTGGTAAGAAATTTTAAATAATAGGCTGTCTATAATATTATTATTTGAGCTCTGTGGCGTAACTATAGAGCGGCAGAGCTGCTATAATGCCAACGCGGGCACCCAGTGTAAGAGGACCCCAGCCCACAGACCACACGCCCTGAAATATTTTTAGCTTGTACATACCTAAGTATTTACAACATGGGGGGACACCGGCCAACTGATGGCTGCATAATTATTTCGCGACGCTTCTAAGTGAAGTGTCCCTTATCTTCAGGTGAACTACGTGTCTGTATGCCAACAGGAGTTTCAGAAAAAGTAATTATGTGTTTAAAGAAGAAAGATCACTCTACAAACCTTTTTACTAAATGTTTTATCATTTAAATTTTATTGAAAATTCAATAATAAAATTACTTTAACTTTTTATTATTAACAATTAAGTAGCTTCTATTTAATTAAAATATATTTCATGGCATTTCGTACACAAAAACTTGAACTATTCGACAAAGAGAATTCCTGAGTGTGAAAAAAAGTTTCGTTAAGAAGATATTTAGATTGCTTTCTTTGTTGGAGAACTTTTACGCAATTTTGTTTTAATTTTCGTTCGTTTCCTTCTTCGCCTAAAAAAACTTTATATACAACAGTTCTTGAGAAAAACAGCATTTGGCAAGCTTTATGTACAAATCAATAACCAAGACCTTGTTCAGAATGTGTATTAGATTTATGAGTAGATCATGTTAAGGGTGGGTGGAAACCTTTTCTTGAGAATACGTAGTGAACCTATTTTATATTAACAATGTTTGGGATTCAATGGAGGAGATCCTTTGCCCTGCAGTGGAATATTCAAATGCCCGTAAAGATGAAGGATGACTTTGAAAACTGAATTCTTTGCGCCCAAGAAAATGTATTTATAAATGTCAAATGCATCTCATTTTTGAAGAATTTATAAACAAGTATTAGTTATATTAGTAAATTCATAGTATTTTTACAATAATGAAGAATAATTTAATAATTTTTGACGAGCCATTTGGTGTAATGGTCGAGAAGTCGGCTATTACACCAGAGGTTGCGGGTTCGATCCCCGCACGGTACAAACATTTGTGTGCTTGAACATGTCTGTTTGTATCGGTCTGGGTGTTTCTATGTATAATATGTACTTATTTACAAAAAAAAAGTATTTAAGTAATGTTTATCCGTTGTCTAGCACCCATAGCACAAGCTTAATGCTTAGTTTGGGGCTAGATGGCGATGTGTGAAGAATGTCCAGAGATATTTATTTATTTATTTATTTATAATTATGACAAGTCCAGTTATTGCATTGTTTCGATTGTCGCCATCCCTCCATAGGTTACAGGGAAACTTTTGTCTGTGCGGGCGTACTCGTGAAGTCGTGATGTTTGCTCAGCGAAGATCCCCAGGAATCTTCGTATACGTACAGGAAAGTCTTTAGACGATTTAAACTTCATTATGCTTTTTAAGCGGTGTTTAGAAACTTCGGTAGGTACTAAGCGGTATTTTTCTTCTCCCTCATCCCCATCTTCTTTTCCTAAAGCCAATCCATCCAGCCACCTTCACTCTCCTTCCATATTATTTTAAAGGCGGGCAACGTATTACTAGTCGCGATTTCCATAGCCGGTAGCGATCACTTACCACCAGGTGTAAAAGCCCGGTTGCTCCACCTCTTACATAAAAAATGCTTTAAATCTAAGACGACCTTAGACATAAGGCTGTGTTCATTCAAAGCCTTTTCCATTATCCACCATCCCCAAAGCCTAAATTCAAGCAGCTGGTCAAGTCTAAAATAAATTCTTCTTTCAACCTAAGATAACCTTTCAATCAGTGCCTCATCGGTGGAGATGCATCGTCATACCATCCGGTGCTGCCGTTCACCATCCGCGAAGCAACCTTCGAGCAGCTGGTCAAGTCGGAGTCGGCGCAGGCGGCGTTGGTGCGTGCTTGCTACAGACTCAATGACGACGGCGCGTACCATCTTGAAGGAGACGATAAGTGGTGAGCATCTTACTACTTTTCATCGAATCATCTTTGTCACTAAAATTTTGTTTGCTTTTTTATTCGTAGGTACGTTATTATTGTTGTGTATATTCTAATAAAGTTTAAAAATGTACATTAAGTGTCTAATAAAGTAAGTATGGAGTAACTTCACATAAAAAATACGATCTTATATCTTCGTAATGTATAGATTCATTTAGATATATTTTACTGTGCTTATTTGTTCAATCTGCGTAGCGTGGTGATTAAGCCAATACCCATCATTGTAGCGATAACTTGATTTCAAGGATGGAGGCCTTTGCCCTGCAGTGGGACATTAATAGGCTGATACTTTATTTGTTCAATCTAACTTTGTTTTGGTGTTCGTCAATTATAATCTAACAAAGGCACTTTTGATTATAATTATCTTAAGCGTGAATAGGGCTCCGTCCCTAATTTTAATTGCGATTAACAAAAAAAAGAGCAGATCAAACGAAACCACCCCTTTGTGTGAAGACAATTTATTTTCCTCTCAAATCTGAGTGCCCGCGAACGATTTCAAGGGTTATTTCCTCAAGACAAGTTCCCTTTTATTGTTTTTCGGGCTCACCTGTTTTCGGGCATCCGATAATATTTCTTGAGAATACTTTGATCATGCTTATTCCTCTTCTCATCTATTTGGGCTATAACAATTTACGGTTATTTCCATCCAACGAGATCCGATTACTCAGTGGGATCGTAAAATAAATAATTTATCGGATGCGGGTCCCGTTCACATAAATATCGCTTCACCTGTGGAAAGGTATCTCTGTTATCTTTTATTGCGGGGACGGGGAAGACGTCCGCTAAGATAGCTTCTCTCGTTTGGTCTTGAACTTATGTTTTCGCTTCGTAGATAAGCTACACAAAGAAAAAGCTACTCTAAGATTAACTGCTCCACAATAAAATGCGGCCACAATTTCCCACATAAATCTTGTTATATCCATCGCTGACAGGACGCAACAATCGAATTGTTTGAGACACGGGCAGTGTTATCGCGATTTCAGATGGACCTTTTTCGATTCGTACGTACGTTACGACTTTTTTTTAATTAAATACATTCTGAAGTGTATCTACCATTAGAAACTCTGGTTTTGAAAAAACTTATGTAGCCTGAAATTTTATGAGCTCATGCTCATTCTAAATCTGTTCAGCTTAGAGCGAGCTTGTTAGAAAATCAGAAACTGGAGCTTTTTGAAAAAAATTTAAACATACTTACACTAACCCACTGGAACATCGAGGTAGAAATAGTACAAAAGAAAAGGAATAAAGTAATTTCTCCAGACATATGGGTGCCAAGAATTACCTTGACAACTTACCCTCCTCGAAACCCATTTATTAAGTAGCTTTCTGTAAGTCAATAACAATGTTGAACCCGCAAGATCTTTGAACTCACCCTTAACACCTGCCGGGACTAATCTGTCCCTGTCAATAGCGATTTGCTTGGTTAACTTTTCGTTAGGCCTGTAATTACACTGTGCTTATTAATGGACGCAGTTAGGGGAAAAGAGGTGGTGGTCTCGAGTTTTTGCAAAGACAACTAAAAGCAGTTTTCTTTGCGGTCAATATCCGTGTTGACAAAAAAAATATTATACATTGCCAGGTGCATATGCAAAAAGAGTTTTACAATGTTTTCCGCATTAAATTGATTAATAAATAAGATTAGTTATTTCGTCATATTATACGTACCTAAATTAGAAAAAAATGATATCAATTTGTTTTCCGATACATGGAACTATAAACAGCTACGTCTTATTTTCTTAGCCACTGAAACAAAATCTAGACGAGATATCGTATAAGAATGTCAGTGCGGTAACGTGAAAAAGCTCATACCGTTAAATTTTCTTTATTAAAATCTATTCAAACGATGGTTCAAACACATAAAAAGATTATTTCCATTCCCAACAGTTTCAAGCATTGCAGGCAGAAATCTTATCATAAATTATGAGACACTGGGCACCCACTGATCCATATTTTTACAATTCCTAGGTACAGCGATTTACTGGAGCGTGAAGAGCAGCGGAGTCGGCTCTCTGAAGTGCAGAAAGCGTTCATCGCTTTAGCGCTTGAAGCGCTGGCGGACGGTGCTGACATTGCTGACTTGCTCCGGAGTCCAGTTGAGCAGCAATGCGACCTGGCTCTAGGTAAGATGATACTTTGAAATTGTTTGACAACGGCCTAAGTTATCGATGCAATGCTATGTCCATGAATTATTTTGGAAAGAAAACAAAGGAAATAATGACTATACATATAAGCGCTTGAAGCGCTAGCTGAAAGATGAACCAAAGAAATGATATTTAAACCAATTTGACTGATAACCATGGGTCCATAGCTCAAAGACTTCCCAAGCTTGTGCTTAATAGAATTTTAGCTTTCATTGAAAAACCATTTTTTTTTTATTATATTGAATTCTTGCTGCTCTATTATGCATTCCAAAATTATTCTATTCAGAACCACTTCAATAAATAAACTTTTTGTCGTGTTTGTTGTTGTCAGAAAAAGGTTACCTAATAAAGGATAATTTTCACACGTGCCGTGCGAAACCGGAGCAGATGGCTAGTCGGATGTAAAAATAAAAAGTCAAAGTTTACGCAACATCAGAAATAACATCATTATTTTAAAAATGTAGCCCAACGATAGCTGGAGTGGTCTTGCCATGTAAAAATATAGCCACAATTAGGGAGCCAGCGAGCTCTCATGGAACCATTAGTGCTTGGCTTTTAAACTGTTTTCGATGTTAAAACTACCAGCGTTTTTATTTTTTGCTAACGACGCTAACGAGTTGACGAAGTATCTATATTTTAGTAGTACTGTTTACTATAAAATGATACGAGTAACATGCTTAAAATATTATGACAAGCATTTGTTAAGAGCATATGTTAGTATATTATGTTTGCATAATAAATTGCGCTGCCTCAAAAATTATTATACATCCGATGGTAAAGGGGTTCGTTAAGAATAATTGCTGTTCATTCATAAACACACTCATATGAGTAGTTGCTTATTTTTACAAAATACTGTTAATCAAGCAATAAGCTCTGCGTAAAAGCATCTCCCCTTCGTAGGTATAAAGTATGAATTACGAAACTTAAGCATGAGATTAAACAATGACAGTACACCTATCCCCACATTTAATTTGCTTGTTTAGCAGACTAAAAAATAAAAATGGACAAAACCAACGCAACGAGACGCAATGTCGTAAAGATTTAAAACGTAAACAGACTAGCACGGCTCGTCGAAAAAATTGCCATGCAAAAATATAGTAGCGATTAGGGAGCGAGCGATGTTGTCCCTACGGAGGAAACGCGGCCCGTATCCGTCACGTCAGCTCTTGTGCCACTATTGGTCCTTGGGCTTTTTAAATTAAATTGAAATTTAAATATTCCAAGGAGCCTTTTTTATGCTAAGTACCTAATTCTTCACGGTGCTTTGAATGCACGGTCGGATGGTTAAAATCTCAGTGCGCACCAACGGACTATACTATGCGTGTTTACATCTAGGTAGGTGATAAAGGAAATGGTATATCAGATAATACTGGATTCGTAATAATGGTTTAAGTCAAAATTATACCAAGAACTACAGAGAGCGCAAAAAGTTGACCTTTGTGCTTCTGAAAAACAATACCTGACCGATGAAATTGACTTACTCAAATGGCATTCAGTAAATAACAAACATTTGTTTCATTTCAAATGTAACATTGAACACCAATAAATAATTCTTTACGTAGCAGCCTTCGTCTCCAATCCAAGAAAAATGGCGCATATCGAATAAAACCTTTTTTGAAGACCCTTAATATTACATTAGGTATAAATTCCATTTTATATTTAAGGACAAAACCTGCAGTGAAAATTATTCTGTTAGTATCCAAAAGAAATCATCCCTGTCAATAGCGATTTGCTTGGTTAACTTTTCGTTAGGCCTGTAATTACACTGTGCTTATTAATGGACGCAGTTAGGGGAAAAGAGGTGGTGGTCTCGAGTTTTTGCAAAGACAACTAAAAGCAGTTTTCTTTGCGGTCAATATCCGTGTTGACAAAAAAAATATTATACATTGCCAGGTGCATATGCAAAAAGAGTTTTACAATGTTTTCCGCATTAAATTGACAAAACCTGCAGTGAAAATTATTCTGTTAGTATCCAAAAGAAATCATCGTCCCATATGAATTGATCCCCTATTTTCTTTCCTAAAGTTTACATGAACAGAATCACATTTCTTTTTGACCTTGATCTCGAATGTTCTGGGACCGGTGAAATAAGTTTTTGTTAATGTACAGATTTTTTAGCTTCGGATTGCTCAGTCGATTGCGTACTGCCTAAGAATACTATATTTGATCCTTCAGCTTAATTATTTCATGAAGCCTAGGTTGTAAAAACAAAATGTAAGGTAATAGAATTTCTTTGGATTTTGGAAGTCATAGGGTTTCGTCTAGACGGTCTTATCTTCTTTAGTAATGTTATTTTAATTAAGTTCTTTTTAATCTGGGGTCAAAGATTTTCAAACTTCAGACATGGTTTGTTTTAAGAAAAGGCAACGGCATTATTTATTTATTTTTTGACGCACGAAAGGCTTTTGCTCCAATCAGTACTTCAAACTTTTGTAAAAACGTACACTGACGTACTTAGTGAGTAAAAAATATAAGTTTCCTTTCTGTAGAATGAATTGGGGATGTGTAATAAAAAACAACAAAGAAAATATTTATCAACTAAGCCCCTCCATTCCCTCTCTTGCCTTCTAACCTCGGTCCACAACGGTCGGTTGACTTAATTACACGGAAACAATGGCGGTTAAATATCGCACAGTACCTTTTTGTAATGGAAAATTAAATTATCTACGTGCTCATGTAATTCAGGTAGCTTTTGACTCCCAAAGGTTAACTGAATCGTTTAACCTAATTTTTACGGAACGTTACGATTACAGACTTTTAGAAGTTTTTTTAACATAAAACTGTGATTGATTTTCGTATAAAAATAATTAATTTGAATAAAGTTGAATTTTACACTTTTCTTTGACAAAAATACTCAATGTTGTACTACATAATTTTCCAACTTTGTTTAAATTAGCTTTTTTTTTTTTTTTTTTTGTTTTTTTTTTTTTTTTTTTTTATTGCGAAAAAAAGCAAATACTTATAACATCAGATTCTGGTTTATTTAAACTGAAGCAATGTATAGTGATTCTTCTATAATAATGAGAAACCCGGCAATCACCGTTTTCTAAAGGAGCCAGACAGGCTATTATATTTGTCTACATTTAAAAACTAATCTTCACTTTTTACCTCAGACAAGTTGAAAGATACTCTGATTTCGCGCAGAAACCTATGACTGCTATAATAAACTACACTTTATATATTATATTTCACATTTATCCTGCACACTTTGACTAGGACACAAATATAAAGTCCATTTTGCGATCCTAAGGCGGCGCCAAGTCGTCGCCAGCCTTTACAGTTTAACGTTATTAAAACTTCTCTTCCAGAGCTACTAACAACTGGCACGCACCCAAAAGGCATCATAGCGGTGTTCCGAGATATGGCTGATCCAGAGCCAGATGACTCCAAGCTCGCTGTGCTAGCCCACACGAGGGTTAGAGACCTGAAGAAGAAAATGGAGGATGCCTTACCTGAAAGCCATGTTATTTGTCTAGAGTAAGTTATTGAGAAAGGTTTATTCTTATACAGATCGTTCACGATAAGAAGTCCTCTAGCCGCTATATTGGTACTTCTGTTTTTCAATACTTTCAATCTGTTTTTTGACAGATATAGCGGCTAAAGGACAACTTACAGTCTGTTCCACACATAAACGTAATATGTTCCACATAAGTTGTCCTTTAGCCGCCATATTGGTACTACTGTTTTTCGATACTTTCAATCTGTTTTTTGACAGATTTACAAAGCGTAGGCAATGCTGCCAATATGGCGGCTAAAGGACAACTTATGTGGAACAGACTATATGGTGAACAGACTGTAATTTTAAGTATATAACCATTAGAGGAAAAAAATTCAGCTTTTTGAACGACAAGATCTTATGGCTGCCATACCAAAAAGGTTGATTAAACATAATAATATACATTTTGTGAGTAATTTCGCAAATTAAAAAAATATTGCAAAATGAGCAACAGTTAAGCTTAAATGACTCGATATAAAGTTTGTTTTTATTTAAGTATATTTGCGGATAAGATAAATATAAATATTATAAATATAGTAATAAACGTCATCTAAAACTTCGATTCATAACTTAACTTAAAATATCAACCCTTAGGAATAATTTATAGCAAAACAGCCTATAAAAAGCTGGGATAATAACTGCTGGAAGCAAGAAGTTAAAAAGACAAAGCGAGTAATTAATTTGGAAAACCAATATCCCTCTTTATGCCCGCGTTGATTACGGGAGACTGCGATAATTTATCAAAATGACGTCACGGCAAAGAAATAGCTGAGCCGTGAACTCTTGCGAAAGGGGAGGAATGACCCCGACCGCAAAAATTAGAAGGAAAATGGAATCATTACAGGTTTTAATAGGCTCCCTTGATATAATGTTAGTGATCCTTTTTCCTCATCGGGAACGAAAGGAAAATATTATTTTGAGATTATAAAGGAAATAATCTCTTCTAACTTCTAATTTATTATTCACTTTTACAAAATAACTTGGCATTTATGTCATATGAAACGTTTTATTCATTAATTAAATTACAATGAAATTGTTACTACTTCGAAAGCAATAAAGTGTGTGTTTTAAATGAATTGGATGTACTAACGTGAACTAATTACCTACTGGGCATAACTTTGGCCACAGGACTATGAACCATGTAGGTACTGCTCCATATCTTCGATTATTTCCTCATTAATTTATACTTGTCGTAACCACTCGCTGCCCGCAGTTAAATAAGTCATCCGTATACTAATACCTAGTAGATTTTTGCGTTGGGCTCGCCAAATTTTTCTATCGTTTTATATTATAGACATAAAACAGCAATAAAGGTCAATGGTGCCACTATTATTAAAACTTTCTTTTCATCAGAGCGGACAGAGGATCAAAGAGGAGCAAATATTAACCAATAGGATTGCATAAAATCTTCCTTATCGTAGTCTTCATCCTGAATAAGAATGGAATAGTTTCGCCTCGCTCCTTTACGCTCCGCTCCAGTTTAACCTCTGCCATTGTCTTGTTTTTAACATGCATAATTTTTTTTTAAACATAATTATTGTTGTAAATTCTTATATTAATATAACATTAAGAATTTTTTTATCTGTCAGACCAGTGTCAGCGGATTCGTCACGGACGGACGCAGCGTCGGATACGGAGGAGAAACTGTCTCCGTTCAGGGAACAGGTGCAGGCTGTGGTATGCACGCTGGTAGATGAAAGCCTCAGCACTGAACCTGATCAGGGAAAGGGAAGGAAAAAGACTGTACAGGTATAAATAACCTATGAACTCAAAAATTATATTACGAAACAATATCTAATAACCAAATAAATTATAATAATGTAGCCCACGACGATATCCACGTACCTATTACTGTTCGAGTTATCGCGAGCTGCTCAAAGATCTAAGTAATATTACAAACAGAGCATTTTGCATAATTATAAATGTTCTGTCTATGCAACAAAAGAAAACATAAGTTGAGTAGGTAGGTACGTAGATTAGATAATTTTTTTCTAATAAATTTCCAAATGAACAACTGAAAATAAAAAAACACCTTCTAAAATAACCACACTATTAAATATAATCGAACCTTTTCGATGGCCTACTAACGTATAATTTGTTCGGAAGGAATAACTTACCCCATTACGTGCTCGAAATCAGAAACTATACAATTGATAGTTAAACGTTAGGTAAACACTTGGAGGCATAATGCAGGAAACATTTGAAATTCCAACCATTTAGTTAAGGAATACTTGCTCATTCTGTACGCATTGAAATAGCGTAATACGTCTAAAAACTTTCAAGCCTGTTGCCGTAACTTTACAACAACTCGAACCAACGCCGATTCATTAACCGACTTCAAAAAAGGAGGAGGTTATATGTTCGACTGTATGTATTTTTTTTTTTTTTTTTTTTTTTTTTTATGTATGTCCGTCGATTTCTCCGTCAATTGTGGACCGATTTAAATAATTCTTTTTTTATTTGAAAGTGCATAGTTCAGAGGTGGTCCCATTGTCACCATGTCAGGATCTGATGATGGGATCCCGGAAAAATCAAGGGAAAACCTCAAATTTTATAGGCTGCGCCTACGCGTTACTTGTTTTTTCTGAAGCCATTCAAGTTTTTGCGTCCGATAGACATCATTTTATGTTGATGAGCTGATGATGGAAGGTACAACTCCTTAACGGTTAGGAGTTAGGGGATAATTCTTTCAGTATTGTAGGAATATGTGGACCGTTAGTTGTATTTCATGTACTTTTGCAGCTAAGGTGATGATGGAAAGTACAACTCCTTAACGGTTAGGAGTTAGGGGATAATTCTTTCAGTGTTGTAGGAATATGTGGAACGTTAGTTGTATTTCATGTACTTTTGCAGCTAAGCTGATGATTACTCGGGGATGGGCTGGTCACTAGCCAATAAGGTTAGCACCGGCTCGTCCTAATCGGGTGTGAAGGAGAAACCGGGGGAGTGTAGTGGGTAGCGGACGCTTCGGTCTCGAGTCCCACACACGGCCGCGGGTCTAGCTAGCCTGCGGTTATGGTGCATAAACGCATTCTCCTCCTACCCATGGTGCTGAACACTTAATGAATACCTAATATTATTATCAAATAATACAATTCTACTCGTATTTTCGCTATCATAATTATGAAAGAGTTTTACTCACTACCTACGTGTTATTCACACTAAAAATAGAAAAATAAACAAACTTTTTTAAAAAAAAATTAAACCGACTTCAAAAAAAAAGAAACAAAAAAACTACCTAAAAAACTGAAAAGCAAAAAAAAAAAACAAAAAAAAAACTACCTAAACACACTGAAAAGCAAAAAATAATTTTAATAAGACATTCATCAAATGCGCTTATTGTCTAAGCCTATTAATAACATTAAATTGTATTTACGTGCTAGGTAGGTACCTACTAATCTGTTTGAAGTCGGTGCCAAGCCAAATAGTAGGTACCCAGACTACGTACCTACGTCCGCGGATTATTTGTAACCCTGTATAATACATAAATTATTAGGTATGTATCATTTTTCATTACTTTTGGCTTGGCACCGACTTCAAACAGATTAGTAGGTACCTACCTAGCACGTAAATACAATTTAATGTTATTAATAGGCTTAGACAATAAGCGCATTTGATGAATGTCTTATTAAAATTATTTTTTGCTTTTCAGTGTGTTTAGGTAGTTTTTTTTTTGTTTTTTTTTTTTTGCTTTTCAGTTTTTTAGGTAGTTTTTTTGTTTCTTTTTTTTTAATCAAAAGTTTAATCTGTGTTCATTTCTTGCAGGAAGTATTTCAGGAGCACATCACTCATCTTAGGATATGTATAGAACATAATCGTTTGTATAAAGTTACTGTTAAACAAATCGAAGACGCGGCGAAAAGTATACTAAGTAACGCTAAGGAAAATTACGACAATCGGAACAGACACCCACCAGTGCTAATTTATGGTCCGGACGCCTCAGGAAAGAGTACATTACTGACCCATCTATACTTTAAGTGTGAGGAAATCTTCAAGAAGCCGGTGCTAAGGGTGGTTAGGTTTTCAGCTTCCACGCCAAGGTCCGCATACAACTTGGAACTATTGCGAGTGATGTGCCAACAGATATCGATAATTCTGAACATTCCTGAAGGGTACTTACCCAAAGATGCTAGTTTTGACCCATTGTACATAAACAATTGGTTTCAAAGTTTGTTGAAGCGATGCGAAGAAATGGAGAATGAAGTTCTGTTAATATTTATAGACAATGTTCATAGGGTAAATCCGCTTGAATGTGATATTGTGACGGGGCTTTCTTGGTTACCAATGTCGCTGCCAAGGAACGTGTTCCTAGTTTGCACAAGTACGGTATCTCTGGAGCAACTGCAACTAACACCCGCGCAGAAGGAGAAGTTCAAAGTTCAGAACTGTTATTACTTGTTGGACGCAATTGAGGAGACTCCGGATAATAATAGCTATGGAGATTATATCGATGGTGCCTTTGATAACTTAGAATCCGTCTTCGGTTCTAAAGCGTTTAGTAAATTAGCAAGTGAGTATTGAATTCATTTCATTACATAAATTGTTAGTCTATGCAAGTACGAATACCGGGTTAAATCTATTTTTTAATTTTTTTTTAAATGTTATGATATAATTAAATAAAATAAAAAAAACTAGCAATAAATCATCAAACTAATTTCAAAGCATCAGAAGAAATTATTCATTAGCCAAGTTGCTTTTAACTCTTTGCCAAGATATTTTACTACTATATTATGGAAAGTGTAAATTCAAATTACACTGAGTTGAACCTGGTACAAAAGCAATATAAATGCAACACAATAAACCTACCAATATAAAATAACTCTGAAACTATAAATTCATAGGAACGTTAATTAATTTGTTACATAAATATTGCAACATCTGTTTTTGCGAAACCTTTAAATATATTAAAAAAGTATAGTATACTTAGGTACTTACTCGTATTATAAAGTTAACAATTTTACAAACATGGTCTGGATTTAATAGTGTTTATTTGAAAATATTGTTTTATTGTTACTACTGTTCTCGAGAAAATCAAGTGATTTGTATGAAAATCCTATTAGTTACACTGCTCGTCGTAGTAGCACTACTAAAATATTCATTCTAATTTCTCAATTCGAATTACCCTTCGATCTTGTTCATGCTAGCAGCCCTACTTGTTATACTCGGTAATCCTTATTGTTCCTAAATGCTCATTGTACAAAGGTAACTGTCTTGTCTGAAGATATTTACGTAACTATAACAGTTGTATTACATTTAAGGTTACATAACGTGTTCGGAGTTCGGCCTCACGGAGTTAGAACTTCTAGAACTGCTGATGCCGACCAGTAATAGTGATGCCGTTATAACACTGAAAGACGCCAACTTCAACTTTTCCACGCTGTGTGTCGCCAAATATATGATGAGTAAGTTTCCTAACTTGTTTGAACTCTAGTTATAAATAGACGCTTTTAGTTTTAGTATATTGGTTACCGAAAGTTCTTTCGAGTTTTGAAGACATCAATTTGTGGCAGTGTAAGTGTTTGACTCGTTAGAAACTTTTCTACATTGAATTATAACTGAAGGTATAGATTGATAGGAAAGTAGACAGATATAGATATATCAAAATCAAGCTTCTATCAGCGTGTTAGTCTCTCTAGACTCAGATTTGTAATTGTTACTGGAATACGAATGACTAGATTTGCTCAGTTATAACTAAACCGTTTCGCAGGTTTTGCGTGACAAACATCAATTTATCCAACCTTCGAAACTTTTGCTATAATAATACAACGATTAACATCTAAAACGTTTTGTTCTAAGTCACATTGTCTTAGAATAAGTCATTCATTTTGGTCGTTTATGACAAAAGCTATATAAAAACTATACTACTATTTTAAATATGTTCACGTTCAACATACTTAGATATCTGACATAAATTATCACGAACTAATCTATTAGTGTTAAAACTGACCCTCCAATACTAAGGGTCAGAAAACTCTAGAAGTTCAGGTAAGCAAAAATGTAGTAGTAATGCATCAAAAACCTCCCACATATGAACCAAACTTTTTGATACTCAAATATATTTTCAAACGAATTTCCCGAATTATTTTGAAGTAAATGTTACAGCACTTGAGCTGTAATTAAATCTCAAAATGAAACTGCAGATTGTTTCTACGAGTATGAATTGAAACCAAACACACATGACGTGTATTTCGTACTAAAAGATATAAAAAACATCAGCTCGATTCGATATCTGCGCTAAATTTCATTTGTAATAACAGTACCTTTTGCATGGTTTTATTTATATGGACTAGCCTTTTTGCCATTCGATATTATTCGCTGCATGGATACACTAAAAGCTAAATTGGTCCAGTAGTTAAATAGATTTAGCACGATCGAAACATCACAAAGGGAGGATAGAAGGGTCATGTTAACAAATGAAAACGTTTGTTTGACTATAATAATAATGTGAACTTTAATTCATAAAAGTCGAACCGCATAATTTTCACGCAGGACATTGATATTCTTCGAAGTAGGTACTTATTGATTAAATACCTACTGCCATATAATATACAAATACGTATCTATTTCAACAACCAATTTTCCTATTAATAAAATAGACACGAGTAAAATACGTCACATACTTATTCGTATTTGGTACCTACAGTATAAAGCCATAATTTACTCTTTGATCATAATATTATGAGTAATTCCAAATACTTGCTTTTTTTAAGTTCCCTAATGACGATAACTTCTACATACTCGTATGATCATAGAAACACTTTCCCAGAATCTCTAATATCATGGAACGTGGTGTCTGGTCGGTGCACGTGGCGGTGGGCGGCGGGCGGCGCGGGCGCTCGCGCTCGTCGCCGCTATGTGCGCGTGCAAGCTGCCCTACGCGACGCGCACTCTGACCTTGCTGCGTTACACTTCGCGCATTTCCTGCACGAAGCTGATGACACCGATACTTCTGATGCTCAAGAGCCTGGTAAGTGTTAACAGCTTGAGAAGATTAGCTAAGGAAAATCGCTTGTTGAGCACATTAAAAAAGTTATTTTGACCACATCCGTGCATCAGTGGTCAGTTATCTATAACCAATAAAACCAATTAGTGCGGGTGAAACGAATTGGGACAAAATTGGCCAACTAAAAAAGTTGTACAACGAAAAACTACTTTCAGCAATAACGTGACAAGACCCATCGGATTAACGTCGACTTGTGACTTTATTAAAGCAAACAGGCAATTACAATAGGTTTGAGATGATCGAGAGAATAAAAATGTTGAAAGGGAAAAACTTTGGGGAAAACTGTTCGAAATAATGCTCAATCATTTCACATAACTGTCATATTAAACAAGGTCTCTTACAATAATCACAATGTTACTGTCAAATACAAGTAGCTCAGTAGTTTAATAAGCAGCAAGTTTCCCAAAAATATTGCTTAAATAGGGTAAATTCACCAGTTGGAGTCCATACACGAGAGTGCAGTTCACGTGGCATTCGGTCGAGAATAGTTTTTAGCTACGTGGTTGGAATCTACAATACTACAGTAGTTGAAAAACTCAATACCAAAGATTTCAAATTGAAAAGTCTATTTTCGTAGTAAAAATATAGTTAGGGTAAGTTCACCAGTTCGCGTTCGTAAAGTGCACACTATTGTCAAATAGGCAGACATTCGTCTACATCATCTACAATCTTTAATTTCAAGGACTTTAGCTTCCCGCATTAATATTTTAGACACAAATCCGTGTCGAAAACATTAATGTATATCTGAGAGTCCAAAGGTTCTGGAATTAAAAACGGCACCACGACGTGTCCTTACATAGACTTATTCAAATCCTTATCGCAATCGCAAAGGCTTTACGTGTATACATTTTATTGCACGCGACTGATCTCTGTATTTTGTTTCTTCTTAGGTTGTGTGGAAGAAGACGACGCACTGCTAGACTCGACGCCCTTTCACTCAGGCAGCAGAACAGCTGCAGCGTTCACCCAGAGGCACGTGGAAGAGTCCTGGCTCCATCTCCTGCTCGCTGGCGACTTCACCAAGCTGAAGGACTTGACCGTCTGCAACTTCGACTTTTTGCTTGCTGCCGTAAGTCGTCTTTTTTTCATTTAAATAATTTAATAAGTTAAATGTAGATGAGATTTTTTATTAACGTGTTTAATGGTTCCCATGATTTTGAATCATCGCCCATCGTTTTATTTTTTCAATGATGGGATCCTTTGAAGTGCAGTGTGGTGTGACATAAACGGGCTGATTTTTTAAAATATTTTTATGTTCAGCAGCAACATCAATCTAATCTTATTTGTTTATATAAATCTATGCGATAAACTTATAAAGGTATATTTTATGTTCTACTTACAGCACCTGTGTGGTCTGTTGTACATAGTTAAAGCTTTTATTTTTAGTTCAATTATCACAACTAGAAATGCATCATTATTTAGAAATAAACCACCTACCACTACTTTGTTAAATGTATTTACTTTCGTTACGGTTAAACAACTTTTTGTTGTGAACTTTTCCAGTGCTGCAAAGAATGTGTTTTTCCCTCCATTTATTTCAGTAAAGAAGAGTCCGGTTAAAATTTACGGTTCTTCAGTGACATTTGATTTTATTTATTGTACGGTACATTTTAACTTAGCACTATTTTTACTCAGTTGCATTTTAGTGCAGTAATTCTTGTTTTTATCCGAGAAATCAACTGATTTGGATCAACAGAATGGAACTCCATTCTCGCTTTGGATAATAAAAAACGAAAAAATGTATATCAAGATCATCAAGAGGACTCTTATTTGCCAGTATAACTCGGATCAAGGAACTCGAAGGAGAAACTCTGTTCTTAATCGAGTTGAAGAACCTTCACTGTAGCACTGTCAGAATCTATACCAATGATAATAAATCATTCTATATAGTCAAACATAAAAGTTCTTGTTAACTTATTTTTATACATCTAACCAGTACCTACCACTGTAACAGTAGGCTCCAGTAAAACCTTCATCTATTACAACACCACAAATAGACCTATTACAAGCTTAATTTGATTTCAGAGCGGCACTTAAGATCTTTAATATCATAAACGCGCCACTAAGGGTCGTGCATAAGCCATTATCTATTTGGCTTCAAGCCAACCCCAAAAAGCTTTGTATTGACATTCAAAACTTTCAAGAATTAAGTTGACATCTTGCGATCTTTTTATAAAGCGGTTGTTTGTGAATTAAGTGAGTTCATCTTTTATACATGAATCTTACGCAGCGTTATGGGTACTTTAGAGACACATAGACTTTGTACAGTGATATCATAATATAGGACGTAATATTATCTACCTACTATATTTACAAAATGTGGCTACTGGACGAAGTCGTGATTTCATAAATTCCAATAAAGACGATAAAAGAATCTAATTTGATGCAGCGGGTTTGTCTTTTAAAAAAGCTATGTGCAATTGTGCATACATATTTCGGTGATTCATTTTTAGTAATAATTGTTTCTGCTATCACCAGGTTCAAACGGTGACAATATCATACCTCCGCTGCATCTTGGAACACGTCCGATGCTACATTCTAGACCGAGACGTGGAGTTGGTGTACGGTGCTGTGAGGAAGTCCAGTGACATCCTCACGAGGGATCCTATGCAGCTGGGCGCTCAGGTAAGATAACTGTTTAGACTGTTCTTGTCTGTCTTGATGTAATGTAACAATGTAGTGAAGATTATAATGCTATAATAGGTACGCATTGGTTTGACTGTGGAGTGCTCAGTTATTATTTATGTTAATAACAAAAATAGCGGCTTTTGAATTATTAAATAATAATAATAATAATAATAGGTGCGTAGGGATGTGACGACCCCATCGCCCACTGGTTTACCAGTGCAGTCAGTCTTCGCAGGGCAGCTTGTGGCGAGCTGTTGGTGAGTAGCGACACCACGGACCCGAGATCCTCCGAGAGTCGGTCAGGCCCTCCGTTTCCGGCTTGCCTTCATTGGCTGTCCGGAGTGGACCCCAAGGGGGGCCGCAGGACTCTCACCTCTGGCTTGCCTTAATTGGCCGTCCAGAGTGGGGCGTTAGAGCTATATGCTCGCAGGGTGGAAGTGAAAGATGCATAAGTCGCAAGTTGGTGAGGTGGTGAACCACCTCGCAGAAAGCGGTGTACACCTCTCGACACCCTGAGCCGACCACGCCAATGTTGCGCCCGTGCTGCCCGCGACCCTGGTGGCCGCTTAGAGTGGTAGCTGTTTTCGGGTGCCCATCCAGTGGGAGGCAAGTCACCGTCTGCCACTGGTAAAATTCTGAGACTTTATTCTTGGCATACGTCCGCAGTCTCAAACAATAGCCTAATAACCGGTCCATCATATTCACCCCATAAACCTGGCTTATTTTCTTTTTATTTATGCAATAGTTCCTGCATCTGCCGGGTGTTGTCTTTGGATAGATTCTATATCTATGCAGAGATAGAACCTGGCAGATGTTCCCATCACAAATTAGATAAAATGGTACCAAAAAGCCTCTGCGTGTTGGCTTTGGCCCCACGCATGCTTCAAAGGACCGGGTCCCCATGGGCCCGAGATCTTAAAATGTAAAAAATAATAATAATAGAGTTTATTTCCAAAAAATTTACATTACAACACTGTTTCTTACGGTCGCTGCACTAAGCTTGGCTTGTCTCGCAGCGGCCAATATGATATGCCAGGTAAACATATTATTTTTGGGTTGGACGCACGGTACATCATATATTATTATATTAGTATACATTACAATAACATGTTTTACAATCTAAAAATCTGTATAAACATTTTCCTAGTGAATGCGTTGGAAATTCCACTCAAAAAATGAAGTAGCGATAATTGCTCACCGGCCAGACATTTTAATTGCATCAGGTTGTGATCCAGTTTGCATTGACGTATCCCGGAGCTCGAATTTATCAGGAACTCGAAATATTCAACGCTCAAACAATTACGTGCTTCGACGTAACGATGATTTGATTAATAGCCTGATTTATACCACGTACGTTTTGACTTGATGCCAATTAGGGAATTAGGTTATCCACTAATTGCAAAAGCACAAAATGCCCGCAAAAAAAACCTGTTAAGTCACAGGTGAAATCGTATTTGAGTAAGTACAACCACAAAGTACCTACATAAGTAAGGCAGCGTGGCTCAGCAAAAAGACCGCTGAGTATTTACTTATTTATTTAAAGCAGACTTCAGCCACAATAATTGTCAGCTTTAATTTTTAAACTTTAGAAAATAAAAAAAAATCTTTAAAAATCTCTTAATCTTTTAATTTCACAAACTGTTTTCATTTCAAACTTGGACTTAACCCGTTAGGTTGTTTATGCGTTTCCTAAAATCGTACTTAGAAAAATTTGTGCTTCTGTCCATGCTTCTGTACATACCCTTAGCCACAACGACTACATAACAGCCATGTTGTACAAACGTTACGCTCAGTAGTTTAATCATCAATATGATACAAACACCCGTTGAATATTCATTGCTCCATTAGTAAAACACAATAATTACTCAGTACTTATAAACAAAGCTCTCGTAACACTTCATTTATTGACAACTCCGTATGATAGACCCATTGAGACGTTTTGAACTTTTGATCCATACTCTGATTTCCCTTCTGTCACAATATCCATATAAAATGTCTATTATCAGCACATTAACAAACACAAAACGCCTAAGTTGGGCACATGTCTCGATATAATGTCATTATTTAGTCGGGACATCGAACTTGAAACTTCTGCCGTTATTTAGTGTCCCTCAATGTGGACGAGCGTATCGATAAAACGTCAAGCACAGAGCCACAAATAAGGCTTGCTGCATACGTTGCAAACCTAATATTTGCTATTATTGTGAGAATAATAAATATCCATTTTATTCCTGTTTCGTCACAAATTTTTGAACCGTGTGGGGATCAAACCCGGGACCCCTGTGTATAAAAGCTGATTTCTAAACCATTTCACCAAATGGTCCTCATGTGGTGGTTTTTCTTTTGATTTTAATAAATAATATAATATTTATATATTCCCAATGATTGACTTTTTGTAAGTTCATAATCACCAATTAAAGCTATATTGAAAAATCTGTAAGATTTCAAATTCAACTCTCCTGGTTTGGCAATCACTCGGATTCTCTGTTTCCCGTTTTCGACCTTTTAGCAATTAAAAAAACTTTACTCATTTTTACAAACGTTTTTAAAAAATCAAATTATATCTTAAAACATTATTGCAGGCATTGCTCTTTAGTTTTAGGCGGTCTTATGTTCCTCGGTTTTGATGTATTAATAAAGATAAGCTATATAATAATAAGTTAAAAAAAGCATGTCTCCAAAGTTTTTGATTTTTATTACAAATGACAACTTCTCGTGTAAAGCATACCTAACTAAAGTCTCAAAATTAATTTCTCGCAAATGCCTACTCCGTTCCATTGTCAATCAATGCATAAAGGTTTCCGTCGCCAAAGACCATGTCCTTTGGAGTTATAACCGAGATGAGGGTATTGTTGTAGCAAACTTCAGAAATTGGCAATATTTAGCTTTAAGTACCTACACAGTGATAGAATTAGCAAAAAAATTACAATTCCTAGTACTACTAAGATTTGATAGTTATATTTAAACAACAGCTGCTAATCTTTGCTTATATGTAGGTATTACCAATTGAAAAAGTAATAATTTTAACTTGTCCTGATAAAGAGCGAACCAAAAGAAATCTTATTTGATACCTGTTGGTAAGACAACTACTACTGTCTTTTCATAAAAAGTATATTACACATAATAAATACAATAATATTAGCTAAAAATAATTAGAGTAATGAAGAGCGGAGTCTCCTGGCACAGGCAATATTATGCTTAAAAGGAGGCTCTGACAACTAGATTTAATAAGAACTTTTTGTTAATGCAAAAATAAAATATTTTTAATTTTTTTTTATTTAATAAATAATACTCCTCTAGGAAGATTTACTCATTGCTTAGGACCAACTGAAAAC
This sequence comes from Mecyna flavalis, assembly GCA_949319885.1. Lineage (NCBI taxonomy): Eukaryota > Metazoa > Arthropoda > Insecta > Lepidoptera > Crambidae > Mecyna > Mecyna flavalis. The sequence goes on from OX439430.1 coordinate 15,152,799, forward strand.
TCCCCTGATCTTCGAACCTTAAATTAAAGGCCTAATAATATATAAAGCCTACTATATAATATATTAGCGAAACACAGCCTCAGATATTACTCTGGTTTAATCAATATTTATTAATTTATTTGACGCATCAGTGCGTAGGTACCCCTAACCCAATTTGCATAACACTTCGGTCTTATTAACAGCTCTTTGATTATTCAATGCTTCAGTTATTTCCTAATGCAATTTGGCAGAATTAATTAACTATGAATTCGTGTTTAGTTTACCCATTTAAGATCCTCATTTGGCAGGTTATCTTTTATCCGAGATCACAATAGGGAATAAGGGAAAATATCGAGTGTGAAGGTAATTTTCTGAACTTAGTCACAATCTAAATCCAGTAAAGGAAGCTTTTAAAAGTTGGTTTAAAAGTCATTTGCATTCATTTGCTCGTACTTTTTGCAATTATATTTTTGAGAGTAATCTACCTCGTGTCGACGTGAGTGGCAAACAAAGATGTTTTGCCTTAAAACACCATTTGGGAACGTACGCTTTATTAAATAATATTTCGTAAGTAATAAAAGAAAACAGTAAACAGGACTTAGACCCCGTTTACTGTTTAATTTTGCGCTAGTAATAATTCAGTTCAAATATACCTACTTAAGAGCAAAAATGTCACCCCTGTATTTCTTTCAACAAATTTTCAGCAGAAATCAACTAAGGTATTCAGGAAAGTTCGATTTATAATAATATTGGATAATACATAGTATCTTGAGTAAGTACTCAAGGGAAAAACTGGAGTCGCCCCCTGTTTCTTGTAACTTATTTTCAGCATAGAATCAACTTATATTAAAACTGGAATTGTTATCAGTATAAAGGATTTTAAATTATACCAATACCTATATAATTTATGTACTTATAGATTCTATGAAAGAAATAGATTATGAAAAACTTTATTATTTTTTTATTTTCATAACAAAACACTATTGATATAATATTTTAATCATAAAAAAAAAACATAGAAGTCTATCGGTGTTTTTTTTTTAGAAACATTCTTTCTGTATTTAGTACCAATAACTTAAAAGCGCTTGCCAAGACACAGATTAAACCTAATTTACATAAGTTCCGTAAACTGAACCAATCTTTCACGCTTAAAGGGTTTATAGTTTACTTGTTTGTACAACTTTTGTACCCTTAGCCTAGATTTGAACGGGAAACTTTTGAGTTTGTTTAGGGTATCGACCAAGTATGCAGTACAATGTTTAATGTTAGTTTTAAATTAAAACTAACATTAAACTTTTGATATTATCATTATAATTTTGATCACTTTTCATTAAAACTTTTAATGAAAAATTGATCGAAACGTAAACAAACCGTAATATTCACTTCAGGTCAAATCGGCAAAAAAAAGAGCTTAGTGATATGTTAGCAATTTAGTTTTGAAACATTTTGCTCAACGTTATTAATTATTACAGAATATTAAAATAACTTAATTTTTTTTTATTTAATAAAGAGACAACAACTAAGTAAGCATCTTAGTTATCTAACAGATAAATTTTCAGTGAATAAAGTGGATCTAAAGTATTATATATCATACAGATAATTGCGTGGCTTCGGCCAGCAGTGGCTCGTCGAGGAGTTCTGGCTACGCTGGTCACCTCGGCGATGGCGTGGTGTGACGGCTACGACAAGCCTCTACTGGTGCCCTTGAATGGATGGTGAGTAAGACTAGTGGTAGTCATACATAAGTAATCAGTTTTGATGATTTGCAAGGGATGTTCAAACATAAATATAACCTAGACAGATTAAGTTTTAAATAATTATATCTATAACTACGTATGTACCAAAACAGGTTCCTCGATAGAATAGCCATGATATTTTGAACGTGAAATGTTTAAAAAAATCAATAATTAAGTATGTATCTAAAAATATTAAAAAAGTACTTTATTCAAATCTCGTGGCGCAGCTGTGACAGTGGTTCGTTAGCGATAGCGAAAGTCAAGCTACCTACGCCGCGGTCGGTTAATGGATGGGTGACCATTCAGACCATATTTAGTGACATTAATTTCGAGCGTCTCCGTGCTTCGGAAGGCACGTTAAGCTGTTGGTCCCGGCTGATATTTACTATAATGTAAATATTAGTCGTCAAGCCTAGTCAGAGGCCATTTGGCGGCTTGATAACATCTGACATTAAGGTTGGTCACTTGCCTTACGCACCCCTCCACCAACCCGCACTAGGCCAGCGTGGTGGAGTATGGCCCACACTATCTCACAATTGAGATAAGGCCAGTGTCCCAGCAGTGGGAACGTATGTAGGATTAAATAGCATTTTCTATAAATAGACACAATTTTCCTTTACTGACCACATAGATTCCAAGTACATAAAATTTTCATAATAATCTTCGTAAAACATAGCTCAATAAAATGATTTCAAATAACATAGTTTTATTGATAGGCATTTTTAAGGCACTTCATAGGCAGGCGTTCTTATCGGAAGCCCTTCTACGACGATTACCGTAGACAATTTACATAATTTAAGGGTAACTATTCTCATTTAGATTTTAAAATAAATCGAAAGGCTGATATGATTTATTTTAAATTTTTGGCGCTAGTGTGCGATAAATTTGCTTATAATGTACCATAACATTCCACTTGTAGCTTCTAATATCGCAATGAAATTATCGTTAAAATGATGCCGTTTAGCGGTAGACAATTACCTTGCGGTACACCATCACAAACCCGACCCACGAGTATGATCGACTATTGCCCTTAGTTTAATTTTGGAAAGCAACAAATAAATTGGAAACCAATACCACTAACCTCTCTAGTTAACCCAAACTCCTTCCTTAATTCCCTGTTTGTCTTTCCCGACCTGTAACCGGTGACCAATTAAAAGGCACGCGTGTGTAGGCACTACAAACATACCCGCGGGGAAAGATCAATACGCCTAATTCCACTGTTCTGTGCCATCGTGGACCCGGGCCGAATTAATGCCATTAGTGGGAACTAGCTTTGAATACGTATACGGTTGGGACCGTGTAACTAACTACTACTGAATGGGCGATAGGCGACGGTACTCCATTACTCAGGGTACGTGATGTGATAGACGCGTTTCAAAGAGATTTGACTTTGGAGCATCATTTGATGTTGCATTCGTTTGTAAGACGATTTTTATATAGACTAGATTATGCGTTAACTAGCCAAAGTAGCTGAGTTCGAAGATGTCGTCCCACTTGTGTTTTCAATGATTTAGTAGAAATTTTAGAAAAGAACGCGGAGTGGAGTGATGGCGCAATCCATATTATGACAGTAGTTAAAGGAGCCACTGGTCTATCTTTTGACTTTGCCCTGTACAAAACATCTCTTTTACATAAAAGTCTATTTTCCTCTCATCTTTGTATTTTGTTGTAAATTAGCGAATATTTGACTTACAATAATTTGACGCCATAAACCATTTATTTTTCACATGTAAAATCATTTTTACTGCGGTAACACAGCTTGAAAATTAACATTCTATACTGTCTTAATGAAGTTTATTTCCAATGTAAATAGGTACCACTCGTAATAATAATATTCGTCATTTAGATTGCACCTCGATCGTAAGCGATCGGGTTTACTAATTACCCCTATTCAAAGTTGTATTGAACCGTACCTGTAAATAAATTGCTTATCCCCAATAGTACAAACGACAGTTACCTTAATAAAATTAATGCCTCCACTACGTCACTGCCCGCCCGGCTCCGTAACACAGCCGATTAATTTCACTTGTGCTAATAACATAGAGCACCTCAGGCTTAATTTCCCTTTACGCTGACGTCCGTCGCGTTTGTCGGTGGCATAGAAAAATCTCCCCGGACGTCCGCTTTGCGGAGTGGCACATATAACTTCATGTTTATTTTTACGCTAGCTAGACCGACGTCAGAGTAGGAAATCAAGCCTAAACATTGCCGATCGGCCGCACCTGCGAGCCGAACCGACACGCCGCAACCGACTTGGTAATTACGATACGTTGCTGCGTGAATGCTTTACAATCCAATTCTATAAAAAAATAACTTAATATCTATGTAATTCAGGCACGAAAAACCTTGAATTACTTATACGTTTAATAGCCCACGTAGCCATTATAAAAGTGTCCTCCGGAAAAATTACGAAAAAGGATTTATAATGGTCTTCCCCGCGGGAGTAATTTGCACCGCCACAACGGAATTTGTGCAAACTTTGCCAATTATTCAAGAGAGGACCTTTTCGGTACCGCGCCGCGTGGCTTTCCATCCAATTGTTTGTCTTAAATACTTTTGTTTGTACGAAAAACAAAGCGCTAAACTTCGATTTATTGTCTTCGTTTCGAAAATATATATTTACTGTTATTTCATTTGTACGTGACTGACCATGATTGTTTGTTCAATCTTTATTTTAATTCAGTAGAATTTCATAATGGGTCGATACAATATTAATATCTTAGTGGCACATGCCACATTGTACATACAATTACACGTTAATTATTAACTTAACTTATGATGACAATTCCCCGACTGCGACTGACAAATATAATTAGAAATCAATAGGTAGGTACACCGACGGATTGATATAATTAAGTACAACATTAAGTAAATTTTGCATCCGGTATGGATTATGTGAACTATGTGGTAAACAATACTGATTTCAAAGATTATTTCTGACATTTAATTTCGTAAACATTAGTAGATGATGTAAAAAGAATAAGAATAATGTGTAAATGTTGCTATCAGAGCGTTTAAACATCCGACTATTACAAAAAAATTGGTAATAGTCGGATCTCTCTTTCACCCATTTATGTATTTATTACGATACAAAAAAAGAAACAGCAGCTGCGGTTGAAACATAACTGTGAGAAGGTTTGAGATGACAAGCAAAAAGACTATAAAATGTATTTACCCGTAATAAAGTTGCTTTTCATAAAACACAACATGATTTTAAATATGGCAGCTACGGTTGATGATAAATTAAAATTGAGGGTATCAGAAAAATGAAACTCCCGTGAGAGCAAACGAACGCTCACCCATTTTACTTGTAACCGCGGCTGGTATAACACGATTGTTATGTCAAGTAAAAAGAAATTAGATATAATGGAATTTAATCGTCTAAAGTTCGATATTATCGGGAAATTGTTGTCTAAATAATATATCGTTGCCGTGCCCCAGTATACCTATTCCCCGGGACATCGCCGTCATCCATTTCGTTTATGGATTTTGTTACGGAAATCAGACTTGAAGTTTATCGCAAGGTCACCTTCAGACTACCTCGTGGTAAATGTAAGTAATTTTTTGTTTTAAAGAATGTTGAGTGATTACGAATTTCATAGTTTATATTACTCGAAGTTTTAGTTTTGTAATTATCCAGCGCCAACAAAAAAATAGTAACCATGGGTGTTTTTTACTGCGAGATGGCACGGTAGTTTAGGAAGGACTACAACGAGACGTAGTTTCTCGTAACGGTTTTCTTTATTGTTTAATTCTCGACAGTGCGTAAATATTCTGTTTTTGAAGAATATCACTTTACTATACATATTATACCTACTCATTTTGTATTAATCAGAATAACACGAAGCCTGTTTAGAATCTCAAGAGTCAAGCGCATTTTAGTACCTTTTGTGTCAATCCGTTTTTAGAAACATTATAACTTTCATGAACTCCAACCAAAATATGTATTGAGGTGGTACGTGGTACCGTCAACACACATTCTTATGCTAGCCATACACCATCAAGCCTATCGTCAAATCGGCTTGATGCGATCGATTGGATCAAGTAGACTTGACCGTGTGTGGGCGTGGATTGGCTTGACAACTCTGGTTGTCATGCCAATCCACGCCCACACACGTTCAAATCGGCTTGAAGCGATCGATTGGATCAAGCCGATTTGACGATAGGCTTGATGGTGTATGGCCAGCATTACTAAAGACATTGCTAAGGAATAGAATGATGAATGGATCATTTCAATCTTGATATTTTTTTCTGTACGGGATAAACTAGACCATCTATCAATTCACAGCTTTCCCATGTTTATCCTCGGTCTCATATTCGTCACCCATAAGCGTCGTATATGACGCATACATTACTGCACCGTTATATAACACTTGTGCCACTTGAACGTTATTGAAGCAGTAAAGCTCGGTGATATACGTCTATTTTTAGAGGCGATCATATAAAAGTCTCACGTACGTTTTCCACTAGCGGTGTGGGGAAACGTCCTGAAAACCTGCTAAATTCGGATAAAATGTGTAACCAAGATCCGATCGGTCTGGTCACGAGATCTGTTGGCGGCAGCTTCATAATATTTGGACTTAAATCTTACATCAATTTTCACGCTTACCCCGACTCGTGAAAGCGTTCGGAAAATCATGAATATAAAAGTCTCACGTACAACGGTAGCACGTACGAAGTATCGAACGCAGCGATCGTTCAGGCTCCTTGGACTTTGCTTTAATTAATCTCCTAATCGTCCTGTTTATCTATCCCATTAACTCTGGCGATACCGTGATGAATGGGCTCATCGAGATGAACCAACAGGAAAAATGGTAGCGGTCTCCATCACAGGAAATTAGATTACCCTCGTATATTTTTTATTCTACGGAAAAAAATATATTTGACTCGTTCGTTGATAATACGGTTCTGCTTTATTTTACCGTTTTGATTCTATTTAATACGACGAAGACGCAACGTTGTCATAATTCGATAGAAAATTAATTCAACTTGGGTTTGAAAGGAGAACTGCCGATGTTAAAAGGGAACAAAAGTTTGGACGCCTTACTTTCAAGGCAACGCTTCTAAAAATGGGCTCGGAACAAAGTACCTACTAATAACATTGCTTTATCAGACAAAGTTTCGGGGCTTAATTTTACGATCCTTTAATCTTTTATTGAGCTACTGATGGGTAGTACGTTTTTTATTTAAATGTTCAAGATATAATAACAAAACAATAAGGTAACAAATAAAATCTTTTATATAAAGTTTTATATTGACAGTTTAATTAAAATTAATACATATATTGTACTGTATAAATTTTAATGAGACAGGCAGTAAATTTACGTCAAAATCAACAAAATACCTATTTATTTCATAAGGGCCATGCCAAGAATGTTCGTCACAATTCACACCCAAAAGTATAAAATACTAAGAGTAAAATTTAATACTAAACTATTCTCAAAATTAAATTACCTAAAACAGGAAAGTAACACGTGGTTCAATAAGTCCCGAGACTAAGTACTAAAACAAGGTTTTTTTTTATAAAATTATTTTTTATTCATCAACGTAGTCTCCTCCAAGAGCGATACAGTCCTTCCAACGCTTTTCTAACTTTTCTATCCCATGCATGTAGAACGATTTGTCTTTGGCTTCAAAATAAGCCTCCGTTGCTGCGATAGCTTCACTATTTGAGTCAAATTTCTTATCCTGGAGCGTTTTTTTGAGATCTGCAAACAGCCAGTAATCACTGGGGGCCCAGTCTAGCGAATAATAGGGATGAGGAAGCAATTCAAAGCCCAATTCATTTATTTTGGCCTTCGTTCTCACAGACTTGTGACAAGGCGCGTTGTCCTGGTGAAAAACCACTTCCTTTTTGTTCATTTGATGCCATTTATCCGCAATTTCGTACTTCAATCGCTCCAATAATCACATGTAATAGTCACTATTTATATTTTGCTTCTCTTTAAGGTAGTCGATGAAAAGTATTCCATGCGCATCCCAAAATATAGACGCCATAACCTTACCGGCCGATTTCTGAGGCTTCTGCCGCTTCGGACGGCTTTCACCAGCCGCTCTCCACTCCGCTGACTGCCGATTGGATTCCGGAGTAAAATGGTGTAACCATGTTTCATCCATTGTCACATACCGACGTAAAAAATCCTTTTTATTACGATTCATCAGAGCCAAACATCGCTCTGAATCATTGGCACGTTGTTCCTTTTGAAAAGCTGTAAGCAAACGCGGCACCCACTTGGAAAAAAGCGTTTTCATGGCCAAATTTTTATGTAAAATAGTAAAACACTACCAGCTGAAATCTTTAATATCTCGGCTATCTCGCGCACTTTTATCTTCCGATCTTCCATTACGATTTTGAGGACTTGGTTAATATTTTGTTGAGTCACTGCTTTATTTGGACGACCTGAGCGTTCCCCATCATTTGTGTCCATGCGACCGCGTTTGAATTCGGCATACCACCGACAAATGGTTGCTTTAGAGGGAGCTGATCCCGCATAACATTTTATAAGCCATTGCTGTGCTTCAACGGTATTTTTTCCCATTAAAAAACAATGTTTTGTCAACATGCGAAACTCGTTTTTTTCCATTGTATCGAAACTACAAGCGTAGCGTCACATAAATGGCTGCAAAATCAATATTTTAATGTTCCATTTTTAAAAAGTTTATACATATCTTTTATTTAAGGGCAAGAACTTTTTAAAAATCAAAAGTGTTTTTAATAAAATGCGCCATTTCCAAGTTAGTCTCGGGACTTATTGAACGATCTAGTATGTACCTACCTACCTCAGATTTGTTTATTTTATAAATAAAGCGCGACAAAGGTCGAACCTCTATTTAATTTTTAACAAGAGAATGTAGGATCCTCAGAAAAATTGCTTTAGTACTTCTTCTGAGGTAGGATCATCTCATCTAGCTGGCATTTGTGTTCTAGACATTTCTTTTTTTAATTTGTTCAATTGAATTAAAAACCATTGAGGGTGTCTGACGTTTTGCGCATTTAACATTACACGTTGTATTAATATTTGTTTTATCTCACAGGCTACAGCCACCAATAGCATCCACAGTACGCGTGGTATCAGTGGGGGGCTCCACTCCTGGTGCTGGGGCGAGGCTTCTCCAGCTGGCCCCGTCAGGACAGCATCTGGTCCTGGCTCCGTCGGCTGGTGACCCTCAGCTATGGCACGTCATGTCTAACTCAAGAGTGCACACCTTCAAAGGTATGTTTAGCGAAATAAAAATCAAATCAAATCAAATCTATTTAATAAAATTCTTAGAACTATTCTATTAGCTAGTACAACAATTTTCTTAAGATCTAATTAACTTTATGAGCCTGAACTAGGAAATCCTGTGTTTCAGGCGAAAATCTAAATTAAATTATAATGATCTACAAATAATTATATCACTTAGTGAAATAGGTAGGTGAAAATAAAAACTAAATGCTAAATAATATGGAACTATACCTATTTTATAATACATATTATCATTTATCTATCTACTTCAATACAGTGAATAAATTCTCTGTATCCTCGTAGGACATACATTTGAGGGCATCTTGCAGTTTATTTTTACATTTGTTGTAGCAAAGTGGATATAGGTTACATAGTGCATTCAATCTATTGTAGAGAAGTGGACCTAGAAACATGTAAAATGTAAAAATAAATGTAAAATCATTATAATCTTCCTGCCCTTGTCCCGTACTGAACAGATTCGAAACTAATTTTGTAGCAAACTTTAAGTAGGTATTATTTACCAATTTGTGTCTCTGTGATTTATTTTTAATAAGAATTTGCAGGGAGCTAAATAGTTTCACTGTCCATAAATGAACTCTCGCGAATTTAGTGTTTACATTATAATGTTTAATCATGTTTGTGTAAATGTTTGACAAAATTTTGATGTAGTAGACATTTCTAAATTTATTTTTGAGTATAAGAATACAGTAGCTGCTTTACATCAGGTACCTACATAGATTATGAGCCTATTTCTCAACTGAAATAATATGAAAAAGTATCATCAATATTCAGGGGAGGCAGGCCCTTATTTGCTCGCTCTTCGGCGGTATAATAGAGAAATAGACAGATTCTACTTTGGCGATAATGCGTAAAATACATGCAGCACTATCAATTCGCATTATGTCTATTACAAATCTCGACATCATTGTGCTTGTTCAATTAAATTATTTAACACGCCGTTTACTTATGTTTAAATTTAATATTCCATTATTATTTCACGAGGTACACAGCAAGGTATGGATGTAATTCAGGAGCGTTGTTTCGAAGACAAGTTGGGGATGATTTTCCTCTCAGTATTGCGTCTTTATTTCCAAATAGGGTTACCAGAGGAGTTATAAAAGTATTATATACCCACTCAAACGTCCGCGCTCGTTTCGCTAGGTTGTCAGGACAGTCCGCGAGTCACGTGATACGCGCAAAATAAAATCGATAGGAGACGTATGCTAAATAAATGCTTATTACTCAGTAAATAACTCAAATATCGCAAAATGAAAAATACTACTGAAAGGCTCATTAGTTGACGATTTTTAGGCGATAGTTATGTTTGATTTTAACATTATATTCTATTAATGATCTTACAGTGAACTTTAAGAAATGCTAATTTTGTCCTAGTTTTCAATTTAAATATTTTTTTTATTAGATATTTTTGACGTTTACAATATTAAAACAATTTTGGGTTTTAGGTAATTTAATAGCCTTTCATTTGGAACCAAAATCCCATTATAAATCATCTTAAAAATTTACAAATAAAATAAAAACTAAAGCTACATGATCTGTGAAATCGAAGTTCACGTATGGTAAATTGTCTAATCCAGAATGAAATATGGAATATTTCAAGAAAGTATGGTAATAACCAGGCTATAATATTAATAAGTTTTCATATTAAAACATTTAATTACGATATAATATAAAAACTTTTTTAGATCTTCCAATTATTCACTAATAAAAACACAGAGTCACCGACCTATTTTTAATCCAAATTTTTACTTCAAAACTGACTGGAATCGCACATAATGTTATAAAATATGAAAATATGTAAGATTATGAATATTTTGATATACAAAACAATAGTATTTTATTACTTACGGCATAATTTCTCGAATAAAATAGCTGGAGTCACTCGCGCACTGATCCACAAAAACAACAAGCAACTTGACAATTTATTTTTTTTGTAGCCATGAGCCGAAGTTATGTTCCACTTGAAATAAGGTGTGGTACATATCATAGAGCGTCAAAAACTAGCAACACTACAGACTATAAACATCCACAGCGATAAGAAAAAGAAAAAAACAATCGGCGGGCGCGAATTCTTAAAAATGTAACTGTAGTTACACGGACTGTCCTGGGGTATATGGTCTCTGTAACTGTGGTTACAGTGGACGTATGAGTGGATACTTACCTGAAATAAATATATTTTTTACATCACCTTTGACATTAAATCTTTGAATTTCGAGAGGTCGTCAAAGGTCGTGTGTTTAATTCCCGCCTTGAGACTAGTTGGTACTTGGACTTTTTCTGAGTCCACCTTAGCTTCATGTGAAATCCATAATAATAGTGGTTAAAAAAAAAAAAGAGTGATTCTCGTTTTATGAGCTCCCAAGCTCCTTTAAATCCCAAGCGTAGTATCCACTGACATATATCTTAATAATATATAAAACTCAAAGGTGACTGACTGACATAAATAGATATCAACGCACAACCCAAACCACTGGACGGATCGGGCTGAAATTTGGCATGCAGGTAGATGTTATGACGTAGGCATCCGCTAAGAAAGGATTTTGATCAATTCCCTCGGGAACGGGAACCACGCGGGTGAAACCGCGGGCGCCCGCTAGTAGGACATGTAGGTCTGTGGTAGTATCATACCCGAAGCGATATAGCAACCCTATCAGCCAACTACTAACGAGGGTAAACTTATGGCGGGTAAGGAAAATAATGCACATCCCAATACAAGTAAATATGCGAGTAAACTTTCTGAGATAATGGTGGTATTAGATTAGAATCACCCGCTGGAGGTATGGTTGACGGCGCAGTCTTAGTGGCCACAATTAAATCTATGTAACTGTTATCGTTATCACAGGCAGTAAAACTGCGTCATTACCCCTACAATTCGCATTAAAAGTTAAAACACATCATTTCAAAGAAGTAAACGTCAGAAGAAAACTAAAGCACGAATACAGATACCGTATACAATGTAGTTTATTTATTTATTTGAATTCGCATATAACGTAGCGTAGTTATGTGCTTACTGAGGATTGTTAAAACACATTATTAAAAAAAAAGTTACAATTAGATACTTAAATATTTGAACTTTTAATAGGTACTCGTATCAAAATGTCCAGAACATTAAAAAAAAAATGTGATGTTTTGGCTAGAAAATTATAAACGTAACAAAAAGAAGTAACCATCCTATGCGAAAGCCTGTTTATATTATTCTACGTTATAATCTAACCTTTTTTTTTATAACGTACGCAGTGACCAATTTTATGTGCGTATATCAACCAATAACTTTTTTTTTCTTTCACTGCCAATAACACGTCAATATCGGGGAAACGGGCACACATATAGATATAATGTTACGTACATAACCAGATGCCTCACAAAAATTGATTGAGGTAAAATATTTTCAGCTGAATACATTCTATATTTAGAGCGTCGACACAAAAATAAACTCCAATTATTCAATCAAGTAAATAACTTGACGAAGCAATAATGCTCTATTCATGAATACTTGGGAAGTGATAGTAATTTTCCATGAGTCCAAAAATACACTTGTTCATTGGTATAAGCAAGTTGCGAATCATAAATTATATCTAGAAAGAAAACATAACAAACACATAACTCTTCTAAGATTTAAGACAGTTACTGCGTGTACAATTCTAGGGCAAGTGTTTTTATGTTATTTTAATTGGCTTACAGGCACACAGCTTACCTGATGCTAACTGGATCCTGCGACCTATTCTACTATAGGAAAGTTGATTAATATTCACTGTCTAAAATCTAAAATCCCAGTAAAAACTTGTTCTATAATTATTTCCATTAAAACTAGGGTATATATAAAACTTAGTTCCCAGTGTTCCCTTGGTTCCCACGTGCCAAGTATAATATTACCCCAGAGGCCAGTCTACTAAAGTTGATAAACGTAAAATTAGATGTCACTTATTTTTTATATGAGTACATAATATCCTGACCAGGAAAATAAAAAACCTGCTCTGGAGGCGCCACATTAGCTATGCCACATTGGCGCAACACTAACTTGGTTGCTATGGTTATACTCACAAATAACTCACAATATTTATCCAATATTAACAAGGCTCGGTTGACAATCGACATCACTCTTAAACAGAATAATAATGAATGTTGCACCTTATTGTATTTTTATCTAATTGTCGCCACTTGAAAAAATTGGTTCCAATTATGTTTCCGTAATATGGCGAGGATTTTTATTTTATTGGTCGGGCGGGACTTACAATATTAATTTATTTAGACGTAGTTGCCATATCAGACACCACTTAAGTATCGTACACGTAGGTACTCGTAAAAATGATTATATTATGAAAGTAATAATAAAAGAGTGTTCAACAAATACACATTATTATAACTAATAAATGTTTTATGACGTGACGTTTACCTATTATAATTATAGAAGCCTTTCGTATGTTTTAACACATATTATCCAGACAGATGATAAATTTTGTACATTAACTTGTTTCACTTCGTGTGTATCACTTCGCGAGTTTCTACTTAAGTTATGTAGAAAATTATTTACAAAAATAAAGGTAAATGATGAATTATTTGTTTTATCTGTTTTTTGGTACTAGGCTAGTACCAAAAAACACAAGTACACTTAGTACTACTAGCCTATAATACAAGCTATACATATAAAGGCTAGATCGTACTGTGTTGTGAATTTAGGATTTTTATTAATATTTATTATTTGATTGTCATCCCATTCTATATGCCAGGAGTTGTGGCTATATTCTGCTAATAAAATCTTTCAAGAAATTTCTCTTCTGTTCACAGTTTTTACAAGTTATGATTCACTAAAAGTTGGATTATTCAAAAAAAAAATGTAAACACAAACTGAAAATGGCAACATTAATATCAACGAGAACCTACCGGACTTGTAATTGTAGTAATGGCTTCAAAAACGATTAACTATATTGGACGCTCTGCCATTTCAATATTGGATTGCCTTCACATGCCCTTACTTTCCAATTTAAACACAATGTCAAAAATTATTATTCATGTGTAATTATGTTGTAGTCGTGTGTAACTCTTCACTGAAACGACTCAGTGATTCAAATCTTTTAAGTGATTCACTGATCCATTCGGATCAACGCCTCAACAAATGAATCATTTGAAACAATTGCATCTTCTTCTCAATTTGCTTACTGAGTCGCTGACACAAACGAAATGAATGAACGAAACGAAACGAAAGATCTGACTGTTGGGCTCGCAGAGGTTCGGGCGGATTCGGACGACTTCGGTGAACGCTTCACGCGGAGTCGATGATCCAAATGATTCAAAAGATTCGTTTCACTGATTCGAATCTTTGAACTGATTCAGATACAAATGATCCATTCTCAACCAAGATACGCTTTTGCCACGCCTATATGTTGTTAGGGATGCAATTGATTGATATACGTGCTGGCGTAAGCAAACGCTTCAAAACTTTGTACCTACCTACTTTTGCAATGAAATAAAATATTAGTGTAAACACATATTATTCGTAATATAAAAACACTTTTCTGTATTTTCTATTTTTTTTCCCGCGTAGATGTAAATATTTCATATTAATAAATTCCAGGTTTATTTTTCGTACTGAAATGAATATTTTACAATTCCTGTATAATAAAACCTATCAAATATCTCTCGAAGGCGTTCAAGACGCGAAGATTGTCCCAGTTTGTATATCTTATAAAAAATTATTCCCAAAGAAAATGATGCGACAACGAAATATTCGCTCGGAGACGCAAGCCGTTTATTGCTAAAACAAACAGAGATCTACACGCTCGGCAAACAGCACAGTACAAGCACGGACGAGTAAAAAAATAAGGACTCCGCGCCTTCCTGCCTGAACAGTGAAGCAGGTTTTGAACCTTTGTGCATATGTGGGGTTAATTACACGAAATAACTTAATACATTCTGGCTTACCTATGAAAAGTGACTCCTTGACACTTGTTTTGAGATGTCGTATTGTTTTCAAACCACATGAAGGCATCTTTTACTAAATTGGAGAATAGCACATTGGCGATCGGGCGCCTAGGTGTTGGGCTTGTCTTGGTGTAAGTGTGTGAGTGAGGGCACGTAATATTTACCATATGACTGGCTTATTTGCGTGGTTAATTTTTGTGCAGGCAACGCGGAATCCTTATTTTTTACTCCTCTGTGAGTACAAGGCGCGCGGCGCCATAGCCTGCGATGTAATGTAATTAATTATAATTATGTATTTAAGTGCGTTGTCGTTTCTAGACACGCGCAATCTCTGCTGACGACGCCTTTGGGAATATTAATACGATATTATATGCAGAATTCGAATTTTGCGTCCGTCACTCAAAACGTTATTTAGTTACTGTTCGTTTTGGTAATGGAGTTATCTGGAAAGACGATACAATGTGATTTTACAATACTGAAATGAATTGAAACCTAACTCAAATTCCAGATAGTAATAGGTTATAATTATGCTAGCGACTAGCTACAAGTACCTAATTGTATGGAGTATAATGGCATTTGCAAGAATCGTTCTGCAGTTTTTATTACTGAAATGAATTGATGATTAATATGAAAAGGAAAGGGGAAATAAAAGACACTGGAATTATTCATAAAAACCTATTTATTAAGTAAACACGAGGTGATTTAATAGCAATCGAAATTCATTAATTTCAAGATGATTTCAAAATGAACATACTTAAAACTGTCTTATTGCTACATGATGTGCAATAATGTGCATGCAACCGTAAATACAGTTAAAATTTTGTTACAGGTCATTCAGGCAGAATACTCTGCATGTGTGTGACTAGGGAATCACAATATCTGCTTACGGGGTCAGAAGACACCAGTGTCATCGTGTGGGATCTACATACGCTGGCTGTCAAGACGAAAATACTGTAAGTTTCAGTTCAAAGATTATTATTAGTAAATATTGTCTTTTTTTACGCTCCGCTGCTTCGCTGCGCTTCTGCGGAAAATCTTTCATTTTCTTCAAGATTTGCACTGATTGTATAGTGTCTACATCTATTCGTTTTTAATTTCCTGCACCGACTTAGCTCTCAATGCTTATATTAACTGCTTTGCTCGCTCCTGAGTTATTTTAATAATAAATTCTTCTTATTACTGTAACTGATTGTGCAGGGAACATATTGCACCAGTGCTGTGCGTGGCAGCGATCGTCAACCGTTCACTAGTCATCAGTGGTGGGGAAGACTCGGCTGTCATTGTCACGTCACTCGTCGATGGAGCTTTGGTAAGATGCAGTTATTATCAGAATGTTGAGGATATACGGGCAAC
Organism: Mecyna flavalis; assembly: GCA_949319885.1. Lineage (NCBI taxonomy): Eukaryota > Metazoa > Arthropoda > Insecta > Lepidoptera > Crambidae > Mecyna > Mecyna flavalis. The sequence continues at coordinate 15,169,030 of OX439430.1, forward strand.
TCGAAACGGGGGAAATTATGGACTTTGATACAATTAAACAAGGTTCCATGCATACAGGCTTCAGTCTTAATTTTAATAACTTAAGCAATAAAGTTCTAAACTTATTAGATAAATATTAACTATTAACTAATTACATAAAATGAAACGTTATTCTAAACTTTATCGTGAAAATGATTATTGATAGCTAGTCAGAACTGACTTATAAACTATGTACATAAATCTGTTGTTGTGTGTAAATATACAAAACAAAAAGGAGGATTATCATAATTTTAATTAAATGCTTTCGTAGAAACACTTCGAATAAACGTGCAATAATCTGATACTGCATTAATTTATTATTTGGTACGAGATTACCGATGAACATGAATTAATTAATCAAAACAAGTCAGAAGCCAGGCCACAACAATTATCGTATGTTATATATTATATTTTGTACAATGTGTCTGCTTATCTGAGCGAATAATATCATTGATAATGCTATACAAACAATATCCACATAATTAGTAGGTACCCATGGTTGGACTACTTCTGCCTGATTCGAAATTTTGACGAGTATGTATAACGCCTCGATGGTCTAGTGGTTTAAGTACCGGGCCGAGATCTCGAGGTCCTGGGTTCAATTCCCGGGTCGAGCTAACTTTGTGTCGGTTTTTCCGGACACAGCTCGGGTTTGTGATCACCAATCCGCATTTGGCAAGCGTGGTGATTAAGCCAATACCCATCATTGTAGCGATAACTTGATTTCAAGGATGGAGGCCTTTGCCCTGCAGTGGGACATTAATAGGCTGATGTATGAGTAATAATTATTATGTGTGTCCTTATAAACAAAGATAATTTGATTTTGACTGCCTTGTAATATGATATAAATAATTTCTGTTAAAATCTGCTAAAGAAATTATAGCAGATTCCCTTGCCAATTTTAACCAGTTGGAAGTCGGTACCTGTTGCTGACGTGTGTCGACTAAGGTTTATTTTTTCTAATCGATCAGATTATGATCAAATCAGGTGAATAAATTATACCATTTCAACAGAACACGTGGTTCTTCGTATTTATAGACCACTTAAAAAAATGTCTGTTTAAATACAAACTAAAGAAGAGCTAGGGGCAAGATAACAATCAGTAGTTGAAGTGAGTCAATAAAGTTGGTCTCGGGGAATATGCGCAGCAATATTCCCTTCAAACTTGAACAAAGTATTGCTAGATTTATTACAACTCTGAGTGTAACTTTCTTGGTTTGCACCGAGATACTTCTGTTTATGAATATAGGTATTCAAAACTTTTCTGTGACTATAAAAGCAGTAATAAACTAAATGGAAAGTGCTTGCTTGCTTACTTATGCATTACTCTGTCGAGTGCGTCGAGAAATAAAGAGATTAATAACAACTGGTTTTAATAACTCTTTTCCCGCGGTAAAAGTATTACCGTGTCTTAAATTTTGTGATCATTGTATCCTGGACACGCGGCATTGCATGGGATGGGACGGAGGAGGAGCCATTACAAGTTTTTGTTAAAAGATATTTCTGAGGGTACTTTATTGTAATAACCATAAAACTCAATGGACCCTTAAAAGTGGTTACCTACTTAAAAAGATGTAATTTCCACTTAAAACTTGAGCCGTTGTGCTCATAAGTAGTTATCAAGGGTAATTATTAAGCTAAAAGTCCATCAGACTTATAGACTGAGCGTTATTAAAACAATAAAATAGCTTAGCCGCAATATATTTCAAAGAAAAAAGGGCAAAGCAGTGAAATTAAACAGGCTGAGTAAATAAACAAACTCATTGTTTTCTTAATTAAACCTAAAGAGAAAGGATTGCTTTGGGCTCCTTTGTAAATAAAGAATAGCCGTAGTATGACCAATTAAATGAATCCGAAAAAGTTAATTCCACAGGGCTTATAATAGTAGACATATTGTTTATCTTTTTAAGAAATTCAGAATACGATCGATCTCAGTCGTTATTTTTATAAAAAGTAAAGGATAGTGCAATATTTGCGTGTAGATAGATCCACAATGTTCAAAATCAGACAACATCACGTGCCCTAGTTTAGTGTCGGATCTCAACCAAATACGCCTTCGAGTTTTGTTCGATCCAGATAATTGATGCCACAGTACAGAATATTAACAATCATCATCAAATATAATATTTATGTAATATAATTAAGATAAATATTGTAAAATTAGTATAGTACATAACACGATAATTTAATATTAGTATTACAAAATTCACATCTAAAATACAAATCAATGACGATAAAAATTTAGATTTTCACGAAGCTACCAAACATAAAACGAAAGTAAAATTAAAAATATCGCTTTTTCTCATTTGTCCCGACAGGTGACAAAAATCGACCACCACCGAGGCCCCGTGACAGCCGTCAAAGTGCTCCAAGATGGTGACATCCTAGTGACAGGCTCGCAGGACGGGACGGTGTGCACGTGGAACGTCGACAACTTCACGCTGCTGAGCACCGTGACGGCGGGAGTGCCGATCCACGCCATGGACGTGACGGATGACAACGTGTTCCTCATCACGCTGCAGGGCGAGAACGAGCTGCATCTAAGGACCTTCATCACCGGCACGTATCTGCACGTGCTGAAGCGGCATAAGACCAAGGTAAGTAAGTAGTAATAAACCATCATTAGATTTATCACCTTGGTAATAAGACGATTAATAGCTGTGTTGGAGATCCAATGTCACACTAAATATTTGTTCCCAGGGCTAGATAGATTATGCTCAGACGCCGCTTTACACAAATAAGATCGATTCATAGAATCTAGTCAACAACTTACTTATCGTATTATGGTGTCGAAGTGAAATAATTTAAGTTAACCTGTCTTGGCTGCGTTGCCATGATCAAACAAACCTGGCTGCTTTTAAAAGTTTTAAAGATATTCTAACTTAACCAACGCGATCTTTGATTAAAGAAACCATAATTTTTAATCTAAGCTGCTATTGGCTAAATAAAAATCCCATTAAATTTTTAACTACTTGATTGGGTGAGTGTAAAAGTTATGTTTTCTTATAATTTCTTCTTTAATATCAAATCTTTAGTACTCTATACGATAATGTTATTTTAATGATCCATAGCACGATCACTGTTGCAATAGCTAAATAATGCGATAATAAATATTGAAACTCGTGAACTTGGAAATATTCGTGTTACATGCCTTGAACAAATTATTTAAATTTGAGAAAATAAACAACCCGCATTGTCTGGTAATTAATCTTCAGAAGGGATTGCTTTTAGTTGGTTTTAAGAAGTGATATAAGACAGAGCCCGTTGGCAAAGTTTTGTTTACATAATTCAATAATCGAATAAGTCCTCTTAAAACGCAGGCTGAACTAACTTGTTTTGACGTCTCCGGATTACTCGTAACTCTTGCGTACAAGATATGGGCGCCCTTCAAAACAAACGCAAATATCAAGTCAAAAATTCCTACGCAAACAGATTCAATTACTTGTTGAAGTATTTTATTCATCAAACTTGACTTATGAAATCGATCATCTTCTTTATCACCACCACCCACTCAAAAATTTGCTTGATAAAATGTTTTCATAAACAGTATAAAGTTTCTCACTCTTAGAAGCAGGGATCGTAATATAGAAGAATCTCGTTCGTTACATTCGTGGTTCTAAACACTTTACGAAAGACCGTTGAGTTTTGAGAAGGTGACCTTTCCGTGAATAGATATAACATCTCGACCCTTCGGTGCCGTAATTGGGGATCACCAAATTGATTTAGCTCCTACTTATTCGTTACTAGTGGAAATAAATTACCACCGATTGCTTGTAAGTGCCCTCGGACCCCGCTTTTTCTTATTGCATTTGCCGGAAACTTAGTGTTAACCACAGGCCTTTACAAATCCATTGGTAATGGGATTTGGGCAACTTTTCTTTGCACTTGATCCCGGCTATATACCTACCCTTAACGGTGTAGAAAGAGGCAACAAAGTTGTTGGTTGTTTTGATACGTTAGTTTTATCGTCGTGTTACGATCGAAGTAATGGCTTTAGTTACCTGTGTCGTCCAAGCACATTAGCTATAAAGTTATCTATACTCATCAAACTTATGCAGTACCGATTTTATCACTTTAGTTACCACATTTACTGTATGTTTTGAATATTTAAAACGTTTGTAGAAACAAAGTAAAAAAAGTAAGAAATATCCGATTCAAAATGCTATTAGGATAATAGGTGCCTTTTAGAATTGAGCGACAAATTATGTCAACTGCGCGTGTCCGTAACGTTAGCAACGCATTATTTTGTCAGTGTGTGTGTCAGTCATCACCATAAACGTAATGTTACATAGACAATATTATTTCCATGGTCATCACTGTCGCGTAACGCAACTCCAAAAGGTATTATCCTAATAGCATCTGAACCGGATAGTAATGAATATTTGTACTAGCTGGACCTTAAATTAATTTAAATCAATAACTAACATCTCATTAATTATAGTTTTGCAGCATACTTACAAGTTCAGTAAGGTTCTTGGTTTAACCAAATTTGTTCCCATAAGAATTCAAATCGTGTTTACGTTTAAATGAATTAAGAATGTTTGAGGGATGCTAGTATGGAGAATCATCTTCATTTTGTTCGGCATAAGTCATCTGCATGAAATTAATGATTAATAAATTATTTAATGGCTTTAACAAGTAAATGCAACAAAGTTTTTCGATTGCTCGTATCCTTACAGTGTGACGTAACTATTTAATAATAAAATCTGTGGTGTGACTTTCCAACAAACAGCCTGACATTGTAAGAATGATTTAATTTTTTACATAAAACAGACAATTTTTTTCCTTTTTTATTGAACTACTTCTACAGGAACAATGTAAACATTAAACAAACAACGGGTCCCGGCGACAGAGTACATAGTTCAACGTGCGTATCGTCTATCTATTCAAGCACAGACCCCTAAACGTGCAGGCAAACAAAAAGTTTTGCTCCATTTATATCATACTACGAGTGTGAGCCAAACATTGTTCGGTCCGTTAGAAAATAGAGAAAAAGTTTAAAACTGGAGTTGCACAGGTATTGCCTGCAGCGTGATGAAGAGTGGCGTTATTGGTCAAACAATGGAGCTTTTGATGTTCTATTTGAATATTGAATCATGAATCGTTGAAAGTCGAGTTTTACGTAAACGTACTAAATATTATTAAATAAAAGCCAATTCTATTAGAACCTTAAAAAAACTAAAAATGAAGTTATAAATACACTAAAACGACAGAATATAATGAGGCTGGCGTCTACTTATAAACTTAGTGTTATAGTAATTAACTGACAAAAGAAAATTATATGAGTACCTTTGGAATACCTACTTAACAATTTAGTTTTGCTTGTTCGCAATATTTCTACTACCTTAGTTCTCACTTCTCAGGTTGAACCTAACCAACAACCCGTGTTTAAAGAGTAAAACTAGCTAAGTAGTGCTCATATGTTATGAACAAGCTATTAAACGGAAGCGGACGGCCGAATATAAAGTTAAAGCTTACCGTTACTTACCGTTACATGCTTAGATATACAAGCAAAACTGTATTTATAAACCCGATATGATACATGAAGGAGGGCAATATATTTGGTAATAAGATACTGATCAACCCACCCCAATCTATCAAATTCCTGCAACCAATTTTCAGCATAATTTCCATCGCATAGTGCTCTATTTCAAGTAAGACTTTTTGACAGATTTGTGTAGGTTAATCCGTGGCTCACCGTACGTAATACATTACAGATCAAGTGCTTCTGCGTGGCGCACGATTCTTCCCGCGCGGCAGTAGGTTGCACGGACCAGCGTATTTACGTGTACAGCCTACACAGCGGGCAACTCCTGCGCACGCTGGCGGCCGCGCACGACCTCGCGGCACTCGCCATCGCTGATAAAGACCACTTCTTGCTGGCTGCTGGTGAGATATAGCTGCTTCTGTTGTATACCCCATAAAACGTAACATGATTAGAATGACAGCTGTCAAAGTGTTGTGGCTCTCTCGCTCGCTCTCATTGTACCTCTATCGATGTGTCTCACTCTACCAAAAAAATAAAATCTTAGAGATGAGACACATCGATAGAGGTACAATGAGAGCGAGCGAGAGAGCCACAACACTTTGACAGCTGTCATTCTAATCATGTTACGTTTTATGGGGTATAGTCATAGATTTAGTATGGGTATAGTGCATTTTATATTATGTTGAGTACTTTTAAAACCATGTTAAAAAAAAAAGTTTATATATAATTCGTATTTTTCGTAGGTGGCAACAGGGTGACAATATATTCCTTCCACACCGAGGACAACCTTACGAATTTTAGACCAACGAAACAGCTAAAGAGAAGGCAAACGAAATCTACAACGAATGTTACATTACTGCAGGTAAGTTCAAAGTAACTTAAAAGAACTGTAAGGGTCAGTTTCATTAGTGTCCAATAAGTTCCTATTTTAAAAACGACGTTGTCCTTTTTTTCAAAATTGATAATAATACATTAATATTAATAACATACATCAGTAATAAGCTTCGATCATGTAATAAGATTTGTTTATTTAAGTAATTTTTTTTTCCTAATCAGGCAGAACAAAGTGAACTGATACCCATAAGCTGTCTTGAAGTATCTCGTGATGGCCAACTGGCCGTCAGTGGTTGCGCTCGGGGTCTGGTGAGAGTCTGGCAGCTGTCCACTCATAGGATGCAGGCCACTCTCAGTGGACACATGGGCCATATAACATGCGTCACCTTCTCTCCCAACAATCTGCTGGTCTTGAGCGGTTCCGAAGATAGGACCATTGTTGTATGGCAGTTGGCGGATAACTCTCCATCTCTGACGTATAAGGTTGGTAAACCTACGATTAAATCTAATTTTTTAAAAGCGAGTTGAAACTACATGTATTATCTAACATCTGTGTGGTTATCGATGTAGACATGATACGAGATACAAAAGAAGTCGCTCTGTTTCTAGAGTTTACTTCCTTATTAAGAAGGTAAACGTGTTTTCAAAGTCAACGAACAAACTTTCGTTAATATTAAAGTCGCGCTAAGTTGGAAACATAGGTAACACACAAACGGCTTCAGTTGCGCAGCACATTCCTTCTTCTTCTATAGAGATTTATTTCAGTCAGTTTCCTTCAAGAGTTGTTTGATATAACATTAAGCCAAGAAAACCCTAAATACGTACTATTACGAGTATTGTCTTGTATTGTAAACATTTATCGAGATTCATATAATTAAGTATCAGGCCGACCTTTTTTTTACTTACTTTTAATTTTTGGTTACTAGGGGCATTCGGCAGCACTACAAACTTTACTCATGATGTCGGACGGTCGCCGAGCGATATCGGGCGACAGAGCCCGCAATGTCCACGTGTGGGTCGTGGACTCTGGGATAGTTCTCCACTCCACCACAGGGCCGAGTGCTAGTGTCGAAGTCACTTTAAATATGAAATATACGGTAAGTGTCATTTCTACTTTTACAAGCCACTAAGTAACCGCTAAGTTAAAATATCTACGGATCATTTTTATCTTATGCAAAAAGTATTTTAGTAGCACTTTGATGTTTTATAAAAATAAACTAAAATGTATTTTAAATAAGTACTCCGGTATCAGGTAATTTAATTCACTAAAAGGAAATAAGGTTACTGAAAATACTGCCAATATAATATTTTACGAAAATAATTTATCGGTCCGTGATTGATGATCGACCAAATCGAATCAGTCGGAATAAGTTGAAGGCTAAATATAAAATTATTTCGATCATTCGTCAAAGTCGATTGAACTTGTGAATGGAACGTCTAAAACTGGCTGGCGTTGTCTTATCTTACGATGAGGTCCGGAGCCCACGTCAGGCCTGTGGGTTATATTGTGCCTAAGGGCTCTTTTAAAATTAGACGTTTTGTGTCGGACGGCTGCGGTACGGTAGCCGCGCGTTTGCCGCACACCGCGACCGGGCGGTCGTTATTTTTCATACAAAACACGCGGTGCGGCAACAGTACGGTTGACGTCTTGCTGTCGAGCGTTAGCGGTAGGTACGGTCGCCGTACTGTTGCCGCACTGCACCGCGTGTTTTGTATAAAAAATAACGACCGTCCGGTCGCGGTGTGGCAAACGCGCGGCTACCGTACCGCAGCCGCGTCTTTCCATTCTATACAATGCCAGAACGCAGCCATAGGAAACTGCTCGAGTATATATTGTAAATAACTTTTTTACTAAGTTCTTCCAATCCATACACGAGCAGTACGCAAATAATCGCGTATACTTCGTAGTAACGAACAAGTTTTTCTTGTTCCAATATATACAGCGCCAGTGCGCATACGGACTAATCGTGTATATGTCGCGCAGGCAATTTGTATTATTCCGCTGTTTACATACGGCGTACTGAAAGAAATTAAGTTAAAAAAAACACATCGGAGGCGGAAAGCGACTCGGATGATTATAGGTTAGAAGGCTAAGGCGGGAGCGAAGCGAAGCGGAGCTCCCGCCTTGGCCTTCGTGGTTATTTTTTTTTAAACCTGAAAAAAAAATTGCTACAAAAAATAGAATACTAGCAGGCCGACCTTCAACACCCACCGCGACAAAAAATGGAAAAAGAAAACACGACCTAGCATTTAACTTAATAATATTAATAATGCTCGTTGAAAAGCACTTTTTAATCAAAATAATTATGATTAAGTAATTGTTTTGTATTTATTTCTACCTAATAAAGTTAAAATAAAATTCCATATTTTACTAAAAAACTAAACTGAACACTTGTCATGTAAGTAAGTTTGTAGTATAGTTTGGAACAAAGACGCGAGCATCCACGTTACAAACTATACACGATCAGTACGCAAAATTCGTGTATGCATTGTAATAACAGAGTTAAAAACAGCATTACAATATATACTCGAGCAGTTTCCTATGGCTGCGTTCTGGCCTTGTATAGAATGGAAAGACGCACCGCAGCCGTCCGACACAAAACGTCTCATTTGAAAGAGCCCTAAAAACTGGCAGGTGTTGTCTGACGGGGATAACTCCGTCCGCATCTGGGCGCTGTCGGGAGGCGGGGACAGCAGCGAGGACCGGCGCGCGGTCTCGCACGCCGAGCGGATCACGTGCTTCGCGCTCACCGCCGACTCGCAGCACGTGGTCACCGGCTCGATGGACATGTCGCTCAAGGTGTGGAAGCTGGATGGAGGGAAATTGTCGCAGGTGAGATTAAACATGAAATAGATACGTTCGGTTGTTACGGTTAGGTGTCAACTCTAAGCTAAGTTAAGCTAAACTAAAAACGATATTATAATAGAACCTCCAGCTCATGGCCAGAGCGGCTGGCATGCTATAACGAAGGCATAAAAATATTGTTCGTGAAAAGAATCTAATAGCTGTTATATTATTTAACTGCTAACTACAACATGTTCTACACAGTCCTTAAATTAGGTAGATTGTTGACGAGCCGTTTGGTGTAATGGTTGAGAAGTCGGCTATTACACCAAGGGTCGCGGGTTTGATCCCCGCACGGTACAAACATTTGTGTGCATGAACATGTTTGTTTGTATCGGTCTGGGTGTTTCTATGTATAATATGTATGTATTTACAAAAAAAGTATTTATGTAATGTTTATCCGTTGTCTAGCACCCATAGTACAAGCTATGCTTAGTTTGGGGCTAGATGGCGCTGTGTTAATAATGTCCAGGGATATTTATTTATTTATTATTTATTGTGTAGCAATTTCAATCAACTAAGCAAACACGAAAATGCTTTCTGTATTATTTAGTGATTCGTAATTGCAATATCTAATCCTATTCCGCTCCATCCCATTTACAAATAGATTTCAATTAATAATAACATATCAATTAATCAATGCCATCAACGGTATGATCATCTGACTGATTATGTAGCTCTGTAATTAATCTGTCTATTCGATACATATACATTACTCTTAGTACATTACCCTAAATACCGATTCACAGCAGCTGTCAGATAAGTTTTAATGTATCTCACAGAATTTCAATAAAACAAATTGACCACAAAAATGTTTAAATTTGATGCCTGGTCTGTCTGAAACCTTATTAGAAAACTAAAATAAATTAAAAAAAAAGAAATCTATATAAATAAAACTCAAAGGTGACTGACTGACATAGATATCTATCAACGCACAGCCCAAACCACTGGACGGATCGGTCTGAAATTTGGCATGCAGGTAGATGTTATGACGTAGGCATCCGCTAAGAAAGGATTTTGATCAAATCCCACGGGAACGGGCACCACGCGGGTGAAACCGCGGGCGGCCGCTATTTATTATAAACCTGTATATGTCTACTCTACTGACTTTGTTTATTGGCTTCCAAGTGAAATCACAACATTGGTTTTGCTTGTCACAGGTATTAGTAGGGCACTCAGATATAGTGACTTGCGTAGCGGTCTCTATAACGAACAAGACGCAAGTCGTGTCGGGTTCGTGGGACTGCAACCTCATCGTATGGGACATCAACACCGGGTCCGACCTCCACCTGCTCTCCGGACACCTGGGGAAGGTGACCTGCGTAAAGGTCACCGGTGACGGGACTATTGCTGTGTCTGGTAAGTCGCTGTACTCATTCGTTTGGTATTAAAAAGCAAGATAGAAATTGAAATGGAATTGAAAGTTGTGACAGCCTCTGGACATTTCTACATCGCTCGGGTCTAGAGCTAGGAGATCGTGGGTTTGATTCCTGCCTAGAGTCTGGTTGATGGTAGGTCCGTTTCAGAGACCGACTGGCTTACATCATTTGCTGTGTTCGACAATATGAATTCGAATTCTCGTTCCTATTTAGAGTGCGGTTCGATATGTCATCATAGTACCCTCATTTAAAAAAAATATATATATTGGTCATAAAAAGGGGCTTTTTTATTTGACTATTGTTGTGTTGTTTTTTCATAATCCTTTGTAACTTACATAGGTTTACGTAACTGTAAGATTACTAAGTCGAATGTTCGTCTATATATTTAAATATCATTATTATTGTAAAATATGAAGAGCAGAGTCTTCTGGCACAAGTATTGTTATACTTAAAAGGAGGCTCTGGCCATGAGCTATTGTAAAAGGATGTTTGAATGGAAATAAACAATTTTGAATTTGAATTTGAATTGAATGAATGAGCCATTTCCATCAGTTGGGCTGCGTGCTTATATACGGACAGCAACAGCTTTTACTACTCGGTAGGAATTTAGGTACAAAATGGCATAAACTACTTTTTGTTAACTTTAAATTAGATTTATTAATTGGTAAAATTGAATAGATATTTAAAGTAATTCTAACAGCATTACATCTTAATATATTTACTTACACCAAAAAAAAAAATACGACACAATATTTACAAAACTCATATTTTACTCAACTCGCCCATTATATGATAATTTATTTAATATTCTTCGCATTCTTAAGGCAACCTAATTTTATAGGATTTTTTGATAATTAATGATGTATTCTATTAATCTGTGACCAACCCAAACACTGAATACATTATGAACATTTCGTAACTAGGCCAATATTAACCTTTCACAATTGCGAATTTATATTTATATTACGTCATAACTTAAGTTACGAATCATATTGTGACGTAAACGCCAATATATCTCATTTGATACAACTTAGATCAATTGAAATTAATTACTTTTAATAACGTCTACTATTCACTAAACGATGGCAATAGGACGAGCAACTTGCGTGTCGATCGCTACACACTAACAAAACTAGATACAATTTGAAACAAAGTTTGACTTCCTTAGTTTCGCTTTGCAAGGAAATTATCCTTTGGAAATAGGATGGTTTTAGACTAGAACAAAAGTTAGGCATAATAACCTTGTTACCTATTGAGAAATTAAAAATAACTTACGGTTTAACTTCTAAGTCGAATTTTGATATTTTAGAAAATTTAGCTTCTGTATTTGTAATGAATTAGTTTTTTTGAGTTTAGGGATAATATAATTCTTATATTGTATGTAGGTTTATACAATTTCAACACTTTTCAAGTTAGGGATTCTTATTTCATAATAACTAGTCGCTATATCTCGGAAATTTTGTAAACAGGTGCGGAAGACAAGACCCTCATAATTTGGGAGACGAAGCGTGGCTTGGCGCTGACGTCACTGTCTCTCCACGTTCCTCTACTAGGCTTCCAGATCACTAGCGACTGCTCAAGGATCGTCGTGCACTTGCTCGATAGAGGTACGTTCGTAACATAAAATGAATACGAGACATGACCCTCGAAGTCAAAGCAGGGATGCCACTGACGTCACAGGTTCTGCACAATACTCTTCTAGACTTCCAGATCACTTGCGACGTCTCTCGGATCATCGTACACTTGCTAGATAGAGGTACGTTCATTATACAAAATGTATTTACTAAATCATTATGATACAAAACCTTCATAATCTAGGAGCCAGAGCGAGGATGCTGCTGACGTAACTGCATATTTCTTGCCAAAGTGAATTTATTTACTGGTTTTAATATTATTATTACAAATGTGAAAGTTTCGTGAGGATATATTTTATGAATGAATATTTGTAACTCTTTCATTGAAAAACTTAAAATTGAATAGAGGTCAACAATGTTTGCAAATAGTACATTTTTACTTTGTTAGCTTTCGCTGATTCTTTGTCTAAATGATAACAAGTCTAATTATGTACATCGTCGTAAAGTATTATTTCCTATTAAAATATTATATTGCATGTCTTTACCTATTTCCTTACCCTCTTTTTTAGAATGAATCTACCATACCCAACAATTCATATGATATGGCACTCATGCAATTGTATTTTATCCTAGAGCTATTAGCATATTCCCCTCAAGTAGTCATACAAAAAGTATGATAATAGGAGATATCAAAAGTATCTTTAACGAATGGTACTCAACAGGTTGCCTGCCTATTATTTGCCTACACAACACACCAGCTACGTATGTGAAGATCCCTACTTACACTGCGCCTACCAAAGAAGTGGACGGTTAGTATATTATGTCCATCCCATTTGTGATAAATATCTCGATCATTATTACTTAGCTGGCCAAAACGAGGACATTGTTGTTTATATTTGATTTTCTTTCGCATCGTTTGTGCATTGAATGAAGTTTTGTTAACATTGCTCATTTTAAGTAAGTAATGCTGTCATTTTAAATTAAACATTTCTAAGTAAGAAAGTTGTAGACAATTATTAGCTGATGCCATTAGAAATGCAATCCCGAACGTAAATCGAATCAAATATCGAATTGTGTATATAATTCAAAAATCATTAAAAGTTAATTGAAATATATTAATATAATTCATTTAGAGCTACGTCCATTGGCCGCCAAGAGACCTATGCGAAGACTGTTGAAGAAAGAAGTATCATTGGATACTTACACTTGGCAGAAGAAGTATGGACACCTCACCTCGGCAGCGATGATGGCGCAAGTTGACGAGCGATTAAAACGAAGGTAAAAAGATCAAATTAATAATAAAGCTGCTATCCTTTTTCCTTCTGTAAATACGAGAATCGTATCTTAATAAGTTCAAACCCCTTTTCTTTTACAGAAAAATATTCTATTTCGTAAGACTTAAAAGATTTTTTTTCTGTAACCGAGAATGAAAATGTTGTCAATTTACTTTTATAACTGAAACTAATGTGTTATTTTTTTAGGTTTTCGGTATCTGCTTCAATGGAAGAAATATCTAAAATACAAGAAGCTAAGAACAAAGACCTTGGTTCTCAGGTAATTTAATACTATGGACTGGTTAAATCATTTTGTAATATTATCAAAACGAATATTTCAGCCTTATTTTTAAAATAAATAAAGAACTTTACTAGTCATGTTTGAATAAACAATATTTTTTTAGTTTCCATGTTTTTTTTTTTAAATGAATTAATTCAATTGTCACAGGTGAGCTTAGGGCCCAAAGAAGCAGCCATAGCTCAATCTCAACACTTCGATCAATTGGAAGCATTATGGAACAAAGTATCTCCTCCAAGGCGACGCTCTAATAAGGTAAATATATTTTTTAGGTTTTCTTTTTTGCAAAAAACAAAAATTGCTGTCAAAGAATTTATTCATACGCGCTTGTAACCTTGATAGACACCCCACCGCAAAAACATTCCAAGCATTACCGAACACTTTTTTTTTTTGTTGTTTAACTAATTAAAATAATTTTATGCGCACAGGGAATCAAAATAGATATAACGTTTATGGATAGTTTGATATACATATTTTTTAAACACAACAGGATAATAATTCACAAAAAGGAAATAGCTGAAAAAAGTACCTGATGATTTTTTTTGTTGCAGTCGTTATCAAAACAGAGCTCTTTAATTGAGCGATTTGATTCATCAGACGAAGAACACACTCCAGTAGAAGAACAAGGTAAACATAGATTATTTAAAGAACATTAGTTAAATTAATATCATCATGACCACAAATCGTTGGTATAGGTAAATAACTATCATTAGTATTGAGAATCACGTTCCATATCAAACTCATAAAATATTCTTAACTGCAAAATTGTCTTTAGGAATAGATTTGTGTAATGCTCAATGTTCCACCTTACCCGTTGAAGGAGTTCTTCACACAAGACCCCACCCTAGCCTCCTTAAAAAATGTATACCAGAACTTAGTCCTCTAAAAAACTGCCATGTTGGCTCTTAGTAAGCCTCTTAAATCTAAACTTAGTAGGTACTTGTACATAATATCTATTAAGTGTATTCACATCTATTCGTAACTTCACTCCATTTCATTTTGTATCTTCACATTAAAAACACATCGATCGCATAATTTTGTTTTCCTAAAAATACTAATACTCCTATCTCAATAATTATACAAGTTCTTTCATGCCACTACGTTCGCAATTGGCAACTGAATTAATTGTAAACCTGAGGTCTGTCTTTACTCTTTATTTTCTCCGTCTCAAATTCACGCTTTCTCTGACTGACAGACACTAAATAATTACTCTATAGCACCAGCATTTCATTGTAACTTCTTTCCACAGAGCACATGGTGGAGTGAAACATTCATCGATAAACACTACGCACTTATCGAAGTAATTAATATTATTTGAAACAACGTTGTATTGACCTCATTAGTTTAAGTTGATCTATTAATTATGTGGTATAACGAGCGGGTCTCATTTATTTTCATTAAGGACTACCTTTTAATTAAAGCAATCATTTTTATCGAATTCGGTATTTATTACGTAAATAAGTAAATTTTGTTAAGATTATTTTTTTTAAACTGTTTAGACAAAGTATTTTGATTTGTGCAAAAATCGTTACCAGTAGTAATATAATTAGATAGAACTTGTTAGCTATCGATTAGCTACTTGTGCGAGCAATACAAAGTTACGTACAAAGTTTTCGGTACTGTCAACATCAGTTCGACTTTGTTAAGATATTAAGTACTTTAAATAAATTAATCTAAAGTTAATCTTAGAATTCCAGCCTCTATGCAATGTGATCTTCTAGATGTAGCTTATGGTTTCAGGGCCAGTTTTTATTATAATTTGAGCTCTTAGAAAAAGAAAGAGGTGATAGCTCCTCTTAACATTAAAAAGAAACTTGTATCTTCATAAGAATATTTTGAAGATATCAGATGGTAAAATTTAAAAATAAAACGGCTAAGATCTAACAAATATCTTATAAAATATCTCTGATCATTGTATCCTCAACAAATTATACACATTCGCAGCTAAAAATTCTTTGAATGCAGCCTAAAAATAATCAAATTGCAAGAAAGAAAGTCGAAATAAAACTTATCTTATGATTCTAATGACAATAGATTCTACCTTCTACTTAATCATCTTGTATTATGATAATGATTATAGTAATGAAAAAAGTTTAGATAACAATTTCAACAGGTATTAAGAACTGGTCCTAGTACCTATTTCTAAAAATGCATTTCACGCTATGAATTTAGCTGTAAGTCTTAGTGTAATATTCGACATGTACCTATTTTATTTATTGTATTCAGTTCATCCAATCAATAAAAAACTACAAAAAGAATATACGAATAGAGATAGCAGTTTCATATATTAAAACTTTTTAATTATTCAGTTGCATAATAACTAGAGATGGGCCGACTATTCGCCGACTAGTCGGGAAAGCCGACTATTCGGCACCGTTCGCAGACTATTCGGCAATGCCGACTAGTCGGCAAAATTCGCCGACTATTCGGCAAAGGACTATGCAAAGGAGCGTCCCCACCCACCAACAGATTTCAAACGTATCTCTATTTATACCTCTTGCCATACTGATCTTTTTTTTGTATGACGACATCCGCCGTAGGAATGGGGATTTCACGCAAATCGAATTTGAATGTTGTATTTTTCAAGTATTTTTTGACACCGTTAATTGTGAAAATAATGTGCAGGCGATCAAGAGTAACCCCCCTGGCCTAAATAAAAGTGTTCAATCAAAATATAATCTTCAAACATATTTTACAGCCGAGTCTACTTGAAGCTAGACACTTACAGTGCAATTCTGAATCTTAGGCGTACGGCATAAGCACGGTTTTATTGTTTTTGAATACCCCGTTATTTTTTGGATTAAAAATGGTTATTTGTCTTTATATGGAATGTCATAATTATATTAAAACTAGTGCCAAGTCTGTTGGTGGGTGGGGACAGAGCCCATACAACTTCTTGCGTTGTTCTTTATAGTATATAATATATTAAAATATTATTCAGCACCTTCAATATTAAATTAACAAAGAATGTTCATACGCGCGATTTCTTCTTCGACGTTTCGTGACTATTATGGTTATTACATTGGCCTAAGGTGCTGGCAGATGATTGAGAGTCATACGTCTTATGAATAGGTGCTACCTTTAGGAATTGGTCTGCTGAACCCAATCTGTTCTTGAAATATATACACGAAAACTATAACTTAGTTAAATAAATAGATAATACCCTATCTAATGTCGTACTCGGTACCAATCTATATACATATACAACACAGGAAATGGACTGACTGATTGACTGATTGACAATCAACGCCCAGCCTAAACTACAAGACCTAAGATGATTCTTTAAAATGCGTAAGTTCCCACTAAGAAGGGGTTTTTGAAAATTCACCTCCCAATGGGGTAAAAAGAGGGTTTTAAGGGGGGAAGTTTGTATGAAACTTCGTCATTTTAAACACAGGCTTAAAATTTGGGAAGTAAATTTTTCGGCAGCAGAACGCTTCACCTTTAGAAGTACTATCGATTCAAGAAGTATTTCTTTTTGTTTTTTTTTTTAAGTTTGAAGGGAAAATGGAAAGCAAATGTTATAAAATATGTAGTTAATCATCATCTTTTTGATAAGCGCGATGGGCAATTTTATTCCGGGCCGGTGACTGTCCGCGACGCAGCTAGTACTATTGGTTCAAGTTTCGTCTATCACAATCGTAAAACTTTTGATTTGACTAAAAAAATCTTTATTAATCTATTGTACTACTAAGATTGTATTACTAAGACTCATTTTACAGCGGGAAAACAACGACTAAAACGTCACGCAGTAATGGTCGGCACTGCCGAATAGTCGGCCGACTATTCGGCAATTTGAAAACCGAATAGTCGGCTAGTCGGTTAGTCGGCAAATACTATCTATAGTCGGCCCATCACTAATAATAACCAATTGCTGTGGATTTAATTTCATAATAAATGTTGTATTCATAATTGCTACGATACTATTTCTTTGTATTTCGAGATACACATTCATGAGAGATGAAATAATGTATATCATATAATAGTTATACATAGTTATTTTAGAGTATATGCGTACCTAAAATTTCAATTAAATTTACATTAATTGGTGGAAATTATGTCTAATTGAATCTTCTACCAACATTCCGGACACAAAAGAAATCTAAGACGCAGGAAATAGAATTCAGTTAAATTATACCACCTTTATAATGTTGAGCGTTCTGTTCCGATTGCAAGTCCAGCAACTGTAGCAAAAGAAGTAGAACAATAACACCTTAATACTAAAATGTTGCACATGTTGTGTTTCCTTCCTCCTATCCTATAATCTTGGGCTTTTTAGGCGGGGCGTGAAGCAGCATCTAAGCAGGCCTTCAGGGTGAGGGTGACTGGCTCAATGGGTACTATGATCTATTGAGCCAGTCAACCTTATATTTGGACCTCACTTCTGCTTACCATCAGGCGGAGCGAGGTCATCCTGACTGCCTCCTTATAAAAAAAATGAAGATGGATTGCGTGCGAGTATATCTAACAAATTAAGAGACCAGCTCTTTAAAGAGAATATAAAGTATGTGGTTATATAATTAAAATAAAGGAATACCTACCCTTTTCATTATGAATCGAATTTGTTTGATGATGATGATGATTTGTATGACTGCCCAACGTTATATTGTGTACAAAATGTATAAAATGTACGCCAATAGGTGCCATTAACTCACACGCATCTTCTAGATACCAGTATGAATAAATAGTAACGCATGAGAAAACGTGGAAATTCACTAATTATATTATTTTACGCTTTATTCGACATAATGTCCCCGATCAATGTATATCTAGTGTTTTCCAAACTGTGATCCCTTATAAAGACTTCTATGTAAGTACTCATAATAATCAATAGTAATCCTTATGTATAAGAGTAATGTTACGAGTAATATAAGTGTTTCATTTCATGAACTTTTATATGGCCCTTTTTACAAAGGCTTTTGAATGATTTATTTATATCCAAAACGTCTATTTAGCATTAGTTGTACCTGTGTAGACCTAATACTGATATTAACATAGATTTTGAAATTCGATATGTTACGAATATAGGTACTTTAGCAGAAATTGAATGTATGTCACACATGTCATTTATTGCCTTTTCTTTGGTGATACGAGTTAATAGATATAAATATTTATAAAAACATATTTTTTTTCCTAAGTGATTGGTTGATAATGATTTTAAAATCGTTAACTCCTGTTCTGAGAGGGAGGATAAAAACTAATTTTGCATCCCATTCGTTTTATGAGTGATTTTATGTGTACTATGAGTTCCAAACGAATTAGTGCTTGATGTTGTATACCAATATGAATATAAAAAATCCCAAATACAGAGAAATACCAAAGCAATTACCCAAATATGTTGAAGTGAAACTTTCATAGCATAGATTGTTTTAATGTGTAGATCGTTTAAATTTAATGTTGGCATTAGATGTTATATTAGAAAACGCAATAATATTTCATAAGTAGATGCACTAACTTATAGTTAAGTCTTGTTTAGGCAACTGGATTCTCTTCGAGTAAAGTTTTGGATAAACTTTGAGGCACTACATCGATATAGCAGACACGCTTTCACCTTCATTCATACCTAGTGGCAAGTATAACAAGAAATTGCAAGGGAATTCGGTATCTGAAAATGAGGACAGAATTATTGATATTATATTGCACAGTTTACGCACTCGTCACAAAACTTAAAGCGGTATAACGAATTTTAACTTCATCTTCGTAAGAGATGCAGCTTGTGTAGACATCTAGGTATCAATAGTTTTGTTCTCATGCGTAGCGTAGGGTATGGAGTAAGTTTATGATAATCGTTAGACACTGTCACCTTGTTAACTATTTGTATAGAGTTTTATAATATTTATCGTTTCTTATTCCTCACTTACGTGAGTTTTATTTTTGACCTGTCGTGGTATTATATCTGAAAATATATTCTCTGTGTTTCTTACATTGCTTTTGATTTCAACCTACCCCTTATTTTAAACACATTATACTCGTATAATAAGAAACCTCAAACTGTAACTGCAAACTTCCTGAAAAAAACAAAATTATGATACCGTTTTAAATAAAACAATTATTTTTAAAAAAATTCAATAACCTACACTTTAACATTCCTAAGACTTAGTTAACATTCGCATCGATATACCTACTCGTAGTGTTTTTAGACATGGACTTTCGGTTATGTTACCAGAAATAGGCAGATATGACCTAGTATCTTCTACCTACTTATACGTTCATACTTGCTAAACATTTTATATTGAACTGAAACAATTGATAGTATTTTGTAAACATTACGGTAGGGTGCAACCGATAATACTATTAATTAAATACAACATGTCAACATCATTGATAGACCTATCAGCGATACTGAGGCGTCATAATGCTATTCACGATATTAAAATACTAATCTAATCGTTACAAGATAATTTACTATCAGCGGTATTTAGCAACGAAGCGCCTTAAATGTTTGCCAAAACATATCCAAGTGTACTAGGAGACTATACAACAGTGGTTCAGGTGTCTTTTCATAGTGACTGTGACAGAAACTTGAGTTGTAATGTTCGCACGTGCTCCAAGTGAGAAGTTCGTAACTACAAAGAAGTTACTCGCTAACATAGTGAGTGGTGACAGTAACTATTTCCCGAGAACATCGAAGATATCAGCTACCGATGTGTTCACCAAACCGTAGGTGACAGAAAAATGAAGAAATGTGAAAGTGGTTCCCTAATCCACGTTACCGATGATGAACATTCGTATTTGACAATAATAACGTTAGTGACCAGTACGATTGGGATCACCCTATCCATCTTCGCCTTTACATTACTTATCTTGACTGCCATACTTTTTCCAAAATGGAGACAAAGCTACAAGAATCAATTAATAATCCAATTCATGCTCGCAAGAATGTGGTATACCATCGTGAGATACGTTTACGACGTTAGTAATATTTTAAAACATAATGATACCAATTGTATAATATATTTAGACCACTTTATAATGCTTTATACAGAATGTACTGTTATATCTTGGATGTTTGTTTTCAGTAAACATATGAGCGACTGCTTAGTTAAAGTGCTCTACGTTCCAAAATATTCCATATGGAAAACATCGCTTTTCACCTGGGTAGTACCAGCTTTATTATCATGTTTATATTTTACTGCCTTTATTATACAAACTTATAGAGATCTCACATTCTTTTTGATATATTTATTTATCATAAAGTGGCCCGTGCTGAGTGCGAACGCAGTTTTTTTAATACAAGCGCTAATGTCAATTTTAACCACAAATCAAAGCCGAACAGAAAATAATACTAGAATAGTAATTGTAATGATACTTTTAATATGCACATTCAGTTTTCAACAAATATTTGTGGATACTTATAAAATAGTACAGCTGTTACTATTTGATGACTATAATACCCTTAGTCTGACTATTTTAAACATATTATCCATCTACCATTGCGCTTTCTCTATCATATTCTGGGTGTTTGGAAATTCCAATACAAGAGAACTATGGAAATTTTCAAATTCTAAATTAGAACCGCAACTAAGCGTTAGATCCAACTAATAGGTAAAATATTGAAGTTTTATTTAATTAAAACTCACTATGATGTGTTGATTCAAAGAAAAATAACTAAGTAAATGAGACAATAATTAAATTATGACAACGGACAATAAATTAACGAATTGAAAAAAATTTAGATACAAAATTGTCATATTACAATATTATGTAGTCTACTCAATGACGTTAAATTAAAAAACTAGACTCACAATCACGCTCAAAAATTGTCCGAAGCAAAAGTCTGCCCACCCGACTATTGGGCAGAGTTTTCGTTTAGTTGTATACAATTGACATTAAACACTAAATGCCACGAGATAAGGTGTTAATTTGAACGAATGTGTTAATGTCATCAGTGTCAAAACCACTCGGACGTTTTTTGAGGAATTTTTCTTAGAGATTGTGTGTCTAGTTTTATATTGAACGTCATTGAGTCTACTAGTAACTTTCATTTAACCTCACAATGGTCTTAATGGCAGATTGGTTAGTTTTCTAAGAACATTCGTCCAGTCTTTGGAAATGGTCGATTAGGTAGGATTTAGGCATATTATTTGTAAATGTTGCAGTGACAGACTGATGTATGGTTATCAAAAAATATTATGTTAACTTTAAATTAAAATAAATATGAAATATAAATTTGCTTCATAATCTGCGCTCTTTTTATTTTAGTCACTTTTTATATCAGCGACATCTATATATATAAAAGAAAGTCGTGTTTGTTACAACACTTATAACTCGAGAACGGATGAACGGATTTAGATGAAATTTGGCACACGCATAGTTTATAACCGGGATTAAAACATAGGATACTTTTTATCCCGTTTGTATAAAAAAAACGTAAAAGAAAAATACAATTATATTAAAATACAAAGTCTACTTCTTTATACCTCTAAGGCGGAACAGAGTTCGCCGGGTCAGCTAGTAAGTCTATAAAATACATTTGTAAAAAGGCAAAAAATATGAACTAATATTTTAAAATTTGAGTTTGTACTTTGACTAACCGAACCCTTCGTTCTCTTCCTGAAAAGCTTTTCTTGTCTATGTGTAGCGAGTGTCCAAGTGAATCAGAGTGTGTCCATGTAGATAACCATATTATCTCGCATCAGTAGTCAAAGCCCAATTGCCTGTAGGTACATTCACTACACCGTTTTACTTGATCTAAATTTTAAAGTTATTTACATTTGCCTTTTGACATTTTTCTTTTTGTTTATTCTCACAGTTTATATATATTTGTATATAATATCAGTTGTTCTTTATTCGTGACATATGTACTATGATTTTAAGTAAACTGCTATCCTTTCTTCGATATCTTGACAATAAATCATTGAACATAAAAAACGACAATTTCATTTATGATAGGAAGATTTCGTTAGACGATTGGTACTTTTACGGTCGTAAAAAAATCCTGAGGATACTTTGTTACCAGCGGTAAGTATATTATATTTCGAGATATTTTCGAGCTTACTTCATTTTTAGGATACCTATATTTGGTGTATATTTGGCTTATAAAGTTCGTGAGAGTGAACACAAGATGCGCCTATATACATTATAGAGAATGCCTGGACTGGACAAATAAAGGCGGGTAGTCTTCTACCTATATGAATACACCTTACTAATTTTATCAGCCAAATACATAAAATATATAAAGGGCCAGGCATCGGATGTTCCAGTGAGTGACTCCTTAGAATGTTTCCATTCCGTTAACTGCGTTGTGCGCATCAGCAGTCAAAGGGCTCTTCTGCTTATTCGTGCATTTTTTTCCGTCACGCAGACAGGACTTACGTTTGCCTTTTGATACCTAATCACTCATCAAATATGTGACGAGCGAAGGAATTCTGAAAAGAACATATTTTGCCTTTTATAAATAAGGTGATCTCAAGTGAATTTTCGTCTGTTCGCCGTCACCGACAATAAAACCTGGCCACTGGGCTTTTTTCATACAAACGTGGTCACTTTAACGTCTCATAGATAGAAAACTATTTGCAGCTGTGCAATGATTATTACGTCAATGGAGAGGCCAAAAGCCCGATTGACAAATCACAGTTTCAAGAATTCACACTAACCGCTCAATTTTCCCAAAAAGGAAAAACAATAAACCGAACTCAACGCTCCATATACCCATATATGGAGCGTTGAGTTTGGTTTATTGTTTTTCCTTTTTGAGAATAGTGAACGATTTTTGGCAATTTTTGAAACTGTGATTCGATAATTGGGGGTTTGCCCTCTCCATTGATGTAATAATCATTACACAGCTGCAAATAGTTTTCTATCTATGAGACGCTAAAGTGATGGTTTGTATGAAAAAAGCCCAGTGGCCAGGTTTTATTGCCGGTGAGTGTAATATTATATTATATTTAGCATCCGTTTGCGGATTAGTAAGTATTTCAATGATTTCTTCTGGAGGGAAAGAGCTCATTTATTTACTTTTAATTTAACTCAGTTTTAAGTTACAAGGAAAACAAATAACATTTCGATACCAGAAATATGAATTAACGTAAGGGACATTTTGGCGAAAATGAGTTATATATATCATTGGATTCAGAATTTTCTGCTCTATCGATTGGTGTTATTGAAAAAGTTCTATCGTTAAAAAAATGTCCCTTACAGTAAGATTTTTTGGCCTGCGTAAAACGTTTTATGCCAAAAAAAATGATGTAACAGACGTTTACATTTTTTTTCACCCTAACCTTAAATCTCAAATCAGTCGACTCAAATAACATGTCCCTTACTTTAATTCGTGATAAGAGTTTTTTAAGAAATTAATTTAACCCCAGTTAAAGATATCCTAAATGACACCGACGAACGGTGAAGATGGTGATGACAGCTGATGATGATAACTAGATAAAATACTAAATAGAAAAAGTTACATATTCTAACCACTTCAGTTTCACCATTAAAAAAGTTTAATTTACCAATAGTTATATTATCATCTTAATCTGTCTGCCCATTCCTAATTATTTAATCTTGTAATCTATGTATTTAAAAGAAATTGGTGTTATCCGTTCTTGAGTTATAAATTAACTATTTATAACTCAAGAACGGATGAACCGATTTGGCTGAAAATTGGTGAAGAGGTAGCTTCGAACCAGGATACGGATATAGGATACTTTCATGGGGGAAAGGGGGGGGATAATTGAAAAAAAAAAAATACGCGCGGGTGAAACCGCGAGGGCGACCCTAGTAATAATATATTTCTAATATTAATATCACTTATATTTTTTTATTCATTCATCTTTCAGACTAATAATATTTTTTTCATCTGTCTTTCGTTTTCAGTACATTCATTCTGTTACTTAATAAATAAGACTGTTTGATTAAGTCTGGGACTTTTTTTTAAATTTAATTTCTGATTTTAAAGTCAATGAAACTTAATGATTAAAACTACAGAGTTTGTTATAGGGCTCTTAATTAAAAGAGATCCTAGAGTCAAATACATAATTATTATTTTTAATTGATAAGTAAAAGGTGTCTCATGGAACTAAATCATGGAACTAGTGTTAACGAACCTCTAAGACTGTTAATAATTTAACATTGTTACTTTTAGAACATTTTTTTAAACTTAACAAAAAGTTTAATAGACTGATTAGTGTGTTGAATTTATAATAATTACGCAGACTTAAAAGTCGAACATAAAAAAAATATTAATAATAAATCGTTTTTATTTATTGTCTTCCTAAATTTCATTTAAATCTGCGATAGCTAGGCTGAAACTTACATTTAATCATGCAAATAACCTATTTACATGGTATTAAAATACTATTAATTTAGTAGATAATCTATAGTTACATACATCAAATTGCAACACTGTTAAAGTCCTTTACAATAGAATTTCGTATAATTTTCTATTTCTCTCGTTGCTTACGTTATGCTTGACGGTTTACAAATAAAATATTAGCAGCGTAAGGTACAACAAAACGTATTTTTTTAATGTAAGGGACATGCTATTTCTTAAACCACTGGGTATTTCTAAATTTTTCGTTCATAGCATTAAAGAAGAGAAAATTCTAAGAAACTTTGCTCTAGACACAATTAAAATTGGAGCAGACAGTAAAAAGTTATAGAGAGATTTATTAAAAAATTATCGTTTTTTGGCTCTCCTGAAAAACAGTGTTTTGTCCCTTACGTTAATTCATATTTTTGGTATCGATTTATATTTTTATTTTGCTTTTGTTGTGGTTTTCGAGTAGTATAGAAAAGGACCTAAGTATTGGCTATTACTACTCTACTTTTGTATAAAACATCTCATGACAAAGGACTAAATGTACGAGTACATGAAACTGCCCATTGTATGTGTTACAAGTAGGTATCACTGGTTCTTACAGATTTTTCCATCTTCATTTTTAGCCATCGGTGTTATCGGCTGTGCAAGTGATTAAAAATGTTATTTTGTCTTATCACTTGTAATCATGGAACGTCAATCACTACGTGTGCATAAAGCAATAAAAATCCGATCGACGATCCAACAGTTATTGTTTTGTTTGAAACAAAAGCCATCGTATGGCAAAGATAATGTAACATTTGAATTTGTATGACTATGCATAATTTTTTGTTAATATTGTTATAAACGCATAAAAATTTAATTATGAAATCCACCAATCCATCCACGTGATATAAAAACGTTAGATTTTAGTGGTACGTGGTAAGCCAGCACTTTCCAATTCAAAGACAAGATGTCGCCTTTAAAGACAGCTCGATTCTCTAGTGAGAATACTAAATCCTAGGAAAGCTAAGGCTTCGATTCTCGCAAGACATTTCCTCCAAAGAAAAGCAGAAACAGAATAAATAAAAAGATTTCCTTAATAGATTTATGAACGCTTCGCATTGCGATTATACGTTAAATCATTATACTTGTTCTAATATTAACGCAGGCGTAATAATCTAAGTTAGAAATAATGGCTTATCAAGGTGGTGTAAGACCAAGAAATTCTTTTTAAACGTTTCGTATTATAATGAGGTATCCTTTTAACAATAATATTATTATAGCCTTATTTCGATATAACATTTATCCGCTAGTCAAACTACCTATGTACGAATGTACAGGCAGGCTTCGTGGATGTTAAATGCGATGCGTGTTCTAAACAGGCGAACCAGGATCGAGAAGCAGCTCTATAAGTGTGCCCGCCCACGTCAGACTTTTTGTATGACCGACAATCGGTGACCGACTTTATTTCTATGGTATTTCTGACCGACTTTTTGTAGGACGTGCAATGTGCATTGCTCCATTGCTATCTATTCTATTTGTCACCTAAAAAAAATGGTCACCGATTTATCGGACGTGGGCGGGCAGCCTAATGGGTGTCGAAGAAAGCCAAGCAGATCCAATCAATACAACACACGATTCGTTTAATCAGGGGAAGATAAGGGGCCCAAACTGGTTTGTACCCCGACAGGATAAATCCGGATCTGATGTTTACGGTTAACTCTGTTGCGTAAAACTAACAACACTAACAAACCTATCTTATTTTCAATTTGCTTTGCAAGCTTTATTTTTAAACGTATTTCTTTTACTAATGAATTTCACCAAAACAATTTGTCACATTATTTCGTTACAAGAAGTTAGTCGCATTAAAACCATTATTAAATTAAGTTCTCAGTAATAACTATGAAATACATATCTCACATCAGTTACAAAGTTAGTCCCAAAACGCATATTAAACTATGTAGTTAAATAAACTAATTAAGCTCTTAAGATATTCATAATTCATCACGTCAGGCAGTGAGCTAATTGAGCTGAAATGTATTTAACGCCGCCCAAATTGGTTAGTAATTAGACCTTAATTACCACCTAGAATCGACCCCGAGATTTAGGGGATGTAAGGGGAACTCGTGTTTGTTCGTAAGTGCTAAGTTTTAAAGTTAGTTCGTAAACTATGTAAAGTCAACTCCCAAGGCTAAAAAGTTGCATTATACACGTCGTTTTGCATGCTTGGCTTGGTTTATCCGCGTTTACATACAATAATAAACTTAATATTTTTTCCAAGAAACAGGAAAATTGTAGTAAAGTTAGCATAGAGTTTACGTGTTAAATTACAGTCTAAAACTTCTAAGGCAAGGTAGTGGGTAATCATACTTTGTGATTAAGTTATATTTGTGCATATACCGTCCATGTTATGGTTTTTTAAAGAATAAGTCAGTTAAAAGGCAACTTTTTTATACTAGGTCAGTTGGCAAACAGGCTCGCAGAAGACAGCCCACCTGATGGTAAGCGGTCACTGCGGCCATTACGCTTCACCTGGAAACGTCCCTCAATGTGCTGCCAGACTGTAAACTCATCTGATCTTCGAGCCTCTGATTTCAAGTGTACTGGCTCCCACATTATATTGCCGGAAAACAGCCAGAGCTGTTATGACGGCAGATTCCAAAAATGCAAATTTTTAAATGTTTAAATATGATCCATATTTTATCAAAACATGTGTTTTAAGACTGAAGCAAACATTTTTTAGAGAAAAAAGTGGTATTTTTTGTAAAACACAACAAGATGATGTATTTTTAATTACATATTTCATTTAATATTTAATAAAATTTCGGTATTCAAATTGTGAAAAAATACTAATACTAAGAGAAACTGGGGGTTTAGTAATGAAATTACCATCCCGATTCTGGAACGATCTCCCACCTCCAATGCATGATCTGAAATAAGTGACCACTCTTAGATGCTTAGATAAAATTTATAGAAGCACTAAATGTCAATAGAAAGTAGCCAAAATGCTTATTACTCACAAATAAATGTAAGTTTTGGAGGGTCGTATAAGTCGTGCGTGCGAGATATGGGCGATGGATTGCGTCCGGCGCGGGCGGGAAAACATATTCCTTTTCCTGTACTGATGCTCTTGATTTTTAAAACAAACCACGAGCCGAACTACTTTGTAGAAAAATATGTGCTCCGGTAGGAGGTAGCTACCCTTTTTCTATTCAGTTTTATTTCTATTAGTGAATGATAACGGGGGGTGCAGCGCGCGCAATAAAGTGGAAGAGTGACATGACATTTTATTTTCTTTTTAATTTCTTTTTTTTAGTTTAGGACCAAGGAAGCACTAGCGGTGCGGCTTTCTAGATTGAGTTTTGTTTTTGTTAGTGGTGTCATTAGTTTGTTTTGTGCTTTTTTATTTTTGTGTTTGTTTTTGTAGTTACCAATATACCTTATATCAATACTTGAACTATAATATTCAAGAGGAATCCTCCTCCTTACCTTTCAAACGCACTGAATGCTTTATTTATTTCAATACAAAAAAGGCTGCACTTCAGTTCAAGTGTTGACAGAACAACCTGCCTCCAACCAACTGGAAACATTTAATGATCTAGTAAAATCTTCAAACAGACTTGACATTCCAATTACCAGCGATCCGCGTGTATCTCCGAGGGCTCTCGTGTCATGCCAGCGGGCTAGGGCTGTTCAACGCCCACTTAATCTGCAATCAAACGCAGTCTCGTTAGCCGACATAACACTGACTCGGATATCTACCTTTTCACGATGACACTCCAGTAAACTTGAAAATACGTAATTATGGCTTCGATAGTATTAAAGCATAGTCATCGCCATCGGCACGGAGGAGACCTCTGTCAGTACGTGGGTAATACCTGCCCTTACTAGAGAGTGGGAGTCCCACACACCCACAGGCCCGCAGCTCGTAATAACTGGCAGCGATACCTGGAGATGACATGCAGATACGAGTGTTCCCGCGTGTAATGTATCTACACAATACATACATTTCACATCACAACTGAACGGCGTTATCTGCAAAGGTAGGGTAGATAGTATTTCAAAATATGTAATATAATTTGACTGATGTCGTGGTTTAATCGAATATGAGCTAATGGGAATAAAGGTTTCCACTATATTATATAGATGATTTGGACAAAACTAAAAATTAAAAAATTAAGGAGGGTATATGAAAATACATTTGAAAAAATGAAACTACCCGACAATGTACCTACTGTTACATGGCGACCATTTAAACTAAAACCTCGGTGTTTCCACATTAAGCTCCGTAATTTTCTCTCGGCGAGAGTGCCATATTTCATTATTAAGCAACTAAGAGTGTACAACAACAACTATCATTATTTTAATGCAAAGTTCTGGAGCAGACCGAACTTAAGACAAGCGTTTAAACTTCTTAATGGCTTTTGCATCAGAACTAAAACAACGTTAGCTCTTGTAACTCGTGTTAAGTCGGTTGGCAGCCGTCAGGTCTCGCCGCATGCCCTTAGCGGGACTCGTGAAATGAAACAACCATTGCCGGAATAAAATTCAAAGCAACATGCGAGCTAAGTAAAAGCAACATTGAATGCAACTATACAAGGTATATTTGTTGTGATTATCTACAGATTTAATCCAACGGTTTTACAAATACGCATATATGTAATGTCAAAGTATTAGGAAACAGATCTAGAAGTCTTTAACAAAACAGACACGAAACCGGTTCTTCCGGGTGGTCATGTCAAAGTATTAGGAAACAGATCTAGAAGTCTTTAACAAAACAGACACGAAACCGGTTCTTCCGGGTGGTCAAACAGTGTACCTACACTGTACTTTCCTGTACCTATTACTTGATAACAATTTAATTACTAATATGGCTATGTATGTACCGATTTAACTTTAGTACTAATTTAGGTATATTCTGTGCCGATGGAGTACAAGGGTTGTTGAACAGCGACCAGATACAGGACCGAAGTCATTAGATGCAAGTTTTTTCTGTGGGTATGGGAAGCGTGAGGGAAGTCTATAGTACTACCAATGAAGAACCTTTAGCTCTCAAGTCGATGTTACTTCGCTTGGTAATTTACTTTCGTAGGCAGTTGGTAGTAATGCAATTACGATTATTGAAAAGTCCGCTATGGGTCAGCAAATGTAAAGTAAAATTACATATTTAACTTTCCCTTAACAGTCCGACAACGTTCTACAAACGCACCTGCTGCAGTCCGCAGGCCAAAGTTCGACTCCCGGCCCGCATATATTATGTAAACGAGAACCGTGCCGGCTCGCATAAACAGACTGTAAGGGGGTTTCGCGAATTAGTTCACGCGTCAACTTGTAAAAACAAGTAGGCTGAAAGGTCTAGTCCGAATCCTCTTACGCACACCACATTTTGGTAGAGTAAGATTAGGATATAAAGGTATAAGGCGGGTAAGGTGGGTATAAAGGGCACAACTATGTAGTAACTTCTTTTGTAAATTAACTTACTTCGCATATTGGCACGCGTTTCACCTAATGGTAGACGGCCAGGCTATTCCATCGACGGAACTATTCGAATCGCTCAATAGCGATGCTTCCTGTTTAAGACTAAATTTTAAATGTTAGATTTCAAGTAGGTACACTGACTCCCTCATGTATACCACCAAAACACAGAGCTGTTATGGCGACAGATTTCACCTGTAGGGATGGAAGCTTGTCAGGTGAACTCTGAAAACGTTCAGACTTAAACTATCGAAATTTGAACCCACAACCACCTTTTAGATTATAATACCCGGTTACAGTGGTTACGCAGGCGGTCAAATATTGTATTATTATAGAAAATGATTTATTGTCACTTCCACAATTTCAGTGGTTGTTACGGCCATCGAAATCCGCGCGAGGATATGAAACAAGTAATTTGGAGTTAGTGCCATAACTTGACTATAAAAATGCCAACACGACTCGGCTATTCGGTTTATATAGCGGTGGAGCCGTAATGACCAACCACGGGATACGGTCATCATGGGAAAATAACACGTCTGCTGCAATCAGAGTGCTACCTACTTGTATAATTTAAATCAAATCATTATGCCTTTTATCTATTAATATTAGCAGTGATGATGGCGAATGAGCAAGCGTAATAGAAAGTACCAATCATTGTTACGATGACTTGATTTCAGTTATGGAAGCTTGCAGTGGAACTTAATGGTCATTCTGTGGCCACCGTTTCAAATATTTTATTTTACCAATAAGGAAACGTTTTTTTCCTTTTACGATTATTATTTCAATAGGTGCTGAGCACATACACATTTATAAATAATCTACTGTTATACAACATTAGTCTGTCTGTAATGTCAGTAGTTTTGAGGTAGAACGCAAAGGTTCGCAGTGAGTAGTCGACCTATATTTAAGTAGCTCTTACCCTTAATTAAGACTTGTTTATGGTCCGCGCCAACACCTGGTATAATACGCCAGTATGTACCTAATGGACTGAGCATAAAAAAGTTAATATAACATAGACAATGAAGGAAGGGGGGCGTCATAGTCAAGGCTCCACGCGTCGAAAGCGTCCCACTACCCACTAAACTCCCCCCATTTTCTCCTTTTGACCCGAACAGCGACAAGATATTCATACTGTCTGATAAACTACAAAAAGATGCTTTCGAAGTTAGTATATGATTTATTTGAGTGTGTGTCTGTGCCAATTTGTAACTGAACCTAGTTTCAGCGACTTGCCACAATTGTTTATTACAAAACTTTTTGAAACAAAAAATAGTTTTATCAAGACTTCCTTCTTATTTAGAAAGACCTCAGTTAAGGCAAAGTGCAGTCCAACTGCGGAGAGTTTAACTTCAAACGCTATTGAAACTCGGGGGAATACTTTATTGGGAAATTTCATAGTCTGCCGAAACGAGTTGCAGACCGAAAACGCCGATGTTTCAACAAACACAGTTCTAAAATTTACATTCACGTAGATCTTGGTAGTGGCCATTTGCTCAAAGAGAATATTTGGGAACCCAACACACCCACG
This sequence comes from Mecyna flavalis, assembly GCA_949319885.1. Taxonomy (NCBI): domain Eukaryota; kingdom Metazoa; phylum Arthropoda; class Insecta; order Lepidoptera; family Crambidae; genus Mecyna; species Mecyna flavalis. The sequence continues at coordinate 15,200,976 of OX439430.1, forward strand.
GGGAAATGAACGTATTGAACGTAAGTATTTCTTTATTATTGTTCTTCGGGAATTGTTTCTCTGGTATTTTAATTAATAATGTATTACATAAGGGATGTAAGGAATATTTGTGGAAGTAAGTAATGTGTATGTTTTAATTTTTTATTTAAATTAGGCAGTTTATCGATATTTTAATTCAACGCAAACGTGGCTGGCTTCGAATCCCTCCCAGGACCAACATTCATGTGATGAACATTTCTGTTAGTTCTGTGTTTAGGTGTTTCTGTTTAGTGTAATTTTATTGATTCTGATCTCATAACGCAAGTGATCAAACTACTTACTGTAGGGTCACATAAATGTGAGGTTTTCCAATATTTCATTGATTTATTCGCCCATTTTTCCAACTGACAAAAGGACAAGGCTTATTCTCATACCTACATAGAACAGCTTCAAACTGACCTCATTAAGGGTTAGACACTATATTTTAGAGATACGCAGAAATGATTTATACACGAGTAAACCAATCACTCTCTTGTTAGTTACTTAATAGTATCAACTCGTTCCAACCGATTACGTCAGATCCACTGAAAGATTTGTGCGAAAGTTTTAATTGATTGCGTCACAGAGGCCTCTGGAGACGCACCTCACCTGAGTTTGATTGCTGCGATTACGCTCCGTCCCTCGGTAATTAGACCATCACTATAAAAAGCCCAATAAAATTACTTCCGAACTACATCTGGGAGCCGGACTTTTACTACTTTCCTTTAAGAAGATTTAGGTCAACATGTTTCTGACATTACTCTGGGAGATACAGTGGGGACTGTAGATGTTATCATTAATTTAGTGTAACCTTTAAGCCATACATATTTGAACAAAATAATTGGTATAATAACAAAGCTAAGTTCAAATACAGTTATTTATTGAAACTTTTCAGTGGTCTTAAAACTACAATTCTTAAGGCCGAAAAACGTTTTTTTTTTTACTTCTACTAGTTTACACGATACATTTTCGTGCACACTATTTAAATTATCCATAAAAAATATCCTGGCATAATGCTCAGTTCCCATGGGATAAAAGATAATTATAGGGCTTAATTTCAACATAAGGTCAATTTATAAGTTAAAAACATAATTTAAACCGTTTATATTTATTGTATTTTTTTTTCTTTAAGAAGGTGACAGCTAATATATTAATATCACTTGTACAATTTTATTGATGGCATACTTAGTCTATTAACAAAAACAATTTCACTTCTAGATTTACACGCACAATTATTAAATGCTATTCCTGATTTACATCACCATATCCGATTTAAAGAGCATTTTACTTGTAGTTTTGCCCTTACATTTCCACACCCTCCGTCATTACAAAACGGCCTTCTAATTTATCAACAACCAAAGCTATTTGGATAGCACTAAAACCCTGTAATTAGTGGGGAACGTACTGCCCCCACCCATAGGCCCGTTACAGCCACCTATGGAAGCAGGCCGAGCTTAGAGTTGTGCCGAGTCAAACTTACTCGAGTACTGTTTCGAATACCCAAAAGGTACGTACTCGAGTACATAAAATAATGTATTCGGATACAAAATACTCAAGAACAGATTTCGAGCCGCGCACGGTATTCGAATCCTACGACTTTTACTGTCTACTTCAAACCTTGTGAACGTCAAATATGGAACTTTAGTAACTTAAATACTGTTCCGTATTTACTTACATGATTTGTTATGAAATAATAGGAAAGTCAAACTACAAGTTCGATTCAAAAAGGACTAGAGTCAACTGTAGTATTCGAATGTACGTAGTCGAAAGACTTCGACTGGTATGCGAGCCTACCGACTCGCATACCTATCAAAATCTTCCGACTACAGTATGTACATATTCGAATACTTTTTTATTCGAATACCAAAAATAGTCAACTCCGAACATTATTAGCCGAGCTCGTTAGCCGACCACAGAGCAACTACCACAATCAATTGGATTGGAACAGCCTCCGGCCAATCTTTGCCGGAGATCGGGCTGGAACTTTAGCAATAACTAGCTGGGATTCATGCTGCCCGGGAAACGTGACTCGAAATAGCATTGTGTAAGGGTATTAGTATACTAACGCTAGTCACATCATTTATGTTAACGATAACTTATGGAATTAGAATGGCCAGTACTCGGGGTCCATATTGATGCTTGAACAATTAATTTTAGGAATCTAAATATGTCATTCTAATGTCGTATTAAAAACCGCAATTTTGATCCATTTTATAAAATAATAGGCAGTAACATTTTATAAATTTGTACACTTTGTCTAGTGACTCTTATCCCTTTTTTGGCTGTTATTTTGCTTTTTATGTGGTATTTCAAGGAATAACATTAGTGTTATTACAAAAAAACGCGATTCATTGTTTCTAGCAAAACTTTACGTTGATTATTTTATAAAATGTTTTATTATTCTTCTGAGTCACAAATGTAGTGATGACAACGTAACTACGTACGTAATGTTTGCACTAGGTGATAAAAACGTTTGAACTAGAAACGAAAATATGTATTTAAGTCAAATCGAATCGCATATTGAGTAAGGTTTGAATCAACTGATACGCGAAAAGTCAAATTAATTTAGAAAACGAACTGTTATTAATTTAGTTTCGGTTGCACTGGAGAGAATTATTCTACTTCTAAAATGTACTCCTAGCCGAGTTTTTCGGCTCGTCCGGGGAAGTACCACCCTCTCACATAACACCAGCGTGAAATAATAGTGACTACTCTTGTGTTTCGTCTGGTTTGTAAGAGTGCCGGAGGCCCACACCCCCCTTAAAAGACAGGCAACGCATCAGCGATCCCTCTGGTGTTGCAGATGTCCATGGGCGGCGGTAATTGCTTACCATCAGGCGACCCGCTGCACTGGCTCGCTTCCAGCCTCTGACATAAAAAAAAGTTTCGGCTGATGTGGCCAATCATTACGATCAAACCACTTCCCAAAATATTAGAGCTACATTGAGTGCGCAAGCACAGGCACTCTTAACTTTTTCGTCACTTTCATAGCACGGTTGGGACAGCAGTCTGATATGACGGAAGAGACATCAGGTGCAGGATCAGGACGTCTGTACGTTCAGCAGTGGACATCTTGATGATCAAATGATGTTGACTTGAATAATAACGGATCATGGCGATCATCATAACAGACACTGACTTGTTCAGAGGATATCGGTATAAACGTTATAAAGGTAAGTCAATTTAAATTAAACAACCATAAGGTAAGCTACTTTAAAAAAAGAGGAATAATAAATTACAATTTACGTAAAAGAGAAAAGAAACGCTCGTATTAATTCAAAATGTAACTTCTTATCTGTTTTCCTGTTATTAATAAATACCAAGCTTAGTAATATTAACCGAGCCAAACCACTAAAGGAGCGTAAAACATTAAGGAAAGGAAAACATAATTTCATTTTATTTAGCAGGCTCTTTTATCTTCGCAAAAATAAATTCCCTGTATCCGAATTAGAAAACCTCGGCCCGCATCGCTTTAGGTAATGAAGAAGAGAAAATAATTTATTCCATCGTTCTAATTCTCTGGAACAATGCTGCGAAAACGTCTAAGAAAGTAATATAAATTCGTCACGCTCCATGAATAATTGAAATACAAAAGCAGGGAGAGAGAGAGTTAAAAATTTAATTTATCAAAATTAATCGCTCGTCCTTCTAATTCCTGAATTCGTTTAACAAGCAGACTACAAGACACGCATTGTTAATTATTCAGGGAACATTCATTTTCTCGCTTTGCCAATTTGAGTTCATTAAATTAGCTCGCAGCTCATTTTGTTGTAACAAACAAATGTAGATTTGAAAGTCAATAGCGAGTCGAAAAGGAAGCGAGGAGCAAACGTCTTCTAATACGGTACTAGGTAGTTGATTCTTATAAGGATATCTCCTGCCAAATAATGTGTTTTTGTTTACTCTAGTTTATTAAAAGTAAAGCATCTCTAAATGTGCAGGACAAACAAATGTCTACAAAAATACAAAGTCGAAAAGCAGGTCTGCTTTATTTTCCTCGGAATCAAGTCACCTAAATGAATTCACACAGAAGGCACAAACTGCTCTAGTAATTAAAGTAGTACTATAGTTCTAGTATTTCATCAACCATAAACTAAATAACTCCATTATCTCAAGATCATGCTTCAATGTGTAAACCATAAAGAAATTGTTATATTAAAAGTAGTAACCATTCTTTAGTTGTACAATGTCAGGTTGTACATTATTTTAGGCCATTACTACCAGAATCTTATCCCAGATAACATTATATCTAGATAATATAGTATCGAAATATAAGTAATTAAAATAAATGCTAGTGATACTAACAATGAATGACGTTTTCTAATGATACTTGTGTCTTAGACACCACCTTCTTTAATAAATATTTTCTAATTTTGAGTTGTAAATACATAGAATGTATCTTTCCACAGTTTCAACCTTCGGGGCTTGACAGTTTAATGATTTTATAAAATTCCGAATTATTTATGTTTAAGACACTAATATGGATATCATATCAATAAAACAACACGTGTTCTTCTACCTTAGAAAGTTAAAAAAAATTACACAAATATAACTTACAATTTTGTTTATTTACATACATATTAGTTTGGTAGTTTAAAAATCAATTTGTGGAACAAATCTTCTCCCTCGTATAATATAATTATAAGTAATCAAATAATAAATAATCGGTCACTTATTCGCATTTAGCACTGTAACGATGACTTGATTAATGTTATGTTTGTCCTGCAGTGAGATATCAAAGATAAGATAAATGTAAATACCTCTCATTACACAGACGAAACAATATTTTGAAAGGACTGTTATAAAATGTAAAATCTGGTCATTATAGTAGAGGAGCCGACGATGCTAAATTGGTACTATGGGTGCTGGGTTGAATTCCCGGATCGGAAAAAAATATCATAATTTTGCAATCGGATCGGGCAAAATTATGATATTTTTTTCGTTGTGCGTGCGTGTACTGTCATTTAGAATTTAACAAACGTGGTCAATAGACCAGTACCCATCATTTGCCGACAATTTAATTTCAATAATGAGGCCTTTGTCCTGCAGTGGGACATTAAATTCACTTTTACTACTTCATTATACTCTGGTGTAGAAAAGTTAGTTAGCAGTCAGTTAAACTCGTGAATCACGTCCACTAATTTAACTGCTGAAATGCACGTCTCACTTGAATTCGGACGAGCTGACTACACTATTTTCATTAGTGTTCCAACTTCAACCCGTCAACGGTAACATTTAATTAAAAAACGTTCCATGAGTCGTCAAGCGTGCATAATTTACGTTAGTTTGAACTTAATTTCAAAAATAAAAACATTTAGGGCCACGTTTACGTCCCTATTAAAGCACGATCACTATATCGAAAAGGCGAAGGATTAAGCCATCCAAAACAGTGTTACAAGTCAAAATTGATAATTAACCAATCACCGTGCCGTGCTCCTAACGAAGACTTAAAAAAAAAGAATCGTGCCATTTTAATTAGTCGAGACTCCCTTCTGTTTGAATCCGGAACAAAGCAACAGTGTAGCAATCGCAACGCGACACTCCAAGTGGCTGTAACTTCGGTAATTAGTTAGAGTAGTTCACACCACTTTATTTTTTTGTTGGTATAGCCTTAGTTAGCCGAACATTTTAATTTGATACAAGCTTATTTCATCATGTCTGCGTGGTTTGTTTGTATCCTGTTTTATTTAAAATATTGTTTAAATGCTTTTTAATTATTTCTAGGTAGGTACTTTTCTCTTGAATACAAAATTTTTAGGTAGGTACTTTTTTTGAAATAATCTATCATAAAGCAGTTTGAGTTGCCAATGACCAGGATCAATAATATCGGCTAGAGCCTTTGGTTTTACATAGAGATATATTATTATCTTTCTTCTTTGTGCTAAATCCTTCTCTAACAATTTAAAAAATAAATTAAACTGCCCAATCCTTGGAAAACTCTAAAAAAAGGTGCTCCATACAAAATTTTATATCCGGTTTTCTCAGAAAAATGAGAATTGATTTTTTTACACAAATACTTTTATAACAAATACTTTCGACTGTCCAAACGACCTCTTACCGTGTCAAAGGCTTCATTATTTATTTATGCTCAGTAGCTGTAATTCTCATTTTCGTGTTTCTTACTTCAAAGAACGAATTTTTATAGTTATCCCTTCCATTTCCTGCTCTTTAATATAACATTTTCACTATTCTATTTAAGGAGGAAATTACGTTTTTATAATAAAACTAGTTACGAATGTTAGAAGAACATAATAGTGTGAATTGGATGTGGTCGATTAGACCGTCAGAACTAATGGTTAAAAGAATAAAAAGGTACCTACCTACTTTTCGTCTTCGGGGATTTAGTGTGCGAGACTCTCGCTATAGATTCACTCATTCACCGACTAAACTCCATGATTGATTTGAGAAATCTAGATCAAAAATTGTGCGCTAAAGATATTTTTAAATGGTTTTAATCAACTCAAAAAGCCCACGGAGATATTATGAATTTTTATCTAAAGTAAAATCAGGTCGTCCTAATTACCTATCTGTCCATTTAATTGGAATTCCCAAGCGACGCGCTCACCGGCGCATTTGTAGATGCTGCACAGTAAATAATGAAACAGTGATTTCACCATGCCTACAAGGCGCAGTAGTTAGTAATGTGCGATGGAATAAAAATAAATAATAATAATAATAATGAAAGCATTGGCCGCGCCAGGGGTCATAAGTTCAATTCCCGAGTCAGATAAAAAAATTCTGATTAGGTTTTTATCATGGGGACATAGATAGTCCGAAGTCTGGAATTTGGTGATGTTAAACACCCTAGTGCCCTGGACTGCACGAAAAGCCGTTGGTCCTGCGGTTTATATTAGTCGTGTCGGACTCCTGTGTCCCAGGGGGTTCCGTGATAAGAGGTTGAGAGCATAGGGAGTGCACATTGTTCTTGCGCACTCACTTCTGCAGCGTCTAATAAATCGTAAAGTTACAAAACATGGTTGTAGGATAACATTAATTTGGCAGATTAGGGTAGATTTATATGCCCCTTACCTGCTTCACTGTATGTTTCCCTGCGTGTTAGCATCGCAGGCGGTTAGAACAACGGTTGAATAAATTCCGCTGATTCGCAATCGGGCTGATTTAACGCGGCCAATTACAGAAGGCGCCATCGGGGCCCTTGTAATTACGCCATAAAGGCCCTGATCGTCTGAGATACAGTAAATTCTTTTATTTTAGCTATTAGGATTCACAGCATAAAAGAAAACGTGCTGTATAATAATAAAAGACTAATTCATTGAAAGAACTGTAATATTACTGTGTTTCTGGCAAATAAAAGGATTATTATTATTATTATTATTATTAAAGAACCTTCCTTTGTTTTTCATAGTTAGAATATAGGTAACACATAATGACAATAATAAAATAGTAGCAATTAATTTCCCGCCCATCGGCTACTGCTTATTTATTTTTCTTATATGCAATTCTACTTATATTACGAACATGGGACCTTTATGACAAGCAGTAAGTATAATAAAGTGTTTATAAATACAGTGAATATTATACTCCCGTACTGTATTTTGCCTGTTGAATAGCTAAGTCAAGAACAACTTCCGAGCCCGTATTTTGCAATAAATTGATTCTCTTTACATTTTCGCATATTGTATAACATCACAGAATATTGTAACCGTTCACTTGCGAACATGTCACCGGTGACGAGGTGACCTTATCACCGGGTACCTGACGACGTGTCAGAAGTTAATTAAATCGCCGTCGATCCCAGGATTACTCCCGATCCCCGAATGCAATCAACTCGGTAATAAGAACCTCCCTTTTAATACGGAGCCAGTATTACACGGCAATTGAGTGGTCTTAGGCGCGTTTGTCGCCCTCCCATGACCGACGAAATGAGAAGATTGAATTCTTTGCGAACGCCAAAATCAAGAAGCGTGCTCGGTAATGTTGTTACCTTTCATTGCGATTAATATTAAAATAACAGAACGCTTTTTAGTATGTTTCTGATATTTTTAATAGATTAGTTGCATAATTTTCGACTTAAAGTTTACTGGATAGGTACCTACAACCTATTGATTTGATTTACTACATACGAGCTTGTCAACGTTACAAGTGTAACTTTTACAATATATGAAAATTACTTTAGAATAAAATGTAAAATGTATTACGACTAAAACAAAGAGATATGAGAATCTTAATGTCTTTTTACATACACCGTTATCCAAATACTGTTGAAACAATGAGGTAGGAGTTTAGTCGTATTTTGTAATATAAATTACCTATCTAAATTGTTTACTCTAGTCTATTACAGTACAGAAATGCTCTACCTGAAAGATATGTACTTAATAAACACACTGTTATTATTAATGATTATTAAGTGTCTCTTAATGTTTTCCAAATAATAAAGGTCAAGGTTTTAATAATGTGAATAAAATAAAATAATATGAATATTCATCATCACTAAAACAATTCTACACCTAAGAATATATTATATACATAATATAAGTAACTATTTTATACAAGGTAAATCTTATTCGCATTCTCTCAAACCAGAACGTCAATTTAATTGTTTTCCGAAGGGGTTTCTTTAAAAATAATTCTTTCTCTTTTTGCAATCACTTCGAAATGTCCTTAAATTAATTCAATTATCCTCCCGTATCGAAATTAAACCGATAAAGAAATGCCACCGAAACACCGAAAATTGGACAACATTGTGGCAGAATTTCATAGACAAGCGAACACGAAATTTATTCTCACCACGAACTGCGATCGTTCGATTATGCGCCATATGCTAAGCTGAGCAAATTGAAACATGCGCCAGATTCATCAATATGAAACAGTGCGAGGACCAAACCTTGTGAATTTTAACGAACATCGAATTTTAGGTTGTTGTATAATCTTTATCTACATCCATACCATAATATGTCTATTTTATAGTCAGGAGCGATGAGCAAACGCCCTACATTTAGATATAAGTATCTGTGGCTGCATCGTAATGTTTACATTTTAGTATCGGTAACCGATACTTTAATTACGTTCAAATTTCGAACGTCTTCTTAAAAAGTAAAAATTAATGGATTTGAAGCTAACATATGTAAGCAAAACATCTTGATGTATTTTCAAAGGTACCAGGAGAGCATAACCGCAGCGTAACTATTCATTAAATCAAAGAGTTTGAAAGACGCGAGCTAGCCTAGCTTCTTGTTCTTCTCTGCTCTCCTGGTACTACGGATTATATTCCACGCGGTTTCACATCGATCCTGACTTTAAAATAGACATTTATCGTATGAATGAAGATAAAGTTATGTATGTGACTGTACATAATTAGGCATTAAAATACTCATGTGATCCTTTTATGAAACTCACTTCGTTCGTTTGATAAAACAACATTCGTATTTTAATGACCCTCATTATGCAACAGTCACATAAATAACTATTTTGCTATAATGCGCTCAAAAATCTCCTTTTTAGGGTTCCGTAGCCAAATGGCAAAAAACGGAACCCTTATAGATTCGTCATGTCTGTCTGTCTGTCTGTCCGTCCGTATGTCACAGCCACTTTATATTAAAACTATAAGAGCTATACTGTTGAAAATTGGTAAGTAGATGTATTCTGTGAACCGCATTAAGATTTTTATACAAAAATTGAAAAAAAAATAATAAATTTTGGGGCTCCCCATACTGAGAACTGAAACTCAAAAAATTTATTTTCATCAAACCCTTACGTGTGGGGTATCTATGGATAGGTCTTTAAAAATGATAATAAGGTTTCTTATATCATTTTTTTCTAAACGGAATAGTTTGCGCGAGAGACACTTTCAAAGTGGTAAAAAGGTGGTCCCCCCCCTGTAACTTCTAAAATAAGAGAACGATAAATCTAAAAAAAATATATGATGTACATTATCATGCAAACTTTCATTGAAAATTGGTTTGAACGAGATCAAGTAATTAGTTTATAAATTTTGGGGGCTTCCCATATTCAGAACTGAAACTCAAAAATTTTTTTTTCATCAAACCCTTATGTGTGGCATATCTATGGATAGGTCTTTAAAAATGATAATAAGATTTCTTATATCATTTTTTTCTAAACGGAATAGTTTGCGCGAGAGACACTTCCAAAGTGGTAAAATGTTGGTCCCCCCCCTGTAACTTCTAAAATAAAAGAACGATAAAACTAAAAAAAATATATGATGTACATTACTATACAAACTTCCATTGAAAATTGGTTTCAACGAGATCAAGTAATTAGTTTTTTTTTAATACGTCATAAATCGTAAAACGCAGTTTTCCTCTCATTGAATCAACTCAAATATAAAAACATCGATCAAACTTACAAAGAACTATAAGAACTTTTATATTTTGATGATACTTGCTTCTACGGAACCCTTCATGGGCGAGTCCGACTCGCACTTGGCCGGTTTTTATCCCAGCGGCAGTTCAGATCTAGTCTGCGTACGTTTGTACCATGATCTAAAATTGGGCAAATTCAGTTATTTTATTGGAGCGACGGACCTCTCTTAACAGGAAGCTAAACTTTTTGATCATGGCTACACCAGACATTCAACAGTACAGATTTCCCTTACAATGTTTTTGACACCAACGAGCTAGTATAGTAGAAAAATTCAGAGTAGAGATTTGAACCACCGACCTCACGAATGTCCACAGCTCTCATCATGTTTAATGAGCTCAGAAAATACCTAATTAAAAATCTATTTAAGTTTATAATGTCCCAATTGTAGCGAGACGCCGTATCTTTCATAGACATACCTATTAATTAAAAGAAAAGAAATTAATAGAAAGAAGACAGCATATTCCAATCAGATCAAAGTAACTTATAAAGTTCTCAATAATTTCTATTGTCCGTTCATTTATGTAAATTGAACAATCCAGGCGAATTGCTTTCTTCATCAAAGATAGTTTTTAATTAAAACTTCTTTTAAGTTTCTCCTAAAAGCACTTAGCGACTGGAATACTAAGATCGCAATAAAAATCCACTGGTCTATTTCGCCATCTGTTGCACTTCACCTGTACGTTTTCTTAATTAAAAGCTAATTTATACAGCAGTGAATCCTCGAACGTTAGTATTATAAAGGGTATTTACTGATGATTAAAACATACCAGATTTTATATTCACCAGAATATCTCCACAGATAAAGCAACTTTTGCTTAATGTTAGCTTCTGTTTTCAATAACTACAACAAAGTAAAGAATGGATTTTAATATCGTGCACCTTATTATCTTTTCTGGGTCAAGTCCTACGACACAAAAGAAGAATTCCGCCTTTAGACATTATAATTGGAAAGATGCTAATATCGAATTTTATCATACTTTGGTAGATTTATTATAATGATTCTCTCTCTCTCTCTCTCTCTCTCTGTCCCCTGAGCATATTATTTTCACAAGATTGTGGGACCTGCTTTTTTGTCTTCTCTTTCTATTTCTCAGGCCCTCATCATAGACCTCATGTCTTTGGCATGATAAATCTGTCCTCTGTTTATTTCATCTTTAGTCTTCCTCACCTTCTGTAGAGACATTACCGGAGGCTTTCTTCTTAAAATCCGTACCATATTTTAGTTGGTTTTCTTTTAGTTTATCAGCATCACGAACACAATTCATAAATCATGTTTTATTTACAAAAAAATATATACTTTTATAATATGTAATTAAATTATTATTGTTATCGTCAGTTATAGCGCTAATACTGTATTTCTCATGAATAAGTACTCGTAAATTTTCGCGCAAAATAGCATTTCTTGCCGGCTAATTACCAATTATCCGTATTTAAAAGCCTTACAGAATCCTGGTAAATTGATGAACAAACGACCATTTATCAGCTGTAATGGACCGAAAATGGAGGCCCTTAAGAACCTCAAACTAAATTATTTTAAGTGCCCACTCAGCCCAATTCTGCTACGCATGTACCCTGTGCTGAAATGGCTGTATGTAGATGCAAGATGTGTTGCCAACATCTCATTTAAAATAATTTAACAATATATTTTTAATATGTTTCAGTTTCTACACTACGGCCTAACTTACATAGGTCCTTCCTAGTCTTAGTTCCTTAAAGGAACTCTTTACTCGTCGGTCAGTTTTTATTGACGCAGTTTATAGGTTTGTAGTAACCAATTCCGTTCTCGGCAAGCCTTGGTGCATTAGCTTGGTGCGTAGCATGTTGTAACAATGACTTGATTCCAATAATGAAGACCTATGCTTTGCGGTTTTCATGAATTAAAAAGACATAATATTACTCCTTTTTATAGCTATAACTAGCGGGCGCCCGCGGTTTCACCCGCGTGGTTCCCGTTCCCGTGGGAATATCGAGATATCCTTTCTTAGCGGATGCCTACGTCATAACATCTACCTGCATGCCCGATCCGTCCAGTGGTTTGGGCTGTGCGTTGATATCTATCTATGTCAGTCAGTTAGTCATTCAGTCACCTTTGAGTTTTATATATAGATGTATCTTATGATGGCGATTCAAAAAATAAATAAATCTATAAAATAAATGTCTTCTATCGTGCCTATGAATTGTGTGAATATATTTTGCCAAAGTTAAAAAGAAACACATTATTTCATGTTTAGTTGGACCGGTAATAAACACATAGGATTGAATTGTCTTGTACGTCGTAGTCCTACACACAAAACGTTGATAATACATGACATCCCTTATCAAAAGTTACAGAGAGTGTACATTCCTTACAGATCGGGCAACATAGCACCGTCTTCCAAGTGTGTGTCGTAATTACGAAGGTGGAGTGCTATTACCGAGGTAACACGGTTACGCCGAGACGCTGACTCGCGATCCCAGCGACAATTTAACCGTAACTACACGCTTCATTTCATTACACCAATCGACAGCTATACTTCGGAATATTCAATTATGAGAGGCACGATAGTTTCCCTGTACCTCGTGTCGACCTCTCAAAGTGGTTTTATAGTTGAGGTGCGGTTTCTAGAGCCTTCACACATAATTATGTGTAACTGCGACGACAACCCCAACCCCAATGGAATCTAATAGACTGCGTGACCCGCATTAGGGGCCTTCTATGCCTATCCTTCTAGCCTGGAGGTATCAAATATGCCTGAATTCGATACAAATTGGTACGATTGATAAAATACCTAATCTAGGTTTTCAAGGTGCGCGCCTGCGTTCTGAAACGGTTTGACCCCGCAGCAGAATCGTAAGATTTTTTAATGTCCTTTGTTCCTATAACCCGCCAGTGATTACGAGGCTATAGGTAACAACTATGAGGGCCTTGTGGTGCAGGTACAGTCAGCGTCATATAGTTCGTGATACTCAGGGTACTCTAAAAAATAGGCGCAACCAAAAAGTCGATAATATCGGTACAAACAAAGTTGTCTTATTGTTGTGAACAATTTTGTCGCTCAAAAGGTCGACACACTTAAAATGTCATATAATTCGGTTCAGTCAAACTGCCATAAATATGGTTACAGTCATCCCGCCAATGGTATCCAAACATTCTAAGTGTTCAAAAACATGGAACACAGCAGAAAAATAAGCTAGCATGAAACCTCATTACGCAATCTTGTGTTTGAATGTAATTCTATTATCTGTCAATGCATGTCATGTCAAATAACCATCAGCATCAGTCGTATTGATTTGTCATTTTCTTTCCTATTATTATGCGACTAGCCTTCCGCCCGCGATTTCACTTGCGCGTATTTTATTTTTTCAAATATCTCCCCCTTCCTCCCACATTTCTGGGATCAAAAGTACCCTATACCCGGGGACAGTGTAGCTATCCAACAGTGACAGGATTATTTAAATCGGTTTAGTAGTTTCGGAGCCTATTCAATTCAAACAAACAAACCAACAATCAAATCTTTTCTCTTTATAATATTAGTGTAGATTTGCTTTTTATGAAGGGTCAGTCTTTATGTACGTTCGAACGTAACTTTATCAGAACTGCTCAGTTTATCGTTAATACGGAATGTGTTCATTTCAGTTACGTACCCAAGTAAAATTAAATACGAAATATACCTAAAGTAAGAACTCATATTCATTCATTGAGGTTAACATCTATTTAGCTGTACCGGGTCCCCTTTATTGCTTATATTTTTTTAACATATCTTGAGACATATCATCCGTACTGAAATACTGAAAATTCAAGCTTCTAGTTTTGTCTAAAACGAAGCTATAGAGGATCGAGAATGGCCTGCAAAGAATGGTACGGCCGTGCCGGCTTTTTTGCTCGACTTGGTCCTCACCACGGCCGTGCCCCCAAATATCGTAAATGGCTATGCAAGAAATTCTGAAATTCTATCCAAAACAAAAGAAAAGTCTATGACGTCGTGCTTAAAATGAAAAGGACAGCAGTAGTTTCTATCGCTTTCACTTTGTGTTTAATTTTTTAGATACTTATTGATGAGAAAAATAATATTTTAAATATTATAGCCGTAAGGTTTATTTTTCTAATGTGTTCCATATTTTTGAACACTTAGAATGTTTGGATACCATTGGCGGGATGACTGTAACCATATTTATGGCAGTTTGACTGAACCGATTTATATGACATTTTAAATGTATCGCCCTTTTGAGCGACATAACTGTTTACAACAATAAGACAACTTTGTTTGTACCGATATTATCGACATTTGGTTGCGTCTATTTATTAGAGTACCCTGCGTATCACGAACTATATGACGCTGACTGTACCATGAAACCTCCTGAACGTACATAATATTATCCGAGGAGTGTATTATTTCAGGTCATTAATTACTGACTGCAATGAAGGAAGCCCTGGCCTTAAAAGACTTTAAAGTCGATGCCGAATGAAACGAAAAGGCCGAAAAAAGCATGTAAAAAATACGGAGCTATAATTTTCATTCCGTCTTGGACCCGGATTAGCCCAGCGTCAGCGATCACGAATTTGCAGAGTAAATTATGCGTGAAAAATCACGACGTGAGAGCGACTTCGTTTATTTGCTTAAAATCACCCTCGACTCTTTGATTTTACGGTACCTTAAGGAATCAATCCTTTCAAATCTTTTTGCTTACTAAGTAAGGCTTACTCGTTCGAAAAATTTCGGCTACATTAGGTAGGTGCTTTGGAAAATACGCTCACTTTTTATAGGTAGCAAAGTTTAGCAAAATATGGGTACATAAATGTGAGAAATTCATCACAACTTGATTAAACTTCGTGTTATAGACAGCAATTGTATTTCCACTAATAGAATTGTACCGCTTCAAATAGCAGACTTCTCCAAATGAACGGAGTTGATATTCGCGCCGTGCCCTGACGAACCCCATAATAAATATGAATATTCAACACGACTCCATTATTAATATCAGCGTCGATGAGATGTAGGTATTTCGCGAGTTTTCGGCCTCGACGCGGTCGAATTATCTCGGTTATGCAAAGCATTCGTACCTAGATAAGTATACCTTCGGCGTCATAGAATTTACCAGATAGCTCATCACCTACAGATGCAATTTATTTTTGGAAGACTAAATTTGGGATTTGGGATTTTAACGGCATATCCTAGATTTGTGACCAAAAACACACTTAGATACGAGTAATGTGTAATTTATTAGTCTGGCTTACGCACAAAGCGCACTTGTCTGTTTTATGTTATTTCATTGAGGGGCACTTAACGTTAGCGTCGTGCAATCTACACTTTTTTTTTATCAACGCTACTGATACTGACATTATAATTATTATCATACGATCCATGTATTGTGTGTTAGACGTAGCAAGACACTCTAGGTTCTTTTGGTCTTAGAGCCTTTCACTTCAAGTTACTGGCTCCCACATAACAAATATCAATGGTTTACACGTGAAAGAGTAACAGACGGAAAAGTTGCTTTCGCATGTTTATATAGCAACAAGATAAAATACCGTGCTGTCTGCTGCGGCTACAAAATGCACGTAATATGCACCGCACTGTGAGGCGCACTGCAAACTGCATCACTCTAGCTCACGAAATGGATATTGCAATATTTCTTCAAAACTTAAGTGCTTGGCGTAAACTGTACTTTCTTGTCATGGAAGAGGTTAGGTTACTACTGCAGATAATGGTTTCCTTGCTTACGTTTATTTTATAATACTTTCTTTGACACTTTATGGACCCTCTTTTTTTAGTTTTATAATAAAACTAGCGGTTGCCTCCGCGGTTTTACCCGCGCATCATTTCTTTTTTCAAAGATTCCCCCCTTCACCCCACATTTCCGGGATCAAACGTACTCTATGTCACCCGGGAATAGTGCTTTCCAACAGTGAAAGAATTATTCAAATCGGTTTAGTAGTTTTGGAGCCTATTCAATACAAACAAACAAACAATCTTTCATCTTTATAATATTAGTATAGACAAAAAAGTTCATGCATATAAATTATTAACCGACTTTTTAACCATTCACACCACATCAAATTTGTCGCCGGAATTTTATCTATTTAGATACGTATATAATTCAGTTTTATGAAACTTCAATAAAGGCTGTCTAATGGAAGAAGTGCCTGATTCCCCACGGCAGTAAGAAGCGAGGTCATTACAATCAAGGCGTCTTTAAGTTCAACACGAGACAGGAAACAGGGGAGCTGACAATACCGCCCCATATTGGGTCGGATCTTATCTCACGACGACAAGACATTAGGGTAGCTACTCATTTAACTATGTTACGAAATAATTATACGAGTATTTTAGAGAGAATACCTACGTCTTATCAGTGTCAATCCAATTAGGTACATATAAAAACCTTAAATAAGTTTTTAAAGGTTTTAGCTAAAGCCATGTCTAGTTACATTGGAATTAAAAGTTATGAAGATCAAAATAACCCTATCAATCGTCACAATGGGTGTAAGCGGATAATACTGGGTAATACCACAGATTATTAAATAGTTTCTAATGGTAATACAAAGAAGCAGTTTAGTGGGTAATCGGACAAAATTTTCTTAAGTTCACACATCGCAAGCCTGCGCATAAAAGCATACGCCTCGGCCAAAAAAATTGTTTAGCTGTGAAGTTGCAACTTTGTCAGTAATTAAAACACCTTCGTCTTTAATTGTATTAAACTGAACTTAAAAGGCGCTGTAATTTTTTTGAAAAATATAAAAGCATTTTATCGTACAATTTATTTCTTTTTACAGCACAAGTGTGTAGTCCCGCTTGGCGGAATATCGAATATGTGTTATCTGGAACGCGTCCCGTCACGTACGGGACAGATTTGTCCCATTGTGCTTTGTCCCGCGACGTCTCTGCTCTCCTTATCATCGGATCGCTTCTGCTTTTAGGAATTTTGTTCACCCACGTCATACGCTGCTTGGTTGACATTTTTAGAGACAGTGATAGAAATAGCTCAGGACATTACTAAGAAAGCTTTGAATGGTTCTGAAAGCCTTTCAAGTTTTGGTACGTTTTGTGTTTCGAAATAAAGTAACAATATTATATTATGATTCTACAGACAGACTAGATCTACCCAAGGAAAGATTTTGTTTACAGAGAAATACGAGTATCTGTTGGAGGCATAAAGAAAAACCAGTAGTTCTGTTACAATACGTTTTATTGCGATGTTCGGTGAGAGATGGAACTTGTTAAAAATAACTGAACTAAACTACTAAGTCAAGGAGTAAAATTCTTGCTCGGTAGACAATAAAAAAAAGGGCAAATAAGGTGAACCAGAACCACGTCACCGACAGTATTTGTAGTGTATGTTTCTCCTTTAGAATGAGAAGAATTTAGAGACGCCTAAAAACTCATGAATTGATACGGAAAAGTAAAATTATCGATTTGAACACTGGCTGGGACTTAATTTAAATGCATCACATCACTTACAAACACTATACAGCTAGGGCGGAGAAGTGAAAAGAAAAGCAGGAAAATATACTCGAGCACAACCCTGATTTTCCCTGAGTTCTCCACACGCGGGGAGCGGATGTCCAGCTGGGTATCACAAGATGCACTTGATACACTTACACTGCTAGCTAGCTATAAAAGTACTTGAATCGCGCACTAATAATGTCCGAAAAGAAACGATGGGTGTCAGCAGACGCGACAGCGGTGACCGAAGACGAAAGACGACGGACAACGAGAGGCCGAGCTCACTCCCACGTCAGTTCTCGTTATGCAAAGGAATGACGGTAGAGAGAAAATTAATGACGTTCGCAATTAACTACCCTAATTATTATTGATAGGAATCAATAAAAAATCGCTAAAAACGAAATCCATCAAAATATTCTTTAGATACAATCTATCATAACTTCGTTTCTAAAAAAAAAAATTAAAAATGTTACATACATACGTGTATGACGAAGCTACTTCCAGTAAAGCGGTGGCTCTCACGCAAAATATTTGCAGTTCATTCGAAGGGAGAGGAACTCGATCGATTTATAATTTTCCATGTCACCTACTTTATTTTCCGGTCTGCGTATCTACAACAAATAAATAAAAATCATGCACTGTAAAACCCATGCATTTGCAATTTGCAGTTTCAAATCACTTGCCTTACATACATATTATACATAGGTACCTAAATGTTCAGCTTATTTGCTAATCTACAAGGACGAAGTAACTAATGTAAGGTATTAGTTTTTTAAATACAAATTACAGCTTTTTAGTCCACGTTACTTTCTTTTCTACGATTGTAATGAATACGATCAATTTGTTTATTTTTTTAAATATAAATGGATAACATCAGATACATTGATCTGCCCCCTTAGACAAGCGGTATTTATGACGTTCGTTATAGCTCAATTTGCGATAGCGAATGTCAAATCCCATACTTTCAACACGTGACTTTTCTATGGCATCTGTCAAATCCATACAATTTAAAGTTAGCGAAATTCACTATCGCTGTCAAAATGTTACTTTGTCTAAGCCCCCTGACCTCTCGTGGATATCAAAAACAACGACATATTATACTTATACCATTGGGCCAGTTGAGTCAGTTTTAGTTACTGTAACAGTTTTTTTATAAAGTTTGGTAAAATCGCTAATGTATACGACGACGCCTTACAAACCTTTTCTATATGCACTGCACGTTCGTCATCCGACACGAGATCTTAGATTGCTGCTAGCGGAGTGTTCCTTTCGTGTAAAGGCTTTCTATGTAAAGAGTTTTACGAATTTTAAATAATAAACGTAATAGGTATTATCAGTCCAAACTGAGCTGCTTAGTAGCTTATTATGCTTGGTTTGATTTTTAATACTAGCCTTTTTTTATAAAATCTATTGTTTTGTTGCTAATTAATGGTTCCTAAGCAGTGAGTGTGATTTGGGACCACTTCGTACTACTACCCACTAAACTCCCCCGCTTCTCTTTCACATACTGAAAATATATACATAGAAAGACGACACGGTGCCCTCATTTTAACGACTGACTGGTCCATTTACAGCCAACCTGGTGATAATATTTGTGATATACATATTTTTTGCTTATATGCTTTCGCAAGCCAAGACTGTTTACTTACTAGATCAACAAACGCGAGAGATGCTTTACTAACATTTCTCTAAAGTTATTCTTCCTAAGTTTACCCAACCCATTCAATAAGTTGAATGCTATTTCCACATTTCGAGCCATATGTACCGATCCATCTCGCCTCTCGAGTCTGAGTAAGACACCGCAACGATTTCCTGCAGAGCTAAAAAATGGCATCCTCTTCAAATAATATTTCAGACAAACAGCGCAGTATAACATAAGGGAAACTTACTTGCTAACGTATAAGACTTTAGATGTTTGCGCTGCATTATTACTCGTATAACATGAAATTACTTATAAAAAGTAAATATACATAAAGCTATGTAGTTGTTGTATGTTTTGTTTATTTTGTCAAAAGATGGCAGTGTGTCTATTCTAATTGCTATAGTGACATTCTATTGTTTTGTACTCGCGTATTATTTTGGCGAATGATTTTTTGAATTCATGTTTCTTCTCATCTATTCCTCTTCTTATAATTCACATTTGAATTTTAAAATTGAACGCTTATTAACTTCAACTTCAGAACCAGACAAATTAGTGACAAAGCCAGTGGTTACTACACGTTTTTTACGTAATATTTCTCTAATTACATTTAAGAAAACATAATTAAAATTACAGTATGATCCTCAATATAAAATGTCGTAGTATATTTGCAAATATTTGTCTTGAGCGTCATGTCAGCGCTGACATAACGAGTACGAATTAATAATGTAGGCAAATGAATTCGTAACTTGATGAAAATATTTATGCTGCCATTTTGCATTCGAAAGATGTAACTTTATCGGTGTTTAATCTTTGACAGTAATTTCAAAAGATCGTATAAAAAGACTGCATTAAATATGCAGCACGAATTACAAATTAGAAAAAGTCTTGCCATAGGACTTGAGGTGGAAGGTGTGTCAATAGCAGGCTATTGACACACCTTCCCACCTCAAGTCCTACCAGGTACCAGGGTACCAGCTCGTCCCAATCGGATTTTAATCCGATTGGAACCCCCCTTTTAAGGGGAAAGTAGGGGATTTTAGTGGGCAGTGGGGTGCAATAGTCCCAAGTCCCAAACACGGTCGCAGGTCTAGCTAGCCTGCGGTTAAGGTGCATCAAAGTATTTTCCTCCACAAGAAAAAAATGGTGGGAATACCCTAGCTCGTTCCCGAGCCGCTTAGCCATAGTTCAAACGTAATAATAAGTCAGGAGTAGAACCTAATGTAGATAGATGTGTTTGTTTTTCCTAAAATAGGCAACATATCTTTCAAACAAAGTTAATTGTTTAGAAAGTGCCATTGCTCATTCAATATTTACGCTACAAATACTTTATCGCTAGACGATTCTCAAGGCTTTGTTTTGTAGCCATTTTCTAGCCTTGTGTCTATTTTTTACAGAATACCTAACAACGAAAAAATAACAACTTTTATTATATTTCTTATTTATTTATTACTCTTGAATAGCAATATATTGACTTAAAATAACAATTACTTTAGCAGATGTTTTCATATGTAAATAAGTATCTACCCGCACAGTGCACACAAGTGACAGATTAGCTATCATTTGTTTTGTTATACACTGCAATTAAAACATGTTCAAGATGAAGCAGAAGTCAACTAATAAAATATTTTCTGTAACTATTTTTACTATCCTTTTTTTAGGGATAAGAGAACTATTAGGTATTTCCAATCAATCAGTGTAGATTCACAACAATTTTTTACAATAATCCAAATTTTTACAATAATTTAATAGTCAATATAAAAACTTCTTGGAAGAATAGCAAGTTCAGTTAATGTGTGATCTGGATATAAGCCTAAGTATAACACGTGCTGGTGAATCCCGCCCTCTACACTTCAAAGGCAATTAATACGTTCCGAAGTTTTCCGAAATTACCTGCCTCTCCAAAACCGGCCCTTACGCCCTTATCTCACTTACGCAAGTTCCACTTTGGGCGTTTTATTAATTAAATTAATTAAAATTCCCCGCGGCGACGCTCCTTCAGCGCTTATTCGCTTAGTCCACCGGGGCCTGAAACTTTATGGTGTATCGTTAGTGAAAAGTGCCTCGCTGTGATGCAACTTTATGCTTACGCAAAAGTATCATTTTTAAGTGCTAATTGAGGCAAATCAATATTTAAGATAAAATAATAGTAAGTGCAATAAAATTTTGTATTTGCGTTTTTGGTGACAATGGTAACCAAGGAGTTTTGTAAACGGACATTTGTAATCTACTCGTAATGCTGTATAATTTTGATTCCAGATAAGCCATTTATCAAATGCTTTTAGTCTTATTAAGTATTTATTGTGTTTTTCGAGAATTAATAACAACGCCCAGTAATTTCCTCTCATCCATTTCCCGATACCGCCATAACTTGTATAAATGTTGGCACAGTGATTATTTTCCCAGCGGAGAGCGAATCTTTGTCGAACTAAAAAAGGACAAGAAATAGTGAAGTGCGGTTCCATGTAGTAGCCGTCTGCCAATCGATCTTTACTTGACACAAGCTTTTCTCCGAGGAATAAATTCAGCAGCAAACCACAAGACTAGAAAGAGTGATTACCAATTATGATAAATATACTTTTTTTTTCTAGATCAGTTGATTATTAGACAGACACGCAGCATACCTGATGGCAAGCGGTCACTGCGGCCTATTTCGTTGAGGGACACTTCAGCAGGAAGCGTCGCTTAATGTGCTGCCATAATGTAGCCTCATCTGACCTTTGAGCCTTTGATTTCAAATGTACCTGCTGGCTCCCAAATATTGTCGGAACACCGTCAGAGCTATTATGGCTGTAAAGGTGGGACGACGGGAGACGGATTGAAACACAAGTGTTCGTGCGCACTGTAGGTTTAATAAGAGCTTACATACTAAATATCCTAAGCTTATATACTAATGATGGGGAGCGGTGACGTACACACTACACCTCCCCCGTTTTCTTGAAAAGAAAAATATTTATTTTATATATATTTTTGTTTAATATGAATATTTTATATTATAATTTAATCTATACCTAGACCTAGACCTAGACGGGTGAAGAGAATTTATTTCGATTTATTATTGTAGATATTTAAAAAAAATTACGAACAAATTAAGTATGTAAATGTTCAGATAACGTCATATAATTCACAAATACAGCTTAAAATTCTTTTAGCTTCCTATGAATATCCATAATTAATTTATTCTCTTCTCACTATTTAACAACATTGAAAATATGTATTTTCTTATTTAAACTTAATGTCACACACAATCAAGTTTGTCTCATCATTATGAGAGCTCTTCATAATATTTTCCAAATACAAAAATTGTCATTGCCAGTTTACATTATTATGTCATTACTCGTACTTAACAACAAAAGTCATATCAAGATAATTATCTCACATATCATAATTCATTTAATATTTATTATTATTATAGTCTTCTCGACTCATAGTAATTCATCATATTTATTTTACCTCTTAGGGTTTTTACTTAGGATCCTTGTCCTTTATTTATTTATATTTCTCTGGGTGACCTACCCCTTTATACATTTTTCATTTTCATATTTATATTCATTATTTAGTCGACTTCTCATTTTATAGACATTTCGTCTTAATACTCATATAATAATATATCTGTCTTAATAAGCACAGCATTATTTAGGTAATCCAACCATTTTCACAGAGAGAAGCTCGTCTACACTATGATCAAATTGAAGGACCCTTTCTTTTGATTTGTACTACATTTCAATGTGTACCTTAAACCTTGTCCATGTTATAAAACAAACCAAAACTTTCAGACTTAAAACACTTCCGAATAAATCCTTCAGCGCAAATAGTTTTGTTTCTTCTTGGGTGATCAGTCCAATTGTTAACAAAATATTATTACTAAAGTATTCCCTACAACAAAAATCTAACAATAAAGCCAAACACTTTTTATCCATTTTATAACGTTATAATATTCTTGGTCCCAACCATTTTTTATTCTTTAATTCTTGTAGTAACTTTTCTACAAATATTTTATTTTTTCGACATTTAATTATGCATAGTTCATTTAAATTTATTATTTTACAAAAACTTTCTAGTTCTTTCAAAAACTCAGCTCGTGACATTTTTGATGAAGAATCTAAGTATTTTATAAAAAGACTATTCACGTTGGGCACATAACAAAATACTTCATTTTGCTTAGTAATCATTTTCTTTCTCATATATTCATTTAATAATTTCTTATCAATAAATTTTAACTCAACAGATTCTTTGGGCTTAATATGAGTCTCTACAACTTTTGGGTGATCAAGCCAATCGTTGGTAGTGATCATATTATCCGAAAGATCTGAACTTTTAATACTATTCAGTTTCCTTTGTGCTCTTGTCATCACATTTATATTTTCATTCATATTCTTGAGCTCATCACTACTTATTTTTATTCTTGATAAAGCATCTGCTACCGTATTATTCGAACCTTTTACGTATTCTACTGTATAATCATATTCTTCTATTTGTAGTCTAAATTTTGTTAATCTACTTGATGGATCTTTTAAATTATATAAATAAACTAATGGTCGATGGTCAGATCGTATTATAAAATGCCTACCGTAAAGATACGGCCTAAAATATTTAATTGCCCATATAATAGCTAACATTTCCTTTTCAATTGTCGGATAGTTTTTTTCAGCTTTGTTCAAAGATCGACTAGTATATGCTACTGGTCTACCATCGTTGTTACATAAGACTGCTCCTAAAGCATAATTTGACGCATCTGTGTATAATATAAACTGATTCTGTTCAGAGAAATCTGGATATTGTAATACTGGGGCTGATATTATACCTTCTTTTAGTGACTCAAATGAATTTTGACAATTATCTGTCCATATGAAAGGCACATTTTTCCTACATAATTGATTTAATTCGTATGCTTTTTCTGCAAACTTCGGCACAAATTTTCTATAATAATTTACAAATGCGATAAAACGTTTTAATTCATCGACATTCGTAGGACGTGGATAATTTTTAACAGTTTTTACCTTTTCTGGATCAGGTAATACCCCTTTTTCGGACACTACATGACCCAAATACATCAGTTCTTTTTTCAAAAAATTGCACTTTACTGGATTGAGTTTTAAATTTACTTTTCTCAATCTTTCAAACACGTCTTGTAGATTTTTATTATGCATATCTAATGTTCTTCCAAAAACAATTAAATCATCTAAGTAGATAAAGCATTTCTCGTATGTTAACCCAGCCATGGCCATAGTCATCATACGAGAAAATGACCCAGGACTTGTCTTTAAGCCCATGGGCATTCTAGTCATCTGATATTGCCCTGAACAGAATGCAGTGTATTTTCTAGAGTCTTTATCGAGGGACACATTATAATATCCCTGATAAAGATCTAAATGACTAAAATAAACACATCCTCCTAATGAATCTAAGATTTCATTTATAGATGGTAGTGGAAATTTGTCATTTTCTATGCAATTATTTAATTTTCTATAGTCCACAACTACTCGCCACTTCTTATTACCGCTTGAATCTAACTTTTTCGGTATGAGTAGCAGAGGGCTAGACCATTCGCTATTACAAGGTTCTATAGTACCATCTTTTAACATTTTATTGATTTCATTTTCTATTTGCTCTTTTTGCGAATAAGGCAATCTGTATGGTTTCACAAACACTGGATTTTTATTAGGTTGTAATTTTATTGAATGTGTATAAATATTGGTAGTAGTCAACTTATCTCCATTAACATAAAATACGTCATTATATTTAGCACATAAGCTTTCTATAGTCTCTCTTTCTTCTTTTGATAAATGATTTGTTTGCAACTGTGATAATAAAGTTTTTATTCTACCGACATCTCTGTCTGTTTTATCAAAATTACATATGTTATACTCCGATAGTTCTCGTACATCAATGTTAGAATTGGACAAGGTAATCTCTTGCTCAGTAGTATTTAAAATTTTTACTGGTATTAAACCATTGACTGGTGTTACTATACAACTTGCAATAAATACACCAGGAGTTAATTCTGACGAACAAATGACTGAATCATTTAATCTATCTGTTTGTATATAATGTATTGACTCGCATCTAGGCGGTAATTTTAACTCTTTATCTTTAGTGTGTAAAGGCAAAACAACAATATTAGTTGCAGTTTTTAAATGTACGATTTTATCTTTCATATCTATTACTGCTTCATATTTATTTAAAAAATCTTTTCCTATTATACCTATAGCCGTGCATGGCAAAGACTCAAAGACGTAAAACTTATGTGTAAACATAACGTTACGTGTGTAAAGTTTCAAATAAACATATCCTATAACTTCAACTTTGCCCCCAATACCATTTATGATGGCACGCTCTTTATGGATAGGAATGTTGTGGCGTAGTAAATGTTTATACTTTATAGCCGAGATCGATGCTCCTGTATCAACTAGCCATGAACAAATTTGGTCATGCAAAGATAAATAAACGTTACAGTTACTGTCACTAGCTAAAATTGTTTCATTTTTAGTCTCGAAAAAATTGTATCTCTTCATTTTCATGTCTACTTGATGTACTTTCAGGCTCTGTAACTACGCGAATATCATTATGCCTCCTTTGGTTTCCTCGAAATCTGTTAAAATTGTACTTACCCGAGCCTCGATAGTTGCCTCGTGCCGAACCTCTACCTCTGGTTGCCTGCTGCTGGACTGGATCACTCCTATAGCTGTAGCCGCTGCTCTGTCCATGACGTGTGAATACTCTACTGTTACCTCGGTGCCGAAAAGAGTGTCCTCGTCTCGCCCTGGAATTGTTTTTGTAAAAATGGTTATAACTCATGTTCATTACTTCGCCTGTTGACGTTGTTGATGAAACCTCTTCATCAATCGCTGCCTGTACCGCGTCTTTTAAAAATTCGAAATTCCTTGCCGTAATTATTGTACTCAATCTACGATTTCTCAACCCATCCGAAAATCTTTTTATGGCTATTTTTTCATTGAGGGGTTGAAGCACCTGAAAACTAGTTGGATTGTTGTCGGCCTGAGAAAGAGTAAGATCCGACATCAATTCCGCAATTTCATCACCATACTCTTTAATAGACAGACTATTTTGCTTTATATTTTGCAGTTTATATTGTAAAGCCGTTGACCCCTTTTGAGCTAACAAATGTTTGCGCATATCCTTTATTAATTCTGACACTGTCAAATATGATGATTTTAATCTAAGCTTTGCAGACTGAGACAATCTACTTTTTAGGACAAATTTTATTAAATTATCCTTACATTCTTTCTTTTCCAATATTGAGTCATAATATTCAATGTTGTCAATTATTTGCTTAATATTCACTTCATCATTCGTGACCATATTTGGTATTAAGTTAATCGCTACCTTCAAATCAAAAGTACTCATTTTGGAACAGTTTCCTTTATCACTTAATTTTAAAATATCTGTAGTATGAGAACTACACAATTTTTTAATTTCTTCGTACAATGAATCTATGTCACAAAAATATTTTTCATACAATATTACGTCATCACCTGTTATTTTACTATACTTTATATCCTTTTTTATAGACTGGAAAATTTCTAAATAAGAATTATAAATTTTTATAGTATCATTTAACTTTCTAGCACTTATATCTTTTTGCCTTCTTTCAGGTCCTATTTTAATCAAATATGTTCTTATATCTCGTAAATCCCGTAATATAGAGGCTAATACTTCTGCCATAACATATTTATATTATTATAATTAAAATGAATACATCTTAAAATACACAGAAACTTATTATATTAGTTTCCTATTGATTAATATATCTTTGAATAAATGAATGATTAACATAAAATTCTAATGACACTATAAATGAGAGAATAAAGTACATAAAGGCACTGATTACTCACTTTTTTCACAAAACGCACTTACACCACATTGCGTGACCTTCGGTAAGCCACTCACACCAGTTCGACCTTGGTATCCTTAGAGGCGTCTCCTCCGTAGTTCCTTGCTGCTGGAGCTCGCCGCGCAAAAGACCTTTGCACCATTTCTCGCCGTATCCACGCTGTATGGCAACTCTTGTATTTTTTATATATATACAAAGTAAATGCGATCAGAATACATAATGCCAGAACTGCCAATATGATATTTGTCGTACTTAGGTGAAATCGCATTTCGTCCAAAAACACCTGGTTTCCTGATCCTCCGGCTGCTGTCTGCGCAATTATAATTTCCTCTTGTTTTGACTGGCTTTTACCCATTATTATTTCAAAATGATTTTCCGTAGATTAATAATTTGCACTGAGTTATGCGTTAGCACTCGTGGAAGTATTAAAATGTAGTTCGTCATATTCACCGAAGTCGACGACAACGAACGAATTGTTATGAATTCCAACGCCTTATAGGGATTACACGCGCGCGAGCGCAGATAACTCGACCTCAGGTGTCGTTTGGCAGGGTCGCCATATGAAGGTGGGACGACGGGAGACGGATTGAAACACAAGTGTTCGTGCGCACTGTAGGTTTAATAAGAGCTTACATACTAAATATCCTAAGCTTATATACTAATGATGGGGAGCGGTGACGTACACACTACATGGCGGTAGACTTTCTTGATATAAATATGTGATATAACGATATTTTTATTTATTATACTTTCGTCATCTGATTATGTCTTACAATTTACAGGCCGTTAGACCTAATGACACAAAGAATAGTATTAGTTGATTAACCCGACGACTTTTGAATTTGGAAAACATAGTATTCAAATCAGATAAATTTTGAAATCCACCAAATAAAAACCAGCGAGACAGACCGACTGCTATCAATTTTAGTGCTAG
The DNA here is from genome assembly GCA_949319885.1 of Mecyna flavalis. Classification (NCBI taxonomy): domain Eukaryota; kingdom Metazoa; phylum Arthropoda; class Insecta; order Lepidoptera; family Crambidae; genus Mecyna; species Mecyna flavalis. The sequence goes on from OX439430.1 coordinate 15,229,187, forward strand.
ACATATTTTAGCTAAACGTGTTCAAAGCTTAGTTGTAGCTGACCACAAAAATGAAATCGGTTTGTAAATTCTTGTGTACAATATAAGTCGCCTTTTATTTAATTACCTACCGAAGTATTGTGGTGTAAAACAAAACAGGTGTTATAAAAACAAAACGTGTAAACAACATAAGTATATCAAATTGTGAGAAGTAGTTGTGAGTGAAAAAGTGTTTGCAACGAGGTAGTTAGAATTATTTCACTTAAGCAGATTAGATAGAATAAACATTTTTTTTTAAGTTGATCAAGTAGGTAGGTACTAGTTACAAGAGATAACTAGATTTAGTTTTAATTTGCATGCTTGATTATATAACAAAATCCCGCCTTGATCATCTGTTGATCATCTGACTCAACCCAAGCATTGACCTTTACCCACTGCTGCTGCATATATCAAGAGATTATTGCTTTGAGTGTCAAGGTGAAGTGAGGAATTTTATAATCACTTTGCTAACCTATAGCCTCAATTACAAAGTTTTGTGAAACTTACATTGATTGAATCACTATGTAATTATTGAACACGTAGGTACATTTTATTTCACTGTAAACAGGAGTGGAATAAATCAATTACAATATTACATCAAAATATGCAAATTAATCATAAATCTTTCATCAAAAGCACTATTAACTAACTTATAAATACCTTATTTATATTATTCAAATTTCTCTTTTACGATATTTTAATGTGTTAATTTGTTTCTGGCGAGTAATCTTTAGAAAAATTATGTAATATTTTATGGTCTACTATTGTTTTATAACTAGATATAATGTTGATTGTGCATTAAAATAAGACGTGCTGTGTTGATTTGATGTTATCGGTAGTATCAGAATACGCACAAAAGTACGAGACAACCTTAGGTCACTTAGGTATAGACCTAGATAGTAGATAGGCAACAAAAGAAGCTATATGAAAAATTAAAAAAATGTTTATTGTATTACACTAAGTAACTATTTGATAATCTGTGCTCTAACTTTTCGTAAGATGTTAAAAACAAAATGTTTAGCAATATATGTCGATGTATCAAAAAGATACCACAATTGCCGTAGCATCTTTGTATAAAATAAATTAATTTACGGAAGACGCTGCCTTTATTGACAGAACACACAGATAACGTGTCACTCAATGGAATAGGGCGCAGTGGCTTACCATCAGGTGGGCTGCGTGTCTGTCTGCCAACTGATGTAGTTAGTATATAAAAAAAGATAATAAAGTACTGATTAACAGTGAAATAAATTCGCTTACAGTTTGTAGTCCTCTGCCTTCTCGCTGTTGCCGCGGCGGCGCCTCCGGATGTCTCACTCGTACGCTACGAAAACAACAACGATTTCAGCATGGGAAGCTACAACTATGCGTAAGACTTCTTTATTACTCACAATTAATTGAATTTATGTTCCGTTCAAGTTCTAATAAGCTTAACTTTCATAGTTTCACTTCAGTTAAACACTGCGCCTCTTATTCTTATTTTTCTGATAGGCAGTTTATGCTTACCTCCCATGATGTCGTAGGTACACCTAAATCGCACTAATACTTTAGATCTAGATATCCAGACATATAAATGATCTTACCTTTATAGCTCTATAGCTCTATTGATTGTTTGCAGAAATTAAAAGTCACCTATTAAATCGATCTTAAGTACGTTGCTTCTGCAAGTAGCAAAAACCACTTTCATATTCACTGCCTTACAATTACAAAGTAATTATTGCTCACTCAATCATTCTACAACTTTCTATACACATTTAGTTAACATCTCCTACCTCGACAGAGACATGAACTTAAAAAATACATTTCCAGTTTCGAGCAGTCAGACGGCACGAAGCAAGAGAGCCTGGGCACGCTGAAGAACGAAGGCAAAGACGACGCCTTCTTCGCCGTGACGGGCTCGTTCGCGTGGGTGGGCCCTGACGGCGTCACCTACATCATCAAGTACACCGCCGACGAGAACGGCTACAAACCTGAGATCGACCAGGGCCCCGGCGGAGCCGTCCCGCCCGGCGTTGTCGCCTCACTCCTGGGATGAACAGGCGAACGAAGGACTAGTCACTATATGTAAATATTGTTATTAAATGAAATGTTGTTGTTGATCTTTATTCTGTCTTCTAATTAATAATTACGAAATCATCATGTCTAACTCTAAAGACACCGTGGAACTTAATCGACCACTCCAGTTAACTTCAAAACGTGGATTCAATTTTCGGCCAAGGTCTAGTACGTGAAATGTTTTTTTTAGAGTCCACTTTAGCTATCTAGCTACTACGTTCATAGGTGAAATCTGACGCGACTGTTATCCTTTGTTAAAGTAACAAAAAAGCAAGAATACACTGAAAATAATAGCTGCAATAGACAATATTAAGTGTCTGCATCGTAATGAATCCAAAATCTCTGCAGTGGAAATACTGCATGAACGAAGGCAGTAATGGGCTCCTTCGCGTGAGTGGGCCCCGATGGCGTCACCTACACCATCACGTACACCGCCGACGAGAATGGGTACAAACCTGAGCCGTCCCGCCCGGCGTTGTCGCCTTTCTCTTGGATTGAATGTGTGAAACAACTCATACAAGTCACTATTTGTAAATATTGTTATTAAATTAAGTGTTGTTGATCTTTATTCTTTCTTTTAATCGTCCCTTCTATCAACCAAAATATAAAACTGGATTTAAAGGTATCTATGGAGCAATAGGTGTGCTACTACTTAGATAGATAAATAAAACGTCTTCGTATGCACAATTGCACATAGCATATACTTTCGAGTTCAATCTCTACTTTTTTAGAGTCTCACTAGCTAGTTCCTACCCTCTCAAAAGAGATCTGATAGAAAACGAGAAAAAACTTGAAACAGAAGGTGAATGGTGAATGAATCGGTAGGTTGAGTCCCTCGTGCATGCAGAGGCATTCATACTTTTATACCTACTATGCAAAGAATTATCGTAAATACAAAAATAAGTAGTAAAAAAGACTCTATTGGTATACAATATGGTCTATGTACATTTATGTATTTCAAGCACCCGAATTGAAGACAAAACATATCCAAAATAAATCAATTGATATAATTCCAAAGTACCTAAATATATTCCAATACTGTACCACATTTAAATTTATATATGCAACGAATCTATAATTAGCCAAGGTGATATGTAGTCAACGGCTTATCAAAATACTCTCGTACAGCTTCTGAGCTCCGCTTTACATTATACATTTTTTGTAGCAATTAAACCAGTTCCAAGAAATATTTTGTCACTAAATTACTCTAGAAGTATCGTTTCCAGTGTAAAAACTGAAATAAGGAAGCAACAGGTGGTCACGAGCGCTTTCTGTGCCGAGCGAGGCCAAATGAGCTTCTTTTGTACCAGCTGCCGTCGCAGCGAACCTTCCACGGAGATGAATGCTATACGAACACTTTTAGTTGACACAAGTTGTTGTTAAGAGATATTCCTGTTTCCAGTTTTGAAAATTCCTAAAAAACAGGCAACCGAGTTGTCGTATCTCTGCGCGCCCTCATTTACTTCTAGAGTCGGAGATGGTACCGCTTTGAAGCCTATATATAAAATACTATTTTACGTTTTGTGCTACTGTATATTGAAGCTACGATGCGTTCTATTTCTTTCATTTAAACTTAAACTAAATACTGTAATTTTGAATGACTGTACTTAACAATGTATGATTATGGTGAGGAATAAATATATTATTATTATTATATTATTATTATTTAATGAGTAATAGTTGTATTAATTATCCAATACTGAATTATTTCTGCAAAATCGAAATGCGCAAGACGGCCATCACGGTACTGCAGAACTTTTATGCACGACAAGCTGTCTGTGTAAATAATCTTCATAATCATAAGCTTGTTTTGACAGCACCTACCGACAATGACAATAATTGTGCCCTTTCTTCTTTCTCTAAACGTTTTTCCCGAACTACAGGCACTCTTGCACTATGTAATCCAGGACTTGGCCATTTCAGTTACTACCTAGACAAATCCTTAGGCCAAGATTCGATCCATCGACCCCACGCATTCCAAGTTATGTTTTAACCTCTTGACTACTTCACCTCGCATTGGAAATTGCCCTTTTACACCATAGAAATAAGATTCCTATAAGCTCAACAAAGCACTTTAGCTATCTTGCTTGAAAGTTTAACTTCCATTGATACTAACACTCATATCTATAGACGAGTTAGTATTACTTGAGTCTAAGACATTACTTAAATCGCAGTTTTTATAAGATAAACGAGTTTTCAAAAGCTCAAAAGTAAGAAATATAATTTTTGCCCAAGTATTCTCACCTATCAATAACATCGATTATTGTATAAAAACGATTATTTACATCATGTCTTTGACTGAAGTAGTACTTTGACTCATCTATAGATACGAGTGTTAGAATTATAACTATTACTTTGGTTAAACTATTTTGTTATTAATTAATTTGAACATTTAATTCTAAATGGTCTTAGTTGCCATTTTAGCCCGCTGGCCTTTAGTTACTGCGGTCAGGGACGCGCTTGCTCGAGGAATGCTCCGAAGACGCAAGAATTGCAGAGGGTCATCCAACTCAGGCCTAATAAAACAAAGAAAATGTTTGATTGGCTGACCTTTAACTTATGATATTGGCAATCGTATTCAAATTAGAAAAAATTAAGAAATCCAACAAATAAAAGCCTACGAGCCTGCCGATTTAGTATCCAGTACCGTTTTAACTAATATTTCAACAAAACGTATTATCGTTGTCGGACAGCAAAAATGAAATTGGTTTGTAAATTCTTTGACTTTATAATAAAATAAATCATCTATTCTAATATTGTAGCTTAAGAGTAAATTCTATGAACTGTAATTTTATTGTCATCAGATCATCATCACAATCTTTGTTGATTGGTAATTGCTTAATACGATGTTTATATTCCTTATGCCGTTGGTAAATTTTAATAGAGATAAAGTCACTGCTGTGCTTATTAAGCTAAGAAAGTTTTTGTTCTACATTTTTTAAGAAAAAGTTGTGTGCTACCATAGAATGTCGAAAGAGCTGTTAACCTTTGACTTTCACGACCTAACAATTTAGTATGGCATTTGTTATTTATTTAACAGAGTCAGTTTATGACTTTTACATGGAAAACTAATTAACTGTGTATTCGACTGGCCCGATGGCGCAATTGGTAGTGTCTCGGGGTCGTAGGCTCGAAGTCCAGGGTCCGGCCGTTATGCCCCCATTCCGGGTTGCCCCCGGCCGCTGTGCCCCCACTTTTTATCGGCAAACTGGAACAAATTTACTTAAAATTGTGCGGGCATACCGGCCGGGGGCAAACCGGAATGGGGGCATAACGGCCGGACCCAGTCCAGGGTCCGGCCGTTATGCCCCCATTCCGGTTTGCCCCCGGCCGCTGTGCCCCCACTTTTTATCGGCAAACTGGAACAAATTTACTTAAAATTGTGGGGGCATACCGGCCGGGGGCAAACCGGAACGGGGGCATAACGGCCGGACCCGAAGTCCAGGACAACCATAACACGTGCTTACGGCACTTACGTCGAGGTCAGATCAATGTATGATTCATTTATTTATATTCTAGTGCATACTTCTCTGCTTGCTCGCTGTGGCCGCGGCAGCTCCTCAAGATGTGACAATTTTGCGCTACGACAACGATAACATCGGTGTCGGTGGATACAGCTACGCGTAAGTTCTTATACACAATTTCTTAATTTATTAAAAAATATATATGGACCAAAAACCATCGATCACGAATCTATCAAAGGCGGATCAAAGAGCGCTAGACACACTGTAATATTTCTAAACCAATACTGCTCCTTTGCTGCAGTGTGTAAAACCAATAAAGTGTAGTCATTTCTGTGATTGTCTGATTCAAAACCAAATCTTAGATTTAATATTCCTTAGCTTATAAAATACTATGTAGTTTCACCTGTGTGGGGGTGTTAGATATAACCGGTCAGACGCAAAAAAATCTACCACTTTACAGCATTAAACCAACGCAATAAAAGCTTTAGGGGCTTCTTACGACAATCAAACCATCGTACTTAAAGAAACTCGTAGGTTTCATCGGAAATGTGTTTCCAGATTCGAGCAATCAGACGGCACCAGGCACGAGAGCCGAGGTGAGCTGAGGAACGAAGGGCGCGAGGACGCGTACTACGCCGTGACGGGCTCGTACGCGTGGGTGGGCCCCGACGGCGTCACCTACGTAATCCGCTACAAGGCTGACGAGAACGGCTACCAGCCCGAGATCGACCAGGGCCCCGGCGGAGCCGTCCCGCCCGGTGTCGTCGCCGCTCTTCTGGGTTAAACCTCACTCCTAGTCAATGCTCTTTGTAAATAAGTATTATTAGTAAATTTTAGTTCTACTCTAATTTGCTTTTTTTGCAATCGTCCCATAAGTCTCATCATCATCATCAGCCCATATACGTTACCATTGCTGGGACACAGGTCTTTTTTTCGGAGGAGAATGCAACAAGGCTTGCACCGGCTCGTCCCAATTTGGGTGTGAAGGGGAAACCGGGGGAGTTTAGTGGGTAGTGGACACTTTAGTCTCGAGTCCCACACACGGCCGCAGGTCTAGCTAGCCTGCGGTTATGGTGCATAAATGCTGGGACACAGGCCTTATCTCAAGTGTGATAAATCTCATATTAGACGAAATTACCGCTTGGTTAACGATGTTTATATCACAAAATCCTAATCTTTAAAAAAAAAATCATTGGGTGTACCTAAGAATTTCATCTTTTTGTCTCTGACCTATTTAATGTTTGCAGTAGTTACTCGAGTTTCTACATTTTCTCAAGATATGATTTTACTAAAGAAGTATAGTTTCAAGTGATACAAAAAGTAAAGTAAGTTAGCAACAGGTGGGAACCGAAGCTTTCAGCGCGAGGCAAAATGAACTCCTTTTGTACCAAATGTCGTCGCAGCGAACCTTCTACGAAGATGAATGATACCCGAGGATTTTTTAGTTAACAAATGGTTTCTTAGAAGAACTAAATAATATTCACTGTTTGTGCCTAGGCATCTCTTTATACCAGTAACAAATAATAACAAGACTATACTGAATGTTGTTTCTGAAATAAATTTAGTTTCCATTTCTTTTGTTAGAAGAAGGCATGAAAGTAAATAATCACGGTATACATACATGACTCTCAAGTTGATTAAAACAAATTAATATGAGTACGTTACTCCAAATGCCTTCTAACTTGTCGGTGTTACTCTGGAAAAACTATGTAAAACCCCTAAAATATGTTTCTTAGTTAAAATTCAATAAAGGTACAGAATGGAACTTCTCTACCATTCTCTAAAGTTTTATTGTATGCATTTAGATAATATAGTCGAGCAATAATATTTGTGTTAATAATAACATTATGTGCGAATCTCCTATTTGAATTATAAGCAGCACCTACCTAACGTAGTCAAACCTGTTTTAAATTTAATCTAAAGTTCGAATTTCACCGTCGAAAAGTAATTTCGACAAAGTTGTATAAAGTGCACAACGAAATGAGCAAAGCGTAGTCGTGTTGATGCCAGAACAGACACAAATCCACGTATCCCGCTAAAGCCACGCTAGTGCGAGCCATGTGTGCCAAGCCAACCAAACTAGTCCTTCTACACTGGCGCTTTTTACACACACTTCTCCATTTATAAAAAAGAAGCCAACAACAAACGCTTCACCCAATGGTAAGTGATTATCATCGCCCATGGATTGCAATACCAGAGGCATTGCATATACATTGCTGTTCCTTATGAAACAAATACACTCTTCTAGAAGGTGGTATCTTATTCTCGTCTCGTCTAGGCTTATTATAAATTTATTGAAAAATATCTATAAAATTAAATGAAATGAAATCGATTATTTCGGATATAAAATAATGGAGCCATAGAAAAGTTAGTAGCGCTTAATAACTAATGTTAGTTGCATTTAATGTATTCATTGGACCTGACATGCATAGATACCCAGTCGAAGAAATGGGCTATTTATCTATACCTATAGTAATTTCTCAAGGATTGTTTTCGGGCCTATTCGCACTTGATAACATATTACAGTAACAGATATCTTAAATGTACATTTATATTACACTGTCATTCATATGCAGTTAACTATTCAGTGAATATCAGTAACAATTACTCGTCCCGAAGAACCATTATATAAACCATATTTTAAAACTGCAGGCTAGCGGGAACTGCACCTGTGTGCGAGACTCGGGACTAAAGTCGTTCGATCCACTAACTACTAAACTCCCGTAGAGGACTTCCCCCGCCGCTGGTCATCGAAATTTTTATCTTAGCACAACATCTGGAATATATGAATCCTAGCAATCCTGAAGCGCCAGTGCAAATACTACTAAATAGCGTAGCGACGTGGGTCGACTAAGCTCGGTGAATAATGCACACATATACTCATTTCTTGTGGGATTCTACGAAATATGCTCTTTACAGTGACAAAGCTCATGCTTTCCTAGAACATTCTCCACTCACAACACAAATGTACTTATTTCGCTATCTTAAAATATAAACATTACAAGTACACCATTCTTAAACATTCGTTAATTATTTTTATTTCTCTTTACCTTTGCATAAAAGGTGATCTTTTGTTCCTGATTATTAATAGTAGCAAAAGCGGGCCTCCGGCGCTATTGAATGCCATTCCTTACAGATTCATGCCATGGAGCTATTTCCGATAAACCCCAGCAGTGCGCTTTCCTCTTAGATTTTCTGAGTGATTTCAGCCAGCCAGAGGGAGCTAACAAAAGCTTACGTTGTTTGGGTTTAGTAAAATTCAGGAGTGGAATTTCATCTATGAAACTATAACAAAATAATCCATGAACATTTTGCATACCTACAACACCTTCTAGCTACGAACTACTCGTATATACCTACCTATTTAAATATTATGTACTTTCTTTTTAAATATTACTCCTTCATTTTAGTGACGGCCGCTGCTATAAAGTGGGACATATAAATACAATAATAAAGCAACTGATATATCCAAAAAAGAATCAGATATCCTATCAATGCGTAAAATTACGAAAACTGCCCCGTATTGCTCCCGTCTTTTGTACATCATATTCTATGTTCAAAACGACATTTGGGGTGCATTTATCAAAATTCTAGCTATATTTTACGTGTGCTCGTCGGCGTCAGGTACCTTTCGCTCTAATCACATCAGTGAAACTTGATCAAATGTACAGCTATTTTCGATATAGGTACAGCGTAATTTTCGACTCTCTTTTTCCTCTTCCGATTCCAAAACTTTACTCGTATCTCTGTTTGTAGATTGGCTAGCGAACTTGCAGAATTTTTGCCCGTACTCACACAAAAGGAAAGCCGCTGATCCAATTTCGAGAGTCGCGCGCTGCAGTAACGAGTGGCAACCTCTTTCATGTTCCGATGTTTTGTTAACTTCCAATTTTTTGCAATGCACGTTACGTTTGTCAATCCAATACGGTCTTTGATGAAAACGAGAGCAAAACCTAAACCGCTCATCACTTTTATTTTTCATCGTATCGGATATTGAAACGTGAGCTATATTTTAACATCCGTCCGCGTCCAAAGATATAAATGTACAGTTGACAGCACATCATACTACCCTACTTAATCTGTCAAATTTCTACAACCAATGTTAGGCTTTATCACATAAAGTTGTCTTTTAATTAAGAATTTTAGATAGATGAGGGTAGGTTGATCTGCTGTCGTCCGTACAACCTTAGTCTTATAATCTTATTGTTAAGCTTGAAGGGTTGAATTAGGGAAGTATTGTTAGGTGAAAATATAATTGGGCTTGCACGATTTTATAGGCAAGAGTCCAATTTATTGAGCCAGTGTCAGATTAAAGTTAAGATCCACTGTGTTGCTAATTAGTCGTCTTTCGGATTAGTGTAAGATGAGTAATTAGCGTCAGAGTATTTACTTAAGAGTTAAGACACCGAATTATTTGAGTGGGTTTTCACTACTATTTTTGGCATAAATATAAAAAATAAAGAATAAGTAAATCCAAGCTATCTTTTAACGATTCACAAAAAAGCAACCACGCTAAGGGATCTTTACGACACGTTAAATATAAACCGTAAAAAGATTATAAAAAAAGATCATCTACGACCTGTTATGGCCCATACAAAAGGCATTAAAGAACTTTCTTACAAAATCAAACACGGGTAACTTTTAACGAGTGTTCGAAAATGGGTTGTAAGAAAGTTACATGGATGGCAGAGTGTTTAATCTACCCTGTCTCAAAATTATACGAAAAGTCTTACGTGAGTACCAGTGACAAATGGTACAAGTAATAATCTTTGTAAATAACCTGTATTAACGTATCATTAGTATCTTTTAACAGAGAGCATTGGCTCTTAACCTTAATTAACAATGGTTAGCATATTTGACGGAATTTACAAATCAGAACAGAATTAAATTACTTGTACCTACTAATGTTGGTTTCGAATTACATACTTTTAATAGCTTAATTATTAAATACTCCACAGAGGGAAAATCTATACGAGTAGTTTTAAAGAAGTAATGACGTTAAAACATCAAAATTTAAAAAAATCTAAGTTACGAATTTCACAAAGGTATGAACTTTCATCAAAACACAAACTTGAACTTTACCCCAAAGTTTTTTCAAGATCAACAAAAGTGTTATCTTCTTTTGGAGAGCTTGCAGCTACTTCCACTTGATTTTCTTCAAAAACATCCTCGAAATTGTATAAGTCAGGAAATATGTCAAACAGGTTAACTTTTTAGAATAACAAAAAGATGCCCCAAGTCTTGCGTTTCCCGTCACAATTCAAGTAGGTTTCATAAAAGTTTTCATATTCAGGCGTGCCATTGAAACTTGGTCCAATCACTTACACTTTTATTTTAAAAGTTGCGTAGGCATGGTATTTCTTTTTCTCTTGAGAAAATTCGCTTACTTTGTTATTTTTTCACCATGCCACATTTCAATTGTTTCTCAATTCTCCAAATTGCTTCGGAAGATATTCTATTTCTTTTATTTACTTTGCAAGTCAACTTGCTTCGGAATGATTGAGCATGCCTAATACTATAAAGGAATAAGCATAAAAGGGAATCTTAATCAAATAAAGTAAATTCTTCAAGAAAACGTATATTTCGCTGGGTATTTATTTAAAATTCTAGTCTAAGTTCATTTAAATCCCTTGAATATAATCCTTTCAAATTCAATACTTAAGCTTGAAAAGGACTTTAACGGATTTATTAAAATTTACATTTCTGTTACTCAATATAATCCAATTCTTTGATTTGTTTCGAGTAATCTCGATCTTAGAAGGTATGCATAGTGAGTAGAAAAGTATCCTCGTGGGTTAATAATTTAAAATTAATGTAATCTGTTACAGCTTATTAATTAAAATATCACTATAAAAAAGGTAGTAAAGAGAGGTACAAATAAAATGTTAGCCTGCCTGCTTAACGCCCTACACGACCATAGTTGCAGAAGCAAGTATTAGGTATATGATACTAAGATTATGGTTCTAACTAAACCACAGACCAGAGATTAAAATAGACCCCGCAAGTACGTCAATTTGTATGAGAACCGACCGTGCCATATTTTTTGTACCTACTGTGACGTAACGAGCGCGATTTAGTGATGAGAAGTAGGGACACGCCCACTTCGTCTCGATTCTCGATTCGATTATAAAAATCACTACATAATATAAAACACAAAGTCGCTTCCTGTCTGTCTGTCCCTATGTATGCTTAGATCTTTAAAACTACGCTACGGATTTTAATGCGGTTTTTTTAAATGGATAGAGTGATTCAAGAGGAAAGTTTATATGTATAAAACATGCATAATATAGTAGAGAAACACTGATGATTTTAGAGGTTTTTAATTTAAGGTCGTAAATAATCGCATTTTTTTGCGCTTACATTGCAAACGCTGGCTGAACCCTACGAGATAGATCAAAATAATGTACTACACTATTGTACACCTTAAAAAGTTTTACAAAAAAGTCCGCGATGGTATATGTCTATCTCTTAGGGATAACCCACAATAACCATTTTCCTTTACTTATTACGATAAAATAATGGCTTATTTACGAAAAAGTGATTTTAAGCAATACAGTATTAATCCTTATCCAATAAAGTACCATAAATAAATTGTGCATGTAATATAGATCATTACGGCCCTTTACATCATGTAATTTAAATGAATAGTTTCGAAGATATTACAGATTTAAAATGCAGGGACATAGCGATTGCGGCGGTACTGGCCGGGGAGCGGATGGATGAACTTTTGTTATTCTTTCACGTAAAAACTACTAATTGATTTTAATGAAACTTTACAATAATATAGCTTATACATAAGGATAACACATAGGCTACAATTTACAAGATATTCCCGCGGGATAACGTCCTATACACTACTGCTGTTCACGCGGGCGAAGCCGCGGGCGGAAGGCTAGTTTTTAAATAAATAAATTATTATTTTTAACTAATGTTAATAAATATCCATTTTTAAACTCTTCTTAATTTGTACGCCGGTTGACAGTACCTAATGTAACCTAATTGTCACTTTATGCTTGATTTTATTTTTCACATTGTCAAATAGCCTATTATCATTCCTGCTTCCAAAATCGACTAGGTACCTTTAATCGATTTTAATACATTATGTGTATGTTGCATAGAACGAACATCACTAAACACTGTATTTGACTAAAAACGCCTGTGCCACGAAACTTAAACGATATGCGAAAGTACCGCCTTGTTTGATATTCATTGCTTATAAAGCACGCAATACAATTGGAAGGCCAGTATAAAATACGCAATGTATTACGAAATTGCGATTCACGCGGCTTAAGCATTATTTACATAATTGTTTTCTCAAAATTGATAAATAATTCATTTTAAAATAAATTACGCGTATTCAGATAACAAAATGACTTACCGATGAAAGGAAACATCTTTGTTTTGTGGAGTAATCTTTTTGGTATTGTTTTTGCAGCTTAAAATAGCACAAATCGTCATTTTTTGCTATTTCGTCTGACGTCTAACAAGGGGAACGGTCGCGCGGGACTAAAGCTAAGAATCGGCACATTCAGTACGATGGACTGAAGCTGGGCACGCGAAGTAGCTACACTGGCGGGCTCTAGTCCAATACATCTCTGTGAACTAAACCATTGAGCTGCCTATTGCCAATAGGCAGCTCTAAGAAAGTAATATTTAGACTGCCAATCAATTTATTATTATTTACGTATACCAATAGGCTATTGGTATACGTAAATCATAATAAATTGATTGGCAGTCTAAAAATTACTTTCTTTTTCAGTTGGCAGACAGGTACGTAGCCCACTTGATGGTAAGTGGCCATTGGGGCCTATTCCGTTAAAGTTAAAGCACAGAATACCTAATAATTATACGGGATAAGTTATAGGTACGTAGTATGAAGTTATCTGGGCCGACCAACTGGAAGGCGCCCTGTCGGCCGGCCCAGATATCGCTGGGCTGTTGTTGTGCAGGCGGATCTCTGCGAGTTGAAAGCCAACGACTGGCGTGCAACTGCGCGAGATCGTGGCAAGTGGCGGAATATTGTATCGGAGGCCAAGACACACTTTGGGTCGCTGAGCCATCGGAGCAAGTATATTTTAACCCGCATGGCTCGACGTGCTGCCACACTGTAGGCTCCTCTGATTTTCGATCCTTTAGTTTATGTGGAAATGATCAAAATTTTTGTTTTAATTTTCTAAACCGTACAGTTGATACAATCGTACAGTTATGTTTAACTATGCCCGGTGTTCAAATGGCTTTCCATAATTAAGATAGATGACTAGAACCGTCATAGATCATACGAGTTTCGTCTTAATACAATCAGTAGATATTCCGTTGTTATAGAGATGTGGTAGAAAGCAACGGTAGAATCAGTTATTGGTTAATAAATTAATTAGTAATCTGTACAGATTAAATTATTCACGTAACAATGAAGACATTATTTACGTTGGTAATAAAATAAATAGCTTTAGCATGTTATTAGTTATTCCAATACAAGCATAAGATCGATGATCATGATGGTGACAATCTTAGAACCCCTATTAGGGGAGGGAGGGGGAATAGCGCTCACTGGGTAATGGCGCTCACCTCTATTACTTTGTCAAAATGGAACGTAGCAACAAACCACGTCGCGTGAAGCGCGAGGGGATGGGACCTAAAGACAGCGATGCATGCCTGGGTAATATCGGATTTTTACAATATCGAATCGAAACTATATATTGACATCTGATATCGGATTCTGAAACTATATATTATTTGAAACTATATATTGGTGTATCGGAGTATCGGGCTGTGAAACTATATATTGGTGTATCGGAGTATCGGACTGTATTTGGTTACACTAAACCTATAAAACGATGTGTTCTGAAACTAGATACTGTATCATGACACGATATTTTCATTGTGATTTATTTCTTAAAACTGACTCGATTAGTTACTTTAGGTGTATTAAGGATGCTTTAATAGTATTTACTTAGTTATTTGTGTTTCAGTAAGTACTGCATTAATAAAGATCATATTTAGAACTTCTAAATACGATGTTTATTAATGCAGAACTCATTAGTAGTAACTAAAAGCATGAAATACATAAACTTAATAATACCAACCATCGAATCTATTAATAGAATAACAAAAGTTAGAAATGGATCACCAATGCTATGAGTTCAAGGACGAAGGTCCGTGAGAGTTACGTAAAATTGCAAATCGAAAATGCATCTTATTGCTGACAAAATAAGGTCTAATAAAAATGTGTCAAAATACACAAGAAAGTATTGAAACAACCTTATTCTTATACAAATAAGGTTTAGAATTGTACGAAAACACGACTAATGCTATTTCACTCACTCACAAATCCTTTCTTTAGCTCGTATCGCAACGCGATACGGTTTAATATCCTTTATCGATAGGTCTTGGATATCGAGCAAGATATCAAATCGAGACGCATCGCATCGATCCAGCAATATCGTGTATCACCAAATATATAGTTTGGATACGCAGCGATATCGGATTTTACGATATTGGCCTGATATACGATTTAATATCTATATACGATTTGTATCGGCCATTCCTAGGCAATCAGCTCGCGTCATGTGACCGTGAAGTGCGTTTCTTCGTTTGCGGCCGCGCTGATCTAATTTTTGGTTACGTGTTTTTGCCGGTAAGTCCAATACCTTAATGTTTATTTGATTATTAATTTTACTTTTCTGAGAGTAAAACTATTCTATTTTGTGAAAATGCCATAAATACTCAACAACTGTGTATGACTTTTTTTAAATTTCAAATTAATTACAAAAAGACCGCCTGGGGTTATACCGCTCATCTGAGCGCCATTCTCTTGCTTGGTGACTTATTTTCTTATTGTTGTAGATATGCCAAGAAATCTTCAAAGGATCACCCCTAAAGCGGTTTGGAGCGAAGAATTTGGAAAAAATAACGAGTTGGTGGTATTGCTGCACCATCTTATTGTTGAATTGAAAAAGGATAATCTTACATACATATGGGGATAATTGATACTTATTTGTGATTGTAGACTTTACTTTTATCGGATAAGGTTGATCTCAATAATATTTATTTGATTAAAATGTATCTTATTTGTCAAAAACATGTTTGAGCGGCATTACCCAACGTCAGGGGCAATGCCGCTCAAACGTGTTTTTTTTTAATGTTTTCCTACTACTAGTAGGTCAAAGATATATGCTTTTGTTGTTGAAATGTTGATTACTATATAATTAAAGACTTTGTTACTTTTTTAAATTTTGATTTATAATAAATAATTTAAAAAATATACCATGTTTTCCTTAAGTGAACGCCATTCCCCCGCCTTACCCTACTTAAAAAAAGTCAAAACATTATTGTAGGCTACACAAATGCACTTATGAATGACTTACCGAGTGACTCTACCCAAATTTTTAGTGACTAAAATTACTAAAGATTTCTGTGATAAGGTAGAATTTTTAAGGTCCACATCTGTAAAATAGTCTGTACCTACCTATTTTTTTTTTAACTCAGGCAATGTGTTAAGTGTCATGGTATAAAATGGTTGTAGCATTCGGCCGTTTATCCATGCCGGTTAATTTATAACATCTTTTGTTATTTTTCCCGTGCCTCACGTTCGCAATAAAATATTACCCCTCATGAATTGTTGTGAAATATATTTTCAATCTCAACGCAGTCGGGCGGCTGTCTGGACTCGTTCCTGCTACCCTCGTCTTGGTTTGTTAAAAATTCAATATCATCAGGCTTGTTATTTTCTTTGTGAGCTCATCTAATTTTGTTGTGGTGTTGTTGGAATACTAGTTATTTAATATTACATCTGTGGTTGGTACTATGACTGCGAAATGGTGCAAATCTTGGTTATTAAGAAAAAAAATCTTGTTTTTGCGTGCGTTTTAGGGTTTTCTATTAATCCAATGCCTTTAGTACTAACAGTACTTATAAATACTATTTATTCACCTCTACGTAGGTAAGTGAGCTTTTCCCTTTAAACCCTTTTCTCTGCACCTGTTTTCACATATCTGCCAATAACTACAACGTAGCAGTAGTACAGGCAGCTCGTAAAAAACGCGTAAAGTCCTTTACGCATCGGCAACCCGGTCCCGCACTATAGCTATAAAATTGTTCAATTAACTTAATAGAAAACTTAATTGCCCATCGCGTAGATTGATTTAATTGATTTTATCCAAAAGCCCCTTTTGTCATCGCAGTATTTTTATATCGATTTTATAATTTTGGAATCATGGTATACCTACCTAAAAGCCGGCAACCATGGGCGTAGCCACGGTGGGGCAGAATAATTTGCTAGTTACAATTATTTTAGACTGCTGCCCTACCCTGGGCCCATGGCTGCCCCACCCTGGGCCCATGGCTGGCTACGTCCATGCCGTCAACAATCCTTCTCAATATGCCGTCAAATCCATCAACAATGCACAACAACATAATATAATTCATAGGCTACGTCAGTGACTAAATTCTCTCCATTAAAGCCGACAAAAAATACTAAATAAACACTATAATAAATTGTGGCGGCGTCGTTATTCGCATTTCTATTTAATGAACTTGCCTAATGAAGCATGGGATATAATCTCATTTTCCTCAAGTTAAAAATCTCTTAAGAAGTTTCCACCTCGCCCACTTAAGACAAATTGATTTTACCTGTTGCTAATCGTAACAGGAAAATTAAGGAAATATTCAGTATTTTTCCTGAAGATCGTTTGCATTCCGAGCGGGCCGGAGAGGCCATTTGGCCAAGTCGGGTGTGATATTTTTTTCCTAAAATGATCTATCTGCACCCGTCTCAGACCTCAACCATCTCTTTACCTTATCTTTATCAAATTAGACCTACGAAACTATTAATAATTGAATAAGAGAAAAAAGCATTAAAAGCCAAAGTGAAAGAACTGAGAACGAATTAAACGTGTTCGCAGATAGTAAAGTAAGTAATTAGCAGCCAGGAGAGCCATTAGTGAGATTGCCTCGCGTGCGAATATTTTATGAGCGCTCACTCGCTACGCTGCCATTTGACGCTTATGGTGCTAGGAGCTAGACCTACAGACAGTAGATACATTTTAAAAGAGGCAGAGCATAGTAGATCTTGCACTCAAATGAGCTGCTTGTCTGGGGGAGAACTCCCACCGTATAAAAGACCATGGAATGATGACGATTTTTTATGAAACTTTACCAGTACTTGCTCAAGTTGAACATAGCTTATTCATCACGTAGTCGTAAAACTAGTAGATAATGTTGTATAGTCTAGCGGTCTAGCAAGCCCAATGATATTTATTTTATGACATTTAGGGGCCGTTCAAGTATTACGTAAGCACTATGGGGGGGTGGGGGGGTCTTTGTTTTGCTTATTTTGGATGACATGGGGGGTAGGGGGGTCTAGATGATGATTACGTCATCGGTAGTTATTTACTTTTTTACACCAATGGCAACCCTCACATTGCCTATGCTTGAAAGCGAAACCCATTTTCGGGGATTCCCGCAAATAATGCATACGTTTAGGCACTCGCTTTAGAACCGATTAGGGGAATTACCGTGCGCTACTCAGTTGTCTAAATTTCCTCTGTCAGTGTATTGTTTCGTTTGGATACTATAGCGAGTAGACGTATTGTAAGTATACCAAAGCAAAATTTAAATAGTTAGAGCACCATGATGTGAGAAGACGTAGACATTCCAAAATCGGATGAAAGTTAGCAGACTCACAGCACTGAGCAGCAATCTAAGCAATCCAATGTCAGCGAAAACTTAGAATCATGGATTCGGGTTTCATGGACTGAAGACTGTTAATTTTTATTTAATATGTGTACCAATGTTTAATATGTGTCCGGTGCTTTAATACTCTTTCGATCGAAAGAGCTAGCAAAATCTAAGTCTAAGGGTCTAAGGTGTTCGTACAATCTCTCGGAAGAAGCCACCTGACGAAGCTGACCGGCTTTGAGGCAACAACTTCTCCACAGCAAGTGGAGAAGTTGTTGCTTCAAAGCCGGCAGTCCGTTCGGAGGTAGAGGACTTTTATGGCCGGTTATACGCTTCGCATGCATGTCGACATGATCCCGAAAATGAGGACTCTAGAGCCACGTTAAATCCCTATTACACTGAAAACCTGCCAAAAGTGAGCGTTGGCGAAATCGAGATTGCTCTTGGGCAGCTTAAAAATGGAAAAGCCCCTGGAGAGGACGGCGTTAATACTGAGCTGCTAAAGGCTGGAGGGAACTCCAAAGGCGTGGAGTAGGAGTGTGGTCGTCCTGTTCTTTAAAAAGAGTGACAAAAGCCTGTTGAAGAACTATCGAACCATTTCCTAAGCCACGTCTATAGAAGTGACAGTGGGCTGGCCATATCAGCCGCAGAACCGATAGCCGTTGGGGTAGACGGGTTCTAGAGTGGAGACCGCGTCTCGGTAAACGTAGTGTAGGACGCCCTCAGGCCAGGTGGAGCGATGATCTGCGCAAGATGGCTGGCAGGAGCTGGATGCGAGTGGCCGAGGATCGATCAGCGTGGCGAGCATTTGGAGAGGCCTATGTCCAGCAGTGGACTATCACAGGCTGATGATGATGATGATGTACTAAAACTTTAAAATAAATTTGTGAGTGTGAGTTTGTTCGTAAGATTATAATATTTTTGTCCCTTACTCTATGTTGAATACTGTATAAGTAAAATCTAATCTCTATCCCAAATCTATTTTCTTGTTTATAAAGTTATAATTATAACATTATAATTATAGTATATAAAAAAATTATAATTGAAAAATGTTTACGTAAGCATAGGGGGAGGGGGTAAGAGCTTTGCTTACTTTTGCTGACAAGGGGGGTGGGGGGGTAAAAATTTGCAATAAATCTGCTTACGTAATATTTGAACGGCCCCTTACCTAAGGGTCATTAATATATCTTTTAGAATCATTCGCACATAAAGTCGGTGAGATGTTATGAAATGTCAAAGGAAAATACGCCCTATGCAACAAACATACGGATTAATATCATGAAAGTAATTAGCCACCAGAAGCGCCATTAACGGGATTGCTCTGCGAGCTAATATTTTATGAGCGCTGGCCGCTCGCTCCGCTCATACTTCTGATGCATTACTTATGCCAGGTCCGTTATTTTTAATTCCACACGAGGTATAAAGTTACGAGCCCTTGTAATACGAAGCGCTTTGGAAGATTAAAATTGCGTACGTGGAAAGGTTTACAAAGTGCGTACCTGAATATTCTGAGAATGCATGTCATGTCGGAGCGGAATACTTCGAGTCATATTTTTACTTTCAGTAGGTATTTCAGGTATGACACGCTGCCTGTGATAAAAATAATGGAGAGTTTACACGTGTTTCATTTTGGAATTTCCTGCACTATTTTGAATTAAGTAGGTAAGTAGATGTTGTTCGAATTTATGTTGTTTTAAATTAAACAACTATTTAAATAAAACATCTATAACATTGAATTACAATTTGATTTATTATGTCTCTTGTGAGCGATGGTGTTTGCTAGTGCTAATGCCAGACATGCCATCGGTCTAAGTTCGGCGTACGAACGGGACAGCCTGTGTTCTGGATTGTAACGAAAATTATCAATCAACTAAGTTGAAAGTACATACCTTATCTCCATAATAGCGACGTTGTAACAAAATTAACATCGGTCTAATCCACTAACACGCACCAAGGGAAGGTTTGTCCATCAAATTAAACAACATCCTGGGTCCGTGATTAATACTCTGGCCTACGTCAATGTCTGCGAGAATCATCTTATTAACTACGCAGGCTGGCACAACTGGTATCCTAACGTGTGTAATTAAGCTTGTACGGTCAACAGCACATCATGGTAAACACTTGCAGTTTGATAATAGCACATAAGCCCCGACATAAGAGTGGTACAAAGTCCAAAGTGTATAGTCTGACGTGCTTTTGACTGTACGTATATAAAAACAAACATAAGAATAAACATAGACATAAATAAGAACACACTTTTAAATTGGACCTTACGGAATAAAACTACGTCATTGACGACCACTGCACACGAACAATTTGTTTTCCGAGATAGACCTTAACGTGCTTATGACAATACATAAGAAAATGTCTGTTTAATTCCAAACTAAACTAGCTCCATCATATCTCTGCAAGGCGTTTGCGTTTAGCTAGTTGAATGTCGAGATTAGGTATTTTGATTAATGTTTTTAAAAACATCGAATAATTACACTGCACAACAAAATTGCAACTTTTGTCTGATGATTGACTTTTATCACATGATGTTTACTAATTTGACATCGCTGATTCTAGATATGCACTCGTTTTTTTTGTATCAGCTCTTGTTTACGAGTTATAGCTTTCACAATAAATTCGACGTATGACCGTGTTAATTTGTCGATAATAATATTTTTTATTTCGTTTTTTTATTTAATTTGATATAGCGTCGTCAAGACGAGTTTTTGTGAATGATCCGAATCATTTTTGTTTCATTTGAGGAGAGTATATGTTTAAAGAATACTGTTTGAATGTGACTACGTTCGTAATTTAGGCTTACAAAAATTACTTTGCTCACCCGCTGGAGATGGAAAAGAAGCCTTGGATTCCGCAAAAGGTATGCAAAACGTGTGTTGAGTTTCGACGTTTGTGGACCAATAAAAAAAGGAATAGATTTAGGTACAAAACGGCTATGATCTGGAAAGAACCCGTGAATCAAAACCTGAGATCAAAACGATGACTGTCATTTTTGCTTGGTGAACATAACTGGTATTAACCGAAAAAATCGAGCCAAATGGGAATATCCTTCCTTACGGTCGGCAGGCAGACGTATTTTGAGCCCTAAAATATCACCTGAATCTCAAGCCGGTCTTTTTCAGGAAGAAGCTATGCATTTTGAGGCGAAAATTGACAATAGTGAAAATGAAAATTGTAGAGAAGATAAAAGCGGGAATTTTTGACGGGCCACAAATAAGGTCATTCATAAAAGACTCAAATTTTATTAAAACTATGACAAATATTGAGAAAAAGGCATGGAATGAGTTTGTTTGGCTGGTACAAAATTTTTTGGGAAATAAGAAACGTTCGGGTTTTTCTGAACTCGTGAAAGAACTAATGAGTCACTTTCAAAAGCTCGAATGTAACATGAGGATCAAGTTACACTTTCTTCACAACCACTTAGACTATTTTCCCGCCAATCTTGGGGATATAATTGAAGAACAGGGCGAGCGATACCACCAGGATCTTCGTACGATTGAGGAACGCTATCAAGGCTTCTGGAACGCGCACATGATGGCTGACTATTGTTGGAGGATTCAGAATAGCTCTCTGCCTTCAACTTCAGCAAGAGAATTTAATAAAAGGAAGTTTTTTTTCCACTTACAATTAAATAAATTGAAATCATCTCCAAATATAAAGTGTTTTAGTATAAAAAAAAACATGTGTCATATTTTTTTAACTAAAGCTGATACAGAAATTTTAGTCACAGATTTGAAATCGTCATTAAAAATTGGACTAATATTATATAACATAACCCAATCATCAGAAATGCTGTTGTGCAGTGTTATTAATCTTACCTCATTTACTACATTACTCTGAGGATGCGACCAATCTTGATAAAAAGGAATAAGCATGAAATAAAATCGACGATTAGCGATTTTTTCACCATATCCTTTTCGTTATTCTTTGATCATTGATCATTATAGGATCCGTAAGTAACCTAAAATTATATGTAGTAGTAATTCGTATTGTTAAATAATTAAAATCACCTCCACCAACAGACCATTCCAAACAGACGATAAATTTTATTATTATTTACTTAATTAGCCCGTTTCCCTCAACTTTCTTAAATTTTATCGACTTGTTAACATGCTCGTAGGTTATAAAAAAATATAAAGAAAAACAGCAAATTCAATATGAAAAAAATAATTTATTAATTACGGTATAAAAAATATTAGGTACTTTACATCAAAGTGGCAACTTAGAAAAACTATAACATAATATACAATGCATATACACCATAATTATGCGTAAAATTATAACTCTGACAAGGTACATTTAGATATCAATAAGATTAGAAAACTGTGGATATGTTTTACATGATATAAATTATACAAAAAGTAACATTCCTTATTGGTTCCTGCTTACGATAATCTTTTGGATCCATAGAAGCAGGTAAACTGGGAAATTTAGACCGATTTAAAACCAGTGGAAAAAAAAAGAACCAGGTTTCCAGAGCATTCTATGAAACCAAATGTTGACTATCACAATAAGTCGGCCTTTCAAAGGCCATTAGAAACCTCTAGATCACATCCCAACACATTCCAATTATCACAATCATAACTTGCAACATTAAACAATTCTATTAATGTCGAGTCAATTTAATAGGTCACATTTGAAAGTTCATTTATGCAAAGAAAATAAAGCTTACGCTAAAGAAATAAAACTCAAGAAAACAACGTCAGTTCTTTTAATACAATTATTCATTTAGAAAATTAGACTCTACTCCTGATGACATATGAAGCACTTTTCTTTGCATAAATTAACTGTCAAATGTGGCCTATTAAAATGACTCGTCTATAATTTAAATAATAATCGATCACAGATCCTCTCCGTCAAAGCAGCCTGCGTTATAAAATTTAAAAATATATTGTTACACAATATTGACTGAATAAATATAAACGAAATTATTTGACCTGGCACATATAATTATTTATTTTCATAGACGTATAGTAAAACTATGAGTCGACGCATACATAACGCTTACGAGTATATTTTGTGATGTTTTATAATGCTAATATTATTACGTGCGATTATAATATTTTAGACGCCGACTTTACAAATACAAGAGTATCATATACATTTCTTAATTATTATTTACTTAATGCAGTGGCATTGACAACTAAATAATCTAGCAGTAGCAGCGGTGATTACAAAATAGTTACCTTATGTAGATAAGTCTAGAATTCAAAGTAGGCTAGCAACTTCACTACAGGGCTCTTTAAAGGCCTCAAAGTGTTGGGAAAGGTAAGGAAGAAAAGATTTATACGTTTTACGCTACATAACTTCCACATTTAAATACTGCATTATTTTGTTTTTAAATTATGATATTAATTACATACAAACTTTTTGTGAGCATTAATATAACCGATTTTTCATGCGTATTTATACTTAAGCTTGTGCAGTACCTTAAGGTGAGTATAGACTACACAACATTTACTTGTATCAGAACATCGAGCATTCGTCATTTTGAAATTTACTCGAACCGCTCTTCGAACACGACGCTCTTTATTTAGTTGCAGCCTTTTTAAAAACCAACGATCATATTGGTGTAACATTTCGTCGAGCCTTTGCACGAGCAGCACACGCAACTTATAGGTCCGAGATTTAAAAAAAAATGAACGCAGGTACAACGAAATGTTACGGGTAAATGCACACTCGCTGTAAGCATTTACCCGTAACACAAAGTCGAGCATTCGCAGGAACGTTACATTACATGGAAATGCTTAGGCTAACTGAGCTTTTGCCTTTATTGTACCATTCGTAAGAACGTTACATATTATTACACCGAAACGCTCGAGGAAATGTTGTAGTCTATACTCACTTTTAAGTTCAAAATTGTGTACATACGAGTATAAGGTAAAATTTTAAAATGTACCTATATTCTTATTAATTACAATTTTAAACAACATTTAACTTTTTTTTTACCGAAAGCTTATACTTAGAAGTTTGTTGTACTTTAGAAGTGACAATTAACTTTCATAATTACTTTTAAATAAATGAAATTTATTTTTGTATATTTAATACACTTGAGGATACGATCAACAATTCACCTTTTAAAATCAATTGAGTTAAGGAAATGCGTTGATTCGAAACGCGTCTAAGAGCGATTGCTTATTCAAGGCTAGCCTATAAACATAATATAATAATAATTACAACATTTCTTAATTAAACCTATTTATGTTAGCTTTCCTAGCAATTTTCATCTATTATATTATTTAAAATTTTTGGCGTACGATATCCTATACATAAAAATCATCAATCTATTATATATTGAAAGATAAAGCAATAGGCGGATTATTTCCCGACACTTCAAATTATATTTCAACGTACTAATCTCTCGAAATAACCCCCTTTAGATAATTATTTTACAATGATCTCTTGCGTCAATTTTATTATGAATCACCTATAATATTCGCTTTTTAATAACTGTAGTTCTTACTTTATCTGGTCCCTCGCCATTATTGCAGAGGAATGTGGCAATCAGGCAGACATAATATGCACACATAATATACAGACATTAGCAATATTGTTTCAGTTAATACAACGCTGATTTAAAACATTTTTCAATAATTTAGAGACCTTACAATAATGCGTGATTGTTCCAGAATGTTCTATTATATTTAAGAGTCTGTTCTAACAATTTTATTGTCTTTCTTAAGCGTGAGAATTTTTTAATGCACATTCAATTTAAATTATTGCACCAGGCTAATATTTTTTGGTATTTCTTTACGAAATAATACCTATTTCATTATTCTTTCCAGTCCAAACTCGATGATACCTAATGCTTCGCAATCGTTTCATTTTAAAACAACAGCGTAAGGGGCATTCCTTACATTTTACCTGAACGGTCCTCCTTCCGCGTGCCGAGATGTCTTTGAGAATACTTGATGATTCAGGTGATTCAACACTTCTATTGCAACATAC
This sequence comes from Mecyna flavalis, assembly GCA_949319885.1. Lineage (NCBI taxonomy): Eukaryota > Metazoa > Arthropoda > Insecta > Lepidoptera > Crambidae > Mecyna > Mecyna flavalis. Next base: position 15,254,356 of record OX439430.1, read on the forward strand.
TGCATATTAAATATGCCTTAAATTTTTTAAGGCTGCCCGCCCACGTCCGATAGTCAGTGACCGACTTTTTGTAGGTGACAAATAGAACGTACTGATAGCAATGGAGCAACGCACACGTCCTACAAAAAGTCGGTCAGAAATACCATAGAAATAAAGTCGGTCACCAATTATCGGTCCTACAAAAAGTCTGATGTGGGCGGACAGCCTAATACACGGCTTTGTTTTCCAGAACATTTCACTGTTCAGTTTATCTATAACTGATGCCGTATCTGGTGGCGACTTGCGGCGTGTGCGTGGTGGCGATTGCCAGGAGAAGCGGAACGTCGTTCACGTCGATACTGAGGGATTTGGTGAGCGTCGCGATGTCGCAGAAGTCCGTGGACATCAGCATGTCAGCTAGGGTTTTAGACAGCACGCAGAACTCGCGAAGTTTGCCTTCGAGGTAGGACAGACACTGAAACAATATAATTTTTTATAAGTATAACTACTGTTTCAAGAAAAACGTACATATGTAGTTATATGGAGTTTTGTGCAGTCTACAAATAATGCTATAGTTATAAATATACATCGTTATCGCGCGGGCAGTTTGGGGGCGACGCATAGATGACCGAAGGGCTGTCACACGTATATAACGAGTATTAGAATATTTGCATGTTTTTTTATTCTTTAAATTAAAGCCTTTCATGTTATGTATATTCCTTATGAGGATAAATACCTTATGAGGATAAATAGAATATTATTTCTATTTTGATATTGTATTCAAAAATGGGACAAAGTAGTGTAGAAGCGTTGTTTAAGTTAGCAACACTTTCTCTGAGGGTTGATTCAGTCCAGTAAGTCAGAAATTGACATTATACAGCTATAAATGAGTAATTAGGATAAAAATAACATTTTCATAAAATTGGTTAAGTTATCGAAACCGAAAAAAATCGTAAGGTAACATTGTTGTGTCAGTGGTCGATTTAGGATTACAAATAGATTCCATGCATAATATCGATTTAAAAATCGATATTTTTATTGGTCAAATATAATTAAAAAAAAAAGATCCATGCGTGGCAACCCTATTCATCAGTATCCACGCGTCGCCCCGAAACTGCCCGCGCGATAACGATGTATAGTTATAAAGCCTGACCAGGAATATATAAAAAACCTGCTCTGGAAGCGCCACTTAAGCTATGGTTATAGCAACACTGGGTTGCTATGGTTACTCTCACAAATAACTTACATTATCCAATAGTAACAAGGCACCGTTGACAATTGATATCACACTTTGACAGAATAACAATGAATGACATCTAATTTTTTTAATTATTAAATTGTTGCTACTTGAAGTAATTAGTTTCAATATTTTTCCGCATTTCCGCAATATATTCCTGGTCAGGCTATATTTTGCTAACACATCTTTTTTTTCAATGGGGAATGCTTTTACGCATTTCCTCGGCCAAAGGGAGTGACCGAGGAAAAGCGACCGAGGTGCGGACTACCCAATTCACCCATCGGGTCCCGCCAGGCCGCTAGTGACGTTTCAGGGTCGGCACCTTATCCGCATATTATAATGTCCTCCCTGGTTGATTTCAGACCCAGTAATCATTACCAGATTCACTGCGGATTTAAATATTAATTCCGTTTCCAATTAAGTTGACGTTTGGATATTAAATAATGATTCATAAAATGTATAAATAACGCGTGGCCGTGATATTTGTATATTATCTCGCTGCACGCATCGCTTCCTTTAATTGGCCGACACGTAGGGGACTGACCTCGCTCCCTTCATACTGATAATATAGGTTGCATGCTAAATTCATTGTATCTCACTGTGATTTGCAATACGTAATGTTTTCTTACAAAAAAAGTCCACGCTGTAACATTAAGGGTGGCGACACACGGACCACACAAAACAGCCACAAATGCTTAATACTATAAGAAGCCAAAAGTTTGTAGCATGTGGCAGCCGCCGGTACGGCAAGTCCATATAAAATGTATGAAAACTAAAGGAAATATGCTGATGGCGGCGTTTCGTGAATGTAGCCAACCCGGCTGGTGTCTTATGCGGCGACCATTATAAAACGTCATAAAATTACCTGTATTATTGTATGAATTGACACAATTCCAGAAAAGTTATTGGTCGTTGAGCTATATATTTATAATTTTATAACATGCCTATGAATGAGTATAAATTACCTGTTGTGCTGGTACTTTAGCCCGGCGCATGGCCGGCAAGGCGTCCAGCATCGCAGCGACCAACGACGACATCCCGCCCGACCCGCAATCACGGCCCAGCACGCGTACCTCCCTGCATACATAATATTATATTTTAAATAATAAATAAATAATAAATATCGCTGGACATTATTCACACAGCGCCATCTTACCCCAAACTAAGCATAGCTTGTACTATGGGTGGCAGACAACGGAAAGACATTACTTATATACTTTTTTTTGTAAATACACATATTATACATAGAAACATCCAGACCGATACAAACAGACATGTTCATGCACACAAATGTTTGTACCGTGCGGGAATCGAACCCGCGACATCTGATGTAATAGCCGACTTCTTGACCATTACACCAAACGGCTCGTCTAAATATGAACATAAATATTAAATAATTAACAAAATAAACATATTTTTTTCCCTAGGACCAATTTAGTCGACGTCATCGTAGTCTATGTCTCAAATCTGAATATTTTTTTTCTGAATTCTGAATGATACATACCAGTTCTTAGTGTCCCCAATAATGGCGATGGTCTGTATTGGTGTATCAAGAGTTTTATTGAGGTACGCCGTCAGGTCTAAATCCCGTCGCAATTCTCTCTCCCACGTATCAGACTTTGACATTGTTCCTGAAATAAAAAATTAAATTATTAAAACCAGAACACCCAACCTTTCGAAAACTTTTTAATGTTTGTCAAACCAGTGGAGCAAAGTACGTTATGGCATAACAAACAATAGTATGTATTGACACTTCGCTAACCTTAAAAACAATGGGAATATTAATTGTGGTCTTATTTGTGAATATTATCTACTACTATTTTGATTTTATCGATGATTTCATCGACAGTAATAATATATGCATATGCAAATTTTTACAAATCATTATAATCGCCAATGACATTCAAGAGAAAAAGCAAAATCAAATTGTGTGCCAAAAATTAAATACCAACAACTACATACCTTCAATGATATAATAATAAAAAAGAGGTAGATAGGTTATGTCAGTACTGAAGCGAAATCAAAAATTGTCTACGGCGTACGTATAGACGGACAAACTTATCTGTTCCGGTGGCCAAAATTGGAACTACGTGAAATGTCAGTTTTTGCAATGCAAAAACGATATTTATTGACAGTACTAAAACGACAGTAGCGACGCCGCCACCGGTATATAAGTTTGTCGGTCTATACCTATCAAACTGTCAATGCTTTCGCGATACTGAGCTCGGGTTTGCTAATTAGCTTAGTTTTCGGGTGCCACTTTTTTAGCTCAAGTAACCTATCTATTATACCTATTTTTTATTATAATATCATTGCATTCAAGTGAAAAAAGCGAAATAAAATTGTGTGCCAAAAATTTAATAACAACAACTACCTTGTAAAATTAAATCAGGTACATAATGGTCGGTGACTCCGCCCAGCAAGGTAGCATCGAACCCTGCCTTCACGTGGTCCGACGCGCCATCTAACTGCAGCGGCTCCAACGGGAACTCCACCACTCTCTTCACTCCTAGAGCAGGCTTAATATCCTGGCCCGCCTCCGCAGCGATTTCAAACGGCACATTCACCACAACAGTATTCTCCTTTCGCTTTCGCACAAACGTCTTCGCCTTGGTATCGCCTTCGCTCGCCGCCTCCTGAACGGTCGTTTCCTTCGCGTACTGCGGTTCAACACGCTGCGGCATATCATTCATATACTCCATCTCGGACGCGTTCGTCGGCGTCTGTAGCATCGACTCCATCAGCTGGCACTTGTAGCACGTCTCGCATCTCTCCTCCTGAATAGGCGGGACTATCGTCGGGTCGAACTGGTAGTTGTCCAGCTTCAAGTTCCCCGGCTTCCCGATGTAGTGCCTATCTAGTATCTCTAAGTTTTTGCTCTTCATATAATTAGTGACTATTTGGGGGTACTTATCGAATTCGAACTTAAAACCGGAATGTTTTATTGGTTTGGAATGTTGAAGCGTCTGCCCGCAGCACTTCGACGGGCTCTCGGTGTCGCGATCGCATTTCTCTTTGGCACACGGCTCAGTCTTCTCGGGGAGCACCGCGGGAGTCTCGCTCGGGCCCTTCGAGGACCGCTTGACGCTCTTCCCGCCTATCGATTTGTTCTTCAGCCCCACTAGCTTCTCGTCGTCGCCCAGAACAAAAACAACTTTTTGTTCTGGAGCAGAATCTTCTGATACAGAAGAATTTAGGCTAGAGTCTGAGGAGGACTTGAGGGATAGCATCACAGTTGGATTCCTCCTCAGCTGGCTGGTCATCGGCTTGTCACACTTCGCGCCGACATCTTCCACAGTCGACTCCTTCGGGAGCGACTCCGGAGCAGTAGAGAGCTTTTGACTTAGATTTGCGAGTGTCGACGATCGTTTCATGCTGACGTCACTCGCCACGAGCGTACTGACACTACTATCACTATTCTGAGTATTCGCAGTGGGCACTTCTAGGTTATCTTTGTGCTCAAAATCATCTAGATTCTTTGTATGCGTAGCTGTTTTCTTCAACCCATTACTGGACGTCATGTCGATGTTGACAACTTTAGTTTCAACGACTTCGCACTCCTGATATTGAAAGTCACTTCGCTTGACTTCTCCGCAGCGGAGGAAGTAGGTGAGCACGAGGAGAAGTCTGTTGATAAACTGCATATTTGAGTTTCCAGTGATGATCGTTCTGGCTGCCCGTGGGGGGAAGCCGATGGTGCCACAGAGGTCACTAAGCTGGGCCCAAAGCGCGTTGTAAGGCCTCTGGGAATCGGCGCCATGTTCCGAGCGCTGGTAAGGCTCTACTGTATCGTACGGGCTGACGGTTGTGACCCAGCCTAGGTGGTATGTGAGCACATGAGTTAACAGCGTGCTGATGAAGCTGAAACAATAATACAATTTATTAATACCTATGCTGCAGTGAAATACATCCTAATGTAACTTTTATTCATTTTATAATGACACAACACAACAAGTATGTGGGAATGACCTCACAGAGTTCTAAAACGCTTATAACGTTAAAGTAACTGGTCATAATCGTCAAATGTTGCAGAGCTTTGGAAACTGTAAATAAAATGCAAATAAAATAAATTTCCTGTTATATAAAATAAGTATTATCGCACTCTGTTTTTATTGGCTACATTCATTAAAATAACTTAGCAAAATGGTTGGTAAATTTTGCAAAACATCGCATTATTTAGTAGATTCTATGACGATATAGCCGAGTACATACATATTTATAAAAGTATCACTATTATAATATTCATAATTGTTTGTCTAATAACCAAACATTATCTAATATAAGAAAGGTTTACACAAAACTGTTTTCTAATTTAGTACCTTAAGACACCTCGACAAACACTCAAGACCGACGACATGTAGTTCCCGTTTCCCAATTTAACCCTATCGTCTGAGAATACTTTAACATTTAAACAGCTCTAATTAATAGTTCAGAAAACCGCTATTGTTTAAAATAACAAATTAAATACACATTTGCTCCACCCACGGTACAGTTATACAACGAGTAGCGGCAATTTGTAAACGTCACTTCATTCAAATATAGAAAAATCACGTGAAACAAACGTAAACAGTTTTAGTAAAAATAGCTGACAACAAATGCAATGACGTCACGCGCACTACTTAATAGTTTACTGTAAAAATATGAAAATGTGATAAGCTTTGAATCGACATGTTTTTTTCCTTGTTTTTTCAACATCATTAAAAGACAAACAGAGCGGTATATTCGTGACCAATTTTTGTACGATTAAGGAATGTATGACAAGATTTCAGTGCTAGAAAGCTGCCATTCTTCTGATTCTCGAGCCTCTTTTTTTTTAATAATATTTTAATGTAACAGAATAGATGTTATCCTAGTTTTAATCAAAGAACATTTTCCAGATCAAAACTTCAATATAAACATAAATTACAACTATAGAATTTTATTGAACAATATTTGCTTAATTATCGGACTAACACTCTGTTAATAACATGAAAAGTTTTATCATGAATGCGATAGTAAACAGACGATTGGAATATTTACGTCATTAATTCGATCATGTGACAAACCGATTCACAATAATAAAAATATATTATTTATCTTCAAACTTGTCTACAGCAGACTTGCTCCTAATGAATATTAAATTAACGAACCAAGTCACAGCTATTAATACTTTGACCTGCAGTCGGAAAAGACGCCCAAATTACCGTTTTCACGTACATTTGACATTTTAAAATACGAGACTAAAATACAAATGTATTTTTTAAATATTTTAACGGATCGTCAAATTACGTCATGTCCGGTCATCGTGTCTTCTTCAGCGTTTGTTGATCTTGTCCTGCATCCATAAGCGATAGATAACAATAAGCTACGCATGGTAAGGAAACAAGAAAGAACAAAGAGTAAACACAGTTTCAATCCAGTTATTGTCTAGCGAAAAAAATATTTTAATTTGTTTGCTTCATATAAAATGCAAAAGTAACCGCTCCCTTTAATCGTTACTCCATAATAATTTATAATTTGTGAATTTCAGATCTTATTATAATTTTAAAAATAGTACTTAATAGGCCCACATGTGGCCAGTTCTTCCTAGAGTCGTAAATTTCCCAGTCGCATTGGGTGTGGTCCAGACGTCTATTCTCTGTTATTGCTAATACTTTAGCAAGATCGATCGCATGATTATAAAACAATATGTCTTCAGAGGAAGCTATAGCAATGGAACTTTGGCTTTATTACTCTTATTTTCGTTTATGTAGTCTTAGGATAAACGAAAATAAGAGTAAAAAAGCCAAAGTTCTATTTTTTGCCTATTTATCATAAAATCATTTAGTAGTAGCCATTTATTTTAAAACGCGTTTATTTTTACTTCCCTTAACGAGGTTATAAGCACTCGCTCCTAAAAGGGGACTTTACTATTTTTAAAGAAATTATTATAATACCTTTAATGCAAAAACTTTAAAGACTCTTTAAAGAACTAGGTCAAATCTTCGTAAATAAGTTATATAAATAGTAATGTTACAATTTCATGTCACAGTATTTACTTGAACAAGTCCAAATAAACATTGTTTGCGGCCTAAATGTAAAGTGGACAAATATGGTAACTATTGCTTATTTATTCTTTCAGTTTCTTATTTCACTTAATACCTTTGAATGATAACATCATAGTCTCGTAATCGTGCTTTCCCTTAAAATCACATGATTCTAAGCATGTTATCTAAACACCCATAAAACACTTCATAAATAGAACTGATCACTGCTATAAATTTTCACACAATTTCCTACTTTATGTTCTAAGAAATAAGATTGGCGGGATAGCTAATAAATTCTTAGAACACTCAACGTAAAACGCGACGCGACAGACGCAGCTATAAAATATTTTATCACCCCATCACGTGCATTCTTTAATGATATACGTAATTCCGATATAAAGTTAAAATAAACGTCAATTGCATAATGAGTAAAACAATCCAATTAAAATATGGCGCAACAATAGCATCAAGAGAAGTCAGTTATTTCATATCTTTACAACTTATCTAGAAGCTGCTAAGATGTAAACTTCAATATTAGTTTACAGGCTATTTTCTTAATGTCTCTCGTCAAACTTTTTGTTTCGTTAATCGGATTGAGTTGCCCTTTACAAAAATAAGAAAAAACAAGTTAAATCATATCATTGGTCATGCTCATGATGAATGTTAATAATTGATGGACATGGAAATTAACATTTGTTTGTATTTAAAAACGCGATGATAACTGAGAGCTACTGAGAAAACAGACTGTAACATTGATGGTCCTAATAAATAAAAAACAATACTCACAAGTTTGTATGTTTAGTATCCCCTGCAGTGAGCACCGAACACAAGTCCGCCATAAGAGTCTCGGCGGCTGCGTTGGTTGCGCGGGGCTCGCTCGTGACTAAAGTCAACCACACCGGCTGGAGGCGTGGCCCGTACATCAGATCAGACAACCTGACAACACAAGGTTTTGTACTGATACTGTTAACAACCTGCCAAACAAAGTAAACAACCCCTGACAATCGTGTCAAGGTTATGTCAAACATATTCAAGTTTTCGTTAAAGAATTTAAGATTGAAGCACGATGAAAATGTACAGTCTTGGATAATCTGTGAAACAAAACAAAAATAAGCAGTACTGTCGAAGGCGCGTACCGTACATCAGATCAGACAACTAGAGTGACAAAACAATACGAGATATTGTACTGTTTACTTACACCACAGTCTGCCAAAAAGTGTCAAAATTATTCAAAACATTTAAGAACTTTTTGTCAAAAAATAACATTCAAGTATTTCCACAGACTTGATAGTCTGATAGTTGATTTGCTTATGCACAGAGTTAAAATCTTGCCCATCAATATATTTTATGGGTGGTCCTTAAAAAACGTCAGAGAATTGTCCTAAACGTCTTGATCATCTTTTTTATGCTACTGTGAATTTACATTTGCAAACTGCATCTATACACCTGTGACTATCACATCTATACTGTGCGAAAATACATAAATAAATAAGTTTTACATAGCATACATTTTTTTTAGAAAAAAAAAGAAAATTTAAGCTACCATATTACTCAGCGATTCGTGCATTAATCCCGGAACGTTTACGTAAGAGACACGAACAAGTCGTGTCAGTCCTGAATTGGCGACTAAGTAAACATCGATACCAGATTACATCGAACCCGACGATCAGTCTAAAAGTAACGAAGGAAATCTTTAAACAGTAGATACCTGAGCCAATGAAATACCATTTCGCTCACTCGGATTTCTTATACGCCGATCACCACGAATCAAATAATCCTACTAATTCTTCCCCAGTCTATGATAGCAGAAATACTGTGAGCAAATCTTACAAAGTTATGGGCCTGTGGATTTGGTTTACGTAATAACACGTGCTAATATCGGATGTTGCTTGCGTAGAGCGTGAATCACATGAGACTTTGTGTTTGTATTCATTCGGACGTAAGCTTTTTCGCTCACTGCCAAAATGTCACTGGCACTTGACATGTCTGAATATTTGAAATCCGTTTGGACAGTTTACATCACAAAAATGTGTCTTATAACATCAAAAGTATCTTGTCGGTATCATCGTCTTATATTAACGTTGCATGGATAAACATTTCTTCAAAATCATTCTTTTGGAGGTTTTGATCCTCTTGACTATTTTTGGTCGAATATCTATAATCCTATACTAATATTATAAACAGGGAAGATTTGATTGTTTGTTTGTATGTATTAAAAAGGCTCCGAAATTACCATTAGAAATTACTGACCCAATTTGAATAATTCTTTCACTGTTGAAAAGCTACACTATCCCCGGTGAACATAGGGTACTTTTGAACCTGGAAATGTGGGAGAAGGGAGGGAATATTTGAAAAAAGAATTTACGCGCGGGTGAAACTGCGGGTGGAAGGCTAGTTATAAATATTACAGTTCGTAATTTGTAATATATGAACGACTATTCATATGTTAGGTACAAAAAGACTACAGCATTTTAAGACGCGCCACAATTGAGAGCATGAGATTAACCAAACTAAAACTTTTTAATTTTGAACAAATAATATCTGTATTTTATCACTGTTATACGCATTCTACGATTGAAAAGTAGTGCAATGACATGTTATTATCTATTTTAAGCCTACAAATACAACAACCTTTTTTTATATACATAAGACTTACACAGAACAAAGAAAACAGATAAAAAATCTAGAAAAAACTAGTTCAGTGGGTTAGACTTAAAACTATTTACCTTGAACGGCGATATGATGCTACTACTACTACTACGAGTATACTATATGTAGTATAACTAGCTTTTCGCCCGCGGTTTCGACCGCGCGTAATTTCTTTTATCAAATATCCCCCTCTTCACTCCATATTTCCGGGATTAAAAGTATCCTTTGTCACCTGGGGATAGTGTAGCTTTCCAACAGTGAAATAATTATTCAAATCGGTTCAGTAATTTCGGAGCCTATTCAATACAAACAAACAAAAATCTTTCATCTTTATAATATTAAGTATTATCCGGTTCAGATGCTATTAGGATAATACCTTTTGGAATGGAGCGAAAAATGAAGCTCTTGTCCGTAACGTTAGCAACGTAAAATAATATCTGTGTATGTGTAAGTCGTCCATCACGCATTAATTTTCGCTCAATTCCAACAGGTATTATTCTAATAGCATTTGAATCTGATAGTATAGATAATATTATTGTACGTTACTGAGTAGTGTTGATACTGAAAAATTACTTACCATTTAGCAGCATCGGAAGCAGCTTTATAAAGAGTGGAGACGAAACCTCCTCCCGATCCCGCCGTCAGAGTGGCCAACCTCAGCCGACAAACCAACGCCTGCAGTTGAGGCGAATGCTCCACGCAACGACGTACCATTTCCCTGGCAAGAACGCCTAAATTAAACTATCCAGTCTGTAGCAACATTTTAAGGGCTATCGCAAGTTACGAGGGTAACAAATACATAATCATTCCGTCTCTGCAGGCCCTAAAAAGATAGGGAAAACCTAAGCAATGGCACATTGGCACCTGTTAACTGTCTTTTTATCTGTGTGCCGAAGACCGTAAAAAGAAAAGGTGAAAATGTTTGATTTGATTTTAGATACTATTTTACGTTTAAAATATGACATTGCCTTATCTATACATAATAATTTTATTATCGTGTATACCGAATATTCTGATAGCATAATCACCATTGTCTAATGGTAGGCCCAAATAATACATGGAATTGTAGACATAATACCGTATCTTCAGAACGGAATAAGTATTGTAAATATGAACAATGACAAAGATTACCAATGGGACCTCTAAACAAACAACAAGTACATAAAAATGTCACCAAAGTTTGCACACAGTCCTGATAAACACATACAGGACAGGAATGTGTACTGTCAAACCGGCTTTAGTTCTCACTTAAGCCTTACACACATACACAAACACATCTTCTCGCCTTGAACGGCCCTTCACCCTCCCAAAGAAGACCGGCGAATATGTAGTGAGAATGACGCTGCCTTCCCCGTCCCCATATTATTTTTTCAAAGGTGTGCAATGAATTTAAGACTGACCATAAATATGCTATCATATCATATGATATCATAAATGACGTTCAATATACAACTAGACACACAATCTCTAAGAAAAATTCCTCAAAAAACGTCCGAGTGGCTTTGACACTGATGACATTAACACATTCGTTCAAATTAACACCTTATCTCGTGGCATTTAGTGTTTAATGTCAATTGTATACAACTAAACGAAAACTCTGCCCAATAGTCGGGTGGGCAGACTTTTGCTTCGGACAATATTTGAGCGTGATTGTGAGTCTAGTTTTTTAATTGAACGTCATTGGATATCATAGATATCAGCGGCTGTAGTGCTTACTTACTATCAGGTATCGCATTGCATGTTTACATCTCTCTTATTAAAAAAAAATACAGGGAATATAATCCAAGTATTGGCTAATAATTACATATACAGATACTTAACAGTTACAAGATAAAGTTTACGTTAGGAATAGGACGTATAGGGAACTTAAGGTGATGGCTGGGTCCAGAGAGTAGTGGAAATTGCTCCACCGACAAATTAAATTAGAGAATGATGATAATTGGGGCGTCCGTAAAATAATTTTAGGTATTAAAACTTACATCTCGGCAGCGTCATTAACAGTGAGGAGAAGAGCCAAACCCAGCTTGTTCTTGCGCTGTGACGCAGACGCGGCGCTAAGAAGGCTGTCGCTAGTACCGCTGGTGGAACTGCCACTGTATAACTGCACCAATAAAGAAACAACTGTTAAGTCAGCATGTTAACTACACAATGACGTTCAATATAAAACTAGACACCCAATCTCTAAGAAAAATTCCTCAAAAAACGTCCGAGTGGCTTTGACACTGATGACATTAACACATTCGTTCAAATTAACACCTTATCTCGTGGCATTTAGTGTTTAATGTCAATTGTATACAACTAAACGAAAACTCTGCCCAATAGTCGGGTGGGCAGACTTTTGCTTCGGACAATATTTGAGCGTGATTGTGAGTCTAGTTTTTTAATTGAACGTCATTGTAACTACATAAAAAATATCTACCTAAAAGAGCTAGAAGAGAGTGAGAAGACTACGACTAAGCATTTCTTATTAGACTGTATCTTTGTTACTGCTGAGATCAGAGTCTAATTTTATTTTTTATACTTCCATAATTTTACTTCGCTGCGCTTATAAGAAATCTTGATCCGGACATATTATAAAGCACTTCGATAATTGGCCAGCGGAAAATGTCCTTTAAAAGCCTAAATCCTATTGAAAACTAAACTTTCTAAAACCGTTTCAAAGACAGATTCAGACAGAAATCAAATACATAAAGGAAGACCACAAAAAGCTATGAAATAAATAAATCAGAATTACATTGATATCTCAAAAGTCACGACAAGATATGGGTAAGAGATACTAGGGTTTTAAAAGAGACGAAGTTACTTTCAAAATATCCAGATATAGATCGCCCAAAAAACAATAACAAAACAAAGTTAAATACTTTTTCAGAGTCTAGATGTAAATATAATTATGTTTTGAAATATCTGCCAAAATTGTGCATTCCATTCTAAAATTGACGCAGGTAAATAGAGGGTCATCGACTGGAGTTCCCTCAATAATTGGCAACAAAGAAAGACTTTTAAAACTTCTCATTGCAATGAATTCTTTGGTAGAATGAAATCATTTTTGCAGGAATATCATTATTCTGCAATGACAACCCTCGACTAAATACAAAGACATGTGTAACTAGATTGATTGAAATTAACCATTTGTTACATTGAAGAAAAACCCGCACTGACGGCAAAAACATTATTCTTGTCTTAGAAAATCAGCAAGGATGATGACGCTTATAAAATAACAAATATGCAACGATCGTGATGTTTTAATGATATATTTAATAGTTACGTTAAACATTCAGAAATCATTATTCGTTAATTATTTCTAGCCTTGACTAACCGGTAAGCCAAACGTTCCGCCGACTATGTACGCACAACTCTTGTATTTCTTGCACGTAATTATCTAAGTGTAATTACACGAGCTCATACAATCGCTTACGTTGCATTGGTGCAATCATTGTAGTTGTTCTTATTAGATGCGGAGTCAATACTCAGTTGTTGGCATATATATATATGGTCTAATTTTAGATCGAAGGAGAGTCTTATACAGAATATTTTTTTACTCCTTATTCCTTAGGACCGTAGGACGTAATCGATAAATAATAAGAAGAAACGATCACACCGACGGCTTTATGCGATTGTGTAAGCAAACAAGTTACGTTAATCGTCTAATTAAAAGATAATAACTGAAATGATAGAACGGATCCATCAAGAAAGTATCTACAAAACATCAACGAAAATTGGTTACGAATATTTGTACACGTTCTTTTAAAGTTTACCTTGAAAAACATTTTATAAATTCAACTGCCAAAGGGTGTAATTTCCAAACATCAATAAATCTTAAACAAAATCTAAACACATAATATACATTTTCCTACGCAAGCAGAGCTACGATCTAGAGCCAGTAAAATAAGAAATAAACAAAACAATGGCAGATTTTGCTGCTTTTTACCCCTTGCACACTGGAAATAGTCGAAAGATGTTCTGACGTTTACTCCCACGCCACTTGCAGCTCACCTTGGGTGATGTCGTCTTTTCCTGGTACCTAGCCTACCCTAATTAATAATTACACTGGTACAGTTGCAAGTATACCTATGTACAGCACAATGTGCAATATGCTAAACTATTTCAATCAATACATCAAAGCCCATTCACGCATAAACGAAAACTTCTATGACAAAGTAAAAAAAAGTAAAGAGATGCAAATCATCAACGGTAAAACCGGTTTACTGATATTTTAAATAATTTCTTGACATAATTAATGCAAATTGTCATCCTTAATTTCGAGATAATGAAGCAAAATATGCATACTAAAACATAGAGGTCTGGTAAACGCATGTAATTACGTTAATTTAGCATAATCGATACACAATCGTGTAAGCTAAAACACAATTCCTAATATTTAAATAACGTAGCTATTATATGTGTTTTTTTTTTTTGCGGAGGAGAAAGTGTTGAATGCCATAACCTATATGCAATAGTGTGTAGGACTTGGGACTATTTCGGCACATTACCTCGTTAAATCCCCCGGTTACGCTTCACATCCGAAGAGGGATGAGCTGGTACCTTGTGGTGATTAACTGGCCCAAGATCTCTTAAAAATTGCTATCAAGTTCAATTGCGATATTTTCTTAGTGCTGTGCGGCGTTCCATGTGTCCTGAGCTTAATTATAATTACAAAGATAATGCCAATAGAAAATAAATGCCTCATTAACAATCGTCAATTAATTACTTAGTACAAAAAACATTTACGATGTATCGGAATCAACGAAAGTATGTCTTCGTGCGACACATACCTACCTACTTATGTTTATTTTGTAATACTATCAGGCCCGAGAACAGCTTTTTGTCCTATAAATGATAATCTTGGGCTGGATTAAAAGTAAGGATTACCGATTGTGTCACCGGTCTAGTCAGCCTTTAAAATGGCAGTATTTTAAACGATAAAACATGGCCCATTGCACTGAGGGACATTCCGTCAGGAAGCATGAATGATCTATTGCACGTTAGTAACGCTTTCTATGTATGTGATGTTGTCCCATATTTTATTACCTATATTCAAAAAAAATATATATAATTGGATCTCTCTAACGACCTATTTTTATATAAAAACTCTTGGAACAGCAGGTTATGACTTCCAGTTGCAGACAGTGTATTCTAGTGTATTCCATCAGCTAGACAGTGAATTCTAAAAAAGTTTAAGTTCCCCAAACGAGGCCTGAGTGAGCGCAAAGAAGTGTGATTGAAAAGAAACAAAATAAAATTTCAAAAAAAATCTGTATCAGCGTGAATCATCGGAAAATATACGTAAACAGTAGCTAACGAATGTTCTACCTAACTATGTCGAACCTAATCAAAAAGTAATCATCGTAATCTGCCAGTCAGTACCCTGATAATGTCTCACATGACTTGATAGTCGATGCGGTCACTCGTGATGCTGTCACGCGCTTTTTAACAAGATAACGTAAACAAAATAAATTAAACACTAAATTGGTTCCTGCATGACGTTAACTTTGAAAGGATGAATCGATATGTCGGAACCGATAACAAGATTGTAAGTAGGGTATATAAAAATAAGATCATTGCAGTAGGTAAAGTGGGTTATCGACTTCCGTCGTTGCCAAGAAAAGTTAACAGCGATGCAAGTTTTGTAAGTTGAGTTATTGTCAGGCAGAGAAAACAACTGAAATCAAAATAATATGCTTTATTCAAATAGGCTTCAAAGATGCACTTATAAATTGTCAGAAACAAAAAAAAATTGTGACTCTATCACCGGATGCAGTCATCTGTAGAGAAGAACCGGCAAGAAATTCAACAGTTACTCTTTTCAATCGCCAATAAGGTTACAATAATTAATTATACAATATCAACTTTTATACTATAACTAAGTCATACAGTTTCGAGTAAATTTGAAACTATCAACCGAAAGGATCTGTGAGTCCCGGCAAACCAGCACCCAAAGATGGCACCTGCAGCACAAGTATAATGTAAGTACTTATGTGCAAACATCTCTTGACTCAACCATTTTGGAGCGAATGTAACGACCCGCCACATAGCACCACCATCCTAGGTACATTTAGGCGAGCATGACTCACGACACGACATCGATTAAACTGTTTACAGTTATTGCCATTATTTTAGCATATTTTATTTTTTTGTAAATAAGCATTCGAGAATTGGTACACTTTCACTTTTACTAAGTCACCCTGATAGCTTGCCCATTTGCAACAAAATGCAGATCGTGTTTGTGGCAACGCTAAGCAGTTGGTTTTTGAGTTTTGAAATAAAAACAGGATTGAACCACGAGTATTATACAAGTTTAATTACGTGACCAGATAATAAGTAAGATCTTAAAAACTTGCCGCCGTATTCTTATGATTTGATTGCCGTATCTCTAACTGCAGTTCGCTTCGCAAAAGCCTATATATTTCTCCACTCGTGTATTGTATAGATAATTAGGTGGAAAGGTGCTATGCCGTCATGCCCATATGCCGTCTGGTTGGTCGTAGGAAAATTCGAAAGTTCGGCTGGATAGTTCCAACCCCCAACTCTGGACATCTGCCGCCACAACACTCCTGACTATGTGCAGGCAAAATGAATGTGGAAAACAGTGTACTTAAAACCCTCGAAGATCAGAGGAACCTATAATACCATTTATTAGAATAGGCAGCAACAGCCGCTTTCTGTCAGGTGGTATTCGGCCCGTATGCCAAATTATAGTATAAAGTACGCTTATTATTTCTCGTATAATAGTAATCACTAACCTGTGAATCACTGTTAGTGGTGTTGCTCGCAGCTGTTGGCACGTTTAGCAGGTTGGAGCTCTGACGGCCCAATTCGAACCTTGTGGCCATGTTCTGGAAAGTTCTGCGTTGCCAGCTGCCGTTGCTTGAAGTGCTCAACTTGCGCCCCGGTGGTGCTAAACGACAAATACGGGATCGTTTTATTGATGAAGGGACACTCACGAGCACCATTCTACTTTTGAAATGACATTTTAAATTACAAGTGCTTCACTCATTCGTCGTTGGATAGAAATAATCGCTGATCGCCAATTCAAATGTTAAAAATGTCACTCATTGGCAGCCGCCTGATGAAAGTCGAAGAAGGGGCCTGTCCAATTAGAGAGGCGTGACGATCTTGACAAGTATAGCCGGAATTGGTCAGAAAAAGCAATAGATCGAGAACAATGGAGAGATTTGGGGTATGCCTTGGCTCAGCAGTGGAATCTAAAAGGCTAATATTATTTAACAAGACGCTTAATAACACACAAATACCTATAGAACTTTTTTGTTACGATATTTTATACAACTTTGAAACCTGATGATATACCTGTGTACTTTATGCTAATGAAAACCTAAAAAAACAAAGCTACAAAAAAAATACTTACAATGGAATTGGTACAGATCGTCCTGCGAATTCTTTCCATCCCAGACGTCAAACATGGAGAAGTAGTCACGCGTGGATCCTACGCTGCTATACGGTGATATCTCCCCACAGAAACCTGCGTACACAAAACTATTTATACTGATATAATATACCTCTTCTTATTTTTATTTGTCGGGCAGACGGGCTTACGGCACACCTGATGGTAAGTGACAACCATCACCTAGACATCTGCAACACCGCAAATCACAAATGCGCTGCCGGCCTTTACGGAATGAATACGCTCTTTTTTGTAGATCTTATATATCTTTTTATTTTTGCGTCTTTACCCCTTGAACTTTACACTTAGGTGTCTTCAAAGGTAGTTTAAGGGTGGAGTCTGTAGACAGGTCTATCTGATGGTTAGAAGCGACTACGGACTATCAGAAAGGAACTCAATCTACTTCAAGTATTATTACAGTGTCTAAAGGAAAAATTACTATTGATTCTGAATTTCATTCAGTACAAACTTTCGTACAGTACACTTGAAATCAAAGGCTCAAAGATCAAATAAGCCCAGTCTGGCAGCACATTGAGCGACGCTTCCTGGTGAGGTGTCCCTCAATGGAATAGGCCGCAGCGGCCGCTTACCTCCAGGTGGGCTGCGTGTCTGTCTGCCAACTGATGTGGCATAAAAAAAAAGTTTGCAACGCTGTTTAGTTGCTTTTTATTGCAACTATAATATGTACTGCATCTCACATCTTTCTAAAAATAAAAGTTCAGCAGCAACAACGGTTACCATAAATTATTCAGCATTTTTCTACACCAATCCTATTACTGGTATGTTCCGACTCACCCGAGTCTCCCCTGTCGAGCGAGAAACTCAGCGACAAGCCCTCTTCCTTTACCGGCACGTTGAGCGGCTTCGAGCCACTTCTAGAGTTCCCTTCGCCGTTTGATTCGCCCTTCCTCTCCACCCGGCTAATCTTGCGGGATGTCGGCACGCAGAATACTTTCGTGCACATCAATCTAGGAGGAATTTAAAAAAGTCTACAGATTTATGATCTATATAGCGGAGACACCGCACTTACAAAGCGGTGTGTTTATCTTTTATTAAGTAATGCGCGGAGGTGGAAACCTCTGCATGGTCCTGGCAATCTTTCAACGGGTTTTTACCCGATCTCCATCGCAGACCAAACATAAAGCAAGATTGATTGTGATTTTTATACACCGATTACAAGCACCGAATTATAAACACTTTTAAAAAATCGCACAAATGCCTATTATTTCATCAATTTATTTAAATTGTTTATAGTAAACCGAACTTATCTCTGCGTGGGTAAAAATATTGATTCCAATGTTTAAAGGTAAAGTAAAAATAGTGGAACACTATAACCATTTACATAATCATATTTTCGTTTGATTTTAGAAATGTCCGATTTACAGGCAATAAGTTGTAAGTCCTTAAATCTGTAGTAAATGTGTAGGTAGTTGGTAAGGGACAGGCGGAGAGTCCCACATATCCCCACCCCAACCACCAACGGAGTGGGTAGTAATGTGTAAACGCATTCTCCAAGTATAAAAAAAAGGTAGTTGGTAATAAACAGTACCTTTTAGGTTCTTCCATGATGTGAATTTTTAGTGAGACCCTCTTGACGTTGACGGCCACTGCTCCGAATATCATCTCACCGAGAATATTCGCGTCCGCCGCCGGCCCCTTATACTGTGTAACAAGATTCTTACATCAATCAAAGCATCATCAATTCTATTAAGTACACACTATATCTCTATATAATATTTGAATTTGGAGACAAGAATACCAATAATCATAGCAGGGCATTTGAAATTACCAAAAGGCGTAATTAAGTTTCATGATAGCGCTCTGGCTGACATTGTCCAGTCTCCTTAAATCATGATAGCTTTTTATATCCTGACTTGGCAGTTTTAGTCGGAAAGAAAAAGATATACTAATAATAATTAAATATCCGCCGAGGTATGTTGTCCCTATACGTCTATGTTTTCGGATAGGTACCTATACGATAGTCGGAAGAAGTCAATCGACCTGTGTAATGTCTGTTAGAAGTAGTTAGAACATTGCCTGTATATCGAATATTTATCAGTTACAATATTTATACCGAACTATTAAAATCTACTATCGGACGGAACAGTATCACTACCTTTACTATCAAGAAAACCTATCGTGTTTTAATATCTTAATCTTAAATAAAATAATCATGCGGCATGCGCTCATACCAATATTACCAATGTATAATATTATTTATAATCACACGAGGAGCGGTATTTTGTGATGATACAATTTAAATAAATAATACCTCAATAAAAATGCTATATAAACAAAGCCGTTGTTTAATATTGACTACACGCGTAATTATTATAGAAATAAATAAATACAAAGAATATTTATGTAGAGGGATTTGTTTGCCGAGAAGAAACCGAGACAAGAAACTTTGTTATTCATATCAATAGACTAATAAGTAATATTACGAACGTATCCAAAACTCTTTTTTACAAAATATTGTCATTATTTGAAGTTTAAATACTGTTAAAAAATAAACACAATACAGGCAACCATCAATGGAGTAGGTATATCTATTTAAGCATAAAGGTTAAGGCTAAGTTATTGTTGTTTCCTATTCAAAGAATTGTGAGATAGGTATACAGCGTGTTAGGTAACCCGAGGGACATATTTAAGGAGAGTGTTCAGAATCCGATTTAGAGTCCAATTCGCTATAAAAATATATCATTAATTTTTTTATAATTATCCTAATAATTTACCTAAAAATCCCGTGTGCTGAGCGGCCGGTTACGCCCCAAACTCAAATTGTACGCGAGTACAATAATTTGAGTAATGAACGAGTGCACGAAATAGGTACTGTGAAGGGAAGAGTGCCCGCACGTTACGCGGATTTTTAGGTTTCGACTATTGACAGATATTTACCAGAGTTTTTAATGATTTATACTTATTTTGTTATATGGAAGCACGAACTATTTGGGGCTTAAATATGTCCCTTGCATTTCCTGTCATACTGTATTTTGTACTTCGTTTTAAATCAATTGACACATTTGAATTTTCGCCACAACATCATCTTTTGTTTATTTTACCCTTATTTTTTCGCAAATGTCTATTAGTTAAACTTTGTGATTGGAAAACAGGGCAAATAAAATCATAAAATATCATTATTTTTCTAATAAACAATAAAAGCCTGTAAACTGTACTCATGTAACTATGTGCGTGCAGTACCTTTTTTTTCGGAGGAGAATGCGTTTACGTACTATAACCGCAGGCTAGCTAGATATACCTGCGGCCGTTCGTGGGACGCAAGACTTAAGCGTCCACTACCCACTAGACTTCCCCGGTACCCCTTCACACCCGATTGGGACGAGCCGGTGCCAGCGTTGTGGCTATTGTGAAAGCCAAACTAAACTCACCGGCAATAAAACCTGGCCACTGGGCTTTTTTCATACAAACGTGGTCACTTTAACGTCTCATAGATAGAAAACTATTTGCAGATTATTAAGGTGCTCCCTCACCGGGTAGTCCAGTCAACGAATAATTGTGGATGGAAAAGTCGAAAGCAGAAACTTTGACTTAGGAACTTTATTTGGACTAGCTAGAAGATAAACATACTAAAAGTCCCCACCCCTCCGGGGTGAGCCCGAGGGGGGGGGGGCACAAAGAAGGTCCCGTTTTTTGGTTTTTTGCTTACTTCTCGAAAACGGTGCTTCGTACGAAATTTTGTTGTACTACATAATAAAAACTAATTAAATTCTCTACAACTTTGTCTTTTACACTTTGTATCTATCTCCAATCATTGCCTAGCTATAAGCTTCTAAAAGTGGTCGATTTTCAAAAATGTACGTTAGGTTTTCCTACTATAAGTCAGTGAGTCTATACTAATTTTTACTTCCTTTTCACCTTCATATCTTCATAACCGTTTGAGCTAGCTTCATAAAATTTGGGCTTCTAGGTGTCCTTATGGATCTAATTAAAGTCACGTAGTTTTATGTGTTTACGTTAAATAGGTTTTAAGTTATAGAAGGGTCAAGTGTATATTTACACGAACCATATGGTGTCACTTTTGACCCTTCTATAACTTAAAACCTATTTAACGTAAACACATAAAACTACGTTACTTTAATTAGATCCATAAGGACACCTAGAAGCCCAAATTTCATGAAGCTAGCTCAAACGGTTATGAAGATATGAAGGTGAAAAAGTCGTCAAAATTAGTATAGACTCACTGAGTTTAGTAGGAAAACCTAACGTACATTTTTGAACATCGACCACTTTTAGAAGCTTATAGCTAGGCAATGATTGGAGATAGATACAAAGTGTAAAAGACAAAGTTGTAGAGAATTTAATTAGCTTTTATTATGTAGTACAACAAAATTTCGTACGAAGCACCGTTTTCGAGAAGTTAGCAAAAAACCAAACAACGGGACCTTCTTTGTGCCCCCCCCCCTCGAGCTCACCTCGGAGGGGTGGGGACTTTTAGTATGTTTATCTCCTAGCTAGTCCAAACAAAGTACCTAAGTCAAAGTTTCTGCTTTCGACTTTTCCATCCACACCCCCCTTTTGAGCATTCATTGACTGGACTAGGGAGCATTCGCGTGTAATGTAACGTTACAGACTCGAGCATTACAACAGTGAAGGAGGAGAACCGAGCATTACAAATGCGCAACTTGTAATGATACAATGTGTTATCAATCACTCAGCACAATCTATAATGTTACATTACACGCGAACGCTCGTCAGTCAGGGAGGTAGTTGTAATGTAATGCTCGGAAGACGAATCTGTAATGTTACCTTACACGCGAATTCTCCCGGTGAGTGAGCACCTTTACGTCAATGGAGAGGCCAAACGCCCTATTATCGAATCACAGTTTCAAGAATTTACACTAAGGTTTTATTGCCGGTGAGTGTATGTGCAGTACCTATGGGTTTTTTTTCGAGGTAAACTCGTCCCTGATGTGACACTCCACTCAATTAAGTTTTTTTTTTTTATTATTGTTTCTGGCGGGTTTTGCCCAGATTGTACTCTGTTGATGCTTTTAGGTGATTATAGGAGACGGAAAAATTAATGAGGTAAATTAGCCATCTCTAAAATTTGGAAAACAGGACAAGACGCGTGAAAACCCCGGATTTTAGAGTCCGAAAGCCGGACATGTCAACAAGATCTTTTAAACATATTCAATGTAATAAAAACAGTTGAAAATGTCATAAATCACGGTTTTTTTTAAAACTCGGTCTACAAATGAAACCTTCCCCGGACGCTACCCGGATGCCCTCTAAACTAGGACAAATCCAGGGAAAACCCGGACGGATGGCAACCCTACTCACATAAGTAGTCTGACTGACTTCAGTCAGACTTGAGTAGGAATACCTACACGGAACATTCATATATCAAGTAGGTATGCAACGTTTGAGGTTAGATTATGAATGAATCTGTCAACGTCAGAGCTGATTGCTCGCTGTCTTGTTTCTATGACATCATGTACGTTTTTATCTTGACATCATTAAGATCAACCTATTACAACTGTGCCTTCAACATAATAATATATTTAGGAATAACCTTAAGGCCCTCCGCACATGGAGCTACACAAAAATGACGGAACTAATCAGTAACAAGAATTACAAACTAGTTATAAACTGTACCTCGCACACGATGCTACTCATGTTGCAAGGTTTCAGTCACTCCTGTTATTTCTGCTCCCAAATAAACACGTGCGAAGGGCCTAGCAAGACGAAATATTGGAAAAAATAAAAATGTCGAGTGGATCGAGCGAAGATGACGATATCATTGTAGGTACTATATTATCTTAAAAGACGCCGAAGGAATCGTCGCAGATTTTGGATTCATCCATATATTCAAAATAATGTGAACTGCAGATTATCAGTTGCAGCACGAGAGCTGTGTGAAACAACAAATTTAATATTTTAGGCTTGTTCGTTCATTTTTCACAACAAAAACACAGTAAACTCGGGTAACTAGTAGCTCGGCGACCGGTACTATTACCGGTATTAGTTGCTATAGTGTTAACCATCAGAAAAATTCTCGAGCTTCTAGCATCAATGTCAATTTTTTATTTAATCGGGACCACTGTGCGACGCGTCGCGCGCGATCAGTTACTAACGCGTTACTAACTGGTTGGTAACTAGTCGCGTCGTGTGCGAACCTCTATGGCAATGTATGGCGGTGACGCTCAAGAAACTCGTTAGTAATTTGAGTTTGTGATTAGTTCCTTTTGAGTAGCTCCATGGGCGGAGGGCCTTATCTACTTACTTTTTCCGGAATTTAAATTAAGCAAACACGAGTTAAAGTAGTTCTGCTCGGAACAAAAATAATAACCCGATTCAGATTTGTTTTAATAAGATAATCACGTTATCACTAAAACCAGTTTTGTACAAACATTAGTAAGTAAAACTAATAATGAAATGCAAATTTTAGTATGTACAGAAAAATAGTTGACATTTCTTTACTAAAAATTAAAAATAGGATGGTAGTTCATACTTATTGCATACAAATCATAGAAAAACAAAATAAGGGTTCGTAGAGAATAAGAAAACTGGTTTCCTCTTACTGAAATATAAATGCGAACTAAACAAGTCAATGGCCTCACTTCCTACATCCGAGGAAGGCCACTGCTCTCCCAACGTTATGTACTGACAACAAAATGGTACAAATATAAATAGGAAACAACAATAAAAGTCTATCTAACCATTTTCTGAATGTCTCTATGCCAAGTTACGTCAATCATTGGATTTCTTGTTGCAGAAAAAATAATTATGATGATATAGATGATGATTTTTTACATACATACATAATAACAAAAGTAATAACTGATAGACAAGCCAACATTTAAAGGGCATTAAAAATTTTGGCCTTCCTACTGGTCCGCCATGTTGATTTTTTTTCAAAACATCGTTCACTAAAAGGAAGTCTAATTTAAAGTTTTAACATTTGTTATGAATGTGAAAGTCAGTAGTAATTATTGATGTAACGTTCTTCTTTTGAGCCTACTCGTACTCGGTCAGACCTTTATTATTCTTTATAAAATGGATATTTAATTAATACAAACATAAAATGTCATTATACGAAAACCTTATGACTTAATTTTCTTTTTATTTTAAATATCTTTTAAACGTGACGACGACACTTCACGGGCTTTTCTTTTCTTCCTTTCTTGACGGGATAACAGGTATCCAATTTTATCAAAATGGCGGGACTAGTAGGTAAGCCAGCCTCCATACAAAAATCTTCATAGCCCTTTACATTCGCTTGTACCTACCTATTCGGAAACACGATGATTACCGAACGATACAATAAAATAATTGCACTGTACAAATATTTGTAAAGAACCCATTTTTTATGTTTTGTTAGATAACAAAACATAAAAAATGTTTAATATGCAGAATCAGCAAACGAGCAAAAGGTATACAGAGTAATTAACGATTGTTTTAATTTAACAGTTTTTTATTCAGACCTTTTCAGTCCGATATAAAAAAAATCCACATCCTCAAACTTTATAGGCTGCTGTTAAATACCCTTCAAAGCGTTATTTATCAAGGCACTTATTAAAAAATAGCAAGCTTTAATCTTATGCGGCAATCTTTGTAAATATAATCATCATCATCATCATCAGCCTATATACGTTCCCACTGCTGGGACACAGGCATAGTATATAATAATTATGTATGTAATAGTGTATAATATAATATGTTAAAACCACCAAAAACAAAACACGTCGCCGTCTCGATTCAACATAAATTCCATATTTTTAAACATAAAATCAAATTCTAGGATAAGGTGAACGAAATGTAGGGTTTTCAGAGGTACTCTGTGGTCTATATTTATATCGCCATGGTTTTATCGAGACAATTGCCCAAGACAATAGTCCCACAAACCCGTCGTATCATTGTCCTCTCTTCACAAAGTTGCGTTATAAAAAAGAAGACACATCTATTATTTCGACTACTATCAAATTAGAAGAGATCTGCAGCGTGTCGTGTAACATACATCCATATGATAGCTTTCTCCACTTCACGCCAACACGAATATCAATTTTACAACATCATAGTCCAAGCGACTGCCACCTTTAAATTTCCCTCAATCACAAAATTCACGTACTGATTTAGAATAGTTATAATATAAGTCTTATGAACATTTTATTTATATTTTAGAGGTATTGTAGAGAATACTCAAAATAAAAACTAGATCTCGCGAGTTATAATCCCAGGACAAACATTCACGGTAATAAACAATTGAGTTAATTCTATCAGTGTTATTTATTTATGCATTTACGCTGCTTTCGTTAATTAGGTATAATTTTCATAATTATGTACTACTTATTAAGCCCACCTGATGGTTAGCAGCCACTGCGGCCTATAAAAAGCATTCTCACAACGCCGGAACAAACGCCATTTGCGTAATGTAAACTAAATCGACTGCGACCAATTGTGACAACACATCATAACGACTCCTAAAGAAATCCACGTAGAAGCATCATTCCTAGAGTTTCCTATGAGGTATTGGTACCGGCAAATTTGTTGACCATCGGTCAACGGAGAGGGGGAAAATTTGCGCATGTGCACTTGCGTGTGTGTGACCAATAGCGCACGCAAATCTCCCAAACGCCCGCGCGCACTAATTGGTCAGAGGTATGCTTCTGTGTCTTCTGACCAATAGCGCGCAGGCATGTGAAAATTCGTGTTCTGCGCAATGCCCACCCGATAGTCAATAAGTTTGCCGGTGCCTGTATAACGGCATTGTGATATCTTTAGACCCACTACCGCAACGCATAATATGTGACTTGAATCGTAGGCATTTATAATTATGCGTAGTGGCTTGTTGCAACGGTAATCGAAGCAAATTAAACACCAGTCGAAATACTCATTATTCCAAGTAGGTAAATTATGATAAGAGATATTAATGGACAGCGTAAAAACAAATGACTCGAACCATGTATGTATATATGCCCTTAATCACAAACATGCGATATCTAGCGTACGACCGTTATCACAACAAAGCATACAGCGAACAAAGAAAGCTCTCGATTGGGACCAGGAAACTACGTTATAATAAATAACCAATTCGTTGTAAATAACGTAAAAATAAATTATAAAATTATTATTAACATTTGCATAGCAAAAATTAGGGCGCTTTTAGGGTCACCATGACCAGAAGTGGACCTATAAAATAGGTTAGATATAACGTTAATAATATCGTTTCTAGACAAAACAGTGCGGGACCGTAATAGTAGGTATAGAGAGACTTTTATACCGAGTTAGAATAAAATGTTGCCTACCTATCATGAAAGAATGTCAAGGAAAATCAAACTGATTACATAAGCGTAAACGTCTTTGAAACGTGAACTTTAGAATTTATTTCTTGCCGAAATAAATAAGCTTTATTGATTTTTATTTCCAACTTAATCTTAAAAAAAGGGATGATTTGAAATAAAGTTATCGTCATTGATAGTGTATAATACACTATCAATGGTTATCGTCATGAAGTTATCATCATCACAAACCTTGGTGATCAAAACCCTAACTACGAAAAACCGAAACATGGTTCGCTCGTTCGGCTAATCACGCAAAATCATGACACACCATTCATGCAACAACATTTGCCAATGCAACAACGGTGGACAAATTCAACAAATTACGAAAGTGACATTTTAATAATTGCTTTTTCTCATTACCGCTGTTTGACATTACAAAGAGATACTTAATTTTTTTATCTATGCAATAGATGTGGAAATTGTCATATGAATTTTTGTTTGTACAAATAAAACCAGTAATGCATTTTAATTTACTAACAAATCATTTACATAATCAACTCTTAACAATGGGTTTTCTGAATTTACATAAACTTTATTTAAGCTAAAATGCCTTGCTAACTTTTACTTCGAATGACTAGCACACAATTAGTGGAACCATTTTGCACAAAATACGTGTCAATTTGTTGATTTCCATACTTGGCATTTTAATTTGCTCAACATATTATAACTTTTTAAACAACGATTGTAAATTAGCACTTTAAATGGTCTGAAAACAGTTCGGATATTTTCCTTACAATATTTAAGACATTCATGCTAAACAAAAGTTCAAACACGAGACAAATCATATTTGCGTGAATACCAAAATAGGCTGCAATACATTAAGAGACAATGCGAATTACTTCGAATAATAGACAATAACGAGCTTTACAAACATGGACCAAATGTGACCAATATAATTATCACTGAAACAGTCCAGTACATTAGTTCAGTGTCAAAACGTGTTAACACCCATGGAAATAATATTATCTGTTAACACCACATTCGTCACGATGAAACATTTAGAATCTGTTGTGATTAGATTTTAAAAAAATCTGTAAGTTGAAAAAATATACCAAGGAAGACACATAGACAATAGTCAAACTAATCGAACAAAACTCAAGACCAATTAAAAAAAAGAAATTAGTTTACTTGAATGATGATGACAATGAATAAATAAAATTGATTATTAAATTGATAAAATGGGTATTAGCAAAAAAATATAATGAACTTGCTGACGAAAAATAAAACAAAAGAGAGCTATAAAACACCTATTGGCTGAGCAATTTTAATAAGAGAAAACATTTTCTCAAGTGAGATTGATGCTTGTTAAAGAGATAATTTGCAACTGTAAAAGACAAATGTGTTTATTACAGTACGTTCAATTTTAGAATCGCTAATAACAGGGCATGTGATGTCCATTAATTAATCAGGGTAAAGTTACAATCCCACACTGGACCATTCGTGCCACTTAGAGCTTTAATCAAAAAGGCTAACGCTCAAATGGTCTAAATTTAGACTTCGCGAGAGTCCATAAGGAGAACAGAGTCTTGTGACCGAGCTATGTGTCAATTGGGATGATATTTTTAAACTGGTATCATGATAATAAAGATACGTCCAAACGGCACTTATGAATGGTGGACGTAATCTTAGTAAATAATGTTCTCGTAATGGCGCGTTATTCATAGCATTTTCACGGGACTTGCAACATACTCGAAAAAATCTACGACTAAAAACACGGAAGACAGAACAACTCGATCATTAGGCCGGTGTCTTGCAGACTTATTTGTTTTTTATTTTTATATTTACTAAAGACGCTCTATTTCCACTGATAGACAAATCGAACAAAAAGTTGTCCTGAAACCGGAAAAAGTAACCATACAATCTACCCACTGATTTCCCAAAAAGACATGTACCATTCATGACCATCTTCATCAAGAAATAGTGATGGTGATTGATCCGATGGCGTATGGGGTTTAAAGTAGGCAATCATGGTTAATCTTCGCCGGTCTCTTCTGCTTGAACTGCTTTCCTGGTAATGTCTCTCCACTTTCGACGGTTTGCCGCGTTGCGAGCGTTTTCTTATGTCTAGACACAGGTAGTAATAGCAATGTATGAAATCGACGATTTCTTGGTCCGCTGTGTCTTAATTAGTATAATTACTCATAAAAATACACATCAAAGGAGGAGATAATCTCAGCTTTCAAGACGCTAAAATGATTAATAACGTGTTTGTTAAAATTACTTCGTTGAAATACTACTCATGAATAACAAAAATGTTTATTTCAAACAAGAAAATCAAAACCAGACGTTGTTGTTACTTATTACTACATAACCTCCACAAAGAAAAGTTAAATAGCTGACATGTAGGAAGGAAGTTAAGCACGAAAGAAGATTTTAGGAAGGAAGTTAAGCACGCAAGAAGATTTTCAAAGCGTGCGTCGCTTCGCGGTAGGTACGCTTTTTTTGCGGATAGATAGATTAGAAAGGCACAAGTCACAACTCATACTGGTAAAATAAAAAGAAGTTTCGATAAAAAAGTGATCGTATTAGTTTGTTTCAGACTTAACAAAATAGTATTTCAAGGTTTTATATCAGTTACTGTAATGTCAGCTGTAATGTTACTCGACGTTGCTTATGATGTATTCTTGTCACCGCCTTTATTACAAGACACTTTCGCTTTTTTATAGAACTACAAAAGAACCAGAGACCGGAACCGTTTACCCTTAAATCCTTAACATACCAAATTATTTTCAAAGCCCTATAAATAATTCAATCCTTCATCAGTTCGCATCGTACATCGTCGTCCACTATGTCTATTCCGTATCTTGTGAATAAGTTTTCCTAACCTCAGGCTCGGATAAATTAATATATATCTATAGACAAAAGCTGACATTGAGGGAAGAAAACAAGCTTCTGGTAGCCGAAAGGAAGATATGGCGGAAGATTTTGGGACCGACGAGAAACGAGGATGGCAGCTGGAGAATACGCAAGAACTGTGAGGTTGAGGAACTCATAATGCAGCCTAACATTATGGGAGAAACCAAAGCCCACAGACTCCGCTGGCTGGGCCACGTAGAACGCATGGAGGAGGATCGCGCGGTGAAGCGTGCGTACATGGGGGTGCCAAGTGTTCGAAGGCCGGTCGGGCGTCCAAAGTACCGCTGGAGAGATATGGTCATGAGGGACCTGTTCGAGTTGCTGGGGCCTGTCAATTTGCAAGAGGTTGCTCAAGACAGGGAGCAGTGGCGTAATCTCGTGTTGGAGGCCAAGATCCACTTCGGGTCGCTGAGCCAGCGGAGTAAGTAAGTAAGTATAGACAAAAGCATCTGGTAGAGGGTTATCAAAATTATATGGTAAAGCGATCAATTGGGGAAAGGGTAACCTTATTATTGAGTTATTTTTAATATGGTTACTCTATAAATAGGCCTAACTTTCAGATGGGGTTTTCGGAACCCATAATAGAACTCTTCTTGTTATGCATATAATTATGGTCATGATCGACAATCCTTTTTTCCATTTCTCTATTATACAATGGTTTTTCTAGGTAATTTAAGGGAAATATAAAATGTGGCCATCATGGATTTTTCTTTTTTAATAAATTGAAATGGATTGAAATAAACAAAGAATCATCATGAAATTATAAAATCTCAATTATTAGCTACTGTCAACTTGCAATAATTATGTAACAAGATTTTTCTTCATACTCTTCATAATAATTCTACCCAACCATGCATTCGATTTATATAACAACCGAATACCTAGAGGAATAAAAAAATGCAAGTTGCATACTGTAGGTACTTCTTATGTGCACGTATTGAGAAATCGTTAAGTTAACGTACGGTCAACAGCACATCACGGTTAACACTTGCAGTTCGATAATAGCACTTATGCCGCCCGCGACATAAGAGTGGTACAGTCAAAAGCACGTCAGACGTAACACTTTGGACTTTGTACCGCTCTTATGTCGGGGGCATAAGCGTTATTATCGAACTGTAAAGGCCTGTATTCACTTTGATTAGTGCGAGTGCGAGTGATTAGTAGCTGAGGGTGATTAGTGCAGGTGCGTAGTGCAAGTAGTGTCCAATTGTTGGCGAGTGCGAGTGATTAGTAGTTTGCACTGCACGTGTTTAGTGGCAGGCACGCCGCGAGAGAGGGGGATGGGCGGGCGCGCGGGACGTGGCTACTCGCAGTCCACTCGCAGAAAAATAGAACACGCTTCTAAACACTTCACTACGCAGCCAACTAATCACCTGCACTAATCAGTCGCTGTCCACACTTATTTTCTACTAATCACTAATCACTTGCACTAATCACTCGCACTCGCACTAATCAAAGTGAATACAGGCCTTAAGTGTATACCGTGATGTGCTGTTGACCGTACAATGTCTACAGTGTATAGTCTGACGTTCTTTTGACTGTACCTACCGTTTGGAGACCGTTACAAAGACCCAACTTCTATTAATAATATTTCTTTTTTTTTTCGTTTTCTTTTGTATTCATATATCAATCTAATATTTCCTATGGCTGTTTTATTTGTTTGTACACAATCAATAAAATGTTTTTATGATAAAATACTAAATCTTATTATGTTTTTGTGTTTTTGGTTTAGGGTTTATTCGATCGCCATTATTGCCTACAGATAAAAGTGCCGCTCACTATGGGCACTGGTGACTTGTGTAAATTTGTACCAGTACACACAGTTCAGGGTACAACATTCGTCGGCGTCATCCCAGGCCGAATGCGAAGTGATAAAAGTGATTTAAAATACGTCATAAAATAATACAATCATATAGACAGGTATAAGTACTGCTGAACATTCATTCATCGACTCACGTGACTGTAGCAATTCGAATACGCAAGCAAGAGCTGCCTCCTACGCTGCGCCCGCGCAGTCTCGACTACGAGTACCTTATATCAGATTTGTTGACATAGATTTGGAGTGATTTATAAATGACGTTAATAAAAGCAGTTGTACTGTACTAATCTTCAACTTAATGCTGGTAAATTGATTTATTACTTAACTCAATCTAACAGGTTGTTTATACATACACAAATCAAATGCTTAATAATTAATCATATTCTTATGAAATCCACACAATCCAGTGTTCAGTGCCATGTCACAAATATAATATTTCATTTTTTTTTATTTTAAAGCACGAAAAACATTATTGAATCAATTTGATTCAATAATGTTTTTCGTGGATTAAAAAGCTTTTTTGAAAACTTACCAAATATGTGCATCCCTCGGATACTTCCATGATGCATGGGAATTCTTCCACCTGTCTAACGTTGGGCTTGTCATTTTTGTTGGATGTTACTTTTTCTATAGTAGATGAGTCAAACAGTAGTTTCCTTCCTCTCCAATCGCACTCTTTGAACAGAAGCAATCGTACTTGCTCTGGGCTTATATGACAAGACCTAGAGACAATACAAAATAAATCAAACTATGATTAGGAGCTAAAAAAGATTGTACCAACTCAAGATAACTCTTGAGTACAAACAACTAATAACAAACCCTTTATTGGATTTTATGATATATAATTTTTTTTTGAGTTTCATTCCTGGTAATAAAGAAATAGACTTGATAAAGTTAATTTAAATCATATTAAAATATTATTCCTGTAAGGTTTCTATGTACAAAAATTATTAAATTTTACAATATTAAAAAACTAAGTATTAATCACAATTTAACCAAATTAGAATATTATTTCTAATATAAGATTGTTAATACTTTTGGTAATTTCTTTTATTTTAATTACATGATTGATCATATCGATACTTGTAATCTCAATTGACATAAGGCTTTACCTTAGCCTTACGTCAATTGAGATTACAAGTATTGATATAATGCAATTAGATACCTGATGTTATAAATAATACTTGTGGAAACAATAAAGGCAGCAAAAAAGCTAATATTATTTTACTGATAATTCAACCGCATGCAAGTTGATAATATGTGTAAACAAAACTTTCTCTTCCGCTTGCATACAATAAACATTGTCAAGGTTCTATGTAATGTAGTTAAGTGTGAATAAGTTTAGTTGATACATATTTTCCTTTAAAACAAAGTATTTTTTATTCATTTTGAAAAATATTTTATTTATTTATTTTAAAGAGTATACTTATCCCAGTGTTCTAAAATTAAAAATTTCGTCATAGTTTATTGTAAATAACTTAAAAATATAAATCTCATATTCTTATAAGAATCTTATTGGACCATAATTTCATATGATTCATACTAATAAAACCCCACTGTTTTAAATTAACAGCTAACAAAGACAAGTTCACACCGGCCCAAACTAACTCAATTTAATAAATTGCACAGCTAACCTGGAGGCTTCCTAGCCCCCACCAGACCATCAGCCCATGGAGATTTAATCAAAAACATAACACACCAAACACATTACCTAAATTTCATCTTATTTCATAGTCGCTATTTTACTCCCAGCTGTTTATCATTTATGAAATGTCTGCTGAGAGAAATCTGTGTCACATGCACTCACTACCCAAATACGAAATCACAGTAATGTTTTCACTTAAATGCACATCGGTGGCCGAATGACAATCGACGATCGTCCCATGTGGAATGTGCTGGTGTACTAATACAACCTAAGTTTAAATGTAAATAATAAGTAAACACAGAGCGGCGCCCCGCCCCTCTCAAGTGACACGATAGATAGCGTCTCGCCTACGCCCGCGGCCCGCGCCCCGCGCAGTGATATGTCCGCCGCACTGCCAGCATCCCGTGTCGTGCGTCACTCGGTCCTCGACGCAAAGGTCCAGAAGCGCCCTTCGCCCGGCCTCCGCGGGCGGGATCGTCGTGCGTCAACCTCTCCAACGCATGCCGCACCACTCAAAAATAGATTATCATGAATGAAAGGCATTCTGTGACGTACCTGGCCCGATTTCGTGATCCGCGATGATCATTGTCCAGTTTTCTCTTTATTGAAAAGAATTTGTCGAACAATGCCATAGCGTCACCAGTAAAATGTCACGAACTCATCGTACGCTTCACCTGGCATCATTATTTTGCTAATTTTATGTTAAAAAGATTAATAATTGATCATCTTTTCCCATAATTTCTAAACACTTGTAAATAATCAGACAGATCACGTCACGTGCTAAAGTCATATGATTTGTCATAGACAAACCGAGGTCAACCGCATAAAAGGTCAAGGTCAATGAAAGTGATTTAACATTAAAAAAATTGCAGTTTATTTAATTTAACACTAAAAACATTTGCAAATTTTATCGTTTTCGAAGTATATCCTTTTTTAAAACAAAATACTTTTTGATTTAAAAGTGACCATAGACAATAACGTTCCTTTTCATGAAAATATTTTATGATGACTTACATTAACCACACACACAGCGCGTGTAATAAACCGCTTATGTCAAAACAAATACTTTGAAGTTAATTTATTTCTGAGAGGTTATTTACCAATAAAATCAATATTAATTGACCGTATTAAATTGTTTAACGGTAGTTTACCATATCGCGTGTGTAATCAAACCCGCCTAATATAATAAGTACATCTAGTCACTTATATTATTCGTTTAAAATGGTGTTCTGCAGTGAAATCTACGAAAAACTCGACGAATTTAGAACAATTGTTTCTGATTCGCTTGAGGAGGTTACAGACCTTGACAGAACATGCAAATCATTACTGCAACTGTACCTTAGTGACAGCAATTCATTTAACCCACCGGCCGTTGTAAAAATCCAAGCCATAATAGACTACATGTATGAGCAGGTGAACATTGGTAACTGGAAGGAAGTAAAGCTCTACCTTAGAAAGACGATTACTATTGCCTCATACCTGAAATTGTTAGCACGTACTAAATGCGCTGACGAAGCGAATGAGGCTTTAGTAAAAGAATTATTTAAAATAATAGATTTTGGAATTCTGTTTGGTTGTCCCTTAGATGAGGAACCAGATTTGCTTCAAAATTGTGCCACTCTGCTAAATTCTTTTAGTTTACTTCCACATAATCCAAACGAAGTATCTAGTCAGAATCCAGAGGCTGTAAAAATTGATAGCACAAAGTTTAATGCACAACCAATAGATGTAATTGACTGTCCCAGTATGGAAAACTTTTACAACAACTATATAGTAAAAGAGAGACCAGTCGTGCTTGAGAACTGTGTGAATCACTGGCCTGCCTTGACCAAGTGGCAGGACCAAAATTACTTTATAAAATTGGCTGGTGCGAGAACAGTCTCAATTGAGATTGGGCGTGACTACACAGAGTCTGAGTGGACACAAAAATTAATGACAATAGAAGAATTCATAAAAAACTTTATCTACCAATCAAATGGGCCAACTGGGTACTTAGCCCAGTACCAGTTGTTTGAGCAAATCCCAGAGTTGAGGGAGGACATAGCTGAACCAGAATATTGTTGCTTCTCTGATACAAATGAGCCCGTAGATGTGATGGCATGGTATGGGCCCAAAGGTACAATATCACCTTTACATCATGATCCTAAGAGGAACCTGCTCACCCAAGTTGTTGGTGAAAAACAAGTCTTCCTGTTCTCACCAAAAGACACAGAGTATTTGTACCCACATGAGCATGAGCTACTGAACAATACAGCCAGAATAGATCCAAGATATCCAAATTTGGAAAAGTATCCTAAATACAAAGACGCTACAGTGTATTACTGTGTGCTGCGCCAAGGACAGATGTTGTACATTCCTCCGAAATGGTGGCATTTTGTAGAATCACTGTCAATAAGCTTTTCAGTGAGCTTCTGGTGGAATTGAGGGAGGCAGGGACACAATTTACTAATGATATTTTAGTAAATTAAGCCATAAGACAGCTGTTAAAGAGGTATGTACTAATTTAATTAACAATTGGTATTTTTTTTTCTCTATGTATTTATCATTGAAGAATGTTTTAATGTTCAACTTTTCTTGCTAAATAAGCTGATAAGTATTTTGAGAATTTTTAAATGTGTTTAAAATAAAAATCACTTGTTCCGCAGTGATTTTTATTTTAAAATTCACTTTTGCTCTCTTTATTCCTATTATGAAATGTAAGCCTGGATTTTACCAAATTTCATAACTTTTCACAACTCCCAATCATTATAGCTTATTTTACATTTAGATTGTGTAATTTAAATTCCTGCTGTTACAGTATAAAATCTTTTATTAATTTAATCTTAGGCTCTATTTCAAAACATTTTATTTACAGTAAAAAAAATCATTTATATTCATTATTCAATGCTCTTCCAATCAGCATTCTTCTGACCTCTGAAGTGCCAGCACCAATCTCATAAAGTTTTGCATCTCTAAGTATCCTGCCCGTTGGATAGTCGTTGATATAGCCATTTCCACCTGAAACATTAAAATTATTGAATGACCTACATGACACAATAGCAATCACCTTGTATAATGATTGTTCATCAAACTAAGTACCACATCCTCCTTTTTACACCTACTGCTTGCTGTTCTTATATATAATTTCATGCCTACTTCACCTATTTTATGGTGTGTTAGAAGTAACAAAGTCCAAAACGAAGGTTTTGGAAGAAATCCAGTATAGCATGAGCCTTTATCAACATCATCTTTAGTGCAAGATCTTTATTTTTGAATCTTGGGTACTAAATTGATTCACTGTAGTTGTAGGTAGGTATATGATAAATCAATAGTCAAGATCGCTTGCGAATCTCACCAAGTATCTGAATTGCGTCTAACGCGACCTGTGTCGCCTTCTCGGCGCAGTAGAGAATCACTCCTGCGCAATCTTTGCTGTTCACGTGACCTGCGTCGCACGCCTTTGCTACATTGTACAAGTAGCTGCGGCACGCACTTAGTGTCGTGTACATGTCGGCCATCTTGCCCTGTAATAAGGATAAGAATTGATGATAGGGTACAGTACGCAAACTCATCTAAAAAGGTGATTCTAGGCACAAGTCTGCACTTTATAATATTGTAATAGAGGCACATTAATCGTCTTTTCGGGTCAACAAAACTACGTTCTATATTCATCATATTAAAAGGAATAAAATATGGATCATACATAATGTTGCGAAAACGTGATCACTTTATTTTCTTTCGTTAATGTGATTGTCATAAACCTCATCCAATTATGTTGAATCAATTGAACAGAACTTTCATAAGTAGCTCCACAGTAGCTTTCAACTGGCCAAATAAACTCGATTATTTTATATGTATGTGCTTTCGACTTTTCTTCGCGTAGGTATTATGTACCAATACAGTTTTTGAATTTCGAAATTTTCTTATTTATAGATAACTTTCTACATAGTACCAGCCTATTTATTGTGCCACTTCAGGGCAAAGGCCTCCACCATCGAAATCCAGGCATCGCGCTACAATGATCGGTACTGGCTTAATCACAACGCTTGCTAAGTGTGGATTAGTGACCACAAACCCGAACTGTCCGAAAAATCCGACACAAATTCTGCTTGACCCGGGAATTAGATCCATAGACCATGGCCCGGTACTTAAACCACTACACCATCGAAGCGTTAATTTGAGGATGTAAAAGAAATACTTTGATAAAGTTCATAAAGTTAAAAACTGGAGTAGTAAAAAATACTACAAACCTGTAACAACTGGAATTCGCCAATATACTTTCCAAATTGTTTTCTTGTATGCGCGTACTCAAATGAGGTGTCAATAGCTGCCTGCATGATTCCTACGGGTCCCCCAGCCAGGACTAGCCTTTCAAGATCTAAACCAGACATGAGAACGTAGACGCCTTTGTTCTCTTCACCCAGAATATTCTCTGCTGGAACCTGTAGCAGAATAATTCATAACATCAACTAAAGATATGAAGTATTGGAGCCTTCTATTTTCAGAGAAAAAGTGATTTTACATTGCTGCACCATACCCCACCATGCATGCCATTATTAAAGCGTGTAGTTCTTGCTAAGTTACTTGGGCCCATTTACTTATTCGTCAAGGAATTAAGCCCACCGACTGAAATAGCAACAGCAGGATTTGCATGCTAATCTGGGAATCGGCTGATCATGTTTCTGAATAACATGTTTGACAGACGATAGACCTAAAACGTGTGGTAGATACAGAGACAGGCTGTGGATGAATAACGTCGGTTTAAAAAAGGAACAAGAAAACCAGCACTCTCACAAGTTATTTAAGATAATACATAATATAATCAATTTGAACTCAGGGAACTCACAAAGACTTTTCGTTCAATTTCGTTCGTCTATCGAGAGAAAGCAAAACGATCATAGATACCTTGCAGTCTTCGAATACCAGTTCGCAAGTATTCGAGCCCCTCATGCCAAGTTTGTCCAATTTCTGCGCAGTCGTATATCCAGGGTAACCCTTTTCCACTAAGAAGGCTGTTATTCCGTGCTGCGGTTTCCCTGTTAAATTAGTTTTTGCGTAAACCTGTAAATACCAATGAGTTATTTAAACTGTTTAATAGGTAGGTATGAACACAAAGTAAGTACTTATATCGTAAATATTCGTCTGCGAGTTGCAAATGTGAGTGACAATAGTACCTATTAGATTTTCGAATCGACATGCTTTTCGTTTAATTAATTTATAGATGTAGCAGTGTGGGCCAGTTTTAGCCAGTTATCATCGACATCGCATATTCTTCATTAGACACTTGCCAGTTAAATTAGGATACCTATCAATAAAGTGTTGATCATCGTATGATCGTAGTATTAAAAATTCATTGTTTAGTTGTTATAATATGTAGTCAAAAAGAGGATGTAAAGCCTGTACTATACCTTCATGTAAAAATGCGTTAATTCCCGAAAAGTAGAATTACTGTTATTTTAAAATAATCTCTAAATGTCTTTTAGTAAATGGAACGAAATACTTACAACTAAAACATCGGCATCAGGCCCATTAGTAATCCAGAATTTGTTTCCGTTCAGAACGTAGTAGTCTCCTTTCTTTTCCGCCCTGATTTTCATGGACACCACATCTGACCCTGCCCCAGGTTCTGACATAGCTAGGGCTCCCATATGCTCGCCAGAACATAACTAAAATATTAATTGACATTGAGTTTTCAAAAAACTATCTAGTACACTTCCAGTAAGAAATCTTTTTATTTATTTAATAAATTAGTAAACGCCGTAGTCCAATACAGGCGTGTCGTATAAACAGCAGTTCTCTAGATTCATAGATAGGCTTGTCTTATATTTAACTATTAAAGAATAAAAAATACATCTTGTGACAATGACAGTCATTACAAAAAAAGAACCTTCAGAATTGGTGGCATTGCATTGTTCTGAAGTTATGCGCGCAAATACATTTCGGCGCTTATTTTTAATGAATATTTATTAAATTCACTATAATTACCTTAGGTAGATACTTGCTTTTTTGTTCATGTGTTCCATTCCTATTTATTTGGTTTATGCATAAGTTGGAATGTGCTCCGTATGATAACGCGATACCACCGCTTGCCCTGAAAATTATACAATATAAATTAGAATACTTTGTATCTAATACATAAGTAACCACCTGGTTCACTCGCTGGAACCAGGACTGTTTTTTTTTTTTGCGATGCAAAGTAGTTTATTACATTATGACATTCTTTAGCTTCTTAATTAACCCATACTAAAAATCACGTCGATCATTAACTAGTCAAATAAGTACAAATAAAATCCTTTTTTTATCCCCTGGAAACTAAACATTATACTGGAATAAAAAGTAACCTTTCGTATGCCCTTTCCCTAGGTATTTTTTTTATACTATGTCAGACAGGCAGACAGACACGCAGCCTACCTGATGGTAAGCGGCCACTGCGGCCTATTCCATTGAGGGAAACTTCACCAGGAAGCGTCGCTCAATGTGCTGCCAGACTGTAGGCTCATCTGATTTTCGAGCCTTTGATTTCAAGTGTACTGGCTCCCTCATTATTACTGCCGGAACACAGCCAGAGCTATTATGGCGGCAAATTTCACCTATGGGGGTCGTAGCTAGCCAGTCGGACTCTGAAAAAGCCCTACCACCAACCAGACCCAAGGCGGGAATCGAACCCACGACCTCCGTGTTTTTATACCCGAGCGGCTTAGCCACTGTTCCACGGAGGCGGTCATAAGTCTAGTCTATGTCTGCCAAATTTCATTAAAATTGGTTTACTGGTTTAGGTGTGAAATCCTTACATACAAACAGAGTTACTTTCCGAATTTGCTATATTTGTATGGATATGGATAAGCAGGCAACGTTTTTACCTTGACAACTCCTCCATAATAATGCAATGGTCTGAATACTTTCCTCCCGTGCCTCCATAGTCAGGGCTGGCCGTTATCCCTGTGGAATTATAATATAGATAGACGATAAGACATTCATTTGATACTTCGATCTATTTGATTAAAAGAAAGCCAATATTTTATGGAGTAATAGTCGAGAAGTGGGCTATTACACCGGAGGTCGTGGGTTTGATCCCCGCACACGGTAAAAACATTTTCGTGCATGAACATGTCTGTTTGTATCGGTCTGGATGTTTCTATGTAGTAATGTTTATCCGTTGTCTAGCACCAATAGCACAAGCTAAATGCTTAGTTTGGGGGCTAGATGGCGATGTGTCAACAATGTCCAGAGATATTTATTATTATTTATTTAATAGTTGCTCTACTTTTCTATTCCTATTTGTATATTCCGTACTTCGTTACGGCGCAGCTTACCTAGTAATCCTAATTGTCCCAATTTCTTCCAAAATTCTCTAAGTTCGGGAAAATTGTTCTGTTTGTCTATTTCGGCTGCTTTGGGTGCTAATTCCTTCTGTGCAAAGTCGAATACTACTTGTCGCAACTGTAAGTATAAAAACATCGATTATTATCATTATCTTTTTATCATCGACTAATTTGACAGTTCTTTAGGTAAATGTTTAATATACACTTTACTTGTTGGTTACGTCGTTATAAATGTTAATTATTGAACAGGCACTTCAGCGTGGGGAAACCTTGACCTTTTAGCTACAGTGAGCATAGATAACTGCTTCAAAGGCTTTTTAAGTCTTACAATAATCTCGATTGAAAATGGAAGCATTTGCTAGATTTTTTCTCTTGCCTTCTACATACAGGCAGATAAAAAATAAACAACACCCAACATCCGTACATACGTCTGATCCCAAAGTAAAATGCCTCAGCACTTTAGTTATGTGTATGAGAAACAACGGAAGTACCATAAATACACACTTAAGACAGAGAACACCAATAAAAATTATACAAATGTGTGTTCTAGGTAGGATTCGAATCTACAACCCCTGATGCATGAATGACCTGTCAAAAACTACTTAAAAATATGTTTGTCTGCTTTGCAGAATTCAAAAGCGGGTCCCATAGAATGTAACACTTGTAATACTCATTGTATTAGTATTTATTGCAGCATCATTTGTCTTATATTTAAGAAAATGATATTATTTCATCACTTGTTTTTATCAACATTAGGTAAACAACAGCTAATGAGTTCTTAAAACAAACTTAATAAATGCATACTTTACCTGCTGTTGTTCGCTCGACAGTCCAAACACATGATCGTCTATGGGGTAGTGTGCCATACACCGAATACTGGTTTTCGATTGGTTGAATAACCTTTTGACCACCAAACTTGCCGCCATTGTGACACAACCTGCTAACCGCTCTGACGGTTCAATACTAAACCGATTGTTCGAAGTAAACACATATCTGTTAAATACTATAAACTGTCTTGTACTGTTAGCAGTAGAGTCTACAATTGAACGTGCTATGACGCGCTCTTTATAATAAATACGTTCTTTACATATTGATAAGGTTTAAAATATTCGAGTATTATCGTTATCTGTATTTTACGTTTGTGATTTTCGTTGTTATGTGAACGTGTAATAATATGTAATATTTTTATCAGAGCTTAATTAAAAAGATATTGTTATGTTAAACTTAAGTAGAAACAAATAGTGAATCTGCCCTCATACTTAATATTGTTAGTTTCTAATTGCCACGATTATAGTCACATACTCACATCATACCACATGTTAGTAGTTAAGAGACTCTTTTTTTATATTTACTATGATAATACAGTGTCCGGCAAACATCTTGACGCTCGTTCAACGGAGTGGAGGAAAGTTCGCGCTTGTGCACTTGCGCATCTCTCGTCACTCGGCACAAAATTCGCGTCTGCGAAATCCCTACCAGATTTAAAAATGTTTGCCGGGCACAGTAGTGGTGAGAAAACATGCAGGTGAAGTAGAATATGCCAATATGAAATCCAAGTTCATACTGCAATGGGTATCGGGTTTTATTTTGTTGATGGTGAAATCAAACAAACTCATATGTACATTATTTTATTATATTATTTAATACCTTTGACTATTACATAGTTTTATAAGCACCTTCACTGACATTACAACAATTTATATTATTTATAATTAGACTTCTTACAAATTAACAATACAATATACTTGTAACTAGCACATGAAAACATGTCAACTTAGTGTTATGTAAATATAAAACATAATTTCTGCAACGTATTTTTCGAAATAATCGTCATAATTGTATATGCATATAATTGTATATTTCTTCCCAATACGGAATGTAAACATAATCTGATGAAATACGTCAGGAATGTAAAATACGTCATA
Source organism: Mecyna flavalis (assembly GCA_949319885.1). Lineage (NCBI taxonomy): Eukaryota > Metazoa > Arthropoda > Insecta > Lepidoptera > Crambidae > Mecyna > Mecyna flavalis. Next base: position 15,296,473 of record OX439430.1, read on the forward strand.
AAAAAATAACTCATTAAAAAATATTGCACAAAAAAACATTAAGTACAAGCTGGAAACATTTGACAAATTTTGAACTTGATCAATATCAATATAATTTATAAAAACACTTTAGTTAAATTAAAATTTACAAGTTGAAATATTATAATTAGACTTAATTTATAATTTATTTTCGTTTGTGACTTACAGCCGGACCATTTCAATAAGCTAATAGGTTCTACCGCAGAGTATAGTCACATGCAATAACATAATACGCATTCAAATATGAATTTCATATCATTTTCAATCAGGCATAGTAGACTTATATACCTGCATGCATGTGATTATACCTTGTTACATGCTGAGTACTCTAAGGATTCTTCAATTTAAAAACCATCAGAGAACAAACTTGTAGGATATTACTGAACATCGAAGCTAAAGTTTTAGCCTTTTGCTTAATTTTTCTATCTAGCTGAAATAAAAATATCTTACAATTTAAGCAAATGATGCTTCGGTCAATCAATACAATATCACTATCAGTTGGTAACACATCCAATGTGGCACATTTTCAGTACCCCATAAAAAATCCTTTATCATAAATAATTATGAAGGTATGATATAATTTTGAAAATCTAAAATTACCACTAGACCAGTAAAAGGGAAGGCGGATCCAATCCTAATAAAATGGTTACTTAGACGGGCCAAGAAATCACATTAGTTAGTTTCCATCTTCGATTTCAACGATTGATAATATTCGGAAAGGACCTTCCACGCGGTTGGTGCCATGAAACCTTTAGGCGGCTCTTTGCCTGCTCTTGCAAGACCTGAAAGAAAAAAATTATAAGAAATAAAGCTACTACTGTACCTACCCCTGGTGTACATATTATGTTGGCATGTATTATTAACAATTTAAACTTTGTGTCTTAAGACTAAACAATCATTTCATGTGTAACACTGTCACCTGCTAATTTATTCACAGTACAAATATTTGTACATGTCTTAGGTACATATGTATAAACAATTGAACATTTGTATGTATAGGTCTGGATGTTTCTATGCATTATGCATATGTACGGGTTAATAAAAAAAACAAGTATTTATTCATCGTCTAGCACCACTGATCTCAATAGACAACTGGATAGGCGATTGGTACCAAATATTTGATCCGATTTGAAAATCGCCATATTGGCGCTGAGAGCAGTAGTTAGTGTACTTGGAACTTATAATAGTGCTGACTTTATGCTGATAAACTTCGATTGTCAATAGCTGTCTATTTGAAGTCATTTTAGTTCCCAGTACACTATTGGGGGCGCTTCAAATGGACAGAAAAAATTGCTGTCATTTCAATGTCTATAGCCACTCCAGCGTAATACGCTGAGCGTATTATCATGGAGCTCAGTGTCTAGCACTCATAGTTTTATAGTTTACCATGTGGCTAGATGGCGCTTTGTGAATAATGCCCATTATTATATTCCGCAATAATTCATAATAATATGTTTCATTGGTTTGGTTGTTCAAGTTCACCTATTATAAACTCTTTCTAAATCATGTCTGATTTATATTAACTCTATTGTTCCAGGTATAAAGTAGTGTATTACCTCTCATCCTAGTTCCAGAAATGAAGTCAAAGTCCTCTTTGCGCGTCGGGTCGAAGAACGCCATCTTGCCGATGGACATGTCGTACGCCGCCACGCGGAATGGGATAATCTGTGGAGATAGATTAATAAAGTATTTTATTTTAAGATTAGGCCAATGCTGCTCTCGTCGCAGTTATCCATACTTGTGAATTGACGTGTGTATAGTTTAAACATAGGTCATTACTATCATTGGAAAAAATTAACAAATATGTATAATTTTTGTTACCATAAACATGACCGACTGCATGTCATGTACAGTCTGTTCACCATAAGTTGTCCTTAAGCCGCTATATTGGCAGCATTGCCTACGCTTTTTAAATCTGTTAAAAAAATAGATTGAAAGTATTGAAAAACAATAGTACCAATATAGCGGCTAGAGGACTTCTTATCGTGAACGATCTGTACATTGACTTTGTGTTATGTGTGCAATGGCATGAAGAGCTAAAAACAATATATAATTATACTATAATATTAATTATATTTTAAACAATAGATCTGTTGTGTCTATTTGTGTCGAAATCTGTGCTGAGCTTAAAATTGTCGTATATTGACCTGTTTCACTAATTTAATAGAGCGAAAGATACGACACATCACGCGATAGAAAAAGATAGCTATAGTTGTACATTGCAAAAGTCACTTATTGGTGTCCTTCTATGTTTTAACCACTCAACGCCGAACCGGCACTCGGGTGCCGCATAACAATAGATTTTCTATTGTGTCTAGTAATCCGGGGCTAGAAGGATTAAATAGCATTGATGACATAATAAGTATAATATGCTCCTTGAGTTTGACAAAATTCACTTAAAACATCTCCACATAGAAACCAGTTTACATAGCATTATTTTTATTATACCTAATTAAGTTCCTTATATTCAAAACTGTAAATACTAAGTTACAAAAACCAGAGCTGCGACAAACACGAGTAGGCAATGGACTGAATGGTTGACTGATTGAACCACTTTTATATGGAAAATTATGTAAATATGTAGTTAGTCGCGGCTTATTGAAGTTTTAGAAGACTAACCCTAACGCCTTTAGGCATTCGAGTGCAATAAGATAGATAATTTATTTAGAAATTCCCATCCGTCTGCAATAGTGAAGTCATGATGACATTCCCAAAAATAAAATATATTTACAATTTAGCAGATTTTACAATGTAAAGTGGGATAGATCTTTATCGTTTGCTTATGCCATAAACGCAAAAATATTATTTTAAAGATCTGAAGAACTATCACTTTACGGCAGCAAATTGAGCAATGCTTCCTGAAGAACTTATCCTTAGATCATTTCTAATGTCGTAAATAAAGCTATGTACGGTCAACAGCACATCACGGTAAACACTTGCAGTTCGATAATAGCACTTATGCCCCCGACATAAGAGTTGTACAAAGTCCAAAGTGTATAGTCTGACGTGCTTTTGACTGTACAATGTACTACACTCTGTTCCACATAAGAAGTCCTCTAGCCGCTATATTGGTACTACTGTTTTTCAATACTTTCAATCTGTTTTTTGACAGATTTACAAAGCGTAGGCAATGCTGCCAATATAGCGGCTAAAGGACAACATATGTGGAACAGAGTGTAAGAATTTAAATTCGTGACTTCACTATGGCACAAAACGCAATATTTCCAATGGGTACTCAAATTATTATGACGACAGCCTATTCAAACTATATACGCTACAAACTTGGCCCTCCTGATGGTGGTAACATGTTAGGCGGGAGTTGATCCCCAATGTTTAGTTAGCATATTATTTACATTTAATTATTTGGTCAGTTCCTGCAATTGAGCAACTGTACTCCTTTTCTCACTGAGACAATACGGTACAATACGATGCAATCTCTATGGCGGTTCTGATATCATGCTGAAGGCTTGACAGGACGTAATTTTAAGAGTAGACAGATCGGTTCGTTCGAAGACAAAAAATGCACTTGTTGGTCGCGTCTACGCGCTTTCATCCGCTATCGAACGAAGCGAAAAAGGGAATAGTTAGTTACCAGCTCCTCCTAATCGGGTGGTAAGGGTAAACCGGGGGAGTTTAGTGGGTCGGAGCCTACGGTTGTTGTGCCTAAACGCATTCTCCTCCGAAAGATAACTCCGCCCTTTTTAGGGCGTAAGAGTCTCACACACCACTCACCGCTCCCACAGGAGAATGACGGTATGTAACGTATTTCACGGATGTAAAATGAAAAGAAGCGTACCAAAGCGAACTACCACAAATAGCTAACTCAACTCACAGTCACCATGAATATTGCAGCGTTACCTCTCTCTACAGTTGTAGTTTGTGATAGTTATCAGGAGGGCCAAATCGAATTTTATGAATATAATAAAGTAAAACTAAACATGAGGGCATGTGAAGTGTAAGACGTGTATTATATTTTAACTAGACTGCCCTCCGTTGATATTAATGTTTACTTTGAAAAGTACCAAAGATATTGGTGTATCCTAAATAATATAATTATCAAATTATAGATGAGAATTGATGTATCTGTGTCTAAAATTACATTATCAATAAATTTTAATATTCTATGGACTTTCGTTTCATTTATTCGTCTTGTATAAAACTGTGTCACAAATATTGTGCATTCTTAATCATCATCCGTTTTAAACATTATAATGTTAATAATTATTTAATACTATATTCTTCATTAAAAAAAAAACATTGAGATTTTTTTAAAGAAAAATATGAAGAGAATTTGATTTAAAATTTTTCATACAAAAAAAAATTTGAATCTATACAAAATCAAGAGATTAACTCCGCGTAGTTTATAATTGTAGGGCATAGACGCGCGGGCGTCGGGAGATTTGCGCGCACTTTTAGCCATGCGCAAATGCACATGCGCGAACTTTCCTCCACACCGTCGTAGACCGAGGTTCAAGAAGTTTGCCGGCAGCTATACTTGACTCGTTTTCGCTTTTCTTACTTACTCTCTCGTTTTCGTCTTCATATTTTTTTATAGAACTAATTATTTCGCGACCGACGGCCGCGCCAGGGTCCTTGGTTAAAATCTCGGGTCGGACCAAAAAAATCGTGTGGGTTTTTCTGTTCAGGGGGCCTTTAGAAAAAGTAACATTTTGATAGAGATAGCGAGATTTTCCAACTTCAAATTGTATGGATTTGATAGGTACCTTAGAAAAGTCACGTGATCAATCGATATTGAAAGTACGTGTTTTGACATTCGCTACCACGAATTGAGCGATTAAACGTCATTTGTGCCGCTTGTCTAGGGCCAGAATACTCATTTACCATTGAGTTACAAGTACTACGTATAGAGAGGCTATAACGGAACAAAAAATGTGTCGCAAAATGATGACTGGACTGACTGATGTATTTGCTACATCGTCGTCTAACCAAACTATAAAACTTGCAGCGCTATAGATTGCTTACAGAGTATATTTTTCTGGCGACCAAAACGTCGTAAGCGCCATGCAAAGCAAGGCGCTTACGCGTTTTGTTCGAAACGCATAGATCTTGAATGAGTTGTTGCCGTAACCATGGTAACGGCAATAAAGCATCGCGCAAAAATTTTGTTTGCTGTGTTGGTTCTATACGCTAGTAATTGTAGTTCAATGTCAGTCGCAGTCCGGAGTCTGCATAGTTGGCTGATCTACTGCTGATAAAGATTGGCTGCTGTAGTCGAAAACTCGGCTAGGAGGACATTATTAAACTCACCTCGAGGTCGTTCAACCCGGGCGCCATCTTGAGCACCATAGCCCCGTGTCGCGGGTCGTACAGGTCGCCGGGTCCGGCGGGGTGCGGCAGGCCGGCGGGGTCGCGGCCCACGATGTAGTGGTTCGCGCCCGCGTTCATGCGGCACTTGGCGTGCCACTGCACCTGCACCGCACAATAAATAAATAAATAGCTCTCGACATTATTCACACAGCCCAATAAAACTTCGCGAATCAGTTTTTTTTTATATTCACCATTGGAACAATCGCGCCTAAGGGATCTAACAGACGAACGACCCATCGTTTGCGACCCTCGACGAGGTGAGCGACGAGCCGACGACCCTCTGCGACTGTCGTTGACGGTCGTTGCGGCCCCGCGCGACAGTCGCAGAGGGTCGTCGGCTGTTTTTGCGGCCCCGAACGACAGCCGCTCACCGCAGTCGTCGAGGGTAGCAAACGATGGGTCGTTCTTCTGTTAGATCCCTAACCGCCTCAGAGCAGAGAGAGAGTAGAGGTTAATTTATTAATTTATTTATTTAAAAAAAATGCTAGCTTAGTACAAATACAAAAAAAAAACATTTAATTTCCCCTTTCCTTCCATATTCCTTTAAAAGCGGGCGACACGCCTAAGTCGCAGGTGTCTATGGGCGGTAGTGATCATTTACTCTCCTACCTCTTCTCAGTAGCGTAGCGATGGGGGGCGGGGGGGACGCCCCGGGCGGCAAAATTTCCTGGAGGAGGATTCCTCCTCCATAATAAAAAAAACGTACCTCAGTGGGTCCAGCGTACATCATGGGCGACGGGAAGATGGCGATGACAGTGGACTGCGGGTCCAGCACACCTTCATTCAACACGGCTTTGTGCTGGTTCATGCGCACGTCTAACGGAACGTCATCGTCCTTCGTCCAACCACCTGCCATCAAAATCGCCGAATGTTAAGAGCCCTATCACATATTGACTGTGATTTTTGCATAAAATGGCCAACTTTGGCGTTCTTGATCTCAGAAACAAAAATACATTAACAATGAAGAATGTTAACTAATTTTGATTTTTAGCACTCCATATTCTTTGTAAAAAATAAAAAATACTAGTGAAAGAATTACTTCGATACGTCAATTAGTTTCCGATTTAGAAGTAAAACAAGTTGTAACCGCACGCGCGGGCTGCCGGTGCCGGTGTGACGTCATTGTACAACTCGCTCAGTCTGGCGCACTCAGTCCGCTAGCGTTCGGCGCCTGTGCCGTCGAAATTAAACCTAAATACTTTTAAAAATGTCCAATCCAAATACTAGGAAATCATGTGGTGTGCCTAAATGTAAAAATACAACTACCAATTCGCAGGAAAAGTTGTTTTTTATAGTTCCAAAGGACGTTGAGGCTCCTCGCTTCGACGATGTAGCCACATTAAAAATCCTAGTATGTTTACAGCCACCTCTGCTGGCGGCACAATCTTCGCAGGTTACATTTAAAACTTCTTGATCCTTATCAGTTTAGAATGCAATGATAAGGTGTGGTACGTATGCGGTGTTCTGGCACAGAATATATACTAAAGTTCTGGCGTGATTCTACATTACATACATCACCTAGGTAGGTCTTTTTATTTGAACATGACTAATAGCATCATCGCCATAGCTGTCTCTTGCTGATCTGAAATAAGCTTCTTTTAAAAATAAATGGCTTTACGTATTTTGTAAGTAAAAAAAATACAACACTATATTTACTTACATTTTAAGAGCGCTTACGCACGCACTACGTCCGATCCGAATCCGATCCGTCTCCGTGAAATCAAAATCACAAAGACATTCGGATGACGGATCTAGTTCGTAAATCACTAGAAATACTCCGGACCGTTATTTCACGGAGACGGATTGGATTTGCATCGGATTCAGATCGGATAGTGCGTTACCTTACCGCTCTTATTCCTAGGTACTATCCTAGTTCCTACTAATATTATAAACGCGAAAGTTTGTGAGTGTGTGTGTGTTTACTTGTTATCTTTCACGCAAAAACTACTGAATGGATCTGGACGAAGTCTGGAATAACATATAGGTAGGTAGGCTACTTTTAATCCTGGGAAAATGTACAGTTCCCGAGGGAAACGGGGGCGAAGCTGCTGGCGGAAGCTAGTTTGCAATATATCAATATACCTATATGTATTTATTTAAATTTACTAAGAAGAGCGGTACCTATATGTACATACGTACCTACTTACCTATAGTTACAAAACTATAATACCTACATTTATTTGTTGTCTTTAACATAAACATTGAATGGTAGGTAGATACTTTTACTATTTGATATTCCTCGCATTTCGGCGGCAACGAAATCACTATTTGTTAAATAATGCGCAACCATTATTCCATCTATTTTAGGTAGATTATATTATCCGATTGCCCTTTTTCGTCCATATTATTAATTGAATAATATTAACTATTAAGTCTATTAACGAAAACACAACAAAATACTGCACAAGCCAAGCGCAAGCTATGCAACTTGTACTAAGCTGGGCTCGGCCCGCGCGGCGGGTTGTGAAGTGACGTCACAAGCGGTCACGTGACTTTTAGCGGGACTCGATATTTTTCGAAACTTTGAATGCCTATAGAATCAAAACTACTAGGTATTTTTGACTACAACAAAAACTAGTGTATTTGTATACATACAGGCATTACTGTGACAAAATTTCAAGCGATTTGGCATACCTAGTAACATTCTCCATTACGACTTATTAAATAGTGTAGAATATCTATTGGAATAGTTTGTAGCGGCCTTGCTTTTTGTAAATTTTGCTTAACTTTTTAATTGAACCCATAATAAATTGCAGAGAAAGATTTTCATAAAATGCGCGAAGGCTCATTTTTAAGCTCCTAGATTGAACTACTAATCTAAGCAAATGAAATAAAAAAAATTGAATGTTATCTCTTATATAGTCGTATAGTTCGTAGCGGCCTGGGATTATAAAATAATTATGATTTTATATAAGAAAAAAAATCTAGTTCTATAACAAAAATCTTCGAAAATCGCTTTAAGTGAACAGTGAATTTCTCCTATCTACGACAATACAATTAAGCAAAATTTATACCACAATAATTGTTACATCATGAGGAATGAAGATTTTATAATTTTAAACCATTCATTTATTATCCTTTTTCGATAATAACAATAAATAAAACTGCAAAATTACTACAAAATGGTATTGTGGTCACGTGACCAATGAGTTGTCAGAACGAAGTGGAAATTTGTAATAGGGCTCTTAAGGACTTGTATTTAAGCGTACACCAAAAAAGGCTGAACGTACACCAAAAAAGGCTGAAACGTACACCAAAAATTTTTTTATTACTAACCTAACTTTAATATGCCTTTGGTGTATTTTGGTGCACATTTCAGCCTTTCTTGGATATACACTTAAATATTTCCCAATGTTAAGTATTTCGTCACCAGTTTTAGCGAAAGAAATAATTGACTACAGCCGAAATACACTAAAATTACTTCGCTTTGCTCAGCCCACCTAGTGGTAAGAGGCCACTGCCTGTTCTATTAAGGAATGTACTGCCACACTATAGGCTCCTATCATCTTCCAACTTTTAATAGTGTACTTACTCCTACATGAATATTGCCAGAACACGTTATGGCGGTGGATTTCGACTCTGTACCACCAAGACAGCCAGTTGGGACTCTGCAAAAGTTCTACCACCAGACTCAAGGCAGAAATCGAACCCAAGACCTCCCGGTATTATACCCATCAGCGAGTTAACCACCGCTCAAAACAACACATACAAAGGATCTCATATATTGAACTTACCAAGAGGATGTAAGAGCAGTACAGGCTTCTTGAATCCTCGCTCGATGAGCTGGCGTTGCGTGTCTTGCATGAGTAGGGCGTGGCCGTTGTGGATGGGGTTCCGTAGCTGAAACAACACATAATGGTTAAGACCCAGTTTCATCACTGTCTTATTAGTTCGTGATAATATCTGTCAGATATCGATGCTCTTTTTTTGGCCTGTTTTCAAAAGTGGCCTATGTAGCCTATAAATGACCCACGAGCGGGCTAAAGACCTTAATTGAAATCGAGTTATGGCCTAAAAAGGAAACACTATAGTACTTAGCCGAAACCTCTAATCTATTACGTAGGAAATATCGCTATCACATGACATCAGGTGGTCCACATGCTTGTTTGATTCCATCTAACATAAAAAAGTGTGCTTCGTTCCGGCGGATGTGCTCGAATACATCCACTAGACTCATTGATCATCTGCAATAGTATAGTATAGCCTGACCAGGAAAATAAAAAACCTGCTCTGGAGGCGCCACATTAGCTATGGTTATAGCAACACTTGGTCGCTATGGTGATACTCACAAATAACTCACGATATCCAATAGTAACAAGGCACGGTTGACAGTTGACATCACACTTTGACAGAATAATAATGAATGACATCTTATTGGTTTTTTTATTTGATTGTTGCCACTTAAAGAAATTAGTTCCAATATTTTTCCGCAATATGGCGAAGTTTTTATTTTATTGGTCGGGCTATACTTATGACTGTACATCAGTCATCTTACCTGGAAAGCGAAAACGGCGTCGGCCCCGAGTTCCTTGAACTTCTGCCGCAGCTCGTTGGGCGTGAACCGGTACGCGTCCAGGCCGTCGTTCCAGCGGATGCGCTCGAATACTTCTAGATTACCACCCACTAACCAATCACCGGACTCCTCGATCATCTAGAATATTAATACTTCCATTAATCCAAAATCAAGTTTTTAAAAATTGAAATTAATACAAAGTTTACAGTTCGTTTTTTACAGCTAGTTAAATAGTAGTCTGATTTCAACGCGACGCTGTCTTTTCTTTTTGAAAACTGAGAGACGAAATACCATTTAAGTTATCTTACAGTTAACCGCCCCCATGAAGCCGTGAATCAAAATGAACCAATGAAAGTTCAGTCGAACTCTATGGCTACGTAGCGCCATCTTGCGGATATTTGATTTCGAAACACCCTTGGATTCCGTCGAAGGAAAGTCCTAAAATGTTAGGGAAAAAGACAATATTGGACAACATCACAAACATTGATCTGACCCCAAAGTAAGTAGCGTAAGCACTTGTGTTATGGGTGTCAGAAACAACGAAGGCAACGAAGGTACCACAAATATATATACACGATGTTACTTTGCATCCTTGCCATATTCACAGAGATAAAAGAAGGGAACAGTACCTATTACTTTAGATAAACAAGAGACTCCCATAAATAAAGCTCAATAAGTTTTAAGAAAATTTGGTTTTGCAGTACACATAGAAATAAATATTTTTTTTCTGGAACGTCCAAAAGTCGCAATAGGAATAAACACTGGGGCGTGGCCAAGCTGCCCGCGGCCCGTTGCGATTAATTGATTTCAGCAGGATTTCAGATTTTCCTTCCTACTTTACGGGCTTAGGACCGTCAAAAATATCTAATAATAATAATGGTTAATTCATAACATAGTTCCACATTTTTCAAATTAAAAAATTAGGTATTTTTGGCGTAATTAAAAATCTGAAATCATACAATATTAATCAGTTATTTACAAGTTCGTACTTACAAAGTTCACGACTCACGTACTGCGAAGCAAGTGTTCAAAGTGTCCTCCGTTCTGATGAAGGCACAGTCTAGCACGGCGAAGCGAATTTCGCTTTAGTTTTCGCAACACATAAACGTTTTGTCTTACTGTTTCGAAAGCTAAAACAATCCTTTCGCGTAACACGTTCACACACTCTATCTCCTCTGTGTACACCAGTCGTTTCACGTCACTCCAAAAATAATAGTCCATGGGGGTTAAGTCCGGGGATCGTGGTGGCCATGCTACTGGACCTCCACGCCCAATCCACTGTTCACCAAACGTATTACTTAACCCCTCAGTTGATGGCCTGCCTTCTAAAGGCAGCGCCATGATGGTCGACGATTGATGGGCTGCCTTTAGAAGGCAATTCCTTATCGCCCGTATTTAAAGTCTGTTTTCGTTTAATTTCGCATCACCTGACGCGACGGCCTACTTAGGTCGATTCGGAAACATTTCCACAAACATTAATACCGCTTGACGCAAACTGTTGCCACTTATCGCGTACAAGCGCACCATTTCCACCAATTCGATATTAGAATATGCATCAGTCATTTTAACACGGTACGCGAATACGGAGCGAGCTAAAGAAATCACGTAGAGTAGTACGTGTCCACAAGCGTTGCGCGTTCGACTGATGATTGAAGCGAGTCGGCCGGCCGGCCGGTCTAACATCAAAGCGGCGCGGGCGGCGGCGGCGGCATTAGAAAGAGAGCGCAATCGCCGCGGCTCGTGCCGATGATTTATGTTATTTATTATGAACAGACAAGCACAGTGATGTGTATGCGCTACGATAGTTAGTGGTGTGCGTAACAGATTGTCGATAAAATTAAATAATCAAGATAAAAAATCAAAATTTTAGGTCACTATTTTTTTAATGATTTGAGTTCAGTGTCCGTTATATAGTTACCTCTGTAAATATGGCAAGGATGCAAAGTAACATCGTGTATACTTTAATACAAATAAACATCCAGGCACAGAACAAACACAAATGTTCATCACATAAGTTTTTGTCCTGGGTGGGATTCGTACCCACGACCCCTGGAACATAGGGCATGGTCACTACCAAATGCGCCATCGGGCTAGTCAATATCTTTTACAAGGGCGTGAAGTTCCACATACCTTAATATACGGATGTCCAGTGTGATATATCCCGAACTGCCTTGCGCATCTCTCCGCCTTCCTGTGCGGGTAGAACTCAGGCGCTCGCAGGACGGCCGCCACGCGCCCGCCGTGCCGCAGAGCGATGGCCGCCGCGCCCGACAGGCGGTCCTTCACCTCGGTTGACACAGGGAGGACTACTGGCACCGATTGGTTGATTATGGAACCGTCGGGTAGTGTCAGGCAGTTTGAGTGGAGAGCCTGAAACGCGTCACAGATATTGTTATTATCGTTTCAGATAATCACTTGATGGTCCAGGGTTCGAATCCCGGGTTGAGAAAAATTTTTATGGGGTTTTTTGGACACAGCTCGGGATTGTGATCACCAAACCCCATTTGGCTAGGTTGAAACCAGTACTATCGAGGTCACCCGCGCATGATCACCCTAAAGGCTAAAATCCTGTGCAGTATTTTCACGTTTACAAGCGCCGCTCCTAAGAAGTCACGATGCGCGTGCACGATATATTTTTCCAAAAGTGATCACGCGCGGGAGACCTCGATCGTACATACACTGAGCTCTATGATAATACGCTCAGCGTATTACGCTGGAGTGGCTATAGACATTGAAATGACAGCTATTTTTTCTGTCGATTTGAAGCGCCCCCAATAGTGTACTGGGAACTAAAATGACTTAAATTTTCTCTGTCTACGCTTCAAATGGACAGCCATTGACATTGACAATGACAGCATTATCGAAGTTTATCTGCGAAAGTCAGCACTATTATTAGTTCCAAGTACACTAACTACTGCTCTCAGCGCCAATATGGCGATTTTCAAATCGGATCATATATTTGGTACTAATCGCCTATCCAGTTGTCTATGGAAATCAGTGAGGACATATCATTGTAGGGATGATTTGATTTTAAAAATATACAGTGATAAACACAAACGTTTATCACATAAATATTTGTTCTCGATAGAATTGAAATATCGCACACCCGGTAAAAAACTGTCATAACACAAAAACAGGCTAATCTCACCCCTTGCAGTAAAATATTATTTTCCTGCAAAAAGTGAGATTATAAAAATATTATTTTACTGAAAAAAGTGAGACCCGCCTTGCCCCTACGTTATGCCAGTTTTTAGCGGGTGTGCGATTATGTCGTCAATTATTATTAAGTAACAAAATGACTCTACCAGATTTGCCTATTTTTATGTTATGACAGTTTTTTACCGGGTGTGCGATATATTTTTTCTTGTTGTATAGATAGAAGCACCCCAATCGATACAAACAAACATAATATTCATAAACCCTGTCACCAAACCAGTCGTCAGATACTGATAAACGTCATTACGGCAATCGTAATCACAGAATGAGTAAGGACTTTGTTATTTTGACAAAAGTAAATTAAGAATGTCATTTATCGATTATCGATTGTTTACAATAGCTGTAATGTGTGATATAATACTCGTACTTACTTGGAGATATTCATGTTCTCTCATAAATCCTTTGAGAGGATACGCCCAGCCTTCAGATAAAACCTGAAAATAAATTAATAAATATATCAGAAAACCTAATAATATTTATTCGCTAACTTACGTTTACGCCTTCGCACGCGTTCTAGTTGATAAAAGTAACCAGCCAGTACCATAGACAAACTTAATCGAAACTTAATTTGGAAAATAGAAAGCTACATCTGTGGTGACTCTAAAAACGGCTTACCACCAACATCTAACAGACTTAAGGTGGGAATAGAACTCACAACCTCCATATCATCCGAGCGGCAAAACCACTGTTACACAGCGGTGTTTTTATAAATGTAAAGACACCACCATAAGCCAAGGAGTCGCACCGAGTTTAGTGCCTAAATGCCGACGTAGATAGCAATCAAAGCTCAACTTAATACCGCTGGTGTTGCAGGCCTTCATAGGCTACGGTAACCGCTTACCATCAGGTGGGCCGTATGCTTGATTGCCAACTTTATGGCATAAAAAAAAACTTGATACAAACCTGCACCCACTGCAGGTCCAACGTGGTGATCTCGATGTGGGGCAGCCTGGCCGCCTCCTCGATGGCGCTGGTCAGCCTGTTCCCAGTAATAAACAACTCTTCCACCGACACTGTGCTGCTGCCGAATCGTGGGATAATGCCCTACAACACAAAAATTTACTACATATAAAGAAAATTAATATTACACTTGAAATCTGAGGCTCGAAGATCAGATGAGTCTACAGTCTGGCAGCACATTGAGGGACGCTTCCAGGTGAAACATCCCTCAGTGGAATAGGCCTCAGTAACCGCTTACCATCAGGTGGGGGCTGCGTGCCTGTCTGCCAACTGAACTAGTATAAATAACAAATAATTAAGAAATAATTTACATGTAGCGAAGCTTCAAACGAAGTTCTACGCGGATATCGACACATATTTTTAAAGAAGGTTTATTTATGCAACTTTTTTAAAATACAAACTCAACTGATGGTAAGTGATAACGCGACCGAATGTAGATCAAGTCTAGCTAGAAACAGTTTATTTCTCTTTTCTTTTCTTAAAAAGGTTTGAAGAGGTCCAAATAATTGTTTTTATGGAAAACTCAGCCGGCAATATGTTTCATTACTTAGCCATACGCAACAGTAACGAACATCGAAAATGATTCGTTGGTATTGTACGTATTCCTTACTCATAAGTACGGAAACCCCGCCTACTCGTGAATCCTACTTAACTTTTATATAATTCGATGTGTTTCATTTAACTTGATTTCCTTTCCACCACGAAATACTCGTCACAGCTTCTTCTGTATTTCCATAAGTGAACATTCTTCACAATCAGAAGGTACTTTACTTTCTTTAATTATTGATTACCTGCGACTCGAGCAAACGTATGACTTCCATGGTAGATTCCTCGATGGACTGGCCCACCGTCTGTATGATGAGTTCGGGCGCCTCTGGCCTTTCATATTCTTGGGTGATGCCTGTGAAGCCCTAGAAACAGAAGAAAGGATATTTCTTTACACTTAAATACATACAGTCAGGCCTTTTTCCCGCAGAGGTTGGCAGAGATCAAAGCCTTCCATTTGCTACGACTACCTTATTTAAAACTAGTAATGGCTTCTTATATACTATAGCAAAACAATTAAAATTATAAGTGGATTCATAGCATGGAATTTTGTAATCAATCTCTCTGTGAGCGATTAATTAAATCACGAGTAGGTATATTTATAATCAATAAGATTGAAAAATTATCCTAAAAATGGTTCTAAAAGATTTTACCAGATTAGAAAATATTTTCAAAAAAATACAATTACACATTTAGTTTTAAGTGTTACAAAAATTACATAGAAAATGAAGAATTAAATATTTATCATACCGATACCGACATTGAGACGTAGATAGATATATGAAATACGTGTACGCGAAAAACAGCAACCGCTGCTACACGCTTATTGATGAGAAATTATTATTTACTTTTGACCACAGAGTACGTCGATATCTTAGCATATTCACAGGAAGAGATATATTATATAAAACCAACCTTGATCTGTCCTTCTCTCGCTTTCTTGTAGAGGCCTTTCGTATCTCTCTGCTCACACACTTCGAGCGGTGTGTCGATGAATATTTCGAAGAAAGGCAGATCTGAGTCTGTGTGGATGCGGCGCGCCACCTCACGATCCTGTCAAAAGGTTAACAATCTTTTTTAATTTATTTTTTATTGCAATATGTAACAAGACGAGAAGATCGTACACCTGATGGTTAGCGCTACGTCTGCCCTTAGACAGTTCAGTACCAAACAGTAACTAAGCAGTTACTGTCTGGCACATCCCAGCGCCCGCTACACCGAGACGACAGTTATTATATTAGGTCTCATATACTCAGTAATTTCACTTCTATTTAATTTTGGGTATATCACAAAAACAAATATGCTTCTGGTGTATTACATCTTTCATAATTTGTAAAAAAAGTCATGTTACTAACGCCCTTTTCACACGGGCAGTCCAGTTTTTTGCAGGATCCCGTTTTCTGCAGGATCCCGTTTTATGGCGAATGTGTTTATATGGTAGCGTTCACACGAGAATCCCGCATGCGGGATACTGCAAAAACCCGATCCGGCATTCTGTTTTGTCACTAGAAACTGGATCCGTCGTCCAGTAAAAAGCGGGATCCCGTTTAGTCGCACAAATATTTATATAGCAGTGTTCACACGACTTTCCGCGTGCGGTTTTTTGCGGGACACTGTTTTTTGCGGGATAGTGAAGTGGTGGCAGCCCCCGCCCCGCGCTCGTGTTCACACGGCAGTCCAGTTTTGCAGGACCGGCTTTTTACTGGATCCCGCAAAACTGAACTGCCGTGTGAACACACCGTCCAGTTTTGCAGGATACAGTAAAAAGCCGGTCCCGCAAAACTGGATGCCGTGTGAAAGGGGCGTTAGACAAGCATCGGCGTCACTGGTCGGCTCCCTAGGCGCAATCCCGACCTGAAACCAACAGGCCGAGGTCGGGAAGGGCCGGTCAATCGCCACAAGGCGGGTCTTGGGTGTGAAGGGGAACCGGGGGAGTTTTAGTATGAAGTGGGACTTTAATCTCAAGTCGCACATACGACCGCAACTGTAGCTAGCCTGCGGTTATCATGCCCAACAAGGATACTTATCAGTGTACCAGAATCTTCGACAGGAGCACCTTTGATGACGGCTACCGCAGTTGGTTTAGTGGGTAGGACTTGAAGATTTTTTCCCCTTGCGAATCCCACATATCCCATTGATCTCAACTAATGGTATGCGGACTTGTATTCCCCCATGAAAAAAAGGTACAATGGTTTATCAAGTAATTCTCCATAGGTAGGTATTTAAAAATGAAATTAAACTGTCAAGCCAAAATACTTCCTGAATACAATCGTGAAATTAGTTTCACGCTAGGTACTACTTACTTATGAATAACTATTAAGCATTATCTAAAACGCAAGTTACAAGCCCGATTAATTAAAATTAATTCTTTAAGAGGATATAATATTGTACCTAGTCCTTCTCATGACTCCCACATGAAAAAGACGCTGCTGAAAAATTTCGACGTGCAAAAGAATTAAATTGAAAAATAATATAATGACTTTGACCTGCATGTATTTTTGCTCGATTTTGTTACACGTTGCATATAAATTAACCCGTTCACGGAAAGGACCTTTAGCGCTCGTTTAATATTTTATTATTTAAATAAACATAACAAAAACAACACTGATCACAGGCAGGAGAGGATTCGGCTGCCTGCACGGTAAAGTTCAACTTCGTTTAAAATCACTCTTGCATGCAAATAAAATAAGTAGATCAAAGCACCGATAAAAATATTTCAAAAAATCTAAGGCGGAAACTAAGTGGAAGCAATACCATTGTTATATTTTACATGCACGTTTCAAATGCACTTTGACGATTCACCTCAACTGATATACATATTGAGCGTCCCGTAGTAAATTAGCTTTTTACAAAAAACTATCGTTACAAATGCCCCCGCATCAATATCCCCATATTTAACACGAAAACTTCACGTGTCCGGAAGCAATAAGAATCTACCATGTAACTAATATACTATCATTACCTCCTCATTACCTACTAAGCAGGGTCATTAAGTTGTCTATTATAAAATACCGGTATATGGTATACAAACAAACTATGTGTTGCTGAGCGCATTTATTGTGAACTTGATAAAATGCACCACATTTACTTGTTATAGTCCCATCTTGCAATAACTTCCGAAAAACGATTAATTATGATTTTATTATATTGAATTTGTATTCACATAATCAATATTTATCATGAATAAAAACGAATATAATTATTTCAATAGATACCTATAGTAGGTAGTAACATTCCGAAGCCGGTGGTAGAGTCATTATAACATTATTACATGTATTAAAAAACATTTTGATTTGATTTAAAATTTTATAACTGCTAGTAGTAATTTACGTTAGTAACTATTTAATAATCTGTGGTAATAGTAAGATTGCTTGAATCTGTCCTCTGATTTTGATAAAAAGTAATATTCAAGTAGTTTCGAAAGCCTGTATGTACAGGGGGCCTAGACAAAGTAACATTTTGACAGCGATAGCGAAATTCGCTAACTTTAAATTGTATGGATTTGACAGATGCCATAGAAAAGTCACGTGTTGAAAGTATGGGATTTGACATTCGCTATCGCAAATTGAGCTATAACGAACGTCATAAATGCCGCTTGTCTAGGGGGGCAGGATTGTTTGGCCCCGTATGGTCACAAAAAGAGTATCTGTGAGGGAAGAATTAAAGACTTGAATGCCAGTAGTATGTTTTCAAAAATATGTGAAGGAAATTATTTTCCAATTAGAATGATTTACCGGATTTACCGTAATCTTACGTTTATGCCGAACCTGACTCGAAAAGTCCTATCTAGGTAAACATAAATATTTGTATGAATAGTATGACAAAGTACGTATATTACGATAATAAATGATGAAGATAATAAGTCATATACTTAGTATAATTATACTATATTTATAACAAAATTATCAGTTCAGTTAGTTTAACAGGTTAGATAAGCTGTTTTTAATTAAACATTTAGGCTAATGAATCTGGCCAATAGTTCCTACATAGTTGGTTTCAAGCGATATCCCATTTTAGTCAGAGGTAATTAATACAATTTTCTTGTTTCTCTAAATCAACAACTAATGTAGGGACCACAAAGAATACTTTTAACAAGAAACAGTTCTCATGTAAAAAAATAAAATTAAACACAAAATCGCGAACAACAGATATTAAAAACTAGAAAGATTCCGATTTCTTTATCTATACATACATAATAAAGTAGATCTACAACACATTAGTAACACATTGACATATTAAAAATAAATTATTGTGGATCTTTGTGTTTCATTGAACTCTTGAAGTCAATGACCATCTATAATGTGGGTCGGTTCGTCTTACGAGCGAGATCTCTGATTATTATTCAAGACTTTGATCTTAATTGAGGTTTTCGAGATATGCCTTATCTCATTTTATAAAACAATAAATATTATAAGATTCTTATAAGTTCGTTCGGATTTTGCTAAACCTTTTAAATAAAACGACACTTAGCCGGTTTCATCGCTGTTTGTCAGAAAGAAATTAAGACATGAATTCAACTGCGATGAATATGTATATCTTAATAAAATATGTATGTATGTATGTGTAGGGATGCACAAAGACGCCACATTCACGAATCCGTAGAAAATGAAAACCCAGCCAAAGTCTGGAAATTTCTAAAGTCACTTGGAATTGGTAAAACATCTCGCAGTTCTTTTCCTAAAGATATCAATATCGACCAGTTGAATAAACATTTTACTTCCTTGTCTACCATTGATGGTACTGTTAAAACCAAAACCCTAAATTATCTTTCATCTCTTCCAATTCCAGACTACTCATCTTTTGTCTTTGATCAGCTAACCGATTGTGATGTAAAGAAGAATATCTTAGCTATTGCCTCAAACGCTGTCGGCAGTGACAGCGTAAGCCGTAAAATGGTCACTCCTCTCCTTGACCTTTTGACTCCTATCATTACCCATATCCTTAATTATTCCTTGTCATCTAGCATATTTCCGACAGCTTGGAAATTTGCTCAAATCATTCCACTCCCTAAAAAAGCCAATCCATCGTCCTTTTCCGAGTTTCGTCCTATTTCAATTTTGCCATTCCTATCCAAAGTGCTGGAGCGCGTTGTTCATCAACAGCTCAGCTCATTCCTAGCCAAAAATAACCTTCTGAACTCATTCCAATCTGGTTTCCGTCGTGGCCATAGTACGGTAACGGCCTTAGTTAAGATCACCGATGACATCCGCCTTGCCATGGACAGTAGAGGCCTTACGGTGTTGGCATTATTGGACTTCAGTAATGCCTTCAACGTTGTAGACTTTGAAATCCTGCTTGGCCTGTTACGCTCTCTGAACATATCTCCAACGGTGGTTGACTGGTTTCATAGCTATCTACATGGGCGCCGGCAGCGTATTCGTGTTGATGACTCCTTTTCTGCATGGAACGATATTGGTGCCGGGGTGCCTCAAGGTGGCGTCTTGTCTCCCTTACTTTTTTCAACTTTTATAAATAGTATCACTCATGGTCTTTCTTCCTCCTACCATCTATATGCAGACGACCTACAACTTTACTCTAGTGGCGATTTTGAAGAGCTCCCCGGTGTTATTGGGGTCCTGAATAGGGACTTGGCTAGAATTGTAGACTGGAGCAAGTCGTTTGGGCTCAGGGTAAACCCTGAAAAAACTCAGATTATATTACTTGGTGGGTCACGACAAATCGCCAGGATCGATTGGGATTCTTTGCCACCTTTAATGCTTGACGGTGTCCAGTTAGCCTATAACCGAGTAGTTAAAAACCTTGGGGTATTAATAGACTGTACTCTGACGTGGGATAAACAAATCGGGGAGGTTAGCAGGAAAGTGTTTGCTTCTGCAGGTTCCATCAATAGACTACGCAACTTTTTACCAATACCCACCAAAATTGTGCTAGTGCAGGCCCTTTTACTGCCTTTGCTTGACTACGCCGATTGTTGTTATACAGATCTTTGTGAAGCGTCACTTAATAAGCTAGAACGATTGCAAAATTTTTGCATACGTATTATCTTCGGCCTACGTAAATACGATCACGTTTCTGAGTACCGAGCTCGGCTAGGCTGGCTTCCGATACGACGTCGCCGTGATTTGCATGTTCTTGGCTTATTGTTTTCCATACTATTCAACCCTTTATCTCCTTCCTATCTTAAGGAGCGGTTTCAGTTCTTGCAATCCACCAAAGGTGTTGATCTGCGTTCAGCCCGGAAGTTACATCTTGTCTTTCCACCTCACTCTACTGAGTTCTACTCCCAATCCTTCACTGTTCAATCTATCCGTCTTTGGAATTCTCTCCCCCTTTCTATACGTGAGTCTCAGACACTTACAATTTTTAAATCTCGCGTTAAATCTTACTTTCTTTCTCTCCCCTGACTAATGCTTGAGTGTTGTCATTTTTATGGTCTATTTTGGTTGAATGGTTCTTTTGTGTGTTGTCCGTGAATCTGGTACTGTGTTTACTTTATGTATGTGTATGTATTATTATGTTTATGTATGTTTATGTATATACTTATATATTTTTATATGTTATGATATATTTCTTATTTCTTTATTAGATGCAACATATAATTTTTTTTTTTTCTCCGTCTTGCACTACCTACCCTTTATTTCTGTTTAAACTATTTTTATTACTTTCCTCCATCCTAAGGTTGACTGGAAGAGATCGCTATCTAGCGATAAGTCCGCCTGAATTGTACAGCTTCATTATGTAACATGTTTTCCTATGTTTTGTGCAATAAAGAGTATCTATCTATCTATCTATATGTATATTCATCTATTTATTATCGTTTTAGAACTGGAACACTCGAATCATCTTATTTGTGACGAAAAGCGTAATTTGCCGTAATTTACGTCAAAGGAAAAAATAAACTTTTATGGAGAATTTTATTCGGACCGATATACGAGTAAGATAGTGTTATAATAACAATAATAATGGTCTAATGAATCAACTCCACTGGCTGTTTACAAAAGTTTAGTACGACGCTTTAGTCTCTAGCCTTCAGGCACCATTACCAAAAGGCAAAAGCCAAGGCTAGCGTCTATGTTTTAGTTATTATGTATGATATTCATATTTTAGTTTATAAGTTTAATTCGCTATCATTTGTAGAAGGGAGTCTTACAAATCAAATATTAAATACTCTGTTTAAAATGTCTGGTAAGACTTTTTATTGTCATCATTGTTGATTTAAGTATTGTTACATTTAAAAGGGCAATTAATGTTGTCAGTGGAAGCACTATAGGAATTTGAAGGGCAATCACAATCCTGCTTCGTCCTTTCGCTTGGATTAAAGTACAGAATATTGCGAACTAGATCGAGATTAAGATTAAGTGACCGCTCGTTAATGTAAGACATCGATTTCAATTCCTATTAAATATTTTAATTTATTTTATTAGTGGCCTTTAAGCCTTCTCGGTATTAAAATCCTTACCTTTATATGAATGGAATTTTGTTAAGATTTTTTTTTCTTTTGTAAATAAGTAATCTGTGCTATATTTAGTTTTATATTAAAAATACTTTTAATTTTACAATTTACATAATTTATATGACGGAGTTCTAGTAGAATTTTGCATATATCTTCCTCTTAACTTCCCCGATCTACTATAAATCGACCTTGTCCTTTACCTGAAGGTAGACAGGAAGAGATCACATGTAATAAAACGGTCAAATAGTCTAATCACAATAAGTCATGTTGATTTTCAACAACCCAGTAAGACAATATCACAAAAAAACGTTCTGTAGGGCTAGCTAGGAAATAGGATAGGAAAACTATCAATCAAAAAGTTAGAGTAATTAAAATCGAGTAGTTTGTATGGGAATTTAATTAGTTACGTCTCTCGTACTAATAAGTCCTATACAAAATTTGATTTACAATATATTTTCACTGTACTAGCCCTTGCTTTATAAACACAAAAAAAGGATTTTATGTTATTGAATTAAAGTTAAATGAAATAATAAATCAAACTACATGGGTCAGTCATGATCGAATTTGTCTGGTTTCTCCTTAAGGCTTACGGAGTTCAGATGGCAGTCGCTTTAATGCAATGTGTAACAAGATGAGCAGATCGTACACCTGATGGTAAGCGCCACGTCTGCCCTTAGACAGTTCAGTGCCAAACAGTAACTAAGCATTTATTGTCTGGCACTGCCCTGCGCCCGCTACACCGAGACGACAGTTATTAGGTCTCATATACCCAGTAATTTCACTAGCTTCAGTGCCTTTTCCTCGAAACACAGAAGAACTTGACACACTTCTATTTCACGGGAAAAATATATCTGGCACTGCGGTAATACCCACCTAGGCGGTTCAGTACAGGAACCTACCACCCGGTAAAACGTTCGGAGGAAAAAGATCTATATTTATTGCACATAAAAGTTACCTCAGCGAAAGGCGATACGAAACTGCACAAGCATACGACGCCGCTGTCAGCGAACAGCTTGGCCACCTCGGCGACTCGTCGTATGTTCTCTTCCCGGTCTTCCTTGCTGAAGCCGAGGTTCTTGTTCAGGCCTGTGCGGATGTTGTCTCCGTCTAGCCCGTACGCTGGGATACCTGCGGGAAAAGGACAACAGTCGGTCAATTTAAACAATCTCAAGCTATCGTCCAAAATTACTTTTTTTCGTGCTCGTCAAAACAAGGCAGTGACGTTTTTGTCCCCGACAATTTAAAAAATAATTATTATAAGTTGATATTTTATTACTATTGGATTCCAACTCCCTAAAAACGCACCAAAAAGTAATGTTAAGAAAATTTATTCAAACTCCATCATCTAAGTATTCGATTTAGATGTAGGTATATTTCTTTCGTAACTGTATTTGTAATTTTACTTGTCCAATTAATTGATTTTCTTCATTATAGTGTATTCAAGCCACGTAATTATATTCAGATCGATGTCTGCAATATCAATTATACAGCTTGTTAGGTAACCCGAGGGACATTTATTTAAAGAGAGTGTTCAGAATCCGATTAGAAGTCCAATTTGCTATAAAAAATATATCCTTAAGTTTTTGCATTTTTATCCTAATATGCATGAACTACCTAAAATCCCGTGTGCCGCGGGCCGGCGTGTTATGCCCCAAACTCAAATTGTACGCGAGTACAATAGGTCTACCTACCCCTAAACGAGTGCACGAAATACTGTGAAAGCAAGAGTGCCCGCACGTTACGCGGATTTTCAGGAAAATTTCGACTAAGGTTATCGACAGATATTTACCAGAGTTTTTATTGATTTATACTTACTTTGTTATATGGAAGCATGAACTATTTAGGGTTTAAATATGTCTCGCATTTCCTGTCGTACTGTATACTCGTAGTAATAGCAGGTATCGATGAAATCAGATTACGTACGGCGATTTTCGAGTCCACTAAATAAAATAGTTGGCAGCCAATACAATCTTTTTGCCCATATGAGACTTATTTATTATGCTGAGATCTCAATGCATCCCTTTACTTTCTTCATTCTTACTACAGGCTTCATGCTTTAGCTAAGATTTCTTTTAGAGACCTACAATTAATGTCCTAGAAATTAACCGACATTTTTATTACTTAAAATTCCGACGTTCTACATGTTCCAGAAAGTTGTAACCCAGCTGTAAAAATTTGTGTGTCCGTCGTAGGACAATCATAAACTCGGATAATTTGTATTTATCCAGTAGCGCTTTACTCGTAAAACACTACCTATTCTGTCGTATCGTGTCGGGTCGGAAGCATATCGATCGCTTACTTTTATTATGATTAGAAAAACATTATCACTGTGTGATGTTAATATGATATCTGATGTGACACGCTAGACCACGACAGAGTAGTGTTAGTTGTTAGTAAGTAAATTATACATAGGTACTTTGGGTCACAGGTGGCGCAGCAGTCAGTTTTAGGACGTATCGTAATCCTGCTATGTAAACGTCACAAAACAAGAAGAAACTATACCTATCTAATTCACTCAGAAAGTCTTTAGAGGTCACGGGTTCGATCCCCGCAGACTGCAAACAATTGTGTGCAAGAATGTTTGTATACTAATAAAATAATCATTACATTATTATTACATGCGTCCAAGTGTAGTTGAAAGGTTTATACGACGTGTGTTTTTATTCTTCTTTAATATGTAATTTGAAATTCAGATATCCGCAAACTGTGTGTATCTGATATCTAGTGTTAATAAGCAAAAAAAGATAAAACCGATCAAATGCTGATAATGTCAATATGGCATGAGTAAAAAAAATTTTTTATTACTATGCTTACAAGGCCGAAGCGCCGATAAAAAATATTGCTCATGCCTCATATCTAATTTAGTACCAAAACCAACATTCACAATACAATAGCACGCAGACAATGACCTGCCAATCAACTAACATAAATAGTTACAAGAAATAATCACTTCTAATTTCAATGGAATATATTATTTACTTTGTGTTTTACCAATGCCTTTTTTTGTTTTGTCTAAATTTAGACTTTGTTTACTACATAATATCGTCCTGACATCAAATAGATATCTAATAAAACTTTTTTTAAAAAAAATTAAACCGACTTCAAAAAAAAAGAAACAAAAAAAACTACCTAAAAAACTGAAAAGCAAAAAATAATTTTAATAAGACATTCATCAAATGCGCTTATTGTCTAAGCCTATTAATTAAATTGTATTTTACGTGCTAGGTAGGTACCTACTAATCTGTTTGAAGTCGGTGCCAAGCCAAATACTACATTACGTACCTACGTCCGCGGATTAATAAGTAACCCTTTATAATACATAATATTATTATATATCATTTTTTATTACCTTTGGCTTGGCACCGACTTCAAACAGATTAGTAGGTACCTACCTAGCACGTAAAATACAATTTAATTAATAGGCTTAGACAATAAGCGCATTTGATGAATGTCTTATTAAAATTATTTTTTGCTTTTCAGTTTTTTAGGTAGTTTTTTTTGTTTCTTTTTTTTTTGAAGTCGGTTTAATTTTTTTTAAAAAAAGTTTGTTTATTTTTCTATTTTTAGTGTGAATAACACGTAGGTAGTGAGTAAAACTCTTTCATAATAATGATAGCGAAAATACGAGTAGAATTGTATTATTTGATAATAATATTAGGTATTCATTAAGTGTTCAGCACCATGGGTAGGAGGAGAATGCGTTTATGCACCATAACCGCAGGCTAGCTAGACCCGCGGCCGTGTGTGGGACTCGAGACCGAAGCGTCCGCTACCCACTACACTCCCCCGGTTTCTCCTTCACACCCCAATAAGGACGAGCCGGTGCTAACCTTATTGGCTAGTGACCAGCCCATCCCCGGGTAATCATCAGCTTAGCTGCAAAAGTACATGAAATACAACTAACGTTCCACATATTCCTACAACACTGAAAGAATTATCCCCTAACTCCTAACCGTTAAGGATTTGTACTTTCCATCATCACCTTAGCTGCAAAAGTACATGAAATACAACTAACGGTCCACATATTCCTACAATACTGAAAGAATTATCCCCTTACTCCTAACCGTTAAGGAGTTGTACCTTCCATCATCAGCTCATCAACATAAAATGATGTCTATCGGACGCAAAAACTTGAATGGCTTCAGAAAAAACAAGTAACGCGTAGGCGCAGCCTATAAAATTTGAGGTTTTCCCTTGATTTTTCCGGGATCCCATCATCAGATCCTGACATGGTGACAATGGGACCACCTCGGAACTATGCACTTTCAAATAAAAAAAGAATTATTTAAATCGGTCCACAATTGACGGAGAAATCGACGGACATACATAAAAAAAAAAAAAAAACATACAGTCGAACATATAACCTCCTCCTTTTTTGAAGTCGGTTAAAAATATATAGGCGGTCTGCATTTTTTTTTATTTTCTCGGTGTAGCGGGAGCAGGGCAGTGCCAGACAGTAACTGCTTAGTTACCTACTGTTTGGCACTGAACTGTCTAAGGACAGGACGTGGCGCTTAACCATCAGGTGTACTTACGATCTGCTCGTCTTGTTACACATTGCAATAAAAAAAAGTGCTACAAATACAAGTGCAAAAAAACTAAATAAACTTATAATAATGTAGCCCAGAGAGCTATCCACGTATTACTACATTTGAGTTATCGCGAGCTACTAAAAATGTAAATAATATTACAAACAGATCATAATAATTATTATATTGAAATAATAGAAAACATAAGTTGAGTAGGTACAGTGAACAAATTGACAACAGGTGTACTAATGGTGCTTACGTGTCTTTGGAATAACGATTTCTTTCATGAATACAAATAAGAACCAATTACAATAAAAAAAATGCTTCGCATGTTATTAATGCGAAATTTTGTAAGGTGGATAGATGCATGGATGTTTGTTGAAGTGAATAAATTGAGTAAGGCAAGACACATTTCATGAAACCTCGAGATCACGTAGAGAATAGTAGGGCGTTGTAATAAAATTAATAAAATAAGCTAGTAGCTTAGTGAAACAATATTATGTTCATAACTTCATACTTATTACGCACCCATATCATTACCACGTGCTCCCTATCGTAAACAGTATCGTGTATCGACGTAACCTTACCTATGCCTAACTAGGTCATATTATGCACATGAATTCATTAATAATTCCACAATTATGCATAATTGTAAAACTATGTAGGTACTCGTATGATCTCGTGCTGAATATGATAATAATTGCAAATTATAATTTAATTACATCATGATCTTAAACCCATTAAATCTGTTTTTCTCGCGTCTTTTTTAATCTTTAGTATATCATGTTTGTACAAAATTTCATCAAAATTGGTTCAGTGGTTTAGGCGTAAAAGTGTAACAGACAGACAGAGTTACTTACGCATTTATAATATTAGTAGGGATCAAACAGAGAGCGTTTCGCAATTACAAATGTGATGGAAGATAGACCGCATTTCATATGCTCTATGGCTCTAGTTGTCAGCGTATGTCCTAACTAACTCAGAGACCTGTCGACCGGGGTCCAGTGAGTATCGTCTGTGGTCTTTTTCATTCGTGCACTAGCCATAATAAAGACTCGGGTATGGAATTGTACGAGTTTGATACACAGCTCGCCTACCCCAAGCGAGTAACGGTGCACAATTGCTTTGCCCTCCACAAAAAAAATCTATTAGTTATCTATCAATGACATACATACCTTTGGAGACCAAGTAAGCTTCTAGTGCAAAAGCGATGCTGGTCTTGCCGGCCCCGCTGAGGCCTGTGAACCAGACCGTGCTGCCGCGGAAGGCCCGACTGCCCAGCGCGCGGCTTCTCGTCGCTCTTGACACTTGGTGCTTCTGCTCCACCACATTTGTGGCTACTTGAGCACACTGCAACAAATTAAGAGAGTTAATTTAGGGATGATCGATATTCATCGATGTTGAATAAACATCGATGTTTAGCAGGAAAACATCGATGTTTTGACATCGATGTCTTGACTTCGATATCATCGATACATCGATGTTATAAGAATGAAATATCGAAACAGGGGGGGGACCACTTCTAACAAATTACATTAATGCAAAGAAAGTATTATATCGCCATTTGTTCTTTCGCCCCGAAACTTTTATGAAATAAAACATCAGAGTTGCTAGAAATGAAAAACGACAATATTTTGTGCAGTTTTTATCGTGTGTATATTATATTAAAATTACTTGCATACAATATGTTACAAATTATTTCGTAAATCATTGTGCTATAACTCTTCTTAGGTATATTAAACTTTAAAAATTACTTTTACAGTCTATTTTGCAAGGTTGATTCAATTAAGTTTTTTTGCGTACTGGCAACATGAATGTGATTTTGCACAGCGTGCAAAAACAACCAAACATAATGTTTCTAGTAAATTTTTGTAAAACTCGAAATTTTGACTTCATTTGTTTCGCTTAAAATAAAGATATTGCATAGATATCAGTGTTTTTCAAAAAAATTGACTAGTTGTTCTAGACTAGATAATTTCTTCAACTTTTGTTATTTCAATAACAATGAACACATTTCATAAATATAATAGACAGTTTTATTTGTTACCGAAAACATCGATGTTTTTAGACATCGATGTTTTTCGAACGATATTTATCGTACATCGATACTTTTAATTCGATGTTTTCAAATATCGATCATCCCTATATCTAATGTCGACATAGCTGTGGAGACCGCGCGTCTCGATAAGCGTATGTAGGATGCCATCAGACCAGAGAGTGACTATTTGCGCAAGATGGCTGACAAGCGAGAAGCCGAGGATCGAGCAAAGTGGCAATGGAGAGGTCTATGACCAGACCTAGACCTAGACCAATGTTCCGAACACAACTTCAGATGGCAGTCAGATACGTAGTCACTAAGCCTACTCGAATACTCAAATAAAACGGCATTGAGTCAGTCTATAAGAATGCTGCCATCTCAGCTTTCAATCTTTCATAGTTTTAACGTTGGGCACTAGTGATATAAGTGAAAGCCCTATAATACCCAGCAACTCCTGATTATTTCCGGCCCTGACTGCCATTAGCCGTACTATGGTGTCTGAGTAATGAAACGCGTCAATTTATCAGGTTGCGAATCTACTCGTAGATAACTAACTAGGTATCCACGCAGATTAATACTCTGGGGGAACTCTAGGATAAAAAAAAACCCAAGATAAGTTCGAGGTCAATAACAATACGAGAATAAGCAATTGCATAAGAACAATACATTGATTAAAGATGGTTTATTAATATACTGAATTAATTAATTTAGACGTCACATTTCCGTATCACCATAAAAACAAGCAAAACGTAATCGTGATTTACGAATTGTCGTTATAAAAACCGATTCGGCAAAAATTAGACAACAAAAAATTACCAGTTTATGTATGTTGCTAGAGTTATTAGTTTAAACTGCAAGGAAAATTAGCAAACCAGATTTGGGTAAATCTATTTGTATAAAAAAATATTTAACTTCACAATCCAATTATATGCACAGTTTAGGTCACGTTCTAAAGTAATTAAATGGACCAGAACAATTTAAATTGACCTCGACGAGTTCAAATAACACAGTTATAAAGCATTTTCCATTAGCTGTCCATGTAACTTCCTTGTTGTGCAAAAAAAAAGAAAAATTTTTGCTAAATATAGCGGGTCTGAACGTTTGCAAAAACTTCCTCTTCCCAGTTTGTTTACCTTTTTTATAATGCCGGCAATACTATAAAATACTAATGAACCTATAATTCAAAGATACTGGCATAAAATAATTATCCACCGGTTTTAACTATTCAATAATAAAATAAAATTGCCTTTATACCTTCTTGTTCTTTTGCGTGTATGCATCGAGTCGTACCAAAAACTGTTTTTTTGCATTGAATACATAATAGTTATTTATGTGACTGCTGCATAATGAGGGTCATTAAAATACGAATGTGGTTTTATGAAACGAACGAAGTGAGTTTCATAAAAGAATCACATGAGTATTTTAATGACTAATTATGTACAGTCACATACATAACTTTATCTTCATTCATACGATAATATGTCTATTTTATAGTCAGGATTGATGAGCAAACGCCCACTTAGTTACCAACTTAATCTGTATGTAAAAGTTAGTACTGACATAATGACTGACGTTTGTAGTTTTTAAAATCCATAAACAATCTAGACTCGAGTTGATTTCGATTCTCAAATCGATTGTTATAATTTCAGCATCGAATTAAATGTATAGGAATGGAACATAAAATTACTAATCGACTAATTCGATAATCGAAAAAACCTATTAATTTTTACTTTTAAAGAAGACGTTCGAAATTTGAACGAAAATAAGTATCGGTTACCGACACTAAAATGTAAACATTTCAATGCAGCCACAGATACTTATATCTAAATGTAGGGCGTTTGCTCATCGCTCCTGAATATAAAATAGACATAGGTATTATGGTATGGATGTAGATAAAATTATAGTCAACCGCTGGATCAAGCCTCTCAGCTACACACAGAAAAAACTTGCCCATCATCACGGACGTCAAAGAAATCTTCAAGTAAACAGTGCCTTTGGGTACCCTCACCCAAAGGCACTGTTTACTTATTTATTAGGTATTCTCCGGGCTAATAATGGTTGTTTAAAAAAGATACCTATTTACTTATTGGTCAGTAACAAAGGCCAATTTTGTCACTGACCAATAAGCTCGTCACTTAGGTATGCTGTCAATTGACTTAAATGCTGTTTTTTTAACAATTTTCAAAAAAGAAAACTGCTTCACTGTTATCCTAACGTTTAGTGGTGTATTTACTTTCTAATTATTTCACATTGCTTCGTTTTTAGTTAATCAAATCAAAATATGCTTTATTCAACTATAGGCTTCAATGATGCACTTATGAATCGTCAGATATTAAAGCTATAGTGACTCTACCACCGCATTCGGAATGTTGCTAACTTTCCAACCCATAATGAATGGCTTCTCAAGTATTGATACAACTTTAGGGAACTAAGAAAACTGTATTACTAATATTACTATACAGCAGTGTTGGGCGTAATTAATTACTTTTGTAATTTAATTAATAATTGAACCAAAAGTAATTCAATTACTTTAATTGCAATTACATGTAATTGAAATTACTGTAATTGAATTACATAAGTAATTGGTAATTATAATTACATTAATTTGTAATTGTAATTACTCAATTACTTTAACAAATCTTTTTGTTTTTTGACCGGGTAACCTCTTTATCCCGACCAAAATAAATGTTACTTCCCAACTATGGTTGTAAGGTCGGTTTAAAACGAATCAAACCATGCCGTATAAACCAAAATTTTGGTTTAAAACCGTTTAAAACGGTGTTTTACGGTTTTTATGGTTAGAAACAGTGTTTTTTTAATATGAACTCAGAATGCATTAGATTATCGAATTCGCCATGCAACGGAGTACCAAACTGTGTATTTTCATGTTTGTCAGATTTTTTACTATGTAATACTATTACTGATATTAAGAGATGGGCAAAGTGTTTCTGCCCGGCAGGTAAGATTGCGAAGACCCTTTGATGATTCTTCCTGGAGAACACCCATGATGTTATTACCCTGAAAACACCCCCTGGTAATACTACCCGGAGAACACCCCCTGATGTGATTACCCTGAAAACAACCCCCGATGCAACAACCCGGTGAACACCCCTTTGATGATACTTCCTTGAGAACACTTATGATGTTAATACCCTGAAAACACCCCCTGGTAATACTACCCGGAGAACACCCCCTGATGTGACTACCCTGAAAACAACCCCCGATGCAACTACCCGGTGAACACCCCTGATGTGACTACCCTGAAAAACCCCCAATGAAACAACCCGGTGAACACCCTTTGATGATACTTCCTAGAGAACACTTATGATGTTAATACCCTGAAAACACCCCCTGGTAATACTACCCGGAGAACACCCCCTGATATGACTACCCTGAAAACAACCCCCGATGCAACTACCCGGTGAACACCCCTGATGTGACTACCCTGAAAACCCCCCAATGCAACAACCCGGTGAACACCCTTTGATGATACTTCCTAGAGAACACTTATGATTTTATGATGTTAATACCCTGAAAACACCCCCTGGTAATACTACCCGGTGAACACCCCCTGATGTGACTACCCTGAAAACAACCTCTGATGCAACTACCCGGTGAACACCCCTGATGTGACTACCCTGAAAACCCCCCGATGCAACAACCCGGTGAACACCCTTTGATGATACTTCCTAGAGAACACCCATAATGTTAATACCCTGAAAACACCCCTGGTAATACTACCCGGGGAACACCCCCTGATGTGACTATCCTAGAAACAACCCCCGATGCAACAACCCGGTGAACACCCCTTTGATGATACTTCCTGGAGAACACCCATTATGTTAATACCCTGAAAACACCCCCTGGTAATACTACCCGGAAAACATCCCCTGATAAATACCCAAGAAACATCCCCTTATGTTGGTACCCTGAACACCTCTTACGGCTACTATTATGTACCTATTGGATAATGTATTTTGCACGTTATTTTATGCCTTTACAATTCTAAATAACTTTTGATCTGTTTTCCTTAAATATACTTTTGATGAATCATTACCTAATTATTTTATATAAATACTAACTAAACTTAAAAAGTACCGAAAAAGTAATTGAGTAATTGCAATTACCAATTACAATTACAAATTTGTAATTGTTAATTGAATTACTTTAAACAATTACCAGTAATTTGTAATTGAAGTTTTCAATTACATTTTGTAATTGTAATTTGTAATTAGTAATTAATTACATTTTGCCCAACACTGCTATACAGCCAACATCCAACTCTACTGAGTACTCAGTGTTGTTAGAGGTACTTAGTGTTGTCAGATGTTTAGAACACTCACTATAAAAGTATTTTGGTAAGGGTTGGGATTGAACTTTATTTTATCTATAGGTAAATTATAATCGTTGTAGGTACTCATACAGGTAATATAATTAACGCACTTGGTAGGTAGTGACATAATACTGAGACATACATAAATTGTTAATATATTATACGGATGATAATCAAACAGGACCCTTTATTGATAGCATGTTATTTATTTTTCCAGATGTGATGTTGTTATAAATTTATAGCTTCTTTTTATGTAAACAGCAATAAAATCTTCAATTATTATTTTAAAATTACAATTCTAAGTAAATACTTAGCAATACCTATACACTTAAAGGTTTTTATTCTATTGAATAGAACACAACTGATCGATAAGCATAATATTAGCATAACTCATTTTCCTGCTCTTTATTATTCACACACCATTTTCTTAACTTTAGGTAGGTATTTTCAAAACTAATAAAATGCAAGCAAAAATAAACAAGGTTTAGAAAATCTACTGTGGAAATTCCTCTTGAAAGTACCTAGGTAACATGACTTTGTCATGAATCTAAAAATACTTCAGATACGTACCGTAGTAGGTAGTAGAATCAAATCGAAAGTCATTTCAAAAATTGGGTGTAAAATAAAGTAAGTATGATTTTAGTATCAAATCGTCAAGTTAATACAATATAAATAGTACGAGAGAACTCATCCAAAACGGATAGCATAGGGAAGGCAGAGAAAGTCGGGGTCTTACGTAAACATACCGGCTACATAACGCGTGAGATAATACGTAAAACTGCATATTATTGCAATCCTACTCATTAATGAAGTCGTGTTCAAATGCTATCCGTTTAGTGTGGACAAGTTCGATAACTGGCAATTTGTATTGCCGATTAATTTCTTTCAACCAGTAAAATCCAATGAGTCACCTATAAAATGCATTTTTAAAGCTAAATCTGCTGGAAGACATGCACAACGT
Organism: Mecyna flavalis; assembly: GCA_949319885.1. Lineage (NCBI taxonomy): Eukaryota > Metazoa > Arthropoda > Insecta > Lepidoptera > Crambidae > Mecyna > Mecyna flavalis. The sequence continues at coordinate 15,330,329 of OX439430.1, forward strand.
CCATCTGATGACAAGAGGCAACTGCCAGACTGTAGGCTCATCTGATCTTCGAGCCTTTGATTTCAAGTGTACTGGCTTCCACATTAATATTAGAACCGTTTATCTCCAGCAAGTCTCCATCCACTTTATGTTTTTATAAAGACTACCAATAACATAGACGTTACTTTCAAGTACGTATACCCTGGCTCCCACAAACAATTAAGTACGTATTAATTTACAATTATTATTCTTATTCATCTTCCGCACTAGATGACTGTCGTTCAAAGTACAAACGCATACCTGTAATACTAGATAAGGCCAATATTATAATCGCATAGCATGGCATGCAATAACAGGTGATTACGCACTGTCACGCATAATGAAATGTATACGGTAAACGAATAAATTTTCGTTTACCGCATGTATTTATTGCCGGTATATCATGGCTATGCCGGTACTTTATGAACTGCCCATCTTACACCGGCAATATTTGACCAATTTTTAGCTGGGAATACCGACAAACAAATTGCTCTCATTAATCCACCCAACTTTTTACTGGACACATCGCGAAATGTTCAGGTTTGTCATCATGATTGGACAACTCAACACAAATATAAAGTTATAATTGCACGTAACTGTATAAGCAGGATTAGTCGACAATACATTTAAGAAGCCGGGTGAATCCTCTTATTTTGATCCTATCCAATACAATATAATCTTTATAGAGATAACTTTTATAATATAATCTACTACAGTGTGAGTGCAAAATAATTCGTGTATTTACGATTGTTATATTATGTCACGAAGCGCAAGTATCCCTTTTCTGTGTAGAAATTACAGGCCTTCAGCATTGAAATCAAGCCAGTGTAACAATAACTGGTTATCAACTCGCCTACCAAATGCGAGTTGTTGGTGAAAATAAATTATGACCTAAAAGCCCATTAGGATCATACCTAACGCAGTACCTCATTTAACTATTTTGCAAATCTAGTAAAATATCATCAAAGATATAATCTCATAAGTTAAAAAATTCCCGCGTGCGCAAGATATTTCTTTGGACTGATAGTCGAGCTTCATTTTTTTTATCCCGGTAAATGACCCCACTCTACCTGATGTTATGTGGAAGTGAAGTCCAGACGCGAGGACAACTGGTGCAACGTAAGGGACGTAGCATCAGTCACCCTCACTCTGCCGGCCCACAAAGTGCCTCTTCACGCCTCGTTTGAAAGACCCTAGGGAATACATGCGCTGGTAGACTATTCCATTTTTGGTGGTGCGACAAAGAAACGAGTCACCGAATTTCTTTGTACGTGGTGGAATATCATTATCCCTATTTCCCTATTTTCATGCTCCGTTATGCCTAATAATTCCAACGCAGGACAATGGCTTTACCTGATTGCTAACCCACGGAAGCTTTACAACATCTTCCAAACTACGGGGTTTTTCTTATTCCAAGTAAAACCAGAGTTTAAATTCTCTGCCTGTCAGGCTATGGATCCTAAGAACCTTTGATCCAGAGACCTTGCACAATGCGCTATCGTTGCATAGTCAGCTTGTCGCGTGTGTAATGTTTAAATATAAAAATTAAAACTTATTTGTAATTAAAACAACGATTGTGTTCAAAGCGTGAGAAATTTTATGGCCGGAAAGAAAGTTTGCACTAAGAAATTAAAACGGGTGAAAGTTCAATTCACAAAATCAAGTGACAAAATCATAAGTGTCGTGATAACGTAAGATTAATTCAAAACAAACACGCTGTTATAATTATATTTCCGGTTCGCAGGATTTACGATTAGAACAAAATTGTAACTGATGCAATTTCAGTAAATAAACTGCCCCTCGACTCTTGATCATCTATATTAATATTATAAAGAGGAAAGTTTCGATTATTTGTTTGTATTGAATTGGCTCCAATAATACTGAACCATTTGAAAAATTCTTAAACCGTCAAAAAAAGAAATTACGCGCGGGTGAAACCCCGGAGGCGACCGCTAATCTATTTAAAAACTGCTTACCATTTTCAAATAACAGTGGAGTAAAATCTGATATCACAATATCTTAATTATACGCATTCGCAGAAGACCCCTAGCCCTGAAACCAAACTATCGTTATATTTTTATGACAACTTAAGCAGCTTAATAAATGTTCGTGAACTGTCAAAAAAACGACATAGTTTGCCCATACCATATCAGGGACAATTGTCTCCGTACATTGCTAAACATTGCGACCAAAATGAGGCGTTACTAAGAAGCGACTGTTATGCTGTTAGATCAATGATAGTGATAACACAATAACAACATAAATAAGGTTTCAATCGATAAGTTGTCAGTCATAATATTCAAAATACTTTTTTTCTTTCTAAATTTCTCCGCTAACAGATATTTGGTTTACGTTGCAAAAATAAATCCTAGTAGGTTGTACCTTTGTGTATGAAAAAGAACCTTAACCAAGACTCCTTATAAGAACGTTAAGTTTAGTTTACTCGTAAATGAGATTGAAAAATAATTTAATGAGAACACAAGGGATAGCAGTTAATTTTGTAATCACTACATAGTATAAAACAAAGTCGCTTTCTCTGTCCCTATGTCCCTTTGTATGCTTAAATCTTTGAAACTACGCAACGGATTTTGATGCGGTTTTTTTTAATAGATAGAATGATTCAAGAGGAAGGTTTATATGTATAAAACATGCATAATATAGTAGAGAAACACTGATAATTTTAGAGGTTTTTAATTTAAGGTCGTAAATAAACACATTTTTTTGCGCTTACATTGCAAACGCTGGCTGAACCCTACGAGATAGATCAAAATAATGTACTACGGTATTGTTCACCTTAAAACGGTTTACAAAAAAGTCCGCGATGGTATATGTCTATCTATTAGGGATAACCCACAATAACCATTTTTATCCTTTACTAATGAGAAAATAAGGGCATATTTACGAAAAAGCGATCTTTTGCAATACAGTGTTAATCCTTATCCAATAAAGTACCTTAAATAAATTGTGCATGTAATATAGATCAATATGGCTCTTTACAGCATGCAATTTAAATTAATACTTTTGAAGATATTACAGATTTAAAATGCACTGCAGGGACATAGCGGTTGCGGCGGTACCGACCGGCCGGGCGGCGCATGGATGATGGATGAACGTTTGTTACTCTTTCACGTAAAAAATACTGAATTGATTTTAATGAAACTTTACAATAATATAGCTTATACATCAGAATAACACATAGGCTACAATTTACAAGATATTCCCGCGGGATAACGTCCTTTAGTTCACGCGGGCGAAGCCGCGGGCGGAAGGCTAGTATAATATAATTTATAACTTTTTAATAATTTTGTAACATAATTTGTAACTTTTTTATTTAACAATATCATTTCCTCAGTCGCTAAATATATTTTTGTTGTCAAGAAGAGCAGTTCTTCTTAACACGGGCTATGATTTGCCTAAAAGGAAGTTCTCACAATATTCTGTAAAAATTAGACAAAGTTGATGAAATTTGTTTTTAGTATAGCCGAAAATAGCATATTTTATAATCTTAAAAACCAAACGAGATCTCTACCACAAGGTAGATTAAACTTTTCTAAGCTCACAAAATAAAACATAGTAATCTTAATTTTCGACTGTGCTTGATCCCGAAAGTTTATAAAAAATCTTTATTACATTCAAAACATGAAACATTTATAAACAGAAGTACTTGTTTTGCCACAAATCATGAATTCCATTTTGTTTATTTATTTAACTAAGAATCTTCAAAAACATATACCAACCTGCCTCACATGCCCGTTTCCCCATTCTCCAATTTTGAACCTCTCATATACATCCGACACCTTCTTGTTTCTTGTTACAAGACTCATTTCGTATAATGAAAACAACGTTATTAAATAATGGTAACTTTCGCTCGGAGCAATGCGCGCGCGATGAAATCGAAAACACGGCTGCGTCTGCGCAGCTAAAACGTGCACTGCGCGGTCGCCGCCCGGCGCTCATTATAAATTGGCAGTAAATGTGTACGAGCTGATATTCAATTGGACATTATTACCAGCCTTGTACAGGAATCGTCTAAAGTAGAGTCGATGGTACGTCACCAAAATACCTAATACCTGTCAATCAAGATAATAGAGCAGCGCTTAGATCGAGAGTACAATTTTACTTAGGATTTAAGTGCCCGGTACTGGTTATCCCGTATCTTCATAAACCTAAGTATCTGTCCTTAACACTGGTGGTAGGGTAAACATTTCCCTCCTTATATAAAAAAGTAATTATATACTATCAAACCCACAACACTAAAATCTTACATTTATACATAGCATGCGCCAAAAAAAAATTTAGAATTAAAAACCAGCACCATGAAAATATGGTATACTAGCTGACCCAGTGACGTTTGACAGGTAAGAACAGTTTGTATGGGAAAATAAAATTGGCATTTTTAGTATTTTCCTCGCTATTTTTCCATATTTTCTCATCGTTAAACCTTCCCTGGACTTCCACGAATATTTCAAGACTAAAATTAGTCAAATCGGTTAAGCCGTCGAGTTTTAGCGAGGCTAACGAACAGCAATTATTTTTATTTATATAGATTTTAATTTGTCTAACTTTCTTATCATAAAATGTTAATTAAGGTACGAATAAAAAGTAATTTTCATTTTTGCCCGGGTGGCCTTACTTTTTACAATAAAAAGGTAGGTAAATCCTTTCACCAAAATACACTGTGATTGTTGACCATTCACATCCGTGGAGTTTATTCAATTTATAGCTAAGTTTTTGTGGGTTTGCCAATTTTGTCAATTAGGGTATTTGAAAGTAAGGTAATTTTACTAATTTTGTCAATTAGGGCCTACTACCTATTTACTAACCAAAAGTCGCAGAATAAAACTTCAAAACGTCAAGGGCTTACCGTAAACTACTATTCACTTATCAATCCATAGCAAAAATAAAGTTCTCACTACTTAAATTATGTTCTGCCTCTTTATAGGTATCGAGTCTTACAATCTAACTAAATTTTCAGTTAAATAATTCTAATCAAACATAAAAACATCTGGAAACACTATCGAAAAAAACAAAATCGAACATATTAAGTATATTTATTTACCCTTTGGCGTAGGGAGTAATTATTTTAGACTTGCTATCATTACCAATTTTTGCAAGCTATTGTTCATGTTCGCAATTGACTTTAATTTCAAACGAGCAGTGAAACAATTATCATAGTTATCAATGTACAGTATAACTTTTTAGTCTTAAAACCGCAAAAACGACGCATATACTTCGTGTAGTTCTATCTATACATATATACCTATTATACGGACTCGCCCCACAAGTTTTTAGCTTTAGGTGGTGGTGTTTTAGGCTGTGTCGTGTGGTCCGTATGCCCTGATTAAAAAAGTCGGCAGACCATTGCGAAACCAATTAAACCATTTGGCTCTACTGCTTTTTTACGTACATTAATTCCGGGTGAAATGTAGGAAGGCATTTCCCCATTGACTTCCCTCCGAACTGTGTTTGTAAAATCCGGCACAATTTTTCGGATACCGCCGAGGCCCTTTTAAACACACACATTAGCGTGGAGATAACGTGAAACCTCGTGATCCTTTCTCTTCACAATATTTTCTTACACGAAATTGCATCACTCCTTGCCTCACTCCACTCAACTCACTCGTGCAACAAGACCCAAAGATATTGGTAGGTGCGAAGCATCTTAAACGATTTGGTGAAATAAAGAAATCGGCTCGGCTCGGCGGAAGCTGTTAACTCAATCAAAAATCAAAATCAAAATCAAAATATTCTTTATTCATGTAAACTTGTATCAAGTATTTATGAATCGTCAATTACAGAGTGACTCTACCACCGGCTTCGGAATGCAGTCATCTGTCGAGAAGAACCGGCAAGAAACTCGACAGTTACTCTTTTTAATCGCCAAAGAAATTTATACAACAATGATAATAAATCTATACTAAGCCATACAGTTTTTCGTGTGAATGTAGATATAATAATAATAATAAAGAAAAAAATTATAACTGTAGGACGTAGTGTAGATATAACAACAACATGAACAACAATGACAACAGATTAAAATACAGTTTGCGCTGACAGGGAGCGAAGCATTCCTACTACCAGTATCTACAGATCTCCATCATTAAGAAAATCTTCAATTTTATAGTAACCTTTTTTCATCAGACGGGTCTTGATCCACGACTTAAATTGATTTATGGGTAAGCTAACAACATCCATTGGCAATTTATTATACATTGTAATACTTAATCCTTTAAAAGAATTTCCAATCTTTTGAAGCCTAGTATTTGGTAACTCACGGTACAATTATGGTACAAACAGTATTTCTGTTACTGAAACCTACCAATCTGGCCCCACAGTTCAAACTCTGCTTCCTTTGGGGCTAGGTGGCGCTGTGCGGTTATGTCCAAAGATTTACTCTTATTTTTTATTTTTATAAGTACTTTTATAGCATAATATGTATCTGAACAGCCAGCTGTACCTCAGTTATTCTGAGAGCTGTACGGAGACCAGAAAGCAAATAAAAATATACATTTCAGGGTTATATTGTTTATCTTCGTGTCTTATTTTTTTGCTATTTATGTGCGGTACTAACAAACGCACTTTATAGGTGCTGTTAATGATATATTTTTTTATTATAGATCTTACGACGTTAATTAATACATTAATGAACGACGGCAAAATTAGCTGAGCATTTCAAATTGATAAAGTGCGCTTTATTGTAATTATAATACGTTCATAAGGATATGATGCTATTTTTAGTGTTGACTACGCAAGTTATGCATAGTTTCGGACTAGCATCGTGTAAAATTCCAGGGAAATAATTAATATGCATCATTGTTAACAAATATAGTAAACTTCTTATTCTATTGTATAATAATTGTTTATAAAAACATTTAATAAATCATTACGAGTTTTTTACATATTTTAAACAGAGCTTATTTTACTCATAAATAAATTATCCCTGTCATAATCCTTTATAAATTGAACAAAAGAGCTCTTAAATTTTTTTTTATACTAAGTCAGTTGGCAGACAGACACGCAGCCCACCTGATGGTAAGCGGCCACTGTAAATTTGGTTGTATATTTTGAAATGTGTATTTCATTAAAATCTTAATAAATCTGATTGTTGGTCAAATCACTAGTACAGTTATATCAATTTTATAAAAGAGCTTTTACATTTTATCATACATATCATTGTACATATCCTTTAAAATCATAACGTTTATAGATATTTCAATGTTACTTCTTCTAATGTAATGACTCTAATGTAAATAAATCTTCACAAATCAGTGCATTTATTTCTAATTTAAATGCACAAGTTTTTTAGTAATATATTTTTAATAAATATTAAATATAGAGATCTATATCTTCATGATTAATTCATGTTCACTTTACAATTAACCATTTAGTTTTGCAGATTCCACTTAGTTTAAATATTAGTATATCAAGAAACGAAGCCATAAAGAGACAGTTATTTAATGTAGTGTAAACAGTTACCAGCTATAGTAGGTTTAATAGTGAGAACCAAAGCAAAACTTTTTTTTTTCGGAGGAGAATGCATTTATGCACCATAACCGCAGGACCAAAGCAAAACTTGTGTCATAACACAAAAACAGACAAATCTCACATATTGACCTCGCACTCACCTGTGCGATTATGTCGTCAATTATTAAGTAACAAAAATACTCTTCCAGATTTGCCTGTTTTATGTTATGACAGTTTTTTACCGGGTGTGCGATATGTTTCTGTGGTTTGCTTTCTTAAATAGAAAAATCCTATTATTCCTAGGCCACTCTTAAAGACTGAAAGATGATGATGAATATGATGATGATTATTGATTTGGTTATCTTTATCTATTTATGGGCAGGTATAAACCCGACCATAGACTGGACCTGAATTTTGTAAACACGATTTGTTTTTGTTTAAGTTATATGTCTGAGATGTACAATTTCTTATCCCGCGGGATGAGATTGAGTGGGCTGAGTTGACCAAAGCCTCAATTTGCCTGAGCCTGTTCTTAGATGATATATTTCAACAAAATTTATAATGTAAATAATCATATTCGAATCTACAGTCTAACACTAGGTAAAATTTAATTATTTAACCTGTCCACTAAATTACAACCTATTTACACAATACACAGATATGTTGTAATTTTTATAAGCCAGCTGATATGTCTGTTATGGTTTAATGTATGTCAATATTTACTGTTAATTTACATTGACTATTACAAGCATTGTTTAATCCTTCTAGCCCCGGATTACTAGACACAATAGAAAATCTATTGTTATGCGGCACCCGAGTGCCGGTTCGGCGTTGAGTGGTTAAAGTACTTCAATCATACCCTCTTATGACTTAATCTTATCTAGGATTATAAAATAATAGGCTATTAATCACAATCAGGAAATAAGTAATCTGATAATATTTAAAAGGACTTTAAAACCAATTAGAATACATTCAGAAATAACCTTTGCCCTATGCCTAATGCCCTATTAAATAGCAAGTAAATAACAGATTTATTAAATTTATTTCTGTCGTAAAGACCAATATTTGTAGGCTTATTACATCTGTATAATATTTAAAACAAAAGTGGTGTTAGTTACACTATTTATAACTCGAGAACCGATAAACCGATTTGGCTGAAAATTAATGGAGAGGTAGCTCAGAACCAGGAGACGGACATATGATACTTTGATGAGGAAAAGGGGGGAACAGTTAAAAAGTAAATTACGCGCGGGTGAAACTTTATAAAACAATTAAATGAATAAATTGAATTTAATAGAAATACTTAAAACTAAAATGTGGTAGGATTTTACCTAACATATACTAAGGACGTAGCAGAATTTAGGATTTATTTATATAATTTATCTATAACATAAATAATAAGTAGGTCATTGTGATACTAGTTTTGCTGTTGCATTCAGTCATAGCAGGGGTTTATCTAGCGTGAAATAATTGCGAGTTTTAGCACATGATAACGGTTGTATAGAAACATAAAACGAATGTTATGAACTTGCGACAAATATCGAGTGTTATGCACAGTAATACGGAAGCAAATGTAATCAAATCTCTGCAACAGCCCAACAGGGCAAAACTTATTCTGTGTAAAGAACAGGGAGACTTACAGTTTTCAGCTTCTTTTTAGGCCCCGACGGTCCGTCCATTTCACTATTACGATTTCTAATTTAAAATATACAATAATAAATAAAACTTAATCTCAGAATAATTTAATAACGTCTTCACCGCAGCTTTTTTGAGCTGAGTGAAGTAGGTGTAGGTGTAGGTACCTGGTACCTACTACTAAATTGAGTGACGTTAGACGTATAGAGACCGACAAACTTATCTGTTCTGGTGGCCAAAATTGGAAGTATGTAAAATTTAATGCAAAAACGATATTAAATGACAGTTTTAAATAGACAGTAGCGACGCCGCCACCGGAACAGATAAGTTTGTCGGTCTATATGAACTTTTGACGTACGGCTGATTGATTTGACAATTGACTGACATTGACATTAGAGTGGTCCGGATCTGTTATTAAAAATGTGATAATTGATACACGTCCGTGAATTGATAATAATACAATTTACTTTAGTTCTTTACTTCTTTCTTCTTTTATTTTTTGCCTAACAACGTTTGAAGTAAACCAAAAATATATTTTACTCGAAACTTCAACGATGCCTTTGTATTTTATTTTGGAAACTTATCTTTGCCTCCATGTTTGCCTCTAATCAAATAATTAATTTGCGAGATCTTTGCACGTTGCATGTGACTCAGAAGAAGAACTAAAGCATGTGATTCGGACCGCGTGATACTAACTGGATCCATAGACTATCTATAAACAAACTGTTATGTATCGATAAGTTCATACACCAAAATGAATAAATTTTATCACTTTAATTAATATTTTAATTTTATATAGAAATAATTTATGCGTTTCGTCCTTAATTATTTGAATTGAAATCTTTAAATATCGTAATCATTATTCGTAGTGAGAGCCAAAAGCCCAACCAAAGCAAGCACCTTTCTCCGTTGAGTAGAATGTAAAATACTTGTACAAATACATGCTTCCCTCCTATCAAGTTCGAATAAATATTTTTAAAATGTGACATTGACTTATCGATGCGCGACTTCGAATGATTTAATTTTTCAAATAGGTATGTCGCAACTTTATGTCTGTATTCGATGAACGACGCCCAATCGACAGCTGTACGTCTCTGTCTTACGAGTTCACTGCTGGCTTAATTTAACCCATCTCTCTCACTCATCATTGCTGATTAATTATTAACTGCCTGAGAGTGAGAACCAAGAGGCAACTGGATCGAGGCGAGGCGACTCAAAGTATGTCGTCGCGGCCGTCGCGGGTATCTGCGGCTCACCGATTGCAGTCGAATAACATAAAGCATACATAGTCGACTGTAGACTAGTCTAACGACTCGCGGAGTCGAATGATTATTGTAGTATTCATAGTCGCGAATCGCTAGATCGCTACATTGACTTGACATCACTAAAATCACAATCATCATTGATTTAGCTTGCTACATAATATATTAATCTGTGGCCTGTGCATTGATTGATTTGATTGACAAATTAAACGTTCTACTCTAAGAATTAAACAAATTTCTTTCTATACTGCTACTTTTATTAAAATGTTTCTATGATAATAATATATTTGTGCAGATTTCGTGCCAAGTGCAAAGTTTTTACCTACGCTTTACTTTATGAGTTATGAAGAATTACATCTATCGTTCAGGCTGATTGGCTGACAATTATTCGTTGTTTAATTTAGAAGTAACAATGCCGTCGGTAACATCTACAACGGCGGAGGAACAAAATGACGCTGATCAGAAAATGTGGAATGCTCTCAAACGGTACATAATACGAGAAAGACAGAGGAAAAAAGAAGGTCGGTAATTACTATTTACACCCATTTGTATGTGTTATCACGTGTAGGGTATTGGTGGCGGTGTTCTACTTGAAAAATGAGTCAATGTAATCTTATAATGTCAACCCCGATTTGTTGTCAATTTATAACTAGATGGCTTTAGTAAAAACAATGTTCGTATTATAGTATAGTATGAAATTAAGGAAGCATTGTATTTCAAAACTTCTATATTTACAACATTTTCATACCTGTACCTATTGCCCTAATGCTTTTTATTAGAAAAAGATAAAAATTATACAACTACTAAAACAATCTTACTTCTCTTAGCACTAAGGAATTTTTATATTTTACTGTTTTTGACTTAACAGTACATATATTATACATATATTGCATTATAGTATTATCTTAAAGCCTGTTATTCTTGTTGATGCTTATGTATAATATGTAAAAAAATTCAGTTTTAATTATTTTGTTAAATGGATATTTCAGAGTATGAAGCTGAAGTGGAAGAAGAGAGGTTACGGAAAGAAAGGGAGGCGAGGGAAAGGCAGGATGTCATGACTCTTGGTAAGTTGCAGTTACAACACACTTGCTATATCATTGCTTAGTTAACGATACAGTGCAAGTTGAAAATTGGCCATTATAATGTTTTTTACTTAAAGAATCTATTCAACAAAGTATAAAATGTTACATGACCAATTTTTAATTTGCATGGTATTGTTAGCTAAGCAACAATATTATGTTTATGCAAACTAATATTTGTTTGTAACATACAGTTAGTCTATTGTATGGTAGCCTTTTCTGATAGCTGATACAGTGTTAACCCTTGTAAAATGTTGTTAATCCACATGACATAAAATTTACAGAAGAAACAAAAGAACAGATTGAACAACTGGAACAGAAACTAAAGCACTTAGAGAAAGAGAAGCAGCAGTTGTTCATGCAGCTGAAGAAGGTGCTTAATGAGGACGAGATCAGGAAGCGACAACAACAGAAGGAAACCAAGTGAGTGTGGGAATCAATGGTCTTCTTTAATTTTTTTCTCTTTACCATAGTTGTTGATTGCCTTGTCGGACACAATATGTGTAATTTGATTAAGGGCCAGTTACACTAGTGTCAGATAAGTTTATGATAGTTTATTTGTAAGATATGTATGAGGCTGTCTTTCTCTTTTAACATTGACTAAAGAGACTGCATCTAAAATGTCTAGAAGACAAATTATCAGGAACTTAAATGACAGTGTTAACTTGTCCTTGATGTGACTCGGCCTTGTGACAAAAATGCTTTAAGAATTAGTTAATATGCTGTTACAGTATTTATTTAGAACACATGCATGTGTGCATAGTTTTAGAAAATAGGTGTTCATTTATTAACCGCTCAAAGCCGAACCGGCACTCGCGTGCCGCTTAACAATAGATTTTCTATTGTGTCTGGTTTTCCAGGGCTAGAAGGATTAAAATATTTAAATGTTCATTTATTAAGATAAGGAACCAAATTGAAACTAAAATCATTGTGGTTTTACTTCAGGGTATAATAAATGTATTATTCAGTAAAGTAATGTTTTTTTAAATAACAGTTTTTACAACCCAATGAAATGTTATTAATATTTTTTCAGTGAAATGCAACCAATGAAGATGCCGATGGGCAACATTCAGATCCCAATGTTCCCGATGCAGACTTCAACAGGACAAGGCGAGCCGCCGCCCTCCCAGGGCCGACCGCCTCCTCTTTCTTCACATATTCTGAACAAGGTATGATAAAAGCGCTTCTAGGTCTCCCTTCCTGGACTGTGCTATGAAAAAAAGAAGTACCCTGAAATAAAAAGCAAATATGTCGATGAATGTGGAAGCAGCGAAAGTTGTGAGCCATGATTGTAGCAAATGGAAGGATACATATTATCCCTTATTAACGTTTGCGACTGCGGTGCCTCCCCTCAAACAATGGCCCACCTCTTGTGTTGCCCCGCGTGCCCTGATACTTGCACAAGAGAAGAGTTGTTGCGCGCTGACCAAAACGCTGTTCGGGTTGCTGAATTCTGGGCCAATAAAATTTAGCCATCGACCCGATAAGAAGAAGATTATCCCTGCCTACATACAGCATGAAAAAAGTTGTAACCATAATTATGTATGTAAGTTTGATTTTTACAAGTCATAGCATTATACATAATATTATAATTTATGAAGTATTATTAGGTGATTTATTGAATTGGAGGGATAATAATTTACAAACATGCCTTGCGGTAGACCGAAATAAAAAAATAAACTGCTGTTACAAAACAGTTCATGCTAAGTCTTTAGAGCCAACAGTATTGCACATTTTATAATTATTATGGCAAGAGTGTTGGTTTTAAGATCTTAGTCCTGCATATAGTAGATTCGACCTTATGCTTATTAAAATAAGGTATTGTACACAGAGATCTATTGGACTAGAGCCCGCCAGTGTAGCTACTTCGCGTGCCCAGCTACAGTCCATCGTACTGAATGTGCCGATTCTTAGCTTTAGTCCCGCGCGACCGTTCCCCTTGTTAGACGTCAGACGAAATAGCAAAAAATGACGATTTGTGCTATTTTAAGCTGCAAAAACAATACCAAAAAGATAACTCCACAAAACAAAGATGTTTCCTTTCATCGGTAAGTCATTTTGTTATCTGAATACGCGTAATTTATTTTAAAATGAATTATTTATCAATTTTGAGAAAACAATTATGTAAATAATGCTTAAGCCGCGTGAATCGCAATTTCGTAATACATTGCGTATTTTATACTGGCCTTCCAATTGTATTGCGTGCTTTATAAGCAATGAATATCAAACAAGGCGGTACTTTCGCATATCGTTTAAGTTTCGTGGCACAGGCGTTTTTAGTCAAATACAGCGATTAGTGATGTTCGTTCTATGCAACATACACATAATGTATTAAAATCGATTAAAGGTACCTAGTCGATTTTGGAAGCAGGAATGTTAATAGGCTATTTGACAATGTGAAAAATAAAATCAAGCATAAAGTGACAATTAGGTTACAACCGGCGTATAAATTAAGAAGAGTTTAAAAATGGATATTTATTAACATTAGTTAAAAATAATAATTTATTTATTTATAAATTAGTAAATAAAAATCACGTCACGTGCCTCACGTCCTCGTTTACCTCCTTGCGCCTACTTGTGATTTTATGCTTTCGTATCTGTTTTAATAGCATTTTCCTATTTATCCATTGTTATTGTGATTTATTTGCAAAATTACACAAATTCGGTGAAGTACTTTTACTATGGAAAACGATTTCGTAAAAGCAAACAGCAGAAACCTGCCCCAAGTAGACGAAATCATGGTCGGCTTATTTTTCGAAAATAATTCCGATAAAAAATGTGAAAACAACAAAATAAGTATAATAATCACTTTAGTGGTAACTTATACATCATAACAGAACTAACAGACGTTCATCTATCCCCCCCCGGCCGGTACCGCCGCAACCGCTATGTCCCTGCATTTTAAATCTGTAATATCTTCGAAAATATTCATTTACATTACATGATGTAAAGGGCCATATTGATCTATATTACATGCACAATTTATTTAAGGTACTTTATTGGATAAGGATTAATACTGTATTGCTTAAAATCACTTTTTCGTAAATAAGCTATTATTTTATCGTAATAAGTAAAGGAAAATGATTGTGGGGTATCCCTAAGAGATAGACATATACCATCGCGGACTTTTTTGTAAAACTTTTTAAGGTGTACAATATTGTAGTACATTATTTTGATCTATCTCGTAGGGTTTAGCCAGCGTTTGCAATGTAAGCGCAAAAAATGTGTTAATTTACGACCTCACATAAGAAACCTCTAAAATTATCAGTGTTTCTCTACTATATTATGCATGTTTTATACATATAAACTTTCCTCTTGATCACTCTATCCATTAAAAAAAACCGCATCAAAATCCGTAGCGTAGTTTTAAAGATCTAAGCATACATAGGGACAGACAGACAGGAAGCGACTTTGTGTTTTATAATATGTAGTGATTTTTATAATCGAATCGAGAATCGAGACGAAGTGGGCGTGTCCCTACTTCTCATCACTAAATCGCGCTCGTTACGTCACAGTAGGTACAAAAAATATGGCACGGTCGGTTCTCATACAAATTGACGTACTTACGGGCTCTAGTCCAATAGATCTCTGTGGTATTGTACAGCAAACGATCGTGCGGCCGATACAAGCAGGCGTGAAGCGCCCGCGCAGCCCGTCGCCCACATACGCGCTATACACGCAGCACCGACTCCCGCCGCAAAACATGAAACATCAGCCCGTCTACTCTGACCACAGTGAGTTAAACACCTATAATTCACAATAGCCACGCGAAAGTGAACTTTATTGAGTTAATATCAATATCGATTAAAATAATGCTGCAATACAACACAAAAAAATTATATTGTGTTGTAAAACTGCAGCTTAGCTACATAGCAAACAGCTTTTTCAAATTGAAATCTCCAATATAAAACTTGCAACCAATTCTTTGCCTGCCATGCCCAATTTATTGCAGGTCACTTTTTGTCTTAAGATTTTGACAAATCTGTATTTAAATATTTAAAACTGTGTGTTACATTAATTAATGTGATATATTTATGTGATGATGTTTTGCAGAGGTAGAAGACGGCCGGATGGGCCGCTTGGCTCGCGCCGTGCTCTGGAACAGTGAGTGTCAATCATGCTAGGTTTCGCCACTGACGCTTAACAACTCTTCCATCTCACTTACACACCTATTCCTCTCTTTTATGTTTTTTTTCATGCGAGGCGTCGCCACTGTCGCTTTACACCTCTCCCACCTCACTTACAAACCTATTTCTCTCTCTTTTATGTTTCTTTTCATGTAAGGCGTCACCACTGTCGCTTAACACCTCTCTCATCTCACTTACACACCTATTCCTCTCTCTTTTATGTTTCTTTTCGTTCGAGGCATCACGACTGTCTCTTAACACTTCTCCCATCTTAGTCTTACTTACACACATATTCCTCTTATTTTTATGTTTCTTTAGTGTTTGGTTTTTTCTTTCGTATTAACGCATGTTTTTTTTTAATAATGGTAATTTTGTTCTATTAAAAGAGATCTATTTTACATGATATTTAGTTTATACATTTATAAACTTATGCTTATGTCGTTTTGTCATTGTCTGTAAAAATATTGTGCTGTTTCTGCTGGCTGGTTTACTAGGCGAATGTGACTTTTATAATAGGGCTCAAGTTTCTTTTTGTCCAAAGTTCCACTTAATTGTTTTAATTTTTTTTTGTCTTTTCATGAGTAAAGTAGGTAAAGCTACAATCATTTCAAAATTTATTAATATATTTTAATAGCTGACGTGATCATGTCTCATAAGTACTCTTTGAACAATGGTCGTTCTAAAACTTTACCCATAATTTTGACCTTTTGGCAAAACAATTTAAATGACAAATATAAATTAATACATAGTTATTATATTTCTTAATAATTTAACTTTAACATTTCTTACGTGTTTCGCTGAGCAAATTATTTGGGAATCTAATTGCAATAAACTAATTGTTTGATCAACAAGTGTGGCTCACATATCAATATGTCTTTAGAACCGTCACAATACGGGTCGAACGTGGGCGGGTCGTCAGTTTCATCGGGAGCGTACTACGCCATGCCGTCATCTGGAGTGGGCGGAGTTTCCGGAGTGGGCGGGGTCGGTGGCGTAGTGGGCGTGGTGGGCGAAAGGCCTCCGCCATTACTGTACCCGCATCACGCGCATACTCCGCACACGCCGCATACTCCGCACCATGCAAACTTGATGTACGCTCCGGCTCCGCAGACGTCTCATATGTACTTGGACATGTTGAAGAATAGGGATTCGCAACAACATCAGGAGCCTAAGAAGGAACAGGTATGTCCATATATGTGTAGACTGGTTTTCACAGTTAGATACATCAATTTTATTATTGTTGATATTAATAACACGTACAATCAAAACTAGCATACTTTTCGCGAATTCGCATAATTCGATCAAATTTTATGTGTCTAGCTAGCTAGACAGCTAGAATTTTAATTAGATAAGAAATCGTTAGTTGAAAATTACACGTACCACGTTTCGCTCCATTTAACCAGCGTAATACGGTTCGAAACTCGACCACATCGAACAACGACCGCTTCATACTGATATGTTTGAACAGCCACCGCAAGTGCTAATCGGGCTGAGCGAGGCGCACCACCCGTCGGTGAGCAGCGGCGTCAACTACGCGCAGCCGCCGCCCGTCAGCCGGCACATCAACATACATCCCCCGCAACAGCACGCCACTATGCAGGTATAATAGATTACTTCCTGTGGAATGATATAACTCTTGGTGTAAGACCAGAGGTCTTCGTGTCTTCTTAGTTAAATAAGAATAAAGGAAATTAAAGATCTCTAACTTTATACACTTTTGTATATGGTTTATTTGATTTTGTATACACTGTACAGGCTCAGTCAGGTCCAGTAGATGAACCAACATTGCAAATAAAACTCTATACAATGGACTTTAAGGTGAAAATTGGTTGTAGGAATTTAACAGATTCGGGTAGGTTGATGTGGTGGTGGAAACTTAGGTTTGGCCAAATCAATTTTTATTTAAGTTGGCTCAATCAACTTGAATCGAAAATAAATCGACCGCACCATTTCAGAACACGAAACCGGGCAGCATCACGCAAGGGTACCCAGTCCAGCAGGGCAACCCGAACGTCCAGAACCCGAACATATATCCAAACCGTCACCGATATTAGCTAGTGATCATCCGCCGGCACCCGGCGCCCTCCTAGCGCTGGCCGCGCCGCCCCGCCGCGCGCTGGCACCCGCGGCACCCGCCGCCAAGGCACCCAGGGCACCCGCGGCACCCGCCGCCACGGCACCCAGCGCACCCGCCCCACCCGCGGCGGTAGGCGGCCGGCCTCGCAGCACAGGGAACACACCGGACAGTGAACCGAACCGCGCTAGGTGGCGCCACTTGCGATCTACGCGACATTCAACAACTGACAGACGAAGCACGTCAATGAAACATGGTTGCGTTTTGAGAATCAGTACACAGACCATTCCATACTAAAAAAAGAAACAGTATACATACTGTTCCATACTAAAATAGTTATTTATGTGACTGCTGCA
Organism: Mecyna flavalis; assembly: GCA_949319885.1. Lineage (NCBI taxonomy): Eukaryota > Metazoa > Arthropoda > Insecta > Lepidoptera > Crambidae > Mecyna > Mecyna flavalis. The sequence continues at coordinate 15,348,347 of OX439430.1, forward strand.
TAATGAGGGTCATTAAAATACGAATGTGGTTTTATGAAACGAACGTAGTGAGTTTCATAAAAGAATCACATGAGTATTTTAATGACTAATTATGTACAGTCACATACATAACTTTATCTTCATTCATACGATAATATGTCTATTTTATAGTCAGGATCGATGAGCAAACGCCCTAGTTACCAACTTAATCTGTATGTAAAAGTTAGTACTGTCATAATGACTGACGTTTTGTAGTTTTTAAAATCCATAAACAATCTAGACTCGAGTTGATTTCGATTCTCAAATCGATTGTTATAATTTCAGCATCGAATTAAATGTATAGGAATGGAACATAAAATTACTAATCGACTAATTCGATAATCGAAAAAACCTATTAATTTTTACTTTTAAAGAAGACGTTCGAAATTTGAACGTAATTAAAGTATCGGTTACCGACACTAAAATGTAAACATTTCAATGCAGCCACAGATACTTATATCTAAATGTAGGGCGTTTGCTCATCGCTCCTGAATATAAAATAGACATATTATGGTATGGATGTAGATAAACGCCCTTTATGAAACAGTGCATACCTGTACCGAATAAAAAAGCAAATCCCCATAAGTGTGCTGCGTTTTGTTATTTCGACACAGAAATTGTTGTAATTCAAAAGTGGCGCTACCTTTGTCGCGGAAGAAAAGTTGATTGCAAAGATATGATTATATTTCGACAGGAATGGAAAAGTCTTATAAAAGTTATAACCGAAAATTGGAGGGATATGGAGATACATTTCATCATAGAATCAGACACATCAAAATCGACCAAGTCCAACTTCATCGCATACAATCACTACAGTGGTTAATCTCCATAAGTACGATGTCATTCACCTCATGGTATGTTTGTTATGAATTGCAATAGTAAGTGAGAATCGTTCTGTGAATAAAGTGTTTAGTTCTGAGTGCAGACAGTGTAACAGACCCAACAGTGCTATACAGACTGTGAAATAGATATAGATGGAACAAATTGTACAAGTTTCCCATATATAACAATATTAACAATGTATCAATGCATGAAGAAATTGGGGTATATTGAAGATGCGTCTTTAATGCCCAATATTTCAACAAGTCAGATTATTCTAAATGCGTAAGCAATATGGTTTTAATAATGAAGCCATGAGGCACAAGACCTTACCTTAGCCTTACGTCAATTGAGATTACAAACTAAGTATGAACATGTTTCCGTTTTAAAAATAATGCATGCTAATGGGTTGCGTCTTCAATATAAATTAATGAGAGAAATGTAAAACGATAAAATGTATATTTTGTGTAGAGAATCAATCAGAAAATAGAATATTAATATTAAATAAATGTCATTTTTTTCCTGTACTATTTTCATGTGTTGTCTTATATTCTGTATAAACTTGTAACATAACAAAATATATTCTGCATACATAGTCTTTATATCAATATTCGGTAAACTAAATATTTATGCACACATGCTAAGACGCATCACTTTATTATACGGGCGCGTATCAACACAAAAGATATAATTACTATTTGAAGATTTTTTTAACATGTATATAATGTATAACGTCACGTAGTTAACATACAAAATTATAATAAGAAACTAAAAATGCTTTTTCATTATAATACTATTATATCCAATAAATACATAACTTCATGGAAGTGCTTGATAGAATAGAATTCTATATGTAGTGATCGCACTTTAGAAAGAGTTCAGTGATGACTTTACAAAGTAGCAGTTGCAGTAGTTTACAAAATGACGATTACAGGTGCCAAGTGATGCCCTATTTCGTAAAAAATCGTATCATAGCATAATATAAATACAAAGATTAAGAACATTATTATGTACTTACGATTCTCATTTTTTTTGTTTAATGAGTGCGCTACTTTGCAGCTGCGATCACCTGAAACAATTTGCAAAACTTCGACCATAAAAGTTTTTTTAATGTTTGGTATACGTGCCGGCAAACTTCTTGACCATCGGTCGACGGAGTGGGGGACAGTTCCCGCATGTGCACTTGCGCATGACCAATAGCGCGCAGGCATCTCAAAATTCGTGTTTTGCGCAATCCCCACCCGATTTCAACCAGTTTGCCGGGACCTGTAACTGAGCGATCACACAGATTAGTAATGAAACAAAAACCTTTTCATATATCATATACATATTAAGGTGAGTATAGACTACAACATTTCCTCGCGAGCGTTTCCATGTAATGTAACGTTCGTGAAAATGCTCGGCGTTGTGTTACGGGTAAATGCTTACAGCGGGTGAGCATTTACCCGTAACATTTCGTTGTACCAGCGTTCATTCTTCTTTATAATGTTCGTTCGCTCGTGCAAAGGCTCGACACCAATATGCTCGTTGGTTTTTAAAAAAGGCTGTAACAAAATGGCGAATGCTCGATGTTCTGATTCAAGTAAATGCTGTAGTCTATACTCACCTTTAGGTAGATATTTTTGACTCTGTGGGAAATTGCTTCCGTTTATAATTTGTTGAGGGTACTTGTTTATGTTTTGTTTAAGATTTATAGATTTTTATAGTGACACCGTTATATTCTGTGACCTGAACTCCTATCCTTCCTTAATAAAGCGATAAAACAAATATGAAATAAATTAATTGAAAATCATTAATTCTTTTACTTTCTCCATCGAACGTCATTGCTTTCTCCCGTAATAAACTAAGTCTGGAGGTCGGTGGTGTTAGGCACCCCAGAATCCCCAGATCCTCTCAAAGTAGGTACGTAAAGCCGTTAGTACTTCGACGGATCTCTTTTCGGTCAAATAAGACTGCTGTCCTGTCCTACGAGTACACGAAAGTGCATTATGTATGTACGGTCAACAGCACATCACGGTAAACACTTGCAGTTTGATAATAGCACTGATGCCCCCGACATAAGAGTGGTACAAAGTCCAAAGTGTATAGTCTGACGTGCTTTTGACTGTACTTGCGAGCGTAGTTAGTTGATTAACAATATTAGCCGTAGCAAGAATTCGGTTAGGAGTTTAGGACATATTATGCGTTAGTTACTTATTTATGAACAAATTACAAAAAGCCGGTATGGACTGCGGTTTCTTCGTTTTCACATGTAAGCAGTTTTACGTGTTCTCATTAGAAATGCTGTTTCTCCATAATTTAATTAAGTACACCATGAATCCTATTACGAAGAACATGCAAAGAGCAATTAATTTTTTACCTTTCTTTTAATATTATAAAATAAGCTGTAGGTAAAAGGAAAACAGTTGAAAGCTATAGGTAAGTATAATAATATCTATGGTAGAAACGTGGGCCGGCTTGAATGAAAGGAGGGTGTGTAGGGAGGGAGTAAATAGCGCTTCCATGAAATTTTATTAAATTGGGACTCCGTGGAAAAATCCCTCATGAAAGGAAATATGAAATTCTTGTGTTGCTGAGGTTTATTGTCGGCTGTGTACATATTTTATAGATTAGATTTGATAGAAAAGATCTGTTTGATATTTATTCTAAGAAGTAAGAAGACAATGTATTGGAGTAAGTATGTACCAACGAGCCTTTGCATTGTAGACTTTATAATGTTTTTTTAGTTTATAATTTTGCCGAAACATCATCATATCTAAGTATCAACTAGAAGAAAAAATAAGTACCTAATTACTGAATAACGTCATGTTCTCCATTCTTAAATGTTCCTCATAGAGGGCCTAGTGATCCGAAAGCTTGGTCAGCTCAATAAAACCTTGCTTTAAGGATAACAAAAAAGAAAACGCGTTCGTTAATTAGTGTATTGCGTTGCCTACTCCTCATCCTAGATTGTCCTAGATAAACAGAAGCGAGGTGAAGCCTAGGGAGAATGTTGACCTGGAAGTAGGTCGGTGCACCGGCGATCGATGCGCGTTGCAAGTTTATGTAATGTTCTCGAAGGTTCACTACAGATCTAAGTAAGTGGACTTTCTAATTTGATTCCGATGAAGCATAATTGAAAGTGTTCAAGTTTTTCCTCAATCTCCGGGTAGTATTGACCTTCTCTTAACGTAGGTGCTAGGAAATTACACAGAAATGCAGCTAGTAGGTACCTATTTTTTGATGAAATATGCTTAAATAAATACTTAGTTGAAGATTATACGATATCTGATTTGTCGAGTCAATAAAACCTTGAGGTGTTCGGTCAGACATAAAATCGCTCAAACTTTATTGCAATAGATACAGTTACCTACGAACAAATATTTTCTATGATAGATATAAAAATAATTAATCGTAGAATTTTGGTTTATGCTTTAAAGCCTAGATCCCAAGATGGCTACTGGCTAGTCTTGGATTCTTTAAACACAGCAGTATAGTCTTATGTCATAATAAAAAAGAATCGCTGTAATGCGCTCAAACTTTATAAAATACTAGCCTTCCGCCTGCGGTTTAATTTCTTTTTTTAAATATCCCCCCCCCCTTCCCCTCACATATCCGGGGATAGCGTAGCTTTCCAACAGTGAAAGAATTATCGGTTTGTCCACTTGTCCCTACCAGTGTCTCCACTCAAATCGGTTCAGTAGTTTCGGAACCTATTCAATACAAACAATCAAATCTTTCCTCTTTATAATAGTAGTGCAAAGCTGGTGGGGTTTCTTCAGTCTAACAATATCATAAAGTATTAAGTATTTTAAAATATGTGTAGATTTTAGATGTTATCATAGCAAAATTAGCAAATAATGTATGAGCTCACCGTGAATAAATAAATAATAAATAAATAAATATCTCTGGACATTATTCACACAGCGCCATCTAGCCCCAAACTAAGCATACGCTTGTGCTATAGGTGCTAGACAACGGATAAACATTACTTATATACTTTTTTTTTGTAAATACATACATAATATACATAGAAACACCCAGACCGATACAAACAGACATGTTCATGCACACAAATGTTTGTACCGTGCGGGGATCGAACCCGCGACCTCTGGTGTAATAGCCGACTTCTCGACCATTACACCAAATGGCTCGTCAATAAGATCTAATTGAATCCAGGCAGCGTGGGTTTCGCATTGAATTTATTATGTATGACATAGAATTGGCTTTGCCGTTTTCGGGTCATATCTAAGGATGGCTGTTTATATAAAAATGTAATATTATAATATCTAAGGTGAATCACCTTTTGCCGTGAAGAATCCAAGCAGCTAATACTCCACTGTGACAGAACTGACAGATATCTTATTCTATTCTTATGCTTTATTATTCTGTGAAAATATATAAGCCCAGGGTATCTGGGTTTATTCACCGATTTAATGCGGCAATTAAAACCGCAACATTATTTATCTTTCCTGTTGTTCCAAATGTATATGGATTGCGGCGATATAATTTTATCTTCTGGTGAACCTAGAGCTCGTCTGCCCTCTATTATAGGTATGTAAATAATAGCACTGAAACGTCGAGCATAAATTTGGCGCTACCGAAAGCTATCTTTCGGGAATTGAACCCACGGCCACAACTTTATCGATGCAGGGTTACAACCAAATGCGCCATGGAGCAAGTAAAAGATACCTAACGTTGAAGATACCTGAAGTTATGCAGGAATTTCGTCGAGTACTTTTCCAAATCCACAATATAATTAGAACCTAACATCACACACACAATCTGTTCATTTGTGGTAGATATGTTCGTGGTATGTGAGAGGGTGGTACTTCCCCGGGCAAGCCGGCCCATTCGTACTGTAAAACAGCATGGCTCTACCACTACAAACTAAGTAAGTTCAACGTTCGCTTTGTTTAACATAAAGAGGTCACCGTATATATCCAACATCTAATCAAAATAAACTTACTCCATCTCTTAAGATAACTTCATAATTGAAAGTGATGTCATCGGAACGAAGTAAGTTATACTATATGTAGTAGTTAGAATCTAGCTTTCAGGCTCTTTATCCTGACTTTCCAGGCAAGATTCGCACGTAAATCTTTCAGCCCTTATTGCCAAGCCATACAGTTTAAAATGGCATAATGTAAATGCAGATATCGGTGTGTTTGATTACTCTGAAACTCTAGTAGTGGCATAGAATATGATACAGAAGGTTGAATGTGGTTTAGGATTTTGTTTGGAATTTTCTAACAGATTTTCTGATCTAACTGGCCGCAATAGCGAATTACGATTCAAAATATTATCCTCTCGATGTTACGAAAAGGTGTTTTAGAAGGACTCCAGTACCTATGTTTCCATCTAGTTTTGTGTCTTTTTTAGGCTTAAGAAAATTAGGCTTTACACGACTTAATTTACCAAGAGGCAGCATGCCCAGTCAATATCATTTAGGTGAAACGTAAAGAGCATTATTTGATGAATATTTATATAATTTAAATAAATAGCATAATATGTAACTTTGTGTTCGAATACTAGCACAAATTCTTCTATATTTAGCGTAAGGTAACCCTTCTGCGCATCCTTGTTTTGTGGCAGTTGTGAATAGAACGCACGCGCGAACCTATCGACTGATCCCCCCATCCCCCCTCCCCGCTGAAACCTGAATGTAGTGCTTGCAGGACTCGCAAGGATAGATATGGAGACGCTACGTCGGAATTTCTCATTTCACGTACCCTGTCATGTAGGGAATCATATTATTATTGTTAGGGACGAGTTAGCTGCCTCTTAGTTTATTTTGTAACAACTACCTACTTAAATTTCTTGACTGTTTTTCTCTACGTATAAGTATTTATGAGTTACTTAAATATTTATGAACTTTTTCGTCAGTATTGGCTAGTTCAATGTAACGATAAGTGGGTATTAAATATTAATTAGGTACTTATCTACTTTCAAACTTCGGTGAAGGCCAATTTTTATCTCGGATTTTCAGGGTTAAAATATCCTTTTTCATTGGAAAGTTTCGTTTATTTTGTATAGTTACAATAGAAGGCATTAAAGTCATCAGATTTTTCATACCCGTGAAATAATTTCTTTCAAGATCAGGAAAGAGTGCCTGATATGGATTTTTACTTTTATGCAATGTACTATGTAGATCATCAGTTACATGAGATACCTACCTATTGTTTCTTTTGCATTGAGCCTTGGGCAGCTGAATTACCAAAAAAAAGGGTTAATATTTGAACATGTAATTGTTGTAGGTAACAAGTATCAGTAATTTCTTACGGGTTTTATTTATATAATAGGTATTTACATTGAATTATTCAATCAAAAGAAATTTTACTCGTTGTTGTCGTTGCGTTGCGAGGGACCACCTTATCTGCGTTGTGAAAAATCTTCAAAGGACCAGTCAACAACAACAGGGATGAGATTATTTCACAACGACTAATCCTGTGACTCATTCTTACCTAACTATAACCAAAAGTGTTTGTGTCATACTTTTAAAATACCAAATGGACTGAGGCTATTTCGATCACGTACGCGTATTGTAAATGTAAAGCACTACCTACTTTTTACGTTTGATTTTCGTTACTTCGATACTTATCTGTTTTAGCTCAACAATTCTAGCAACTTTAAAAGTTCTTGGGTTCGAAACGAGTTGGAATGTAACTTAGAAAGAGGTTTACCTTTCTTCCCCATGATAATATATTATACATTACTACTTTTATTAGCATTTTATTAGCACAGGATTGACCTCCTCTACAGTTTTATTATATAAATAATATTACTGGTTCCCTGTTACACATTGACGGTACAAAGTAATAGCTATTACGACTAGTTCGATATCGACTGCTGATAGCAGCCTAGCAGCGTATTAACGTACAAGCCATTAGGGCGACAAGCAACCATTAGCGACATTCGGTACACAACCGTTTTCATATACGAATAATAATACGGAAATGAGTGAGGGAAAGAATTCATAGTACATTATTCATGAGGTAAAGGATTGTGGAAGTGCTTAATTATAATTTGTTATGGATTTATACTAAGCGGATGTAGGTATGTTGGAATCGGTGGAACGAAAAATTAGTGTAAAATCGCCTCGCGTACCTACCTAAACATCATTTTAATTAGGCAGCCTTTAAGTCGACAATGATTTTACCATACGAGAAGCGAAAAAAATTACATTTTTTATTTATATTAGATTTACCTATAGCTATTATTACAGGTTTGTGTGAAGCAATGAGGCATTATTTTTTGGTTTGGAGACGACCTGTTCTAAAATTATGCTTTTAAAAGAGGCTTGTTCTAATTTGAAACTACATTTATTAGTGGATCAATAACAACAAATATAAATCTACAAACCCATCAAAAAGTTGCACTTATATCAATCGCTATATTAATGTCCTCCTAGCGGAGTTTTCTTCTCATCTTTTACGATCAACCAACTACGCAGGATATAATTATTATAGTGCACAAGTGCGTGCGCAAGCACAAGTGCACTCGGCTCGATTTCACGCGGGTTCGAAAAATCGTGTTTTTGAAAAACTGTCGTGTTTTTACTGACTGATGGCCTAAAACGGTTTCTTTTGTGAAATTATACACCCCTAATGATAAATTCCGGAGGGGTTAGTGCTCAAAGTAGGAAAAAAACAACATTGGTGTTACACGAATGAGTTGGGTGATTACACTAATGAAAATCTATTAAACACGAATGTTGTTAAAATTACTCTAATTATGTCTTGATTAAATTATAAAAAATGTGTAACATTTAAATCTAATCTAATTTAAGAGCATCGCTCTTGTCGGTCGGTCGGAACATTTGAATGAGTGATTAAAATAAGAAGACCCGGATCTAAGCAGTAGTATTTATACTTAACTATTTTTTAACACAAAAACATATTCTTTAATTCTCAATAATGTGAAAATATCCTCAAATTACTGACCAAATAGCCATCAACTCAATTCTCTGTATGATAATGGAGCGCATAATTAATAACCGCTAGCTTGCTTATTAAGGTAACGATCTCCTAGTGATTCTCAATTCGTGTTGGATAAGTAGGTCTACAAGGGACCTTCTTGTTTACGCAACGCATTTATGAAGCGAGACCACGGTAAGGCCATTGCTGTCCGTGGACATATCAAAGGCGTTAAATAAATCCGGCACTGAGCCCTTATTAGCAAACCTCCTTCCTATGGGACCCCCGCTCCAGTTTATGTTTAAATCAAAGATTTTCTGACTGGACGTCGCATCAGAATAGTTGTTGAGTTCACGTCCGATTTAAGTACCTACTTGAAATAAATAAATCAATTGTCTCAGGCTGGGTAGATGTCAATTAGGTCAGCTTTAACCATCAAAACACAGACATTATTTTCATCATTTCACAGAAGATATTTTCCACCAAAAGGAGTACTTTTGAGCTAACTACCACTTTTCGTGGTATATTTGTCCATCTGGCTGGCTTCAGGTCCTTGGTATGAAAGTATCTTTATAGAATCTGTAACAACAAATATGCTTCTAAAAAGCTCGGCAAACTGTTCAGGGTCCTAAACCTTTCAGAACTTAAGTCCGTTAGTGCTTAGAGTATTGCTGCAATCTTTGAGGTGGTTTTCTCGACGCAAGCTGGCTGCCTTGGACTCTATTGAGCAGAGTGTAAAGAGGCTTATCGGCGAAGATGCTTTGTTTAAGAGCTTGCAGAGTCTCGATCATCGTGGAAATATTGCTTGCCCCTCTATCTTTTACAGTCTCCTCTTTGATGAATGTGCTTCTCAGCTGCATGATATAATTCTACCAGCTACAATACATTACCGAACGACTAGCCCCGGATCCCATCTTTAAGACTTCGGTGCTCTGTCGAATCATCTCATTTCAGATTCGATCCCTCAGAAAAACGCCAAGCCTAGCGCTCTCCATAGCCCGCTGAGCGACTTTAAACTAGTGGACCAGCCGTGCCGTAAGTGTCCACGTTTCTGCTCCGTATGTCATGAGACGCAGGTGTTATGCATCGTTTTCATGTCAAATTAAAGTACCCACGAGAAACAATTTCATTCGTGTAAATTTGTATTTCATTAGTGTTACTTTAAAAATCGACACGAATGAAGCGACACAAATGATATTTTGACCGAAATCCTAAAGTTTTGTTTGGGGAATTTTTTCAAACGCCAACAGAAAGTATATCGAAACATGCGTGTTTATGTGTCTAACCATCAGGCAATGAATTGAATTTTTAGCTAAAATACTTTTAATATAGTAATAATAAACACGAATGAATTTTTTTTTGTCTAAACACTGAAATCAAAACTAATGTTGATATCCTAGCAAAATGAAGCGCGTGGCGCGTACCGTCACCTAGGTGTCTTCGAGTGCGACTGATGCTGTACTAGGTTGTATGGAAGGTTCCACAGAAAACCAACAGGATGTTTGTAAATGGACAGTTATGTATGGTCTACACTAATGAGTGAAAAAAACGGGGTCGCACATTCAAGCCCCGGGAAATTATATTTCTAGATTGTGCTTATTAAAACTACAGATGCTGTCTGACTATACGTTTATCAAAGTGTTAGGGGAAAACAAAAAACTAAGATTTCCCTGAGGAATTAATTTAAAAAAAATATGTTTTGATGAACAACCCGAAATGGAACCACGTACCACAAATGAAAATATGGACTTTTTTGCAATATTGTATGAAATGTTTAACAGATAATGTAATATTACTGCTTGCGTCATATAAATAATTAGCCTAAGTACATAATGAAACAAAAACATGGCAATTCAATGGCATATTCTTGAAGTTATTTCACGGAACGTGTTTTTCGAACCCGCGTGAAAACGAGCCACTCCCTATTCCCTCACTTTCGTGACATGGTGGGACAGCAGTCTTCGGTCGAAGAGAGATCAGGCGCAGGACCAACGGCTTAACAAGCCTTCCGAAGCACGGAATCATCATTATTTTCAGACATTCAGGTGATTCAAGCCTGCAATGTCCTATCTAAACTGGAAACATTCACACAAAGCGGGATTCGAACCCACGACCTCCGGGTATTAGATCCCAACGCTGTAACCACTGTACCACGGAGGCAATCGCTATATTATTCGAATCATATAAAAGTCGACACTGAAGAAATATTTTCTCTCCTTGACAGTAATGGACAAATAAAGGATTCGGTCTCACGATTCCTGTGAACACAATTGGATAACATTGCGGCGTAAAATCGTGTTTACCAACAGTCTGCGGTTCATCCACGGGTTCCCCGCTAGGGGACGCGATTGCCAGCCGACCCTCTGCCAGGGATCGATGTGACCTTGGCAATGGCGGGACACATTGTGCCATTACAGTCATCGTTACTGCGCCAACACTGCCATAGATTAATTTCATAGAAGGCGCCGTGTAATCTCGTATACGAGAAAAAGTTAATGTTCAAGATAAGGTTTACATACTTCAAAAGCTGCTTCGTATCATACAGCAAACAGTTATAATAAAATATCGCATTTATCACCATTCGCATTTTACAAAATAAAGCACATAATCTAATAAATGTTTTGTTAGAGTGAGGCGCTCAGTAACATTGTTAATCTATAATACATATTATAAAGAGGAAAGATTTGATTGTTTGTTTGTTCTTGTGTATTGAATAGTCTCTGAAACTACTGAACCGATTTGAATAATTCTTTTACTGTTGGAAAGCTACACTATCCCCGGGTGGCATAGGCTACTTTTGATTCCGGGAATGTGTGGGGAAGGGCTATTTGAAAAAAGAAATTACGCGCTGGTGAAACCGCGTGCGGAAGGCTAGTTAAATATAAGTGCAAATCTAAGTTTTGATTAACATCATTTAAGTAAGTTGATTGCTTAAATCTATGTAAGTATTAAACAAGCAAAAATACTCGAACTGAATGTCTCGAATCGATAAGATCATTACATAGAAAAAAAATAATCAGAACAATTTCCTTATAATACTAACCTCCTCCTTTATGTATAGAAGTCGTTTAGCAACATGTGGTTAGGTATCATGATATGCCCGAACTTATAGCCTTAAATGACAAGCCAAAAAGCCATCGTGAACATAAACTTTAAATACACATAGCGATTGACTCGGAAAACCTGTGTTGAACACGCAAAAATATATTTTTGGCCTTGTCAATCTAAGTCAGTAAGTAGAGTTAAAGGTTTTGGAGATATCATCTTACGATTCATCCCTGTTTTATTGATAGGGTCTTATTAATTGGATTTGGTTCGAGGTGTCAATTTTTTACGTAAGATTATTATTAAAATACATACAGTCGAATTGATAACCTCCTCTTTTTTTGAAGTCGGGTTAACAAATAAATATCGTCCAAGCCCCCCCCCCCCTTTCATATTTTTTATTTCATTATTTGGTAAGTATCGCTCACAAAGATATTATAAAAAGTTTCAAAGAGTTTCAAAGTTTTTCTATTTTCCCACTTCTAATACTTTCAACATGTTTTGTCTTTGTATCACTACCCATTGCTCAAGTTAGGCATATCAACTAGGCTTTAGTGAGTCAAATAAAAAGTAAGTATGCATTGAATAACCTGCTGCGAAGCCAAACCGCTGTTGGGGCTGCAGTATACTTCTCGACAAATGGTATCAGGACAGTCCGTGCCAACTGGCAACAGACATGTCTGCTTTTCGGCTTCTAATGAACTGATTTCATTTTCCGCCTTCAATCTAGATTTTGGCTTACGTAATCTACGCTACGCATTTCTAGCTAAGGCTGTTAGAAAATGTGATACAATCTGTGGAGGTTTGGTCTGATTATATTATGAGTATTGACTGTGTTACAAGGGCGAAGGCTGTAAGTAATTACTTATTTGTCGTAGTTACTAATTTGATACTACATTTGTTGATTTTTAGTCACTAGTTGATCACTTAAGCGTCTTTTTTATAGTGAATTACATTACTTATGTATTAACGTACTTTTATTGGTACATGTTACCGGGATTTTACAAGCGCAAGTGGGGCGCTGATACATTTCACTATAAAAAGTATGTATTTGGTAATAATATTTGTAATTTTATACAATCATTCTAAACGTTAGCTCTCCTAGGTTTTATACAGTCATTTGTCCTCCTAACACTAGGAATTGTATAAAATTCATAAACTACACAGATTTCCATTACTTGCATTGCACATGTATGTGTGTATAAAGCATTCGCAAGGTTTGGCATGGATCTCTCTTTTTTGTTGAAGCCTCTATCCCTACTTCAATGCAGAAATTCGTTAACCGTTCTATCTACTTCGTCTAAAACGTTGACTCAATTTTCAAAAGGTAATTTACCCCTGGGGAAAGGAAATATGCCTTTGTATCCCAAAAATCCCGCAGAGAAAGTACAAGTAGATTTAAATAAACCGCATATATATTATAGTCCTTTTATTTATATTTAATTTTTTTAGTAGTACCTAATCGTTAAATATCGTACTTATTTAATTGTTGCGCTAAAAAACCTTCCAGATGACGAAGAAAACCTATACTTTTGGAAACGAGTAATTATAACATGGCTATTTGGATTCCCTAAAAACTGAGAAGGAAAAAAATTTATTAGGTATCTCAGTTAAAGTTTAATTAGAATAAAAAGGATTCCGTGGTTTTGTTGTCAGTCGAGTCTCTTAAACTTAAACCTGAACAAATTAGAGAATTAAAAAGAATACTACGTCGTCTCATTGAAATTCGACAGATAAATATTTAGTAACTGTTACATTGAAACTAGCCCTTATAGTCTAGTCAACGAAGCCTTAACTTTGCCATTTTACAGGAAAAGCTGAAACCGGTGCCAAAATTTTTCTTAATGACCCCGTAATAACATACAAAAAATGCAGGGTCGTGAGTAACCGGGGCTATACGAAAAAAAAAATGGAAAAGGGTGAAAAAATGACTTTTTCCCAAAAATCTCGATAACTAAAAGAGATATGAGAAAAAGTTTTAGACAAAAGTTGTAGAGAATAACTTTGTCTACAGAAAAGATTATTATCAATTACGCGTATCGCGCACCGTTTGCTAGAAAATCGAGTACAAAGTGCACATATTGATGTAGAACCAAATTAATAAAAATAAGACGGAAATCTCTTTGGGGATATCGTAGAATGCATAAAAATAATTTTTAATTGAAAATTTTGTAAAAATTCTATTTAAACGAAAAACATTGTTTGTGCGAATTTTCGCACTTTGTACGCGATTTCCTAGGAAACGGTGCGCGATACGCGCAAATTGATAAGAACATTTTTTGTAGACAAAGTAATTTTCTACGACTTTTGTCTGAAACTTTTTCTCATTTTTCTGTTAGTTTTCGAGATTTTTAGGAAAAATAAATTTTTTCACCCTTTTCCATTTTTTTTTCGTATGACCCCGGTGACTCCTGACCCTGCATTTTTTGTATGTTATTACAGAGTCATTAACGAAAATTTTGGCACCGGTTTCAGCTTTTCCTCTAAAATGGCAAAGTTAAGGCTTCGTTGACTGGACTATTAGTTTGGACACAGACAATTTAATACAAGTAGTACCTATGGATAATGAGTTTCAAAGATCAACTAAAAAAGTTTAGAAGTTTTTCGTGAAAGAAAAACAAACATCTGATAAAAACAAACTTGTTTTTAATTCACTATAATAATAAGATTAGTGGGACAATATTATGATCATGCTTGTCTAACAAAGCAGTAGGCTGAGATTGTAATCATGTATGGACAGATACTTGCGTATTATTGATAACTATAACTTGCCATAGCTTCATAACATTTTTTTTTACTGACGTCATAATATGAGCTATCAAACATATCTTTGAAGATTCCATGGCTACAAGCAAGTGTGTTCTTTGTCGCAAGTTAACGTTAGTGGTGTCTTCAAAAAAAAAATGTATCTCAAGACACTCAAATAACTCTAATCTCTATTTTTGTGCTAGATCACTTGGCGACTGCCACGCAGCCCACTTGATGGTAAGCGGCTATTTCGGCCAAATTAGCCCACTTGATAGTAAGCTCCCACTGCGGCCTATTTATATAGGGGACCAAAGAGGACACATAACCAGGAAGTTGCGTCTTTGATTTCAAAACAGGAACACACACGATTGTCTCCATTAAAAAAAGTGCGGTTTTTTCCGATTATAAATCTACATATTTATACCGTTACGTAGGTAGGTCTTCCTTGGGCTTCAACGAAATTTCCAGCCGTTCTCAAGTTTTGCGTTTGGCACGTACGCTTATTAATTCGACGTAAGAAACGTTCATACAGAACAAACAATAGAAGTCAACATTACGGAACATAAAGTCTATAACCATACTTATTGCTTATCAAAAATACTGTTTCTATCTATAACGCTTTCACTCATAGGCCAATGAACCAATTTGGATAAAATTTGGCACGGATTTAGACTAGACCTTATGAAAAAAATTGTTTAATTTTTACCCATGGATAATGCAAATTTTCTATGGGATAAAAGCGGCACTTATGTGTTTGTTATCGCTCAATTTGCAATGCGAATTTCAAAACCCGTACTTTCAATATCGATTGACCACGTGACTTTTCTAAGGCACCTGTCAAATCCATACAATTTGAAGTTAGCGAATTTCGATATCGCTCTCAAAACTAAAAATTTTACTTTGTCTAGGCCCCCAGTACTTGTCCGTGCTGGTGAAACAATATTCAAAGCTTTTTGGCAAGCCCAACAAGAAAGCTTAGGTAGTGTAGTGAATTTATACATGTGTAAGGATATGAGGTAAATATTTATTTCTTATGAATCAAGCGTATTGTCCGATAACCTAATATTCCTTTATATGTTAAGTTGTATACCGCATTCTGCCTTCATATTCTAAATTGATTCTTTATATCCTATCTATGTAAATATTATGCTCGTGCAAATGTTTAATTCCAAAAAAGTTATTATTATTGTAAATGGAAAAGTAACGCTTGAAAATTGTGTAAGTAAAAAATACAGAGGTAATAAATCTCGTTAGAATCTCATTACCCTTAAAAACATTTCCGTATCATAAACAAAGTATCACTTAGTCTGCTTATAGTCCTATTTATAAAGACTGGAAGTAGCTCCGGGGGTGACGTGGGTGTGTACCTACAGAAAATCCTGCGTAAAAGGCTACGACGTAGAAGCCTTTGTTTGCACTGTAACAGAGCGGTTCCAATACCGTTCTGTTATTTCACAGTCCATTGCTTGCTTTCAAGTTGGATGTTACTGAAAATTCAGTAGTGACGTAGAGATGGTTGCCGTGCGAATCGATAATGTTTTAGTGTCGAGTTGGGACTTATCGATATTGTCGATGCAGCGGTCGCCGGCCGGCGAACGGCGACGTGCGCCCCGCCGTGTTTACATTCAATACAATCCTTAGAATCTGAAGCCTATGTAATATTATGAATTAATAGAATGTTGTTTACATTACGGTACGTTAAGTGGAACGCACGCTTGACAAATTGTAATGCTTGTTACGTTTCTCGTTGTTTATTTTTATACTACTATCGTAATTCATAATTTTATTCGAAGTATTTATGTTTTCTAAACCTGAGTACGTAAAAATATTAACGCGTATTACTAATAACAAAGGACCTCCTAAATTGTGTGTAAAATGGCTCTCACATTATTTGTTTAGAACGCACCTTAGACGACACTGAATAGCTTTAGACAAAAAGGTTGTCACTGAAATAGTGGATATATTTTTCTTTTACAGTTAAAGACAACATATACAACTTATTTTTATATAACAAAAACGCCTTTAAGTTTCGCCTTGAATTCGTGACCGACAAATGTCACTCTATCTGAAAGTCTAAAAATCATTGTCATTTAAGGTCCACGTTCAGTCTTTTTATGTGCCAGTAAACCGCGTACGCAATTCTGTTACGACAGAAAGATAAAAACACTGTTATCTGCACGGTTTAGAAAGCGCTCGCTTTCGTATCGTATCGATATAATGGGACACCTCACTAGCGCCCGACTCCTCCCAACCGCCCTTCAGTCGTTATCGGCGAGTCGTGGAGGGTGCACACTCTCGTCCTCTCAAATCAACACCAATCAGTCTAGACCTTTAATAAAGTATACTGTTCACGAAGACTCCCATTGCAACAGGATAAACATCTTGCCTTTGGTAAGTCTTTTTGCGCTTCTGTGGTTCAAGATCCGAGATATTTAGGGCTGGCCGCTCTCTCAAGGACGTGGGCTAGCATTCGTTCATTTCCGAGTAAATGCATTTCGCTCGATTGATGTTTTCGGTAAAACGCAATACGCGTGATGGCGGGCCGGTTGGAGCGGTCAGGTCTACGCAGACGTAATACGGTATTTGTTTACTTCATAAATTAACTCACGTCTTCTTACGTTCTTGTTAACGTTATTTGTTATAACATTTGTGATTATTTATCATCAAAGCTACGTTTTTAAGTGACAGTCCGACCATCAATTTTATCGTCGCTATTGGGGATTGAATATGTCTAAACATAAATTGAAAAATTAACACTTGTTATCTCTAATTATTTAAGCTAGCATTACAATCACGCTCTTACAGAACCAAGGCTATCCTTGTGCGTTATTTTCCGGATATGAAAATGTGATATAGGTAAAAGGAGATTTACGTTTTTCTATTCCAAATTATAGTTTTTAACTGCTTCTTTAAGTGTCTTAAGTATTAAATCTGATTATGAAATTATTCAGGTAAACCGGTCGCAGGAAAATGATTATTTTAGAATGGCATTGGATGTTTGCAAAAGAGAAGGACAAGATTTTTTGAAACTGAAAATCTATACAGATATGTCTAAGCATATTCATAGATGTTATTCGCATTCCTCTTTTTTGGGGGTCTGAACAAATAACGATCGTTTTTACAAAAGGAAAAAGTAATTTTAGTCTAAATTATTCGTAAAACAGCCCTTAAATTAGCAAATTTTCCCGGAACCTTTGTTTACGTCATGCTTCCCGGGTGTAACAAATATGTAACCGCTCGCTTTGTACCGGAGCGGAGGAGAGTCGGGCGACGCCCACGCTCCGTAACCGGGTCAGCAGATGTCGTTGGCAGACGTAATATTGATGATGAGCCTTGAACACATCTTCCTAGATGTTTAAGGAAAATATCCGCTAAAGTCTAGATCATATTTTCAAAGAGACATTACGGAATCTCTCGTCATAGTTTTATTGCGCGTCAACTTTACATAAGACACATTGCCTCAATAAAATTAAGAAGACTTACTTAAATACTTATACAAAATATAATTATTTATAACGGATTGGTGCTTATAGCATTTTCATTATTACGCATCAACCTTTCACAAGATGATTTTTGTAACGCTAGGAACATAAAACTAAGTTAGGCTCTTCCATCTTTAACAATAACTATTTTAAGGTCGACGAATTTGAAAACAGACAGCTGCGTGCCTTATACCACCACTCTTCGGAAAGCTTAGTTCTTATTTCTAAATACTGGGCATAACACACGTAGAAATATAACCCCAACGCGTCGTGAATTTACATGTTTAGGAAGTCAATGGCGCCACTATCGCGCTATCTCTGAAACGACCATAAAAGTCACGGCCTTTTGATAAATATTATACTTTAACATGAGCTGAAGTTTGTACTTTGTTTTCTTTCCTGATTTAGTAGTAGACCTTTGGTCACAATAAACGTTGTATAAACTCGTGAATGCGAAATTTTTCTGCAAACAAATTAATCGTTGTGCATTCCTAATAAAAGCTTCCAAGGGTAAAAGAAAATTCAGAATTTGGAAGATAACTTTTGTCGTGATTTTTTTTTGACATTGTTGGGCTTTCCTAATGTTGTCATAGACTCTACAAACACATTTTATTAGGTATGTTGAAAGCAATACACAAATGTAGGAGGCAAATCCGTTTGCTCACTGTTATCCACAATGATAAACGTAGGTACACTCCAGCAAAACATGTTGGGGAAGGGTTGAATGTCAACAACGTGTGTGAGTAAAGTTATGTAATGGAATTTTTTCCTTTGCTGTTTTTGTTTCGCTAAATTTCTCCAACGTATTGAAATAAATATCTGGGTTGACTCGTTATTAAACACCATAAAAATGTAAAAACACTTTATGTTTGTTTGGGCTTCAACTCAACAATAATAGGATATTTTTCGCGCACCAATGAGTAAAAAGTTATCTGTTCGGCGAAATCTTTTACATTTGAATCTAAATACAAAACTTTTGAAAGAATAAATCATTTAGCAGAATTTCGTCCGTGAAAGTTACCGTCAATTTTACCATAGTACAACTTGTATCGAAAAACGACCAAGAAACATGCAACATGACGAATGGCAAGAAATCAATTTTGCAATAATTATTAGGGATCTCTTTTTCAATGTTGATAAAAAGGGGACCTTAACTATCCTAATATATTCTTGTCCGACAAGAAGACCCTTTTTACTGGCGGTCATTTGTCTTTTCAATATGCAAGTTAAGTTCGGAATGGTCGATAATCCAATTTCCACTCCTCAATCTTTGTATAAAATTTTATCAACAATTTGACTTTCTAAATATTACGTAATATCACTAATGCAATGAACTTTAAGTTCTTTTACTAGTACTTTGGTTTATCAGACATTTATGAGAAATTGTTCAAAGTTCAAACAGTTTGGGCAACAGGGCGTTTCCCTATGTCCCGATCAAAATGAAAACTTTACATTTACTTGCATAAAATGCCTTTTAATAATTTTTTCTATAGTGTAGTGTACTTTTTACACTATTTAGTTACACTTGTATTGCTATCATTTTGACAAACTAATTGATGTAGTTATAAGATTTCTTAAATTGTTAAACAAATACCTGGATCTATGTTACGCATACATTGTCACATGCTTTCGTCAAGTTTAAGAATATTGTTCAAATTTCGGTTACCCCGTAGTTTTCTGCCAACTAGGGATAGCTAGAAAAAGCAGGCTGACAATTATCTTACCTGTACTTGTACCATAATGAAGATACCAACAATTTATTGACCGTAGAGGAGAAGAACCGGATAATAAAGGAAAAACAATGGCGTCGTGTCTAGCGAGCGTTGAACCTAGCGCAATGAGGTCAGCCGCGTTGTGAAGAGCCCGCAAATTTTTAATTATCCAATTTACGAATTGCGTATTTGGTGAAGTGTTTAATTATAAATTGTGTACCTGGCCATTTTATTATTTGTATTCCTTATTCAGTTTCCTATTATTTTAATTAAGTATATATATTACTTGAACACCTATCCTGGGGGCCTAGACAGAGTAACATTTTGATAGCGATAGCGAAATTCGCCAACACCAAATTGTATGGATTTGACAGGTGCCTAAGAAAAGTCACGTGGTCAATCGATATTGAAAGTACGGGTTTTGACATTCGCTATCACAAATTAAGCGATAACGAACGTCATAAGTGCCGCATGTCTACGGCCGCTGTACTGTCAACAGAAAAGAAATAATGTGTGTTAGTAAATAAATTAGTGGACCCTTTATTAGGTATCCGCAGAATACCAGCACCATTGTAAGCTTGGCTTACCGCGGCACATGCTGAGCGGAAACCTTTTAGGTATTATAAATCCTTTAGTATAAGCCAACACTAGATATAAGTTAAATTGTAAAAATACCTAATAATAATTTTCTATTCTATTTTAATTCTATAATTTCATAAGAACTATACGCAAGCAGCACAAATTTTATGTATTCTCTATAACTGCGCCGTAGCGGAACATCGGTTAAGTTGCACGTGGTATTCGTGAAGGTCGTGGGTTAAATACCCGCCTTGGGTCTGGTTATTGGTATAACCTTCAGCACCAAACTGGCTAGCTACCCTCACAGGTTAAATCTATCACTTTAATGGCTGTCCTGTGTCCGACCAGTAATGTGGCGGCCAGTGGACTTGAAATCAAAGACATGAAGCCGAAAAGGAAGGCCTACCAAAAAGCTTTAAAGGTGGGTTTTGTAGGCTGCTTATTGTCTACGACAAACATATGTAAATTATTATGAATGGTTTCATTATTCAACAAGTATTTTCTTTTTTTCAAATATCCCCTCCTTCCCCTCACATTTTCGGGATCACAAGTACCCTATGTTCACCGGGGATATTGTAGCTTTCCAACAGCGAAAGAATTATTCAATTTGGTTCAGTAGTTTCGGAGCCTATTCAATACAAACAAACAATCAAATATTTCCTCTTTATAAGTTAAATGAAAAGTTATCTTAGTAACAGTCTAAGAATTTATTGGATTGTCTGTATGAATAAGTATCAATTTATGACATATTTTCTACAACTTTTTGCTATATCTCACAAGGTAATGAAAGTCTGAACCTCATACTCTAATCTAAAACCATATAGTCTTTTTCAAGTTATTTTTTAAAAGTCACTTGAACAGGAATGATCTCCCAATAGGCTGCCAAAATACATATTCTCAAAATGTCAGATTAAAATGATTAATGATCCCCAACACCTATCCTTGAACTTCACCGTCATATGTTTAAGTGGTCACTAAATTGCTTGTTGGACGACATTATTTACGCTGGCAAGGTGAACTCTGGACTCAACCGTGAACTTGTGTGATGGATGTCATTGTGGTGTATGCCTACACTTCATTAATAAGTAATAAGCTTAATCGATTATATCGATAATGAGTATATAATTTGAACAATATTCTGTAGAGGCTAGTTGCTTGTTAGCGAATGACAATCCCTAATTAATCTTAAAAAAACACTAATAAAAAATAACCTGCCGTCATTGAGTTACAAGTATACGCTAGATTGTAGTTCAATGCCTGCCGTACTCTAGGCGGCAGCAGCCAGAGCTCAAAAAAAAAAGTTGCTTGTGACTTGATCTGCCACTGTCAATGCGGTCAAAAGCGTGGTGGAAAAAAGTGACGGAGCAAATTATTCAAATAAGAAAAAAAATACAATGCAACAAATAAAACTGAGGGCGGAAGTTTGAAAAACAAACGTAACTTTCACACAATGAACAATATCTTTGTGAGAACTAAATTGTGTAGCGATGTATCCATTTGGACTATGAAAATTTTAATCATTCAGGATTTTGTCTTTTGTACATAATTCATGAAATGATAAACAATCACTAGAATTCGAGAATTTTTATTTCTGGTTTTTGACTTTGATCTGGTATTCAATAATAATCTAACTTTAAACTAAGCATATTATGTGGGTGCTAAAAAACGGATAAACATTATTAATATACTTTAAGACTCTGACCACGACGAACAGACATATTCACGCACCCAAATGTGTATACCGTGACCTGTGGTTTAATTGCCGAATTCTCAACCATTATACCATCGTTCGTAGAATATGAATAATACTTATGCATAATACCTAAATGACCACTCAGTATGATGAAAAAGTAAGTGTTATTAAAATGATTACAATTTGATTACTCATAATGATTATTACTACATAATAATTATGGAAGTACCTAGTTATTTTTTGGGTCTATGTCACTCGTAGTTATATTTCGTAGTCCTGCTACGAGTTTTAGACATGATTACGGAAGTAAGAGAGCTCAGCTTATTGTAGCACCTCAAATATTTTATTTTATACGATTCCTTGCTTGTTTAATTAGACATACAAGTGTAATTATTTAAGCAATAATTTTATTTCATGATGGGTCTAAAGTATGAGCCACTTTTCCTTTCTTTACTATTGTTGAAGGCCGAAATGTCATTGACATAGTCCAACCTTATTTAAATATTTACACCGAGCTGATGCATAATCATCTGCTACGGACGGAGTCTACGCTACGTAAAAAAATCATTTATTCTTTCTAGCACCCGTAGCCGTTTCGTAGCAGTGCTACGAGAATTTGTTTTCCAAGCAGTTCGCTAGATATTAGGGGCCATTGTAGATCGAAGCAAAGGCAGAAATTCCGCGTTCATTCAATTTTCTTAGAACGACTCTTTGTTGCCGAGGCTTTGTGGAGCGAAATGTTGATTACTGCGCCTCAAATATTTTCGTTGAATGATAGCGATACATCATTGCTTTGTTGAATGAGAGGGAATGTGCTGCCAGATTCATAGATATGCTTTTTGTGAAGGTCAGTTTGTAGTTATAGGCATTTTCCGGACAAGATTACAAAAAAAATATCTTACACAGTTTTTCGTAGGGTTTGTTCTCGTAGCAGTGCTACGAAATGCTACGACGAACTCTCATGGTATATCACCGTGAAATCGCAGTTACAAATCGCTTTTAAGCTAGTAAATCCTAATAATTAGGATTTACTAGCTTAAAAGCGATTTGTAACTGCGATTTCACGGTAAAATACCGTGAGAGTTCGTCGTAGCATTTCGTAGCACTGCTACGAGAACAAACCCTACGAAAAACTGTGTAAGATAATTCTGTAAAAAAAATATAAAATGTGAAATTGACAGAAGATGACAGCAAGCATTGAAAATAAAACCAATATTAAAATATTTTTTCTTTTTTTAATGACCACGTAAAATTAAGTTTAGTAATAAATTTGTTAGTATTGTAAAAGTTTATTTTATTGTTTTACGTATGTAGGAGACAAACGAGCAAGTGCGACACGTGATCATGAGTGATCACTACCCTCTATAAACACCTGCTACTATATAGTGACACAAACATACACGAAACACTAAAAAAAATGGTGTTTGTAGACAACAATCTACAATTTTTTTATGAAATGGCGGGCAGACCAATCTCTTATGCGCTATCGGCCTTTACACGATTTGCACGTCGTACTGGTTTGGAAATACTGCTGATGACAATGATTTTCATATTTTGGTCGTGCGTGGTAGACAATTGCGTGAAAAGCGCACCGTTTTGGACTGCCTACGAGATTTATTTATTTAAGCTTCATTGCACAAATCAAGTACAAAAGGCGGACTTAATGTTGGAGATGTTCGGTGACGTCGGTGACGGAATGCAGCGACAGGGATTAGCTCAAATAGTGCCATTTATCTTTGTCCTTGCTTGTCCTAGTTAAAACTTTAAGTGAAAATCAAACGCTTCTGTCAACTTGTGACCATGAAGCAACTCTGCTGGAATAATCAGTACATAGGTGTTGTTATAATATATTCAAAATAAGTTTTGCCGTAATCGCCTTTTCGTTTATATATTCCACTTACGTCTTTGGCCTTGCCTAAAGATTTATCAGTGATAAGAAGCTTCGGGCCTCTTGTTAGTAAAAATATTATTATTGTTATTGTGATAAATCTTTTTTCTGTCGCAGTATGCAGTTTTGTTTTGTTTAAATATATTACGTAAACAAATTATTGTTTCTGGTTGTAATATAAACTTATTCCAGAAGATGTTTTATATCATTTTTTTTTATTTAGTCAAGACTTTAAACTTGTATTGTTGTCATCATCTGAATTGAACCTAATTCCTAAGATAAGGATATTTATTTCCAAAATAAGTAAAACACATAGCAATACCAAATATTGTTGAAATTGTTGCTATATGACTAATAAAATAAAAATGTTTTTAACGTGGGATATTTTTAAGTGTACATCAAAAAAATACTGAAATGTAATCAAAATAACTGATTGCACACCAAAGGTTAGGTTAGCAATTCAGTATTTTTTTGATGCACAATCAGTATTTTTTGATGTACAGTTAAATACAACCCTTTTACCATCTTACAAAAAGGAACAAAGAAGCAAGAAATAACTGAATTCGAAGTCAGAATGGTATTAAAGCTTTTTCCTTAAAATATCTTCCTTCTCAATTATGTTATGTACGAATTCACAAAAGGGAAAATGGGCTAAGTCTATACCTATTACTTGACTTTTTGTTACGAAGCCAGTAAAAGTTAAAAGTATTACAATAATTGAATACCAGAAATTTTATTTTCCACAGTCCCTATTTTTAAATAAGGGACGTTTCAATTGCTTTAAAGAATCAAATGCCGTGATTGAAAACACAAAATGTAGCCTTCCGACCGCGGTTTCACCTGCGTTGACTATACGACTGTAACGGGCAGGAATGTGACTTTTTCCGGGATACAAAAAGCCAAGGTTACTCTGCAGCTTACAAACTATCTCCATACCAACAGTCATGTAGATCCGTTGCTTAGTTGCTATGTGAAAAGAGGAAAAACGAAAATATCTCTATTTCAGTAATCCCATGGAAACAGAATAAAATATTCTTTCCAAGTAATATCTCAAAGCGTTACAGATAGATACAGAGACACACATTCACATATAAAATAATTATTAGTATGGATTCAGTGATTTTAATCAGGTGATATCCTACTATTCTATTATCCTACTAATATTATAAATGCGAAAGTCTGGATGTTTGGATGTTTAGATGTTTGGATGTTTGTTCCTCAATCACGTCTAAACGGCTGAACGGATTTACATGAAATTTGGCACACGTATAGTTTATAACCCGGAATAGGACATAGGCTACAAAATTCCTACGGGAAACGTCTCATTCCCGCGGGAATATCAATTTTGAAACTACTGAACCGATTTGAATAATTCTTTCATTGTTGGAAAGCTACACTATCCCCGGTGAACATAGGATACTTTTGATCCCGGAAATGTGGGGGAAGGGGTATATTTGAAAAAAGAGATTACGCGCGGGTGAAAGCACGGGCGAAAGGCTAGTATGATATATTGCTAAGATGACTTCTAAAATAACTATTAGTTATCGTCGACGTTAAAAGAAAAATCTCAGTACTCGAGAGGTTTTCGTTATAGATCGTATAGTCTTGGGTCATGGCCTACGCTAAAACTCCGCACTCTTTCAATTTCCTACTTGCCAAGCTTTAGCGAATCTTTTGTACGTTGTGTGCGAAAATGACCTTCGTGCCTAGAATACAGCATGTACCGGATCGGTTATTTTCCTGCAAGTATGAAGTACGTCTAGCATTTCTTCATGCTACTGACTTTATATCAATATCTATACCAATATTATAAAGAGGAAAAATTTGATAGTTTGTTTGTTTGTATTAAATAGGTTCCGAAACTACTGAACCGATTTGAATAATTCTTTCACTGTTGGAAAGCTACACTATCCCCGGGTGACATAAGGTGCTTTTGATACCGGAAATGTGGGAGATAGGGGGGATATTTAAAAAAATAAATTACGCGCGGGTGAAATTTCTAATAAAGATTTTACAGAAACAATTGCTGGAATTTTTTTTAAACCTTCGAATTTACAAAGTGAATAAATTTTTCCTTTTTGAAAGTACAGTTTAGTCCTGACTTTTGCTGTGCAGGAGCTTGTACTATAAATATCATTTTAATTAAATTAGAATTAGAATAGCCTAGGTCCAAAGTTCAATGCCCGGGTAGCGCAAAATTAGTGTCGGATATTTTAAACACAGCTAGGGTTTGTGATCATGACCTCCAATCCGTAATGAGTAATGAATATCAGAAACGTACCCTAGTTTTTTTCTTACAATATATTAAGTTTATTAAGCTAGCTATAAAAAAAAATTACGAACGATGAAAAAACCTCTCGAGTGACCTCTCTCGAGTTGCTAATTATATTCGCCAGTTGCCAATTAAACATGCCTGAAACCAAATTTCATTTATTTACTCTATCCATTCCTGAAGCAGTGAGCAATTTGTTCAAGGTAGGTATATTCAAAGCGTTAAACAAAAAACTTTCCTCAACGATTTTAGAAATACAAGGAATATTATTGTTTGTCTAAAATTCACTGAAGTATAATGGGTCCAGTGTATAAAAGTTTCCTGTATTTCCGTCGTAACTGCGCAGTTGATATATTCAGTCGCTAAACGGGTTATTGTTGCGCAATTTAATAGGAATACAGTAGAGTTCACGGCAGAGAACAAACTCTAGTGTATTAAGGTTGGTTTAATTTGATGATTAATTATTGATATTTTTATTTGGCTTTATGCAAATTATGTCTTAGTATTTTTTTACTAAAATGCTTCTTAAGCGCACCTCTAAGACTTGTGTATTAAAAATCCTTTAAGTATTTTTTTATTTACGCGTACAACGTATTATGCATAAAATCGAAAACGTTGATCATAGCATCTCAAACACAAACACTTTACGGTTTATTTACTCTATACTACAACAATAGTCCCCTTTTATATCTGGGTTCTCAGCCTACATTCAAAGAACTTTCAATAAGGTTCTCTTTTTGTATAGAGCTATTCTTTATTGGCTTTGAATTATATAGGTCGTATTTTATCTTCATTTGCCGAGGTTCCACGTTATATTTGATCTGATTATAAATAATATTGAATTTCTTTTCTTAGTTCTTGTTCTTTTGTTCTGTACTTAGTTGTTAATTCTGTGTTTTTTTTTCTCCTCATATAGGTTTGGGATAGTCAGTACTTATCCTATCCTAAATATATTATATGCAATTGTATTTCTCTTCACATCTTTGTATCTCCTCTGGACTGTTATAGTACACGCTGTTCATCACAAAATTAATTCTCTTTTTT
This sequence comes from Mecyna flavalis, assembly GCA_949319885.1. Taxonomy (NCBI): domain Eukaryota; kingdom Metazoa; phylum Arthropoda; class Insecta; order Lepidoptera; family Crambidae; genus Mecyna; species Mecyna flavalis. The sequence continues at coordinate 15,375,542 of OX439430.1, forward strand.
GTAAACGATCCCGATGGTGTAGAAAACTTTGCGATTCCTTAAGACATATTTCACGCTTTGTTCTCTAAACACTTATTAGTATTACTCGGTACACATAAGTTTTATTGCACCTACGGGATCGGCTTCGATTAGAATATACTAGTACAATTGGTAAGCTTATGGGAAACCTTTTATTGGCCTTACTAACAAAATAATATAATTAAGCTGTAATTTCTGTAACGCTGTTGGTTTTCAAAATAAATAAAAATAAAATAAAATTAATTGATACTGATTTTTTTCGTTTCCATCTAGGGAAGTTACTCTTGGAATAGTGACTGCGTGACTAACCCAGCCTAGGCGAGTGTGTAGAAACGCAGAAAGACACATGATGGGCACACGAGTTGCAATGCAACACGATGTGGGGCACGTGTTTGTCTGATAATGAAGAAGTCAGCATTCATGCGTTTTGAACGGAAGCCAGAGATAGTAGTAACTAGTACTTAGTAGAGAAAAGTTAGCAATTTTAATTGGCAATTTTAGTCTGCACGAATGAGTTTTATTACCTTTTTAAGATTTAGACCAGTGAATTGCAGTCAAACATTAATAGGATCAATTTTTGATTGAGTTTATAGCTTCGTTTTCTTGGAGGGTTCTGGGTTTAAATTTCGGGTCGGGTAAAATTTTTGTTGAATATTTGAAAAATAACTCTGGTTTCTGATCACGAACCGACACTTGGCAAACATGGTAATTAGCACAGTGTCCATCATTGCAATGACGACTCGATTTAATGACAGAAGCCTTTGCCATGCAATGGGACATTAATAGGCAGATTCTTTATTAATGTGAATATAGGCCTAAAGTTTGATACAGGCGTCCTAATTTGAGTCTAGACAGAGAGCGTGACTTGTGTGGCGCATTTACTATTAAAGGGGTAGCTTATTAATGTTTTATTGCAATCTACTGGCCTAAATTCTCAAAATGTTGCTAAATTCGTTGTGATAAACAGGATTCAGTAATTAAAGTTGTTAAATCAGGACTCAAGATGTTTCGTATTCGTTGTTGCAACCAAAAGTGTCATTAGCGCATCTTTAGTACTTCTACAAGTGTTAATAAAAGGGAACCATTTAAATGTCGTAATGTAGGATAAGACCTTAGACTGTTTGTATCAACACAGGATTCTTTAATCTTTATTTTACGTATTTGCTAAAATATGTTTTTTTTATTGAGGGCACCAATAAATATAAAGTTATGTGCCTGAATAACCACCCTCCCTGAAAGGGAAAAACCATGAATGCATGCCAAGATTCAAACTATTGACATAATGCATAGAAGGGCGCTTAATACGACTCGGAGACCACAGCTTCCATGGCTCTATACCATTAATACATATATTAATCCTAGTTCCTGGCAGCCATTCAAGGTCCACCTATTTACGAGAATGCTTGAACATAACTTCGCATGACAGAGAATGGGTTACGTTTGCACACTTTTATTATGTAAGTAAACAGTTTTATTATTACTTTATCTACTATTTTCTTTACTAGACTATAAAAATGATGTATTATTGGAAGTTCGACGCTTTAAATTATTTTTACTACAGCTGATTTGCCAATTATAGATTAGCTGTATTTGAGGGTTTGTACTGAAGTACAACGTGAACGTTAAAAGGGTCTCTCATTTCATACATATAAGGTATAATCGTGTTTGACGAAAATAGGTATATTAATACACTAATTAAATCAATTAGCCTGTGAAAGCTCAGGTAACAGGCCACTATCAATAGTGTCATGAAAGCAGTTGCTCTCTAATGTAACCACGAAGAGGACAAAACGCCTAAGAAATCTTCTAAAAGGTAAGGCTTCAAGACTCATCACCCGCACGTCACTGAGACCAATGAAATATTCGATCCTGACTTGGGCAAAGTAATTGACTCCTATAGCATATTATACTTCTATCTATGTCTGTGTACAACACCAAGACGTACAAGATGTAGTTAGGCCGCTTTCCCCGACTAGCACCAACCGAGCACACATTATTATGTGTGCTCGGTTGGTGCTAGTTGGCGCTAGATATTTCTAGCTCGAAGAAAGATCTTCCCTCTTCGCTGAAATCCTGATACGTGACCTTCATACGTTATAAAATACGAGTATATGTACATATAATTTTATCACCGTTTATAAAGGCCATTATTTTCCGAGTTCCTTTTATCTATACATAGGTATTAACTTGGTAAATGGGACTAAAGCTTACGATCTTGTTAGACTCATTTGAAGTCATAATGCCGGATCTCATTAACGAATGTCTTTTTTATTCTTTTGTACAGTATCATTATTATGTGAAGAATACCAGAATTTTCGTCATCATAATACTTTCTTTGTTATTATTTATAATATAATACCTACTTACATTATTGTACTTGAATTTACCCGTGACAACGCTGTGAAAAATGTTTAAAGGCATCCCTCTGTCCTGTGTGTCTCATTTTTTTTTTTTTGACCAATTGGTGTAATGTGTGAGCCCTCGGCTATTACACAAATGGTTGGGTTCGATTCCTACACGATTCAAACATTTATGTGCATGAATATGTCTATTTGTATCGGCCCCTGTGGGCCTTTGTATGATGTATGTATTGTATTGAAAAGGCTCTGAAACTACTAATCCGATTTAAATAATTCTTTCACTGTTGGAAAGCTACAGTATCCCGGGTGACATAGGGTACTTTTGATCCCGGAACTATGGGGAGAAGGGGGGATATTTGATAAAAGAAATTACGCGCGGGTGAAGGCTATTAAAAATAAATATAGGGTTTAGACGGATCTGTGTGGAAAGACCAAGGTTTTTTTAACCTCTAGACAAGAATATGCTTCCCTCTTGTCTATAGTAGCCAGATAATTAAGCTAATAACGGAATGTCACGCACACGCACGTCTGTCGGTCTTCGGTAATTGGATTTCTTTACTTAGTGCCATCAGAGATTGAACTGACTGAATAACAATAATAATGTATGTATAAGATGTATGTGTATTGTTAATAAACTTATAATTATGTGTTTCGGTTAGTTTATTCATGTTTATTTGTCTATTTCATTTTCTTTTTGCAATTACCGCACCAGTTTCGCACTTACCTACTGCTACGCCCAATGGTTGACTGGTAGAGAATGCCTTTCGGCATTACGTCCGCCGATTGTACTTATTTTGTGCAATAAAGTGTTAATAAATAAATAAATGCTCTTCTAGCCAAATTTCGCTAAGACAACCAATCGTATATATACTATCGTAAACGTATACTATCACATTCGTAGACTAAAAATGATGTCCTTTGCTTTTGTCACAAAATCGTCTCAAATATCTTGGCCTTTCTCAAAAAATTATTATTCGATCATTTATCAAAAAATTAGATTTTTTTTTGATAAATGGTCGATCAAACGTATTGATAAAGTAGGTAAATATAGTCGTCCATTCGAAGCTTGAATGCTTGCCAAAAACCTGAGTTACTCGTATAACCTTTCAAAATTTTATAGGTTTTGTGAATTTGTCATTTTAGTGCTTAAAACAAATGTCAAGGCTTGATTGTAGGGTTTCGAAATGGGTAGTCTGAATACTAAATTGGTTTAGCTAGCTTAGGTTATTCAATAAATAGTTGCATCATATTAGTGATGCAATGTAACCTTCTGTACTTTTGATAATAAATAACTTCATTTGTTTACCGTAGCGCTGGGTCTGGAAGATCGCCATGCATCCTTCGCGTTTCGGTTTTTCTTTTTTAAAAGAAAAAGTGCTACTTTCGTGGTACTCGGAAAGCCCATAATACTGTTGGTTTTACGTCGACAGTCGACATTCGTTAAAATCTCTCGGTCAGTCACTTTGTGGCGAATGACCGTACCACTACAATATAGCCTTAGGAAGTTGGTAGTTAAGTTTGCTTGGAATCTGGAGCTTGGTTAGGATAACTTCACCTTGTTCCAATCTTTCTCAGTCAGTTTCATAAGATGCCGGTAATGCCGGTTCACCCAAAACTTGGCCACAAAACGAGCTCTTCAATGCAAATTTTCCACCTCGCGTTTGGAGTTAAATATAAGTTGACTGGCAGGTCCTAGCTCCGAGCACGGAATGGCTCGTAAACATGGTTCGGGCGTGCTTTATTAAAGGATATTTCTGGAGTAAACGGGATCGCTAGAATTGCTTGCGGCGTACTCATGTTTTCTATTATTGGAATCGCGATGTATGCAGTTTATTGCTTTGCCATATTGCAGTCATTTCGTAATATTAAATGTTTGTAAACATTACGTAATGAAGTACTTGTCTTTCTTTATTAACAAAAATTTTATTCCATAAAAATCACGAAACATCTCAAGGAGGGATAAACATTAAGGTTGTATATCATTAACATTGATACATATCGATGATTATAAAAGTCATAATTCTTTTTGAGAAATAAAGTTATTAAACCTTAAAAGGTACCTACTATTTTCAAAGAGGTTAAGGTTTTTTACGTTATCTATTGTTATTCTTTGTAATAATATTCAATTCACAATTGAGAATTTATACACACCTACTTACGAGTATTATTGTCGTTTCATTGTGATAAAATTTAACATGGTATGGCGATTAGCGCTATTAGTGTATAGCCTAGTTAAAAACATAAATAAGTCGCACTTTAGGGATATTACTAAAAGCTTTTACGTGTAATTTACTCAGTAATTACTTAGCAAGCCATTCGAGGCATACGAGGGGCTATTAGAACGTCTAAAGCAACAAATAAACATGGTGTGTTGGATTCGGGTATTACACATGTCAGGTTCAAGGTGTCATACTAAAAGTAAATATATAAATGATGGTACCAAGCTGAATTTAAGCTAAAAATAAACCTATATTCAAAAACTTACCTTAGGACATTACAAGAAGCCGTTGAACTGCCATAGAGCCAGGGCGCCTCGTTCCTCTTCGGTTGTAAAGGGGGAGTTTAGTGGGTAGTAGGACGTTTAGTTCCGAGCTGGTTCCGAGTTCCACACACAGCCGCAAGGTCACGCTAGCCTGCTCCTAAAACAAAGAATATTTTATGGAGTTAGTTATTCAAATCCCAAATTATTTTACACGTCTTTTAGTGGCATAACCAGAGAAATTGAGACTTATTTTCAGACATTAATAATTGAAATTTTATAATTTCTTGTTTCAGATCCCACGATCGGAAATTTTTCGGAAAGAAATTGTGAAATATCAAAAATGATAGAAGATAATTGAACGAACACCGCCTTTTCGTCTGAAGGCCCCTTCAGATCTTCTGGCAACATGAGTACCTTGATAGCAGCCATGAGGAGCTCCCAATAAACGTGCCGGCGAGCTAAGGGGCTCTATAAATCACATTCAACCCATCAATGCTAAATTACAGACTTGTCTCAACACATTTCTTGAAGCAGCCGTAAAGTGTTGAAATAACAGCCCGTATTGACTGTCGGTGCCGAACCAATATGTGCCGGGATCGCGACATGTCGGTGCTCACTAGTGACATCATCAAATAAAACCTTTTCTACGTAATATAACGAGCTAGACTCTATATTGTCTATAGTTTAGTGTCAAACATCCCGCCAAAACGGCGCGCGAATCCGCCCTGCCGTTTCGTTTTCGTTTTTTCATTTTGTTTTACATCAAAGGTTAAGCAATAGCTCAGTGGTTTAGTGTTCGGTTGTGGATAACTGGAGGGGGTTTTGCTCCAAAGCGGGCCCCTTTCGCGGTACACTGGCCAGCCGTAGTCGGGACAACATTTCCAGGATCTTGGACTCCATACTTGGAGCTGCACGATATTGTATTGTGAGTATTCGCTGCTAACAATTTATTTTTTAATTCATAATTTATTTTTATACAATTGGAAATAGTTGGGGAATAGTGGCCAAATTCTTTTGACAAAAATGTTAAAAGGATTTTTTTTTTAAATTTTATGCCTTTCTTTTGCATTCGAAAAATGGTTTAATTTCAGAATCCTCATCTTAACGGCCATATTGGAAATTGGGGATTTAGTTTGAAGTCTAAGTTTTAAGTCTGAGGCGTGATGGTACAATTGGATATTGAAGAACAGGTACTTAAATTTTAAAGATGGGGCTTTACATTAATTCATTCCTAACAATAGTAGCCCTATGAATTTTAATATTTATATAGTTATTTATTTATTGAATCAAATATTAGCTTTATGCATATCTAATACGCTTTAAATGAGGCTCGGGAAAAGGACCAATTAATATTTCATAAAAAACGTAAATAGATAGTTATATTCAAGTCTATTTACTTTATTTGGTGATATGATCAAATCAAGGTTTATACAAGTTTAAACAAATCGAACAAGTATTATCTTTCAAAAATTAATCGATACTTTAAATATCGATAACTCGCCGTACCTTTTCCCGCAGCGTCCATAAATAAAATTTATAGGTACTTAACAATGTCGCGTCGTAGAAATCTAGTTCCCGCTTTAATCTACTTACCTACCTTTAATCTAATAAATTGTGTGACCACAGCTTACAGACAAATGGAACATTGGTACTACTGTGTTACATACCTACGTATACATTGTACACAATGATATGTTTCCAAATATAAGATCCACAGTCTAACAATACGACTTTTTTTCAAAAACGTTTCTGAATAACGTAACGTAACTTATGTACAATTTTAACTAAGACAGAAACTGAATGCAAAGCAACATGACTGCCAAATTTTGAGCGTCTTTTGTTTAATAAATATTTAAATATATAAAAGTTCATTTTGAATATTACATTCGAGAATAATTTAAATAGTTTAGAAATATTTTTACAAGACTTTTGTTGATTGTTCTGTAAATGTAGCCAAAAAATACGTATATAAGACTCGCTTTGTGGTTCGCTAATGGCTACATAAGACCTTGAAAATTACTGATTGATATAAATGACCCATGATAAAATACATTTATTATATTGAATGTTGTTTTTGTGAAGCTTTTAATTTTTTTAGGAATATTTTTTTTTGGCGTGAAGATCGATCCTGGAACTTAGAACTTAACTGTGTTTTAAAGTGAAATCGAAAAAACACAGTTTTAATAGGTAGGTATATATTGTTCTCGTAATGTATTCGTACTCGTAATTAATAAGTTAGAAAAAAATCAATTATTTTGCTATAAAAATCTTAACTTCACTACAAACAGTGAATTTACAGATGAATAGAATTTAATTTGACACTTGAAATACATAGAATATGTATGTGGAATAAATGAATATGAATTTTTAAACGATCGACTGTGTATCTTGTATTTAATGAAATGATTGTACAGTTTATTTACCAACACTTAGCCATGTACACCCATTCACATGCCATGGTTCGCAAACATTTTAGCTTTCCACCCACTAAATGTCGCACCGGTTGTGTGAGTCCCCTAGTAGGCTAACGACAGGTACATATAAGGGTTACAACCTTTATTTAAATATTATACTAGTAAGTGTAATATTATTCTCAGATCAAACGATATTAATAAGCTAATAGACAAAATGTAACCGTTAACTATCAGGCTGTTTACGTGACATCTGTGATTACGCTAAAACACTACATACTCTAGTTACTATTTATGAATATTTAAAACTAACGAATTAACTAATTTTAATATTTGACCGCCTCCGTAGAACAGTGGCTTAGCCGCTTGGGTATAAAAACACGGAGGTCGTTTCAATTCCCGCATTGGGTCTGGTTGGTGGTAGGGCTTTTTCAGAGTCTGACTGGCTAGCTACATTGGTAGCTAGGGATTGCCCACATGTGAAATATGCCGCCATAACAGCTCTGGCTATGTTTCGGCAATATTAATGTGGAAGCCAGTACACTTAAAATCAGAGGTTCGAAGATGAGATGAGTCTACAGTCTGGCAGCACATTGAGGAACGTTTCCAGGTGAAGCCCCTTAATGAAAAGCCTAATGCCGCAATAATTCAAATGAATACGACTGACGGATCACGGTGCCACCAAATGCAAATATTCTCCAATCGCCATAAAAACGTAGCAACCCTAATAGGGATGTAGATGTTTGGTTTATTAGAGTGGAACATCGATTGAGATGGGTTCACTAGAATCGGGACGAAAATAGAATCGGCACAAACTTAATGAACATATAGATTTGTTGACTATGAATGATCAAAACATCTTGCATGATATTTTTAGTTCAAGAATAAGTAAAAAGTCGGTTTTGTTATTAATTATAATTATAAATAAACCTTTCTGAATAACTTTTATTGCGTGTGATTTTTTTATAGATTCTGTGTTCAAAATGGATGTTCTGATGTCAACTCAACCATAACTGAAACGTCTGCGATTATATAAAAAAAACAATCATTGACACGATGACGAGATTAGAGGGCTAAATTCCCTAAATTCATTGATAGTGTATTTAAAAAAGAGGTAGATATGCCATCCTTTGACGCACGGCGCGATTAGAATTTGATCCGTCGAGATCAGAGATATAAATCTATGTGCTTCACCAACCGTTGACATTATGCGTCTAAAATGATTTGTGTCAATTAACACAATAATACGCCGCGCGTATTATAATGGACTCAGAATAAGGATGGACCTCAGTGACACAATATGAGCGGAGCATTTTTCGAGCGCTAGTGCCGTATCTACCTCTTTTTAAATACACTATCAATGGCTAAATTAATGTCTTAAAAATATTAAATCACAGGCTATACAAATATATTGAAACATGTCTCTAAAAACAAACAATTTGAAAAAGGTTTTCGTAGACACACCTTTGTAGAATGAACCTTCTTAGAAATAACCTCAACATCAAGTTTATTAATACATAGGTACTCGTATTTAATTATCCCTAACGAAGAAGTATTAACATATTCATTACCTACTAAATTTTCTTAATCGGACTAGTTTTAGGTTAGGCCCCCGTAGCACCTATATGCAACCGGTGATAAGACAATCATATTCTTTAAATTCAAAATACATAACAACTTTTCTTGGATAAGTTTACTAATTTTCTGCTTTAGGTATAGGTATTGGTAATATTTACATGATTTTATTCTTATTATAGAGAAAAGTCTCTATGCTTCTCAAAAAAGGTAATTCGGAAAATCTACAATGATCATGCAAACGCACCAGAGAAAGTGTACCTAAGCTCGTTTTAAAGTAGGTTCAGGACTCACGACTGTTGCCATACAATTTACATTTGTTAGTTCAACATGTTCAATGTCACAGAGATGTTTTCGTGGCTGGTTTATTAAATAAACATTTTTTTTGTATTGTACTTTGGTCTTACAAATTCAGACTGAAAAACTGCCATTCCCAAAGATGACACCTGTAAAAACTGTGGCAATATTCTTCAGAAAACTTAAACTACCTACTACTAAACTAACGATAATTATATATCTGTAATCCAATATTCTACAATATGATATAATGATATCCAAACATACATATAGCAAACAAAAATGGAAGGAAATCATACAAAGTGATTGAAAGATTAAAAGGGACGGATACCATGTTTCCCGAATAGGGTCAATTCTATTAGGACGGGAAGTGCGTCTCACTGCTTCTAAAATCTAAGGGACTGATATTCAAACGAAGCAAATGTATGATATCATACGTTTGCTTTCTTCTTTTCGTTTCTAAAATTCGTTTTATTTTACTAACCATTTTAGCAATTTGATGTTTGTAGTTTCTAAATTACCACTACATTTTCTCTGGTGCAATTAAAAGCTACTTTTGCGATTTACACGCGGAACATCAGCCACTACGCTTACATTGCGCACTAAACACCATACATTAACATTGACATTGTTAGGGTTACGGGCACGAAGAGTGCCCGAGCGAGCAGCGCGTTGTAATTGGACGTGGGTGGCGTGCGCAGTGCTGCGAGCGGGAAGGCGAGAAGGAGACAGAAGACATGGCGGCACCTGAGTGCGAGAGGGAGGCGCGCAAGCGACGCGAGCGCCGCGACTCCGGCTGTGCTCACGAGCGCAAGGAGCGCAGGCCGCATAGCGAGGAGCGACTGCCGCCACCGCCTCCGCCACCGCCACTACATGACTACAATAGACTCGAGGTTAGCATTACTTTTGGAGAAGCAGATCAAAAGTCTGCTCCCCATTAGAGTACTTGTTTTGCCGTGACATCCATCTGTTTTCTTAGTTATATGCACAGATAAATATTATATGCCTAGCGGAAGAAGCAATGCCTCTTCACTTCGGTAAGCCATTGTGCTACGTTGCCGCGTTGGTAACCCTAGTTCTTCTAAAAAATATTTGTGTCTGGTTCGATCTCGTAGAAAGACTCTTATCATACTTGTCTCCATTATACCTATTAGTGATCTTTAGCCTTTCTTACATGTTCCACCAAAAGGAGACCAGGCTTTACCTCCGTAGGTCATCGGGCCGGTTGATCGTCACAAGGAAGGCACCCGGCTCGTCCCTCTTAAGAACTAGACTCTTGAAAGAACTTAGTCCCGAGTACCACACACGGTACGTCTTGCTAGCCTGCGGGTATGGTACTTAAACGCATTCCCCTCCGGAAAAAACTGGACAGTACTCGTATATAACATGCTCATCTTATTACGATTTCCACAAGACCCCTTCTTCTTATTCCAGTCGGAGCGACGCGCCGAGCGTTTGTCTCGGGCCCGCCGACCCCAGTACGGCGGCAAGCGCCGCCGGGCACCCGTCAGAGCGCCCAAACACCCCAAGGAGAACGACTGCTACACCACCGCGGAGGACACGCGTTGCCTCACCCCACCGGCCTTCGATTACGCAGTCGTGCAGAAGCCACAAAGTACGTCAGATATAATCAATTTACTGGATCTGTGAAACTTTGGTCAGGAGTTCAAAATCTTGAACGTTGAAGGTTGTCAATTTTCGCTTAAGCTTTGGTTGGTGGTAGGGATAATAGCATGCATTGGCGGCGCGCACAACACTTGAAATATAAAAACAGGCTTAAACATAGCATGGAGAATTGCCAAATCATTGAGCGAAGCTTCCTGGTCCGTCAACTGTATAAGACGTGGTGGTTGCTTAATACCAGGTTACATCCACCTGCCAAAAAAGTTAGGATATATTAACAGCTTACCGGGCCAGCTGACATTGGTTGTAAATTATTTTTACGAAACTGTCTTTTTACTATCTTCGAAGAGATGATTTACTACTAGCGTAACGTATTTAATTGAGTGTATGTGGGGCAAGGTTATTTTAATCTTGGCCCTATTTCTTCAGTTTGCGATGAACCGGAGACGCTCGACGCTGGCGCACTTCAGCGCCAAGTGGGGCGCACGGTCAGCGTGGAGACTAACGAAGACATCGAGGTGGCTGTGTGCGCGCGCGCTGCTGCTGCCGAGCGAGCGAGACGGGACGAGCGCTCTGTCGCGCCGCGCCCGAACACGCGCAGGGAACAGCCCGGCCCGGACAACCGGCTTGAGAAGATCAATAAGAAGGTGAGACTATCAGCAGTTAGCCAAGAGGAGGGGAAAGCATGAGAGCAAGCTGCAAAAAGACTTATGTGCTAATATTTCACTCAAAGATAATAGAAGATATAGCACCAGTGATGATCTTAAAGCAAGAATAGTAATCTTCATGAAGAGATATACTTGGTCCCAGGTTGATGGTCCTATTTAAAAGATCATGTATCTTCATTCTTCGCAGTGCGATGAAATACAGAAAACAAATATTATTTTAACTAGGTAATCGAATTTGCATAAAGATACATTCTGTTTCAGATCATCGTCTTGAAAAAGAGCATAGCGAAATACGAGAGCGAGTTCGAAGCGAAGCATGGCTACGTGCTGACTCCAAGCGATCGCATGACTGATGTCCAGCTGACCCGAATGAACGAGACCCTGAAGCGGCTTCAAGCGGAGAAGCGCTGCATCAAAGCCGACCCGGTCGAGTACGAGCTTAAGGTGCAGGCGGCGAAACTGCAGAAGGAACGAGATGATAAGCTTGACGCAGTGCTGAAGAGTGATAAGCCGATGCCGGATGTGGTGCGAGATATTGAAGAGGTAATTCTTCATTACATTCTTCATTATTTAAGCAATGAAAGCTTAACTAATCCTGATACAAGTACGTTCAAGCAATTAAAAAGTTAGATTCTAAGTTTCTAATGACAATGACGACGAGAGGTGAAATAATTTGATTTTTAGGTTTAATATGATGTCTGATGAAGTCATTTTTAAAGAAATGCGAAATCAACTTTGTATACCTGGCTTTCACAAAAACTAGACGTTGGGACAGAACTAGTCCGTCATTCATATCGTAACGGAACTACTGATCATCGTGAGATATGTAGTTGGAGCGGAAAGGTAGCCCGGCCACACTTCTAATAAGTACACGTTAGAAGTAATTCTAAACAAAATTTTCATTCAACAGTGGCTCGAAGGTTGTCGTCAAGCTACAGGGCGAGCAGCAGTTCCAGAAACCACCTGGTCTTCGTCACAGCTGGCCGCTGAGAAGATATGCGTCCAGAAGGTGCTTCTCCGCCTCGAAGCGGCGAGGGGTAGACCGCCAGCTCACTCGGCTGACAGAGGAGCGGCCAGGCACTTGTACGAGAGGTATAGAACTGTGAAACGGGCTCTAGCTACGTCCAGACCTGATTTGGTAAGTTTTCCATTATTCATTCATTATTATCAGAGAGTCTATTGAGAATCATGGGCATCATGACAAAAATCCGAACATCTATTACCGAAGAATCTTCAGCGATACATAGAAGGGCTGGAGGCCTAGACAAAGTAACATTTCGACAGCAATAGCGAAATTAGCTAACTTCAAATTGACAGGTGCCTTAGAAAAGTCACGTGGTCAATCGATATTGAAAGTACGGGTTCTGACATTCGCTATCGCAAATTGAGCGATAACGAACGTCATAAATGCCGCTTGTCTAGGGCCTCATTTAATTGAACTGGCCTTCTAACTTGCCCTTGGATGGAAATATCTTCAAATGACTGTCAATCTTAATAAAAAGTTAATTTTACAGGTATAGAGCTTAACTGAGAAGATTCCTGCGGTTTTGGAGCAGGGCGGATGTTTTTTTTGTCAAGTCAAATGCCGCCACAAATCGATTGCCATCATCAGTAACATAGTAAAGAGAAATTCACTAAATATCACGTCACCTCTCGCGCAGCGCCACCACTGCAGGAAACTACCCAGTTAAGCGCTGCGCCTGTAGTAAACAATCTTCTTCATTATTTGTTGAACCAACAAAGTCAGAAACACTTTTTCTTAAAAAGTAACAACACGAAGTTTTTAGACAGTCCACACATGACCATCAATTTGTTTATTTTTTGGCAACTGAAAGTACTGAAGTAAAGAAGGTTGCCAAATACTTAATTAATGACCAAAGGCCCTTAAAACCAATTCTATGAGTAGAGTTCTTTAGAAAACACCTTCTCTGGCGAGTTTGTTACAGAGTTGCACTTTCTCAAAGTTGCTATTTTTATTTTATAACAAGAGTTTGAACCTGGCACTATTAGGAATCGACTATAACATATTGTAAACTCTTCTATCAGTCAGATAATTTAGGTGTTGTTCCTGTCGTCATTTTAAATAAAGACAGTAGTGAAAAATCTAACATTTTCGTGTCGTATTGTGTGCAGGTGATCGGAGGCACGAATGGCGAACTGGCGACCATTCATGAACACGAGCCGATGCTGTTCAACACCAGCGTGGACAGCTCCAGCGACTCTCAGGAGAAACCTTCGGAAGAGTCACAGGTGAGTGTTGAATGTTACCATTTTCTTTTTAAATTTTTACTACATTCTTTCCCTAGGAACAAAAGCTTAAGTGGCTTATTCATGGTGACGTACGTGGTTTTTGCAATGGGTCTTTCCTTTTCCAATGTGTTTCAACTTACATTTAAACAGGATTATAGCTAGCCTTCGCTTTACAAACTTGGATTTTACCTTCGTTATCTAGCAGGAATGTGATATTTTTTAGGTTGAAAAGTAATAAAACAACTCGACAAAATCAATTTTCATCCGTACCATCTGAATAAGTTGCAGTCTAGCACTATACTGTGATGTCAACTCCCGGCAGCCAGGTTTCCAAATACGACATGAGATCCATCAAAAAGCGAGTGTATTCTTACATTAAAGGCTGACAACGCAACTTTGATGCAGGTGTGCATGGGCAGCGTTGATCACTTAACATCAGGTGACCCACTTGCTCAATAGTCGTTTGCCTTCCTCTAATACAAAATAACCTATGTTCCCTTTTAGCTCCCTAATTATCCTTACAATAAAAATCACACAAATCCGTTGTTTCGCTGCACGTTAAGACGTGAAAGAAACAAACTAAAACCCTTCTATTCCTGTTATCCCATTAGAACTGAGCATCATTTTGGGAAAATAGCAGCCTTTGTCCTTTTTTAGACCCGTACAGCTTAGCCACTGTTCGCCTCAAGCGGTTACCGTCTTATGTATCTAACTGATTTTTTGAAAGAGGCCAAGAGGAAGAAGCCAAAAGAGATGGGCAAATCAAATCTCTAAACAGCTAGAGATACCGGTTTGTGACGCTTTATATCGACCGGGAGGGATGAAGGCCATTGGCAGAATCAGTCGGAGTCACAATCCTCAGCAGTGGGGTAACGATTTAAAATAAAATAAATATCTCTAGACATTATTCACACATCGCCATCTAGCCCCAAACTAAGCATTAGCTTGTGCTATGGGTGCCAGACAACGGAAAAACGTTTCTTATATACTTTTTTAGAAACACCCAGACCGATACAAACAGACATGTTCGATCGAGGTCTCCCGCGCGTGATCACTTTTGGAAAAAAATACCGTGCACGCGCATCGTGACTTCTTAGGAGCGGCGCTTGTAAACGTGAAAATACTGCACAAGGGGTGATCACGCGCGGGTGACCTCGATAGTTCATGCACACAAATGTTTGCGCGGGGATCGAACCCACGACCTCTGGTGTAATAGCCGACTTTTCGACCATTACACCAAATGGCTCGTCAAAGAAGAAGTGAGATACTCACTAAACCTTCTATCTAGGAAACAATCGAGACTCCGCTGCAGTCGCCGCCGACCCGTGATGGCGCGGCGGAGGAGGTGCCGTCGTCCACGTCATCAGCGCAGTCCGCCAGCGAGGACGCCGCGCCGTCCAACGAGGGCTTGCACTTCCTAGGCCTGGAAGACCTGGTCCGGGCCATGGCGGAGGCCAAGCTGCAGAAATGCGTAAGTAAAAATAAACAATCGGACAAGTTGCATAGCAGCAGTCGTTTGTTTATTTTTTATTTTGCTTTTATACGTCTATTGTTTTACTAGATTAATTTTGATTGTTTTTTTGCTATAAGATGTTATTTTTAACGATTTTTTACCAGTTCAACGGTAATGGCCTATTCTTGTTAATCATATGGACCGATTTGTAACTAGAAAATACGAGAATCTAGTATTTGCTAGACATTTTAGCTGTCACTATCACTACCATGTTACTATTATGACAAGTTTGGAGAAAAAGAGAATCTTCTTGTCAAGGGAAGAATAAGATTTCTCAACATGCGAAGTACTAAGCGGAGTATTAAAGCCACCAATAGTATTACACCAACATCAGATTTTAACGGATGGGGTATACCTAATGTCGTTTACACAGAAACCAAATTCAGCTTACTTTATGTTTGTTCGCAGGTCCTCCGCCGTACCATCAAAGAGTACGAAGTGAACTTTGAGCTACAGAACAGCAGGAAGGTTCAGAGAGACGATAAGAAAGGAAAGGAAGAAGAATACATCAAGTATAAAGCCGTGAAGGCTAGAATTAAACTCATTAACGCCCTCATCAACAAACAAAAGGCTCTAGGAGGTGCCTAAGCTGAAGCAGACGATGAAAGATGACCGATCAATCTTCTGGTATGAATTCCAAGTATTAAACTGCAGGCTATACAGAGTTTCTAGAATTTGTCTGTGTACTTAAAGAACTTAATTCATGACCGAGCTATTTCAAATTAGAATATAAACTCGTAACGTGTACATAGAGATAAAAGCTTGTTTTTCTCAATCTGAACTGACCATCTTCATTAAACCTACAAAATAAACAAACGATATGTAAAACATTAAATGTGAATAGTACTTACAAAAACATAAAATTGTATAGTGCCAAATATTGTTTTTTCTATACAATTTTCTATTTTAAAATGAGTAGAACTAGAACAGACCTATTTGTCGTCTATTAACTGTTCGTACTTTTATAAACACAGAACGTAGTTAACTTACAGACTAGGTCCAACTAGACAGAAAATTTAATCAGTTAAGGAATCTTTGTAAAATAAAAATATAGCTTGCAATATACGATTAGTATAAGTTTCTATGGGGGTATTTTTAAACAAAAATATGAAACTTACATAGTTTAATGATCAGAGAACACAATTTATGGCGGTATAAGTTTAATATTGTACGGCTTCTTAAGTGAAGTGTCTCTATGGAAGTGGAATGGCTCGTAGCGGCCCTTTACAATCATTTTGGCTGTGTGTCTGTTTGTCAAATACAGAATCAATTATTCCGTGTTTACAAATTTTAATAATCTTCTTTCTCCGAGCGTTTTGCCCTGCCCCCCTAGAAAGCGGCATTTATGACGTTCGTTATAGCTCAATTTGCGATAGCGAATGTCAAATCCCATACTTTCAACACGTGACTTTTCTATGGCATCTGTCAAATCCATACAAATTGGACTTAGCGAAATTCGCCAGCTATGAAGCGATGTCATCTTATCTAAGCCCCAGATCTGGTTTCAGAAACTATGATACGCTTACACAATGATTTAGTATTTGGCAAGTTCAGTTATTGCGTTGGAACTACTGCCATCTGACCTCCGTAACCCTTAATAGGGAAGCTAGACCAATTAGATTATGCCTACACAGCCATTTGACTGCGCATGTTTTCCCCACGACGTTTTCTGTCACCGCCAAGCTACTTAAGTGGTAAATAGATTACGCGAATGGAAAAATCCATAGCTGCGCATAGATATTCGAATTACAGCTCGTTTACAAAAATGTACCAATACAGTTATTGAATCGCTTACTTACTTAGTATTGTTGTCGAATATCGACAACTTGAGGTGTAATTCATGTATGCCCCACTTAAAGCGCGCTAGCCTCTTTTTACCACTATTTGGAAATCGGATTTTTTATAAAAATATATAAATTTCTGTAAAAAGTACATGTTTATAGATTCAACAAGCATTGTTTAGAAATACACCCTCAATAAATTAAAGGTCAACAAAGTATTATGAAAATGGTTTAATTTAGGAATTTTAAATACAAGTGTAAAGATTGCACATGCTGTACTTATTTATAGGCTATTTCTATACACAGTACTTTGGAAGAAATGGGCACTTTATATAAAGAGTGATGACGTCATAAGTAGCTCGATTGTGAGAAGGAGTTGTAGGTGAAATGGATGAGGGTTTGTTCGATAAGCCAGAGTTGTGGAGTACCTAAGAAAGGCAAGGGTTGCGGATTCCCGCACCAAAGACAAACACAAAATGTCGATAAAACGGAATGATGATGGTAGAACTTCTTTGCGATACCTACGAGTAATTTGTCGTAAAGAAAACTATAGATAAAGATTGAAATACCGTTTACATATAAATTGCCCGTTTTTAAGTTATAATTGACGCTGTTTTACCAACAGGCTAATGCTGAAATATTGAACAGTTGTTATGTTGAGTAAGAGATTAATCTACTTATTTATAAACTTAAATGTAATATAATTGTGTAGATCACCGCAACCAAATAGTATAATTCAAATGTGAAATATTTGTGGAACCTATCAATTGTTTTAAATGAAATTTTATAAACTAGCTGCTTGTAAATAGCCTGGAAAAATTACATTTAACGTCCATAGTTACACACAATTAATAAATAAAAAGTGAATTAAAACGTTAAGACGAATGCACTATACCTGCTTAGCATCTGCTGACTCTGTTGTAAATAATGCAACTTTTATTTGTATTGTCGAGTTAGTTAACTTTTTGTACTTACGAGTACCTAATTGTGTATTTTTACCGACATCTGGTACCAAAAATGAGGTTATTAGTTCGTCTGTATATTTTTTAACAAACCAATTTGTCCTTCCAATATCTTCCTATTACCGTATTTATTATGTAACTAATAAGAAAATAATAGATTAAAATATTGTTTATAGAAAACAACACCTAACCACATATTGACGTCATTAATGTAGTGATGTCGTGACGTCAGTCAAGACATTAATTACAATACTTAATAGCTAAATCAATAAAGTGTTTACCTATTTTCACTTTTGTTTTCTAATAAATAAAAACGATGGATGGGTTTCCAATACATTACTTAGAAAGAAGTCAAAGAAGTACTATTGAATTTTTACTTTTGTGAATAAATTTAAGTAGCCCTTCTACCTACACACTACATTTCGTAGTACCTAATTGTTTTCATTACCTACTTATTGATTTTTTTTAATAATTAAAATAATAAGCAACGTCTCTGTATTGCTATTGAAAATTGGGTTTATTTGGCATAAAGTATATTTAGATAAAAAAAATTAAATAGGATCTTAATAGTTCTGGTGACAAAAAAGATTACTTACTTGAAACAGATTCACGAGTGAATCTCTAGGATGTGACAAAAAAATAAGTACATTATATAAATATATCGATATTTACCTATTCTGATGTTATGTGGTTTTGATGAATCAGAAGCCCTTTCACGTTGTTATCATTAGATGAATGGGGTTAAGAGGTAAGAGGTAGTGACTACGCGACCTGATAATTCTATACTTAACGAGAACTTAAGAACAAAAATAATGGGTAGAGAAATACAATATCGTGTATAATATATTCTAACTTTAGTATATTTACTTTGGATGTTTTTTCATTTTATAGTTATGAAAACATTAATTTTTCTCTTCGTTTCTTTAAATGTATTTTTCATTTAAACATTGGCTAAAATGTGTTATGCCAATGTGAATTTTGATTAACATAATATGACTCTTAAAGAGCATATCGCGAGTACTAATATGTTAATTTTTTGTAATATCTAGTGATAAAATACTTACTGTGATTTATTATAAACTCTTGTGTGACAAGAAATTACTTTTTTAATAGATAACTAATGACTTGGTTTCGGTAATTTTCGTAAATTTCCTTTATCAACTAATGTAAAACTTAAGTAGAAATGGAAGAGACTTGACGAAATTAATCTAAACACCGTTGTAAAGTTATTTTTACTGTATATACATATGGTATTTATATTAAATGATTATACTCAATGATATTATTATACTGACACATTTTAAGATTAAAGTAATTCGTTGTTGCTTTGAAGAACTGTAAAACGTAGTTATAACCGACCGTATAGTCGATAAAATTTAATATTATTAAGTTAGTGTTACTTAAAACATTTTACTGTGAATGTATTACTTACTGTTAAGATGAATAATCCTATGTGAAGGTTTCATTGTTAATTTATATTCGATATATTTATTTGTAAAGAATTTAGTGTTGTCAAATTCAAAATCGATCTTGTCTTATCTCTTTTTTGTCTTGAAATAAAAAGAGTTTTATTTGGTTTTGAAAAGAGTAGATGCGATTCTTAAGATTATCTTACTGCAATTAATTTATTTATGTTAATTTAATTAAGTTTTAAGTATTATTGTGTTTAATGGTCTTTACTTTTCGTGGAGCTTTGTAACTATAAATAAGATTTCCTTCTGCAAGAAATAGACGATGTAATTAAGTCACTAAGTCAAACTTACATAGGCCTATAAGATTCGTATCACAAAACCAAGACAACACTAATTTATCAGATTTTTTATAATAATTATATAAATGCCTAAGTGCAAACTTGATATAAAATTAAGACAATATTATATTGTGAATACGTATTGCCCCATTATTCATAAAAGTTATGGGCGATTATGAATAAAGAGGTTACTTATAAAATGTATCTATCTTTATGTATCATATCAAAACAGAATTTTGAGTGATTGATGTTATCGGTCTGTATGAAAGAAATAAAGAATTAGTAAATTCATATACTTACTTATTGACCACCACCAACAATCAATAAATACATACAATAGGGCGGTCAATTTGACCCTATCTCAACCAGATGATAGGACCAGTGTATCAAAAATATCTTAGTCCATTAATAGAAGTAGGTAATAAATAAAGTTAACATTGCGTTACTTTGGTTTTGCCCTATAAAACTTTAAGTAAAACGCTATTAGACTCTTCAGTGATACAGATCGATTTCAACTAGTGATTTTATTCAGCTATTTTGGTTTGATACCAATTTTTTTTGTAAAAGTATATTCTATGTATAATTAGGTAACGCGAACATAGTCGCTTGTCGAATAATGTTAATGTTCTAAAATTGCCATTAATTCATATTATTACTTACCATAATAATATTATGTTCAAATAAAAATAAATATGAACTAAACATTGCTTTTAATTGTATCCTCAAGGCCCGCCAATATAGCCGCCAAGTGACAATCACATTGAATAAAAAAATCACAGGCAAAATGTACGTTGTATGTAAGAATCGTACGTTGCATAATATGTTATTAAGAGAATAGTATTAAAATATTATAATACAAAACAGGACTAAATTTACGTATTTATTGTGGAATTAAAATGTACCAAAAACGGTCCTTTTTGTCATTTTTGATTGCCAGCCTTCTATGATCTCCGAGCCTTTTATTTCAACTGCACCCCATATTCACATTGCCGGAACAAAGTCAAAGCTATCATGGCGGCATCAGATTAAACATTTTGCATATTTCACTCGTAGCTGACCTATCGAAAAATGTCCTACCACCAACCATACCCAGGGCGGAGATCGAACTCACTATATTCGGGTTTTATGGCCCGCTCCCAATAGGTACTCAATCAATGGAATTGGACGAATCTAATTGACCATAAATTAATTATTTTTAAAGGCCGGCAACGTACTTGTAACTCCTCTGGTGTTGCGGATATTTATATATTTATGAGCCGCTTGCTCGTTGCCTCCCTCTTACAGAAAAAAATTGGTAATATCGTATTATACAACGTGCAATTTTAGTCGTTGTGTTCCCTCAGTAAAATGATTCTATCTTAGTAGTAAAATAGATTAATAAAGTTATTTTTTAAGTGAAATCAAAAGTTTTACGATTTATGATAGAATCAGTCATAGTTCTAGTTTCCTATTAGCCAACCACAAGTTATCTAATATTTTTGACCTGTTAATGAGAAATATACTTTCGTGGCTAACTTATAGTTATATTAATAGTATCTATTGTTTGTCCACGATCTTAGTTATAAAGTAAGGAGATGTGAAATCACATCGGTCAGTTCGTGTCGATATTCTGAGCCAATTACATTAAACAAAAATGTGGAAGTATTTAGCAGCAATTTTATATGTTGGTAAGTAGGTTTAACGTACGGACGACAGCAGATCAACCTACATATATTAGGAACTAATCTGTCAAAAATTCTCAATTGAAAGAGAACTCTTTAAGTAATGAGAATAGGTAAAGCTGAAAATTGGTTGTAGATTTGACAGATTAGCATAGTCTGATGTGCTGTTGACTGTACCTATACATGGTTTGGCCATGGTTTGGCCGGTCAATCGCCTCATAGCGGGCACCGGCTCGTCCCTCTAGTGATGTGAAGTGAACCCGGATGAGTTTAGTGGGTAGTGGGACTTATAGGATGAACGTTAGGCACATAGTCATGAATATCGCGCTCAGCTGCGTGTTTGACTAAGCCTGCGATTTTGAAGCGGAGGCGTTCTCCTTGAAAAATGGGTTTTAGTGAAAAATGGGTTTTTTCTGTTTAAAGTCCCAGGGTCAACCTATGAATGCATTCGAGCGTGCTTGTACCCTGGTGCACTACAATTCGTCATGAGTATTGGATCAATGGTTGATATTAGCTACTATAGCATAAATTTGACTAAGAAACAGAGAAACTTAATTTTTTTTTAATAAAACGCGACTAGAAAATTCGTTTCGACCCGTGCATCAAACTAAAAAACCCGGATACAGCTGGAAGAACAAAATTACGACTTTCATATTGATTTCATACGACTACGACTTTCATATTATTATCTTCTGCTACGTTTCAGGAACGGTGATGGGTCGTGATTTGCCCAGGACGACATTTGGAATAGATCCCCTGCGTGAAATCATGACCATCATGTGTACTAAAAATGGCCACCCGGAGGCGATTGATGAAGCAGTGGTAAATACACGAATCTGTTTTTAAAAGCCTTTTTATCAAGGTAGGTACTAAGAAGGTAGTTTACGTTAGGGCGGTGTGTGGGACTTCCACAAGCAAGCGTTACTCTGGCTTACGATTATATTCTCATATGATCCACAGCTGAGTAGTATGTATAATATGACAATAGAAAAAAACGACGATGTTTCTCCTAGCCAGATTAGGAAGACCCTTCCGAGAATTTCTCAAATGGTTTTAACATGGTAACTAGCCTCGGAATAATACAGAAATTAAGTAACCGAACCGAAATTCTTTGAGACTCAACTAAACAGAACGGAATCTTGTATCGGAGGCCAAGATGAGGTTCGTTGAGTCATCAAAGTAACCTAAATACCTATTCATTCTATATTTTTATTACAGGAAGGGACTAACCGTTATACAGAATGTCTCAAAAATATTCATGATGTTCGAGAACTTCACAAGACTGGAATTTCAGAATCCGTCATTTCATCGAGCTTCATATCATTCTTTCAATCGTATTAATCCTCTAACAGATAGGTACACCAATTATATACAGGCTCACAACCAGTTTGATGTACATAGGTAGGAAAGTCAACTAGATTACAGTCACTGGCGCATGGACCTGTTTGAATAGTACGCAAAGATATAATTTTATTTATTAATGCAACTCAATATTGCATTTTTCTTACGAGAATAAGTTGTATTGGCAGGTCAAAAATATCAGCAACTTTGTCGAAAACGATCTTTGTTTTGGTTTAACGCTGTAAGGATTTATCAGCTTGATACAATATGATGAACAAGTTTCAAAACCAGCGTAACCAGTTTTTATTTTTGCCAAGTCGGGACTTTGGTACTTTTTGAGTGAAAATAGCGGGATTCTTCCGTCAAAAGCGGGACATAGTAAAAAAACGTATTTAATCAAAGGTTTTCAATTATTTATCTTTTTATTTGACTTAAAATTACGTTTACTTGACAATAGATAGTAAAAGTAGCCATGTCAAGTAGCCTCTCTCTCCCACAAATCTTCATTAAACGCGGTACGCGCCTTTCTTTTCTTTCTCAGCACTCTGCACGTACGGTTGAGTTCTCCCCGAAAAGCGGGACTGAGCCTGTCCCGCGCGGGACATTTATTTTGATTTAAAAATCGGGACGTCCCGCCAAAATCGGGACGTCTGGCAACGCTGTTCAAAACCCTTGTAAATATTAAACATCTTATAAATTATTCTACCTCTCTATTAGGTAAGCATTTTTTTGCAGCGTATGTAAAAAGAAGGATGACTTCCTGGTGTGTTACTTTGAGCTCGTTGATTCAGTGGAGCCATGTATGGACCCGTATACAACCGCCCAAAACAGCAAAAATATGATGTCGACTTTCACTCATTTCGTTTGTGACAATGAAGAGGGAAAATTCGGAGGTACGTTATTTCTAGATGGTCCCAAAAAGCAAACAACAAACCTACGAGTAAATAATTATTATTTTTGGACTTCCGGAACTTTTCGATGAAATGATAAATAATAAATTATTTAAAACTTGAAAATTACTTAAACCTTAAATATTGGGCAAATATTTATTTAATAATAAACTCGATGACTTCAATTTCAGAATTCGTAAACGACGGTGGTATCAGGTGCCTGTTAGAAAGACGCAAGGAACTTTCCGAATGCATTCCAAAGATTCCATTAAAGCTTTCAGAAAGACCGTTAACTGCTGCTGTAAGTCCTTTTTTTTATACATTTTAGTAAGCTTTCATCGTATTTAATTATGCTAATCCTTTTTCAAACCAAAAGAGTCCTTTGCCCAGCACTGGGGACTTTATCTGAACTCTAAGATGTTTTGTAGGTAAATGTTTAAGCAATGAGTAGGTATAAAATTATAACAATATACTACTTAAGTAAGACCTATTTGACGAGCCATTTGGTGTAATGGTCGAGAAGTCGGCCATTACACCATAGGTCGCGGGTTCGTTCGATCCCCGCATGGCAGGTATAAACATATTTGTGTGCATGAACATGTCTGTTTGTATCGGTCTGTTCTATGTACAATATTGTATGAATTTACAAAAAAAGTATATAAGTACTGATATTATCCGTTGTCTAGCACCCTTGGCACAAGATATAAATAGTTTGGGTGGGACTAGATGGCGCTGTGTGAATAATGTTCAGAGATATTTATTTATTTAAAATTTCTAATGTGAGAGTTGCATTGCAGGAAATTTGCGTGCACTTAAAGGAGACGACTGACTGCGTCCTATCCACTCTCAAGGAGTGTCCTAAACCGTCAACAGCTGAGTTCATCTCCAAGATCGTCGATGTGCTTGATGCCAACTATCAGTGCCAGCGCGCCTTCATCGACTCGGGTGGCCTTGTCGCTCCTGACGAGGATGACAAACATGTAAGAAACTAATAAATTAATGCCTGACTTAATTAGAATAATTGATCAATGAATTAAAAAGAAGAACCATTTTTGCGGTCCGGCGCGTTGCTAATAGATAGGACGCCTCTCGCGCGGAGTCGCGTTCCTGGCCATTGAGCTCCGCGGTATATCAGAGAGTTAAACTTAATGTCATTAAGAACTTAGTAGTTATTTTATAGTAACCTTTTTCAAGATTCGTGAGAACGATAAATCCCTTGGATTGCGTCCGTGATGGTAGTAGGGAATAAAAGTGAAATGACAATAGGAGCGAGTGAAAGGTAGAAAAGAGTTTTAAAGGGTGATGGATGACGAACAGCGAGAATTTAATATACCTACCTAATGCATTGACCTAATGTTGCTAATTTATTGCAATTGATTGTGTCTCAAGTGTATTTTTAACTTTGTTGCAGGAAACATAGTCGCCCTTCAGCCAGCTGGTGACAATGCTACTAAACATAGAAAACAAGTTCTCCAGATATTTTGGTTGTTTGATGTTCGGCTTGCAAATTATGACCTAAATAAATGATGTAAAACAAATTTATTTTGTTTATGAAGTTATCTTTAGTGTATACCTTACCTTGCTTTCCGAAAAGTTTATGTCCCCTTCCAATTAACAAGTACCTACAAGTTGTTTTCAATGATAATATTGTTTAAATAAATAACATACAATAATCAATTAATGATCCTTTGTTTTACATTGGTTCTATATAATTAGATAAAGAGGCACGCAAGTTTTTTTTAGTTCGCTATTAAAACTTTATCAGCAAAGGGAATGCAGCTCAGGGGTTCTACGACACAGAAGTTTAAAGGTTTACCCTTGTTTGGCCAAAAATTGTTTCCCAAAATATCATATCGCAAACTATTTTCGCAAATTTTCATTTGGCAAAAAAACGTTTGGCAAAACAACGTATTGCAATTTTTTATTTAGCAAATCTCTTCTTTGGCATATTTTTTTTTCGCCAATTATTGTTTGGCAATGTTTCATTAACCAAATATCATTTGATCAAATGTTTTATTTGGCAAAACTTACTCTTCCCAAAATATTGCAATGCATATGATTTACTAAACAGTGTGAGTGGTGCATAAAATACAAACTATTTAACTAGCTTACGCTCCAACTTTGAAAATGTAATGCTGCATGGATGTTTGTTTCACCTTGGACAAATAATTTACAGGTAATAATTTCTTAGTTTATATTAATTTTCATGTTTAATACTTTTTATCACAATTTCCAAATGATTCGTTAACAATAGATTTGAACAAGCGTTGATGGTCAGTGTTCTAACCTAACCTAACCCAGTAACTGTTATATTATACTTTAGGAAAATTCAAGCCCAGGGTTGTGCAAAAAAATACGCATCAGACATGACTTTTAATAAACAAGCAAAGTGTTTGTTAGCACTCAGCTATTTGCCTGAAGATGAAATACCGGTTTATTTTAATTAGCTACTACATAATATTGACGATCCGGATTGGCAAAAATTTGACCAAATATTTTTTTGGAATATGAAAATTTGCAAAATGAATCATTTGCTATATTAACATTAGACCAAATAAAACTTGACTAAGTGAAAGTTTGCCAAAAGATAATTTGACCAAATGAAGTATGTATGTGCGAAACGTGCGAAATATACAGTTGTCAAAGGTCCATTTGCGAAATGAAAAATATGCGCTAAGTTTTTTGCGAAGTGAAATTTGACGAAAAGTAATTTGGCCAAATGAAGGGATACCAAGTTTAAAATTCATGAACGCATCCATTGAAAGCGATGACAATTAAGTGATGTGATATCACAACATTTGGTTAAAATCGATTATAGTTTTTTAACTGTATCTCGAGTCTCGACATGAAATAAAAAATCTTAAAAAGAGTAAGTATCGAGTTTCTTTCTTACTAGTTCTTCTCGATATTTATCAACATTTGTTGTTGCATCTTTGCAGCCTAGATGAATGAATAATATTAAGGATTTGATTACCTACATTACAACCAATAATTTACTATTTCTTTAAATCATGATCTATATGCCCATTGCCCTGTCCCCAAAATCCCAACTTATTTGGGGTCGGTGCAGTAGGATGTTTACTATTTCTATTAATATTATGCATAGATATGATAATTATATCGATTAAAACTAAATCGCATCCTCCCTATTATGTCAAATCGTGCCAAAATGAAGTTGACAATGACAACCAAACTGACAACTAGACAGATGGAAGTGTGAAAGGAAAAGTCCACGGCCGTTTGACTCAAAGTAATAAAATTGGTGCGTTTGTTATATCTGTGGTACAGGGGGCCAACCTCAGATGACATTTCGTAATCTGTGGTCGTAACCCCTCTCCCCCGCCAGCTCGCTTAAGGGTCTGCTGACATGCTTTGACAGAGTGAGATAGTCTTATTGAGATTCCTGTAAGAGGAAATAGAATAGAGAAGAGTTCAAACTTCAAATCAAACTGAATCAAACTGAGCAAAAAAATCATTAAAGTGCCAAAGAAATTAAAGGTTTTGTGGATTACTACCTAAATTAATATGATTTAATCGAATGTGGAACGTTTGTGTCTAGCATACAAAATGGTAGAGTGTTCAATATTTGGCTTCAAAAGCAACAATCAAAGAGAAAAAGCGGTTGTTACATTTCATACGTAAGTACACTGTTTTATAAATTTTGATCATTATTATATATTTCGGTATTTCTTTCTCAAATCTCACAGGAACCAAGTTTCTGCGCTAAATCATTAGTTATATCATCAAAAACTTGATAAATGGGAAATATCTAAAAATTATTTCTAAATATAACCTCTAAAACATCTGACATGCAAACCGGTAAAATAATTGCTTATTATTACAAATTTACATCAGAAGCCAGCATATTAATTATCATAGATGTCTATGTACTGAAATTTTATTAATAATTAGTAGATTCATAATTCGATTTCCGGATGCCTAATGAAAGGAAAAATTTCCCCAAAATTACCCCATATTTCAGGGAATTTCAAGCGATTTGTTGTTTCCAGATTTCCGACTGATGATAAAACTCGTGAGAAATGGATTTATGCAACAGGAATACTATTAATAACATTTTGAAAGGGACTGACGTGTTTACAAAGGAGAAAATTACCAAATAATATGCAACAGAAGGATTAATTATTACAAAAAGAAATTGAAAAATAAATCAATTAATAAGTAATTAACTTGTTTTATTTTGTTTTTCACCTAAATAGTCTTCTTAAAATGATCTTTTTTGGCTCAAATTTGAAATAAAAGGGAATTCATGTATCGGGTATATGAAATTATGAATTCCCTTTTATTTCAAATAGGGTAATCCTGCAAATAATACACCAAAATAAATAAAGTGGCTGTTTGAATAGAATGCCTTTGCATTTGACACCACCACAATTTAAAAAAAAAAGAGCTGTCATATATCACTGGCCCCCTTTTCCGTAAAGCCCATGTTTACAGTACGTGAGTCGGTTGTCTGATTTATCTTCTATCTAGTCTGTGCTATCTAGTCTGTGGAAAAGTCCTACTTCGCAACTTTTGCGATCGAGAAATAATTTTGTAATAACATTTAATACAATTTTGTATAATACATGTTCAGTTCAAATTGGCTTCTTTATGAATGCTTATTTAAATAGAATAAAATTAAAACTCAGGATGACCCAGCGAACAGAGAATCGACATAGAACTAAATGACACGTCTGACATCGAAAAAATGCCAGCAAGAGAGATGAATATTCTAAATCGGTGACTGGAAGTAAGGTCGCCTTACTGTTGAGGCGAACGTCGACTGAGATAGGACACGATGGGACTGCAGGGGTCGCGGCGCGAGTCGCTTATCGTCGTGGGTCTTTGCCTGCTGTGGTACGCTGTGAGCTCAGCCAGTAATGTGGTGGGCAAGGTGGTGCTGACTGACTTCCCGTACCCGATGACGGTGACGATGGTGCAGCTGCTGTCTATCGTGGTGTACAGTCCGCCCGCGTTCGCGCTGTGCGGCGTGCGCCGGGAGACGGAGTTCCCGCGCCGGTACTACTGGCGCACGCTCGTGCCGCTCGCGTTTGCCAAGTTCCTCACGACCATCTGCTCGCAAGTCTCCATATGGAAAGTGCCTATATCTTATGCTCACACAGGTAAGTTCACAGATGATAATTTTACCTATGATTGAAAGTGAATGCTTGAACATTAAGGTGTTAAACATTTATGTATCCTGACAGAGGCATGGGAACATAGATTGTGGTGACCACTTAACATCAGTTGTGTTATGCCTCACTGCCACATGAGATATTATAACGGAATGGGTGTAATGGTTTTTTTTAACACCAAGTACATTCTTTTACTGGGAAAAAGAAAATCTAGATATAATCCAGGATTGTCCTTCATAACCATGATTGCTAGATAAGTAGATGTGTGACCACAACCCATGGTGCATTGGTTACACGTTAAAATATTTTCTGTTATAAGAGTTGAAATCTTCAAAAAGAGTGAAGTCCCATTGATGATATTAAATAAATTCTCTTTAAACTGTTTCTTATAGATTAATATTGGATGTGTTAAAATGTACATTATTATATTTTGCTCAAATTATTAGAGGTTCCAACATGTGGCTAGTTATATTTAAAACTACTTTGCATATTTATCACATTATTAAATGTCACACTGCATATAAGTAATTAATTTTTTATAAACATTTCTAAATGTCAGGTTAATAATAATATGTTATTTATAAGTCTATTCTTGTTTAATTTACATTTCAATATTAAACAAATTATGTCGGAATGTTGAGAGTCAAATATAATATATGCACAGAGTAAACACATTATTACTTTATTTTCTATTCATGTAATTTTTGTATTGTAGCATAATAATATTATGATTTGTGTTCTTTCATGCCACATAGATAAAAATTTAGAAACTCGTGTAATTCATGTAACTATGTTAATAAGTAATTGAAGGTTAAAAAAGATAATATAACACTATGAATGTCATATGCATTAATTTTCTTACGCAATTAAATAGTTAGCTTAAGAATTTGCATTTAGGTTTCAAAATATGTTTTGATAATGGGAAGGAAAATTGATAAATACTTGGGCCAAGCTCACCAAATACTTATAATTAATAATTATTTTATTCATTATTTACAGCATTTATAAGAACAATGTATTACAGTCATTTGTATATTAGTGAACAGCTATCTCAAATCAGTTTTAAAGTAAACAGAATGCATCTTCTAAAATTCAAATTCACAAATTCTGCTATGCTCTTTTATTGGCGGCAATAAGCAAAGACAACACAAAAAAGAATTAAGTCTGTAAGTTTGTGATTAGTTAGTTGATTGTCAATTAAAATCTTGAGTTATATCTATGCTGCTGTGCCTGATTAAACTTGAGCCTTCTTATAGGGTCTGGTATCACCGGTGGCTGTTGTGGCGGGCTTGTTGGGTTATTTTGACAAAGGTCGTAGGTAATATCGATTTCACATTAGATAGTAATCAGTAACACAATTGTCAATAGGAGGATAATGTTGTAGGCATCGCAATAAGCAATTTTATAATATTGTATGATTATGTAAGATTAGATAATAAGATGTATTGTGAATGCTGTTAATTATCCCAAATAAAATAAATAAATAAACAAAAAAAGTCTGTAAGTAACTGAATAAGTGTTTTCATATAAATTCATAATCATTCATATAAATTCCAGTAAAAGCAACAACTCCACTATGGACGGCAGGCCTGGCGAGGCTAATGTTCGGCGAGCGGCAGCCGCGCGGCGTGCAAGGCGCGCTCGTGCTCATCGCCCTCGGCGTGGGCGTCGCCTCGGCTACTGAACTGCACTTCGATGCAATAGGCTTATTCGCTGCGCTGTCTGCCGCTGCGCTGTTAAGCTTGCAACATCTGTACTCTAAGCGAGTCATGCGCGACACTGGGGTGCACCACCTGCGACTCTTGCTGGCAAGTTGAATTTTAATTTCTTTACCCTATGCAAGATGAAATCGTCATGACTGCAAGTCCTATGGGCGTAACGGTGGGGTGGGGGTGGGTAGGGTAGGGGCACTTGCCCCACCCTGCCGCAAGTATAGTTTGCTAGTTGCATATATTTGACACTGATTCTTCCCCAACCTGGGCTCACGGCTACTCCAAACTGAGCCCATGGTTACGCCCATGGTAGGCTCACTGGTCCCAAAACTCTCATGTTGGGTGTGGGCGTGGCCTCGGCCACTAAGTTACACTTCGACATGCAATAGGCTTATCGCCGCGCTGTCCGCCGCTGCACTGCTGAGCTTGCAACATCTTTATTCTAAGCGGGTCATGCGCGATGGCAAGTTCTCGCCCCAAGCTAGTTGGATAGACGAATTCGTCAAGACAGCCCGTCCCAAAACTGTCGTGCTGTTCGCGCTGGGCGTTGCATTTTTATATTTGTGTTTAACACTCACTGTAGGTACTCAAATCATTGGTGATTTAGTGGTAGAAAGTAACGCAAGTAAAACGTCACACTGTTGCATAGATAATAGTTGAGCATCCCTGTCTAGATTTGTAATTTCACGAAGATTTGAACAAACGTTTTCCGCTTATTGACATATTTGGCTCCACTCATCGATTTCGGAGGATGCTGCTGGATGTCCTCAGAGACGCTTGATTATTTAAGTTTCATTGTTAAATTTTAATTTAAATTGTAATTTTCATTTGTTTTTGGTTTTGTTTGTTTTTGTCTGTATGGTTTTGTGAAATAGTGTCTGTTTGTAATTTTTAGTTCTGTCGTGTAAACGCGTCTAGGATTGCAATTATATCTCCATCTGTCAAAAATTGTTCGTAAATGTGTGCTACTTGTAATCTGTTGTGTTTACCTGTTCAATAAATAAATAAATAAATAAATTGCGAGTATTGGCATTTGTTTAGTATACTTGTGCACTAATATCATGCAAGGTATGTTGCTGTATAATTTTTGTTTATTCATTTAAATACCTACTGATAAATCGTAGTTTACGGCAGTTTAGCAAATCTGATTACCACCTGGTAACCAATTAACCAATCAGCGAGAATCTTTGGATAATAGATTGTAATCTAACAGTCTGATAAAAAATAATGCGTTAAGTTAAATTTTAACATTTTATCGATATTTTATCAATAGATTACAATCTTGTGAGATAAATATCCTAATCTAATAGTTTTTTCAGTTTTATGGCTAAAATTTAAGATTGAATGCACTATTTCCTTAATTTTGCATAAGTATCAAATTGATAAATAACGTTCGTAAGCTAAAATTATAATTATCTAGAAACGTTTATTGTAAGTCGTGTGGCATCAGTCGTCCTCGTAGAAGAGGTGGGGCTTGGAGAGGAAATGTAATCTAAGTGGCCGTTCACAATAGATCAGAATTGTTCGCAGTTTCTGTGGAAACACTAAGCCGCTATTAATAATATTTAAAAAAAATCATCATGTGGCAGTGTAAGGGCGCTTGTACATGCTAAGAAAAGTCGCCGGGCCTACGCAAGAATTCGTGTCGTTTCTACACACGAACTGTGTAGGTACATTGCTCCGGCGCTGACCAAGAAATAATTCATGTATGCGGTAGACACGGTGAAATTTCTTAGCGTGTACAAGAAGCCTATCAATATGTTGGTGGTGACAGGTGCTGGGTCGTCTCGCGCTGGCGCTATTCGTGCCGGTGTGGGTGTGGCGCGACGGCTGGGCCGTGGTGGGCGGCGGCGCGCAGCCCGCGGGCGGCTGGGCGCGCTGCGGCGGCCTGCTAGCCGCGGACGGCGCGCTGGCGTGGCTGCAGGTGAGCCATCATCATCATCCCAGCGTATTCCAGATTGCATCCAGTACGGAGCTCAGGGCCCGCTTCGACTATACTCCTAGATTTGACAAGCCTGGTTATTACAATTGGGCAATTGCCATCTGACCTCTGTAACGGCGCTATGTGTCGGGTGGTTACATTCCCTATAATATGGTTGAGTGAAATTATGGCTGGCACATACGTCATACTTGTGCTGCAGGTGCCACCTTTGGGCACTGGTCTTCCAGGGCTCACGGATTTTTCTCGATTATAGTCTCATTCTTATACTTTATACTGTATGGCTTGGTATTCTAAAACTAATCAGTAATTGTAACAAACAAATTGTAAACAAACATGGCGATGAAAAAGAGTAACTGTCGAGTTTCTTGCCGGTTCTTCTCGGCAGATGACTGCATTCCGATACCGGTGGTCACTCTGTAATTGACGATTCATAAATACTTGATACAAGTTTACATGAATAAAGAATATTTTGATTTTGATTTTGATTTAACCCTTATAAGGGAAACCAGACCAGCTTGGAACATAGTCGGGACCAACGGCTTAACGTGCCCTCTGAAGCATGGTATTATCATTTTATTCAGGCGTGGCTGTAGGTAAACGTTTAGGCGCATAATGTTCAAAGCGCAAAATGTTAAGCCCTCGCAAAATGGTGAAAGAGCAAAATGTTAAAGGAGCAAAATGGTAAAAGCGCAGAATGGTAAAGGAGCAAAATGTTAAAAGCGCACAATGTTGAAAGAGCAAAATGGTAAAAGCGCAGAATGGTAAAAATTTCAGTTGTATAGCTATAATTATAGCTGCTAGGATGATATTATTATGTACATTTTTGTGAATTGTGACTTCCTAATAACAGAAATATAATAAAAGGTGAAGGTTTTGTTATTGCAAAAACTATAAATTATTATAAGTTATATAACAAAATTAGAATAGAAAAATAGGATAAAATTTGTTGTTCCATTATCAATGATTATTATGAATATAAGAAATATAGTATTAAGTAATATTTAATGTATAATATTAATATGCTGAGAATTAATCAATTATGGAAATAAATTATTATTTTAACTATTGTTAATAATATAACAATCCTATAATTAATACAATATTATAACATTTTTATAATGAGATAATGTGTTGTTGTATTATTATTTCGTTTAGGTGATATCATGAATGTCGATTATTTATACCTTTATACCTTTTATTATATTTCTGTTATTAGGAAGTCTTAATTCACAAAAATGTACATAATATCATCCTAGCAGCTATATAGCTATACAACTGAAATTTTTACCATTCTGAGCTTTTACCATTTTGCTCTTTCAACATTGTGCGCTTTTAACATTTTGCTCCTTTACCATTCTGCGCTTTTACCATTTTGCTCCTTTAACATTTTGCTCTTTTACCATTTTGCGAGTGCTTAACATTTTGCGCTTTTAACATTATGCGCCTAAACTAGGGCTTCCAAATCCGTAATTACGTAATTACGCAAATACGTAATTAGGGGTAAAATGAGGCATTTTAAAAAGTACGTAACTGAATGCACGAATTACGGAATTACGTAAGTTATTTTTTTTTAGATATTTTTAAGTGTACATCAAAAAAAAACTGAAATGTACATCTAAATAACTGATTACACACTAAAGGTTAGGTTAGGTTAGCAATTCAGTATTTTTTGATGCACAATCAGTATTTTTTGATGCACAATCAGTATTTTTTTGATGTACAGTTCAATACAACCCATTTTTTTTACAATTGCAAATTGAATTACATGTCAGGGCAACACTTTACTACTATCTAAAGCGAAGAAGTAATTCCCCGTCTGTTACATATTTTGTTGATTCCTCGTGGACAAGTGAATCTAGTTTATCAGCAATTAAAAATAAGGGTCATTAATGAGCGATTTTTAAAACAAGAATATTCACTTAATTGCGTCAGTTGCGGATAGCTACGTGCGTGTGGTCTTAGTTACTAAAAACGAAATTAAAGGGAATTCCTACGATTTGTATGTTCAAGAAAGTACACCTTAAACGGACTCGTAAAAATTAGGTCTCATTGTGCGATTGACATTTTGTGTTAAATGAATGTAATTATGTATGAGTATTTACGAAATTGCTGGTGGTGATCCAGAAGTTTTTTAACAGCCGCATACAATTTATTTGCTCTTGATCATACCCACCTGTTTAGAGGCTGAGCAGGCTTTCTCATCTGCTGGTATTTTTGCAATAAATTAAGATGCTCCTTAGGCGATCAGACCTTTTTTTATACTAGTTCAGTTGGCACTGTTGGCAGACAGGCACGCAGCCCACCTGATGGTAAGCGGTCATTGCGGTCACTTTACCAGGAAGCATCGCTCAACGTGCTGCCAGTCTGTAGGCTCCTCTGATCTTTGAGCCTTAGATTGCAAGTCTACTGGCTCCCACATTAATATTGCCGGACACAGCCAGAGCTGTTATGGCGGCAAATTATTAATATTCGTCGTAATTTTAACAATAACAAAATTAAAAAACTTCGTCTAATAATGGTTTGTAAGTTTTTTGACAAACATGTTGATGATGTGATTTCAAGAATAATAACGAATTTAGGGTCTGAAGTTCTGAACTCTGATCGCCCACGGTGCTTCTCAATTATTATTTTTTAATACTTCATCAGTTGGCAGACACTCACGCAGCCCCCCTGATGGTAAGCGGCCAGTGCGGCCTATTCCATTGAGGGACACTTCACCATGAAGCGTCTCTCAATGTACCGCCAGACTGTAGGCTCATCTGATCATTTATTGTAGGTATGTTTTCAATTTTAAATCGTTTTAATGGATTTTGACTTTTGTATAAAATGATTCCATTTAATTTTATAATTACAGACATTTAATCCTTCTAGCCCCGGATTACTAGACACAATAGAAAATCTATTGTTATGCGGCACCCGAGTGCCGGTTCGGCGTTGAGTGGTTAAAAAGCCAAGCCAGAAGAATACTTAGGTGCATTATTTTAGTCGTTCTATGTTTTTCATAAAATACATCAGTTACGTAATTATTACGTAATTCCGTAACTGACCTGTAAAATGCGTAACCAGTTACGTAATTGATATTTCCGTAATTTTGGAAGCCCTAGCCTAAACGGTAGGTAAGTAATATACTTATTTGTAAAAAAGGAATTTACACATGCAAAATGTCTTCACATAGTTAATATTATAATAAACGTTTTCATAAATTACGCCTACATTCGGCAAGAACAACGAAATTTAATAAAAATATTATGAACATGGCCCCAAACGTTGGGTTGTTGTAGGTACATTCGTCACAGAAAAAAGTATTTGTAAATTCGACATGTGGCGTCGTTATTTTCAGTACAGACAGCTGAAAAAAACAAATTATAATTAGAATAAAAACGTTATTTATTTTTCATCAACATCATCAATTTCAACAATAGTTCTCAAGTAGCCGATTTGCCCACATTATATTATTATAAATGAAACTAAAAAGATAATTAAATCACAGTACCATCACAGATAAAAGAAAGCTACAATTTTAAACTTAAAGAATGTATAATATCTTTAAGGGTTTTCGTCCAATCACATTATAATTATGTTTGTATAAATAAATACTAAGTATTTATTTTTGAACAAATTTAAATTCTGAAAAAAATCTTCAATGCCCTTTGTTTGTTTGTTGCAGGCCGTGCTCGCCTTCAGCGTGCTGTCGCGCGTGTCGCCGCTCGCGTACGCCGTGGCGTCGGCCGCCAAGCGCGCGGCGGTGGTCGGCGCGTCGCTGCTGGTGCTGCGCAACCCCGCCTCGCCGCTCAACCTGGCCGGCATGGCGCTGGCCGGCCTCGGCGTGTTGGCCTACAACCGCGCCAAACTACGCGCGAGGACCGAATCCCCGCTGCCTTTACCGGTGTGACGAAGTTGGACATTTAGTAAAATTGCCGCATTCGCGATATGCTGCCCGGAAGGCTGCCCGCCCACGTCGGATAATCGGTGACCGACTTTTAGTAGGTGACAAATTAACGTACTGATAGCAATGGAGCAACGCACACGTCCTACAAAAAGTCGGTCAAAAATACCATAGAAATAAAGTCGGTCACCGATTGTCGGTCATACAAAAAGTCTGACGTGGGCGGGCACACTAAAGGAACGTGGGGTGTAGCTAATTCGTTCGTCTTTGGATGAACAAATTTTAATCAAAATAGTGAGGGTTTTATTTATTGTTTGTACTTATGGGCCAGTTTCACCGCTGACATAAGTTTGTTATCTTTTTTTTTAATTGACAAAAAATCATTTAAAATATCTGACAAAAATTATCTCGAATGTAACTGTTAGTGATGAAACTGGTCCTTATTAAACTGTGTTATTAACAATCGATTTGAAAATTAACATGATTACGAATCCTAGAATCTATATGGCCCTAATCCGAGTTTTGGAATGTGGTATGCCTTTCTTGCATGACCAGTGCGAGCTCAACGTAAATAGTAGTAATTTTAAGAAAAATCTCTAAAATGTTTCCCAGTCTCAGTAAGATTGCAGATTGCTTATTGTCATAATATAATAATGAATTGTGGTGATACAGTATTTTAATGTATTATAGAGTGCGGCTGAGCCGCCAGAGATTTTATTTTTTGTGAATATAATATTTTCTGTTTTTCAAATCAATTTTTATTTTGATCAAAAATTACTTATTTTAAAGTAAAGTCAATTTATTAAGCCACATTTGACAGTTAATTTATGCAAAGAAAAGCGCTACTTATGTACATTAGGAGTAGAGTCTAATTTTCTAAATAAATAATTGATGTTGTTTTCTTGAGTTTTATTCCTTTAGCTTAGGGTGTATATTTTTCTTTACAGAATGAACTGTCAAATGTGACCTATTAAAATGACTTTACTGCAATATGCATCATTTCATATCCCCCCGGAACTTGATTTATATTATTTTAGCTTCATAAGTTAAAATTCCAATTAGGAAAAGGTTTCATTGTATGTATTTAGGATCGATTTTCGTATATTTTTTTTTACATGAAGCTGTACTAATAACGTTAAAAATGGTAATCTCTGGGTTTATAAAAAAACGACACTTGCTGCCAAAATAGGAGATATAGTATGCCAGCACATTGAGCACATATAAAGTGTTACTTCCTGACGAAATATTTCTTAACGCTCATCACATTATGCGTGCGTATAAGACTACTATCATAAGTGGTATACAAAATGTTGGAAGTTTGGGTGATAAAATAAACAACAAATATTATTAATAAATATAATTTATTTACATTACAATACCACTATGTCATGTCCACATCGAATATCAAAAATCATTCACGCACTCAACTAAATGCATGTAGATCCCACAACTCATACGCGCACAAAAAATACGTTCTCTCATTTTAATAACCTAATTTCAATACTTCCACATGTGCTCATGGAATAGTTTCACCGGGAAACGTAATCAGACTTGATTTTAAGTTTCATAATATTGATGGCAAAAGCTGGGCCCTAGAACATTTAGTTACACCGTTCAAAATACTGGCAACAACCAGGTTATAATAATTTTAAAATCATTTTACATACTTTTGTGACGATATGCAGTTTACTATTGGAGGATTTCATGTGAACCAAATTAACGCGCACAACACTACTTAGGCCGGTCACACATTTCTGTGCACCATTCCGTAGTGTTGACGATTTCCCTAATAAAAACAATATCGATATTAAATTCAATACAGAAATAACTATAATATAATTTTTGTAAGTTACTAATTTCATTGAAATCAAATAAGTATTCAGAACACTCTAGTCTAAAAGTACCACTACCATTGCTGGACGAGAGATGCCGTAATAGGAAAATTGTGAGGCATTCGTCCAGCAGTGGACGCAGATATAAGACTTGCACAAACACGGGCCCAGCTTACGTAAGTCGAGGAAGCTTAGTAATCTCAGTGTCGGGCGCAAGACATCGACGCATCGAGGAAATATCTATAGAGTAGGAATGTGAGCGACTATCGTCTGAAGGAAATAAACTCCATTCACACTGAGTCACTTGACTAACAATAGACTATCGATACAATCGAGGTTGTCAATAGTCTATCGATAGCCAACTCTAATTTATCATAGCTCTATTTATGCTTTTCCCATTCATTGCTTTAAGAGCCAATAGGAAAGCGGCAGCCGCTGACTGTTAAGGTATGCGTCCACAGGTCCGCATCGCACGCAACGGATTTTAGTTTGCCTTGTATAAAAACTTATACAACAGCGTCCACTGATCGGCATTCCGTATTACGTCATACGGAATGCCGATCAGTCGACGATCAGTGGATTGCTGATACTCGCGTCGGCAATCCGCTCACTGCCGAACAGTGGCCGCAGTCTGTAAAATTAATCCGTCTGATGCGTCCGCTGCGTGCGATGCGCACCTGTGGACGCTTAGCTTTAGTCGGATTTTCTTTCCTACGAAACATTTCCTCTAGTCATACATCCTCGATCGATGCATCGACACCACCGACGCAAGTGAACCATCCTACAGTTCATCGTGGTCTTCAGCGGGCACCTCCTCTGCGTCATCATCGGCGGGCGCGGCCGCGTCCTCTTCCGGCTCGTCTTCCGGCAACGCATTGGGGTCCAACCCTAGCGACGTCTGTAGCATCTTCTCGACTGACTCCGCGAACTCGACCGCTTGTCCCTCTTGGAGCATGTAGCCAGATCTGAAACAATCGTTTATAAGTTTAATGATTTGGTAGTAGAGGCAAGATTCTGTCTGACAGTCGAGATGGGCCTGCTTGACTGGGAAAGAACCGTCGTCTTATAGAAGATAAACGCATACGTAGTAGCTTTTGCTATTACGCTTCGTTTGGTGAGAGCGCCAAGTGGTCTAAGGCCCTGCCCAGATGAGGCGTTTTATGTGCGATTTGACTCGCGCGTTTGAAATTGAACAAAAGAAAAACGCGCGAGTGCGCGCGACTGTTGTGGACGGGGTGTATGAAGCTCTAGTACCTCGCGACTCGCGCGTCTCGAAACGCGCGAGTGAAAACGCGTCATCTGGACAGGCTCTAAAAACCTCCCTTCCCTTCACTCTATTCTCCTTAACCATTTATCTTTTGTCCACGGATTTTCGGAGGCCCGCAATACCATTATAATACACGGTAGCAGGGAGTATCGCGAAGGTTTTTAATGGAAACCAGGCGTCGTCGGAGGTCCCACACACCACCCTGCCCCATAACAGGTATGACGATGCGTAATGCGTTTCCCTCCGTGACGGCAAAAAAATAGCAACGCGTGACTCCAGGTGGACGAAGGGGCGTGGTTTACTGCCAGAGCATTGGGCATTAACGTGACGCTTAAGCAAAGGGATCACTGCTGCAGTGAGATTGTTCCACAAAACTGTACTTCGAGGTAAAAAGTCTCGGGGAAAACGCACAGTGGAAGACCGTTATCCATCTAGGTGGTGAAGATGGAATTTCAGTCGATTGCGTGTTGTACGATTCAAGAATTCAGCTGCTAGCAGTAATTCAAACAGTTCAGTAGAACACTCCCTGTTATAAATACTGTACTTACTATCAGGCGACCCGCATGATAGTTTGCCGCTTCTGGCATAAAAAGAAAGACTCAAAAGGAAATTTATATTATCTGAGGATCCTATGGGATTCAAGAGGCGAAAAAAATTATTTGTGGATCCCATGGGATCCAAGCATGGGATCCAAAAGGAATTTATATTATCTGAGGATCCTTTGGGATTCAAGAGGCGGAAAAAAATATTTTTGGATCCCATGGGAGCGAAGCATGGGAGCCAAGTGGACGGAGGCAGTATTGGTGGGAAGGGCCTCACCTGATGGCGGCGGTGCGGTAGAGCGTGGTGGCTGCTTTTACGGCGTCGGCGCTGTCGGGGTCGTCGGTGACGCGTCGCAGCAGCTCCAGGATCATGGGGTGCCGCGGGTTGATCTCCAGCATCTTCTTCTGCATCAGGTGGTGTTTGCGTTGCGCGTCGTCGGACTGTAAGGATGAATAAGGTTATTTTAAACGTCATTTCAATATTACACACTTATAAATGAAGTCTGTCATATTCATATTAGAGTATAATTTCTATGAGAGACCTATATGATATGGTTTGAATTAAAAAAAAAAAGGTTGCATCTGGGACCGGTTGTTATTATTTTTATTTTTTTGACTTCGCTATTAGAAAATGCCATGATCCTAAATAAGAGACTGATATTAATTCCAAATTACTGGACAGTCTTTTTTCATCCCAGTGTTGTACAAAAATGAATGAAGTGAAGACATTCTAATGAAAAATATGGAGTCTTCCATATTTTTTAGATATGCACGTCTCTCGAGTGTTTTAATGAGGCCTCTGCCTCGAATTTCATGAAAACGGGAACGGGGCGGGCGACACGCCTGCACGACACGAGGGCTCTTTGACAGGACCGTATCGCTTGTGACTCGCGAAATTCGAGCTAGAGCCCTAACGCGTTGCTAGGGGCGTCGTGTGAACCCGGAGATGGACTGGTCAATAGCCATTAGCCACAAGCCTGGTTCACTTTAGTCTGCCTGTGACGATTATTCTAACTAGTTCCAGTCAAAAAAGTTCCGGCGGAACTAGTGATACTTTTTATTCTCATTAGTTCCTTCTAAATTTTTTTACTGGAACTAGTGAGTATAATCCGCCTGCGAAACGAATCTGATCATGTCTACCCACGGTGACGTACCTTCTGATGCGCGTTGGACATGGCGAGCCGCTCCATGTTGCCGGTCCAGCCGAACGTGGTGGCGGCGAGAGCGGCAGGCGAGCGCGCCAGGCGGCGGGACACGGTGGCGCGCGTGATGTACGCGCCCAGCTTGTCGCCCAGCCAGCGGGTCAGCGGCTCGAACTGCTTCTTGTATGCTTCTAGTTGCTCCTTAGCTTGATCGCCTGTGGAACAAATGCAACCCGTTAGTAAGATTTCACTTACAAAAGGCTCGAACTGCTTCTTGTACGTCTCTAGCTGTTCCTTAACTTGCTCGCCTGTGGAACGAATTCGACCCGAAGTAACGTTAGTTAACGAGCTTGTTACATAAGTTAAAAAAGAAAAGTAAAGTAT
The DNA here is from genome assembly GCA_949319885.1 of Mecyna flavalis. Classification (NCBI taxonomy): domain Eukaryota; kingdom Metazoa; phylum Arthropoda; class Insecta; order Lepidoptera; family Crambidae; genus Mecyna; species Mecyna flavalis. The sequence goes on from OX439430.1 coordinate 15,416,966, forward strand.
TAGCCCATTTAATTTCCCACTGCAGGGCAAAGACCTCAATCGGTGAAATAAAGTCATCGCTAGCATGATAGATATTGGCTTGATCACCAATCTTACCAAATGTGGATTGGTGATCACAAACCCCCACGGTAACTGCTTGCAACACCAGTAGGGTTATTTTTACTCCCAGGGATAGGCTGGTCAATAGCCACAAGGCTGGCACCAACTCGTCCCAATCGGTTGGGAAGGGGAAACTGGGGGAGTTAAGTGGGTAATGGGACGAACGCCTTTAGTCCCGAGCCGCTGCGCGTAAACGCGTCCTTCTTTACACATAAAGGGTTGTTTAGACTAGAACACTCACTCTCGTCAAGGTCGAAGATCTCCTTGGCGATGTTCTGGAACTTCTTGCCGTCGTACTCGGGCAGCGAGGACAGGCAGTACTCGTCCACCGCCTCGGTCAGGTACAGCACCTCGTAGCCGCGCTTCACCAGACGCTCAGCGAACGGAGACTTCTCCACCTAAAGTATAAGACTTTATTATTAGCAAAATACATTTCGTATTTCCCAAAGGTTGACTGGCAGAGAATGCTTTTAGCGTTAAGTCCGCCTTTTGTACCCAATTTGTGTGGACAATAAAGTTTTTATAAATACATTCATCGAAATGTAATTAGATGTATGTATCAGGCAAGAATTTGGTCTCTTTTAATGTGGATTCGAAGTCAAAATGCCATAAATAAATTTTATTTTAAAAAATTCTAGTCATATAAATTATTTATTACTCGCGGCAGGGCACTTGCCCCACCGTAGCTACGCCCATGCACGGAGCCTACCTGGTGATAGCGGTTTCTATTAAGAGGCACTTGACCAGGAAGCGTCCCTCAATGAGCTGCCACTATAATATGTTAAATATTGTACATACCTCAGCACGGCTGGCCCCAGCGATGTAGTAGATGTGGTTCTGGTTGGGCTTCATGCGCGACACGTAGTCGGCCAGGAACGTCATCTGATCAGACTTGGACGAGTGGAAGCGCAGAAGTTTGGCGAGGCGAGACCTGTTGCTCGGGTCCTCCATCACTCCCAGTTTGATGCTGGAATGAACAAGATTATTTTAGAGACTGGTAGTTGTAGCCTTTCACCATAATAAATGTTTTGACGTTTGCATAAACATAGAAAATGACGTGGTTGTATGTATTTATGTGATATAATGATAATGTTCTCGTATATGTATACTTGCGGCCAAAAATATGGAATCACAGCTATTTAACATGTATTAAGCAAAGAAAAAATTTAAGTTTTAAGCCGTAGTTTATCCGAAGTTGAAAATAATTAAAACGAAAAAGGAGCGATTTCCATATTCTGCTCGTAAATATAGTTTTTACAATAGAGCATTGAACATAATATAATTTTATGTCTGATTTTGAAATACCATTTCTTCAAAGAATAACGCGCTTTAATCGCCGAAAGTTGCATCATTGTCTTTTTTTTTCATTTCTGCATTACTATTATTATGTTCACTTACTTGGTAGAGTATTCCTTCCAGAAGTGTTCGTATTCATCATCAGGAATCTTCTTAAGCATATCTAGCACCTTGCGGACAAGCTTCTTCTTGATGATCTTGATCAGTTTGTGCTGCTGCAGCGTCTCTCGAGACACGTTAAGTGGGAGGTCGTCGCTGTCCACGATACCCTGGTGATAGGAAGTTGTGTCGGGTGTTGTGACATTCGATTTTAGAGATACAAGTTAACATGCATTCTGGAATTTATATCCAAAATGCCGCAAGAAAGTCGACTTCTTTTTTATATTAGAAATATGGAAATAATAAGGTAGGACTAATAGGTCTTGTTATAAAAAATATATGATTATCACTTTTAATAATATGAGAATAGTTATAAAAATTTCTTCTCCTTTCAGATTAAGTGATGATGAAGTTTTTTTTTGTTTGTCTGGATTCGAAAATTATTTTTGTAGATCTTAGGTCTAACAAAAATTCTAAATGACCAAATTTTCTGGTATAAAAACTGCCTATTGAACACACAAGCATACCTATTATGTACACGTATATCACTGAAAGAGGCTTACATTCAACAGTTAAATGGAGTGGATGTCGAATGACACACATTCGTCATTCAAAATGCTAGAAAACTCACCTGAATAAAAGCGAGGTAGTTGGGCATAAACTCATTGAACTCGTCAGTGATGAAGACTCGTCGCACGAACAGCTTGATGTTGTCAGTCTTGGTTCCGTAGCGGTTGAACGAGTCTGCCGGTTGTACGCGCGGCACGAAGAGTAGCGCGCGGAATGTCACCTCACCCTCCGCTACGAAGTGGGCCCTAGAAAACACAATATTAATTAGTTGTTTAGTTTTATTTAGTTTTTTTATACCACATCAGTTGGCAGACTGACACGCAGCCCACCTGATGGTAAGTGGCCTCTGCGGCCTATTCCATCGAGGGACACTTTACCAGGAAGCGTCTCTCAATGTGCTGCCAGACTGTATGCTCATCTGATCTTCGAGCCTTTGTTTTAGTGTCTGTAGTGTCACTAGTCATTTTTGCCCGCCTACGTGGAACTATGGCGCTCGGGTATAAAACCTGGAGTTAGAGAGTTCCATTCCCGCCTCTGATTGATGGTAGGACTTCAGGGAGAGTCCAACTGAAATCTACCGCCATAACAGCTCTGGCTGTGTTCCGGCAATATTAATGCGGGAATTGCGGGAGCCAGTACACTTGAAAACAAAGGTTCGAAGATCAGAAGAGCATACAGTGTGGCAGCACATTGAGCGACACTTCCTGGTGAAGTGTTTCTCAATGGAATAGGCCGCAGTGGCCACTTACCGTCAAGTGGGGCCTGCGTGTTTCTCTGCCCACTGATATAGTTTAAAAATAATAATAATCTGTGTGTGGATGCTGCATACAGATTTGGGCATAATAATATAACTTGCAAATAACTTGTTATCTGGATAATTATTCGAATAAAATTTTATTTGCAATATATTATTCGTCAATTTCCTACGAATAAGTTATTCGTGATTTTATTCGTGAATAACGAAATAGCAATTTATTCATTCGTTATTCAAATAAATTTTTGCCCATTTCTGGCTGCATACTTACTTGGCGAGAGGCGGGGATGTGTCCTTGGTGAGTGAGCGGTAGAACTGCGTGTACTCGTCTTCGTTGACCTCGCTGGGCTTGCGGGTCCAGATGGGCTTGTTGTCGTTCATCAGCTCCCAGTCCCACACAGTCTTCTCGGTCTTTTTAGGCTCCTTCTTCTCTTCGGCGGCGTCTTCCACCTGGTATTCAAGCAGATAGTAAGGAGTTTGGAAAATTTATGCTTATTTGTTTTATTTAATTTTTTTTGCAAGCAATAAAATGACATAAGAACTCAGTAGCTTTTTGCAGCTGATTTGAGTAGTACACATGTACTTTTATTACGAAACATCATCATCATTTTTCTACCCTTATCATCTCTTTTTCGGCCTTCCTCTGCTTATATCTCCATCAACATACATATTTAACATTCTTTTCTTTCTTCTGACGTGTGTGTCTTCTCCTCTCATTACATGTCCATACCATGCTAACCTTACACTCCTAACCTTATCCACTACCGGTGCCACTTTCAAACTTCTTCTTATACATTATTACGTAATGCATTTGGTTTTACAAAACATCTTTTGGTATCCATTTTTGTTTTCTTTAATAAAACAAATAATATACCTTAGCGTCATCCTCGGTGTCAGCAGCATCAGCTTCATCAGCCTCCTCTTCCTCCACAGTCTCCGTCCGTGAAGCCCACAGGTAAATGGGGAAGTTGATGAACTGCGAGTACTTCTTGACGAGCGACCGGATGGTGTCGGGCTGGAGGTAGTCCGCTGCTTCTTCCTTCAGGTGGAGGGTGAGGTGGGTACCTCGCTTGAGCGTGTCCCCGCGAGGGTCCTCGGCTACGCTGAAGGAGCTCGCGTCGGACTCCCAGAAGTGTTGTTTGTCGTCGTTGTGCTTGGATACTACTGTCACCTGGAATGAAATTACAAAATTATGTATATTGTTTTTTTTTTCATGAAGAATGCAGGCTTGGGCTCCCCCAAGGGCTCCGCCTAGGGCAAAAATTTATAGAGTTCATTATTTCATGGGTGCCGAAATGGGAAGGTGCCGAAACGAAACTCAACCGGGCAAGAAGTTGACGTGTAATGACTGATAAAGATGACGAAGAGTGCTACTTTTCTTAATAAAGATTTAAATTTTTAGGTACATACATAAATTAGTATAATTTAATAATGGTGGGTAGTTTAAACTTGGTCCGCTAATTGAACACAATAAGAAGAAATTTCATTTCCTTTATTTCTGACACAGACTAGAACTTTCCTCCACAGAATCTGACAACAACCTTTACAAGCAAGGAGTGATTTAATTGGTTCATTCTTTTTCGAAGTGCCACCATTAATGTAATATTGAAATGTTGTTAATGTCTATATATTTACCTTATCAGCAACGAGGAAGGCAGAGTAAAACCCGACTCCAAACTGTCCAATCATATCATTCATGTCCTGAGCGTTCTGCTTCTCAGCATCCTGCATCTTAGACAAGAAGTCAGCTGTTCCGGACTTGGCGATGGTTCCCAGGTTGTTCACGAGGTCATTCTTCGTCATACCGATGCCGGAGTCGATGATGTGTAGCAACCTCTTCTCGGGCTCGGCTTTGATGCGGATGCTGAGGTCTGGGTTGGTTTGAAGAACGTCACGGTCGGTGAGGGAGAGCAGACGGATCTTGTCCAGCGCGTCTGAACCGTTCGAGATCAACTCTCGGAGGAAAATCTGAAAGAATATTAACGTTTTAAATTCACACCATAATTTTATTATAATCTTGAAAAATTATTTTAGTTACATTAATAACATCTGATCGCTTTAACTTTACAAATCATCACATTCTTTTCCCATTAATCTAATTTGCCGCCATAATAGTTCCTGCTGTGTTACAGTAATATCAGCCAGTAGAAGCCAGTTAAAATCAGGGGCTGGAAGATCAGATGAGCCTAGAGTGTGGCAGTGGCAGCACTTTGAGCAACGCTTACTGGTGTAGTTTTGCTCAATGGAATAGGCCGCAGTAGCCGATTCTCATCAGGTAGGCTTCGTGCCTACCTGACAACTGATATAGCATAAAACCAACCTACATTTTGAAACTGATAGTGAAGTTATTTCGTTGGTACCTCTTTATTCCTGTAGAGAGAATTGATGATGAGCTTCATCATTCGGTTTACTTCGGTTTGGAAGGTGAAGTTCTGTGCCTTTTCGCGAAGTTCGCGCATTTGAGCCACGCTCAGCCCATCTGGAGATATCGCTTCTTCCTCGCGAAGCACCGCTTCCGCATCTGTTCACAATACATATAGCACATTTTAAAATGTGTAGCAAAAGATTATATCAGACATTTCATTCAACACCATGCACCTTCATGTTGATGTGATCTCAAAGAAGGATGTTTTTTGTTATGGAAATCGGATCTAAGAACCGTTCTTACTTGGAAGTAAATGAGTATTCAACTACTAAACAAAGTTTGTAAGCACAAACACACATTATGTTAATGTGTCAGCATTTTCTTACAGAGTTACTGCATTAATGATTTGGACATGATAATGAGCTTTGCTGAAAATAGTGTAAAAAGTATGACGGTGTAAATGGGGAACATAACAATTCCGCGCGTGAAACTATAAACGTTCCCAGCCAGATTGCTATTTCACCAGGCATTGTGTATATCATATAATTATGGTATGGAAGGAAATGTGAAAGAACCTTTTTTGATCGCTCATTTGTACACTACACTACAAGATAATCCGCGGCTATCGTTCAGATAAAAATCGCTGTTCTTATCCAAAATTCCACTACGAAACATTACTATAATTTACTTAGTATCCTAGGTAACGAGTAGGCTTCGCTTCGTAACCGTGGTGACGTCTCTCCCATCAATCAGTACTAACTGCGATGTCTGAGCACGAAGGCGACGCCCCTGTGGTGGCCAAGGGGGGCGGAGACAGCGGGCGCTTCGCCCCAGCGCCTCCGCATGTGAACCCTATATCGTTTAAGCTACGTTTCGCTGCGCAACGGGAACCTGGACGATCGGACGTGTCGGCGGTAAAACCGCTTGGTTTACGTCAGTATCTATCCAACTTAAAAATGGTTTAGATTCTGTTGTCTGCTTGCAAATGGTAGTTATATCCTAATGTGTGTGGCAGGACGAGGTAGGTCAACAATGGATAAGTAGGCGGACTGGACAAGTAAAAAATCTTGTCCATTATTTACGTCTCCTACCGTGTGCTTACCTCAGACAGACCTCTAGAAGAGAAGTGATACAGTGATATTTAGAAACTCTTTTAATTTTGATAACCTATTTGCCGCAGTTACAGTTTTGATACACACTGACGTCATCTAATCATCTTCGATTTCTTACGGTCATAACCAGCGAACTGTCATTTAAGTTCGCTGGTCATAACTCCCACGCACAGGTTAGGTTCGTATAAACATATCTGATTAGTGAGACCACGACTTTTTAGAAAGTCTCCTAATTTCTAGTAATAAAAGTATGTAGTAGGTAGGTCTTATGTATACGCGCTGAAAGAACTGTAGTGTAGAAATTATGAATGGTACTTGTTGCTTCACAACAAATGTTTCTGCGGATTCATAGTATTCATACATTAGGAATGGAAAGTTCCACTCTTTTTTTGGCTCTAACTCGTTAAAGTTCATGAGTTTCTTGTGTAACTTATGTTGTAAATAACTATATAAAAGCGTGTTTCATATAAATAAAAACAGTTGGGAAACCCATCAATCAATTTATTTGTCTAAAATGCTGATTGATTTGATTAGGTGAGGCTTCATTAAATTAACGACAAACAATCTTATCACCATGCACTATTTAATGTTACATTTACAAAATAGAAAACGCAAGTAACTGCACCTAAAGGTTAATTGTGAAAAATACTTCAGCATTCAATCGGGGCTAAGGAAGGATTTCCAGATTAATGACTAATATTTCACCAATTTAACTCTATCGCGGTTATTAACGTTATCTTACTATTCGTGACCGAACTAGGTATCTACGAGGCATTAAAGGTAATGGTTACACTGATAATGCTTGTAAAGTCGCGTTTACAACTGATACGGGTAAAACATGTTGGTATTCCCGCCTGATTATATCGTAATCAGCGTGTAAATCCACGTTGGTCTTTGTGAATGGCTATTATAGACGTAGATTTTACTTTTACGTTTACAAATTCGAATGACGTGGGGAATGGACGTTTGGGAGACGATAGTTAAGGCCTTAAGACAAAGATAAAACCGGCTTCCTAAGACTAAATTTGTGCTATGTTGCACTTAAAGATCCTTGCGTAGATAATCTTGCCGGAAATCGGCTGTTACTGTCGTGCAAAGATCAATTTTTTTTTAATTATTAAGTTCTACCTAAGTACAAACAACATACGCCGTAAAGTATGGGTGAACCAAAAAAATTGAAGAAAAAAGACCGACTTCAATATTAAAATGCATTGAAAAGTAAAAAAATATTACGCCTGTTGTTCTTGGAGTCAGAGTCGGTAACATTAGCACGTTGGCTGACTGACAGTCGACAGATTCCAAAAATAAAATTACCTAATTTGTACATAAAATTGCATACAATTTTATTTATTTATTGACAGGCAGGCAGTTAAAACACTGATGATAGCCTGTATCTTATTAGCTCCACCTAATGGGCTAATTCCTTCCAGTTAAATATTTGTCCAATCTGTTTTTGAATATATTGGTGTTCTGTGCGGAAACCACCTCTGCTGGCAGCCTGTTTCAAGCCTCAACCACTCTGTTATTGAAAAAGTGTTTATGTGGATTGTTCAGTGACCGAGACTTTGATAGTTTGAGTTGATGCCCTCTTAAGTGAGTGTTTCGGGAGTATTTGAATAATTTTTCTTCCAAGTTTATGACATCATAATGACCATGTAGTATTTTGTATGTCTCTATTTTATTTTAATTCGTTAAATGAAAGGGCTTTTTATGTTGCAGCGCCGACAGTCACGGACAAATTCTACCGCGTGGCGGAGCCAGAAGACGTGGAGGAGGATAGGGCAGAGAGAGCTCTGCTTCGTATCAGACACATGTTCGAGCATGGACCTCGAGACAAGTACCCCATGCCCGTCACATCCTCACATGTGTAATGTTAACTTGTTATCTTACTTTCTTGGCTCAATGTTTATGGGTGTACCAAAATAGCATGCGCTTTAGTCAAATTTAACTCTATGGTTGTCTCTTTTGCTTGGGTGTATAATTATAATTATTTAAGTGCCATAACATAATATTCAAGTTTAGACAGAAGATAAAGACATCTTAAAAAATAAACAAAAAATAATCATTTTATAATAAAAAATACTTTATACTGCTTATTAATACAATGTATTTCAATCTTCTTAAAGGCAAGGCACGTTACGAAAAGATCGATGAATATATGTTAGTAGATGGAGAGGAAGAGGACGTCCAAAAAAGAGATGGAGTACGAAAAAGATTATATTATGAGTGAAAAAGTAGTGGATGCCTTGCTGATGAGTGACTGGGATGAATGGAAGCGAAAAACATATTGCGCGTAAAAAAGGGACAAATGTCCCTTTTTTCAGGAATTACATTTTGTGGACGCACACAGGACCAGATAACACGGTTTCAGTTTGAATAGTTAATTGATTAACTCATATTTTATCTGTGACAGATATGGATGGCATTGGGACCAGGCTTCAAAGATGACCAGTACAACTTTCGCAGACCGACGGCTAAATCACCACATCCAAGATTCAGCCTGGCTCAAGGCACGTCTCATCATATTGGCTGCTGATGACCAGCTCAAGCGTAAATAACATTTTCAGATCAACCATCATATTTTTATAAGGATAAAATATTTTTAATTTCAATATGTGGCAATGATATTATCAGATAATCCAAAATAAGGAATTATGATAGCATTATTCAATTTAAGCCTAACCTATTGATAAGCTACCTTATAAAATAAAAATAATTTTTACTTACACAAATATCCCTATTTTATTTTCCAAAATAATTCATGTTTATTCATATTACCAATGAATGCAATACCACAATCCTTAGTGAAATATTATGGATACAAACACATTTGTAATTTTGTTACTTTGATAACAGGAGGATTATTTGAAAATCCACACAGGCAACTTGCCTCCAATTAAGGCACAGCAACAGATGTCTAGTAAGTAACAAATGATACATTTGTATTAGAACTACAGATACTAATTGTCCAATAAGACACTATTACCATTGTTTTCACTGATATTGAATTGAATATCTGAATCACTACATAGTATAAACTAAAGTCGCTTCCCACTGTCTGTCTTTATGTATGCTTAGCATCTTTAAAACTACGCAACAGATTTTGATGCAGTATTTTTTTCATTACATAGAGTCATTGAAGAGGAAGGTTTGTATGTATAATAAATGCATAATATAGTAGAGAAACACCATTGCATCCGTGCGAAGCGGGGGCGGGTCGCTAGTGTATGAATAAAAGTATAAAAATAGATGAAACTCACCAGTCCGGGATCCTTCTCGTGATGCTCCCAGGTCCGCATCCAGCGTCACCTCCTCGACTGTACCCACACCGACGCCCTCTTCTTGACCGGTAACCCATCCTGGAATTACACATAATAATCACCTTTAATACATCATTAACGACTCAACACAGTCCTCAATTAAGCAACTGTAGTTTTTTGACCTTAAATGAATTGACTTTAAGTCAACATTATACCGTTATTGAGAATTTATTTAAAAGAAGGTTCTAGTTCCCAGGTCGACGACATCAAAGGAGATGGAAGAAGGTATAACTTAAAAGTAAAGAGGCTGATGTTAGTGAAACTGTTCTTATTCAACTTAAGATAAGATTCTTTGGGAGAATAGTAAGTAATTTTTAATTTTCAGGCACTAGTTAATAATTAATGTAGCGTTGCAAAGCCGAAGTAATATTCTGTCGTCGTGTTCGTGGCAATAGTAAGTTCAAATTTAACAAGAAATACTAAATTAAAGATCAAAACTATTTACCTGAAAGGAGCAGGAGGCCGATGCCTAGCAATAAAAAGTATTTCATTGCTAGTTTATTACAGCAAGCTTACAATCTTATTTAAAATTCGTCACTCTCAGACAATGCCGGTTTGAAAACTGTATGAAAATGTGGAACAACGCTCGACGATACTTTTTCAAGAAACGTCAGAGTTCCTCACTATTGGATAATTTTGTGTCAAGATTTCTTAAACACCAATCGCCATGCAACACGGCATACATTTTAACAAATAGAAGATAAATTTAAACAAATGTCTCAATGCTATTGGTTGAAAATAAAGTGTCACTTCTTCTTTTTTTTCTATAGTTAAACAAATGAGCAAAGATGTCGAATATTGCAAATGAATGAAACACTTTTATGTTTTATTGTTTTGTATTTGTACTATCAATTAACAATTTGCCTTTTCATAAACATAGTAAAAATTTGATAATTAATTACAAGATTAATAAGACAAAAATAATATTTGTTTTGTTTGCTTTATGATTATTAAGATTTTAAAACAATATTACTTTAGGGATGTGCGTGCACCTCAGATTTATTTAACCTATTAATAATTTAAATTAAAATCAAAATTATCCTAAGTTCAATATGTAAGTTAAAAAAATATTGCTTATAAGCAGGCTTTAGCTTAGGCAGTCATCAAAAAATAAGTGAATTAGTAAAGAGAATGAAAGAATATCGGATTTAATTTTTTCGCAATAATAGCATAGGTACCAGAAACAACCTCGTATTCTGGTTTGAATGATTCTGAGACACTGCACTTAGTGCGCCTAGTGCCACTAGGCTTATTACTCGCAAAGGTTCTGATGATTCATCCATCCTCCCACAGACTAGATAGAAGATAAATCATCCTCCCTAGACATCCATCATCGTGATGGTCGAAATGAAGGTGATGGCGTATTGTAACTCCGTGGCTTAGAGTAGAACATATGGAGATGCCCTATTGATCTATACAAAAAATTGCTTATATGAATATACATCGAATCGACACTTGCCTTACAAATATATACTTATCTCTTTTCATCTAAGTGATTGTTGCGTATGAAAAAAGAGACAGATATCTTTGCATTGTACCCATTTTGGCAACACTTTTTAGTGACGTCACACAGTTTTTGACGCGTGCCGGTTTCGCCATATTGTGTTCCAGCTAGTGATGTGGCACAATATTTTTATGTATCGATACGTTTTAGATAGTTATATTCTGCAATGGTATATTTCTGCAGATTTCCTGTAAGTGAAACATTAAAGAAGAAATAGATAGAGTTAATAGGTGGGGAAAATATAAATCCGCGACATAAAATAAGGCACGTTTGCTCGCTACACTTCAACGAATACTGGTTTTACAGAACTCTCGACATAACAAGATTACGTGATGGTAGTATGAAACAGTACAGTATCTTCACTTTATCTTCTGTTTAGGATTTTTGGAAAAATGTAATAGGTTTATTAACCATGTGAAGTTGAAATTTTCATTATAATATATATAACTAACCTATTGTTATATTAAGGCACTGCATCATCATTATTTTGTGATAGGAAAATAAGAAACTATTTATAGATTTCTAACAAAATATGTGCATTTATGATCGACACGTAAACTTGTATCGATAAATATATCGATATACAATATTGGTTGCACTATGGTCGGGCGCTATCATTGGTGGCGCCATTTTGTGTTCCAACTTTAGGTATACACGTTTTGTACCTACTTAGGGCATCTCCATGTGTTCTACTCAAAGCTCCGTGGCTGTCGCTGTCACAGACTAGATAGAATTCTTTTGTTGGCACAAGTTTAGTTCCTCTTCTTTCTGTATAATAAATAATTATTATTATAGAAAGGAAGAAAGAAATATTTTAATTTCGATGCACATTTCGATGGAAGAAAGATTAGGAATATTATGATGCATCCATCACTAATTTTAACGTTTATGATTTATTATAATATAATCAATGTCAGATTGACTTGACTTTGACAATTTATGTCAGTCAACAAAACGGAATTAAACGGATTGATTGATTGAGCTGATTTCAGCTGATTCACTGTAAATAAAATTCAGTGTTAATATTTAACACCTATGATTTGAGCTACTACTTTAAAAACGTTTTACCAAAAACTAATATGACGAATAGTGATTCACCACAAATTGTAACCTCGCGCCGCAAAATTGTCTATCGAGAAAGCCGATGGCGGGTTCACCAATTCAAAATACTAAGTGGAGATGTCGTGTGCAATGTTGCTGTTTTGCGTATGGAAGGCTCCCTGTTGTTGTGGCTCGGCGGAGGGAAGGAACCAGAGTTAAATGAGATAGCCCTGGGCATGCCCACGTCGGGTAATGAAACAGAACGCGCCGGTCTTGCAACGACTTTACTCGGTGTCGAAGGCACGGGTACCGCTCTGGCGCGTCGCCTCACAGGCCTCCTTAGACGGCCAGTATATGTGTGTACGGGCAGTGAATTTGACAGGTTCACCTTACCAATAGTCGAAAGAGGACTCATGACTGAAATTAAGAACAAGCCGGAATGTTTTTGATATTTTGTGATACTGTTGTGCTACTATTTTGTATTAAGTCTTAATTTAGTAGCGAATAAGTGGTTGAATAATTTATATGCTTTTTCATTAACATATATGTGGTGCTATTAGTAATTTGTAACAATCACTTGGCATAGTCAGCTTGTCTTGTCCTCATATCAAATAGTTTATTATACTAAAAGCCCCATCCCAGATAGGGTTGCCAGGTCGCCAAACCTATATAACAGCCAGACAGCAGGACATAACAGCCAGTTTGGCCGCACATTTGGGTAGAAAAGCCGGACACCCTTGGGATTAAGGATTTTGTCTCAGTATTAATATGTACAACAAAAAGAAATTGTATGTAAAATCTAGCTCATTTGCAAAATATAAAAAGCCTAACAAAAGACGGACACCATTTATTTTGGCTGATACGAAATCTAAAAGCCTACTTATGTCCGGCTTTATCAGGACGCCTGGCAACGCTAGTCCCAGAGCACACCAATACAAACATATTGAATGGGTCAAAACTATAGCAAGTGTGCAAGACATAATTATTCACAATTTTATCTGGATAGTTATAATTTGCAGACTATTTGACAATTTGATCTGGGTGACCTACAAAAACTAATAAGGCTTTCTGTCTGCAAATGACTTTATGTATTCAAATAAAATAGAATGGAGTTATGCTTAAGTTTTTTTCCAATAAAAGGTTTTGTAAATAAAATATTTCATTGTTTAATTTATTGTTTGTAGTAATCTTTGTACATTTGTATGTCAGAGGCTGTAAACGAGGCAGCGGGTCGCCTGATGGTAAGCGATCACCGCTGCCCATGGACATCTGCAGCACCAGAGGGAACTCTGATGTGTTGCCGGCCTTTTAGGGAGGGGTGTGCAGTGGGCCTCCAGCACTCTCACAAATCAGACAAAACACAATAGTAGTCACTATTATTTCATGCTGGTGTTAAGTGAGTGGGTGGTACTTCCCTGGATGAGCCGCTACTTTGGTTTTCATAATGTCTGGTAAGCCTGAGTGAAATAATAGTAAAATAAGCCTTTTATTCTGAACTTGCATGCAAAGGTGCAAATGTAATCATCTTTGTTTTAGTAACTACTAAGTAGATATGTTGTGTCTTTGCGTGCTGGTCTGCCGGGCGAGGTTCACAGATCCTTCAAGTTAGGGTTGCCATCCGTCCGGGTTTCCCCAGATTTGTTCTAGTTTAGAGCGTCCGGGGAAGGTTTCATTTGTACAGTTTAAAAAAAAAAAATTTGCTTGTGCTATGGGTGTGTGGCGACGCCTACGCCCGATCAACAGACATCAAGCAACTCGCCACTTACAGTTCTACCAACTGATGACAGAAGGCGCTGACTTACGAACACAAATTAGTATGGGCTCCTGCATCGCGCTAGCAGAGTTATTTCAGCCCGCTAGCATATATATGTAGGAAGGGGTAGGCTAAGCTGAATAAGAAGTCTGGGATTTCAAGATAAATAAAGCTTCTTAAATCTTTTATAAAGTAAATTACAATCATTCGATACAACTGAGTCCTAAACCAAATCGTAATACCACATAATCTCTTGTGGTAAATACTAGGTATTTACCACAAGTGAAGATGGTTTTATTAATTATAAATTGCAATAGGGCACTTTTATAATTAATGATAATAATTAATTTTAAATTAATTATCCAAGAGCGTCTAGGATAAGCAAGCCTAGTACAACCAGTGCACCGAGCCACGCCAGAGCCAAGACTGCCCGCTCCTCCCGGGTCATCGTCTTGTGCGTGCGCGCGGAGCGCGCGCGCGCTAAGGCGGACGGGCTCGAGCTTTCACTCCTTGCCCGGGCTTCTTCTCCCATCCCTTCAAGGATGGGGTCACTGGGTAGCCGCTTAGCGGCTTGATCAGACAGACACCCCTCCAGGATACACTGCGCCGCCCTCGGCGCGGTCGCGCAGCACGAAGGCGGAGAGGATCGACTGGAGGGGGGTTGGGCGTCGGCTTTACATCCTTCTGCAGGTGTTTGGGCATGAGATGGGAGGCTTCGCGTCGTTGGCCGTCTGCGGCGGCGGCAGCGACGTCTCCTAGGCACCAATGAGGGCCAGGGAAGCGCCGCTCCGCACCCCCGCGCAGGGGGGGCACTTCCTAGGTCGCTGCGCGGTCTTTTTATACCCGTTGCACAGCAAGTCGAGTAGAGAGGGGCGGTGGGGAGCGCTCGGTGGCGTGATCGGTGCACGTGGTTTTTACAATTTTTGCTATTACGGCGTACGATGACGCACGTCATGCCGACACGGCCATGCTGACATGCGGACGTCCTCGTACGCAGCTACACAATTACTATGGTTCTGAAACAAAAAGCATCGCTCGATCATCCTGACAAAAAAAAGATCATTCTTTACACATTCATCAATCTGCTCTAGTCCGGTCTTCAATGACCCTGTAGGCAGATAACAATCAGCTCTGGTCCGGTCTATATCGACCCTTCAGGCAATAGTATAGGACCGGTTCCTTTGAACCCTGCAACACTAATCAGTTTGGTCCGGCAATATGCCCTTCAAACTTCACTTTTTTTTTGTTTGGTCCGGCAACATGCCCTTCAAACATCAGTTTGGTCCGGCAACATGCCCTTCAAACATCAGTTTGGTCCGGCAACAAGCCCTTCAAACATCAGTTTGGTCCGGCAATAAGCCCTTCAAACTTCACTTAACTTTTTTTTTTTTTTCTAATATGATTGGACTAGGGAATGCGATCTCGATCTCGCGAGATCTCGTTTTCGCGAGATCTCGGCCTTTTTTTGCGAGATTGAATCTCGGTCGAAAACAGGACGAGATCTCGCGAGATTAACGAGATTGCACTCGAGCACAAAAACCTCTTCGAAGCCCGAACTGACACGGTCGGACTTGCGATCTGTCGGTTTCGTTTGGTGCGGGTGAGGTGGCGTCTTGAGATAATGGTCGTGGGAGGGGTGTCTCTCAGTTTCGTTCGTGTCAGGCGTGCAACAGTGAGGCTCAAACAATGTTTGAGCCTTGATCATTTAAGGAGGATTGCTTGCCTCTCTGTCTTTTACAGACTCCACTTTGGCGAGTGTTCTTCTTAACTGCACGACTTAATTTCGCCAGCTCCGTTCCATCCCTGAACGACTAGACTGAGATACTCCATCCGTATGCAGTCGAGAGAGAGTCAAGACCACGGACTAAGCGATTTGCTTCGTCTTTTTTGACACGGACTGCGCGGGAGTGGAACTCTGTGCCTGGGTCAGTCTTTCCTTCCTATCCATTATAACTTGGGGCTCTTCAAGGCCAGAATTAACGGGCTTTTCCTGAGCAAGTGCGCTTTATTGTAGACCGCATAGTTGTTTAACATCAGGCAACTGTGTGGCCAAGTGCTGACTTAGTTCAAACATTAAAAAAATATATATTTAAAATATCGTAAAAAAAATACTGGTTTCTGATGTTTACGCGGTTACTTACTACTTATTAAATAAAACAACTTAAAACGGATAAAAACTCGCGATATATTCTACATTTTAAATTTAAAACCCGACGTTTCGACCACTTTTCAATAGTCGTGATCACGGATTTAAAATGTATAATTTATCGCTAGTTTTTATCCGTTTTAAGTTGTTTTATTTCGTGAAAATAAATGTTTATCTTATAATACTTATGATTTTAAGTATAATTTTATCCTAATGTAATCAAATATTGTGATTATTTGCAAAAAACACGCAAAACTGCCAATCTCGCGAGATCTCGCAGCACTGATATTCATAATCTCGCGAGATCTCGCTTAAGCCCTAATCTCGCGAGATTTGCATTCCCTAGATTGGACCGGCTAAGCCCTACAATCATAATGTTCAGGACGCATCTTAATCACTATCATCAGCTTGTGTTACTTTATCTGGAGGTTCTATTTCTGATGCAACGGACTCATCATTTTAAGAGAAAATCCCCGTAGGATACAAAAAAGTTGATGCTTATCGTTTACGACAGCGGAATTTAATTCACGACGAATTTTATCATCGCATTGAGTTAAAACTGAGACCACGAAACCTGTGATAACGTGTTCGGGTAGGTTGGCAGCACGCCCCATAATGAGTTAGAGTAATATTTAGGTCAAAACCTTCTAATTTTCTTTATTCTATGATCATATCGCTTAACGCGCACCTATTGGTGATATCAGACTCAGGGACATCGGGATCAAAAGGTGCCAACACCGTCGGTATGGATGATGAAGGGTTGTGTTGTGAGTTTATGCTATCAGCCATTTTTTTTTAAACATGGCTTCCATTATAGCGAAATGTGACATTGGTGGTTGTGCCAAGACATTATGGAGTGGGGGTGGATCCTATCCCACTTCTGATGTAGGAAGGGGTAGGCTAAGCTGAATAAGAAGTCTGGGATTTCAAGATAAATAAAGCTTCTTTAATCTTTTAGAAAGTAAATTACAATCATTCGATACAACTGAGTCCTAAACCAAATCGTAATACCACATAATCTCTTGTGGTAAATACTAGGTATTTACCACAAGTGAAGATAGTTTTATTAATTATAAATTGCAATAGGGCACTTTTATAATTAATGATAATAATTAATTTTAAATTAATTATCCAAGAGCGTCTAGGATAAGCAAGCCTAGTACAACCAGTGCACCGAGCCACGCCAGAGCCAAGACTGCCCGCTCCGTCGCTGCGCGGTCTTTTTATACCCGTTGCACAGCAAGTCGAGTAGAGAGGGGCGGTGGGGAGCGCTCGGTGGCGTGATCGGTGCACGTGGTTTTTACAATTTTTGCTATTACGGCGTACGATGACGCACGTCATGCCGACATATACAACAAACCAAAGATGGTACATTGGACCTTGGTCCCCGAGCTCAGTCGATCTAGCTCGGAGGAAGATCTTCCACTTTTAAGGAAGCATTAGATCTCCTACAGGTGTTAGACAACGGATAAACATTACATAAGTAGGTACCTACGTACTTTTTTTTTGTAAATACATACATATTACAGGTACATAGAAACACCCAGACCGATACAAACAGACATGTTCATGCACACAAATGTTTGTACCGTGCGGGGATTGAACCTCTGGTGTAATAGCCAACTTCTCGACCACTACACCAAATGGCTCGTCGATAATAATAATTAATATACGAAAATAATTTTACTTGTACTTTCTTTCTAATATTTAGTACCTATTCAAATGGAGATTGTACTTACTGTTGAATATTATAAACTTCTTGTGATTGAAAACAGTAGATAAGGTAGGTACCTAATTATCAAGGTTTATGCCAGTTGTTCTCGGTCGATCATCATTTTAGCCGATAGCGTCCACTGCTGGACATGGCCTCCCCTAAGGATCTCCAAACCGATCGGTCCTGCGCCACTCGCATCCAGTGGATTCCGGCGACTTTTATAGGATCATCGGTCCACGTTTTTTTTTTTCGGATGAGAATGCGTTTATGCGCCATAACCGCAGGCTAGCTAGACCCGCGGCCGTGTATGGGACTCAAGACTGAAACGTCCACTACCCACTAAACTCCCCCGGTTTCTCCTTCATCACCCAATTAGGACGAGCCGGTGCTAGCCTTATGGCTATTGACCAGCCCATCCCCGGGTACTCCGACTTGAGAGGCCTCAAGTCAGGGTGGCGCCTAGGGAGGGCCACCCGAGAAACAAGGTGACCCTCAGACTTGACTCGAGCTACCTGTGCAATGCGGGTGTTGGGGGGCTACCCCCGCCCGCATGTAAACCCTCAGGCCGGAGAAAGCGTGCTAAGTGAGCTCACCTTCTCCGGCCTGGCCGATCATCGGTCCACCTTGTAAAAACTATGTTTTTGTAACCAATGATATTTTTATTATAATATCATTGTTTGTAACAACATCCACATTATAGGCACCTAAGTACTCTGAAAAACACAGACTTGATCATTCACACAAACGTGTATCTAACCGTGCGGGAATCGAACCCGCGACCTCGTCGTCAACTAGATATAATTAAAGGTGTTATAAAAAGTAAATATAAACATTTACTCAATTAGGAAACTATAAAAAGTGATAAAATATATACCTAAGCATAAGTACCTACCTATATTGTTTTATTATTCTTTTACTTTGTTTGTTTTTATTATTTACTAGCGGCCGCCCGCGGTTTCACCCGCGTGGTTCCCGTTCCCGTGGGAATTGATCAAAATCCTTTCTTTTTTAAGATGTATTCTGCTATTCGGGACGGAAACAAATCCAACAAATCAAAAACCATGGCAATCGGTCCAGCCGTTCTCGAGTTATAAGTGTTGTAACAAACACGACTTTCTTTCATAGGGTGTTCGGAAGAACGTTGAACATAGTATGTTAACATAGTATGTTCAACGTTCTTCCGAACACCCTATAAAAGAAAGTCGTGTTTGTTTACAACACTTATAACTCGAGAACGGCTGGACCGATTGCCATGGTTTTTGATACGATAATGGGGGGTAGTTGGGGTGGTCTGTTAACTAACTAGCTCAAAAGATTTCACCTAGGTCTCAAGATTTTTTTTAAATTATTTTTTTTATAAATTTCCATAATTTTTCGGTTTTGTACCTTTAAACCCGTCTAAATTTTTTTTTAATGACCAGATCCAAATAATTTTTTCATTATTGGAATCTTAGTGATTGGTAGGTAGGTCCCTTTAAATAAAAAGTTGTAAATTGCACATTGCTAGAAACAAAGTTATGGGCCCTCAAACATAAAATAAGAGTTGAAACAAATTTTGAATCTCAACTTCACGTAGCATTTAAAAAATAAATAAAAGGGATGGATGACTTCTGATTTGTTAAAAACATCTCTAAAGTGTGAGCTTTCTAACGATATGTCGTTTGTTTTGATATCTTTTTTGTAACCAAAATTATTCGATGTTTTCTACCCAGGCGGACCATTTCGACGAAAATCTACATACGTGAAAACTTAAATGTTTTGCGAAATTTATCAATGCAAAGGTCAAAATAACAAATTAGTAGGATAGTAACATAAAGAATGTAGATTTTTTCTCACTCTTGCACACATAAAGGCTATCTTTTCTCTCTTTCACTCTGTGTGGAATGCGCGGCGAGTAACGCTTCCCAAGAAGGTAATATGTAATACTAATGTTTCACTCTAGTACACTTACCTACATCGTATCTTTCCTCTCTTTCGCTTTCGGAACAGGCGACTCAGTTCTCTGCGATCATACGTGCCCTTTGTGCCTACTCTTGTTACAGTTATCTTCGTTTTGTATTATTGTTATCAGTTGTTTTGTTAAGTTTTGTTATTTCTGTTACGTTTGTAAATCGGTAAAATGACTTCATTTACCAATGAGGAATATGCGGACATTTTAATGGCATATGGAAGAGTTAACTCCAATGCGCGTGTACAATAACTGTAACAAGAGTAGGCACAAAGGGCACGTATGATCGCAGAGACAGTTAAGTCTCGACTAAGAGTTCTGACACTTACACTGAGTCGCCTGTTCCGAAAACGAAAGAGAGGGAAGATACGATGTAAGTGTACTAGAGTGAAACATTATTATTATTACCTTCTTGGACAGATAAGTCTCGACTAAGAGTTCTGACACTTACACTGAGTCGCCTGTTCCGAAAACGAAAGAGAGGGAAGATACGATGTAAGTGTACTAGAGTGAAATATTAGTATTATTACCTTCTTGGGAAGCGTCACTCGCCGCGCATTCCACACAGAGTGAAAAAGAGAAAAGATAGCCTATAAGTGTGCAAGAGTGAGAAAAAATCTACATTCTTTATGTCACTATCCCACTAATTTGTTATTTTGACCTTTGCATTGACAAATTTCGCAAAACATTTCAGTTTTCACATAAGTAGATTTTCGTCGAAATGGTCCGCCTGGGTAGAAAACATCGAATAATTTTGGTTACAAAAAAGATATCAAAACAAACGACATATCGTTATAAAGCTTACACTTTGGAGATGTTTTTAACAAATCAGAAGTCATCCATCCCTTTTATTTATTTTTTAAATGCTACGCGAAGTTGAGATTTAAAATTTGTTTCAACTCTTATTTTATGTTTGAGGGCCCATAACTTTGTTTCTAGCAATGTGCAATTTACAACTTTTTATTTAAAGGGACCTACCAATCACTAAGATTCCAATAATGAAAAAATTATTTGGATCTGGTCATAAAAAAAAAAGTTAGACGGGTTTAAAGGTACAAAACCGAAAAATTATGGAAATTTATAAAAAAAATAATTTAAAAAAAATCTTGAGACCTAGGTGAAATCTTTTGAGCTAGTTAGTTAACAGACCACCCCAACTACCCCCCATTATCGTATGTTCAACGTTCTTCCGAACACCCTGTATATATAGATAGATAGGTACTTATTTTTATTTAAGGGGCAGTTTCGCCACTGACGGATCAGTTCATGGTAATTTATCTGTCAGATAATAATGGTTAACTCTTCTTTTCATGAAAATTTATAAAAGAGAGAAAATCTAAATCATCTAAGAAATAAATTTAAGTGATGAAAGTGTTTTAATAAGTATCTATCTAAATAGAATTCATATCATAGAATTAACTTTCTAAAAATATAACTTAGGTAGGTATATGACCTTCAAAAGAATATAAACAATTTACATAAATAGAGTAGGTACCAACTACTTGTGACTATCAAGTAAAATTGTAGGTAGGTAATCAGGGTCTATCATAAGTTTGGTACCTAATTAAGCAGGTAAATATGATTAAACCAGAATAAGTAAACGCGGTGGGACGGGGTGGTCGATCGCCGCGAGGCTGGCACCGGTTCGTCTTCTTCAGGTGGAAATGGAAACTGGGGGAGTTTAGTGGGTGGGTCCTAGTGGGAGGAACGTGTTTCCCACACACCGCCGCAGTTCCCTAAGCTCTAGCATGGGGTCAAGGTGACTAAACCGTTCTGCGAAGCTAATAAAAGCTATAAATAATATCTAGTTAGCCACTCAATCCCGAACCGGCACTCGGGTGCCGCGTAACAATAGATTTTCTATTGTGTCTGGTGATCCGGGGCTTGAAAGATTAAATACCTAAGATGAAACATGCTTTAGATTTTTTCGTAAGTAGATAAGTACCTAGTGTGGGTAAGATAAGTTACCTACAGATAATATCTAAGTAAGTAGGTATGTAGGAACATGATTTTATTTCGATCACTTTTGATGATTAATTAATTTAATAGGTAACTTGTGTAAAAGTACCCTACTGCGTAAAGTTTCTCAAAACATCATGAAAAGATGAAAACGACATAAATCTGCAAGTAACCACCTACATACAAAGGAAGAACAAAGTTGGAATTAGACATAAAAAGTGGTAGGTAGATTTAGTGGATCGAATTAGGGCTTCCAAAATTACGGAAATATCAATTACGTAACTGGTTACGCATTTTACAGGTCAGTTACGGAATTACGTAATAATTACGTAACTGATGTATTTTATGAAAAACATAGAACGACTAAAATAATGCACCTAAGCATTCTTCTGGCTTGGCTTTTTAAATGTCTGTAATTATAGAATTAAATGGAATCATTTTATACAAAAGTCAAAATCCATTAAAACGAATTAAAATTGAAAACATACCTACAATAAATGATCAGATGAGCCTACAGTCTGGCAGTACATTGAGAGACGCTTCATGGTGAAGTGTCCCTCAATGGAATAGGCCGCACTGGCCGCTTACCATCAGGTGGGCTGCGTAAGTGTCTGCCAACTGATGAAGTATTAAAAAATAATAATTGAGAAGCACCGTGGGCGATCAGAGTTCAGAACTCAACTTCAGACCCTAAATTCGTTATTATTCTTAAAATCACATCATCAACATGTTTGTCAGAAAACGTACAAACAATTATTAGACGAAGTTTTTTTATTTTGTTATTGTTAAAATAACGACGAATATTAATTTGCCGCCATAACAGCTCTGGCTGTGTCCGGCAATATTAATGTGGGAGCCAGTAGACTTGCAATCTAAGGCTCGAAGATCAGAGGAGCCTACAGACTGGCAGCACGTTGAGCGATACTTCCTGGTAAAGTGACCGCAATGACCGCTTACCATCAGGTGGGCTGCGTGCCTGTCTGCCAACAGTGCCAACTGAACTAGTATAAAAAAAGGTCTGATCGCCTAAGGAGCTTCTTAATTTATTGCAAAAATACCAGCAGATGAGAAAGCCTGCTCAGCCTCTAAACAGGTGGATATGATCAAGAGCAAATAAATTGCATGCGGCTGTTAAAAAACTTCTGGATCACCACCAGCAATTTCGTAAATACTCATACATAATTACATTCATTTAACACAAAATGTCAATCGCACAATGAGACCTAATTTTTACGAGTCCGTTTAAGGTGTACTTTCTTGAACATACAAATCGTAGGAATTCCCTTTAATTTCGTTTTAGTTACTAAGACCACACGCACGTAGCTATCCGCAACTGACGCAATTAAGTGAATTTTCTTGTTTTAAAAATCGCTCATTAATGACCCTTATTTTTAATTGCTGATAAACTAGATTCACTTGTCCACGAGGAATCAACAAAATATGTAACAGACGGGGAATTACTTCTTCGCTTTAGATAGTAGTAAGTGTTGCCCTGACATGTAATTCAATTTGCAATTGTAAAAAAATTGGTTGCCTGTAAAGTCGGTATACAGGCGAAAGTTTTACGTGACAACGACTTTTTATGTCTGTCTCTCTCGCTCTTAGGCGGGACGCGTGCCTCTCACTCGCTCTCATTGTGAGCGCATAACGTGAGCGGAGCGTAACGCAACGCGTTTCTTGAAGTGTCACCCGGCAAACCAATTTATAAGACGTTGTCACGTCAAAAAAATGGGTTGTATTGAACTGTACATCAAAAAAATACTGATTGTGCATAAAAAAATACTGATTGTGCATCAAAAAATACTGAATTGCTAACCTTACCTAACCTTTAGTGTGTAATCAGTTATTAAGATGAACATTTCAGTATTTTTTTGATGTACAGTCAACAGCACGTCAGACGTAACACTTTGGACTTTGTACCGCTCTTATGTCGGGGGCATAAGCGCTATTATCGAACTGCAAGTGTATACCGTGATGTGCTGTTGACTGTACACTTAAAAATATCTAAAAAAAAAATAACTTCCGTAATTCGTGCATTCAGTTACGTACTTTTTAAAATGCCTCATTTTACCCCTAATTACGTATTTGCGTAATTACGTAATTACGGATTTGGAAGCCCTAGATCGAATCCTATTACTAATGAGAAATATTATTTAGGTACCAACTTGAAAGCTAATGCACCTACTGCATGTACCTACCTAAGTATAAAATCCTCAAATTACCGACAATGTAATTTATATTAAATAAGAACAACAAAAAAACGTATTTGATTATTGTGCATAATTCCCGGTTACCTATTTTTCTTACGCGGCTTTTTGCCCTAGCGCTTACAACGGGTCCAAGCTTCCCCAATCGTAGCGGGCTATTCGCGCGCGCTTTAAGTTGAGGAGGAGCCTCGGGCGTAGATGGCCACGCCTGTATACGTAAGCGCGGGGAGTGGGGAGGAGCTGGCCAATGGGGATCGAGATCTCGCCGGAGGGGAGGGCGTCGATCGTGGCCGGAGTGCGCGGGCGCGGCAGTGACGCGATGCGCGCCGCTCCGGACGTATCTCCCGCGTGACGCGCTGCAACCCTCCGCTGCGAGTGTAGTGCCGTGCTGTGCTAGTGTTGTGCCAGTGACTGTGCTAACTATTGTGAGCCTGTGCGCTGGGAACCATAGTTATAACGCGCGACTCTCGCGCTTTGCTGGTATTGAGGACTTGAGGTGCTTGTGAGTTGAGGTATGCATCAGCCTGGATCACTTAAACTTGAAGATTTTATGTTATGTGTTGTGCTAGAAATATTCCTGCAACATATTCATTTCACACAACATACCTAATAGCTCTGTTACGAAAATCCCATAAAAACCATACACACGTACAAAAAAAAATAGAGCCTATAAAAACTCAAATCTTTAGAAGAAAAAAAAACAAAAAAACTTATTATTCCAACAGGAAGTAAGTAAATGTGTATCTCTCTACCTACATGAAAATGATATTAATAATTATAAATAAAAATATAACACTACTTACTACGAGTACCTACCTAGGTAATTAAACTAGGATAAACATGAAAACAGTCGCGAGTAAAATGCTTCTCCTTGTTAAGCTTATCACAGTTATTATCACCCTTAGGTATCACATAGGTATGGGTAGGTACATGATAGATTTAGGTAATAGGTACCAGTTAAACGATAAATTAGTGTCTCTTTGTAACATTTATAGGTACTAAGCAGATATTATAATTATGTTTCCTACATTAGGTAGTTTCAATATAAGAGCTATAGGTACCTACCAGCTAGCATTTCTCTATAAGTACTAACATAGTGTCTAGGTAACTTTCAAAAACCGCTTCTTGTTTGAAGCTTAAACTAGACTAAAAAGCGCGTAACTTAAAAAATGCCGGTTTTTCATATAAACTAGAAAATTATACATATATCCCAGAGGGGGTGAATTTTTAAAAACACCTTTTCGGTAAGTTAGAATGCTGTAAAACATTCAAGTTTCTATTCAGTCTTGCAATTTGGCTGGGCGTTGATTGTCATTCAGCAAGTGAGTTTCTGATTCAATGCGTTTTTATTACTATAAGGATTCAATACATATAATACCTATATTATGTATAAGATTAGAATCTATCTTAAATAGATAGAATAAACACAAACTTTATAATCAATTTTGTAGTAGGTACCTATCTTTGTAGTTTATACACGTGTACAACCTTAGAGATAGGTACCTATACTCGTATTTAGGTAGGTATCCAAATGAATAACCCAAGCCCAAGAAAAGAGTTCCAATCAATCTTTAAAAGGTAAAACTAAAAAAGCTATTATATCTACCTTCTTTCCGATTCGAGGAACATCTAAAAGGCAGGGGTAATAATTTGCGATGAAGATCAAGATACAGATTCAAGGTCACTGGACACTTCGAATAAGCATACTGTAGATAAGGTACATACCCCTTTACATCTTTGTTTATAATATTCATGAACACTAATGTTTAAATAATACAAATAATATAATATTCATGAAGACTAATGTTCGAATTAAACAGGCTTTGTTGATCAATAAATAGCAGGCCAGCAGGCATCAAAATTGCGGCCTCTGGTTACTGGTGTAATAGCCGATTTCTATGCCTCTGTGCCATAGAAATGGAATTTGGATATTAAAAACCTAGAGATTGGCTAAAATAACTAGGACAAGTGAAGAGAGAGTTAGGTATATTACCTATGTCTTCGGTATCCTTACAACCGCAGCATACCTACCTATGGCACGCAAGGTGATTCAATTAGTGTAACATTTTTAAAGATTCTGGGCCAGATTTACCACTGACAGATAAGTAGGTACAAATAGTTTATTTGTCAGATAAAAATGATGCTGTTTTCTTTTTATAAAAGTTGACCAGAGACAAATATTACAAGCCATGCTTAGTTTGGGGCTAAAAGGCGCTGTGTGAATTTGTGGTGTGAATAGATATACCAGGGTTATTATTATTTATTATTTGTTTACCCATGTTGCGCCGACTCTACATAGCGTGGGATAAGGGCAGGAAAATGTGATGATGATTATTTGTCTACCCAGAGGAAGCTAGCCACTGTTAGGCCTAAGTGAACTGATGTATTCAGGTCTTTAATCGTTCATAAAGAAGTTTATTTTTTAGGAATGGAACACTTAGGTACGGTCAACAGCACATCACGGTTATCACTTGCAGTTCGATAATAGCACTTATGCCCCCGACATAAGAGTGGTACAAAGTCCAAAGTGTTACGTCTGACGTGCTTTTGACTGTACTTAGTTTATCACTTTCACAAATCTCTTCAAATTTTTCTAGTGAAAATGAACTCATTATTTTATTTCTTTATAAAGCGCTACCATTTCTCGAGTTCTATGTATTTCAGTAAACTTGTTTCTTATCCTTCCTTAAAATTATTTAGGAGGAGGATAATATTACTATGTAATTAATTACACGGAAAATTACAATTACCTAAATACAATTATTGCATAGATTAAGATAGGCAATTATGATACATACATGAAAAACACTTTTTACTGTTATTAAAAATAAACTGTCAATTTCATCCCACCATCTCGGAAAGAGTATTTTTAATCTTCAATATCTGAGTGGAAAAGCCGTTTTTATTCTCTAGAGGATAAAGTAAATTGAATTTAGAACATCGTGTGCACTAAGTTTGTAAATTAAAAAAAACATTAAACCTATTTACTGCTACCTCTATGGTGCCGAATAGGTATATCATACAACTTTTTTTAAATTTGTTAAACGTTTTTTTTTTTGCATTTAGTCATTTCCTCGCTGAGGTGAATTGAAAAGTTACGTGTTGCACTCGAGTGCAAAGATTTTTCACCTCGTGCTCTTTTGATTCCCTCGCTAACGCTCAGGATTCTAATTTTGAATCACGAGCGCACCTTCGCTTGCTCGGTCATCAAAATTGAACACGCGGTTAAAAAGCAACTTTGCACTCTTGTATAACAAATAACTATTTTACTAAGATTGGTAAAAGATACCTAAAGAGGCACAGAAAAAAAAAATCATAGTACCTAGAAAGAGTACACGTAGAGTAGGTACTTTTATCTTCATAGGTAGGTGCAAAGTACCTACCTATGAAGATAAAAGTGCTCGGGCGCACCATAAAACAAATTCTAAGTAGAGTTGTGGTGTCTACCTTGCTTCAACGTGGTGGAGGGACTGTCGTACTTCCTGCAGAAACTATTAAAAAAAATCCCTGGACTCACACACAGCTTCGACTTGCCCCAAACTAAGCAATGCTTGTAGGTACATGATTTTTTTTTTGTAAACAAAAATTTCAACATAATACGTATTTACATAGAAACACCCAGACCGATACAAATAGACACGTTCATGCACACAAATGTTTGTATCGTGCTGGGATTAATCACGCCTCCTCTTGGTGCAATTACTGTGCTAGTGAAATTACTGGGTATACCTACCTATAAGACCTAATAACTGTCGTCTCGGTGTAGCAGGCGCAAGACGGTGCCATACAGTAACTGCTTAGGCATTAGTTACTTTTTGGCACTGAACTGTCTAAGGGCAGACGTGGCGCATACCATCAGGTGTACAATCTGCTCGTCTTGTCACATTGCAATAAAAAAAAAATTGCTGACTTCTCAACTATTAGGTACACCAGATCGGTCGTCATGTAGTACTAACTACTACTACCGTTACTATATTATACGTACCTAGTGGTTGATAAATGAATGCTATGCTATATCAGTTGTCAATCGGCGCGAGGATTGAAGTCTATAGATAGCTTGCAGTGATATTTACGACTTTGATCGTAGTCGTGCCGAGATTTACCTACCTAAATTGTTAAGAGATTGCATCTCCGACAATGCGTTGACGCGTCTCGACGTATTAGGGTAGGTAAGTGCTTGTAATGTAATGGTATCATATTATCAGGCCGTGATCTTGAGGTCTCAGGTTCAATTCGAATCGAATAGGTATTTTTGACTACTGAGATGTGGTGTGGTTAAGTTGGACTATAATACCAACGAATTTATCGTTGTATAATACATATAACCACCAGACGTAGGTACTATCTGGTTCAAATGCTATTAAATAGGATTCGACCTTTTGGAGTTGCGTGACACGACCGACAGTGATGACTTACATAGGTACACACACAGATAAATAATGCGGTGCTATTGGTTGCTAATTTTGTAGTAACCGATAGCAACTTTGTAGTTTCTGTAGTAAATTTTGTGTAGAATTTTTTTTTACGAATAAAAAGGATATTAGCGATATTTATCTGTTGTGGCACTGGCACCCATACCTAGTAGGTACAAGGTAAATTATATCCTAGAAAGTGAATGGTAAATGGATGGAACGAATAAAAGTAGAATGACTTAGGTATAGAATATTAAACAATATAAGTCGCAGTTTCTCGACACACAAGGAAAAGGATATAGTTAGTTATTAATTAACTCCTAGAATAGTATTAGGTATGGATGGATTTAGACATACCTATCTTTAAAATTCACGCATAAGCCTACTCTCTACGATTCTATACCTATTCGATCCGTTTATATTATAAATAAATTTTACCCTCGTCAATAATTTGTGTGTTTATTTATACTTAATTGCATAGTTAAGTTTTATGTTTATTGCAGTATATAAAGACACCACTGAACAAAAACTTTGTACCTACTTAATGTTATGGCATTCTCTACAGTTAAATTGGCAGAGCAGAGAGTAATTATAGAGGACAAAACAACATCGAAATAAGATAATAAGCGATGGTAGATAAAAAATATATAGTAGGTAGGTACCTACCTAATTGCAATATTCATTCCAGTTGTGTCATTGATAAAAAAAAAAATACTTGAACATTATAGGTACCTACACACAGCACCTTCTTGCATAGTAGGTACACTGTCGGTGCTAGACAATAGAAAAACTTTATTTTTGTATTTGAAATTACCTAGCTAGAAACACCCTGAAAAATCCATATGGATTGTCCGATTTAAATGCTATTAGGATAATACCTTTTGGAAATAAGCTTGTCCGTAACGTTAGCAACCAATAGCAAAGCAACTCCAAAAGGTCGTATCCTAATAGCATTTGAACCAGATAGTACAGTCGGCCGCAAAAGTAGCTGACCATTCTTTTGCTATTTTAACACGATCTTATTATTATGACTTAAGGCATTTTGATAACGTCAAAATCTACATTTGCAGCTGGCTGTACGCGCCGAGATTTGATCTCACGCACATGAGTGTGAAAAGACGCTTGGAACTCGGCTACTACAGCTGTACTTTGGTTGCTAATTAATAACTCTTGTTAAAAACAACTTTTCTTGAATGTCGCATTAATAAATACCAAATGGTGTTGTAGTGTTATCAATTAGAACCAGTTATTACGGTCACAGACCTAAAATTGAAGGTGTAAGACCTCATTAGGTAGGCTTAGTTTGGGCATAGTGGATTCAATTACCTATATCAATCAATAAATAATAATTACGAAATTAGAGCGAAATTATCCGAAAGTGTTGGTTCTACTGTACTAAAAGCAGAAAATCTAGGAACGTGGGAAATAAAATATGTATACCTACCTACCTACCTTCTGAATCTTAAACCGTTTCCACCTCCTTGGAACAATGGCTAAGCTGCTCGGGTATAAAACCCGGAGATCGTGGGTTCGATTTTTCTTCGCCTTGGGTTTGGCTGGTGGTCAGATTTTTTCAGATTCCAACTGGCTAGCTACCACATGATGAATCTGGCGTCATAACAGTTCTAGCTGTGTTTCAGAAATATAACCATACCAGCTGACCCGGTGAACTTCGTATCAATTACCTCCTTATATGTATAAACTATATTAATTTTAACTCTATTTTTTCCATAGTTTCTCATCGTTTAAACCTTCCCTGGACTTACACAAATATTTAAAGACTAAAATTAGTCAAATCGGTTCAGCCGCTCTCGAGTTTTAGCGAGACTAACGAACAGCAATTCATTTTTAGGGTTCCGTAGCCAAATGGCAAAAAACGGAACCCTTATAGATTCGTCATGTCTGTCTGTCTGTCTGTCTGTCTGTCTGTCTGTCTGTCCGTCCGTATGTCACAGCCACTTTTTACCGAAACTATAAGAACTATACTGTTGAAACTTGGTAAGTAGATGTATTCTGAGAACCGCATTAAGATTTTCATACAAAAATAGAAAAAAAAAACAATAAATTTTGGGGCTCCCCATACATAGAACCGAAACTCAAAAATATTTTTTTTATCAAACCCTTACGTGTGGGGTATCTATGGATAGGTCTTTAAAGAAATAAAACTAAAAAAAATATATGATGTACAGTACCATGTAAACTTCCATTGAAAATTGGTTTGAACGAGATCAAGTAATTAGTTTTTTTTTATACCTACGTCATAAATCGTAAAAAAATTTAAATTACGCTATTATTAAAACATCGATCAAACTTACAAAGAACTGCAAGAACTTTTATATTATGATGATACTTGCTGCTACGGAACCCTTCATGGGCGAGTCCGACTCGCACTTGGCCGGTTTTTATTTACATATATAAATTGTGTGGTGTGAGCCAGTGTTTGAAAATTTTGAAATCAAAGGCTCCAAGACCGGAACAGCCTACAGTGAGGCAGCTACGCTTCAGGTAGCTTAGTGCCCCTAAATGCAGTGCATTGCAAATAGGGTGCAGTGGCCAACTGATTAGCATTAAAATAACAGTATTATTTTATTTAACCTTGATGGAAGAGATTTCTTAAATACAATCAAAGAAACCAACCACGCTACCAATTTTGATTCTTTAAAACTGCACATCTTTTTAAAATGAAGTGTCCTTTTTTTTGACTTCATTATACGTTACAAGTATAGGTATATCAAAGGTTTTAAGTATGACTAGTTCGGTATCAACTGTAGCAGATATTTACGAATTCCTCTAGATTTAATTTAATCTTTAGAAAATGAATTATTGTAATTAAAATGAAGTGTCCTTAATTTATTTGACTTCATTATACGTTACAAGTATAGGTATATCAAAGGTTTTAAGTATGAATAGTTCGGTATCAACTGTAGCAGATATTTACGAATTCCTCTGGATTTAATTTAATCTTTAGAAAATGAATTATTATAATTACCATTCCAAACCAGTTTAAAAAAATAGAAACAATATAATTAGACATGTTATTTTGGTAAGCGCGTTTTCGGTACTTCAAAATTAAATATTTAACGTGGGCTTTTGACGGTAATTTTTAATTAATGTTAATTTAAGTGCTTTTCTGATAGGTGTTTTAATAAAATGATATGAAAAGTGATGTATCACTGTAATCACGTAAGGTCAAAACACTATTTTTTTTTACAAATTAAGCTGAATATTTATAGCGTTGACGGAAAACTTGAAGTTAAATGGTTCCAAAACTTGTAATGTAGCTTGATTTTGAGGCATTTTAACAGATAAAACGCTCACTTTCATGCCATAGATTCTTTTGATCTCCGAGCGTTGAGATCAAAAGAATCTATGGCATGAAAGTGAATATACTTTTGCAGCAGCAGGTTTCATAGTAATTATTAGGCCAGTCTGACTCTAAAGTGGCTAATATACGATCAACTAAACATAAGCCGGGAATTGAACCTATGTACTTTAGTATATATTTTTTGCCTATGCCCTGCAGGATTGAACCTGACCGGTCACAAGTCCGTAATTTTCTGGACCGTTGCCTTTCAACTCGTCATTATATAAATAATTGGGTAACAACGTGTGCGATATAGATTACTAGGTACTGTGGCCTTAAGCGTACACTTAACACGTTCAAAACTCTGTTTGTTCTAATAAATATTTTGTTGTACAACTCTGTTTTACGGGCTGCGTACACGCTAAGCATAGGCTTATAAATCGTAATTAATTTCTTTGCAGTAACGTGCGAAGTATTTAACTGAAATTTAATTTGTAATGCTACGCACGAAAGCGTACAAGTTTTTTTTACGAATAACAATGTTATTTAAACGTGTAAGTTACACTAATGTATAGTATGAAGAGCTAACGCATGGATCGGCGCGTAGGTACGGATTATTTTATGTGACCGTCTTATATTTGTTCATCTTCCGCGGCGCGATAGAAAAATGCATAGGTACATACTGCACTGGTTTTCCGAAGACGTTTGCATCTGCTTAGCTGTGGAAGAGTCGTGAAGGTGTGGCAACAGTCCTTAATGGAGTAGACCATAGATGAATAGACCTAAAAGGCGGCTTACCATACGGTCTGCAAATTGAACTGACATAAAACAATATTCGCTCTGGAGAACTGGATTTGCAAATCTACGATTTTTATTATTTATTTATTTATTTACAAAAAACACACGAGTAAACTGAAAACACCTAGCCAGAGTAAAAGAAGCAACATTTTATCCACTCAAAAAAGACTTTTACCCTCTAACCGCGTCGTTAATTCTACTTACACTACCAACCACTTCACAATCGTAACTCGGTACAATTAGGATATAATTAATGGACGTCTGGGGTTTGGGAGATTGGGAGTGTCCGTTACGTCACGGTGCGCGCGCGCAGACAAGGCGTGGACGAGTTCCATCGACGGTTATTTATATAAAACCAGGTAGATCTATCCTACAATTTGTTATCTACTTATAGTTACTTCAATAATCAATTTAACTGTGGCATTATCCATAAAGTCTAATTTGTCTGATTTGAAACGGCGGAATCATAGGTAGGTACGTGTGACGGACGTGTGGGAAAATATCAAGGACTTTCTTTCACAATGGTGAAGATAAAGTTGGTTTGCCGAATACGTTACGTGATGGGTCATATTTTTATATTGGACAAGAGTATGACAGAAGTAGCTTACCAATAAAAAAAGAAGTAGCTTTGATAATATGGTCAAACGGTCACAACGGTCTAATCAAAATCTTAATGAAATAAGGTAATTAGCACTAGAGATGGGCCGACTATTCGCCGACTAGTCGGGAAAGCCGACTATTCGGCACCATTCGCCGACTATTCGGCAAAATTTATAGTATAATACAGAACAGGTAATGGACTGACTGACTTGACAATCAACGCCCAGCCTAAACTACAAGAACTAAGAAAATGAAATTTTGTACAGGGATTCTTTATAATGCGTAAGTTCCCACTAAGAAGGGGATTTTGAAAATTCACCTCCCAAGGGGGTAAAAAGAGGGTTTTAAGGGGGGAAGTTTGTATGAAACTCCGTCATTTTAAAAGTCACAGGCTTAAAATTTGGGAAGTAAATTTTTGGTTGGGTGTTTCCATAGAGTAATGTGTTTCAAACAAAAAGGGACTTTTGGAAATTCACCTCCAATGGGGTTTATAATAAAAAAAAATTGTACTAGGGTCTTTAAAATGTGTAAATTCTATTTTAAAAAAGGGTTTTAGAACATTTCATCCCCAAAGGGGTTAGTTAGGGGTAAAAATTTTGTTTTGAACTTTTTTACAGGGGTGCTTCATACTGTGTATAGCCCGACCATTAAAATAAAAAACCTCGCCGTATTGCGGAAAAATATCGAAACAAATTTCTTAAAGTGGCAACAATCAAATAAAAAAACAATAAGATGTCATTCATTATTGCTGTCTGTCAGAGTGTGATGTCAATTGTCAACCGTGGATTGTTACTATTGGATATTGTGAGTTATTTGTGAGTATAACCATAGCAACCAAGTGTTGCTATATCTAACCATAGATAGTGTGCTGCTCCAAAGCAGGTTTTTTATTTTCTTGGTCAGGCTATTAGTTTCCACTAGGAAGTGATTTTTGGAAGTTACCTCCCAGGCGTGTTTCAATAGTGTTTTACAGGGTGTAATCTACGCGAGCGAAAGTCTTCTAGTGTTGTATAGTTTTTTAGCGATTGCGAAGAGAAATGATTGAGTTTCTTGCCGGTTCTTCTCAACTGTCTGAAGCCGGTGGTAGAGTCATTCTGTATCATTGACGATTCATTTTTTTAAGTTTACTTACACCAAACAAATTAAAAAAAAATTAAACAAACACGTCAGGCCATGTTCAACGGCCGCCGTGCGGAGCAGAGTGATGACGAAAAATGCCGAACACCAGAAGACCGCGTGACTTTTTTGTTGAGGTTTTTCCGCAGCAGAACGCTTCACCTTTAGGCTGGTTTTAGTCTCACGCGCACCGTCAGCGCTCACAGCTCAGCGCGTAGTTTGTCAGCGCTGACGACCGCGCGAGCGCCTCTGGCTTCAGTGAGCGTTTAAGTGTCGCGCGCACGGTGGTCAGCGCTGATAGCTACGCGTCATTCAAAAACGCTTCCTAGAAGTTCATAGATCTCGGCCATCAGCGCTGACGGTACGCGTGCCGTCAGCGTGAGACTAAAACCAGCCTTAGTAGTACTATCGATTCATGCAAGTTTTTTTTTATTAATTTTTTTTTTTAAGTTTGAAGGGAAAATGGAAATCAAATGTTATTAAATAAGTAGTTAATCATCATCTTTTTGATAAGCGCGAAGGGCAATTATTCCGGGCCGGTGACTGTCCGCGACGCAGCTAGCAGTACTATTGGTTCGAGTTTCGTCTATCAAAATCGTAAAACTTTTGATTTGACTAAAAAAAACTTTATAATCTATTGTACTACTAAGACTCATTTTACTGCGGGAAAACAACGACTAAAACGTCACGCACTAATAGTCGGCACTGCCGAATAGTCGGCCGACTATTCGGCAATTTGAAAACCGAATAGTCGGCTACTCGAATAGTCGGCAAATACTATAGTCGGCCCATCACTATAGCACAGATAATATATGTAATAGGGGACTTATCTGACTTAAGTCAAACCAGTGCTCACTGTTTTCTCACCAAAAATGGACAATAGTAAGTAAAATATTCTAACGACAGTTTTTCTTTACAGAGTAAAGCCGCGCGGTCCCAGCGTCGTCGCTGCATTCGGTAGTCGCGGTGTCCGGTGCGTCCGCTATCACCGGTAGGCCTTAACCGGTATTCTGGCAGGCCGTAACCGGTACACCGGTAGGCCGTAACCGGTACACCGATAGGCCGCGACCGGTATCACCGGTAGGCCGCAACCGGTACACCGATAGGCCGCGACCGGTATCACCGGCAGAGGAGTGACCGCGGCGGGCCCGCCGGCATGGGGCGCGCGCGCCGCCCGCCGGCAGTATGGCGGTGAGCTGCCCCGAGGTGATGTACGGCGCCTACTACCCCTACCTCTACGGCCGCGGTGCCGCGCGCTCGTTCCACCACGCGCCGCATTTTCAGTATGATCGGGTAAGTTGGACTTAACTATAATAACTTGGCTCTGCCCTGCCCGCTACACCGAGACGACAGTTATTAGGTCTCATATACCTAGGGTTGCCATCTCTAAAATTTGGAAAACAGGACAAGACGCGTGAAAACCCCGGATTTTAGAGTCCGAAAGCCGGACATGTCAACAAGATCTTTTAAACATATTCAATGTAATAAAAAACATCGTGGTGTGCTCACGCGGGCGGCCCAATTTTTTTTTTTTTTTTCAAACTGTCTACAAATGAAACCTTCCCCGGACGCTCCCCGGATGCCTAAACTAGGGCAAATCCGGGGAAACCCGGACGGATGGCAACCCTACATATACCCAGTCTAGCTTCAGTGCCCTTTCCCTGAAACACAGAAGTGCTTGACACACTTTTATTTCACGGGAAAATATCTAGCAATGCGGTGGTACTCACCTAGACGGCCCAGTACAGGAACCTACCACCTGGTAAATGTAGATTTCGCATTCTTTCTAATTTTGGACTCTTTGCCGCGTTTGTTTACAAGCGGTGGTTCTGTCAATGTCGTGATTGGTATCAAATAACAATGATAATATGTCTTATTTGTTTTAAAATTGACAAAATACAGCATTTAAGTGGTCTGAAGTTAGCATTTTAGTTATCTGATAGATATCACAAAGTTGTCTGTTAAGTGGGGAAACCGGCCTTTAATACTCTAATGTTATCTAGAAGTGTTGTTATGATGACTTGATGGCCATTTTTTCCTTATAATGTCATGGAACTTTTTTATTTTACTCCAGTCCACAATAAAAATATGCTAATTGGGACATGGGACAATAAGCTAATTGGGACATTTGGCTAGGGACTCAAACCAATGTAATCGTTAAAAACTGTAAATTTTATCATTATCATGATTTGTAGATATTTTTGTAATAATTTTATGGTGATGATTACAAAGAAAAAGTACAGTCGGCTGCACATAAACCAAACCTAATTTGTCAAATTCCTTAAACCAATTTTCAGCTTATATCGATTACATAAAGTTCTGTTTTAATTGACAATTTTTGACATATTATGGTAGGTTGATCTGCTGCCGACAAACCAAGAAGTGATTAATGTGCGAAACCCCCGTTTCTGTGTTTCTTTTTACCATTATTGGTAACTAAAACTAGAAAAATAGTGTTTAAGTATGTGTTGTCAATATTGATGTCGTGTTTGTAGGCTGATTTATATGCTAAGTGAATGAATGAAATACCTAGTTGTTACCTATCAATTACAAGATTTAAGAATATTTATTCATAAAATGCAATATGTAAATTAATTATGCACGTAATTTATGAGTACAAACAATTTATACACTCAGGTATTTCTGACATTTTAATCGGTGCGAAAATGATAAATGTGAGAAGTGAATGACACTAATAGTTCGATACCTCAATTTGCAAGTGATTTCCTATACAAAAAGCGAATTTATTTGAAAATATTATCTATTATAAAATAATTTGAGAGTAGTACGTAAGTAGGTACGTAAATAAAGTTAGTACCAAACAAAACTGAAGGTAGCCAGATTATGAACCTAGTTATCGAGATTAGGTAGAGGCAACAACGTTTATAAAATTTGGACCACACTGTACTGTTACCACATACATTCCGCATTTACATACACACTTTGTTATATGAAAACAAAAAAAAAGAGTAATAGAAAATATTACACATACTCGTTTTTATGATGTCGAGTGATGAGTGATGACGATAAACTGACGGTCTATTACGGGTCAATGAACTCGTCGTAAAGTTACGAGTCCAAAAAATCGCATGATCTCATTAATTGATAGTTACATATTGTCGCTTTTTGTTTCGAGCTATTATAATCCAAGAAACGTTAATTTTTCTAAATATTATTAATTACGGTTGCGAAAGTAATAAACTCGCTAGATAGAGGAAAGTTGACAAAACTAGATAACTAGGATAGCTGTTTTAGTATCTGAATAAAATCTAATTATCTTAAAAAGAGTAGGTACCGCAGAAATCTATTAGGCTGTTAATACCTCAGTAGGCAAACTGTTAGCGGCAGACAGAGATTGCGGCCTATTGATTTAGTACGCCTTTCCGTATAGGTATGTATTAGAAATGGAATGTCTACTAGTTTTGCGCTGACTGCGTTCAGTTTGCCAAATTTGTTTCGAGGTAACAAATTAAGTTAAAGGAGCGACTCGATTATTAATTAAGGACTCTACAATTTTTTGTTTAACCATTACTGTATATAAGTCGCAGCAGAATAGTAAACCTTCCTGCAGTCAGCCGCAAAAATTGCAACATTTTTCATTACTGCAGGTCCCGGAAACGGTGAGACCGTGACCTAACTCTCCTCAGCACGCCTCTAACTAACTGCCTGCATTACCCACTGTCATTACTGTGCCTCACCATACTTCTATACCATGAATAATGCTAATAGTTCCTGCTTCCATATTAGGAGAAGTCGCGACATTTATAACGCACGCCTGCCATATTTGGTCACATCTTGCACCAGATCAATTAATCATTCTAAGACAAACAAAGAATTTACGTTCAACTTGCATTTTTTTTCTAAGCACTTAATAATACTTAAGTATTACTTGTTCACTGGATGCTTATTCATAACCCAGCCCGGCTGTTCTAATAGTAAGTAGGTTCATAATTAATGTAATCTACTTAAGAAGTAGGTAAAATTATTACGTTTTTTGTTGCGCTATGTAACGTAGACATTCGAAGTATTGTGTTCTTAATTAATGCTAATTAATCTAAAGAGCCGTATCTGGTATTTTCAAGTGGATTTCTTGAATTTACATAACATTGCTCTTGATAGGTTGGAAATTAAAAGCTTAGTTGGAAAATACAATAGGTGTTCAAACTAAACGTCGCGTCGTGAAGTTTTTTTGCTTGGAGAATATTTTTTTGAATTTATTTCAATTGGCAAACAGGTAACACACATAGCCCACCTAATGGGAAGTCACACGGCCACTGCAGTCTATTGCAATGAGGGATACAACCTGGAAGAGTCGCTCAATCAGCTGCTACACTGTAGGTTCCTCCCATCATCGTGCCATTAATTTCAAATGTACTGACTTCCATATTATAATAAAATTATAATTATTGTTATGATTCATAAGTGTTTTTTTCGTATGCCTACATGAATAAAGATGAATCTGATTTGAAATCAGCAGGACATTAATAGGCTTATACGTTTTTATACCTACTAACCAGAGTCACAGTTCTCAGTGGCATAAGTAAGTTTTCAAAGAAGTTGACGGCCCATTATGGAAAGTAGCGAGTCTATCGTTCCGTGAAACGGGTGCTATGTGTTACCAGTTTAGTTCTAGTCACGTGGGTTTCGTTTTCTGCTTAGTTATCGATTACACACCGGGCCGGGTGCGGTTTTAACAGTTAAATGCCTGCGTAGTTTAGTTACTTTAGATTCAGTCAACAAAAAGTCCTAATTTTTTGGTTCCAAAATTAGGATGAATATGAAAATGACATTAATAATGCTCTAATAGTTATTTATGTGACTGCTACATAATGAGGGTCATTAAAATACGAATGTGGTTTTATGAAACGAACGTAGTGAGTTTCATAAAAGAATCACATGAGTATTTTAATGACTAATTATGTACAGTCACATACATAACTTTATCTTCATTCATACGATAATATGTCTATTTTATAGTCAGGATCGATGAGCAAATTAGTACAAAATCATGTCATAATTTGTAGGTCAATTTGAATAAATGACGTTTGTAGTTTTTAAAATCCATAAACAATCTAGACTCGAGTTGATTTCGATTCTCAAATCGATTGTTATAATTTCAGCATCGAATTAAATGTATAGGAATGGAACATAAAATTACTAATCGACTAATTCGATAATCGAAAAAACCTATTAATTTTTAGGGTTCCGTAGCCAAATGGCAAAAAACGGAACCCTTATAGATTCGTCATGTCTGTCTGTCTGTCTGTCTGTCTGTCTGTCTGTCTGTCTGTCTGTCCGTCCGTATGTCACAGCCACTTTTTACCGAAACTATAAGAGCTATACTGTTGAAAATTAGTAAGTAGATGTATTCTGTGAACCGCATTAAGATTTTCATACAAAAATAGAAAAATAATAATAAATTTTGGGGGCTCTCCATACTTAGAACTGAAACTCAAAATAATTTCTTTCATCCAATCCTTACGTGTGGGGTATCTATGGATAGGTCTTTTAAAATGATAATAAGGTTTCTTATATCATTTTTTTCTAAACTGAATAGTTTGCGCGAGAGACACTTCCAAAGTGGTAAAATGTTGGTCCCCCCCCCTGTAACTTCTAAAATAAGAGAACGATAAATCTAAAAAAAATATATGATGTACATTATTATGCAAACTTTCATTGAAAATTGGTTTGAACGAGATCAAGTAATTAGTTTATAAATTTTTGGGGCTTCCCATACTTAGAACTGAAACTCAAAAAATTTTTTTTCTTCAAACCCTTACGTGTGGGGTATCTATAGATAAGTCTTTAAAAATGATAATAAGGTTTCTTATATCATTTTTTTCTAAACGGAATAGTTTGCGCGAGAGACACTTCCAAAGTGGTAAAATGTTGGTCACCCCCCCTCTAACTTCTAAAATAAGAGAACGATAAAACTAAAAAATATATATGATGTACATTACCATGCAAACTTCCATTGAAAATTGGTTTGAACGAGATCAAGTAATTAGTTTTTTTTTAAACGTCATAAATCGTAAACCGCAATTTTCCTCTCATTCAATCAACTCAAATATAAAAACGTCGATCAAACTTACGAACTACAAGAACTTTTATATTATGATGATACTTGCTGCTACGGAACCCTTCATGGGCGAGTCCGACTCGCACTTGTTACTTTTAAAGAAGACGTTCGAAATTTGAACGTGATTAAAGTGTCGGTTAACGACACTAAAATGTAAACATTTCAATGCAGCCACAGATAGTTATATCTAAATGTAGGGCGTTTGCTCATCGCTCCTGAATATAAAATAGACATATTTTATTATGGTATGGATGTAGATAAATGCAATAATAGATTGGCTCAACAATACAATTTACTTATTAATTTAACTAAAACAAAAATTATGCATTTTAGTCAACGAAAAATAATACCTAACATTTTAGTAAAACATGTAAACACAGAAATAATTGCAAAATTCTTAGACACACAATAAGTACCTTAAAATAAACGATGGTCTTTATTTTTTAAGGCATTTAATATCAACGGAATATTATGAATTAGGTATGCATTGCGCGACTGATTTGGTGTTACGGGTATGATAAAGAAGTTGGCACTTCAGCAGTGTATTTAGTTGACTTTGCTGTGTTTTATGTAAAGTTCAGTTTAGTTTAAATACCTAACCAAATTAAAATTTTTATGTATTCAATTTTCTCATTGCACTAATCATTTCCCAAAAATATGATGAAATACAAGAAAAAGGAACAAGCTGTACCAAACTTATAAATTAATTGTAAGTTTCAGCCCATGAAGGGGACTTCGTCGTTTGACCCCGGTCCCGAATACACCGCGGTGTCAAACGCACAAGGACGCTTTTTGAATTGGCCGTTTGACACCGCGGTGTCAAGTGGTGAACAACTTTTTTCGACTTCGTCACTTGACACCGCTGTTATTATTTATGTACAGTTTAAGACAAAATTGCATCGAAAAAAATATCCCAATATAAGTATCCGTTTTTAGTAATGACAACTTTGTCCCATAGGCCGCACCAATAGAACGCTCGTATTTCAGCTCTTTACTTCCAACCACTATCAGCCACTTTTTGGGATATGGTCACTTCATCTAGCTTCATTTCAGCTTAATAACACGTTGACTGCGGCAAAGACACACCCCTGTGTTTTTAAAATTGCAACTCCAGTGCGGCATACACGATTTACACGTTTGACGCGAGCGCAAAAATGTCCATACGACTGTGCGGGCCAACACAAAACGTGTGATCAAGGCAGCCGCTTCGCGTGTGGCGGCACACACCACCAGTAATTAATGATTTTTATGCTTTTATATTGTATTATTAGCTATTTATACATAATAATAGATAGTTAAATTTTCGTTAATACACAAAGCGACAAGTAATTCATTTATTGAAACATTAAATTCGTTCATATTATTATACACATAAAATTTAATTCAGACCAAAAATAAGCGTCTTATGTCGTTATTTTCTATTTTTTTTTTTACAAACATAGCAGTGCACGAAACCTGCAGCTTTCATTTACACGTAACCATCAAATACTTAAAACTACTACTAAAAAATTACCGACAAGGCAATGCTTCCAGGAACAAGTGACCTTACTAATTGAACCATCTTACCCTTTTGGCGATAAGGCTACGTAAGGCGGATAAGGTAATAGCTACTCGTTTATTACTTCTTTTGCAAAAGATACAAACTTCTAACGATTCCGATATCGCAAACGTGTTCCATACAAAAACCAATACACGACACGTTAATAAAAAATAAAAAATAATGCTTCCTAAAAAGAAGTAACTTTTCAGAAAAAAAATAACCTACTCACTAAAGGATCCTTCAAATCTACAACTTACTTGTGTACTCAACTGTACAAAAATCAAAAATAAGATTTTTATTGGCGGTGTCAAATGACGAAGTCGAAAAAAGTTATTCCCGCTTGGAACCGCGATATTATGAACGGTGTCAAACGGCCAATTCAAAAAGAGTCCTTGTGCGTTTGACACCGCGGTTTATTCGGGACCGGGGTCAAACGACGAAGCCCCCCCATGAAGTCCAAACACTATTTACCTATTCTCTCTCTGTTTATCTATAATACATATAATAAATTTGTTGAAAAGTGGTGTCTGTACAATGGAAATATATAAAAAAAAAAGTAGCAGGGGTTGTTATTATATCGATACCGAACCCGAAATTGTAATTAAAAAAAT
Organism: Mecyna flavalis; assembly: GCA_949319885.1. Classification (NCBI taxonomy): domain Eukaryota; kingdom Metazoa; phylum Arthropoda; class Insecta; order Lepidoptera; family Crambidae; genus Mecyna; species Mecyna flavalis. The sequence continues at coordinate 15,459,313 of OX439430.1, forward strand.
TTTTGTCTGTTTGTCTGTGTGTTTGTGCACGCTAATATCAGAAACGGCTTATTCGATGGAGATGCGGTTTTCACTAATATATTGTGGTAAGCTTCACTAAACATTTAGTGTTTATTTCATGTCAATCGGTTCATAAATAAAAAAAGTTATGTCAATATAAAGGTACACGCCTCGCGCCTGAGCTGCGCGTCCGTATATAAAGCGCGCTGAGAGTATGGCGAATAGGTAGTTGCATTCGATTATTGCGATTTACTTGAATACTGACAGTTTGGATATTTCATTTATTTATATTTAAGGGTTTGTAGGTTAGGTTGTCTTTCTTAATTTTCTTTAAAAATTTGTAAATAAATATTGTAAGCATTTGTTATAGGTTAGGCATTTCTTTCCTTGATTTTTGGTATACTTATCTTAATTTTTTTATTTAGGGTTTGTATATATGAATAATTTATAAGTTTTGGTATAGGTTAGGCAATTCTTTTCTTGATTTTCTTTATTTAAGTACAAGTTTATAAGCTCAGGTTATTATTTAATTTTTCTAGCAATTCTTTTGTTTCATAAAATTTGTACGTTAAGTTTACCCATCTTAACACTTTTTGCAGTCAGCCTATGTTTTGCGATGACAATTAATAAAGCCCAAAGTCAGACGATGAAAGTTGTGGATGTAGATCTAAGTATCAGCTGTTTCTCGCACGGTCAGTTGTATGTGGCTCTGACACGGGTTAGCAATCCTAGGAGCCTGTATGCTTTCATTCCCGATGGCCATACGTCACATATCGTATACCTACAGAGAAGCATACTGTAAAGTAATTTGAACTTGTTTTTATTTTCTATCGATAAAATCATAAGACCGGAAAGCAATCCCTGATGCAATGGGACCACGGGGAATGAAAATTACCCGTGGACCCATTAATGGGTCGACCCAACGGGACCACGGGTAAACACTCAAATTTTTAGCTACCCAAAGGACGGTATTTGTTATTTAAAATATGCTGCCCGAAAAGTCACTATTCCACGCGGACGAAGTCGCGGGCACAGCTAGTTAAATAATATTTGTAAGTACATATTAGGGTGATTTACATCAGACATCCATCATGAGTATTGATAGCGGAACTAGCACAATAAATCAAGGTTACAGAATAACGTTATCTCGAGGTACAGGTTTGCCTTGCGATGTTTTCACTTATCAACGAGGTAATTAAAGAGTGCTCATTTTATGCATTAGATTATACGCGCCAACTGTTGACACTTAATTTCTACTGATGTTACCAAGGTTTCTAACCAAATCTAGTTCTGTGGAACTTTTTTGTTAATAGTCGATTTTATCGGTCAATGGCTGTATGCAGAAATACAAAGTCGTTTCTTATACAGTTGAGTTTAAGGTCACCTATTAAAATGCTGGATTCTCGTCTCGGCTGCTAGCTAGTTTGTTAGTGTCACAGTGAAAAGTTTCTCTCCTCTACGTTTGTGGTGTCCACTTGCGTCCCCAGTCTCGTGGTGTCGTTTTCCGCTCGTTAGTTATCAATTCCGCGCGCGGCCATCCACGCTGGCCGTATTAATGTTGTGCTGCGGTTTTTGCTGCGGCTCACCTCGAGGGCTTGAGCTTGCCAGCTTGCTGAGTTTTTTTTTATTATACTACGTTAGTTGGCAGACAGACACGCAGCCCACCTGATGGTAAGCCACTGCGGCCTATTCCATTGAGGGACACTTCACCAGGAAGCGTTGCTTAATGTGCTGCCAGACTGTAGGCACATCTGATCTTCGAGCCTTTGATTTCAAGTGTACTGGCTCTTATGTTAATACCTACTGCCGGAACACAGCCAGCTGTTTTGGAGGCAGATTTCATCTAGGCTAGCCAATCGGACTCTGAAAAAGTCCTGCCACCAGACCTAAGGCGGGAATCAACCTCGGGTTATACCCGAGCGGCTGAGCCACCGTTTCACGGTCAATATGGAGTTGCGGGCTTGCGGTCACCACTCATCACGCTAGGTTTTTGCCCGCACGCACTTCACGGCGCTGGCGCTGTCTCCACTCCACCGACCGGTTCCCGACTCGTGGTAAAATGTATAAAATTAAAATTAATCGTGCCCACCGCGTTCCCATTCAGCGGCGGTGCTCGCCTAATTGCTGCGTTAATGGTTTTTAATTTATTTATAAGGCTTTACTTTGACGTTTTTATAGAAGGTTAGTGAGGAGAATACTTTACTATTCCGTTGAACTTAGGCCGTAGTTGGCTGGGTACTCGTAAAGCGAGTGTTAGCATCGACTCTATATAGGCCTCTTACGGCTGCCTCAAGGTCCATTTTATTTTAGTTGATGGATAATAGATGGGATATGCATTAATTAAGTGTGTAAATATTTATGCCAGTTAATTAAATTCTGTTGCGGTGATAAGGTTGTTTAAAAACATTCAAAATGAAATGTCTATAGGTAATTATGTTCTCTACTCTACCTATAGATCTTCATCGTAAAAATACTTAAAACTTATCTCGTAGAGCTACGTTTAATAGGTTGATTGGTTTTAATGAATGAATCGAGTTCTGGGCGATGAGGGCAAGTAATAGTTTCAGCTTCTTTACTGATAAAAATCAATGCAGGAACATTGCAGTCCTATAACAAATGTATTATTAGTTTAGACTGTTCAAACTGTACTATCTGCTTGGCTAGTTTGAAACTCACAAAAAAACAATTGGTACTTTTTGCATTTATGACATTTTATTAATAACTTCACTAAACATAACCATATTTTTATCTTGCGTGGTGTAGCGTATCTCTCTCAATAGAACATGCCAGTTATGCACATACAGTCGCATTTTTCTCGCAGGGACACTAAAGCTATTAAGCTAAGCACAAATTCCAAGATCATGTGTGTTAGAATTGTAAGGCTATATTATCGTTGTTGCAGTTTAACGTGCAGAGCGGCGCGGGCAACGCCGGCAGCGAGGCGTACGGGGGCGGGGGCGCCGCGGCGCTCAGCTCGGGCTCTGCCTCGTCGGGGGCGCAGTCCCCGGGCTCCCCGCCGCATGCCCACCACCCTCAACACGCGCCCCGCCTGCGCGCTAAGGAGGAAGACCTCTCTGCCCATGGTCGGGCTAGTGCTGATGGTAAGATTGCAAAGATATCTCTTAATTTGGCGGTTGATTTGCCGGGCGGCACAGCCGGCAGGCAACCCTGCGACCAAGCCGCGGCCTGGCTTCACACGCGCGTCTTAGACGTACATACATTAATCCAATCCAAAAGCCACTAGCGAACCCGGCGGCACATAGGCCGGTGGCAGGTGCAAATACGCCTTAAGGAGAAGGACCTGTCTGCCCTCGGCCGGGCTAATGCTGATGGTAAGATTGCAAAGACTACTACATATCAATCTGACGACTGATTTGGTGTAATGGTTGGTAGTAGTGGAGGTTGGATACTCGAGCTCGGCATCGTCGGGGGCGCAGTAGCCGTGCTTCCCGCCGCATTCTCAAAAGCCTCATCAAGCGCCTCGGCCTTATGCGCTGCGCTGTCGGTGCGACGACAACTGCACGTGCTTGCGTCGCCGTCCTGCGCTGCGGCGACGCACAACGTCCGTTGATCCGTTGCGACGACGCAGCACAACGAATAGGGCATCTGTCTAAAGAGCATTATTCCCACAGGCGGCGGGTCATCAGAGTCAGAAGGCGAGTGCGGCGGCGCGGCGGGCGCGGCGACGCGTGCGCGCGCGCAGTACGTCAGCGCGAACTGCGTCGTGTTCACGCACTACTCCGGCGACGTCGCCGCTGTCGTCGACGAGCACTTCGCGAGAGCCCTGTCCATCGACAAACCTAAGGGTAAGATTGTGAGCCTTTGTAGAAAATAGTTGCTGGAGTTGTAAAGAGGGTATCTAGTAGATTCATCATTAAGGAAGCCATCAAACGGACTACCGAAAACGAGGTCATGGTCATACACGTAACCCCGCAAATAATCAAATTCATGTTCTTAAATTCTAAAAATCTGGATTCGTTTTTGTCTTTACAATGTATGTTACTTTGTCTTTATAATAATGTACATAGTTTAATTAAAACTATACCTACCTCGTAAATGTATAATGCGAAAGTTGGTGAGGATGAGGCACGAGTGGATGTTTGTTACTCTTTCACCCAAAAAGTACGTTGAATGGGCTTAGATGATAAAGTAATCTGGAATGTACATCAGGACATCACATAGTCTACAATTTATATGCGGGTTGTTGGAAGTTGTTGGCGGAAGCTGGTAATACAACACTCTAAAGAAATTAGTCTAAACTCGTGTTGTGCTTAATGGTACCATAAACTGAAAACAATTCAATAAACGTACCTACGTGAAAACCTCCTCCATAATGTATGCAATCATCAAAGCAACAAATCTTAGTAATTATTTGAAAAATATACCAATGAAGTTGCGGTAAGTGAAAGAAAACTACTTATAAGTAGGTAATATAAACCTTTGTCGTCTCGGCAATGCACGAGAAAATAAACAGTATTTCATTCAAATCAAATCAAATCAAATATCTTTATTCGTCACCATAGGTAATTATATGAGTTTTATAACATTTTGTTTGCGTGTCTCTATGATGCACCTTAGAAGGCATACGAAATTATATATATGAACTAGCTGTGCCCGCGACTTCGTCCGCGTGGAATAGTGACTTTTCGGGCAGCATATTTTAAATAACAAATACCGCGCGTCCTTTAGGTAGCTAAAAATTTGAGTGTTTACCCGTGGTCCCGTTGGGTCGACCCATTAACGGGTCCACGGGTAATTTTCATTCCCCGTGGTCCCATTGCATCAGGGATTGCTTTCCGGTCTTATGATTTTATCGATAGAAAATAAAAACAGTTAAACACAAAACTTTACAGTATGCTTCTCTGTAGGTATACGATATGTGACGTATGGCCATCGGGAATGAAAGCATACAGGCTCCTAGGATTGCTAACCCGTGTCAGAGCCACATACAACTAACCGTGCGAGAAACAGCTGATACTTAGATCTACACCCACAACTTTCATCGTCTGACCTTGGGCACATAGGCTGACTGCAAAAAGTGTTAAGATGTGTAAACTAAACGTACAAATTTTATGAAACAAAAGAATATCTAGCAAAAATTAATTAATAACCTGAGCTTATAAACTTGTACTTAAATAAAGAAAATCAAGAAAAGAATTGCCTAACCTATACCAAATACTTATAAATTATTCATATATACAAACCCTAAATAAAAAATTAAGATAAGTATACCAAAAATCAAGGAAAGAAATGCCTAACCTATAACAAATGCTTACAATATTTATTTACAAAGGACATCACCCACTTTGTATGGAGATTTGGGATAAAAAAAAAATTAGCGGCCAGAAATAAATTATGTTTTGTTGGAATGGGGACAGGTGTAGAATATTTTTTTTGTATGGCGACAATACTCTATATACCTTAGATAACGATCTATAAGTGAAATAAATAACATCGTCCTATCATTTTATGTAAGATCTGGTATGATTATTACTATACAATTTTCACCTAAACTACTACTATTTTGATCGCCTCCGCAAAGCCGCTAAGTGGCTAAGCCGCTCGGGTATAAAACCCGGAGGTAGTGGGTTCGATTCCCACCTAAGGTCTGGTTGGTGGTAGGGCTTTTTCAGAGTCCGACTGGCTAGCTACCACAGGCGAAATCTGCCGCCATAATAGCTCTGGCTGTGTTCCGGCAGTATTAATGTGGGAGCCAGTACACTTGAAATCAAGGGCTCGTCAATAGCCACAAGACTGGCACCGGCTTGTCCCCTTCACACCAATTGGGTGTGAAGGGGAAAACGGGGGAGTTTAGTGGGTAGTGGGACTTAGTCTCGAGTCCCACACACGAACGCTAGCCTGCGGCTATGGTGCGCAAATGCGTTCTCCTCCTCAAAAAAAAAAGTACACTTGAAGTCAAAGGCTCGAAGATCAGATGAGTCTACAGTCTGGCAGCACATTGAGTGACGCTTCGTGGTGAAGTGTCCCTCAATGGAATAGGCCGCAGTGGCCGCTAACCATCAGGTGGGCTGCGTGTGTGTCTGTCAACTGACTTAGTATAGTACTGATTATTATAAAACAAAGATGGTACCTATTAAGATTAAGGAATTGACATGACGAGCACAGGGAAAAAGGGGGCGGGGGGAGGGGGCGGAGGGCGGAGGTGACTGCTATATTAAGACAAGTTTTTACTTGAGTGAACCGCGTATTGTACAACTAAAATCCTGAAAACGGCTACTTCCCATTTTGTAAACTTCCCATTTGTTAAACCTCAATCTGTGCCTACTCAAAAGTTGCGTTTGGTAAACATTTTATTTACTTCATACATTTAGTCCCATTTCGATTGTTTACCAAATGGGACTAAATGTATGAAAAACGTATGTAGTAAATAAATGTTTACCAAACGCAACTTTTGAGTAGGCACTGATTGAGGTTTATCAAATGGGAAGTTTACCAAATGGGAAGTAGCCCTGAAAACAAATTGTTTTCGGTCTAAGTGCGGAAACTGTGTGAAGCGGGACCCGCGCGCGGTTCATACAAAAGTCTCCTGCGCGGTCGCGGCACGGGTCACTTTTGTATGAAAATGAAACCGCGTGGGTGCCCGCTTTACGCAGTTTCAGCCCTTATGTCTTACTTGGTATCATATCTCCGAAACCAAATAGATTTCGACTTTGACGCCATAGTAAAAAATAATGAGGTTTATGTGTACTATACACTTTTGTAATTAAAATTGATGGCCGCTAAAAAAAATTTTATCCCAAAATGGATGATGTCCTTTTTAAAGAAAATTAAGAAAGACAACCTAACCTACAAACCCTTAAATATAAATAAATGAAATATCCAAACTGTCAGTATTCAAGTAAATCGCAATAATCGAATGCAAACTACGTATTCGCCATACTCTCAGATACGGACGCGCAGCTCAGGCGCGAGGCGTGTACCTTTATATTGACATAACTTTTTTTTTTATGAACCGATTGACATGAAATAAACACTAAATGTTAAGTGAAGCTTACCACAATATATTAGTGAAAACCGCATCTCAATCGAATAAGCCGTTTCTGATATTAGCGTGCACAAACACACAGACAAACAGACAAACAGACAAACAGACAAACAGACAAACAGACAAACAGACAAACAGACAAACAGACAAACAGACAAAAATTTTTTTAATTACAATTTCGGGTTCGGTATCGATATAATAACAACCCCTGCTACTTTTTTTTAATATATTTCCATTGTACAGACACCACTTTTCTACAAATTTATTATATGTATAGATTATAAACAATTGAATCAAATTAATTAAATTAAATGCATACATTTTTCACAATCAATAAATTTACAATTAAACAAATTACTATAATATGTCAAATATTTAAAACTTGTCAAATATTATAAAATAAACAAAATGGTCACCAATCAATATTGTCAGAAAAATAAAACTAACATAAAAACATTTTTTTTTTTACAAATGAATTCAATTAAAGAAATAGGCAATAACATTTTTTACAATCTATATAATTTCAACCAAACAAAGTTACAATAAAATGTCAAGACTGTTTAAAATTTACTTGTCAAATATTATAAACTAAATGAAATGGTCACCAATCAAAATTGTCAAAACATAAAGCCAACCTCAAACCAAATTTTTTTGCAGAGTACAATATATTTTTTTTTTTTACCATTAATTTTATACAGCAAAGTAGTCAATCATTGCAATATACATTTTTAATTGAGATTAATTAATATCTGGGTCTATCAAGTATTCATTTATATTATAATAACATTTACTTATGAGAAGTTTCGTCAGTTTCACCTTAAACTGATCAATTTTACATTTTTTAAGTGACTCTGGTAATTTATTGTATATATTTGGTGCCATATTTATTACACTTTTTTTCATTAGTGCATTGATAGTCAATCAGCCCAGTGAGTCATAGTATTTAACGAGGTTCACTTGATCGCTCATGCGCCCTTGCCCTTGAACCGAACTGGTCGCGCCGTAGGTATACAGCCGTGGAAGCTGCTTATTATGGACTGGAAGTTAATGTCTGTGGAAAGTAAATATGTAATTATCTCCTCCTCCTCGCGTCGTGCTCCTCATTACTGAGGGTCGTGATTCCCCCGCTGAATCACCTTTTCCCTGACGATATTTCGCCATTTGTTGCGGTCTTTTGCAATGTGGAGAGCATCGTGAAGCCCGGCGTCTGTATGTAATTATCTATATAAATAAAAATGAATTGCTGTTCGTTAGTCTCGCTAAAACTCGAGAACGGCTAGCTGAACCGATTTGACTAATTTTAGTCTTGAAATATTCGTGGAAGTCCAGGTTAGGTTTAAACGATGAGAAAATTTGGGAAAATTCCGAGGAAAATACTTAAAATTACAATTATATTTTCCCATACAAACTGTTCTTACCTGTCAAACGTTTGATAGTGATACGAAGTTCACCGGGTCAGCTAGTTGTGAATAATATTGGACAAAATCGCTCATACTTTAACATGGATTCCTGATGATGCGGAAAGAACCGACTCCTCTGGTGTTGCGGGTGGCGGTGATTGCTTATCATCAGGTGACCCGCTTGCTCATAGCCTCCCTCTTACATAAAAAAAAGAAGCATTGCCCGTGTCAGTATGGTGATGAAAGTCTCGCTGTTAAGATTTTACTGATCCAATCTAAAAAAATATCAGTGGCGTGATCACAAACTAAGTAGCTTAAGCACTTTTGAGCTAACTCTACTGAGAATATTGGATTGCGTTAGGTTTATCATGGTCACTTTGGTTCCATTAAGATTCACAGAACTTTGAAAGCAGGTGATAAAACTGGTGGTCCCAATAAGATCGCAACAAATCACTATGAAAATTATGAACCTCGCACAAAAAAGTGATATAAATCAATAAACTTACTGCTAAAACCAAATCCATAAGTAGCATAATGGTTTTATCAAAATATACAGTATAACAGGAAATGCGAGGGACATATTTAAACCCCAAATAGTTCATGCCTCCATATAACAAAATAAGTATACTACTGTGTCCCAAAAGTACCCGGAAATTGTAAATAAAATTCAAGTGGTAGTTTTATTCATCAAAATTTATTTTGTCCCCTTTAAAGTAACTTCCATTAAAGGAAATAAACATACGCCAGCGCTTCAACCAGTCTTCGAAACACTTTTCATATGCAGAAATCAGGATGGCCTGCAGCACCTTCGACGTATTTTCTTTCACCACTGTCAATGGTCCAAAATGCTATTCACGAAATGGTAATTTAAGTTAAGTTTAGTTTAGGCGAGAGAAAATAGCCATATGGTGCCATATCTGGTGAGTAGAGTGCCTACGTAGCGATATTAATTAAATGTTTGGCCAAAAAGCTACGAATAATCATAACTGATTGAGCTAGCGCGTTGTCGTGGCGCGCAATCCACGTGTTCTCCACCCACAAGTCGGTCAATATGCGGTGTACTGTAGTTTTTGGTACGCCGATGTCTCTGGCTATCTGTCTCACACTCACACGACGATTTTGCATTACATTTTCCCTAAGATTATTGACATGATCGTCGTCAGTTGAAGTGAATGGCCTTCCAGTTCGTGGTAAACGCCTGACCACTGAGAGAGGCCACTATGAATGATTTATACCTCTCCTATGCCTGAGATTTCAACTTACACTAATTGATAAACACCTATTGTAACATTTTAAGCGATAAGGCACAAGAAATTTTATTAACAACACAAAAATTTAACACAAGTTTGTTGGTCAACAAAATCGGCCATAGTAAAAAAACGACGCAACCATAAAAGTTGTTTGTTACAAATGTTAATTACTCACAAAATACTCGACAGAGGTAAGATTATTTTTCACAGCCAACCAATAACAGTTGTACCAATCTTACGCAAAAAAAAATATTTTAATATCTCTAACACAGGTCTTTGAAATAATAATTTCCGGGTACTTTTGGGACAGAATGTACATCAATAAAAACTCGTTAAAATGTACTCGCGTACAATTTGAGTTTGGGGCGTAACCGGCCGCTTAGCACACGGGATTTTTAGGTAGTTCATGCATACATAAATTATTAGGATAATTATGAAAAAAAATAAGCATATATTTTTTACAGCGAATTGGACTCTAAATCGGATTCTGAACACTCTCCTTAAATATGTCCCTCGGGTTACCTAACACGCTGTATAGTTTGCGAGCTATTCCCGGAATATCTTCATCAACCTTTACAAATTAAGAGCCTTAGCTACTTCAAGAACCGTGTCTTCAATAAGTAATAAGTACTTCGTTTCATCCCTAATTTACTTTAGGAGAGCACTCTACTTCAAGCCGATTCCCTATTTCGGGAATTATTTCCGTGGAAAAATAAACGAACAGGTTATGAAAATAAACGGGTTTTAAGGGTTAACTCGATGTTATTCAGTTAAAATTTAGTGAATTGTGAGTTACGATTTTAGAGTTGATGATAATAGAGCCATAGAGAAAAGTATGTAGTCCATAACTCAGGTTTAACCTCGGAATCCTGGGGCTGATTCCTGGTATAGTATCAACTTGACGAATAAGTCATTTTGACTGACCGAGAAGTTTGATGCAAGTTTCTACTGAAAAATCTAACTTCGTGTTTTTTAATTTTTTTACATATGAAACATAATGTTTCGTATTTTTAATACCTATTAATCTATCAATAGGACTTTTTAACTAAAATTTTATAAGGTACATTTAAAGTTTTCTATGTTATAGTAATCGTATGTTGAAAATTTAAAAAATCTCCCATCATTAAGTTTAGTTACTAGAATCATTTAAAGACTAAAGTACACTTTCTAAGTTGTGGAGTTAAATCAAAATACATAACTACGCTTTATAAACTTCTCACTTCGTATAATAAAGTATTAAATGACAGTCTTAAACAATCAAAGCATTGTGTAGTCCGAGCAGTCGCTGCTACCGGTCAGGTGCGTTGTCGGGAAGAGCGAGCAAAAACCGCGCTCGCTTCGCAGAACCCGCCGCGATTGTTCCCAGCCCTTAGATAACTCAGCCCGGAACGCGCCTTCATTACACCCGCCTTTAATTACTAGCCAGTCACCCCCACACCCCACCACGCCCCGCCCTCGCCCCTGCGGTGATCCAGTCTATCTCTTAACCGACTCTCCCGGGTCCATCTCCACCCACTTCATTTACCTATTGTGCGCAGATAATTGCGATCCAATTAGCTTTAGAAGACAGGTACGAGTAACTTACCGTCTTCCGGTTGTAATTACACACGAAACGCTCTCGATTATCTGGTGCTTATCGGTGGAATGCGGCGGCGAGGGCTCGAGTCGCATAATGCCGATCAAGATATGACGTAACGATCGACCGGTTCGCGCCGGTCGAGATCAGCTAGCCGCCAAAAAGTGGGACGAGTCGACGCGAGGACGCGGGGACATAGTTACGCGACTGCGATTAGATCGAAAAAAGGTGGACCATTACTTAAAAGATGGGCGAAAGGGGCCGCGCGGTAAAAACGGCGGCTGCTTTGTGCAGCGTCGGCCGCGCGCGCGCATTCCCCGCGGCAAAAACTCGCCGCTCGACGTCATATCGCTGCTCCAGAGGTCACACTCGAGCAATATGCCCACAACCGGTATGCCGACGAAATACAGGGCTATATGGTATATTCGACGACCGATTTGGTTGGTGCAATGGTTGAGAAGTCAGCGATTACACCAGATGTCTGTCGCAGGTTCAATCCCCTCACGGTCCAACATTTTGTGTGCACGAACACGTCTGTTTGTACCGGTCTGGGTGTTCGGTATCGGTGTGCGAGTTTCTTGCCGGTTCTTCTTGATAGATAGCAAAAATCCGAATCCGTTGGTAGAGTCACTTTGTATATTGACGATTCAGAGCATCTTTGAAGCCTATATTAATAAAGAATTATGTCTGGCAATTTCTTTGACTTTGTTTCTTACACCAAGCACCTTTGGGATTACAGGTGGTGTTATCTGGTATTTATTTGCGTTTAAATCGATAGTAAACATGTGTGAACATAATATCGTTAATGCCTTTTCGGGTAATTTATTTTAACTGAAACAAACTAAAACACTTCATGTTCTCGTTACATCGAGCAAAAAGTAGTGAAATTCTTACAAGGAGTTGAAGGAACTTATTAGTTATTTAACTTTATTGAAATCTAGTCCAGTCTAGTCTAGCCTACTTATGGCGTTCCAGATTACCGAACCGCTGGTGTGAACGATGGGGCCTACCAATCAGGGTCTTCAGATACCTATTTGTATTTACAGTATGTATCAATAGTATTAAAAATGCCCAATGCGGCTCGCTTTTATGTAACGAAGGGAAACACATGCACACACATTTATTTGATGAGTCTCGTAGATAGAGAAAATGTGTGTATATTTTTTTTACATTCTTTGGTATGACTTTAAAGTAAGTAGCTTGAGTATGTACTTGTATTATAAATTAATATTTATCGTGCGTGGGTCAGGGTCATTAACAAATGCGCCATCGGGTCAGTTCAGGGCCATTTATAACGAGTGGTACTATCGTCGTCAATGCTACCTTTTTTCGATCGGTAAACATTTTTACAAGAGGCTAAAGCGTTAAATGATTAAGTAAAATTAAAGAAAAAATATTGATTTCTTACGTTTTAGTGTATTCAAGGGCGTCGCCAGCTTATGATTAAGGGGGGGGGCAATGGGGCAATATTATTTAGGATAAAAAATATGACCGCCAAGAGCATGAAGCGTTACCGCTTTGCGGCTAGCTACATCTGATCTCTAGGGGGGGGGCAGCTGCCCCCCCCTGCCCCCCCTTGGCGACGCCCTTGAGTGTATTTATTTTTAAACAGCCACAATAACGGTTGTTTTAAATCTGTTGTCTAAAATACTGGAAAACCACTTACGAAAATTTTGCTTTCCGCGTAAATTTGCTAGAGTGTGGCATGCACTAACGACCTGCGTAATAAACCTTTTTGTGTTATTTAATTAAAATTCTTTGGATTCTTTGCGTTGAGTTACAAATTTGAATCTTTACAACGTTGCATAAATTAAGTTATAGAATGAAATGTACATTTGGCAAGCGTGGTTATAACTAACATCCGCTGGCGGCATTGTCTGGCGGTTAGGTAACCTAGATAGGTATCTATTGTGATCTTTAAAAATCAAAATACTCACTCATATTAATATAATATATTAGAAAAAAATCAACTTGTCCAGGTATCAGGCGGGATTCGAAATAAGCAGTCAAAATGCTTTAAAAATAATAAAAATTATGTTATCAAAGTATTTATTCATATAATCTTTAAAGATGCACATAAGGATCGTGAATATCAATGGACACTCACAGATTGAAAAAATGCAAGAAACCGCCCATACAAAATATGTAAACATTGACCCTAATAACGAACATTTATGAATGATGAGATGATACCAAAAACAAAACAAATTATAGGTACTAAATATCAAATCCGAATACTAAATCGCTGAGTTTATTTCTATTTTCCGTGGTATTTATTACACGTTGTTAGAACGCCCAAGCCTGCTAGGCGTATATTTAGTAAAGGTCAACGGGTTTGATTCGTCGTTTTGGCTAGAATTTTTTGGAGACGGTCGGGTCCCACGGACCGCATTCCCGTCGTCTTATTGTCTCGGCGGAATTATGTCGCGCCCTTGTCGCCGCCGCCGATGGCTATCGCTAAACTGGCCGACACCACCGCTGTTCGACAGACAAACGAGTCTTTTACATAGCCTAATCGGAATATTTTGTATCTCACGCGGTTATATTGCTGCTTTAAGGCTATGCGGCGTGGCTTAAATGTGCATAATCGCTCAACTAACAAGCACTAGTTAAGAAACACTACTTATATCTATCAACATTACCGGTCTTTCGCATATATTTAGAAGACGAACGAGACTTTAATTGTGACTAAAGTTCCTTAAAAGTCGTTATAATGCGACACAGTAAAGCCGTAACAGTGATTTTTAAAATTAAGGAGTTACAGTACCTACATTGTAGAGTCAATCCGCAATCGATAGTTGGAAATTACCTACTTAAAATCGCGTGACAACATAATAACGAATAATACTTTTTAGTAGGTATGTATGTACAGTCAACAGCACATCACGATATACACTTGCAGTTCGATAATAGCGCTTATGCCCCCGACATAAGAGCGGTACAAAGTCCAAAGTGTTACGTCTGACGTGCTTTTGACTGTACCTTCAAATTGAAGATGATGCACCGTAAAACCGATGTAACAGCAATATCTTCAAACCTGGAATAGAATCCAGGACTTTATAGCGGCCAGGAATAATGTAAACTAGGCAACCAAAAAACCGTTTGGTCTATTACCTATACAATTTAAAAAAATATTGATGGCTGGGCATTAAGTATCACACTATATCTGTACGTAATGAATGACTAATACTTGTTAAAGTGAATCAAATTATATCATGAACCGGATTTTGTTAGTTGATACAAAACAAAATGTCAGTCGTAAAAAGTGGTAAGTGCGGCTTCCGCGCACTAACTGTCACTTGATCCGTGCTACCATGCGCGCGCGCTGCCATAGTAGCAAAGGTGGAAAGTAAGCTCCCTTTAAAACACGCACTTTGAATGAAAATCACCTTTGGAATTTTGTAATACAATTTTTTACTAGTAACAGATCTAATATCTATAAAAACAGAACTTGCATCCTTTCTAAGATGAGCATTGTATTGTTCTGAACATGTCATTTTGATGGAACGATTCTAAATTATTTAAAAAATGCAAAGCCTTGTGCTTGCAAGCAAATGGATCCCGCTAGTACAAACATTTTTCAATAAATCATTGCTTGATTTTAATTATTCTGATTTGAAAACCTGTTATCCATAATTCTAGTTTAAAACCTTTGATGGTGTTTTCTATAATCAAAGAATAAAACCACCATTTGCCAATTTAAATCCCTGTTGTAGCGATTTAAATTCTTCGTAGTGGTATGTTTTAAGATTTTCGGATTGTAAATCATTAAATCGCATTTGGCGAGCTGAGATGGATGGATGAGCTACAAGTAGTCTAGACTATCATTTACTACTCGTACAACCCAACCTCCATCACAGGGTGCCCTGGAGGCCAATACCATTACAGAGCAAGGCTATATAGCCTTCTTATGGTACCTCAGAGGAGGGAGAGAAAAAGAGTCAGTGGTAGACTGCCTTGCTGTGGTATATTGTTAGGTTCATGCTTGCTTGCTTTAAACCAATCTACTTTTCTCATTATACTATGATGACTGTTACCTGATCTGTGCTACCGTCGCCCGCGCAGCACTATCTGATCACATCTCTTATCTACTCATTGAATTTATGTCGCCACATACCATGTTTGTTACTTTTTTACACTCACTAAAAGTGCCTCTTAGTGAATTCCGGATGGGAAAAAAGTTTTCTAAGATTTTATTGTATTGAACTTAGACAACTTATGTTTCGGTGCAAGTAATGTAGGTGTAGGTATTTAAATCAGGAGTAATTTTATGGTTGTGATTATAGATACATAAGATTTGGATAAATTAGGAATTAGAGTAGATTTATTTATCTAATTATGATTATCGAATGATAAAATTCTTCGAAAGTGAATCATTAGGTATAATTAATCTTCTGAATCAAAACACTTTTTTTAAAAGGCTAATTTTACCGCTCAGATAAGTTCGTGACTTCGTGATAATTTATTAGTCTTTATTTTTAAACTGACAAAAGAGACAGCATCTAGGACCGGTTTTTTTGATCCATAGTTTCCAGTGGTAAAATTAGTACCTAACTTAAATATCGTTTGGTGAGTTAGCTACGGATCGAAAACCTGACCTTTAGTAATCTGACTGATACCAAGCTGACCACATGGTTTAATATTAGTTTTGTTCAAGCCGGCTTATTGTATCCATTTTACAATCAAGTCTTCTGTCATTAAATGACTCGATTTACCATAATAATATATTTTTTCCGGAAATTAAAATGGCAAGACTACTCGTCCACTACCCACTAAACTCCCCTGGTTTCCCTTCACATCTGATGAGGGACGAGCAGATGCCCGCCTTCTGGCGATTAACCGACCAGTCCCCGAAACATAAACTGTCCTGTGAAATTGCTTTGTATCCAATGTACATTAAGTATTCCATCGCGTACAAAAAAGTTCGATGATTCCTTTCTTTGTCGAACCATAAAGAAGTGGAACTTCCTGCCGGCTCATGTATTTCCCCCTTCCTACGACATGAGTTCCTTCGAACGAAGAAGCACCTTGTGAGCAAGAACTGCGATGCCAACGGATAGAACACCACGGAGTTGCGTCCGTTGGCGTGGTAATTTGGGTGCCCCTTTTGCTTACCATCAGGCTAAGTGGAGCCAATGTACTGAGCTACTTTAAAAAAAAAATACTAAGGGTGTGTGTTTGTGCAGAAAGCGTGCCGATGGTGTCCCGCAACCTGCCCGCGTCGTTCTTCAACGCGGCGGCGGCGGCGGGCGTGGCGGCGGGCGGCGGCGCCTGCGCGGGCGTCGACCTCTACGACTACGACCCCTGGCACCAACACTATACCGGGTATGTTATTATAAACTTATTCCTGCTGCTGAATTTCACATACGCGCGACAGACAGGTAAGTTCCATCCACATCACCTCGATACTTGGTTGTCAACAACTGCACGCTTCTTTCGGTATTTTCTGCCACGCACAACCGAGCTTTGAAATGAATTACCTTCAAGGCTGTTTCCCATAATATAAGTCATGGTGACCGTCAAGAAAATAGCGTACGAAATAGGTACAATGAAAAATTAAAACAGACGAGGTTTGACTCGACCAGTATAACAATGCAAACGTCATGTTATAAGAAAAATTAAAATAAAAAAATTTGATAATGAAAATAAAGTTTAGTTGCACCAGTGCCAGTTCATAAGTTTCCAACTTAAGATCATTTTGATTCACTGGAGGGTAGGCGATGGGTCCACGCGTCTTTTAGTTTTAAATCTTTTTATTTGTGATCTAGTGCAGTTTGGTGTTGAAAAGTGGTGTGATTTTCATTCAGTAAAGTGTAACGAAGTGTTATAAATAAGAAAATTGAAACAAATTGACTGAATGGACGGGTATTGCGTGTAGTGTGTCTCATCGGTAGATGAGACGCTCTTACGGCAATGGCGTCCATTCCCCCGTGACCTTGAGAGTATCCTCCAGTGTTTCCATGAAGCGTTAAAACATCTTAACACCAATGTTTTAACGCAAAGAGAAACTCCCATAATCACTTGACATTGGAATCACCGCGCCGCAAACAGGCGCGGGATAGAGTCCATAAAAAAAAAAAATAAAATAAGATCATTTTGTATACATACCCTCATTTTCATTTGATTCGATTTAATTTGAGTCATTTTCGAGGATCACACTTCTAACGATGTTCTTTTGTTTAGCTACGGGCACGCAGCACACCGCCACGCGGCGGAGTACCACGCGGCGGCGGCGGCGACGGCGCACCACAACATGGCGGCGGCCGGCTACGGCGTGGGCGGGCTGCTGCTGGGCCGCTCGCCGCTGCACCACCAGTACAAGCCGGTGGACTGGCCCGCGCAGCACCACCCGCCGCACCACCTCGACCCCGCCGCCTGCTCGCCCTACTCCTACCCGCCTGTCCCCGGTGAGTGATCACTAATCAGTCTGTCTTCTTAGGGATCTAACAGACGATCGACAGTCGCAGAGGGTCGTCGGCTGTCGTTGCGGCCCCGAACGACAGCCGCTCACCGCAGTCGTCGAGGGTCGCAAACGATGGGTCGTTCGTCTGTTAGATCCCTTACGCGGTGGCAACGTACAGTCAACAGCAAAAGTAGATGAACAAAGTCAGAAGTTCAAAACTTTTGGACGTAGTTCGCGTCAGAACTATGTGGTGATGGTGTCAAGATGATTTTTAAGTAAGTAACTGTACCTATATTATACCAAACATTAACTACTAAATCATTCTTTGACTTCTAGTTCTGATATAAATGTCGTTTACAACTTTAGGAGTCAACATTAATCAGGCATAGTTAATGTTTGGTAAATTATATAATCACTTACTTCAAAATCATCTTGACACCACACAGTTCTGACTTTGATCATCTACTTTTGCTGTTGACTGTACAACATGGCGGCCGTCAGCTGCGGAGAATCGTTACGCACTTTAGAGTCCTTTTTTTGACGAGGAAGAAAATAGTGATGAGGGTTTAGTGGGTAACTAAAACCTTTTGCGCTACTCCACCTTCGCTGCCTCTTTGTGCTCGCTTTGTAGTTGAAAACGTAAACAGAATAAAGGGAGTGACGGGACGGGAGAGCCGTATGGTTCGATTGTAGAGGAAATAAGACGTGATGTGAATGCACTCGGTAGAGAATCCATACCGACCACCACTCCAGGAAAAAGTTCTTATTTATTTGCATGCACATGCCACATGGTAGAGATCTGAACCGGTTAGGTAGGACAGCAACGAAAACGCGAACGTAACATAGACTTGCCTTTTTATAAATTTTAAATAAAACAGATACCGAAAACCCTTTCTTAAATAAAACAGTTCCTAGGTCAAACCCATTATAATTAAAACAGAATGCTTTGAAAATGGCATTAGGGGTACCAATAAAACAATTTTATGTGATAGAAAACTTCAAAGACAACGACTAATTTGCTTGTAAAAGTAGAAAAAATGTTGTAAGTGGGTCTTTTATTTGAAGAATAACGCATTCTGTCATCATAATGTCAACGCAGTTCACAGGCAAATGTTGTTATAAACACGATTGAGTAATTAGAAGCGCGTGTGATCGATCGCGGTACCTACAACCCGCATCAAAAGCAAACATTCCCTCTCGTGACGTCACTCAACTGCTCGCCATAATTTTTCCCGCCTTTTCGTGATTCCATTTTCAAAGACATTCCTACCCGTTGCTATAATTGTGATGATTTAAGCGCTTCATCCGAGTGACAAAACAAAGCATTCCCGCTTTGTGGGCGCAACCCCGCCTCCCCGACTCCGTGTGGGAAAACTTCACAATACAAAGATGTTACAACACTCTAATAAGGGCACAAACGAGCAGTAAACTTGGAATTCACGATGCCGCCGCTCGTAATGACACGTGTTATCTGTATAATCTAAAATTACGATGTTTGTTTAAATCCTTTGGAGTTTTGATTACACTTTAAATTACAAGATTGATGTTATAGTCGTTTACGTGGGTCTCCCAAAAGGAGTGTCTATTTTAAAATTAGACGAAATTAAGTGGGTACTTATTTTAATTAAAGAGATGGAAAACAATCAAAGGTATAATAACATAAGGTTTATTTATTGGCGACAGCAGTACTTATTTATACAAACTCAGCCGCACAGGGTAGTGGCGGATTAATTGAATTCATAAGTACCGTCAACAGCACGTCAGACGTAACACTTTGGACTTTGTACCGCTCTTATGTCGGGGGCATAAGCGCTATTATCGAACTGCAAGTGTATACCGTGATGTGCTGTTGACTGTACCTATTTAGAATTTCTCAACAACATTATAAGGTTACTGATACTAAAAAGTACAATTTATAATTCCTAATTCCTAACAAATTAAAATCTTCTGTTATCTTATAATAAGTATACAATTATGTCGATAAATAAAATTAGCACCTTCTACAATATTTTTGAATATTAAACCATCTTTAACTGTATCTCGGATCGTAAACTTTTAATTGCAGTTTGCAGTAAAAAATAATCAGATAAAGCCAAGAGGTACTGTTCTAGTGCTAACATATTTATTTATGTATCTAACAGTCAGTAATTTTATTATGAAAATTTAAACTGACTTGCTTAGTCACCATTTTTGGGTCGTTCCGATTAAAATTTATTTGTAGTTACTAGTTTTCAGGACTTCAAAGATATAGCGAAAATCTTAGTCTATATAAAATTAGTCCTATTATATTGCCTCGATAAAATAAGTTTACCTATTCCACTTTGTGAACATGGTTGAATTCAATTCGGTGCACAAAGTAGAAAAGTTAACCTCGTTCACTCTGTTCACGGAATCAAATCACCTTGGTGGATTCAGCCAGGTGAACAAAGTGGAATAAATGAGTGGATGTTGTTCACCCAGGTGGGGTGAATACACAACAGGGTAATGATAAAGGTTGTACTACCTGTATTTTTTGCAAATCTGTTTGGTGGCAACATTTCAATGGTCCGTTCGTGCAAAGTAGGCTAAAAATGAGTAGATTTTCTAGGTATAAGACATGGTGTGTTGTGAGCACTAAGAAATTTAAATATTGTTAATAAATAAAATCTGTTGAATATACATCTAACATAGGTATCTAATTTTGGAAGGAATTTCCAGCTCACAGTCTGAAATTCAATAGCTATGTATTTATATAACTGTAGGTAGATATAAGACGAGTCACGACGAGAGCGCGGCTCGGTCAACCCTCGCTGTGTTATCAATCAAGCGAACGGGTGCGATCGTGAAACAAAAGGGAGGCCGCCATCACTGACAGACGCGCGGGGGGAGGGGAGATCGCAAGTGAAGAATTTAATTTGCGAGTGAGACGGTGGCCGCGCAAATTAATTTTAATCGTCGTCATTAGAACGGGGCGCGCCCTCGCCCTTGCTTTCAAGTCGCCGACGTTTTTCCCCCCGCGCAATTACACTCCTTAGAAGCGGGCGTGAATGCCCGTTCCCGCGTTGTCGAACACGCGAGCTTTTTCTTGCGGGAATCATCGTTTGTTTGATGATTTGCTTGCCTCATCTAAGTTTATAAGAATCTATTTATAGATTCTTAGAGTACTCATTTGAGGAGATCATGCTACTTTTACTATGTCCGTGCTTATTCGTCTTAAAACTGTAACTAAAACGGATTTATTAGAATGTAAAATTTACACAATAATTCGTGTAAAACAAATTAAAATTACCTAGGAACATAAAATGAAATTTTATATTAATTTTACCGTAAGAGTAGACTTTTTCAACAGAAATATGAGTGGGTGGAAATTTTAACACATATTCAAATTAATCATAGGTACAAAACCGGTGACTAAAAAATTACCTTAAAAGAAAGTATCAGATAGGTATTTTGTATCTTATTAATTTAGCAAAATGCACGTGTAAGAAATCACAAATAAAAGCTAGCAGAGCGCTTTAATTATTTATGATAACAGGATTTTTAGTAGCTATGTCTGTGATTGTCCGCGACTTAAAATATAGCGGTAAAGATAGCTCCAATATTTGATTGTTCGCACGCAATTCACGCCGAAAGGTCGACAACCGGGAACTTTGCTACGAGTAGTTCGGCCTAGGGAGGCTCGGTGGGAGGGTTGCGTCACATGTGAGGGCGGAGTGTCCCCGACGCACATTCCGCGGCGGGAGGACCCTGGGGGGAGGAGGGCTCTTATTGACAAATACCACGCGCGGTGACGCACCCTAGCTCGATTGCGAGGACCGACGAGGGATGTTATGGCTCTCTATGTGAGGAACGAATGGTTTACAACAACATTATACATATTATACATTTGTGTTTCGATGACCCGGGGGACACAATGCACCAGGGCTAAGGTTTGAATCCATTCCCGCCCAGGCTAAAATTCAGGTTGTGAATATTCATTTTATGTAGAATTTGTGATGGCTTACCATAACCAACCATAATTACTTAGTTACCCATAACTTCTAACAGGTGTTTCCAACAATAGTTTTGAGTAACTCAACCCGCTGTCCACAATCCATGGCTTCACTGATTCTTATTAATTAATTATAGAATCAATAAGAAGAGAAAAGACGATCTATATTTTTAATTGTAAATTATATTTCCGAGGCTCAGATACTTAGGTTACCTACCTATCCATGACAAATCGACTAAGATATTATCTGTTAGGTACTATGCATTACTTAGCTTAACTTTCTCACTGTCCAAACAGCGAACCTCGCTCCAAATATTTCATTACAAAAACACCCACAATATTTATGTGTGCTTGTATAAAAATGCGATACCAGCATCGAAGACATGAAAAAGTTTGCTTGGAGATTCAAAACATGTGATCTAGAGACGGAAAAATGTTAAAAATCGGCCTCGTTATTTCGTAGTTATGAGAAATATGATGTATTGTGAGATATAATGGAGTTGGTTGGTCGGCGGCAGCCCGTGACTCGGGTGAACGCTCTGCAAAGCTTTGTACCGGCTAGCGGTGAATACTGAAATATTAACTAGTTTAAAGCTATTTGGTAGGTATAGACGAAATTTTTGTTCTAGTTTTAGATATGTAGATAAAAGCGATAATATCATTCACTTTGAAACGTTATCTGGGTCGTTCTTCTTTTTAACCTACAAAAAGGTGTCTTCACTGCTCAGTGAAAAAAAAACAAGGAAATAACCATAAGTTTTTTCTTAATTGTATTTTTACAGGCACTGTCAACGATATTAAATTCGTTGGGCACTGTACTAAACATTAATGACTGTGCACGATTAAATAATAAATGTTTTTAATAATTTCACTGTAAAAAGTACGTTACAGAGTCGTAAATCCGCGTGACAGAAGTGTAAATCAAATTGTAGGTTAAAAAGAAGAACGACCCATCTTCAACTTGCATTAATTTAAATTCAAATAACAACAAATCTAATCAACTCTGTAAACTTCATATGATGTGAATTATTGATGCGATATGTTTCTTGATTTGCTTGTCATAAATGAAGCAACCTTTCTAACTCCTAAAGTCACTAATTGATGATTAAAGTACTTAGTGCAATCGTAGAGTCCTTTTGTAGAGGTCTCAATGTCAAGTAAAGAATTTTTTCCTGTGTCTGCTGTGTTGACATAAATGATATTGTAGGCTTACAGGCAAGTCTGAACTATAGTGTTATCTTTTGTACTTGTTCCTACTCGTAACTTGTCATAATTACGAGTACCATCAACCAACCCATTTCAGTAACAAGCTTAAAAAGAAATATTTATTTCAAACTTACAAGGCACTATTGAACAGAAAAATAACGAATAGAATTTTACATACTTTCAGCCCGTTTCGGGTAATGTTAACTGGAATATTTTTTGTTTTCCGAGGTTTTTCGTTGGTTCATTCATTTTAGCAAGTAATGCTAGTAGCTTTCATCGGAAACTACTAAGTGAAGATTTTAAATAATATGTTCAGAGTAGGTAACCGTGACAATTAATATCTCGTCTTTGTTATGCATAATAATCATGCTTATGTTTCGAGGTTAAAAATTTTGAATTTGACACGGTTCCAAATAACGTTAGAACCACACGGAATGTCCCCATTAGGCAGTACCTATTAACTGGATGGAACATTCCGAGTCACCGCGACTCCGCGAAACGGACAGACGGAGGACAGTTCCGAGCAACGTTAGAAGCTTTTTCATAGAGCTACAGGAATTTAACAGTCTGAATTTAAATCCAATAGCTTTATTTTTGTCGATCTATGTAGTTAGAATGTTCGTGTACCTATCTTGATTTACTATCGATGAAATATCATGACCTTTGAAACGTTGAACTGATACGACGACAGTAAAAGAAAAAGTTAAGAATTATTTCTAGTCTTATCTTAATGTCCACAAAAGCTCTGCCGAGAATTGTGTCTCACGTTTTGCAGATGTAAAACTTTAATTACCTATATTCAATGGAAAAAACAAAATGGGTTTCAAGTGATTCAATATCTATTAATTAAAAAACTAAATAAGGTATTAAAAAATAAGTACAGACTTATAGAAATAAAACAAAAAAACCACGACGTATCGGGTATCAATAATAAATTGTTCTATTTTTTTCCTCTAACTTATTTACAAAAAGATAAAAATGCAAGTGACAAAATCTTATCTCGACATAGAGCAACCCGGCCCCCCAGCCTGTGCTTGAGAAGGCCACAGTGGAGTTTTAGTCAGTACCCCCAACATAGGGCAACCAACTCTGACGTAACCTCAGTTGCTCCCCCAAGCGGCTGGGGTATCCATAAAGGATTTCTCTACTATAAAAAAAAAAGTGAAAATCTTTTCTTATTTAACCTTTCCAATTTAAGAAGCCATTCATCCCAATGTTGCTGGCCCCCAACCGGCTAGCGTAATGGAAACCCGTCGGTTGTCCGGCACGCGCGCGGGACTCGCTACCAGGCGCGCAGCGGCCGCGGGCGGTGGCCGAGGGACACGCGCCCAATGGCGGCGCTGACCACTGCCCCGCCCCGGCATCGATCGCGATCCCCCCTCACCCGCGCTACGACACACTCCTCGCCCCGCGCTCGAGATACTCGCCATGCGGTGCTGGACTATCGATAGTTTAGTGTCGATAGCTGAACAACATAAAGATTTTTTTGAATTGTCTGCCTGTCGTGAGCCCCATAATACTAGAAAATTTAAAACTAGAAATACTAACACCAAGTAAAATCACCTCTACACCTAATTCGGCCTACGCCCTCTCTCCGTTTATGACATTAAGTAAAATAATTATTGGAATTGTTTGTTGCTCAATTATTGTTAATATTTTTCGTGGTTTAGTCAAGGCAGGAAAACGCTAACTTAAGATAACACAAAATGTGGTAATAAGTAGTGTTGCCGATTTGCGACAATAGTGATGCTATTCTATAGTCGTTACGCTATCGATAGATTTATCAGATATAAGATTACCAAAAGACTACAAAGCCACAATACTATCAATCGATATCATTGATATTCCAATTAATATTGTCCAACTATCGATAGACTTATAAAATATAGTCAATTGATAGTTCTCACTATCGAGCATCACCACTCGCCACTAAATCATGGGCCCTGTGTCAATTACTGCGCTCCGCCCGCGCTAACTGCACCCTCGTCATAATAGACGAGTGGTGGGCGCAGTAAAACTATCCCACTGCCTTCAATGTTAATATCGCTATATCGCTAGTAATACATATAACGCGATAGTCGTTGCACTTTTGATGGTTTGGATAACTTTGGGTCATCGATGGTTGGTAAAACTTCTAATACTATCGACAGACAGGTAGATAGCAAAGATACTATCGATAGCGATATCGATATTCTGAATATTATCCGTTTTATCGATGGACTAATCAATGGTCTATTATTGATAGTCTCACTATGACTATCAAGCATCACCACTAGTGATAGAAAAGACTAAAGCCTTTTAGGCTTACATTTAAAGCTTTGAGTCCTTTTTTTTGAGACGGACTCATAAAATAGGCCTATGTTTCGAGTACGAGTTTCTCACTTAAAAGTCTTTTTTAAAGCCTAGGCTTTCCAAGGTTCGCGGCTTTTTTGAAAACTGGAGTCGTATTTGTAGTTTAAGCTAGTACAGTTAGTAAAAAAAACCTAAAAAGAGGCTAAAAGGCTCGAGTCATTTCTATCACTAACTAACGGCCGCCCGTGGTTCCCGTTCCCGTGGGAATTGATCAAAATCCATTCTTAGCGGATGCCTACGTCATAACATCTACCTGCATGCCAAATTTCAGCCCGATCCGTCCAGTGGTTTGGGCTGTGCGTTGATAGATATCTATGTCAGTCAGTCAGTCAGTCACCTTTGAGTTTTATATTTATATAGATTTTATTTTATATACAGGGTGACTTGAAATTAGTGAACATCCTTGTAAGAGAGTATAGTACAGGTCATTTGCAACAAATTTAGTTATGTATATGATTTTGCCAAAGTCAATCAATAATGAGATACTTCAATTTAAACTTTTTTTAAAAATAATTATAAGTTATCTTTAGACTTAAATAAAGATTAAACTATCAGTTTTTTGGACTGTTTTTTATTAATTTTCATTTGCTACATTCCATACAGCCTAAAGAGGACTCATTATGATTATTCAAAAAAATATTTAAATTGAAATATCTCATTAAATTGACTTTGACACAATCATATACATAACTAAATTTGTTGCAAATGACCTGTACTATACTCCCTTACAAGGGTGTTCACTAATTTCAAGTCACCCTGTATACATATAGATCACCACTCGCCACTAAATCATGAGCCCCGTGTCAATTATAGCGCTCTCCTACACCCTCGAATAGACGAGTGGTAAGCGCAGTAAAACTATCCGACTGGACTGCCTTCAATGTTAACTATCATGCTACGAAGGAATAAAGTTCGGTTTGTAAATGGCGTAATAATGGGTACACCATAATTTTTTACTTTAATTGGCACCCCTGTGGTAACGAGTTGTTTGAATGGCAAAGTAAATTGAGTTTTTTAAACATAAAATGTTAGTTACTTGTTATTTATTTTTATTTTGTATAAAATTGTGTGTTTGTTAAATAAAACTGAGTAGTGGTTATACTAAACTTGGTCTCATATTATTATATTTTAGAGGAGTGCTAGATAAGCTTTTGCATGTTTGATAAGACATTATAGTTTTTCTCTAAATTTATGTGTTCTTCAGCCCAATGAGAAAAGGTTTATGGGCTCTGAGTTTGATAATCTCACAGCTGCCAGAATTCCGTCGGGTTAAAAATCGGGGTACTGTAATCTATGTATGAAATCGCATCGCACAAATATCACACTGAACAAGGAAATATTTGCCGATTGATACTCTCAAGTATTTTCTTAGCTAATGCCTGTTATTTCCCATATCAAGAGCAATGCGTTGGGACATTACTCCGGGTAATTTCCACCAGTCGGCGAGATATTGTTCACTATTTTCCGCATTTTAACATTTTTCTCACTACTTCTACAGTTCTTTATTCTAATGGCTATGTAGATACTTGTGACTGATTTTTTTCTATTTAAAATGGAAAAAGCCTGCCGAGGCTATTAGAAAAAACAGTTTGGAAATAAAGACAAGTTTGTCGCGTTGGTTGAGCGGTTAACATTCCGGCGGCAATCACGGGGACCTTTTTTTAACTATTTACCGTTATCTATTTATACCTAAATAAGGTTATTTATAAAGGAGATCATGCAAAATGCAAAACATGCCATTGTTCTTAGGCCGAAAAAATTTAAGTTAATGTGCAGGGATGAGATGTAGGTATTCTACGTGAAAGACCAACACATACACCATCAACTTTTGTAATGATGACACCATAATCGGTCCCAGGGGGAAAAGGATCGTCCATAATAATTTATTATTTTTATATGAACATAAAAAATTAACATAATTTTTTCACTAGGACCAATTTTGTCGACGCCATAATAAAAGTTAAAAGTGTTTATTGGATCTACTTCGTAGCGTAGGTAGTGTAGATGACCCAAATCTGCACAACATTTTTTTTCTTTTTGGGCCCAGTCTTTTGCATTGTCCTTCAACATTATAAATTCTGTGGCATGTGTATTGCAAAGTCTAAACCAGCCGGATTAAAAGTTCTCTAGTGGATATGAAGAGGCTGATTATGACTATAAAATTATAAGATTATCTTTGAATGATGTTTGCTTTTGATTGATTGATGTTTATAATTATTAATTTGTATAATATACATTACTTATGATGAATACAGTAATATTTGTTTATATGGAAATAAAACTGCTAGTCAATCGATAATGTTGGCACATCCATATTCCATCCCCATTACAAAGCGCTACTTCTTTGATATCTCATGCATGTGATCTGGTGTTTATTTAGTTTTTATGCCATCTCAATCGGTACGGCACGTCAGTAGTTCTCATGGCATACATGAATTTATAATTGCCCATCATCGGATGTTTTTGTTCCGCGTCATCACTCACGAATGACGGGATGAATCCTTATTCCGAAACGTAACTTCTAACTTAGAGGTTACATCTGAAAATTACAAATACATTAATATATTTCGTATTCTTTTTTGAGATTTGAGGAGGAAGGAATATTTCTTTGGAAGGATAATTATTTTAATAAGAAACAGAAGTTTTGGTAATGCAAACAATTTTAGCAATGTAGTTTATCCAGGTTGAATCAAATTTTACAAGGAAAATAACACAAAAACTGAATTAAAGTTGTGTTACATCGGATATTGTTTAAATAATTCGTTTTGTTATAATCAGAATAAACTTTTTATGTAAAAGCACAAAATGTTGTACAAATAGTACTTAGTTTACAAAAAATAACTATGTACTAAGTGCACCTAAAACTAAATGACAAAAAAGTAGGTAGTTCTTCTCGATAATTGAGTGAGGTTTGGAGTTGAGCAAGAATACCGATGTAAATTATGCGAAAGCCTGTGCAAACGCGCATAACTCGAGATCACTTCTGACATTTTTAATTAGATCCAATTATATTCCAGCTATTCGGGAAGACCTTATTGATCGAGGTCTCGTACAAACTGGGAACCGCAATACTTAGAAGTATTTATATGTGCGGTTCCAATGAATTGCCGAAGATGTATCGCCTTTTGGTTCGCTAATTAAATTATTGAATCCTTGTTTCATTAACAAACAATAAGAATCATCAGATTTTTTATTTCAATACAAACATTTGTAAATAACAACAAGCGGTTTGAGGGCCAAAAAGTTTGTATTGACGTGTGAACTAACTCTCTACTGATTTAAAAACATTATCTGTGAAATCCAGTAAGTTTAGATTTGTGTCTATTTATAAATGTATCAACTATCCATTTTAATTCTTTTTGCTCATGATTCTTGATTCTTGAGTATAGAGAGATGGACAGTATGAACAATGGTTCCGCCATGGAATTAATATTATTATTAAGTCTATGGGTTCCGCTTTATTCTTCTGTCAAAGTGCTCTAAATAGCAATATCGAGTGACATTTGCAGTTGATTGTTATAAATGAGGTTGCGATATCGATTCGAATCGTTGATACTATCGTTTGCTCACGATCGTCGTGTCTTCGATTCGATTCGATGACCCCTGTTTTTGTTTGCGACCCACCAAAAGTCATGACCTAGATAAAGATATAGAGTATGTATTGTGTTGTCAATTTTTTTGCAGATGTAGCCAGTTGAAGCCATGACTTTTTTCATATAAATTAACTATAAGTGTTACTTTATTGACCAAGTAGTCCTTAGGTTTAGGTTTCCTTGGAATTTTTCCGCACTTAGCCTTGTAACGTAGTGACCCGGGAGACAATTGATACGACTGGTTGTTGGGTAAATACTGAATTCTATTTGCTGGCACGGGCCATTGTGCATGAAATAAGTCACCGGAAGTTGTCCTTAAGCCAGCTCTTTTTAAATGGTAACAAAGTTATGTATTTTTTTAATGAATACAATTTAAAAATAGAAACGTCCCGTCCGATTTAAATTAAAATGCATTCAATTGTTTGTACCGTATGTGTTGCGCTTAAAAATGGTTGCGCTTCGAGGAATACCTCGATCCGTGAGCTCGGTGTATTAGTCAACTTCCCAACCATTGAACTTGTTTATTTCTAACATTATGGCACAGAATAAATACTAAAGTAATTATGGGGAACTTACAAACTAAAATGATCCGTGGGCTCGGTGTAATAGCCAACTTCTCAACCATTAAACTTATTAATTTCTAACATTTAAAGGAACTCACAAACTAAAATACCGATTGCAAACACGTCCCGATCGGAAACGCTTTCGTAGAGTGTCATTGTTAGACGACATCGGTCCACAGTTCTATTCTCGGTCCGGCGCCGGATACAAATGTCTCGCGATAAAATACACATTTATCAGCAGTTCGTGCTTCTTTCTTTGTTTCTTAAATTGACTAGAGTGTTGTGGATACACAATACAAGAAAAAAGCACTTCACAATTTATTTGGTATTCAAAATATCTGAACTGGGGCTTTTTAACAAGTTATACCTATGCTACGAATCGTAAAAAATTAATGAGTTCTTTTTAAAATTTATTTATACCAATCGTTCCCAAACAGATAGTTAACAAAAAAGGAACTATGAAATATAACAATTCAATGCCTTTAATTCTGAAATGTAAAATATCTACTGTTTATTTTTATTAATCTAATCTATAATGCACAAGAAAATCAATTTACCAAAGGGGAACATAATGCCACATGAAATGCACTACCAGTTTACTTTGGGCTAAGCGAAAAGGAATTTTGGTTAGAGCTAATAAATAGAGCTAAACGATCTTTTATTGTATTTATATAACATTATAAATTAAGACTTTTTTGATTTTGTCTTTGAAGTTATCTATGTGATTTGAGCACAAACAAATATTTATCTACATCCATACCATAATATGTCTATTTTATATTCAGGAGCGATGAGCAAACGCCCTACATTTAGATATAAGTATCTGTGGCTGCATTGAAATGTTTACATTTTAGTGTCGGAACCGACACTTTTATTACGTTCAAATTTCGAACGTCTTCTTTATAAGTAAAAATTAATAGGTTTTTTCGATTATCGAATTAGTCGATTAGTAATTTTATGTTCCATTCCTATACATTTAATTCGATGCTGAAATTATAACAATCGATTTGAGAATCGAAATCAACTCGAGTCTAGATTGTTTATGGATTTTAAAAACTACAAACGTCATTTATTCAAATTGACCTACAAATTATGACATGATTTTGTACTAATTTGCTCATCGATCCTGACTATAAAATAGACATAATATCGTATGAATGAAGATAAAGTTATGTATGTGACTGTACATAATTAGTCATTAAAATACTCATGTGATTCTTTTATAAAACTCACTTCGTTCGTTTCATAAAACCACATTCGTATTTTAATGACCCTCATTATGCAGCAGTCACATAAATAACTATTTTAAGTTTATTAAATTAGTAATAATGTAATTTTTGTGCAGGTCTGGAGGCGCAGGTGCAAGATACGTCCAAGGACCTATACTGGTTCTGAGCCGAGAGAAACGGGGTGCGAGCCAGTGCGTGTCGCGTGACCGACGCGACGAACGCGACAAATGCGGCCGACGCGACGAACGCGACCGACGCATGCGACGGCAATGGCGTAGCGTCATACTCATGCGATGCGATGAACTCGTGCGACGTCGCAGCTGCGTGCGCGACCAACGCGACCTACGCACCTCGTTGATTGCGGCGACGCGTAGGGACACGGTATCGTACTCAAAAGTATCGATTAGTTTTTATTTGAGAAAATATCTATAAGATTTCCTTTACAATACAAAATGTACAGCTACGAATACAGATTATCTATAATAAAAGAAAAACATCAAGACTTAGCTAAGTCAATTTGCCTTAATATATAAAACACAAGAAAGAAATAAGAAGTTTGCCAGGTATGTGAGTCTTTCTGGAAAAATAAATCTAATCAAGGAGCAAGATAAAATATCTGAAAGATATTGCTAGTAACAAGATGCAACATCTCCCAAACTTCTCTGGACATATCGAGTAAAAAAATATCGGTATCGAATGCAATCAAAATGTATCGATACCTTAAAATCGATACTATTTCCGTGTTCCTCAGCGCCCGCTTCTACCACTCATCCCGATAGAGGTAACCACGGCTGTAAAGAAAGACATTGTATAATCGTAGGCTCGTAGTTACGTAGGTACCTTTTAGATGTATTTAGCAATTAGCGTGTATAGTGCAGGGTCACGAAGATGCGCGCGATCTCCCATAATGAAATTAAATGCTGTTGTTCATAGTGAAATTCTATGCTTTCTTTATAGTATGCTTCTGGTTGTCGAATGTACGTTAGTTAACATGCTGAAATCTGTTTGCTCAAATGTGAAATCGATATTTGACAGTGGCACAAATCGTGACTGTATTGTATGTTTGTACATAAGTGTATTTACCAAGTGTTTCTGAAGTTAGACAATCAAAAGCGGCATTGTTTAGGGACGGTTTATAGGTATACTTTGATAAAGGGTTTGCAATGGGGAGATTTGACTTAGAAAGGCAAGAATATTTTAGTAATATTGCTATTGGATTTGGCTCTCCTCTTTGTAAGCATTGAAATAAATATGTAGTGGAAATTATGCACCCAGAATGAAAGAAGCAATGTTGTATATTACAAATGATATGTTTCACGATAAAAATGACATCGAAAATTAAGATCTCAAAGAAATAATAAAAATTGTTATGCTGTGATAGCAATTATAAAAACAAATTGCATTACAATATCGATATCGAGGTTTAACAACGAAATATAAAGGTACCTTATCACACAAAGGAAATCACAAATATGACAACCCGATGCAGAATGTACCACAAAATATGTTCTTCACAGTCTAAAAAATTAAGGTTGGGGTTTGTATACCTCACCAATATCACATCTCTATCATGGAATAATATGCTAACTAATTTCGTTTTCACTGTAATCGTCCTTTACCTTTTGTTTATGAAATACCCTTTGTCCTACGACAATATAATTGATGCCCCCATTATACGAATAGATTGTCCCCAACACGAGCCAGGTGCAAGCGTGATGCGGAAGCGGCGGGTGACCGCGGGAGGTTTTTGCGCGCGATTCGCTGCTTGAATAAGTGAGCACTAGTGTCTGACCGAATGCTCTTGGTGGAGCCGAAAGTCCGGCTGTTTTGTTCGGAAAAAGAGTATAATACAATATATTACACGGATTATCGGAAGCGGAATGTGACTACGAGAGATTTTGCGGGCATTAATTGTTCATTATCGCTTGAATAAGTTAGTACTTATAGTGAAAAAAAAACAGCTGTTATATCCGGCAAAGGCTATACATATAGGAGTTTGCTGTACGATAACGATATGACATGACATTTAAAAATTTATATTATCGAAGGGCTCGTGCAGTGTCAAAGCTTCAACTGTTCCTAAAAATGAAGAGTTTTAATTGTCATCTCTCCGGTAACTTTAAAGAGATAATTTTAGTATTTAGTTACTACAGTTTTAAACAAAGCTTTTCAACTTACGTCCATAGGACCGATTACGGAATTACCTTTATATTTTGAAAAGGAGGATTTACCATAGAATTGGCTGGAAGGGGAAACGAGAGGAATCTTCCATATCTTGGCACGATGGAACTTTTAGTCGATAAACATTTAAAGCGGCAAAAGCCCAAAGGAAGATACATCTTTTCCAGCAAAAATAATATAATTATTTTCAAATCGTCCTCAATACGTGCCAGGTGAAGATGCATTTGAGGACCACAAGTTTTTGCTTCGCGACGCATTTCGCTGCTTGAATAACTAAACACTAGTGGTCCAACTTAGGTTTGTTTCAAACTGCCCAGTAACATTATTCAGTCAGCTTAATATTTATTTTACGAGTATTACTCCCATCGGCATCTGATTTCGATGAAAGCTTAAAGCAATAGACTCACTTTTTAGCAGAAACAAATTGCAGGCCTATGTATTTCCTCCATTTATCTTATGGGAATAGCAAAACGAAGCATAAACAACATCTTTTTAATTCTCTCAAAGAAAAGTAGGTACTATTACACAAGCTGACACAAGACTACTTACAAAAAAAAATTTCAATTGGATTAACTATAGGAAAATACAAAAAAAATATTAATTTTTATATATGGCCGAATCCAAGACCTTAGGCCAGACACTAGTTAAGCAGCAGGTGAAGACTTAAGGCGGCGCGTGGCGCGTCCTCAATAGACTGCCCGGAGTAAAAACCGCTTTCATTTGTATTCCGTTCACTTCTTTAATCGCCTCCCGTCACCCTTGTCACTTCGTGCTCTTCACACCAACCTGCCCATTTACTTGCCTACAAAACGCCTATTGTCGTAACTGATACTACGACTCAATTCAAGCTTAACACGTTTAGGGGATAGGTACTATTGTGCGGAACAGTGGTTGGCAAACTGTTGTTCTTATAACACAATAATAATAGCGGGATTAAACACTGTACTTATAATGTACTACATATTATTATTGCATGGCGTTTTGATTGTATTACAATATCGTGGTCGCAAGCAGATCGATCTAGTTAGTCCAAAATGACAATCGGATTGCGTCCATTATTTTACTGTCGTAACGTAATCAAAACGGCAAAGGAGAACTTATTTTTTTTTAAAGTATTATAAAATACTATCTGGTTCAAATGCTATTAGGATACGATACGACCTTTTGGAGTTGCGGTACGCGACAGTGATGACATAATGCGCAGTCGACATCATTTTTCGCTCAATTCCAAAAGGTATTATCCTAAAAGCATTTGAATCGGATAGTTTATTTAAAATGTGAATTTGTCATCCATTTAAATCTGCATTGACAGGTCACACCAACGCTGCAACGCGGGGTAGGGTTAAGTTGATATTGAATCAAACTTACACGGATAAATTCACGAAATATGTACAGTTTCGAATGTGATGCGACATCGATTACTTTACACCAAGCAAGACAATAAAATACAACCGAATTCACTCTCAGACATTTGCCCATCTAAATCAGTATTTTTATCACATTAAATAACCGTTATTAAAATGGTTAAATTCACGCTTCGTTTCGTCGAGTCGATAACGAAAGCTTACGTTTAATTAAGATCGAGGTACCTACATAGCTTTAGATATGTTTACAGTAAAATAATGTATGTAAATACGCTCGCTCATTATAAATAAAGTTATTAATAGTAAATAGCGAGTAATTTTAGTGTATCGTTCGCGCTGTAAATAATTAGTTAGGCGTAGGAATAGACTTAGGTGATATGCGACAGGTATTATAGATAATGTATCACGTATGAGTATGTTAGGAGGGGCCGCATGTAAGGCGGGGATCGGCTTGCTTATGTATAGAAGATTTATCTGTGCACAAATACAACTAATTAAGCCCACATGTTTTGTACAGGGAACAATGCAAAACGTATGGCAATTTGACATTTTAATCTCTCAAGAAGGCCTACGCCACACTTGACGGAAATTACGTCGCGGATCTTTCGCGGGACCGAACGCCGATACCTACATGTAATTGCATATACGAGTTATTTACAAATCGTGGGCACACAACACGAAAGATCGGTCACTCCGTCCCCGTCGGTCGCGTGAGATCCGCGACGTTATTTTTCGTCAAGTGTGGCGAAGGCCCTAATCTTATCACATCGTCAAAATAAAGTCTCGAAATTATGTTTCTGTATCTTAAATGTAAATTCTCAGTATGTTTAAGTTGAAAGTTACATTGGCCTTTAATCACAGTTTTTAGGCCGACGAATACGTAAGTAGTAAAAAATTGTGCACAGATAAAAATACCACATTGTAACGACAAAATGTAACAGATCTATTATTGTTATTTTTATAATTATAGAAACTTCATCTTTATCATTTCTCTTGCCCGTTACTTTATGGATAATTCAGTGTAGATACAAAGTATTGTAAAGTATAATTGTGTAATAAATTAAATAGTCTAGTTAAAAAGCGATCCCCGCACACTGCACTAAAACGAGTAGAAGAATGGACACAACGAAATAAAATGTATGTCAAATATTTAATTTCGTTCGCAACTGACCGCATTGTTGTTGTACTGTCGAAAACAAAATTAGCTGAAAAATGTTTTATATTGTACGCCGTTTTTTCATTAGAGAAGTCAACAAAGAAGAGCGACACAAATAATGTTTAGTTTTTAATAGGCCGTTTGAGGAGAGCATGTGTGAAAAAGTTTATACTTTTCTTTTGTTAAATGGTGAATGTACGTTTATTCCAGTTATACACTACTTTTAAGTATTCGTGTTCGTTTTGCTTAGCACTTATCCTTTGGCCTTTGCTAAAAGAGACTACAAATTTATAGTAATTCTAAAATTGCATCGCTCACATACGTCTAGCAAAAATGTGACTACTATATCTACTATGATAAAACGACAGTTAATCAATATTAAATGTCCACGACACTGACTAAATATAATATTCAGCTACCTACTAATTGTTTTTGACTGTACTGTGTTTTGTGAAATGTAAGCTAGGCTGAGCGATACGAGTGACCAAAACACGCTCAGTGTGATAAATGTACATTCAACATTGAAATAGTTATATTCACATTGTTACAATCTGTTACATTGATATTTAAATTGTTGAAATTTTTGTCTCGATATTTATGTTGTTGGTCACACTGTGTTGTACATTTATTGCTATCAGTAAAACTGAGTATAAAACACATTTTCATTTTATCTTAAATCTCAATCTATATCGCTATCGTATATATCTATGTATAGAACTTTGCTAGTTACATTGTTTAGTAATTCCATTGTGATTTTTTTATGTAATCACTTCTTCGCCTCACTGCCAAATCACTGTCACTCCTGTGATCGCTGATTTAAAATGTGTTTTGGTTCGAGGCCAAGGGGACGAAATTAATTCGCTCTTGATAAATGAGAAAATATTTAGCAGAAATGTTAATCTGCTTGGATTGTGATGTGTCATCGATACCCTTTTTACAGCAAAGAATCGTTAAACTCAGCAAATAAATCTAGCAAAAAAATTCTAGTTATTTTGATATACATTCAACGAACAACGGAGGAGCTTAAAACATGGTAGCAAGAGCGGATCTCATTACTGAGGGTTGTCTATTGGAAATAGGTCGCTGCCACCTGTTTACCATTTCGCAAAAGTTTAATAAAAATACTAATGAACGACTTTTATTCTAGTGGTTTTAAAACAATCTCTTTCTCATTAGATTATACCAATTAATGGAGCTTTTATTGGATTTGACTAAGTCCGACGGAGAAATACGAAAAGTCTTAAAATCGAAGTCGGATGTAACGAAAGCGTATAAAGTTTTTACATGGGGAGCTGGGGATGCATGATATACTGTATTTTATTTTATTTCTTTATTTAAGCTTCATTGCACAAATCAAGTACAAAAGGCGGACTTAATGTCTCATGGCATTCTCTCCCAGTCCCATTTTATTATGATTGCTGAAAGTAGTGTATCGATGATGCAGTTCGATTATAAAACTATAAAATGACACTGTGAACATTTATATAAGGCGGCTATTAGACCATAGATTTTGCGTCAATCAAACACCTACAACTCGACAAAACAAAGAAGTGAAGAACTTTATATAGAAGCTTAGACTGTTTGGTGAATATTATGTGATTGTTCTTGTAGAAACTATGGCATTGGAGGTAAAAACACAGAAAAACCTATCGTCTAATGATTGCCTAGAATCTGAAATTGTAACATAGAATTAAAACTATTTGTTCACGACGCGAGAAGGACCGGCGTGCTCAGTTGCGTATGCGACGAATTAAAATTGCAAACGATGTAATAACGTGGTTAATTAATGTTGGCTCCTAGATAATGAGAACTTAAATATAAATTCCATACTTACCTCGCTTGTTTCACTTCACACCGTGGTTTTATTGTTATTGTGTAGTTTTATTGCGTTTATTTCGGGCGCTCCGGTAGTTAATTAGCGAGAGGCACGTCATTTGCCGAACGTTAACGTAAGTATTTGCTTCGGATGTGATAAAACTTGTGTTCTTGGCCACTAGCAAAGCCCCATGTGACTGCAATGCCTACAGTATTTTTTAATTACCTACTTTTTTTGTGCGGAGGAGAATAGTGGGCAGATAGGCACGCAGGCCCCCTGGTGGTAAGCGGCTGATTCCACTGAGGGATACTTGACTAGGAGGCATCTTTCGATGTGTTGCTACACTACGAGCTCCTCTGTTCTTCGAGCCTATATAAACATCAAAAGCTACGAGAAGGCGATATTTCTAAAACGCGTTAATGTTTTAGTGGATTTTGGTACTGGGCCGTGATCTCGAGGTCCTGAGTTCAATGCTCGGGTCAACCAAAATTTGTATCAGGTTTTCCGTAGACAGCTTGGGCGTATGATCACCGATGCAAATTTAAAATAATGACTTGGTTTCAATGGAGGCCTTTGCCCTGCAGTGGGACATTGAATAGGCTGATACATTATAAATCAAAACCAACTTGCAGTTATCTACGGCGGCAACAAAAACGAACGAGTGGCGTGCGACTTGCACTTTATTGCAAAGGACTGCGGAAGCCGAACCCGAAACGAGTAAAAAATCTAAACTGTGAAAGTTTCTCACGTCATTTGTCTTTAGATGGACGTTTTTTTTTCTTTCTGAAACTACTACTTGCTTTCTTCGAGCTTAAAACAAGCGAAGATTTCGAAAAAGGATGGAATTTTATTGTAGGTACACCTTTAGAACAGTTATTTTTAATGCTCTTAGGTACTATCTAAAGATTTTTCATAGTTAGGAGTAGGTGCTAATGATTGTAAGATGAACCAACAGAAACACTAAAGTTAAGTTTGATTAAAGGAGTATTTTAAATTCATCATTATCAGCCTGTCGCAGTCCACAGCTGGACATAGGCCTCTTCCAACGTTCGCCATTTTGTTAAATTTTTGGCTATTTTTAATTAAATATGTGCATAGCTATGGCCTCCATCTTTGAAATCAAGACATCGTTACAATGATGGGTAGCTGGCTTTACTTTTGCTGCCGATACTGTTATAAATATAAACTTGTATCTATCAGTATCCCCGTATTTGATTAGCTTCTTGGATCGTCGAGTAGACATCGATCGATTCACGTCTTTGGCGCGAATTGAGATCGCCTGTCATGAATTCTTCAGTGGTG
This sequence comes from Mecyna flavalis, assembly GCA_949319885.1. NCBI lineage: Eukaryota > Metazoa > Arthropoda > Insecta > Lepidoptera > Crambidae > Mecyna > Mecyna flavalis. Next base: position 15,497,680 of record OX439430.1, read on the forward strand.
AACGAAATGCGTGAGCAATGAATCAGGTTTGGCGTACGTCACTCATACGCTTCCTATGATGAGTGCGTACTGAGTGATGTCTTAGTCTGCAGGTGTCAGTTTGGTATTGACACCTTCTTTCAATAAAATAACACACACACACTTTTAAAGAACTTAACTACTTATAACTAAATAGGTTGGCGGAGCCGGCCTGAACACAACAAAGGATGACCTTTTGTCTAAAATCATTATTATAGAGGAAATAATCATACATAATCGACATTATTTTTAATATTAATTTAAGAAACATTTCAATTATATAAAATACATAGGTGCTGTTAACATACCTACTAGTGATTTAATACAGAAACACAGGAAAAATGTAGTAAAAATACATTACATAAATCAGATGACCAATAAGATTCGCCACAGCTGTTATTTAGTGGTAAAAGGGTGGCTTCTCCGAAAACACACATTACCATTTAGGCTGCCAGAAAGACAGTGACCATCTGCAGAACGGCTCTACCAGTGTGCTTTTGCAAAAACACAATCAGACGACCCTCAAAGAAATCACAAAAATTTAAAAATACGCCATTTAATAATGAAACAATTTTTAAACGATGTAGACTATGGAATCCTGACATTCTTCCAGCAAGTATTTGTCTGGCTTGTAAAAATTATCAAGCTTGGCATATATCCAATGTCAAAGATGCCCCGCGAGCTACTTGTAAAAGCAAATTGGTGCGCGAGCGCAGGTGACCTTTGCGATAATGTTGCGCCTCCACCTCGAGATCTAGGGGGAGGAGCCGCGGGCCTATTAATAATCTCTGGCGGAACGTCAGCGGTCATCCATTCACCGTGATTGCTAGGTGAGGGAAAGGGTTCGGTAAACTTCGGTAAGGTCTTGAAGTAGGATTTATAAGCATGATTTTCAACTAAACCTTAATGGCTCGGCTGATGATATTTACTATTCCATCATTTCGAAAAACGTTTCGTCGAATTACAAGCATCGATGACAACTAGTCGATTATTTGTTTGAACGATGCGTTACCTATTTACCCGAAAGTTGTTACGTCGATGGTTCATTTCATCGAATGTCTTTTAGATCCCATTGAAAAATGCCAATAGATTGTTTCGTCTTTGAGGCAACTAAGTAGATACTAGGTAGTAGGTACCCACCGTGCCTAAGAGTTAAATATACCATCATGGGGTGACCTGAAACTAAGTAATTGTTTTTTTCTAGTAGATTCTTAAAATAAATAACATAGTACATAAAACATCAAGCACTTACATTAAAATCAAAACGAAAGCCGTTAGGTGTGGAATAGTGGTTAAGCAGACCGAATATAACACTCGGAGGTCCCACGACCTGGGTTCAATTCCCGTCTTGGGTCTGATTGGTGGGTTTTTTCTGAGTCTGACTGTTGTGTGTGAAATTAAAAGACGCCTCAGTGAAGCTTGTTATCATGTAAAGCTTTAAGTAATTGATATTATCTATTGTGTATTGATGATAGGTATAGTCTTATTTTGAGTACTTACTGTGCTAAAAATAAAAAGGCGACAATTATTACTGCAGATAGAACATTCTTAAACCCGCCCAATTGAATGCTCCGCACAAGCATTTGGCTAATGACGCCAACTCCGTTCTGGGTACAGCAAATCACTGTTGGACTTCAATGTAAACGCGCAAGTTAATTCATGATTTTGTGGAACGACTGGCCCAACTACATTGTTGCAGCCTTCTTGAGAATTGCTCATAATTGCCGATAGTGATGTGCCGAGTATTCGAATATATTGGTATTCATTAAAAATATATTCGAATTAGTACTTGAGTCGGAAGACTTGGACCGGTATGCGAGGTAGGCACGTTTAATTGAATACTTCAGTGGACTCTGTACGTTATGAATCCAACTTATAGTTTGCTTTTCCTATTATATCATCAGGAATCATGTAATGAAGAAGTTCCATATTTAAGTCAGTTAAGTTCCATATTATTAGGTTCACAGTGAGTGTAGTAGTTAGAAGATTTCTATTAAAGTAACCGACTTACTTTTCGAATACTGCGGAGGTATTCGAAACCTGTATTCGACTATTGTGGATCCGAATACAGTATTTCAGATACTCGAGTACGCGAGTACCTACTAGGTATTCGAGTCAGGTGAATCAGCACATCCCTAATGACCGATACTGCTCGCCTAATAACCCATAATGGCCCATGATTTATCTGCGCAGGCGCAAAAACTAGCTATTTAAGCTCACTACGCTTAACTAATATTGATCGAAGACTATGTGAGGAATGATAGGTGGGTAAGCTTAAATGCAGATATGTTTAGTAAAATGCGACATAGCACACAATTGTGTATAGTACCTACAACGTTATTTAGAGGCTGACTTATTTACACAATAGAAATAAAAAAATATAAAATGTTAAGTATGTTAGAGCGAACTTTTAATTTTTTTTTTTGGAAGGTAATGTATTGCTGCCCTTTAATCGCAGGCTAGCGAGACCACATCACACGGCCGTGTGTCTAGCCTTCAGACGCTTGACCCACTAAACTTCCCCGGTTTCCTCTTTACACCCAGATGGGACGAGCCCTTTTTTGCTGAGCTTTGGTTGCTGAAGACCCTGAGAAAGGTACTGTGATGTTTTAGTCTGTTTTTTCCTGAGGTATTGCTGACTCCGGATTAAACCAGAGGTTTGTGGAGAGATTTGGGGGAGTCTTCCCCAGCAGCACATAAGGTTCGGAATAGAATAAAACTAGGTATGCGATTTATATCAATATCTTAATTTTTTGAGAACAATTGAAACTTAAATCCTAATTAATCTTGAAGAAACTCTTTGTCACTTCTTTTTAGATCAGATAAGTACTTATCTGTTCTTATTGAAATTCATTGATTATAAATGCATCTTTTATTCATAAAGTTTTCATTATGTGACGATATTGATCAAAATTATTCACTACGGTTATTTATTGCCCGACGCTTGCTATTAATATCATTTAGAGACCCGCCTAAGCCTATCTAGAAGAGAGAGCATTAAACACTTAAATTGTTACAGTAAGAAACAGAAAATTCATTTAAAACAAGTAAAAAATACGGTTATAGAGCTGAGACTAAGCATTTTAATACGCAATAAAACGAAAGCACCGAAAACAAAATAGTTTCAGGAGTGTCTGTCTGTCAGTCAATTTATAAAACCGTAAAGTTGCCTATTTTCGTGCGATGCACGAGGAAACAATAGCAATAATGTAACAGTAATAAAACTATCCGGCGCTCGTCGAATTAAACGCGCTGCCATTATCCGCTCGTGGATGCTCTCGGGCTGAATCATTGTGTCGCCGGGGTATTTTTAACAGACCGCAGATCGTAAAGCGGCAATTAATCAAGCTTCGGATTTGAGTGCGGTGCCGGTTTAAATAAACAATAGCTCTGAGAGTGCGCCCGGGCTATACATAGCGCCATTAGCGTGCTGTTTGTAAACACCGCCGCTGTCGCGTGTCGCGTCGCTGCTGCTACCACCACGCTCTCCAACATTCCACGGTTTCCCACTCCTAACAAAATAAACTCAAATAAAAACCGTGAAATTTGTCGCGACAGCAATTTATGCTAATGGATTGTTAATGACGACATAAATATTATAATTAGTATCGGTTACATTTGTCACGTTGAGAAACTTGACGCGGCGACAAAATCTGTTGTCGATTTAGCGGGTAGTGAGACGTTTGGTGAGAAGGTCGCTAATTGACGCGACGCGGACTGTACGCAATAAATAAAAGCACAGGATACCCGCTCCCGAAGGAACCGCGGCGGAGCTGCAGCACTCCCCGAGGAATACTAAACGGTTAATTGACTCATGTATCGGCTTACAAGCGAAGAGTTCTCAAGCAAAGCAAATTCAACCTTATATTCTTCTCTATAAAGTTCTCCGAACAACAACCATAGTTTGCGTATTCATGGCAGACGCTGCGGTGGCTGTCGCAAGTATTAAGCGATAAACAAGTGGTGTACAGGGAATTAAGGATGCAGAGGTAATCTTATTGTCGTCGGGGGACCATTTGAATACATTATTGTCTAAGGACAATGAGAATTAAATAAGCGGCGGCTTTTCGAAGTCGAGAGAAATCTATGCACTTTTGCAAGTCACTAACTCTCGAATTATAGACAATGATAATTAAAAGAGATGTCTTGTGCGATAAAAATGCGATATCATGTTATCTTTAGAGCTAATTAGAGAACGTGATTGGCCGAAACATGTATACTACAGGAAAAAGAAAGTTTAAACATAATAAAGATATTTCAATAGGTCAGTCTAGTGCACAAACTATTTACTAAAAATATTTTGAACATTATATTCGTTTGTAATGAGAATATTGGGAAGCGTTGGGAATATTGTCAAACTATTAAACTCTACAGAAAATTGTTACTTCTGTACGTAGTAATAAAAACTTAATAATTAGGCTTGTATTTAAATCAGTTACACAGTCAAAAATAAATTTCACAAAACTTTTAACGTAATTTTACAATTTATAATATTAAAGCTTCTTGTGAGATTTAATTAGGTACCTAGGTACTTGTTTTTACTTATTTTTTTTTAAATTATAGTATATTTTAATATCATCATTATTATAAAATAACAAAGCATTTACGTATTTAACGCAATGAAATTATATGCCAGAAATATTTTGACAGCCATATTGTACAGCAAAGCTATTCGTTTTAATGACGCTAACGTTGGTTTCCCGATCTGTTCGACCAATGGCGCGCGGTGCTAATAACGAATGACTACCCTGAAAGTGTTATCTTTTCGCGGAAAGTACTTATAATCAAAATGCCGATACTATATTTTGTGCATCCCCTACCTATATAAATTGGTGAAAATATCTGTTGTATACGGTTTTGTGAATATTGTGGATTGTGCTATTTTCGTAAATGTAGTCAGTTATGCAGTCGGAATCAGTCGGATGTCGTGCGTGACTGCGTGGCGCGTTCTACCATCACCAAGTAACCTCAGGACCTATCAGGAGTCTTACAGCATTCCATCTACTATCTAGGTAAGTGCTAGGCTAAGTCAAACCACAATATTGTTTTTTAGGCAATATTAGTAAGGTTAATAATTTAGTTTAATTTTGGTTTGGCACCTAGATACAATCTGTTCTTTTGCAGACTGACATTAGACATAATACACTTACAGGAAATAATAAGTGAAAAACAAATAAAATTGCACGTTCTTTCAAATCGTGCTCCTCTCTAGAACTCATATAATTCTTTGCTGGTGATTTGCCCAAGTTATTAAGAACCCTACTAAAATTGTAAGGTATATAGTTACCTAATCTAAAGGTCATTAGCAATGGTAGCGACATCCTGGCACATGCAAACTTGGGCATGGGTCAGAGCAAAAAGACGTGGAATGTCGGCGGCGTGGGAACTGCGATCGGCCGTGATGTATGCCCGTTGCCGGCCTCCACCTTATGTCCACCACACCTCATGCTCTCTTAAGGCCTATAGCACTGTTATCCCATTATCATTTGAAGTCCCCTTAGGCTCATACATCGACCAGTAAGTAAGAAGCTTAAGAATTTATCTAAGTGATATTTTGTTTTCTTTTTTGACAAGCTTTCCGCCCGCGACTTTCGCCGCCTTAAATTTGTTATTGAAAAGATATAGTCTATGTCACTTTCCAGTTCCTTAACTATCTCAATATCAGAAATAACGTCGATCCGTTCAAGACGTGCCCTTAACAAAAACACTACTATTTATGTTATCTCATTGGAACTGGGCATTATCTTGCTTAAAAAAAGTAGCAGTTGCCCGTTTTCAAGGTTTAATCTATGTCTGTACTAAACTCATCAAAATCGGTTCAGTGGTTTAGATAAGTTCATACGGAGATTCTTTCTATTAGTATAATTGTGAATTCATATTTTGTTTATTGATTTACATTAAATCACATAGGTATTGCCTTACACGCTAAAAGCGAGTTACTTAAGGAGTACACCAGTAATCCCTACCCGCATCTACTCCTCTAAAAATCGTGAGTAGTTAGCACACGTATGTAAATTCTCTTAACACTCAAAATATAACTGAAAATAAGAGATAAATATATCCGTTTCTAAGTTAAAAACGTGAAATACCCCTTAATGGAAGTCTCCATGCGCGTGAGTGGGTTCATTCGAGCGCATTCCGAAACAAATACATAGCTATTTGGGCACACATAAACCATGTACGCTCTCTCCCGCTTGAATTAAGGCGTTATTTATTGTCGTTTGTTTGACATCCGTAATGCGAATAAGTCTCGCCATCTTAGAGGATTAAAATCGTGATGTCTCAGTATAATATTCTGAAAATGTATTTAGTTAAAGGAATAAACACTTTTGATTGTATGTTCAGAAGAACTCTAAAGCCAATACACCGCGTGTTTTGCCCTACAGTATAAACAAAATCTTGTTAATATTTATTCCTTCCTTGAAAAACAATTACATTAAAAAAACATTTTAGATGCAAACAAAAATATGCAGTGACACACGAGTTAATCAAAACTGCACAGCGTATACGCGATAGGTCCGCCTATATTGTTTTATTTAAATGTTCTATCTCTCCCTACTCCCCATCGACAATTCTTACATTTCACCCTCGCCATATACTTTTCAAACACCTCAGAATTTCGATATAACGAGTTATTTTAATTAATGATTTTTACGCCAATGAATGTCGGAACGAATTGACAAATACATCGAATATCACACTGGAACGGCTTTGCGCGTATTTTTTGTTGTCAAATCATAGAATCAAAGCACCAAGCCGCACGCCAACTAATAGCAAAATGGGAGTCACTCAATAAAATTAATTAAGGAACATCTCGTCTAATTAGCGTCGGCTCGAGTGTAAGAGGACTCTCTCGGGAAGGTCACAAAAACCCCGTAATGTCGCAAACAAACCGTCAGGGGGCGATGAGGCGTGCGCGAGCGCAGGGCGCTTCTAGGGCTACCAGATAACGATGTTGACCTAAAAAGTGCATATTTTCTGAAAGACAGAACATCACAACATTGGTAGCTGTGCTGAATAATCGCTGCAATACAGGCGATTGCTCGGTCCCTTTTTTAGTGGGTAGCAGGACGAATCCTTTGGTTTGAAGTCCCGATGAATCCTTTGGTCCGATGGGGAAATCATCCTCCGAGCTAGGTGCGCCATCGGGTTTTCCGTTGCCCTAGGGCGCTAGGAGCAGAAAGCGCCATCAGGCCAATCAAACAGGCTCACTTGTAGATTATAATATTAAACTATAGGTATATCGATAGGTACCTACCTGTAATCTCAATTGATGTAAGGATTTTGGCCAATGTGGCTTACGTCAATTGAGATTACAGGTATTGATTTTATCATCTTGAACATGCCGCCCCTAAGTGTTATCTGGTAGCCCTGGGCATCACACGTGCGCGCCAGCCGTGCCACAAATCACGCGCAAGGTTCCGGCAGGTCTTGCCTTCGCTTCAAACGCCCCTAATGAGATCACCTCCGCGCAATCAGACGACACTCTAAATCATCAAGTACACGTTTAATTATGTCTTCCTTCGCTCTTCCGCCGGCGGAATGTCGGAAACTCATTATTACTGGTATATCTGTTTTGACTGTCATTATTCACGCGCGTAAATCTAGTTGAAGAAAGTTATCTCCACCTCCTGTGACATATTAATTATATAAATGTCTTGGATAACAAGCCCTCCCTCAATGTTTTATGAAGTATGCTTATTCAAGTATCTCCTTGATATATGTTATCTGCAGACATAAACAAGAAATACGTAACAGACGTAATACACTACAACATGGTGAAAGCATTCTGTCTCTTATGGTTTATCTACATAGGTTTTTTCTAAATCCGGCTAATAAAGGTTTATTTTGTCTATTCTTTGAATTCAGTCTTGAAATTGATATTTATAAAGTAATGTCGTGTTATGACGTGATCTGGTTGCCTTTTTAATGTCGACCATCAAAATTATAGATCTGAACTCAACGTAAGCGTAAGCACGTCTTGTGCTATAAGTATCAACTCACAGTTTATTTTCTGAATGTTCTCAAAGTTGCTTATTAAATAGCAATGTGCGACTCTATTATTTTAAAAAGGATGAGCTTTTTGAAATATTTTAATAAGGCAGGTTTCTTTTTTGAAAAGAATTGACAGTGTTTGTTTTCAGAATTTCAGGATTTCTTGCACATATTTTGCCTTATAAGTGCTGGTGGTAAATAATTATTTTCTATGTGTAAATGTACAAACTATATCACACTGTTTTGGGATGATTCTACTATTTTCCGATGCCTTTAAATTATGTCGTGAGGTGTCAAAAAAATTAATATAATCGACATTGGTTACTAGGGCGGCATAAGGGTGTAAGCGGTGACGGTTCGACCCTGTGATCAGCCACACATGTGTCTAGAATAGTCATTAGCGGCTCCTTAGCTCTGAAACTGCCTCGTCTCATTAGCGGTGGCGTGTCCGATCTATCCGGGAACGCCCACCGGCGCAAACACTCCATAACTTGCCTTGTTTTGATCAGAACAGGCCGCTGTTTAGATGTTTTGTGACGTATATTACTGCGTTTTTATGGCAGGTTTTACCGGTAAAACTCGACCGAGAAGTAGTGTATTAATATACATAGTTTTTTTTTATTTTAACTGGTATTTATAACTATGTATTTGTGGGCACATAGTGTTTTTAAATGATTGCGTCTGGAAGATTTTATTAACTGTCAAAAATAAAATTTTGTTTCGAATAATTGCGAGCATATTTACGGAATCTTTGATTGGTATCTTCAAAAACGGCGGCAAGAGTGGACGTCAGGCATCGTTACCGAAGTTGAAGTGTCAGGTAGCAATTAAAATTGGGCATTGAGTCCATCGCGTTGTCCGCTTATAAGGGTATTTTTCCATCGGAGGCTGTCGAGTTGGCTAAGATGTGACTTGTGAGCGAGGGCAAAGCTAAGCTGCGAAATTGTCCACCGTTCTCACTAATGCTAACTGGTGTAGTCGACTGGCACCTGACCCTCTTATAAGAGGTTATATTAGACACCGCGGTTTTAGTCACTGCATTGTTTTTAAGAAATATGTATGTACCTAAATATTGTTATCTTTTTAATATTTTCTTGCCAGGAATTTAAGCCATGACATGGGCTTAAAAGACGAACTAAAATAATCGTAACGAATAAAAAAAAAATGAAAAGAATGCTCAGTTTCTAGTTGGTTTGTCTGAAAGTTGGCTATGTGATTCGGAAAATTTGTGAAGGCGTTGTTCCTTTGCCTGATTTTTCGTCGTTGGTGACAGAGTGAGGGAATATGAAATGCACGTTTTGTGCTATTCAAAGTCTGTAAAGTAGGTGCATCGTAAAAATATTGGCCGCCGTAGCCGAAACTTGACTTGACCCCCACAGATGAAATCTGCCGCTGCCTGCTCTGGCTGTGTTCCGGCAATAAACCTAATGTCGGAGCCAGATCACTTGAAATTAAAGGTTCGAAGATCGGTAGAGCCTACAGTCTGGCAGCACATTGAGCGACGCTTCCTGATGAAGTGTCCTTCAGGAATAGGCTGCAGTGTCTGCTTACTATCAGGTGGGCTGCGTGTGTGTCTGCCAACTGATGTAGTATAAAAAAAGACCACATGCAAAATAAAGATCTTTTGTTTATGAGTTGATTCTATACAAATCCTGGCTGTGTAAGCGCGTCTCAGGTGGAAGCAGCCTAATTGTAGCGCAGTGCGAATGGCGCGATGGCGGTGCGATGCGGTCAGCGATGGCGCGATTAACACGTCGATTGTCGCGAGAGCAAAACGAAGCGCTTTTGTGTCGCCTATCGCGCACCATCGGCCGTCGAACACGGCTTTATTTATGCGCGCGGGAGTCGCGGTTCCCCGCGTTTGGTCGCGAATCGGGAACCATAATTTGAGGCAATCGCTGTAATTCCTGGAGCAGTCGTCTTCATTATTGTACGATTAATAAGATTAGTATTGTTTGCAAATTTTTGGACTTTCTTTGTTGGGATTTCGGATAAACGACAATTGTTGGAAACTTGGAATTTGGAATAAACAAAGAACTCGCATTTTACGACGTTCTATGTTGGGTCCGAATGTGATGAAAACATGATTTTGGGTTCAATTTAGAGTTACCTTTTTGTTATTTAGGCGGGTTGATGTAATGCAGAATTGCATCCAGAGCCCCAAGGTTTAAACCAACTCAATCGTTACACCAAAAAGGTCGTCATAACTAGTAGACGTAGTTAAGTTTATTGGAGCACCGAGGTGAATGCAAGCGAGTGCATTCAACGTGTAGATGCACTGAGCCTGTGTGCGCGGAGGCGGGGCGCTGCATCCACGCCCTATATCTTCCTGGGCAGTTTTACCTGTACACCTGAGTTTGGAATCCAGCGAACCTAATAGTCTTGTGTAAACTTAGTAATCATAACATGAGCTAAAGTTGTAAAGACTACGTACTTTTAGAAAAAGTTGAATTTTCTATGTTATCTGACTTTATACAAAAGAGCAGTTTATGTAATACCTATTTACCCGGTGTTTCTACATGCATGATATTGATAAGTAATATCATGCAGAAACATATTATAATAAATGTCGATGTACAATGAAATATTTAAGATTTTATGCTTTATAATATGCATTTGCTCACACTATAAAACAACTATCCATCCGATAGGTCATTGAGCCTGTCTAATTATAATTCATGTTTAACTACATATAATTTAGGATGAGAGAAATTAACACACGTCCGATATTGACTGATTATATTGTTCAAAGCACAAATATTCACAGAAGTTGCAAGCTACTGAAGGATGGAGATAAACTGCATACCTCTGAGAGCGCATAACACGCGAACTATGGCGCATAGAGGACGGTATGCATGAATTATCCGTGGGACGATGCGGATAGACGCATGCCGGACATCACACGCGCCGACATCGATACAATTTCGTATCGTTTGAAACGCTTGACCCACTTCAGTTGCATCTGTCGAATATGCTCAGTAATTTACAATATTATGATTTCAAATATCGTAAATGTCAGTGCACTCAACGCCATTCAATCGATCAATTTATTATTATGATCATTTTGATTTGTAAATATATGTATTGATGAAAATAACAATAGTCTCTGCGTTTCTTATTTCGATAAAAAACAATGTAAGGTACAATGTAGCGATTTTTATTGGCCTCAGTTTTGGGTAACATTTATCATGACTGGCTGGCTGGCATACGGTTGAACAGTAGGTACCTATACCTAAATAAAAAAGTGAGATGTAAAACAAAAGCAAAAGAACACCAAAATTAAAAAGTTTCTGTACAACGACCGAGTTTGATGCAAAAACAAATAAACGTTCCAAGTCATCGCAAAGGGGAAGACGGGGGAAGATTGGGTGACTGCGCAACAATCCCCGTCAAAAAATCTCCTGCTTTAGAAATTGACACAAGTAATTTGCGAGCGAACGCTCCACTGAATCGAGCTTTGTAATTTTCATGGTTAATGAAACCCTCAGCGCGGGCTGCCGGTGGGGGCCCCTCCACCCCACTCACTTCATTTCACGAATAAATTCATCACGCGGCACCCACTACGGCCATGGTTTTCTCCATTATTGTTTTCACAACATTCTGCGCGAATTGCTGACGCATACCGCGGAAAATGATTACGTCTATTGCCGTAACTCTGTGCAGGTTGCGGCTTTCAAACTAAAATTGGAACTTTGAACACGAAATGATAATTATGTGCCGTAAAATTTCTTAATAAAAGTTCTCGATAAATACCGATATAATTACGCTTGACTTGCTTTGTGACTTAGTTCGCAGTAATAGTATACTGGGACGAATTTTATTGACGCACACTTCGGATATTTTCTTCCATGAGAGCAAGGTCAATAAAAAGGCAGGACTTCTCCCACATCTGGTATATATATGTATAATACAATTGAAATCGTGTCTAGTAATCCCAAGACATAGATTTCATGTTAGCCACCAACGAGGTAAAACTATGTGGGATAGGGAAAAATATTAGCTTATTTCGTGTCCCACTGGTTTCCAAAAAAGACGGCATCATTGAAAATAAAGCGGATAAATAGCAGTTTCCATTAATTTTTAATGCGTTTTACACGTTTATGTATGGAAAACACACACAATTTTTATTTATTGGCGATATGCATGGCGTGACTTTTTTTTTCAAACTTCACAGTAAACGCACTTGTGATGTGGGTAGTCTCAGAAATCAGTTATAAACGAGATTTAAGGACCGCCTAAAATTTTATGCAAATTTCATTGGCCAAGTAAACCCGTATAATGAAAATATGTAAAATCCTTCAAATCACGTAGTGTTTCTGGGTCGGGAGGCTTTTGGGACCGGGACCGCGGTCCCGAAAGCCCCTTTTTGATTTTAATACATTTTTGCAGGGTCATTCGGGACCGCGACAGGTGGTCCCGAAAGCCACCTTATATTTAATATTTATTTTGAGTGGTAAGTTGGGACCACAAACATTGGCCATAGTTCGAAAGCCAAAGCCTCCGTGGAACAGTGGCTAAGCCGCTCGGGTATAAAACCCGGAGTTTGTTCGATTCCCACCTAGGGTCTGGTTGGTGGTAGGGCCTTTTCAGAGTCCGACTGGCTACGACTGGTTTTAATTAGTAAAAACCATAAAACTTATTTTGTTATTTTGGTTTACCTTTAATTAAAAGTTGTGATTCTAAATAAATAAAGTTTTAGTGTAATAGAATAGAATAACGTTTATTTGGTACTTAAATATAGGATTACAATACAATTTATATGACAACAATTAAAACTAAATATTAGTACGTAAAGTACCAAAAAGGCCCCCGCTCAGCATTATGTCGTGGCGACCATATTTTAATCATTTAGTAAATCATTATAATTATAATATGTAAATCATGATGTTTTCTTAATAAGGTTTAATTTTAATTAAAAGCTGTGATTATTCAAATAAAAGTGATATTTTTAAATTACTACAGCTGTTTTTTTCTTTGTTTGTACTATCCTGATAGAAAATAAATAAAAGAAACTTTTTATACTAAGTCAGTTGGCAGACAGACACGCAGCCCACCTGACGGTAAGCGGCCACTGCGGCCTATTCCTTTGAGGGACACTTCACCAGAAAGCGTCGCTCAATGTGCTGCCAGACTGTATACTCATCTGATCTTCGAGCCTTGATTTCAAGTGTACTGGCTCCCACATTAATACTGCCGGAACACAGCCAGAACTATTATGGCGGCAGATTTCACCTGTGGGAGTGGTAGCTAGCCAGTCGGACTCTGAAAAGGCCCTACCACCAACCAGACCCTAGGTGGGAATCGAACAAACTCCGGGTTTTATACCCGAGCGGCTTAGCCACTGTTCCACGGAGGCTTTGGCTTTCGAACTATGGCCAATGTTTGTGGTCCCAACTTACCACTCAAAATAATTATTAAATATAAGGTGGCTTTCGGGACCACCTGTCGCGGTCCCGAATGACCCTGCAAAAATGAATTAAAATCAAAAAGGGGCTTTCGGGACCGCGGTCCCGGTCCCAAAAGCCTCCCAACCCGTGTTTCTGATCAAGTAACGCGAATTCCTATTTGTTCGTAATTAATTCGCTTGTAAATTGCATTCCTTTCCTGGTACAAGTGTTTAATTAACATTTTAATTCGATACTTTAATGTATAATTACTATCAATTTTTAATTGGAGATAGAAGGTAAAGAAACCTGTAAGTTGTTTTCCGACTGCTATTAATCGCCATTTTAGATAGATATCTTGTGTTAAATATTTTTTATCTATATATTATATTATATTAATTATCTATATATTTTGTATGTAGATCAACGTCAGAACAATTTATTTCGATTAAAAAACCAAGTTTGTTTCGTGGTACATTCACACAAGCGTATGTGATGTTGAATCTTCGGACTATTCTTACTATGTATAAACCATAGAAGTAGGATTTATTTCTTTAATCTATGGTCATGGAATTAATATTATCTATGTAACCGGAATGATATCTTCAAAAAATTGCATTTTAGAAAATGAACACTATCCCAACGCATTAAAGTATATATTTGCTTGTGCCTTAGGCGAGGCAAATCCGAGACGAGAAAGATATCAATACGGGGTAGCTTGTCTCTTTCTTTCACATTGCCAACACGCAATGACAGTTCATTCATAGTTAGAGTGACCATGAATTCTAGGTCTATGGCAAGGACGGAGGCGTACCTCGTTCTTTCATATTGTCAGTATAGGAAATGTTTTTGGGCAACAATTTTGCCTGAACAAAAACTTAATTTAACGCTTGTATGTTAATGTAATTTTTACAATGTATTAATCTACAATTATATATTTGGTTTTTTTTCGTTCAATGTTCGTATTCTTAAATTTGAAAAAAGCATACATTTATATATATTGTCTTTTTTTTGAAATTTTAACTTTAAATGTCAATAAGGTTGGAAATCGCTTGCACTTGTTTTTTTACTTCAAACCAATAGGCAAACAAACAACAGACGGAACCTAAATTAGTTTCGAAACTAAAAAGTTTCGACTGGGGTAGATTTGGTAGGGGCAGTCGGGAATAATCCAATTGTCCCACATATTTAAATTATTTATTTTATGATTCACCCTTACCCACAAAAATGTAGAATTTCTCTATCACTATGGTAAAAAACATATTAGCATAATATTAGCTTTACGTTATTACATATTAGCTTGACGTTAGAGGGCTTATTTCTTGAAACACAATATAATGTTTATTTTACGTGTGTGTAAATAAGTGGAAACACGCAGAAACTCGAAATATAATACCCATTCTAAGAAGTTGGAAAATTTTAACCACAAATATTTTAACATGAATTACTTAAAAATACTATTTATTAGGCAGATCCGCAGATTGCATGTTTGAATTTGTCTCACTTATCCAAATCTTATTGTCACCCTATTAGAAAGGGACAAGCTGCTCTGTTTGACGGTTTCGCTCGGCTCGTTTTTTAGCCACGAGAGCACAGTCTAGTTATATATATTAAGTTTATGTCTATGGTATAAACCATAGAAGTAGGAATAATATTCTTTAATCTATGGTATAAACTTTATTTAACCCTTAAATCTGAAATCTTAAGAGGTCTAAACGTCTTTAAATTTCAAATGCACTACTAATTGAGCCGAACTCAGATGATTTAAGATCACACGAAATGAAATCCAATCTTCATGTCCGTGAACTGGGAATTAGCCTTAGACTCGTACTCAACATGACAAACAATATTCTAAAAATAGTGAAGACCAATCGGTGCTATCCGAGTGTTTTTACAGAAAGTTTCCCCATTGTTGTTATAGATTAACCCCTGACATATGACAGGGATTTGCCTAAATCTATTTCCTTCGGCGAG
Source organism: Mecyna flavalis (assembly GCA_949319885.1). Lineage (NCBI taxonomy): Eukaryota > Metazoa > Arthropoda > Insecta > Lepidoptera > Crambidae > Mecyna > Mecyna flavalis. Next base: position 15,513,051 of record OX439430.1, read on the forward strand.
TGTTAAGCCACTGGTCTTGTTTATTTATCCGATGGCCGTGTCGAGTGCGCGTTGACAGAGGTGACGACTCCAACAGTTGCGTAATCCAAATATCCGAGGGGAGGGCACGCCTGACTATTATCACAGATTATAGGTAAGTTGTGTGTGCAAGAATTATAGGAGAACCTAATGTTATATAGACTTTCAAAGTCGAGGATTCTATCTCTTTAAATGGTTCCCTTTTTGTTTGAATTAAAATACTAAGTAATTACAATAGAATCGTACGAAGTCGTTAAAAAAAAGTAAAAAAGAACGATATCTCCTTTTTTACAGTAGTTTGACAAAAACTGAGTGGAATTAGATGGAGAAGCAACAACAGAATTGTTATAGTAACAAATAAAATAACAAAATGGCTGCATTAAATTATAGGTAGGTATAGTTCTTTTTTTGTAAATGATATTTTTAACACGTAGCGTACAAAGCAAAATAAATTATCGTGTTAAAAAATCTTATTATTTTTCTTATTTTTAAATTTATAAATATTGACACCGACAATGAAATATATTCAGTAAGAATATCTAGTTACTTTTAAATTAGTTCTTGATCAGTTTACCACTGACAAATACTTACAAAAACTTACTTTAGCATAAGCCATTAACTATTTGAATCGTTAGTAGTTCCGTATCTGTGGCCCGGTGCTCCAGTGCGGATTAACCCGGCGGCCTAACGCGGCCCGTGGCGCTGATAACTCCTGCTCGGATTATCGCCGGGTAAGCCGCCCGCTAAAGCACCAATCTGTTCACTCCCTTTGAACTCATTCACTTAATGACCTTTGATTTTCATACGTTACATTTCTGAAAATGGTTGTTCTGTGTTAGAAATGATTTGGTCTCTAGTTTGGCTTTCATATTGCATAATGTTTGTGAGTGGTAGGTATTGTTTAGCGAAAAAACCTATTATGGTATGTATAATTTTTTTTTTAAGTAAGTACATAAATATTTTTGATGATTTTGAAATGATGGTCATGATTGAGGAGCTGAAAATAGCATCACAGAGAATCTAAAACCAAGATCATGACCAACATACCAGAGGCCAAGAATTATGCACTGCCTGTGGATACTGTCGACTCCTATGTGTATTTGGGCCATTCGATTACTTTGGGTGGTTCAAATCAAACGGCAGAGATAGACCGTCGTATAGCCCAAGCCTGGGCAGCCTTCGGAGCAAACGGCAAGATTTTGCGTGGAAGGTTGTCGATAAAACTTAAGGCAAAAGTGTTCGAACAGTGTATACTACCTGTCTTTACCTACAGTACCGAAACCATGGCCTTCACGAAAAAGTGATCTGAAAAATTCAGAGTCGCACAGAGAGCGATGGAGAGAGCAATGCTCGGTATTACTCTACGCGACCGAATGAGAAATGAATGGATCAGAAAGAAGACAGGACTGAAGGACGTGATCTCTATAATTGCCAAGAGTAGGTGGAGATGGGCGGGACATGTTACGCGCATAGACAATAGTAGGTGGACAAAACGGCTTCTCGAATGGAGACCTCGTGCGAACAACCGACCTCGTGGCCGCCCACCGAAGCGATGGGTGGATGACATCAGACGGCACGCAGGCATAGACTGGATGATGAGAGCACAAGACCGCCTGGCATGGAGGGATATGGAAGAGGCCTACGTTCAGGAATGGACAGAGAACGGCTGAAAATGATGATGATGATAAATATTGTCCAACATATGTCCAAAATATGTCCAAAAATATTTTACACGTAATGTAAAATATTTTTGGACATATGTTAAGAATCGTAGCACAAAATCCAGCCTTCCATCTGACATGTATTATCAAAATACACACTCCAATGATCCTACTCAGATTTGTAATCTTTTTTCCGACTTTTTCTTTTCTGTCTTCGAACCAACATCACTCGATCCGGAAACATGGCAGCAGCAATTGTCCCACGAATCCGCAGATAATAACTGCCTCTTATCTGAAATTACCATCTCGATTGCCAAAATTGTTAAGGAACTAAAATCACTTGATACTACTAAGGGGGCGGGATCGGATGGAATACCTCCTGTGTTTTTAAAATCTGCATGTGATTCACTCGCCAAGCCGCTGCATGTTGTGTACAATAGATGTTTGCAAGAGGGTGTTTTTCCTTGCACATGGAAATGCGCCCTCATAACGCCAATTCCTAAAGCTGGAGATATCCGTAATATTGAAAATTATCGTCCGATCTCACTTCTCCCTGTACTCTCAAAAGTCTTCGAGCGATTAGTGCACAGGGAAATTTATCCTGCCCTCCACCAACTTTTGTTAGCAGAACAGCATGGATTTGTTAAATCTCGATCCACTACTAGTAATCTTACTCTGTTTACTAATTACTTATTTCGAAATATGGATAATCAAGTTCAAGTTGATGCTGTTTATACTGATTTCCAAAAGGCTTTCGATAAGGTGGATCATAAACTGCTTTTGGACAAATTGGCATTTAATGGCATACGGGGTAACCTGTTGCGTTGGTTCGCCTCTTACATTACCAACAGAACGCAAAAGGTCGTGGTGAACGGGTATCGGTCCGAATTGGTCACCGTGACGTCAGGAATACCGCAGGGCTCCATACTCGGACCTATGCTTTTTCTTCTCTACGTCAATGACATTTCCAGATGTTTCATTCACTCCAAATTTTTAATGTACGCGGACGACCTAAAAATATTCAAGAGTGTAGTATCTGTAGCCGACTGCTTGATGCTGCAGGCCGATCTTGATAGGCTTACTGAATACTGCAGTAAGAATAAATTGATTCTTAGCCTTCCAAAATGCACCTATATTAGCTTCACGAAAAATAAAAATATAATTAATTATGACTACACCTTAGATAAAATAACGCTCAAAAGAGTCACGTCAATTAGAGACCTAGGAGTAACCCTTGATTCTAAACTGCACTTAGACGTACATGTAGATAAAATAGTTAATAAGGCATTTAAAATGTTTGGTTTTGTCATAAGGTGTGCACATATGTTCCGGAAACCCAAAACATTTCTATCTCTGTACAGTTGCCTAATTAGATCACAATTGGAGTATGCTGTCCCAATCTGGAACCCATATTTTAAAAAGTATAGTTCAATTATTGAAAGAGTACAATATAAGTTTCTGCGTAAAGTAAATTACAGTTGTTGCCGCTCGCGTCTGCACTATGATCAGCTCTTATCAAAATTTAAGCTGTTGAGCCTTGACTCAAGACGTCTTCTGCTTTCTGTAATGTATCTGTATAGCATACTTAATAACAAAATAGATTGTATAGATATCTTGAGTCAACTCAACTTCTTAGTTCCTAGAAACTACACGCATAGGCGTGTCCTTAACACATTCTCCATCGAGAAATGTAGGACATGCGCCGGTGAACGTGCCCCTTTAAATAGATTACCCTTTATATTTAATAAGTATTTTAATCATTTAGATTTAACTTTAAGCCCCGGATTGTTTAAAAAACTAGCTATAGATGCTCTTAAGCCATAATATCTTTTTTTAAAAACTTATTTGTTATTTTGTTATAATAATAAGTTAACATATTAATATTATTTAATACTTAAGTCATAGGTAACACTACACTGCATGTTTATAATTAATATGTGGATAACGTTGTTGGTTATACATTTAAGTTAGTTGTAATTATCATATACCTTTTTTAAGCTTGTAATGTATAACTGTTTGTTATTCCATACAAATAAATAAATAAATAAATAAATAAATAAATATTTTTGATACAATCGACTGACACTTTCGTTATAAGCCCAATACTTGCGACAGATAAAATTAAATTCTACGGCCAAAGACAGCTGATGACGTGTTCTCATCGATAAAATCAGGTGGTGGACGAAAATGACCAATGCGACTCTCTCAGGAGATGAGATTTAACGTCCGGCCCCGGCTGTCGCGTTTATGCGATTGCGAATTGATTTAATATCGTTACGCAACATTGAATTCCAAGAACCGTCGTAAATAGCGATTCGTCTCGATACAGATAGATCTATCATCTTGTCGAGTCGGTCCGTAGCGGGCGATAGATGTGATTAAGAACGGCCATTTTTCAGGTCCTTCCTGAATCTAAGACACAATTATCATCTGTTTTACGAGCTCTTCGATCGATTTATCGGCATCGAGGCACGTCGGTGATCGATTGACGTTGCGATGGTGCGATTTATTCTGTGCAAGTGAGATTCGGCATTAAGTAGGTGGTGGTAAAGAGGCGTGTGGCGCAAATGGATATGGAGTCTGTGGTGATTTAGAGCGCGTGGCCAGCGCGGGCGCAGTACCACGTAAATGCGCGGCTAAAAATACGCGGCGACATTTACCTTTGTTCCGCCTGCAGCGGCAGCGGGCCCAGTGCATAGTCTACGCTGATAAGTAAGTTAGTTTCAGACTTGTACTAAGTTTTTGTTGTCAGGAGAACATTGAATTGTTTGGATATTTTTTGAGACTTGGGGTCGCTCAATGTGTCGGACATTTGTGCGAGCTCCTTGCGAAGGCGAAGGAAATCCGCGAACTATGCCATGTTTTATACAATCTGACACTTTACGTAGCTGGTTACCAAACTCTAGTTATAAATGTAGAATAATATTCTTTTTTGATAATTAGTAATGAAACAGTGAAAAAATATCTGTTTACGTAGCTGGTTACCAAACTCTAGTTCTAAATGTAGAATAATATTCTTTTTTGATAATAAGTTATGATATGAAACAGTGAAAAACAATCTGTTTACGTAGCTGGTTATCAAACTCTAGTTATAAATGTAGAATAATATTCTTTTTTGATAATTAGTTATGAAACAGTGAAAAAAAGTCCGTTTATGTAACCGGTTATCAAACTTTAGTTACGAATATGGCTGAAGGGAATAACTCAAGCTATCTTCGTCATTCATCCGTAGAGCAAGAGGCGATTTGATTCTCGTTTGTGGTTTGGATGATAGTAACATTTTTATAGCATCTGAAAGACAATCTTCTAGGTGAAATGTGCTTACAATAGCTCAAACTATACTCTCCACGTGTACTATGGTCGCGTAGAGCGAGAGGCGATAAATCGCGGTAAGAATGCGCCGCACCGCGCCTAATCTCCGGAGAACAATCCGACACATTTGGTGCGGGCTCCTTGCTCTGACGGTAGGAAATCACCATGAAATTACATCTATCTACGCTGCGCGCACTATGCAATGCTTTATCTTACTCCAAGATGTAAGGAAGTAATCGAGTTTTTCAATTTCAGTTATTAAGAAAGGAAAGGAATTCTTAAATGAACATGTTGTTTCGATTGGTTTCCTTAAAAAAAAAAATTGGTTGTGGTTCTGATCGATCGATTCGCACTTTGGTCCTGGATTGTTGGACTCTGAATCCAACCCACAAGCCATCGCAACTCGGGACAGTCATCACTATTAAAAGAAATAGAAGAATAAAGAAAATATGAAAGAAGCTGAAAGTGTAGTACCTAGGCGTCAAAGGAATTTAAAGTTGCTCCGCTTCCCAGTAATGTGTGACCAGATGAGTAGTGTAACTTAGCTTAATTTAGCTTTTTTCTCCAGAGAGTACTGCTAGAAATTTTAATGACGTCTATGTACTTTTTTTAAAAACTACATCGACTGATTTTATCACCGAATGTAGCCCTTACATATTAATGTTCCCTTCACCGCTATCTATATTCTAATTGGCAAATAGGTATCACGCCATATTAGGGTATTGTTATTAATACCACCACATTATTGAGAGCGAGTAACGTTGTAACATTTTTTATTTATTTAAAAGTAACGAGAGATTCGGTAGTGTGTATTCTTAAAATGTTGTCTTAATTCAAACAAGTATTGTCGCAATCTGTAAAACCAACTAAAATACCCACACTTTCCGGATATTTTCTCATGTGATATGAATTTCACGAAAAACGCAAAATAAGCCAAAAAACAATTTTAACTTTACTCCTTTTCGAAATTCCACTGTTTCAGTATTGGCATTCCTCTTGATTACTTCCAAGCATGAATTCATACGGGACGTCCAGTCGTCGTCTTTTTGTTGTTCTTACACAACAAAGCATTGGGTGATGTTCAATTGTTTTGTCGCGTCGTTATTGTTAGCAAAAAGTGTTATTGTCGAGCATCGGTTGTGACGGACAGATGGGTCGGCGCGGGCGCAGGCGGGCCCGCCGCCGATCTATCTCCTCACTGACATCTTTACGAGGCCCCCTCCCCGCATCGCTCCCTCGCCGCTGCCGATGCTTCTTATTGCATTGCGCCCGCGCCGCGAGCTCACAAATAAATTAATCTAAATGGAGGAAACGTCCGCACGACACAAAGTAGCCGCCAGCCTCTGTGCGTTCCGACAGCACGCGCGTATATTGTGCTATAAGCACCAAGCCACGCTATGAAAGCTGACGCATTGCCAGATGTCCTTGATCTCGTGAAATATTAACAAGCCTTCTTTCATTTATCAGAGCAATGTAAAAATCTATCATCTTTTTAACAGATTGCTTTACATTTTGTAAATTCTCCGGCTTGTTGTTTTAAGCGCTGATTTTCTTGCTACCAAAAGAATTTGAATTCTTTAAATTTTTTTTGCAACTTGCTTACTAGATAATATTATAAATGCGAAAGTACGTATGTTTGTCTGTCACGTCAAAACGGCAGAATCACCACTTATTCTATGAAAAACTGGTCCGATTTTGCCAGAAGAAAGGAGAGGTTTTTCGTTCGAATCCCACCCAAAACAAACATTCATATGATATACATACATTTGTTTTTCATAGTCTGTCGTGCGATCAATATTTATTTACTTTATGTTTAGGTCGGTTAGATACAGGGGAAAAAGAGGATGTCCTTAAGCCAGAAAATATAAAAAAGACGGCAGTTTAGATCCAATATTATTAGAGAAAAACAGTGGGAAAAACTAACGTTAAAAAACTTGATAGCACTAATTGTCACCGATATATTCAAGTCATTCTGGTTTATTCTTCGGCAATATCATTAGACGAGCTTTTATTTGAGATATTTGTGGCATCGGCCGCGGTCTAATTAAATGTTGAAAATGCTATTAGGCGGAATTTAAAGTAGGTTGTCGTAATTGCGTGAATTTCAGCGGGAGATGTATGGCCGCGTCAGGCGCTCGGCTCACTGAGTTGTTTGCAATCCTGGGCACGTCGGGGCTCAACACGTGTAATGGTAAAATACAGTTTTATAGCATATTTCAAATTTCATAAATGTATGATTCTAAAATAGGAAAAATAATATAAATAGGAGCGCGTTACGTAATACAAGATTTAGCATTCGGAAACTGCATAATTTTTGTGTACAAAATAATTGATTGCACACCAAAGGTTAGGTTAGGTTAGCAATTCAGTATTTTGATGCACAATCAGTATTTTTTGATGTGCAGTTAAATACAACCCAATTTATTTTTAAGATACTCGAGTAGAGAGAATCCAAAAGTGAAAAAAGACTGCCATTATTAAATAAAAATTCTTATAAAATACTCTTGCACTTAATTTACAGTCACAGTGCGATCTATTAACTGCCATGCCTGCCAGAAAACGGTTAGACATTTGGTACATAGATTTTTTTGTAAATACATACGAGATAGAAACACCCAGACCGATAAAAATAGACATCACATTAATACAATAATGTTTGTAGGTACGATGGAGATTGAACCCACGACCTCTGGTGTTATAAGCTTACTTTTGAACCATTAACTACAACAAATCGGTCGTATAAATAAAATAAGAAACTCCAGTTTTGATTATGGAAACAGTGATTTTGGGTGATTAAATGGTTTATGTTAGTAACTAATTAAAATGAGTAAACTTGTCACTATATTTTTAATGGAATATCACAATTTGTTTAATGTTAACATTTCCCTCACAATGTCTTTTCTCCCTCGCTGTAAAGACAGAGTTTAGCCGTTAAGTTAAATCACGTCAATAAATCTCTGGTCGTGCTAAATATAACCGCGCGCATTGTTACCGCGGTGCGCGGGCGCAAGCGTCTTCATAAATGTTATATGAATGAGTTGTCTGCGTCGCGGCGCATTACCGCCACCGGCACGACGCTCGGCGTATGCTCCATTACCATACAGGCATGTGACTGCGTGAAGTCTAATTGGCTATTTAGTGTCATTCTTTAGTATAAAGTTCAATTCTAAATTGTCATCATCATCATCCCAGCGCATTCTCGATTGCATCCAGTATGGAGCTCAGGGTCCGCTTCGACTATGATCTTAGATTTGACGAGCCTGGTAATTACAATGGAGCCATTGCCATCTGACCTCCGTAACCCTACAAGGAAACTAGACCTACTTGGGACATCGTCGGCACCAACGGCTAAACGTGCCTTCCGAAGCACGGAATCATCATTATTTTCAATTCAAAATAGTAAGTATTAATTTTATTGCGAAATCAAATCGAAGCGCCGCTCAATGTGCACTACACTATGAGCTGATTTTTGAGCCTCCGATTAGAAGTATACTAGCTCCCACATTAGCAGATACGCATCTGTTAAGGCGGTAGTAGATTTTATTAATCCATCAAGCCCCGGAAAACCAGACACAATAGAAAATCTATTGTTTACGCGACACCCGGCTTTCGGTCAGGTGTTTAAGAGTTAAAGTAGCTATTTGGACTTAGAAAAAGTCCTACTGGTGGGACAAATGTCTTTAGTCCAAGTCTTACACACTGTCGCATGTCTTGCTAGCCTGTGGTTACGTTAATTGACAGAATTCTCATAGAACCCACGAGCTCTGGGTTTTCGCCCGAGCAGTTTAACCACTACTGCACGAAGGGGGGTTTCGCCTTTGATCCCGGTCCCTGAAAACACCGCGGTGTCATAGTCCTTATTTCAACCGCATAAAGACTATGACAGCGCGGTGTATTCATGGACCGGGGTCAAACGACGAAACCCCCGCACAAAGACGGTAACCAACCATAAATTCTACATTCACTCCTTTCATGTTTATTCCAATACTTCATGCAATCCGTCCAGCTCTTTTTTGCCCTCCTCTGCTTTTGATATTACTTTAGTTATACTTATTTAAATCTGAACGAGTGATTCGCTCATTTAGTTTTGCTCGCTGTATAAAAGATATTAATCATCCGCTATGCTCGATGCTTCAGACAACAAACGCGCGCGCCCTTTGAAACGCGCGATACATTACACCTGATTAAAGAGGAACATTATTTGTAATGTTTTGATTTGATAAACTCATCTTGAATATTAATTTGTTGTGATCGTGGCCATTTAGCCATGGCATTATGTTCGTAGAGTAAAACATAGTTGTCTAAACTGCGAGCTAGCTTTTTTTTTTTTATTATTTTGTAATCATTTGTAATGACAACCATTTTGTAGCAGAGTGGTTTTAAAACGTTCACATGCGTGAAGTCGATGGTTCGATACTCAGCGGACACCTATGTGTATTGAATCTTGGATGTGGGTATTTACTAATTTTAAAAGGTGACGCATAACCTCTTGAGGACAGGCATCCCCAAGAGGTCCACACACACAATTACTCAGATTTCCCTGTGAAGCGTTACGGAAGTCAGATAGCTCCAATAAAAATAATATTGCCAAATTCTGGATAATGATGATGCAAGCAATACCCTTCCTAAACCGGGAGTAAGCACTCGAAGAAAAAGAATGACAACATGTTGTTAATCTTCAACTGTTACTAAATTTAAGAGCACATCTCTTATCGATGGTGGCAATCATAATTCATTTTCTAACTTTATCTGGATCCAACTTGCATATATTTATTTATTACTCTGCTCACCGATAGCGTCAAGACAAAAAGATAACATCCTTCACAGACATGAGCACGACTAAAATCTTATTTATTACGATTTTAAGTACTAATATAGACTGGAACGAGGGCGATACATCATGACGGAACCACATAATAAAGAGGCGTCTAAAATAAACTGACTCGGGGCGTAGCTCGCGACAATTCTTTCGGCGTAACGTTTTTAATCGTGTGTTTTGAGATAATGAGTGCGAGTGTACAAGAGCAGGTGATTTATGCGTCGCGTCGTCGCGTCGCGTGTCGCGTGGTCGCGAGTCGCGACGCAGATGTCGCGCGTATTAGTATAGGTACAACAGATAGTATTACTCGTAAGTCGTAAATGATTGTCTGAGATCGCATAAATTGTTTCAGTAAAGTAATGCTTTTATAGAATTATTAAAATGTATTTCTAATGTTGATTATTGATTATATTTTACTTTGAATAATTATGTTAATTTTAAAAGGATTCCAGATTTCAAAATGAAATATGTACTCGTAGAATATTTTATAACAACGGTGCATCGTTTGATTGTTTTGGATTTTTAATCAAAGGCCAATTTTATTCGAAGAACCATTCGCAAGGTAAAATTTATATCTAAGCGTAACGTAAATTATCGTTTACTTTTAGATAATGGGTGTACAACAAAGCCTTGTGATTTATGCGTCGCCGCTGTCGCGTGTCGCGGCCGCGGTTATGCATGGCTCGAGCTCGAACCGCGTTATCACCTAATACGTATCTGTGGAAATGTCGTAAACTGGAACAAAAGTTGCCTATGAAATACGAATACTATTAGGGTGTCTTTATAAATAGTAGTCGCTATGAACTATAGTGAACAAACTTTGTTATATTTCTTTTATACATAGTAGTTGGTTGGTTTCGAAAGTTTACTTAGTTTGGGAATAGATTATTCAACAATTCAATTCAATTTCTATATGTAAACAGTGTGGCAAATAAATAGAAATAAGGCATACTATAAAAATATCGCTTATAATTACTAATTAAGTAATTTAAGTTTATAAACTATCTGAGTTTCGACGTTCTAGCTCAGTTTCGATGATATAATATTATGTACTTGTAGAACTATGTCCTAAATATTTATGTTAAAATTAAAGGCTTTTACAGCATGGCGTACATTCGTCAATAAAAAATTTCTTAACCCCTTAGGCCGTAGTGGCCGTAGACTTCCTCACTAAGGACAGAAAGACTACCTACTTACAGATAGGACTCAACGTTTTATAAAGAAAGAGAGGGAAAGATAAATTTCAAGTATCTCGAAACAGTTGAATATCTTTGTCTATTTAATTACTTAACCCGTTAATAGCGTTTGTAACTCTACAAGTAAACCCTCCACCGGGTATTATGTGTACTATGTAACAGATAGAGAATGGCTAATGGGTATAATTTTAGTCATTTTCTTTCTATGGGAGTGTGCAAAGGTAGGTTGCATCGATCACTTGCTAATTGCAAAATGATTTACATCTTCACGGAAACAGCTTTGTGAGTACAGTGTTGTTGCACCGCGGCGGCTGGGAGCTTCTTCAATTACCTCATGCTGGGGTTTACACATTCAGCTTCTTTTGAAATAATAGCAAGTTACGTTTTTTACTGCAAACAGCCATGAATCGTATCATGACAGTATATTATAGTATACTAGGAGGAAAATCTGATCGTAAGCGGCCACTACCGCTTTCGGCAATTGTATTCAGGGAAACTTCGCGAGGAAGCGACATTTAATGTGCTGTCGCACTGTTAGCTTCTATGTTCTTCAAACTTTTGTTGTAAATTATTAAAATTTCATTTGTAGAGGTAGTAGCTACTATCCAGTTAAATTCTGGAAAAGTCCTACCACCGACCAGACCCATGATTGGTAATCGAACCAACAGCCTCCGGCGTTTTTACCCGACCAGCTTCGCCACTGTTCTACGGAGGGGTTCAAACGCCTCTATAAACACAAGCTCTCAAAATTACCTATCTCACCATTCCTTTCATCGCCGCGTGTAAACCGGCCTCGCAATACTAACAGTTTTTCATCAGACGGCGGCTTCCTTTGAAGTGTTTTCACGTAAACAGTTCTTAGGATTGCGAATACGATGTTCAACGTCGTATTTGAATTTTAACGTCCTATTGTTATTAATTAAGCGGGGCAAAAGAAGTTTTTTACTCAGTCGAATAGCGATTGAAATGATGGATAGCTGATATGAAATATCACGGCTCATGCGTTCTTTCATAAGCATATTTCAAGAAGGTATAAAGGTGATACGACTTTATGAAATGTCTGCTTATTAGTGTCGTATAAATAGTCGGTTTCTTGTGGATATACTTTGTTTGGAATTGGTGAAAAACGTCTGACATAAAATACTCATTACCTCACAGAGTTGATCTATCTCTGTGCATTACCTATTTGTACCTACCGACAATTTTACAAACCGCACAACTGAAATATACCGATAACCGATTCCAAGTGTACGGCCGCGCTATAATTTAATTTAACCGTTTCATGTTATTAAGTAGGTACTGTATTTAATTGTATAATAACTCGTATTGACAACAAACCAGTGCGTTGTTTTATCATAAACCTATTAGACCATTACAAGTTATAATTACGTTTTCGGAAATTCATTAACATATAATATCGTGTAGAGCACGCTAGAGTGTTGTTCTCGTTTTTACTGAAGTAGTTACCTATGTATCTAAGCTTAATCGCCCTAAAGTCTTTATGGGGACGTGTCATCGGAATGACGTCACACAAACCTCTGAGGAGAGTCGCCATCATTAACGCATGAACGATGACAATTACCGCAATTATACGGCATCTACGGTCCGCGCGATATGCGGAATGCGATACACAACGCCACGCACGCTGAACAACCCTAATCGATCGAAGAAATAGGTACGAGACAACTGGGTTGATAAATGTGGAACGTTTAAGTACGTGAACGTAACTATGTACCTAAATGTAATCTAGTTTGGAACAAATCCTTAGTTATTTATTTATTGAACAAGTTGATCAAGGAAGTCATGTTATCATACTGCTCTGCTATAAAAAGTCAAGCTAAAAAATTCAAAAACTTTGTTTCGACTGATCGGATTGTGCAATTAAATAACAAAAAAAAAACAGAAAGTCACAGGTATTATTATAAACATAATATCGACTTTCCTTAAAACACTAAACCTGAGATTTTATTAACTTTGTTAACGTCTAAGATAATAATTATGTAAACAGAGAAGTTTACTACATAATTCTGATGTTATTGAATGAACCAATTATTTTAAAAAATCATTGAGTGACTTCTTTTTTTAATCGTTTAAAAACATCTCACCATACCTCCTTCTTACCTCGGACGAATAATTCAGTTGTGACACAAGCGATATTAAGTCAGTTCATACCGCAAAGTGATTAGCGCGCGATGGCACGATTTGCATCCCGCAGCGCGGCATATCGGCGTGGGCGCATGCGGGCTGCGACGACATAGGTATTTTCATACGCGACAACGGTGGACTTGTTATGAAATATTGGCAAGCGCCAATAAGGTATTGTAAACAAAATGTTACATGCCATGTAATAATTTTGACTACACAAATCGTGTTTGTATATTTGTACAAAATGTGTTTTGATATTTATATTTGTATTATCTAAATGGAATGCTTTTCTGTGAGAGCTTTGTTCTATTTTTGAATACCTTTATCATTTGCTCTGCTCTTATTGTGGGTGTCTATATATTTCATCATAACTACATAAAAATTACGACAAAAGATCTAAAAAATTAAGATGTTTGCTTTGTTGTAGTGTCTGTTTCATTTTTTGGAGGACTACCCTACACCCACATACATATCTAATGCTTTTATGATAGAGTTGTGTTTATACTTCGAATTTTATAATTATGAATATTTACTAATGTTAATAGGTTAATCCGCATGAAAAAAGATATATTTTTTCCATTAGATAATATTATAGATGACTTGTTACTGTTACAAATAACTTTTTGCCTATCTGTCGTATACTCCACTGTGGCTTTTGTCACCCTTACCTCATTATACAAAACACACAATGCGGTAAATTATCACCAGTTATCATGACTTATTTGCAATTCACTTTTGCATACAATTCTGCTAACCTTTACATTATACATTACCTTTGGGTTATGGTGGTAATTTAAGTACGCGTGTCAAAACCTGGGTGGGGTTGTAGACAACTAACAAATTATAAGTCAATGAAAATAATTCATAATTCCTAATTAACACAACTTTAAATATGCATTTTAAAATGTCCCATTGGAGGTGTCTAAAAGGAATATCCTAATTTTTATGTTATTCTGACTACCATCTGACCATCTGCCCTTAAGATGGGAACTAGACTTATTGGATCATGACTACATCTATTAGAATACACAGTTTCATGTCACCGCCGAGCCAGTGGCAAAAAAGGGACAGAAAAATCCATACGTGCGGCCGAGGTACGAACCATCGACTTGCGTGTGAAATGGCATTTGTAACCGCGCCAGACTAATCTTCACATTATTCTGTCACACCAGTTTGAAGGAAAGGAAATAAAAATCCTACCCTTACTACCAATGTGTTAGACCCATTCGGCCGCCACTGCTCTTCTATTCTATCCTGACATTTTGCTATGTTATAGGTTGCCAATATTAATTGTAATAATATATTTCTCATCTCACCTTTAAACCCAACAATCCGTTCGTGACCCACGAACTCATAAATTAAATTTCGCTCCTCCGTAAGTACACTTATATAATTTTATGAGCGTAAAATTTTGTATCGCTAAATCAGATAGAATGGAAGCATATTTTATTTAAGTAATACTGTTGATTTAAACTGTTCTTAGTGGGCATAAAATGCACCTTCCATTGTTTTAAGTATGCAGCTCAGCCGTTCGCCCAGCATGCCGTGTAACAAGTAGCCGAGATTAAGTTGTCTTTGTTTTATTACGCTTGTTATTAAAGTGCAAGTAGGGAGAGATGGCGGGCCGATAGCCTTCCCCGCCCTGCGCGCTCGGCGGTGCCGGCACAATAGCGGCTTATCTCCGATCGACGACCGATTTGCATGCGATCTGGGGACTACAAACCGCACGCACACTTGCTCACGTATACCCACACATGTGTGCGTGCAAGCTCTCTGTGGGCGGAGCTAATATAAGCCACGCCCATTATCACGGTCGGCCACCACCGCCCGAGGTGGCTGACATTTAGACCGAGGCTGTGTGAAGGTCCCACACTAAATAGCTGAGGCGGAGCTGAGACTAAATCGATTAGACGCTGAATGGAGTCACGCCGCTCACTGTCTCTCGCCTAACTGAATCTAATGACTGTTAATTAATGTGGAAAGATATGCCTGAATATCTTTTCATAGACGAGAATTAGCTTTGTTTCGTAACTAATGGGATCTGTCGCGTTGGAGATATCGCAATGCAATTGAAGCGTCTAGTATTTGCTCAATTATGGGGTTTTAAATGATATACTTATTACATCTTAGTGACAGTGTTATTTCTCGGTTCTGTTATTTAGTGCAGGATTACAATCATTTAATTAATAATAAACGATCTATAAATTTCTAAATCACAAGATGATTATGACATGTGTACCTAAGTAATTTGTTTATTTGAATATTAGGTAGGTATAAATGCTGGTTCTTAAGGACATTTGGTATGTGCAAGTGGTAGTGGATTCCATTAATAATTTTGTGATTACATGGTCAATATGGAACCTTTATAAATATTCTCACAGAAGAAAATAATAATATATTTGATTTTTATTGTCAGTTCTGATATACCATGTAATCCTACCCCAAAAGTCAACCTTTTTTGTAGAGGGGAATGCATTTACGCACTCTAACTCGCCTGGGATAGGCGAGCCGTGTGTGGGACTCAGTATAGGTCCATACCTCAGTCTTATTAAAAAAAAACTGCTGCACGGAAAATACCCACTAAACTGAAACGCAAAGAAAATAAGTTGTGAAAGATTTTCCAGACCCAGCAACAAAGTAGGCAGTCTACAATGTTGTTAGACCTAGTGTCGTAACGATACGCCTTAATCCGTAAAGCCACATAGCTGTCCGTAAACAGACAACTGGATAATCGAGGATCCGCCCGATTTGGCGCCGAATCCGAGTTATTAGTTGATAATGAAGTGCATCTATTTCGATTTTGGCCGGGAGCGCAATTACAAGTGCAAAATAGACGTTATGTTGTGGACATGTGTTAGATTTGTTGTGGGGAGGTGAAGAAATAGGACTAACGTGATTCTGGCAGACCTTTTCCGATAGAAGCCGATGGTAGAGCCAGTCTGTAACATTGATGATTGACGATTCATATATGCATCTCTGAAGCCGACACGAATAAAGAATTACAATTTCCTAGTGCACGCGGTGACACTATATCATTTTTTTTTTTAATATGAATCCTACTAATATTCCATATTTTACACGTCATGTCCGTCTTAAAGTAATTCCGAAACACGTCCAGGCAAAACCAAAAGAAACTCAAGTCGAGCTCACAGACAAATTGTTGATTAGAAAAAACTAAAATATTTATACAATTTGTATTTTAGACAGTACCTACTACAAGACATGTTTATCTTACTAGGTGAATAAAATGTCTCACCAAACCAATTTTTTGCCAAAATCAATTTTCTGACATGTAGTAGGTACACATAAACAGTTGCCGCACATTTTATATAATATCATAAAACCTTATTGCCTAGATGATAAGGTATTATGACTGCTTGAAATGTTATGCTAAATGCTATTCAGTTATTCCAAATGTTCGACTGTTTGATGTCAATTGTATTTATAGTCCCATGCGACAGCGACAGGTGCGGAGTTAAGAGCCCACGGGGGGTCACGACCCATCTGAATTATGGAGCTAATGTATCGACCTCTTAACTATCTACGCCGTTATGGATGTAAAGGTGTGGTGTCCAAATTAAGATGTCCAAAGTTTTTGAGCACATACATATTTATATAGCGACACGACAACACTGTTTAATTGATTTCTGTGACAATGGGGTTCTTGTTATTGCAGTTTGCAATATACTTATTGTAATGACCTAATTATAGCGGATTTGTTAATACCTACCTTTGTAAATGCTTACAGTAAAAACCAAAAAAGATTAATCAAAAATTAAAATGTTACCAACGACATTAGACGTTTTAAACATTTAAAATGTTATTGGTAACATCCCTTTTATTCTTAAATCCTAGTACGTACCTGTGCAGGAGAAGTTAGCGGTGACCAGCTCTAGAACGAGGTTGAAACCTAAGACCCGCCTAGTGTTTCTAGGAAATACACCATGCATCGGTGATACGTGATACAAACTTTTTCAAAAATAAACCTTAACACATTCGAATAAGACAACAAACAGGTTACAATAAAAATCGATCATTTTATTACGCGTACCTATACATCTTGTTTGAACATCGAACACGTCTTAGTCAATATGAGGTTATGCCATTACATTGTTTTATATAACCGATAAATATGGTAAGTATGTTTGCAAAACAAACAATGTTCCTATAGCCTTTTTTATTAACTCAGATAGGTATAGGTTATTAGGTATATTAGCACATGCACAAAACGCCTTGTTACTGCATACTTCACTAATGAATCAGATTCAATGATCGTTTCATTCAGTGCAGTGTAAATAGAGCGACACTTCCCGAGTAAAATATTGTGTAAGGAAACAAGTTACCTAGGACACAGAACATATACTAAAGTACCTAGGAGGCGTTATCAGATAACCATTTAGAGATCATAGCAGCCTCTTTAATCTCACTGCAGGTCATATTCACAATTTCCATCATTGAATTTAATTATCGTCATTAAGATGACCAAGTGATGGTGACCACTTACTTAATGCGGAGTACGAGAATACGTTTAAGAAATGCCGGTATAGGGCTTAGTAATAAGGCGCCCCATTACCCACTTTACTCCTTTGGTTTTCCAAAGAGTCCACCCTGTGGCGAATGACTGACCTACAAAGGTATTGTAACCCACCAATGCACTGAATAATTCTACTAAGGCTGTCAAAATCCGAACCCTCTACGAAAATAATTATTTCTCCTCAACATAATATCGGACACCATTTCGTAAGAAACATGTAAAAAGTCCGTCATCTGTGTTCTAAGAAACACAATATGAAGGTGCTGTGCTTTAGATACCGAGTTGGTATAGGATGCCTAGTTAGTCTGTGTTAGATAACCGGGCGTGGGGCGTGGAAGTTCGCCGAACAACTCGCTTCAAACGTTTTTAGAAATGTTGGCGAGCGAGCTTCAATAGTCAGCACTTCGTACATCAATTCACTCTATGTAGGTACTAAACCAGATATAAATCAATATGGAACGATGAATGCTGTTTTGTTTCTAAAAATTGACAAAATGCTTTTAAATTGTCTGACAGATAAATTATAACTAACTACTCAAAAAGTTGTGAAACTGACCCATAGAATGTTTGTTTACTAACTCAAGACTACAAAAACTAATCAGGCAACTGGGACTGCGGTCTCAGCTATGTAGTGGTCCCAGTCGCCTGAATCCTCCACAAGCTAAGCTATTGATATAACAAAAAAATCAATATAAGAGATTCTTCGGGGCGTACTAGCTCCATATTAAAATATTTACATACGTTGTCCCCGTAGGTATAAACATGAAGCACAACTGTTTATTGAATTTAATTACTTTTTAACGCTAATGTGTCACAAAAACTAATTACTCTCCACATATTAATAGCATTCCTTTTTGCTTAAGCCTGCGGATTTACCTTATGCCGTCAAAACATCATGTGCAATGCAAGAAAACAGGATACAATTCCATTTCAACGCTAAATATTTCAACTATTTCAAAAGAAGTCAATGCAAAAACGCCCTAATTAACGGAGAAGTTTCATTATGAAGCTGTCTGTGAAACTGAAATCACCATCTGTCGATGGGAAGGAGCAGGCCACTAATGACTAGACATTCGGGGGCAAAAAACGATTTCCTATATAGGGAAATAGGCCGGGTTCGAACCGACACCTGTCGCGCTGCGGTGCGTCGGGAATGCGGGTCGCTCATTATCGGGAAATGTATGAATGTTATGATGATAGCATAAGGCGACCATCGGATGTGGACTGATTGTCAAGACTCAAGGATGTAAAGCAATCCTTCAATATGTTTTTTTATTGATGCTTAGTAAGCATACACTACAAAAAAGGCTTATTGTTTCTGGCCAACAACAGAAATGTAAAGCACTTAGATTAGATTTGTGACGTATCTTATAGACTATTGAGGTATAAATAAATAAATAAATAAAATAAATATGTACCTCTGGACATTATTCACACAGCGCCATCTAGCCCCAAACTAAGCATTAGCTTGTGCTATGGGTGCCAGACAACGGATAAACATTACTTATATACTTTTTTTTTTGTAAATACATACATATTATACATGGAAACACCCAGACCGATACAAACAGACATGTTCATGCACACAAATGTTTGTACCGTGCGGGGATCGAACCCGCGACCTTTGGTGTAATAGCCGACGTCTCGACCATTACACCAAATGGCTCGTCGTATAGACCTCAAGCAGGTTATAGAACCTGCTTGGTAGCCCTTAACATACGCATAGTAGATGTAGGTCACCCATGCTTTGCCTGGAGATAACCTAGTTTGTCAGGTGTTCCTCAGTTCTTCCGGTATCCGGGGAAGGGCTCGTTCCTTTCGGTTGTAAAGGGGAAACTCGGGGAGTTCAGTGAAAACACCGCCTTTAGTCGCGAGCCCCACACATTTTCCCTCTATGGCAATATAGTACCAGCTAGTTAGGTTAGTTTGGGGCTGTGTGAATAATGCTCAAGGATATAAGAACCTTGCCTTAAGTATATCGCCGGAATAGAACGCAATAACTTTAAAAGGAGAAATATGGAATATAACTTCAATAATGATTTCCCGTTGCCGCTAATCAGTACCTGATTAATGCAGTAGTTTTTCAATAGCCTTTTAGTAAGAAGTGGTCCATTGAATTTTGCAAGCGTGTTCACATGATTACACGTTACCTAAATAGACAGAGGCAGGTGGTAGGTTACTCAATTCTACATGTGCCTATCCTGCTATGAGATCATCATCATCATTCTGTCGCGGTCAGTCCACAACTGGACATAGGGCTCTGCTATGAGGTAACAGACTGACACTTTTTTTTTTTCAATTTACGGCACTCGTCTACAGTAGCTTCATACATTGTGCTGTGATGTGATGGCTATTATCTCGACCGTCCAATTTCACAGGATACTCCAGGCCGTACTCAATGATTGAGGAGGAGGGCTCTGTCATTCTGGCTGAACTGTGTGTGGGTGTGAGTGTATTGCACCATAAAATTGAGCTCCTAATCACCGCGGTGTGGACTGCGGAGGCGGGGCGCTGTCAGTTCAGGGCTGTCATAATGTGATACAGCTTTTGTTTTAATACCACAAATCTCGGAAGGTGACGTCGGAAAAACAGTCGAATAACGATTTTTGTCGACCGACATTTTAGAGCTTCCGTGGAAGATAAGCAGTTTAACCGTTGCTTGTATACAATTAAAACATATGACTCAAATTCAGTAAGTGAACAGCACAAATAGCGCACCAGATGCACAGTTAATAGTATAGACCAGAGAAATGTTAAAAGAATTCGTGAAATACGTGCGGTAATGAACTCGGTTGTAAGTAAGTAGTATTCTCTTCTTAGAATGGTACTACATACATACTTGTAGGCGAGCTTCAATATAAACAAAATAATGTTTATTATTCTGTGCGTTTGTTTATGGTTTCCAAATGCATTCTTCTGATTAAAATGACACATTTGAGATGGCTTTTGGCCGTAAATTGTAAAACGCGTGTATCGTGAACACACAGCTGGTACCTATAATAATGGGGTTATTAGATAGTTTTATAGCTTATATTGAGCGATACATGAACTTAAGATTTTGCTGAAAATTATTCCATCAATCACCATAGCTTCTTGTCAATATTTACATCATCAACCATCTGTCTAACCACAATCATCTGTTGCTGCGACCCTGCCAGACAATGTCGACTGAAGTTACATACAAGTCATACAACATATCTTATTCTTCTCCAAAAATCTATTCTGCGTATGATATCATTTTCTTTAGCTTATTATGACTCTTGTAACTTCTGACTGACTCTCGGAATCCTGTTTTATTGGAACATTAATGTTAATATTTCCTGTAGTTCTGCTCCATTACTTATCTGTCATCAGATTGATATGATTTCTTGTGATCGTTGTGGCTATTACTAAGGTAGAAGCGCCAATTATCTCCCAAAATACTGCAAATAGTCGTCAACCCTATGCACAGTGTGTTATTTAACCTTATTTTCGGACATGCTTATTTTATTGTTAAATATGATGGTTTAAACAATAATAAATCATTATAAAAAAAACCAATGTGATTACTTTCTTAGTTTTGCCAATATGATTTTTTTAAACATTAGTCATAAAAAGTAAATTTTCATATATCTCCCAAAAACTGTTATGAAATTTCCATTAAAATATACCATTTCATTGATAACCATTCATTATATATTTGTTTAAAATTGCAAGTTTCTGACATTCATAGAAAGCGAGAAAAAAAATATTTTCAGATTAGAGGAAATATTTAAATATTTAACTATTTTAGAAGTATTAGCATTTCTTTTTACTTCTAAAATATATGTACTAAATATAGCTACATAATGAAAGTAAAACGAAATTTTAATCTAATAGGACTTGTGAGATATGACATTTCTAAGTCTTTTTCAGGTTTCTATGGAAATAGGGTCAAACTTTTTTAAACTTTTTCTCATCTAAAATAATATTAATGGCAGTAAAACTTATGAAAACTCTTGACTATGTACAATCCTCATGATCAGATAGTTATAAATAAAACAAAAATTAACAACAAAATAAACAAAAATTAAAAAAAATCATATTTCCGAAGTCCTCCAGTTGTAGCTTAAGATTTTATTTTTGGGAATGTGCATTAATAGTAGTAACCATCTCGCATTAAAAATAAATGCTAATACAGTAAGATGACTTAGAAAAAAAATGTTTTTTCAAACACATAAAATTTGGTTTTTAGTCAAAATTATAAAAGATTTTTTACATATTTTTTGTTTGAACAGTGCCTTTAAAATAACCCTTTCAATCCACTATAAGTTTGATACAAAATAATGATCATGGGGGGAGAAAAATTGTTTTTCTGGTTTCTATGGATGTTTTCTAAATATCTTAATATTTCAAAAACTATGATACATAGAGCGATGAGAGTTGAACCCTTATGTTTGTTTTAATAATGCCTATCAAAATAATCAATAAACAGAGCATGTCCGAAAATAAGCTCAAATAACACACTGTGCTATGGGGCGGGGCGCTGCAAGGTTTACGCTGGGCGCTGGACACGGGAGGGGGCCTCTAATTGCGGCTCGGAGCGTTTTTGCAGGTCCCGCACAATCTGTATGCGGGCGGCGCGCGGCGGCTTCCACGAACGCAATTACCGCCCGGCGGCCATCTTGCGCGTGACTTATGTGCGCGCACCACAATTATCGGCAATTAACATAAACCACGGCCATTGAGGCTTCCGAACTGAGCAATTACCGGGTCGTCTAATCGGACAAGAAACGCCGAAAGACCGGAGGTTAAGGCTGCAGATTGAACAGTGTTTTTGCCATTCGGGTACTACTAATCTGTAAGATGTAATTCCAAGTGAAACGACTTTTTCATTAAAAAATAACTTTGGGAGTTCAATAATATTCGTTGATTATTGCTTTTACCCAAATCACTTAATGATTAAACAAAAAAAAATTGCAAGAAAAATGTTTGCTATAGAGTATTCTGTCATCTGTGTAACATCGTACGAATTCTCGTTTCAAGACAATCAAAATATTGTGACGTTCACGTTTGTGAAACATTGGTTTCATAGGCACACAAAGCTTAAACACGGAGGTGTGGGCACGTTTTTAACCGACTTCAAAAAAGGAGGAGGTTATATGTTCGACTGTATGTATTTTTTTTTTTTTTTTTTTTTTTTTTATGTATGTCCGTCGATTTCTCCGTCAATTGTGGACCGATTTAAATAATTCTTTTTTTATTTGAAAGTGCATAGTTCCGAGGTGGTCCCATTGTCACCATGTCAGGATCTGATGATGGGATCCCGGAAAAATCAAGGGAAAACCTCAAATTTTATAGGCTGCGCCTACGCGTTACTTGTTTTTTCTGAAGCCATTCAAGTTTTTGCGTCCGATAGACATCATTTTATGTTGATGAGCTGATGATGGAAGGTACAACTCCTTAACGGTTAGGAGTTAGGGGATAATTCTTTCAGTATTGTAGGAATATGTGGACCGTTAGTTGTATTTCATGTACTTTTGCAGCTAAGGTGATGATGGAAAGTACAACTCCTTAACGGTTAGGAGTTAGGGGATAATTCTTTCAGTGTTGTAGGAATATGTGGAACGTTAGTTGTATTTCATTTACTTTTGCAGCTAAGCTGATGATTACCCGGGGATGGGCTGGTCACTAGCCAATAAGGTTAGCACCGGCTCGTCCTAATCGGGTGTGAAGGAGAAAACGGGGGAGTGTAGTGGGTAGCGGACGCTTCGGTCTCGAGTCCCACACACGGCCGCGGGTCTAGCTAGCCTGCGGTTATGGTGCATAAACGCATTCTCCTCCTACCCATGGTGCTGAACACTTAATGAATACCTAATATTATTATCAAATAATACAATTCTACTCGTATTTTCGCTATCATTATTATGAAAGAGTTTTACTCACTACCTACGTGTTATTCACACTAAAAATAGAAAAATAAACAAACTTTTAAAAAAAAAATTAAACCGACTTCAAAAAAAAAAGAAACAAAAAAAAACTACCTAAAAAACTGAAAAGCAAAAAATAATTTTAATAAGACATTCAATATTGTCTAAGCCTATTAATTTAATTGTATTTTACGTGCTAGGTAGGTACCTACTAATCTGTTTGAAGTCGGTGCCAAGCCAAAGGTAATAAAAAATTATATATAATATTATTATGTATTATAAAGGGTTACTTATTAATCCGCGGACGTAGATACGTAATCTGGGTACCTACTATTTGGCTTGGCACCGACTTCAAACAGATTAGTAGGTACCTACCTAGCACGTAAAATACAATTAAATTAATAGGCTTAGACAATATTGAATGTCTTATTAAAATTATTTTTTGCTTTTCAGTTTTTTAGGTAGTTTTTTTTTGTTTCTTTTTTTTTTGAAGTCGGTTTAATTTTTTTTTTAAAAGTTTTTAGTTTAGTTAATGGAAGGGTTTTTAGGAGTGTAGAATCATTTTAGCAACATCCAGACGACTCTTTTAGCGTGATTACATCGGAGTTTGAAGTGATTAACTCTAAATAGGGTCACTAAGTAATCCTTATGTGACACTATTTAGAGTTTTTTTCCATAGACTCCTTAGCCTACGGAAAAAAACTAATTATACTGAAGAGTTTATCAACTTTACTCAAACGAAGTAGGTTTAAAGATAGTATATTGGAAAAAAGGGTCACTGAACAATTAACAATTTCGGTTGAAGCCCACTTAACAGGCAAAGATAAATAATTATTTTATTGCATTCTTATAAAATTACTTTTACAACATCACACCGTCGTAAAAATTCCTTCCCCACATCAAGGAGGTGAATTCTAGGTAGCGCATGTAAAGTTGAAGGCGGGATCATTGACAAAATGTCAAACTCATTGACAGGTGCACCGGTTATCTTTATAGCCATCCGAAGGTGAGGACACCGACTCTCAAAACTGTAAATAGTTAAGATGCAATCAGAACTTTTATTGTTCGAAGCCGGGCCTTTGCGGGAGCGTCTAATTAGTTTCGACTTCTTATTAAGTGGACACTTCGATAACGCTTAATGGCTTAGTAATAGCGGGCGCGCACACCCGACGTTTGTTTTTACGAGCCGCAAGAGACCACCGCGCAGGATTTGTGGTGCGGTTGGGGTAAGGGATTGTGAACCTTATGTATCGGGTGTTAAGTAAGTGTGTGGTGGGTCGGGCGGCGCGTCGTATGCGCATTTAGGAGCGGGCTTTAATGTAGCAGATAAGATAGAGAGGCCGCTGAGGTGGCGATGAGTTTACACGCGCATTGTGCCGCCGCCACCGTAAACTCGACGACGTTTACATTGAAAACCTTTAGCGGCTCCCGCGCATCGGTGCGCCCGCGCATACCTACCTAGTTACAAGCGAGAGGAATCGACAGACAACAAGCTCTCAGAACGGAAGCCGCGGTTTATAAGATCCTTTATTGGAGCTTTATTATCATCTAAAAATAATTCTGTTCAATAGAGAATTGTCAATTTCTCCGTGCACATATTAAACAGCTTTTATAAGAATAGCGTGAGTTTCGAAACGAATACTTATGTTTAGACCTTTTAGTCAATAATGCTAAACTTTAGAGCGTTATTGCTTTAGCGATAGTTAACAAAATGTTTAATCACAATGCTTGCAAACTACTGACTAGTTGAAATCATAAGCTCGAATCAACAAAATAACTTGAGGAATCGAAGAATTAAAGCAATTTTTAAATATGTAGTTGAATATCACAGACAATTTATTTTATGTTTGAAATATTAAGAAAATCAGAATGTGTCCTAACTATTATTTAACACACTCTTATGAAATAACTTCTAAGCTAGGTTTTACTCTAAGTAGAACGCATATTCATACAAAACGAGTTAAATTGCTACGTGCTACGGCATAGTTGTCTATTCCACAGTTGAGGATACCCGTAGCATTGCGTAGCAAATAGCAAAGTCGCTACGAATTTTATTACGAGACTACGACACCTAATACCTACCTCTCGTGTCTATTTTAGGAATAACAATATTGCCTTTGTTATTTGATAGTACACTTTGTTGGTCGGTTCGTCTAAAAGGCGGATCTAGGGGGCTTTTTAAGTCCCAGATATGTTTCGCAATATAATTATGACCAAAGGCCAACCCTAAATTGATTTTCAACTTGTTATTATGTCAATATTTATAATCAGCTTAGCTTAATAGACTATAATGACAAGCTCTTGCTGACTTAATACTTTTTTATTGTAAGATTCTTAGCTAGTTTCACCACTAATAGATAAGTTCATGATAGTTATCTATCACATAACTGAAATAGTGATTTTTTAGTCAATTTTAGACTGCGCTGGTTTTTGACAAGTGCCCAAAGATGACACCTGAATCACAAGTATAATGTGACAGCCATCGTATCATTCAATTATGTAAGAAGGAACATAAATGTTGATATTGAGTTTTTTTATGTACTAGTACTACATCAGTTAACAGGCACGCAGCCCATCTGACGGTAAGCGGTCACTTCGGCCTAGTCCTGTCCTGCGTCCTGGCTCCCACATTAATATTGCCGGAACACAGCCAGAGCTGTTATGGCGGTAGATTTCACCTATAGGGGTGGTAGCTAGCCAGTCGAACTTTGAAAAAGCCCTACCACCAACCAGACCCAAGGCGGGAATCGAACCCACGACCTCCGGGTTTTATACCCGAGCGGCTTCTGTTCCACGGAGGCGGTCAAAGTTTAAAGTGCAAGCCACTATTGTACCCATTTCTTTATTGACACAATTGACTTATGTTATACCTACAGAATGACCTTATAATTTCAATAGGAGATAACACAGAGTTTTCTTTGACTTCATACGACGCATTTGCAGGCCTCCCAAGCCTACAGTCAAGTCAAGTCATAAAAATATCTTGAATGTATAGTTATTTTAATACGCTCGAGTGCTGATTTAATTAACATTATTCCAACATAGATATGTGACATAATGTATCCGCCGGCGGCGTCCATATTTCGTGTTTATCGATCATCAACAAGCTGTAGATCATTAAAGGGTTTGATTGTTTTTTCGGGTATCGTCTCCGCCGATAGATGCGTATACGCTGACTGAGGATTCTTAATCTGTGGAAATAAAAATAATTGTTTAATGAGCATGATTGTTTAATAAAGGTGATTATGATGTGTACGCATGGTTTAAGGAAGCAAAGATTTGTTGTGTTTCATACTAACTGCCTCAATGTTGTTCTGTTAAGTAAAGAATAAAAAAAAATAAGGGTCAGTTTCACTACCTGACAGAGAAGTACGTGTTAATCTATATGTCAGACATATTTATATTGCACTTAGATTAATTCAAGGATTAATCAAAGCCTAATCGGGGTTATCGGATAAAAAATATATTTTTTCGGTTCTAGAAAGTTATCGACATTTACTACAGTCCTGCTTAATATTTTTTTTTTCGTAGTTAAAAACAAATTCAATATAATCTCAAGTCACGTAGGCTTAAGAGATGCACTTATGAATTCTCAATATTATCAATGGTACAGAATGAAAAGTCATTGGTAAAGACCACCGGGTTATTTAATATGTATACGAACTCATAATTTTTTTAAAGTAGGTATGTAAGTGTAAAAATATAAGAATTTTTTTACTTTTTTATTTTCATTTGTATCCCTGAGCAGGAAACAAATTCCCGTATTTACTACCAAGTAGGCTTAGTAAGGCATTGCAAGTGTTTACTATAGTTGAATAACTATGCAAATGATTTCCCGCCTTCACGGCTGACGTCCACATTGTTTTATTTATTACTTCTATTTTATTGCACATAAAAAGGAAAATGCGTATTGAACGCCATTAATATCACAAAAAATATTGACGTAAGTAATAGGCGATAAATAAAAGAAAAATAAGGCAAGAACATGGCAAGAACTGACGGCATGTAAATAAAAATAAGCCACTATTTCTCTTATCGGCGCGAAATATTTGTTCCCTTTTAAATCGTCAGCAGTGTTTGCTGAAGCGATAAATTATTCTTCACATTACGCAAAAAGCTTAAATGTTATTCGTGTTATTTACCGATTGTTACGGTTTCACGTTTTTCATCGTAAATTATCTTTCGAATGAGGCTTTGGTGAGGTGTTTGTAATTTAACCTTGTCATGAATAAACGCCTAGTTGGATTTGATAAACTGTACTTGGACTGTCAAAATTAATTGTGGTTTAATGTTAAAAAATTACGAAAGAATGCCGGCTAGCGAAACTTCAGTCGTGTTAGTTTTTCACCGTTTGTTTTTTAAAGTCGTAGTCGCTATTATTTTTGTGTTATTTGTAACTGTCTATCTAAATACACATCTTGGTTTGGAAATAATTTAACATATTGAGATTAGGTTTGTGATTTTCAGTGTATCATTAATTTAATTTCAATAATTAATTATTTATTTATTATTGTAAACGTTATGTATTGTAGAGTCATTCGACTCTATAATAATACATTACGATGATAATACTCTTGTTTACTTTATATCGCTTTACCCTTATCAAATTACACTTTGTTAAAAATCGGATCTACTCTTTCGACGGGTCAGTGAAAAACGGTAAAAGTCAGTAAGTATAAAGACGGTTGAGTCGGTTCGTATCGGCGCGCACATATCACCGATAGGATAGCTGTCGACCGTTCGGCGATGCCGCGATAGCGGCCCGACCGTGACCTGGCAGGAGCTGAGCCGGCCCTGAGGAGCCACCGTAGCCATAGAGATCTAAAATTCTGTTATCTGTGACCGTAGCTTTACTCTATGACTAAATACAAGCTATTGCTGCAGCTAGTTTACCAGATGGTAGGTACCTGTAGATACTAGGCCGTTTAGGTGGGTACTACCCCAGTACCAGATATTTTCCCGTGAAATAGAAGTGTGTGTGTTCGGGAAAAGGGCACTGAATCTAGTGAAATTACTGGGGTATATGAGACCTAGTCCACTACCACCACCACCTAGACCACTTGCCTTACGCACCCCTCCACCAACCCGCACTAGGCCAGCGTGGTGGAGAATGGCCGACACTATCTCACAATTGAGATAAGGCCTGTGTCCCAGCAGTGGGAACGTATATAGGCTGATGATGATGATGATGATGATGAGACCTATTAACTGTCGTCTCGGTATAGCAGGCGCAGCGCAGGGCGGTGCCAGACAGTAACTGCTTAGTTACTGTTTGGCACTGAACTGTTCAAGCCTTTAAGGGCAGACGTGGCTCTTACCTTCAGGAGTACGATCTGCGGGTCTTGTCACGCATTGCAATAAAAAAAAAACATTAAAATACACCGGGATTCGTGTGGCGCGTCAAAGTCAGTGACAACTTGAGAATGACCTTAGAATTAGAGATGTCACGAATATTCGCCTACTATTCGGTATTCGGCCTATTCGGCCAATTTTTTTAATATTCGGTATTCGGCCGAATATTACATACTATTCGGCCGAATACCGAATACCAAATCATGAAAACAGACACGTCATTTTACTCAAGATTCTATGTATTTATTAACAAATTACAATCTCTTAGTAATTAAAATTGACCAGTGGTAAATTATGATGGATAAAACCAAGTTTTTCAGCATTTGTTGGTAGCAAACGATTACGCTTTTATCGTAAATGATACCAGCTTTGGAAAATAACCTCTCGCTATACACGCTACTCCCAGGAGAAGAAAGATAAACTTTAGCAAATTTCGAGAGATTGGGGTATTGTTTTTCGTTTACTGACCACCACTTGTAAGGATCAGCCTTCCGATCTAGGCGATTGTAATTTGAATAACAATCTAACTCGCAACGAGGAAGACAGGTTGTGACAGGTTGGTTATTGTTAACGCACTCGACAAGCATGTATTTTGTGCCGAATATTCGGCCGCCGAATATTCGGCACTTCGGCCGACAGCGTTGCCGAATATTCGGTATTCGGTATTCGGCCAAATAAATCACTATTCGTGGCAACTCTACTTAGAATTACAAGTCCGCCCGAGGAGACGATACGCCGCCGCGTAATTTAACGTAACGCAATCGACAAACAAACAGTAAGTAGGTACTACTTGTAAAATCGTATTACAAAATATAAATCATGCTTAGTCTCGCAATTATATTAAATGTTAAATGCAAATTATAATATAACGAGAGACGGCATACAAAAGAAAGTATAATGACACGTCGGGTCGTGTCGGCGCGCACAGATCATCGATAGGATCGCTCTCAACCGTTCAATGATATCGCGATAGCGCTATAGCGGCCCGGCCGTGACCTAGCAAGGGTCGAGCCACCGAAGATTGAAGCTTGGAGCTTCTATGAGCAACTGAACTAAATATTACTGAGAATGATACACCTACTTCTTTTGATTCGGAGAAGGCACTACGCACTGTCATCATCTTTGGTACTCCTAACAGAACCGAATGACTGAAAGACCGAGATTCACCCACTTAACCTCGAGGCACTCCACCCTGCTGTATTGGAGGCGTCAATGACCGCCGGCTTAAGCCTTAAAATCAACGACTCCAAGCCTAGTTCAATATGCTAGTTACAGCTGAGACCTATAATAGAATAAGCCTGAGTTGTTAGTGGCCGGCCAAATTACTATCTAAATTTCGAAATACTCCTAGAACCTTAATATTATTTGAGGGCTTTATAATGTTAAAACCTCACTAACAAGCAAAGAGCCAATTGAAACATTCCAACACTTTACAGATCGAACTCATTTTCTGTTCTGAGTAGGTATAACCAATTCAAACCAATTATATTTTTTACTCTGATGACAATTTCCAACGCGAAACATAGAGCAAATGGAATCTCTAAATTACTTTGTAATTTTTTTAAATGATCCAGACAGAATCCTACATTATTGCCAAATGAACTAGGTCTTTAGAGAATTCCCGATAAATAAAATCAATTGGGTCCCAAAGGTACCGCCGTCTAATGAAGTGCTATTGGAATGCGTAAAATAACATTTATTTTTATCCAGCTGTTAAAATTATCTTCGCGGAAATTTATATGAATACTAAGTACTTAATGGTTAAAGGAGAATTATTAGGATTTGTCCTTATCTAATATTCTGGGTCAGTGTTTTTATTATTAGCTTACGCAGTAAAAGAGTAACTTAAAAATTATTAAGGACATGTTCCAATGTCCAAGTTTTCAAACTTCAATTCATATATTATCCTTCGAAAGCGAACAGTCCCGAAAAAATACTTCACGTGGAGTCATCCAGGGTCGCACGACTCATTCAAATTAATTAGCGGGTGACGTGCGCGTACGATACCATCGCGATGCGCGGGCGCACTGTTCCCGCCGCGTGCACAGTAGGGAACATGCCAGTGAGGCGTGTGGTTGGATAGGTACAGTGTATTTCGGGCATCGCTAGAATTCAACGTTCTGGTGCCACCCCCTCCCCCTCATAGAGTCTAAACTCTGCCTTTTCAGGGCAACAGCAGACCCATAAAGTCCACCCCGCCCGCTGCGATGAATGCATTCGTTGGGTATTTTTTGTGAGGTCAATAATTGCGAATTTTATATTGCACGTAAAGTATTATGTTAAAATCTGCTACAAAAATGATTTTATATGTATATGTTGTACTTATTACAAACATGAAAGTTTAATAAGATGATTAAAAGATGCATTTTGAAAGAAGAGCGATAAAATTGTATCTAATATATTTTATACATATTGATTTAAGCCCTATAATCCTTATTCGCCAAAACAACCATTCTTTAATTTACTCGTAGTGTCTTAATGAAAGTTTTTCTGATCTTCGCTTTAACTATTAAATATGTAAGTAATATTTTATATGAGCAGCAATAAGAGTAACAGAAATGATATGTTCTTAGCAGTACTCGTTATATTGCAATTATATTTATTTATTTTATCTATCACTTATATGAATGTCTTACTGTAATATTATTGTATTGTGTATGACTAGGGATGGCAGCGCCGGCGCAGTAGCATCCCCGCGGCGCCACCCCAATATTAAATTAATAGTGCCAGTGACGAACCCTGTAGACAGCGAAGTGGTTCCGCAGTAAAAAGAAAAACAGAGGTTTTTCACATAGTGTGGAAACACTGGAAGTGTTTTTTTTCTGGCAGCTAGATCGCTGTGATCACGACAACAGGAGCAGTAGTCAGTGCGGGCACAGTCGTGGGCGGATATTGTGATATTATGTATGTATTTATAATGGAATCGACAATACTTGCCAATACCTTATTGATTTGTAGGCAATGACGTTCAATTAAAGGATAGAACATATAACATCTAATGTAACAATGTCGATAACATCGATTGATACGAAATGATTGATTACTACCAATGACGGTTCAATAATAGATTTGATATCGATTTGTCCACTACTTGTAGTGTTTAGGGCGTAGCTCGTAGGTCCAGCGGCCCCTAAAAGGCAACCGGCGACAGTGGCCACGCAATAAATCCTCCTTCAGTACCGATAGGCCCTCTATGATAAAGACATAATTTACTTCCGAACACACGAATACCTCTAAAAACTGGAAGTCCACATATTAAACGGCCGTTTTGACGGCATAAATTATAAATGTAATAAATACAAAACACAAAACGCCGGCGACATCCGCGTATAGGTGCCGCGGAGATCAAATAATGGATCGGATCTGTCCAAATGACGAGCAAAACACATGGCGGTGAAAATAAATGCATATTCATCGGGCGTGATGCGTATGCGTGGATTGCGTGGCGCGCTGCCGCCCGGAGCGCGAGGAATGCGCAAAAACTGACGCCGGCATTTATGCAGTGACTTGATCTAAACATACATCAAAATATCTAATGAGTACAAGCGTGATCGCGCCCGTAGGCCTCGTCTCATGACTACGCTTCTTTATGCATTAGCAACAGTTATAGACGAGGATGCTAAGCTATATGGCAAGGAATGCCTTAAAAGATATTGCTGCTAAAAACTTCGATTCTGGTGATAAACAAGTTTCAACCCTGAATTGGTAGGCACCGGAATGTAAGTGAAGCTGTGCATATTCATCAAGTTTGCAAACTAAAAACGCGATTGACTATCCTGTAATTGGAGAGGCAAAGATTAATTATTTATTTATTTTAAACCAGATACAAGAAGACCGAAGTCAGAAGTTCGTTATGCCGATCAGTTGCAAAGATTTTCTTATATGCTACTTTAATTGGCAAACTGACAAGCAGCTCCCCTGATTGTTGATATAACCTCAGTATGCTGTCATCTTTGGTCTCCGAGCCATTGGCTTGCAAGTGGACGCGGAAATGCGATAAAATATTTTTTAACAATGACAACTTTTAATTTTGTTAAGACAATAAGGAGGCACGAATAATATCTATAAGAAGCAATGCGATTTAATGGGATTAGAAAGCATCACAATGGTAACTTCTGTTTGTTTTCGCTTTTAGGAAAACTATATTTCTTGTACTCATCATTTTTTCACGCTTGCTTTCATTGAAAAAGCTTCAATCACAATAACTAATATTAAAAACTTTACGGACACAAAACGGACTACCACGATGTTTTTCTAACATCCAAACATTTCTCTTCCAACGAACTTGCTTGACCATAACTCTATCCCTTTCGAATTTTATGACCTTATATCTCTTATAGGAATTTGTAATTCGTTAACTAATAGATTCCCAAAACAAGAGTCAAAGATCGATACTTTAGATATATCCGTCCGTGCGGGCGCAAAAAACTTTCAAACCAGCGGAGTATTAGACTGATATCTATTCAGATATTCGAGATACAGCAGTGTTATCAGCACCGCGCGACATCTGCCCGCTAATAAACATATCACTGGTTGAAACAATGGAAGTATTGGACGTTACGTCAAGGGTGTAAGGGCGAGAATCGCTTGCGCAGGTTGTCCAGCCGGCGCGCATTCCAGGGTGCAGGCGACTGCGGCAAATATTCCACGCAGTTAGGGCTACCACGACATACGGAGGTCTGAGAGAACTTATTGTGATGATGGTCACTAATAAACTTCACATTTGTATTCCATTATTTACCTGATGGTAACTGATCACCGTCACCCATGAATATTTGCAATATTAGAGGCATTGCTTAAGCGTTACCGGCCTTTAAGGAAGGACGCTCATTTCTTGGAGGTCGCCTGGTAAATGTTTTGTGATGCAAAGTTTGATAGCCATCCATGGTACTACTCGAATTTAGTGCTTAATTATGTAGTATAGACCAATGCGAAATTCTGTTTATGTTTTAAGTTTCATATTATGTTATATTGAATACGATAGACTATTCAAAATCAAAGAACATGTACCTACCACATTGAGTATTTTCAATTTATAATACTGGATTTAGGTCAAATTTGTTTTGATTTTGTTCGACAAACCGACAGACAGTGTTTCTTTAATCATCACAAACAAGACGTAAACCATAAAAAATCTTATTTTTAATATTGTTGTATTCCTTAAAAGTACCTACCGGTAGAGTTAAGATAGTAGAGACGGTCAAAAAATATGCATTGGAACATACGTGGTCACCCCTAGGTAAGCGGCCACTTGCAACAATAAAATCTCGCCGGACCTGCGCGGGCGCAGCGCGTATGATCTACCGCTCTGACCAGCATTAGCTAATTCACTGCGGAATTGCAACCGCTTACTGAATACCATACTTGTACCTATGATCATAATTTTAAAAGATGCTGATATTTATTTTATACTAACTCTACTAGTGAAACCGTCTATCATAGCAACCGCAATTTTTTTCTAACAACCATCTCTACTCGTACTTCAATTAATTCAAACATTAACGTATTTCTTTATATCATGCCAAACAGTAATTACAAATCTTATTCTAATACTTGCCCGCATTATCTACTAAAGACCCAAGTAGATTATGTTGTCAAATCGCTTTTATCTCGCTTCGAGTATTGTATTCCACACAATCTATTAATAAATAATCTTCATAATCATCCCAGACTATCAGTTGATCTTTCCGTGTCATGTTTTGAATGATACCTCAAGAATTAGTCAAAGTCGAGTCGAACATCATTCGTCAAGGCGAAGGCAACTCGCACGCATGACCTCTCGGCCGGACTCCGTAACAAATGTACGCGTAATGAGCCCGCCGGCAAAAAACTGATGTGATAGTAGATTAGAGAGGACTTCATTATTTACTTATTTAGTCATTCAAGCAGTGGTGTCACAAAGGCAGTTGTTGTCGATAAATCAGACGGGCGCGCGGCCGCGCCGCCCCGCGGGACGTCGCAACCGCCCCGTATTCATTATGCTTTTTGTCTCCCGTTACTGGCTGCATACCAGCGCACCCGAGCCCCGACTAGAGTTCGACCGAACCTAGTCGTTATAAATTCAGCGTAGATTGGCGACGAGTCGTCCGCAGGGCTCACGTCCCAGCGATCTCAAGGCAGTTTTTGCCGGCCGTCCGTGTCGCGGCGAGCGGCGACGTCTTTGTGTCGGCTGCCCTCACTTAATTAATCCGACTGGACCGACTCACCGGCAAACAAATTTGCCTGCTGCTCCCCCGCCCGCCGCCCGACACCGCTCCGAGACGTTTAATTAAATTTATCGGGTTTATCTGTGGACATCTCGCGCGGCCGATGGGAATCGAAAGCGCGAGCTCTCCCGAAAAGATTTTTAGAATTCTGAATTTCTGTGTGAACCGAATTAAGTGTGCGAAGCGGACGAGGGCAGCCGGCGAGAGCGCAATCGGTTAAGACGAGGACGTAGCACGATTCCAAATTCGTTTTTCACCCGCGCGTCTCGTTGTAGGCGGAGCGCAACCGCCAATCAGAGAGCGCAGCGTGAACACAGTATAAGCAAAACAAGCAGACAATTCACCTCCAAACAAAAACTGGTAGTTTTAATATTTTGAGTAGGTACCTACTCACTAATATCAAAACTTTTACTACTGTTTACGAGATCTGGACATCATACTAAATTTTAAATATCAATATTTGTTTTAAGGCAGTTTTTATTTTATTTATATTTTTTTATGATTTAAGCAGGTTAATTAGGTTACTTTGCAGGCTAACTCATAAATTCTAGAGAAACTTAAATTTCGTTGGCAAAATAGCTAAAATAATTGAAAAAAGGATGAAACATGTGATAGTAAAAAACCACGAGCCCTATATGCAGCTTTTAGGCTGGATTCGAACCCGCGCGTCCGTGGATATTATACATTTATTATACATCAACACCAAATACATCAACGTGCAATAAACATAACCTCACACATACATAATATTGCATAAATAACTAGACGGAGTATTAAAAAAAAACCAGCCAAGTGTGAGTTGAACTCGAACGTGAAGGGTTCCGCACCATCACAGCCGTGACACTCTCTGTACGTGAGAGTTCGAGCGCCAGCGACCTTGAGCCAGAGCGTGTTATGCTAGGGTTGATGATACCGAAATGCCTACAATAATCTAAGCCGAAATGGAATTTAGACTTGTGGCAAAGGAGATTACATAGTATGCTAGGAAATATTAAACTTGTGAAAGGACATGGGTTTTATTTATAATAAGTTTTTGTAATCTCTAAATTACTTATATTAGGTAGGTACATCATAAATTGCAACTCATAAACTATATTTACTGTTATTTATAATTAGTTTTTTAATCTTTAACATGTAAATAAAGGAAAGGTTTGATTTAGGTATAATATTTTTTTTTATTTATTGTCAATTTTACCTACTTGCGAGTTTACAAGTTTAATCGTCTGAAATCCTTGTTTTCAGAGCTTTTAATTATAATTAAAATTTCGTTTATTTTAAATTTTGAAATATTTAGTTGATAAATTTATATTTTATTTTAAATTCAAACAGCCATAAACACAACAATAACGCCCGCCCCCCGGCATGATTTTGCGTCGCGTAGTCAATCCGTGCAATCAATCCGACGAGCGGCGAGCGAAAAAGTAGATATGTTATATGTACGAACTCTTGGCCGAGGCATTCCAGGACGGCCGGCTGCACACACCGCGCGCCGCGAGCACCCCCGCCCGCGTCTAGGACACGCACACATAGCCCCGAGCGATTTTACGAGCACACCATGCTTGAGTGTCGCTTCTTTACTTTAGTATAATTATGTTCTGTGGCACCATCATACAAAATGTAGTTAGTGGGAACTTTTTTAAAGAACAATGGCAAAGTCCCATACTACGTTTTACCTGAATAAAAATTGGGGCGGCTATGATTTAAAAAATGCTTATTTATACACTAGCAATTGTATTACATAAACATTTCCAAAAAGAATTTTAACAAACGGTGATTGCAAAAAAAAGTTATAAGTATTTTTGTACTTTGAGGTTATTTTGGTAATGAAACAAATCCTTGTTTATTTTCATCTTTCAGTAATTATGAAAATATGTTTTAATAATAGTCATCTTAGAAGCAGTCAGGGTAACAATAAACAGTCTACTAAAACATTTATGAGAGATTAAAGTCTTACTTATCTAAGGAAATTTCTCCTGAACAGGCTGGTTTTGTGAAGGGGAGGGTTACTCGTGAGCAGATTCTGAATGTGCGCCAGATCACTGAAAAAGCCAGAGAGTTCAACAAACCGACCTATATTTGCTTTGTTGACTTCTCAAAGGCGTTCGACTCAGTGAAGTGGCCAGTACTTTGGGAGACTCTCCTGGCTATGGGAACACCTAAACATCTGGTGGTCTTCTTAGGAAGCTTTATAAAGAAGGAACAGTCTAATACCGCATACGCGAGGCACGGTCCTCAGGACCCATCTATCCGCCACAAACCCCTCGGACGTCGTGCGGCTGCTCTCCCAGAAGGAACTTCTCCCGAGGCTTCGGCACTACCGCGAGACCCCTTGAACCTCTTGACTCCGCCGCCGGCGCGTACCACGTGCTCATCGGTGCGTCCTGCTTCTCCGACGCCTCTACTTATCGCCGGGGCGCATAGCTACGAGCCATCCGTGCGCCGCCACCTACGCCGACATCTGCGCCGCTACCTACGCCGGCATCTGCGCCGTCACCTGCGCCGCTTGGGGCGCGTGCCTTTCCCTTGCTGCCTGAACGTCCCTGCGTGCCTGCCTACGCCCTACGCCCTACCTGATCCTACATTATTACTACCTATTGCTTTCGTATTCATTAATCTTAGCCCTACTTAGTCTTATAATCTTAGTCTGCAAGATTTAGGACGTGGCATTTGGTATTAAACTTCTGGCTTTCAATTATATCATCTTTAATTTCGAAATTTGCTCCGTTACCTTCCGTAACGTGACAACTCAATGGTCCACTCCATGAATGCACAAGAAGAGCTACAGTACGAGATGAGTGGCGGCGGATTGTAAAGGTTGCTACCACCCCTGATGTGACGACCACGATCACTCTGCCAAGAGTGTGACGACAAAGAAGAAGAAGAAAACATTTATTGAAAATACTGGACCTTTTAAATATCGTCAGTGGCTAAAGTACAAACCGTACAAAGCCAAAACCTATAAAAAATAGACTGTCAAACAAATTGCTTTGCAGTTTCCTGCTGTCAATCAATTGATGATATGATATTATCTCGAGGGTCATCCCGCGTGTATTTCTCGGGTCTACTATTTCTGGGAAAATGCTGTGCATATAAAAGTCAACGGTTTTTTTTTTTCATTTTTGATTTCCAAAACTTATTTTCTCTTTCTATGTACAGATACTTTACAACTCCCTTCAAAAAAAAGTCTATGTATTTTAGAATAGTAAACTCTTAATAGTACCCACCTACCCTATAATCATCTCAAAATTACGTTAGTACTATTACTATATTCTGTGTCAAAATGCCATCAGATTGACATGATTAACGTTTCACAATTTTTTACTGTCAAAATGTATGCAGAGAAAAAGCGTTCATGATTGCCGGCGCCGCCAACTTAGAGATGTTCATTGTGGTCATCTTTCGCTTACAATTATTATCGATTGTAGCCGAGTTAAATTTCGAAAAAAAAATGTTTTGTTAATAACTTCATACGTAAAATCGTATAATAAAAATAATAATCAAATTGATTAAAAGTATAACGCCTTGGATAAAAAATCTAAATGTGAATCAGATTCGAAAATAAGAATACTTCCTTGTAGTTACTCAATCTTGCAGTATTGGTCGTTAAAAAATCGATACTTACGAATCGATTTTTAACTATTAGTTTAAGATAAATCGACGTCTCTAGATAAATATTATTTCACTGTGACACATGTCGCCGCAGGTATTAATCCTTGATTTTACAAACTATTGAATCATAAATTTGATTGACATAGGTAAAAAACAATATTTTTAGATCTAAAATCGGTGTTCGTTCGGGAATCGACAGCACCGCATCTCTAGTGAACTTGTCAAAAAAGCAGCTGTCATGCGACACAGAGCGTCCGGAGCCGACCTTTCACCTCGAGCGCTGCTCGACAACTAAACGGGTTACCGCGGTCTATTTTTATTCTACCGCTTTGGGTTTTGAGTTGAAAATCGCTTATCACACATAATGAAAATGGCGGCTTTGAGTTCGAAGATTATATTTTTTGCGGGTTTTCATTTAATTACTTATAATATAATTATGAAATAAAAAATCTAATCCGATACTTCTTTAGAGGACTAGCTTGGCTATTTATTTTGTAAAAAAAAAATTGGGGTCGTCGCTGAAAATTCAGAGTAATTGAATTTACGCAGTTTTTTTATTCGTCATTTTGTAATATTTTTTTTGAAAGAAACCAGATGGTTTTTTCAAATTATGCTCCGATACTCCACTGCAACAGACTGTTCTCTACCTACCATATTTTTTATAGTTCATAAATATGTTTTATACCCCCACACGTAAGCGTTTAAAAATACCTCTTTTGGTTGAATTTGGACTAATACCCTCCCTTAAATTGTACGGAAAATGAATTCGACGGCGGGCGGAATAAAGTGATATCGGCGACTGAGGGGACAGGTGAACAATTGAACAAATTGCAACAAAAACCCGAGTGGGACATCAAAGCGAGGAGGGCTCTGGAGTCGCGATTGTTCCTGCCTCCGCTCCGTTAGTCTGACTGATCCCCGCCAATCCGACTTTGATTAAACACTTTTT
This sequence comes from Mecyna flavalis, assembly GCA_949319885.1. Taxonomy (NCBI): domain Eukaryota; kingdom Metazoa; phylum Arthropoda; class Insecta; order Lepidoptera; family Crambidae; genus Mecyna; species Mecyna flavalis. Next base: position 15,552,740 of record OX439430.1, read on the forward strand.
CAATATGCTTGCAAAAAGTTGAGGCTGCCAACTTGTCAGTTGTCCAACTACGTCGCTGTTGCATTTAAAACAAGTAGCATCAGATTAATCAAGTAGCACAATGTTGTTCCATGTAAAAGCACATGAATGATAGGTATTTGAATGAAGTGCTGCACAATGGCATTGGTCCAAACCTATGATATTAGAAAAAAGCAATGTGTAAAAGGTTTTCAGTTTTTGCTACTTCGTGAGCTATCGACAATCGTAAAACTAGCATGTGGTTTTCGAACGCTTTGACGCTAGATTGTACTTAATCAGATGGTGTTTCGGGTCGTCTAGGAAGTTGTGTATCCGCTGTGCATTCCGTCCGTACCAACCCTTCGGGCCTTCGGTGATGAGCAAGCAAAATCTGCTAGTGATTGCTTCATTTTTTACAGCGCAAGACCAGTGACAAATGGAGAGGCTAGCGTCGACCGGCGGGCGGGGGACGGTGGCCGACACGAAGATTGATGTCGCGGCGGGCGATACCGATCTAGTGGTTTTTACCGCGTGTTTTATTGTGGCGCGGGTTCGGTTCCCAGGCCGCGCCGCGGGAGCCCCGCGCCGAGCATTCGTCTTACACTGTCACCACGTCGTCCAGCATCGATACGAATTACGCCCAGATCGTACCAGCTCTTGGTTTTTGTTTGGGCCCAAAGCCGGGTCATAGCGAGTTTTTGTGGATTCGTTACAAACGATGAATATCATTATTTTAGGTCTTTAGAGTCTATGATTCTCTAGCGTTTTGTTTTTACAAAATCTATGTTTATAACCCAACGCAATTCAATTCTTTCTTCTTCTTCTTCAATGTTTTAAATAAAAACAGACCTCAAAATAATATGTAAAATATTAATACTAAATTTTCTTTCATCGACTCTACTAGTTCATTAGATGCAAATAATTTCCTCTGCGAGCTAGTAGCATAGCAAGAGCTAAGAAGAATTACACCAGGACAATATGTTCTGTAATCAGGGGTTGAAGAGGACTTATTTTATTATACAAAACAGTATACTAAAACTTGATTAACATTATTTTGCAGTAAACAAATTAAGTTCACCTCAGAAACTTTCTAATCTAAACCCGAAAAAGAACACTAACAAGATCGGACGTGCATATTGCTTGCGCACAATAGGCGAGGAGATCACAATAAATTACATGTGAAATTAATAAGTTGCGGCATGAATGGCTCACTTGACAGGAGGGCCGCGCGCGCGCCGCCGCCACAGTATACAAACGCAGTAGAGCAACTTTGCGCGCGTTTTAGAATGACCAGAGGAGAAATAACACTTGTTTAACTTCGATCACTAATTAGTGATCGATGTTGTTTAATAATAGAACACTAACTAAAACGAAATTGGGACCATATTTATTACTACGTCTACTATGCGGCTACGGATCTGATTTCCAGTATTTTCAGTACATACCTACATTTCAAAACAATTTGCATGTGAACAAGGGCGTCGCCAGCTTATGATTAAGGGGGGGGGGGCAATTATGATTAAGGGGGGGGGGGGGGGAAATGGGGCAATATTATTTAGTAGAAAAAATATGAACGCCGAGATCATGAAGCGTTACCGCTTTGCGGCTAGCGACATTATTGATCTCAAGGGGGGGCAACTGCCCCCCCCCCTGCCCCCCTTGGCAACACCCTTGTATGTGAATAAACATGCTTTGTTTGCGTTGTATGTTCAACTTATAAAATATGATTTATAGATGTAATGTGATTAGCATTTCAGGTTTGCTTAAATAAAAATGTCCAAAACAGTTAATTTCCTTAAATACATTATCGCGAAAATAACATGTATCTCTGTAACTAGTGATGAATTTATTTCATAATTACAATTCCACCCCGATGTATCTCTTTAGTAATCTAAAGAACCAATTCATTATAAGTTTTATTATGAGGTACAGTTAATTTTAGTTCGTCAGATCATCGTTGTTTTTAAAAATCGCTGTTATACTGCTCCCTTCATACACTGTGTCGGACTGCGCGGGATAAATGCGCAAGGGGGATTACAAGCACTTATGTCGGCTATAAATTAAATATTACAACTGATAGCTAGTCATTATATGCGATATTTGCGACGCTTTAATTCATAGCTTTGACACCGCGAACTGTGACATTTATTTTGTCTATACATTTTCGTAATCTGCTACTGAGAGTTGGCAAGCATAGTCGTTTCATGTTGATTTCTTTTTATCAATTAAGATAGTTTAGGATTGAATTTATCGATATTTATTTGTGTGTTCAGCTTGATAAATCTTTTGATAATTTGTGGCAAATTATGCCTAAGTATATAGTCATGTCAAAGCTGTGTTTTTTATGGTAATTTAAATAATATTAAACAAAAGACGATTTTCTGTAATAAATTATAAATAATAGCTTAGTGTTCCTCCCTCAGTCGCTAATACCCCGAGAAGTGAATATTATTTCGGGATAAAAAATAACCAATGTCAGTCTCCAGCTCCCAAAACTATCCTTAGACTTAAAAATAAAGGCAATCCAGTACTCTGCTGCGACGTGAAAGAAACAAAAACACTTCATTTTCTATATTGGAGGGATTTTTTATTCGTGGCGTATTATTAAATTTACAGACAGACTTTCGCATTTATATTATATTAGCGATGTCATTGTAACAAAACATAGCACTGCAAGGGGGATCAAGAAAATATGTCAACGACTCACAATGTTGAGGATAAATAATAAATCTATCGTTGAGTGTATTTAGAGCTACTTGCGCTATAATTTGAGTTAATACAGTCCTTGTGGCATCCATTAGAGAAGGACCTATCCATTAGTACGATTAATGTGATGATTTCAGTCGTGTTGTCTCTTTTGCTACACGATTCACTACAGAGCTTCTGGCATTTCTAATTAATATTTACAGTATGTTTGATTGGAAATTATATTACACCAGCGTCCCCCTACGAGGTTTCAAGCGCGCGTATAATTTCTTTTTTCAAATATCCCCTCTTCCCCCACTTTTCCGAAATAAAAAGAACCCGTTTGTCACTCCGGGATAATGTAGCTTCCAACAGTGAAAGAATTTTTCAAATCGGTTTAGTAGTTTCGGTCTTCGGAGCCTATTCAATACACAGATATCTAATTTACATTCAATGCAAACAAACAAACAAACAATCAAATCTTTCCTCTTTATAATATTAGTAAAATATAATTTGTAAGTCATGTGTCCGTCAGAATACTTAGGGACTCTCATATATAAATTTTCTAAAAGTAAACAGTATCATTGAATAGGGACAGTCCTTATTATAGTGATATTATTAGGACAGTGGTGAAAATGGTCTTTTATAGTCCAGTCATTTAAGCTTAAATTAGGTATGAATCTCGGAATTCGAGATACCCAGCTGTTAGTCTGTAAATACTTGTATATTGACACCCTAAAACTTGTCTCAAAACCTACATATGGTAGGGTGTACGCAACTATTAAATTTCAAGGTCATCAAGAAGATCACAAAAATCGGTTCTTTGCGCTTTTTTGTAAATATCTAATTTCCTATGGGTTTTTTGCTATTTGTATTTATTATTGATATTGTAGAATACAAAATTCTCTACAAATTTATGTTCATGATTAAACCCTATTTTATTTTTAAAGATAACTCATATACTTTAACTGGCGTATTCTTTTTTGTTAGAAATACTCCATCAAAATTCCAAATAGGTACATGTGTAATCAACATGCAGCTTAAGAACAAATCGCACCCTAATTTTAATCCAAACAGCGATATTAAATATTTGCCCTCTATTAGAAACGGCGCCCATGTGGGGCAATAAAGGCACAATAGCACTTGAGAGACGATCAGCACGTGCCACCGGCCACTGGTATCGATGCAAGTGTTCTACAGGGGGCACGGAAGTGTAACGTCAAGTGTGATCCTGTTACTGTGTAATTGAATATTTTTGTTGCAGTGGTACTGTGGCTAGAAAGTTGGTCGCACAAGTTAAAGCGATAGCCACGCCAGGAACCTTCGTATCCCACAGATAATAAACACATGCTTCGGTAGATTCATTTTTAATAGCACTGAATACAAAATGGTCTCGATTCGAATTTTATAAAAAAATATTTAAAGGCTTTTTGGGTACAAAGCACGGGTTTGTGATCACCATTCTGTACCTACTTGCAATCGTTTATTTCATAAGTGGAGACTTTCGCTCTGTTGTGGAACATTAATAGGCCGATAAGTTTACTTCTTACTACATTGTTTGACACTAAAAATTACGTTATCCTTTACAAAAATTCCATTCTGTAATGAGAGACAAAATATCAAATAATAATTGTTAGAAATCGGAACAATCTATCAGACAATTTTCTAAATAATATGAACTTGGCCCTTTCTGCACTAGAACCATGATAGGATTAATAGGTCGTCCGCGCCATTTGACAACGGGACCTGCGCGGACAATATTAATTTGCTTTTATGACATGCGAAATTACTCTCAATAAATTGTGCATTGAGAGATAGGAGGGGTCTGCACGTGCGTGCGTTATTAAACTTTTCATTAGCCAGTGGACACGCCGCGAATCGCCCTCACTCCTCGCCCTTCGCCCTCACTCGAGCCAGGACTTTGTGTCGCCTCCACTTGAGACACTCGAGTGCCAGCTTTGATATCTAAAACTGGATGGAAGTATGTAGGTGTGTTATTTGTTAGAGGTTGTCTTTGTTTGCGGAGCTTTTATTGAGAGGAGGAAATATATGGAAAGGATTTGCATACCCTTTTTAAAAGTGTGCTCTAGTCATTTTGTACGTTTGGATCGGTTATGAATCGCTTATTATTTATAATGTTTTGTAATTATTGTCAAAATATTATTACCGCCGTCTTTCATGATGAAATCAACTTTGGGTATTAGAATTCAATAAACTTTTGGATTTCTTCTCTTTTGCTGCGGAGTACCATTGTTTATTATACCTATAAACCTATTTGTTGCCTGATGAGAACTTAAACCTAATTCTATATAAGATCCTAATCTTTACTTTAGTATTACATCTTTAGAGCATTATATCAATCTAAGATATCACAGCAACACAGTGTAAACAGGACAAAGAAGAGAGATATCTCTACGATTGTCCTGATTGCAAATTTTCCTGGTACTCTGAGCATGCATACTAAAATTTTCCGAGAAAAACTTTATAATGCATTTTGTTATGAGTCAGATTATCCCTAGTATTTCGCGGAATACACCAGAAAGCTTTAATATTTATATTCAGGGAAAACCTGTTCGAGCAAATAAAAATAAACGGAACTCTCAGCCCTACCGAGCGATGATACGGGTGACGGGTCGTCTAATTCGCTATACACAACATTATTTGATTTTTAATTCGGCTCGGTGCAGCCGGAATGCGCTTATTGACTCGGTCGAGAGGGCGCTCCCCCGAACCCTCGCGGGTGCGAGCCTAACGTATGTTCGAGCGTAAATTTTCTACGATTCAAATTGAGAATCTGCCGGATGAATTAAAGAGACGGGTCTGCGATGAGCGGCGCGCCCGGCGTGCGTGGCATCGCGCGCGGCCCGCGGAGGGTCGCGAGGGTTGTTGAGGCCGATATATTTGCGCGTGTAATATCGCCTTTTATTAGTTTTTTCGCGGCGACACACATACGGGTATTTGCACCTAAAAGCTGGCCAAAAATATTTTTTGTCTCTAAATAGACCTACAGGTGTTAGTTATTTAAAATTTAATGTGTTATCATTTATTTTGTGACTAATTGTGACTCATCGTAAATAAAACCAAAAATTAAATCAAAATTACTATATATTAAAAAAATATTATATATTTCAACATCATGTGACCGGAGATCTTCAGTTTTTCGGCGTTTGCTTCTCTCACTGGATTCTGTAAATATGTTTTTTCAGGACGACCAGGACTTATTCCTGAAAAGTATATTTAAGTAAAAAAACCTTACGAAACATTCAAATACGAAAAATAATAAATGAATTATTTAGAACTTTATGCACAATAAAACATAGTATACAAAGACGGACTTAATGCCAGAGGCATTCTATACCAGTCGACCAAGAAAAGAAGGTGTGGATAAGTGGATGTTGTGCCAAACATTAAATAAATTGACGCGAACAATGTCTATTTAACCACAGTAATACATACCTGTCATTAGCAATGGTAATGAAGTCATTCCATCAAGCCATTCAATGTTGTTTTTTTCAAAAACATCTTTCTTTTTATGTGCTGCATGCCATCTGGATTTAAACTGATGCTTTATCAATGAAATTTATGTTTCCAATCTTTCAGTTGATCTTCATCTTTACAAAAGTTATTGATCACAGTTTCTTCCATGTGATATAACTTTTCATCAAAAGTTGGTTTCTGTGAACTTTCCACCATATTATAAATGTATTTCCAGGATAGGAATTTGACACCAGACGGCCCCAAAAGAAATTAAAAACCAATAAATTTAATTTGCAAAAATTTTTCAACTCACCCTTCCTACTAAAAAAATATATGAAAAATACATCCGCGGTATTCCACGGCAACTTTTGCAATGAGTGTGTTACTAAAACTGTCGTTTTTAATTATATGTATATTTCATTGCATAGAAAAGCTTAGAAGTTAAGTAAAACTCATGAAGATTATTTCCAAACTGCCTAAATTCACATATTTTCTTTAATTTTTTTTTATTTAAAAAAAATACTAAAATTCTAAGTTGATTTAACTAGAAATGGTTAAAAATTGAACTACATACCTGGTTTTGACGAATCCATTATATATATTTTGTAAGCAGTTTCAAAACACAAAATAATAACAAGTATTGTGAGAGCACTCAGGGGGAATATCGAAACAATCACGCGCCACTTCAAGCGAACGGTAACTTACGACTGTTAAGGCGCGGGGTGCGTGGGAGTGAAGTCGAAAAAATGGCTGCCACTTGATGCCTGATACCCTTAGCTATTTATGGGACCAATTTAATTTTTAATATCAACGATTTTGCGAAAATGATTTTTGGCCAGCTTTTAGGTGCAAATACCCGTATGTGCGACAGCGCCCCGGCCCGCGCGTTCGCTTTGAAGCCCGCCCTCGGCCGCGTGCTCGCGAGCCCGTATTGTCATCGGGCCTCCACTCCGTGCCCATTCATCTTCGCGTCCTATTATATTCTTTAGGTTGCAGCGGAACAAACGAGTCGACGCGCGGACTAATCCGCCGAGCGTTACGCCGCCGACGGAATGTCTGCGATGGCATCCGACGACCGCTCTCAATTAACGTCGACGTTTGGCTGTTTGGCAAATTTCTAATTGAAACGGTAAATATTTGAAACGGCCGGCGTGTGATGTCGCGTGATGTACGAGCGGGTTTACAATGGCATTGTTGGCGGCGCTCCAGGCTCCGCAACTAGTCGACGCGTTAATAATAAACAGCCGAATAATTAGCGGCGAGGACGACGCGGACGATGCGAGCTACGCAGTGCGTGGGAATCGATATCGTTTATAAATTCAAATCGGCTTTCGATTCAAAGCCGCCGCCGGTTCCGAGAAGAGCCGTCAGCGCGGCCCGCCGCGGTATCGTTAGTCACTCGCCGCTGTATATAAAACCGACAAAACGCTGTTCTAGCGTCAGCGTTGGTCCAGGACCGCGGCGACAGCGTCTAGCCTCGGCGAAACCTCGCAGTTCTCCGAACAGGATAAATTACTACCGATCGCCGTCTAATCTGCGGCATATAAATCTGTCTCGAAATGAGAATAGGGTTCGTTGCCCCGAAAAAACAAAGCTCAGCGACTCTCTAGAATTCTAATTTAATTACACCACATCTTATGTATTCCAAATGTCCAACCAAACCTGATTCGAAATTCGATGACTTTGGTAGAATCATGTTCTATTCCGCAAAGAGTTGTTAGTCGATTGTTTGTTGTGCCTATAGAGTGATCTTACTTCTTTTCTATGATATGTGGTTTTACTGTATTTATTAGATTTTCACAATATACCTAAAAGATGGGTCCTTCCGATACTGTTTGGATAGGTATCTTATGATAAAACAGATAGGTACCTAAGCACGGAGCACCACCCCATTATGGAATAACACATCAAAGTATGTTGCCTCATACCAAACGATACGACAGATAGATCGGTAGAATTATTAGGTTATAATATCATTTGATTCCTTCGAAGCCGATACCGATACACATGAGAACGTAAAACAAAGCATGAATGCGCAGAGCTTGCAGTGCGTAGCGCACGCGCACACTGTCCGCAAATAACGCGCGTCGCCGCAGTCTTATTGCGCGTGATCGATGCTCAAATACAGCTTAAGCACAATTAGATAATAAGACTACCTTCTACCCTCTTGTTTTTCCTTCTAGGTGTGTTATTCGAAACAAGTGGGGCTAAAATAATGTGTGTTTCAGTTGATGATAATGTAAGAGAAATGGTTCTAGAGAATTACAAATATACTTAAATACAAATATGCATTACTAAAGTGAGGAAAATATAAAATATTTTGACCCAGGTAAGAGTCGATCTTGCGAGTTTGAGACGTCCCCAATAATCCTTCTACATTCATTAAACATTCCAAAAAAAAAAGACTAATAAGAGTTAATATTAATTAAGTACGCAATCAGAAATAAGAATTTTTGATTTCACAACAAATGTGATTAGCCATTAGTAAATAGCAAGAATAAAAGTTCTACAGGGAATTTAGTTACACAATGAGAAGACTATTTAGATAGTGAAATTCTCTACTTTAAAATTCGGAAGCGAATTTAATTGAAACAATTTGTTCACTACGATTTTGATGTAATACTAAAACAATACCCCGATGTTAAGTGGTAGTAAAGAGTCGGACGGTGGGCAAATGTTAACAAATTAATACAGATCACAATCAATACAAAATAAGTAAATTAAACTGACTTAACCAAAAGTAAAAACAGATAACACCATGGCTGGTTATTTGATTTAACTACAAAAACAACTAGTTATTAATAAAAGACAAGAATCTCGACAAGGAGTTCAGGTACACGGTATTTTAAGGAGCAAAACGGTTTGTCCTCCGCGATTTCTTTCATTGTCATTTGCTACGATGATGTAACAATCAATGACGGAAGTCCTATTTCCAGTGCTGCAACGGGCTATTGTTAAGTGGGATATTGTGGTATAGGAGACAGTAGGTGTGTACCATAAATCACGCGTGTGGCGAGCATGCTGCGTGCGAAATGCGCCGCGACGCAAAACCGCGCGCTAGAATGCGTCGCGTTTGATGCCGCGTCGTTGTCGCCGCTCGCCGTCCATTGAGCAGAGCTGCAATTATAGCTCCGGAGTAGGGCTGACGATTTGACAGAATTTCGTGTAGCAGAAGACGGATGAAGATCGATATGGACTTGGATGTGGGAGCATCTAGTACTGCCGCTAAAGCCGGTTAAGTGACGAAGCCAATTTATAAGTTGGAAAAGCCTAAAACTTAGGTTATTTGTCATTCTTTTGTGTTCTACTGTAACCATAATCGAAATGACCTTAATCTTTTGGGTGCGTAGAATAATCATTCTTTACTTTACTTTCAGAAATACACTTAACCAACCTTCTGCATCTATGTATGTGGTGCGAGCGCGTTGTCCATCTATTTGATAAGAAAAAGGAAAGGAAGAAAACGAACTACACGCTTTGCTTCTTCTCCAATGGTTAGCTTATTTATTTATAAAGGTTTCAGGAGTTACATCAATATCTGCCTCATCGCATAAGATTTTAGTAACATATCTGTCACTGTGCCAGGCATCATTGGCATGTCTGGCTGGGAGTAGGATGACTTATAAATTTAGCAGTTTGATAGGTTACAAGAGTCGTCAAGGATGGGCTGGTTAATAGCCGACAAGGCTGGAAACAGCTCATCCCAGTCGGTTGGAAAGGGAAAACCGGAGGTTTAATGGGTAGTGAGAAGCCTTATAAGTGCGATTATAGTGCCCAAACGCATTCGCCTCCGAAAAAAATGCAAAAGGCATGTGTGGGAGGGGAGTAGTTTGGCTCGTAAATTCAGCAATTTGATTGGATACAAGAGTCCTAAAATTCTATGTAGGCCGGCAACCCTACTCCCGGGCGTCCCACGTCGATTGATTTACGAGTGGCGAGTAATTTATGCGCGTTTAATTAAAGTATCAGCAGCCGGAAGCGCGCGGATTTATGGGACATATTCGCGGTGGACTCGCTGATGGATCTCAATAGACGGTTGGACGGCGGGCGATGATGGATGCGCCGGCGCAGCCATGGATTCAACAGCGTCAGTGGCTCTTTTAGGCGAATTCAGCTTCTCCAGCTTTCACTCGAAAAAAGTTTTTGGTCTTTCTGCAGCTATATAAATTTATTATATACTTCTCTGACTACCACACAAAAAAAGAAATATCTATTTCTGAAGTTGAAAGAAGAATTTGTGACGTATGATGGTCACTACTCGTAGTCAGGTGTCTTTACTTGGCCGAGGCCCAGTGCACCATCTTGGTGTATTGCGTATATAGCATGAACGGGATCGGTATTGCATATCAGTGACGTGTGTGTGACGAGTCTTGAAACCTATGTTAACTGATGCTTTTTTGCTGACTTACAATCTTGCGTTAGTATAGTAGGTCTGTCTAAATGTATATTGTATCTCTCCTTTGGTCGTGAAAGTTTAATTTTGTGAACAGCAAAATAGCACTAAAAACCTACCTTCTACTATTTATTGTTGATGAGTGATATAATTTAAGTGGCCTATGACAGGTTTACTTTTTAGTTTAGAAAGCAAGTTCTGACTGGAAATAGAAGAGTCATTCACAGATGACAAAACAGACTATGCCTATGGATTTTATGGGAGGAGTGAGAGTGGAAACGGGTGAGGAGAGGAAATGGAGTAGGAGTCGGACTTCTGGAACTCTAAATTACCAAAGGAAACGCAATAGCATAGCTACGTCGATCTTCAGCTATAAGAGGCTGGTTCTTTCTCGATAGATTGCAGAATAGCTTTACCTTACTTATTGGTTATATTAACCGTAACTTAAGCGGCATAAAATTGCAAATTAATGAAAAGGTACTTCAACCTTGTAATTAAAACCGTGTGTGCAAAGAAGTGTTAATATGCCAGCGTCGCGACAGATCCGCATTGAAGGCTGCGTCCGCGCATCCATCCATAGTAATTTAACAGTCTAGTGAATAAATAACAATAAATAAGAAATCACTGGCAGATAAATAGGATTTCAATGCAGTATTTATAAATAATTAATTTTACGAAGGTGATGCATCTGTTGCTGACTGTTTATTTTTCCCGACTTTAAAAATAGAGGAGCTTCTCAAAACAGGTGGTATTGTTTTTTTACGTAACTAAATTCTTTTTGTGAATAGTAACATTATTTACTTATACAAATATATTGTCTGTGGCTGTGTTTTTGTTACAATAGAATGCCATGTTTGTGGAGTTTGTTAAACTAAAAAAATGCAGTGACTTCCATTCTAAGCACCACATCATAAATATGTATCTATAATCCACAAGGTTGTGGCGATTGGCCCTCATTATATTTTACCTCAACTGTCGTAGTTCAAAATGCACGTAAGCACATACAAATATGAATAAATAAGCTGACGCCTAATTGGATTTAACAGATTAAATGTGAATTATCCACCTAAGGCATGCAGAGTATTTAATACCACAACCACGGCTTGTTGCTTTCATTAAAATAAATACTTAGGTGTGCATGATAGATAAATAATTCGAATAATCAGGCAATGATCGATACAGAATATTGTCAGGAAACATCAAGACCCAAGTGCTTCTCAAACAGTATGTAATCTGATGACAGACGGACGGTCGATCTGGCTCGAAGGTCCAATTATAATGAGACATTAGATCTAGGACAGCGTTCCTAACACTTGTCATTAAAATGATAAACGAAATAAGATGTGCACATAAATGACATGATGTGAATAATTCGGCAGTTAATGATCGATGCAGGAGTTGCGCGCACGCAGGCTGCGCGGCAATTAGACGAGCATGCGCGTACGACGGCGCGTCGTGTCCTCGCAGTGGGCGCACCTGTGTCACGGGGGAGAGGCAGACTGGTCAATGCGTATTGTGGCTAAGTAGGGTCATATGATGTAAGAAGTCTACCTATACACCCCGTTATTGATCAATCGACCCGAAGGTTTGAGGTGGGTCTACGCTAACGAGCCGAGCAAGAGCGGAGGACGAGCCGACCCAAAATTCGTGTAGTGTGGACCGACTTCGAGACTCGAACGAGCGCGCTTCTAGCATTTGGTTAGTGTTGTGTGTTGTGTGTCCACACTTGTCACCGAGCGGCTCGGTTTGCGCTGCGCTCGTGCTCGGCTCGTTATCGTAGACCCACCTTTGTACTTCTGGTAGAGTGCCGACGTCTAAAATCATCAGTAAAAAGTAACAAACCTGTATCCCATAAACAGATCTATAAACTTAGCATGGACGGCGCTGCCCAACTATTTCAAACTAATACCAATAGAATTCTGCATCGCGCAAGCTAAATAACCGTGGTCTCATGACGTGCATATGAGTACCACCAAAAGAATAAAGATGGAGGGTGAAATGGCTTTGGGGGTTGGTACTCTACCACTCTTAAACTTAACGACTGACTTTATCTTTACATTGGTGACTTCAGCCCCCCTAGACAAGCGGCATTTATGACGTTCGTTATAGCTCAATTGGCGATAGCGAATGTCAAATCCCATACTTTCAACACGTGACATTTCTATGGCATCTGTCAAATCCATACAATTTTAAGTTAGCGAATTTCGCTATCGCTTTCAAAATGTTACTTTGTCTAGGCCCCCAGTTACTTGATCGCCACTTTTCTAACCGAGTTTCGGTCACCACGTTTTTGCGTTTTTCGCCCGCAAAATAATACGATCTGGATTGACAAAAACCAAAAATTACTTCTTGTACTGCCACACGGCGTGCAAGTGTTCGAGGAAATAGCAGTAGTGATGCAACGGCGACGCGCCTCGTATGGGCATAACGCACTATCTATGCGCATGCATTAGCGATATGCGCTTTATGGGAGGCCGTCGCGTTGGCAGCCGATTGAGCGAAAAGTACATCATGTCATTTGTCACGTACAGAGTGACATTTTTATTATGGTATTAGCCAGTATTAGCACCGCTTTGTATAGTTATCTTCTTAACACAGATAATGATAGGAACACGATGTTTGCTGTTCATGAGGTCGCAAAGCCTATACTTCTGTGCTATCTACGAGTGTATTGATATGTATTATAACATTATTAACTTGTGTTTGTCATTTACCTCCTCCTCAAAGGTACGAAGTTAGCTTGGTCAGCTAGTAGGTATGATTCGGGTTCATTTAGGAAGCCATTAAAATATAACAAAATATCCACCAAATCGGTAGAGCCGTTTAGGAGGAATTAGGTGACAAACGCAGGTACAGAAGAATTATGTATTTAATATATTATTGCGGGAGTAAATCAATCAATACTTTTAATAGAATATAGCTTAATTTAGTAGACAAGTATGTAGTCCAATAATAATTGATGTCACCCTATACCTTTAAAGGACCTTTTATAATGTGTTGCGTTATAATAAGGCTCTTCTGATCATTAAGCCTTTTGTTACTTATGTACTAACTGGTATTAATAGTCAGGTTTTTTATAGGCAATGATACTTTAACACTGAATATGTACACACGGACTAAGTAGTGGTTTCAGAAATCATATTTTACTTGCATATTATCTGTGGACACCATCCTTATTAAAAAAACATGTTTAATATGTACTTATATGCGAGTAGGTAGGTAACACGGATTAGCTTCATTTCATTCTAATAATTAGCTTGATCAATGAACAAGCACAAACTATGTACGTTTATAAGTAGCACGAGAGGAAGTATTATAGAATGTATATTAGTATCCAGTAGTGCATGTAATGATCAAAGTTCGCGTAATGTTGTGGAGCTGCATAATATCTGCGGCGAAGCGCGACTCGCCAGCGATTATGAAGTATGAACAGATCAATTTCACAGCCACCGCTCAAAGGCGACCCGCCCACGCACCGCTGCGCAACCGCCAGACACACCCTCGCACACAACCATAACTCATACAAAAGCCACAGCGCAAAATACTACCTTGCTAAACATTCCACATCCCGCAGTACCCAACCGTCTCCCCTCCATGTCTTTCTCACCTGTGACTAACGATTACATGTAAATATATTTTAATATCAGGCATCCCGATCGAGCCCCTGTATTACGCAGTCGCTTCACTCAATTTGCGCCGTTAGCGGCCGCCTCAATTTTTCACAGTTATCGAACAATCCCGTGAACGAAGCTAAATAAGAGTTCCTTCAATTTTCCTTGTTACGGCGGAGACTTTTTCCTTTTGTCGAGTTTCCACCGTGAGTCAGCAGGAGGCAGGGAAGCGTGATCGATTAGGTAGGATTCTTCTTCTTCTTAGCCGTATCGCTCTTGACAGAGCGGTCGTGATCGTCATGTAGTTGCATTGTTGGGGGCAGATGTGATGCGCCTCACGACCTCCCGCCATCTCTCCCTGCTGGCAGTCAGCCAGGTGCACTCGTGCAGAGATCCACCCACTGCTATTTTTATTTGATCTGTCCAGCGCGTGGGTGACCTTCCTCGCGGTCTAGTGCCTTCCACCTTTCCTTGGACGACGAGGCGTTCTATGGACTGGTTATCTCTTCTAGAAACGTGGCCGAAAAATGTTAGAATGCGAGACTGTACTATAGAAAATAGACGCTGTTTGATGCCGAGTTCTCTGAGTATCGACACGTTTGTTCGAAACTCGGTCCATGATATGCAGAGCATTCTTCTCCAGCACCACATCTCCAGAGCATCTATTTTCTTCCTTTCCACATCTCGCAGCGTCCACGTCTCTGCAGCGTACAGAAATATGGGGAAGATTAGGGTTCGGACTAGCCTAGTCTTTGTTGCTTTGGTTAGGTCTCTGTTCCTCCATATTTTCCTCATCTTGTCCATTGCCGATCTTGTAATAGCCATACGTCTTTTTATTTCATCGATGCATCCGCCACTATTTGAAATTAAAGCTCCAAGGTATACGTAGGATTGGACCACGTCACAGCCCGCGATCTGGGTAGTTACCGGCGAGTTACTGTTTACGCGGTCAATTATCATCACCTTTGTCTTATTTCGGTTAATCTTTAATCCAAACTCGTTGCTTACTCGCTCCATCCTATACAGCAGCTGCTCCAAGTGTTGCGCACTGGTTGCAAATAAGGTCGTGTCATCTGCATAGCGAAGGTTTGAAATTTTGTAGCCACCGATATTAACACCGTCTGTCCAGTCCTCCAAAGTAATGCGCATTATAAGCTCTGTATAGATATTGAACAGAAGCGGCGATATGATACAGCCTTGGCGTACTCCAGCACTCGGATGGAAGTTTTTTGATAAGACGCCATCCGTCCGTACGGAAGCTGTTCCTTGCTCGTATAAACGCCTTAACAGGTGTATAAGATGCTCTGGAGTACCCATATCCAGTAAGGTCTTCCACAGAACAGGCCATTTCACGGAGTCAAAAGCCTTGGAAAAATCAACAAAGCATATGTATGTTGGCCTATTGAACTCTCGTGTTTTCTCTATGATTTGGCGGACGATGAGGATTTGTTCACGGGTCCCCTTCCCCTTTACAAAGCCGGCTTGTTCCGGAGCGACTTCCTTTGACAAATATGACTTCAGTCGCTCATTAAGAATGTGCAACATAATTTTGCTAGCGTGTGAAATTAGAGCAATAAGACGGTAATTGTTGCATTTCTTAGTAGAGCCTTTTTTATGTAGAGGAACGAATATAGTATGTGTCCAATCTAAGGGCCAGACACCCGTTTGCCATACTTTGTTGCAGATGCTATGAAACATGTGGATACCTTTTTCACCTAAAGCTTTTATAGTTTCTATAGGAATCGCATCTCCACCGGTTGCTTTCCCATTCTTGAGGTGTTTTATGGCGGCTCTGACTTCGGACAGAAGGATGTTGGGTTCTAAATCCTCGCTATTTGGTTCTGTATCTGGGAAGTTTTGTGACTGCGGATCTTGAAACAGTGACTGACAGTAGCCTTTCCATCTCTCCAAAATATCCTCCAAATCTGTGAGAACTTCGTTCATGTCATTTTCAATAGCCCAGGTTTTAGAGGGTAGTGTTTTGGTGATGACTCTAATCTTGTGGTACAGGTCACTAGACTCGTGCTTCGTAGCGTGTTTCTCAACCTCTTCACAGATACCCTGAAGATGAGAGTTGTAGTCGCGTCTGCAGCTGGTCTGAATGGTAGCAGACAACTTATTCAGCTCGTTTACATGTACTCCTTGAGCTTTCTTATGACGTCTCTCTTCAACTAAAGCTAGAGTACTGTCAGACATCCAATGTTGGCGTTTGCGCACTTCTAAATAGGTGGTTTGGATTCTGCTACTGCACTTTGGATGAGATGTTTTGCCTTGTTCCATAGCAAATCTGGTGTGGCCTCGCTTTGGTTTATATCAGTCCATTCTGCCCAACCTCGTTTAAAGACTGTAGCAAACCTTTCTGTATCCATTACTTCAAGTCTTTTTTGCTTAGTGGGAGATCGAGCAGTTCTGAGTTTCAGGCGCAACTTTGTGATCAGGAGTTCGTGATCAGAACCACAGCAGGCCCCAGGTAAAGTGTGGGCATTGAGAATGGACGTACGCCAGCGTGATTTTACCAGAATATAGTCAATCTGGTTTCGATACTTCCCTCCAGGCGATGTCCAGGTGTATAATCTTCGTGGATGGTGCTGGAATAGACTGTTCGCTATAATGAGATTATTCTCGCTAGCGAACTGCATCAATCTTTCACCCCGTTCGTTTCGAGTTCCAAGTCCAAACTTTCCTACACAGTCACCATATTGCTGCGAGTTGGCGCCAATTTTTGAGTTAAAATCTCCCAAGATTATAAGTATCTCTCTGTTGGGGATTTTGGCTATTACTGTCTGCAGATCTGCGTAGAATTGTTCGTTCTTCTCAGCGCTAGAGGTGCTAGTGGGCGCATATACTTGAATAAGGTTTAAGTTCATTGGCGAGGCTTTTAATTTGATGGATATGATGCGATCGTTGACTGGTTCATATCCCAGCACACAATGCCTTTGCTGCTTTGGAACAAGAATTGCTACTCCGTTTTGGCTTTTGTCGTCGTTACCGGAAAAGTAAATGGCATGGGATTCGGTAAGGAAATGCCCATTGTTCCTCCAGTGGGTCTCACTTAATCCACAGATGCTCAGACCACACCGGGTTACCTCTCGTTCTAAGGTGTCGAGTTTTCCGGGCTCTAGTAGGCCGCGTACATTCCATGTACCGATCTTCTGTATATCCCGCAGCCTGACAGAATTTCCAGAAGCATACTTTCCATGTGGAGCCTGGTCTCCTACTCCTACATGGCCGGTATCCCATTTCTCACCGCGCGCCCCGGACGCAACGCGGCGCCGGTTGCTAGGCGGATCGCATGGCAATCGTAACTCATTTGTATTTACTTGCATGACGATTTTCCTGGGAAGATAGTTGCAGTGGTTTCCCCTTGCCTTCTGCACCAGACCTTTAGGGGTTATTTGGACCCCAAGGCTCCTGAAGCCTCTTCTGACCTCTGGTCAGGTGTATGGTTATACCGCCACTGCTCGGTCGCCATTGCCTCGTCCGTTATCTAGCAGGGGGACCGCGGTACCACGAGGATACCGCCGCGGATGAGTGAGTGTCCGCGCGTGCAGGTGAGGTTGACATTTGGGGCCGGAATGATGTTGAGTCCGTTCTCCCCCATTACCCCCCCCATTAGGTAGGATTATTAGCTTGTAATGCGGCACCAGTCAGCCTCGAGATGCGAATAAGATATCGGCTAGCCATTAGCTTAACTAATGAGCGGTTCTGTCGTATAAGGCACGAATTATGATGATGGCTAGGATCAGTTCACCCGACTATGGTACGGCCGTCTTAATGTTACAAACCTACATAGCTACGAATCATTTATTAAAATATTTGCGTAAACTTACGGCTAGCAACCGACGAAGGCGCCACGTTAATAGTTCGATGTAATAAACCAAATCTAAAGCTCTACGAATATGTAAAGTATTTTGTATTAATGCATCTTATTTTTTTTTCTCCAGATACTGACCACCGACCGGGAGAAGAGATTTAGAGTTATAATTTAACTATGTAAAAGATTCGACATAAAACCGGTTGTCATAGATTACGAGTAAAACTAAATTGCACTTTAAACATTTTGCCGAACGATTTGGTGCAATAGTTGAGATGAGATGTCCAACAGTCCCACGATATTTATTTATTCACTTATAATTTGATCCATTTCTGTTTTTTTCAAATCAATTTAATGCACCTCATCATAATTCCGTATTCTTAATTATGTGTTCCCGATTTCTATCGTTCTCATCAAGTCGTTACAAGTATTTGTATGCAGAGAAACGTTGTTTTTTCTCTCAAATACTTATTAACGAGCCCCCGTTTTAATAGCCACTTGGCAAATAATTCCTCGTAAAGCAGCGCTATAGTAGGTAATGAAGACAAATTATGGCATTGTTCTGGGATCATGAATTGGCGAAAAAGTTACTTTCCGAACCGTCGGTCTATGCCTTATGTGTTTATCTGCCACGCAATCTTTGCTACTGTTTTGCATGATATATTGCTTAGTAGCTTTCTACGAGACGTGTCAATTTGTTGCATTTTAATCGAAAGATTCAGAGTTTTTCCGTTCGAGTAACTTATTTTTCTTTCAGTTGCACCATTGCTAGAAGGTTGCACCTGTACCATGTCACCATTATTAGGCAAGGTGATGCACTACGGGGCATAGTGCGTAGTTTTTGTCTTTTCTTGAATAGGGAAAATCGAGGCACATGGTTTTACATGGCCAACTTCCAGACTCCAGACTGTGACCGAGTATTCTCAACAGAAAAACCTAATCCCAACTTTATGGTCCGCCCCGGGATTTGCACTAGGACCTCTTAACCACTTCACCAGTGAGGAATAAATAATATAATAATACTATTTGTTTTGAGGTGACAGTCATAAGCTCCCTGCTTGAAGTCCGTGTCCGAGCGGTCAGCCGGCGGACGCGATCTATCGATAGCACCAGCTGTCGGCGCATTGTGTGCTAATGCCGGCCACTGGCGCGGATCAAGGGTGCAGGATGTCATATACCCGAACCTTAGGAACATGTTGACGCAAACAAATGAAAATTAATTTACTTTTATATACATATAGGTCAGGCGAAAAAAAAAACGACGGGTTGCACTCGGGGAGTGCCGGCAGAAGTGAAAACCTGAATATTAACGTTGTGCATTTTTGATATGTATTTTGGAATGGTTAGGGATTTAATTGATTGGTAGAGGTATAAAAGTACTATCATTTATGTGGTAAAATACAATATTTATTTATTGCGCTATCGTACACAAACATGAAAATTTATATATCTCTCAGAATTAATGTAATCAGAAACTTTTTCAGACTTATCAGAAACTCCTTGCTGTGACACTGAAACGCCATGTAATAAATGATGATAAAATGATTGACAACCGTCAATGTCATACTTTTTTGATTGACAACTATTTATTTTCTAAACAACGAAAACAAAGTTTGGAATTTACAACTAATTGCATACTGGAATCTGCGGATAAACTTTTGAATTTGGAGCAATCGGCCAAGAAATGATTCCCTTTACAGAATCCGCAGACTCCCGAATCGTTAATAATACGAGTGGTGTTACAGTAATCAACATGTCGCTTTCGAGGATGTTCACTGGGAATTTGGGGTAACAAGCCAAATTGTGTGTGAGAACGAGGCTCTTGTCGCAGGAAATCGGACAGCATTTCCAACTTCATACGACCTGATGCATGCTCCGCAGCATAGCGGATCCAAAGGCGGAGAAGTGGTGTTAATTTCCACAAAATACTGTTATATAATTCCGGCGAATAAAGATATGCCAAACTTTTTAAATGTTTTATTACGGCAATTAAATTTTGAATTTTGCAGGATATCAAATTAAGGTCTTTGTGGTCACTTTGTAGCATAGGAAGCATATAGGAAGCGACCGCACTGCGGCTATAATAGTAGAAGAGGTCACACTTGACAGTTCATTTATGCAAAGAAAAATATACCTTACGCTAAAGGAATAAAACTCAAGAAAACAACATCAGTTCTTATTAATACAATTATTTATTCTACTCCTGATGTACATAAGAAGCACTTTTCTTTGCATAAATGAGCTGTCAAATTGAACAAAAAACCATTATTGTCTATAGACCGACAAACTTATCTGTTCCGGTGGCGGCGTCGCTACTGTCTATTTAAAACTGTCATTAAATATCGTTTTTGCATTGCAATTCACGTAATTTTGGCCACCGGAACAGATAAGTTTGTAGAAAACACGTGTCCGGACTTCAAATTTTATATGGATTTTCGATCAGGTCACGTGACACATAAATCCTGACGCGAGTTTAACATTTTTTCCCCATACAAAAAAGTGCACAACGCCGCTAAAGAAGTTTTCACTTCAAAATGCTAGATCAGTTGAAAGACATCAACGCAGCTCACGTGTTAGTAAACGACCGCTGCCTTTTAACCTTCAGATATTTATAATAAAAATTAACCACCTTCTACCATGACGTTGCATTTTCTTCATCTTATTTCAGGAAAAACCGGCAGACGACTGATTACTGCCGCCAATAGACATCTGAAACATCAGAAGAATTAGAAATGCGTTGAAAAGAGGGACTTATCATCGCACTTATCTTAAAGATTTGCAAATCATGTCTTTTCGGAAATACCGCTGACGACAATCTAACTAATGGAAAAAGTTGATGAAATTTTATTTTATCAATTGGTTTACGGTGGTGGTATTTGATTGTAATAATATTATGGACGTGGACCCACAAAATACGATAGAACAAAAAACAAGTCCTAAAATCTGTGCATGAAACTTTTTAATTTTAATAATAATACCTACCTTTGCGCCTTATACTGAGTGCATCCCTGCCTGTATCGGCACCGGTCTAACGTCAAACGCAGTCAAACGCCTAATGAGTGTGGAACACAAACTAAATCTCTTTTTGCGACCCTTCCGCTGCATTTATCGTCGCTTCTGTGTTGGCTATGTATCTGTCGTTTGGAATTTTTCCCGAAAAATATTATTCATACTTACATCAGTTTTTATTTTCATTTTTTATTATTGAACGTTTACGTATACGTTCCTTTCTATGTCAGCATTGTGATCTCCCTTCCCTCCCAAGAGTGATGCCTCTGCACTGGTGCACAAATCTACATATCTTCTGGGTAGCTTTTACAGCCGATGACGCAAAACTTCATTTCTAACTGAAAACAATTCAACGGGAATGGGAATACACAATGTACATTCGTAGAGAAATCTGAACGCGTACTGATTCCAGTGCCCTCTAGCGTGGAGTGTCTTGAACTACGCATTCTATTCTTTTGATGGACGAAGATACCTAGCATAGGCCCACTCAACTTTGTATTTGCTTTGTGCTCTGGTGTTTAAAGCAAATACCTTTGGTGTTACAAGCTGCCACAGGCCAAGATAACCGCCGACCATCAGGTCCATAAGCTTGAGCCACCCTTTTGGTATAAACAAAAATAAAATCAAATAAAAAACCAAATATCTTAGATAATATAATAATAATAACTTTGTTAAAACAGTGGCAAAAGGTGCTAATTCATATAGTCAATGGAATAAATAAATAGTGGACATTTTTTTTTTAATGCAATGTGTAACAAGACGAGCAGATCGTACACCTGATGGTACCACCGTAGCGTAAGTACACACACACACCACGCGGCTTTGTCGCTTCTCTTACTTGTAGCACAAATCATATTTAATTGAGATGTTGCATAAGATGGTAGTACCCAGGTAAAGCAAATATAGATCACAGACTCCTTTATTTTCTCCCAGCAGCCACATGACTACATTGTAGTTTGTTAATACGACTTGGTCTGGAAAGCGGTCGTACAGAGGAAAGTCACTATGCCTTTAAAGGGCATATTGGTAATTATTTTCTATACTTATAAAAAGAAGCTGACTGACAGACACATAATATAAAAAATAAACGTGATGCTGTTAGCCCTAGAATCTTATTTAATTGGACTGTCTAATCATTTTGTAAATTCCACCCTAAACGAGTATTATAGCAGTAAAATAAAACCATGGGCGGAAAATTAAATAAAAAGGTATGAAACACAACTACAAAAAGAAAATGAAGACAATAGCAATGTTCCTTTTTCATACATTTTAACAAAAGAAAATTTAAAATTTATATAATTCAGGTATTTATTGACAGTCGCAATTTATAAACATGCCTTTAATTAGGTACAGTCAACAGCACGTCAGACGTAACACTTTGGACTTTGTACCGCTCTTATGTCGGGGGCATAAGCGCTATTATCGAACTGCAAGTGTATACCGTGATGTGCTGTTGACTGTACATAAACTAATCAATCGATCAGTTGAACAATTTTCTACAAACAATAAAAAATAAAATAAAACTCTTAAATTGCATTACACGAGAAAATGTTAGCCAACATAATGTACTCCTCGCTCCCACATTTCCCCTCATTATGTATTTGAAAAAACTAAGATCACTTCTCACGAGAGGTGACGTTCTGCCACAGGGAGCGCTATTAATTAAACTGGCACCGCAGCTCGCAGGTATGATCCAGCGGAAGCACGGACATGCCGTGCGCAGGAGTGCAATTAACGCAAATGTCACTGGCGTCCGTGGGAATGTCATAGAACAACCGGCCTTTATTATGTTTATCTACGATCATGTGTTTTTTCAGGTTTATTCCGGAAATCCCCACCGAAAAATCCCTACCAGTGGGGATTGTTATTTATTTTTCCGAAAATCCCCACCAATAAAACTAGCTCAGCTTAGTGGGGATTTTCGGAAAAATAAATAACAATCCCCACCGGATTTTTTTTATAAAAATTAGAGTTATAGGTACCTAAGTAATCATGTCAATACCTTAACCAACTTTTATTATAAATGTCGGGAAAACAAATGAATGTCAGAAAAACAAATGAATGTCGGGAAAACAAATGAACGTCGGGAAAACAAATGAACGTCGGGAAAACAAGTGAAGGTAGGAAAGCATTGTCTATTGATCGAAAGTAAAAAAAAACAGGTGCAAGCGATTTTCGTCCTTATTGGCCTTTTAAATTTTGTTGCTTTTTCCTAACGCCCGCTTTACTTACTTAGCTGTTTCATTAAAATCCGTTATCTTGGTACTGTCCATTAGGTCGAAAATCGCATGCAACTGTTTTTTCAACTTATCAATAGACAATGCTTTCCTTCCTTCACTTGTTTTCCCGACGTTCATTTGTTTCCCCGACGTTCATTTGTCTTCCCGATATTCATTTGTTTTCCAGAATTTAAACACATTTATTAAAATATATTTTTTATTTATTTATTTATTTTATATAAAAAAAAAGAAATACAATTTAGTAGTGGTCATCGGGAAAAAAGTTGTATTGTGCCGGAAAATAAATGTATGGGTCTGGTGTTACAAATTAGTATCAGTCGGTCCATCATCGAACTGTATCATGGTACAGTCAACAGCACATCACGGTATACACTTGCAGTTCGATAATAGCGCTTATGCCCCCGACATAAGAGCGGTACAAAGTCCAAAGTGTTACGTCTGACGTGCTTTTGACTTTACCAACGAACCTATTTTTTTGACCCTCGGTCTATAGCGGAACGATTGGGACGAACGAAGCGTTTGTTTTCCCACTCGTACCCAGTGGTGGGGACGACCGGGACTAAACCTTAATTTTGATAAAAAAAAATCCGGTGGGGATTGTTATTTTTTTTTCCAAAAATCCCCACCGTTTTATTGGTGGGGATTTTAGGAAAAAAAACTAACTATCCCCACTGGTAGGGATTTGTCGGTGGGGATTTCCGGAATGTATCTTTTTTCATCGCGCTTTTGTTTTTGTTTTCACGTGATCGTGATCTCAATTTTACCCCGAGTTCGAGTGAAATGACACCGTTTTCCGAGTAATTTTCTTGCGCCATAATAGCTTTACATACAGGACACACATTACGTACTGATATCTCCAATACTCAAGCATTATTACAGAAGTTTTGAATGATATTCTGGTTATGGTATTTCTGCTAAGCTTTCTGAAGTAACTAGTCAGACCTTAAGACTACTGTATGGCTTATTCAATGATTACTATAAAACGCTAGAATATTTTTATGTATAAATAAGAAAGAATATTTTTTTAGTTTTGATGGAGACACTCTCAGAACCGTCTAACTACTTAACTAATTAACATTAACTACATCAAGCTAGAATAACAAGTTTACCCGTGTTTTGGAATTCACAGGCGTCGGATTTCTGCACTGTAAACTTTCACAGACCTCCCCGAGCACCTATTCAGGTAAGCTCCACAAACTGTCACCCTTTCGCCAGTTCCAAATTTCAATATCTGACGGTCATCGACCTCATTCGAAAGGGTCGCGGGCGGCAGGTGGTCGAAACCTCCTACGTCATAAATATCTGCGGAATACACGAAATATGGAGCGCGACAGGCGGCTGCGAGCACGCATCGGTCACTCGATTTAAAAACAATAGAGTTCCGGTTCCGGCGAGGCGCGGGCAGACCACGTGGCGCCGTACCAGTTGGCTGATTTGACTGTCGCGTGCGCATAAACAATGGCCGTTGAGGAGCAATGTTTCTGATGAAGATTGGCGGTGTGAAGGGTGCTTTTGACCGTCGGAAAGACATAATATTCTGATAAAACCAGTCACAAGTACGTTGAATAATTAATTTTTTATTGGCATATTCGATGAGGGCATGCGAACAAACAATGTAAGTACCTACTTATTGAAAAGTTAGGTTCATGATGAAGATTTTAAAGAAGTAAATTCCTATTATATTAAGGGCCTTCTTCGCGCATTTAGGACTTCATTCAAGTGCAGAGAAGGTCCTTCCTTAATATGCATGAGAGAAATAAAATATGGAATGCGAAAGATGACGAAGCTAAACCATTTATTAAAATTATAAGATAATTAAAATGGTTTTGCGATGACCACAAAATCGGTTATCAAGCTACCAAACTGCAACATTCAAAACGACGCTATATCACGAAGATAAATTAACAAAAGGGCAAAGTAACTGGTTCCAAAGTTCCATTAAAAACTCAATACGTTAAAAACTACGTAAACCAAGTTTTAAAACAAAAAACGGCTCTGTTCAAAGAGAACTGTGATGAATGCGTCGTGGTTGGCTTGCTGGAGGCATCCACTATGATGGACGACTCGTTTTACCTGCAATTTGTCTGCCGTCCGACTACAGACGTACAGCTATTTCCAACTTGCATGCTTGCTCAACGGTGAACAATACGCAAATCGTATATTGCCTGCGTAGAAATGGTTTCTCCGTTTATTTCTCCATCTAGAAGGTTATGTTACTTGACATGATCCCGTATTTCTGTTTTAAAACTTAATGTCAGTAATTTTCATTAAATAGACTGATGCACACGGCTACTTTCGCAATTGGGCCAATCATTGTAGACAGCCTTGATTATTATTTTACTAACTCACTAACAACTTTAAAAATAATTTTATTTAAGGCATCACTTTGCAAAAAGTGATAATAGTTTTTCCCAACGGTCAAGTGCTAAATGTGTGGTAATCCGATGAAGGAGAAATGATAATACAATTTCTGTAATTCTGAAACAACTTTATAACTATTTTTGATTATCAACTAAAATAAATAATTGGCAGCTACACAATTATCATGCACTGTTCATTGAAGTCATTTTTATTCTCACTAAATTCTTTCCATTGTTCTATTAGTGTATCTAAAGAAACATTGTAAAATTGAAAGAATACTCAAGATTAGCCCACAATATCTGTGCTTGGTATTTTTTTTTCCTGAATAAAATATCTCAACTTCAGAGGGATATCATGCAATTTTGCGTCAAGTTGTGACTCCGCTCCAAGTATGTTAAAGTTATTTTATTGCAAGCAGTGTAAATGATCAATAAAATGTCCGTAATTAAAATTAAAGCAGTAAAGATTCAGCCCGATACGGCATCTGGACAAAATTTCGCGCAACTTTCTAATTGAATATAGTTTTATGGCCGTTCTAAAAACTTATTCGGTATGCGCAATTAAGAAATAGAAGAGAACGGTGAACGGGGCTCCACCCTGTACGGAGCGCAATTACTCCGCAATTAGCAATGTTGCATGATGAAAACGCGTTACTTTTTTAATTTTTCGAGAAACGACTTGTGTAAAATATGGAAATATTTAGCAATAACTTCAGCCGGAGTAATTGGCGATGGAAAAAGCCTGCGGAATGTTCCGCGCGTTAAGCGAGACTCTGTCCCGACTAACGTGTCCCGAAAAAATACCGAATAGTTTGAGAATTCGTCAAACGTGAGCTTTGAAGAAACCCGCCTTGTTTGTGACCATTATTATCAAAAACCGCTACTGTAAAAATATTACATATATGATTATATGTACCTTCACAGTACCTTATAATGTACCTTCACAGTTACTGAGAGTTACGTACATAAATGGCAAATACAAATAAAAATATTTGTTGTAAGGTTTTGTTATTAAAATGATAGCACAGCACAATTTACATAATAGGTAAGTTAAATCATTCAGGGATGTAAAAATAATAACGAAATACAATTACACAATTATTTACTTAATTTATAGATAATTATATTTTGATATGTTTCCTGCATTTATTCAATATCAATAACGTGAGAACGTAAGTGAGTAAACTATTTTACCAAATAGAGTCTCGATGACAGACTCCTCATTACTTTATGAGCCAAAGTGATAACTTTTTCATAAGTCTTAACTACATACAAATGCAAACATACACATTTTGTTTGAACAAATTAAACAATCTCTTAGTTCATTGTCCCACTAATGTCT
This sequence comes from Mecyna flavalis, assembly GCA_949319885.1. Taxonomy (NCBI): domain Eukaryota; kingdom Metazoa; phylum Arthropoda; class Insecta; order Lepidoptera; family Crambidae; genus Mecyna; species Mecyna flavalis. The sequence goes on from OX439430.1 coordinate 15,579,668, forward strand.
TATAATCGACATCACTACGGTATCAATAGCAGCGGGCGGGAAGTAGAGGATCTAGGCAGTGCGTGCGAGTCACGAAGCGTTGTTAATTTCGCTCGTGGAGCGCAAGTTTGCTAATGGAGCGCGGATTAACTCGGCATCATCCGCCGGTAATTATGCGCGTGTGGACGTACCTGAAATGTACTGGAGTGAATTGCAGTAACGACTCTCGCTTCATGCAATATGCAGTATCTGCTTACGAACATACCTATTTAGGACATGGACCTAGCACAGTGTTAAGGTGCGTAATGCATTCCCCACGTCAAAAAAGCCAAAGATACATTCTGCCTAAATTGTGTGTAAGATTAAATGGCTATATAACTGTAAGAAACTTGACTATCATAAAGAATGTAGGTTTTATTCTTGTATAAACAACCTGACAAGCCAAGTGCATATTCCTTAATCTAATAATCTGGAGGGAAGAGGGTATAGCAATCTGTCATAACTTTGACTCTGCTTGCTTTCTTACTTCTCCGTGTTGGCAACCCTATTGATCCCTAACTGAGACTTTCTATAAGGGAGAACAGATACAACCGAGAAAATGTACAGTTTAGGAAAAAGACACTACAATTTTCATTGTTTACAAATCTCATAACCTGCGTGACTAGGATATACTCGGTATTGAGTTCCTCATTCAAGGCTCCTCACTGCTTCTATCTTACATTGCCTTCAACGGCTCAAGTTTTTAATAACGTCTCAGGAAGCTAACGTATGAGTCTGTAATTTAAGAATGCGAGGGGAAGCGGCTGCCAGAAGGCGGCAAAGAGGACGCTAATTGAAACTGATGCCGACAGTGCATATTTTATATTATAAAGACTGAATGAAAATTCTTATCATTACCATCCTGTCCAATAAGCTTGAGATCAAAGGGTCGAACACTTCTAATTACTAAAGTTGAGTCATTTTAATAGGTAACATTTGACAATTCTTAAAAATTCAACAACGTAACCTTGTAACGGCGGGCATGAATTAATTAATACATTTTTCTTTTTGTTAGAACTGCACAATTGCTTAACTTTTTTCAATTACGATTAGGTACATTTTATTGTAATAATGACCGAGTAATTTTACAGAATGAAGACTAGAAACTGACAGACGTTAAATGTTACTTATTAAAATGACTCCACTGTAATTACAGTCTGTTCACCATTAAGTTGTCCTTTAGCCGCTATATTGGCAGCATTGCCTACGCTTTGTAAATCTGTCAAAAAACAGATTGAAAGTATTGAAAAACAATAGTACCGATATAGCGGCTAGAGGACTTCTTATCGTGAACGATCTGTACATATTACCTAATATTACTAGCCTTTCGCCCGCGTGGACTCACAACGTTATCCGCAAGCTGGAATGTGATATTTTTCCGGGTCAATAAAGAGCGTAAGTACCTAAGTGACATAGGCCCCTTTTGTCCAGCTTCCGAACTTCTCATAACAAAAATCACGTTGATTGACCTCAGCTCCGTTGCGATGTAAAAACAGTGAACTGTCGATACAATAAAAATTATTTCTTACTGAAACGTCATAAAACGTATATATACTAGATAAGGAGAAATCCACCAACACACGAAAGGTTTTATTTTTATCAAAAGATATTCAGGTATACGTTATGTATTTAACTGAAACGTAGTTTTAATAGTTTGCCATATTTTTTCATTAATTGTGAATAAAAGTAGGTGGCCTTTTGTTTCAGCCATACTAATTTTTAATTGTGTAAAAACCACTGTAAAAATTAAATGCGCCACCTTTTTCAGCATTAACGTTTTAATGCCGTGAGAATAAAAATATAATAATGGCTCAACAAAATTACAAAACAATAAAAGCTTAAAATAATTTGTCAGATTAAATCGCCTATGCAATAAGACCCACGATAACAATGTTACAATAGAAGCGTCTTTACAATAAAAGCATTCCTGTGTTGTCTGAAATTTAATGTCATAATGGAACGCAGTTAGGAAAATGGATCTAATCTCAAAGAAAACACCTCGATAGCCTAGTGATTTAAATATTGCACCATGATCTCGAGGTCCTGGCTTCAATTTCCGGGTCGAGCTTTGTGTTGATTTTTGCAGCTCGGCTTGGTTAACATGAATCCTCACTTGGTAAGCTTAGTGATTCAGCATCTACCAATATTTGCAACGATGACTTAAGCATTAAATTATTAATTATTTAATTTGTTTGATTTTTTCAGATTTGTTGGATTTTTTTTTATTAAACGAGCAAATAAATAAAAATCGCACACCACAATAGTCTTCTGAATCATTTTCGCTTAACAGCGTCCAATTATGATGCAAGCAGCGACCCGCATTGTCCCAGAGCTCCCGCCGAAACCGAGGCGGAGACAGAATGCGATTGTCTCCGAGGAGATCGAGATCGTGTTTTGTTTCGATTATAAACCACTTGTACCGACGAACAAAGGGTGAAAGCGGAACACGACACACACTTAATTAGTTTTATTTTCACGGTAAAAAATTTATTTGCATTCTTCCCCGTCTCCCCCCACCCCGCTCCTGCCGGATTGCGACCCGCAATCCAAAGACGCTTTTATGGAGATTAATATGAGCAATAAACTTAATAATTAGAAATAAAAGTTGCGCAGCCTTCCCACGAGGGGGCGGTCTAAATATTTCGAAGTGTTAACTGCTTTGTTGAATTTTAATTTTATATTTTTTTAATTAATAGGAATACTAAGTTTTATTGCTTTGCAAATAAATGGTTATTATGCTTACATAAACTCCTCATTACTAATTAAAAATTATAATTAATGTCAGAAATATTCGTTTCCGTAAAAATGGTCTTACGTAAATTAAAATAATGATGAATTTTTATAATTCATAGACATATTTAAAATAATTAAAGTACCTAATAGTGAACACCTTCCCATTTTTATCTAAGATGCGTCAGTTGTGACGGTGCGGCTTGAAATAAAATAGTGGATTCTGAAAATGGAATAACATAAAATTGGAATTCCGAAAATAAAACAGACAAACAGGTACTTTTATTGAAATTAAGTTTTGTCTCTTGGCGTTGACTTAGCTCATTAAAAATTATTAGCTAAAAGGTTATTTTGTAAGATTAAACACCTACAAATCAAATAATGTGTATTATTTTTTTAAAGATTTTAAATTTTTGTAACAGACTACAATAAGTTGTGATTGTGAGTAGGTAGTTTGCGTTACTCGATTTGTTCTTTATGATTGCTTAGTCACTTTTTTTGTCACCTTTAGATATTTTAAGATAGCCGTTCACAAAGATAGTTTGATCAGTCGAAAAATGTTCCAACAAGAGAGATTATTTTGTTCATTTCACCTCCGGCCGCCGTGTTTCCAATGATGTGTACTTGTGTAATTCTTTCGTTAAAGGCTGGCAATGTATCGGTGGTGCAGTTGACTACGCTTGTTAGCTGGCGGGCAGCGGTGATCACTTACCATCAGCCATCATGTGGCTCGTTTGCTCTAACATAAAAAAAAAGAAACAAAAACAGGCCAAAGGATTTTAGCTCAAGCAAAAGCGAACTCGATAGTTCAAGCCGCTAGCTCCTTGACTTACAGAAATGCGTTATTTACACAACAAAATCTTCATAATCTGCATAATTAGGTAGATGCAATCATAAACCCAAGTTCGCGCCTCTACGCGAATTCTATCTACAAAGACTCGCAATGAAAGCAATAATAACATATCTAAAATACCTACTTATCCCAGTGTATGTAACAACTCGTGTAATGAACCTCGTATGACAAAGCTACCGAATAATGGACCGCTATCGCCGATCCCCGATAGATGAGCATTCAGAACACGCGTTTCTTCAAATCGATTAGAAACTAATTCGGTGTAATTAATACCGGGCCCGTCCCGACGTTTCGGAACTTCGCTTTGTGGCCGGATTCCGATAGTTTAGATCAGGGGTCGCCAATTAGTTTTGTTTCGGGTCCGTTCTTTTGAAACTGTATCACCACTGTAATTGCTGTCTGTATAGACAGACAAGTTGTAAGTTAAAGTATGAGCTTATGGTTTAATCGGAACTTCCGTTGATCCAGAGATGCATATTTTTTGCAGGGCAGCATTTTTTTCAACGCTCTGCAGTGAGATTGATGCTGATACTTTACCTTTTGAATTCTCTCTTGAAATAAATTAACTAATTTGAAATCTTTTATAATCTCGGGTTAAATCCCTGTTCGAAAAAAATCGAAATAAAAATTACTCGGTGACAGTTCCGAGTTAGCAAGTCGGCAGCCTGTGCCTCGAAAAGCTCGTATCCTGAATATTCTGTATCCTAATAGACTGCTGTTATATACTCTATTGACGAATTTCTTAATAACACACGTTTTGCATGCTAACATTGTAAGCAGAATAGTAAGCACTGTATCTCTCTGACTGGCACGAGAGTTAAAAAATACCTATAAGATCATATTTTGTACCTATTCTTTGCAAATAAATGCTTTGACTTTGATTGTCTTGTTTTTGTATGCTGTCTTTACCTGTCAATTGTTGTGCATTATATCGCTTTATTTTTGTATGTTATAAGTGTATCGTAAAATAAAATGTAACAACTGTAATAAGTCGAGAAATCGTTAATACATTTTCTTGTTAATTAATAGTTAATATTATAAAATAAAATATAGGTAACAATTTTTTAACAAAACCTTTTTCTAAGATCCTTAAAAAAGCAGCTGCCCAAAAATAGACCGCGGTCCGCCACTTAGTGACCCCTGGTTTAGATACCTACTGGATATAGGTACGTATGCGGTGTAGCATTGTCGTGATGGTGTTTCTTTGTCGGCGCGCATTCCGTGCGCGGGCGCAGCGGGCGGGGGGCGGGACGTTTGATCTCGCCCGGCGACACGCCTACGACAATCTCAATATGGTGGCCGAATAACATTTTACTTATGACCAACAATAGCTGCATATGTGGATCGTATCGGAGCAGGCTTGACCCTTCGACTTCTGTTTTTTTTTTGTTATGTGAAGAAAATGATAGAGTGAGAGTGATTGGATGTTTTACTTAGATAGGAAATTATTTTTGTTTTTTTTTTTCTAATACAATATGGACCTGAATGTGCCTATCTGCCAACTGACTTAGTATAAAAAAAGCTAATCGTTATTGCCTACGATTCTCCCAGTAAATAGCACCCTTATATTCCCAGAATAGGCCCGAGACAGTATACAAAAGAACATAATGAGCTTACTTATTTATTGTTATGGTATAGCAAGTAGGCTTAACTAATGTACAAAGTCCCGCCTGATACACAAATTGAATTTTTTCTAACCTATTTGTAGGTATTAAAGTTTAATAGTCATAAGCATAGATAGATAGATATAGGATTATTTCGCGTATATGGGCATAGGTATTTTATTTATGTACCTATGAAAGTCCAGACCGAGATTAAGCTTCCTCTTATACACTACACTTACAAGAAAAAGAAATAATAATACAGCTTAAATTAAATACATTACTTTGTATATAAGCTACTGGTTATGTCGATTACGCAGCGTGACGGTGTGGTATGCGCACCGTTTCATATAACCACGATACAGCCAATCATACTCGTTTATCATTAATTACAAGAACTTACCTAGTGTAAGCAGGCAACTATCTAATAGATAGAATGTGTAATTGAAATGCCACGGCTCGATGGAATACCGCTTTATGTAGGTAGGTACAATTGTTATTTGGTCAGTTAATTTTGCCGTAGTAACTGTGGTTTCACTTAGGTACTGTAGCGAGTACTGGAATGCACTACATACCTACGACTGTCTGACACCAAAGCAATATTGCAATTCAGCGAAAAGTGCGCGTGTAAACATCGGCCTTAAAACTCATCACGCGCACATCTCGAAGACAGCCAATTTAATTTTCGATCTTGGTTCACGATAGTAAACTAATCGATTGTATTCGTTAGCCTGCGTAATCAAATCGAGCACATTATGACCACCAGTTAGGTGTCATTTCCAACTAGACAAAGAAATATCGAGACATCTGGTGCATATGGGGCAATGATATGATTTGTACACCTGCAATACCTAGGTCTACTTCTATTTCGGTACCTCTATTTGTGTTTATGTAACCTAGCTAAAAACGCAGTTTTTTTCTCTAATTACGAGTAATCGGGAGTGCAACAAACGCATTAGTGTTGCTAATTCAGCTGCGGGTGCTTAAAATGCGGCGCATATTGCAATATTTAAAACTTCGACACGTATCCACTTATTTGTAAAGATCGATTTGTAGAACCAATCGATATGCATGTTTATGCATGTTAGAAATTTAGGGTTGCCTTTTTTAAAATGCCCTTACTGGTATTAAATTACCAAGACATCTTGCTAAAAACTTAGATACTAATCGGTTTCAGAGCTAATTATTGATAAAGCATTTTAATATATCTTTGCTCAGAATGAAAGTCATCGTGACAGTGATGGGAAATCATCTAAATATCTCTGGACATTATTCACACAGCGCCATCTCGCCTCAAACTAAGCATTAGCTTGTGCTATGGGAGCTAGATTGGTGCTAGACAACGGATAAACATTACTTATATACTTTTTTTTTTTGTAAATACATACATTTATTATACATAGAAACACCCAGACCGATACAAACAGACATGTTCATGCACACAAATGTTTGTACCGTGCGGGGATCGAACCCGCGACCTCTGGTGTACCTAATAGCCGACTTCTCGACCATTACACCAATTGGCTCGTCGAATATCACACTTGCAAATTGAACCCGTTTTGTAGGTATTTAAAAAACAATATTTTGCTCATTGTGGCATTTAAAGATCGTATTCCATTAGACTTATGAGAGTTCAGCGTTCAATAAAACATTGCATAGAATATAAAATCGAGTAAAACCTTGTTAAAGTATAAGTAAAACAATGCATTTTATGTTATGTGGTAGTTAAAGACTATAAAAACAAAGATAAGACTTTAGCACCGTAGTAATTGTTTATCAGTTTTCAGTTTTTACTGGCACTTAAACACCGAGGTTTTATTTCTGCCGTACTAAATTATTTTACCATACAAAAATATTTACCGGAATGGTTGTTTCAAAACGTTTTTGGTATTTTGTCATAATTAATGGGAGTTTTGGCCATATTTTTCGGTAACGAGGCGTCACGACAGTTTGACAGGCGCAGTCGTGGCCATAGATCACGTTATCTGCGCGAGCGCATATGTATCTAGCCCTAGATAACGTGCTGGCTTGCGATGGCACCGGTAACGATAATCGTAGAAAATGTTCTTGTAAATAGCAAAAAGTTAATGAAGTTTCATTTCGGTGACATTAAAAGTCGAATTGCTGGCATGTCATGGTCTTATAGGTTTCTTCTTTCAATTGAAACACTTTATGTACTAGACCCGAAGCAGTTTCTGAGCAAAATCACTTTCATGATAGAGGCGAAAAAATCGGTTATAAAATTAGAGTACCCAACCGCCCCGAGTTCAGTAAAAAAAAACGCAGGTCGTGGGTTCGATACTATGACCATCTCAGAGTACAACTGACTAGCTACCACCCCAGGAGGTGAGTTTGCCGTCATAAATAGTTTGACAGTGTTCTGGAAATATTGACTTTATAATAATAATTTATTTCAGAATTAATTCCATAGACTGTTAGTAATACATTTGCATAATAAATAAAGATTAGTGTAAAAAACCAAAACAAAAACAAAACAAAATTGCAGACATAATAAATAACCCGCCCCAACCTGCAAGTAAACCGTCTCTTTCTTTAAGATGGAAAGAGATTTGCGGATCCCTGCAGATGAGTGCGGACAAAAAACACGACGGATTATCTTTAATGACCTTGAGGATGCCGTTGGTGCTCTGTCTAACTCTGTTAAGCAATGATGCAGCCCGCTTCCGGATGATAGCGTGGAAGTCATCGACACGAGCCTCCGAAAACATGGCTGAAGCACTACAGTACCTGGGGTGTCCCATCAGCATCCTGAAGGGACTCCCCAGGTACCTGACTTTAGGTGTAGTGAATTTGCAGAATACCTATAGGTAGCCGCAATGAAAAATTTCAATCGACAGTTCGTAAAATGCCGTCGCTCACGCTTCGCTTCCGAAGCATAGTACGCGTTCCGATGCGCCACCCGCGTTGACACGTCACCAGTAGTCCTATGATCGACGGCCCGTCAAACGCATTCATTACCTTCGGAATGCGCTCATAAACGACACAATGTTTATGCCAGCCGATGAGTTCTGTCACTGCATAAATTGGAACGCGGCGCCTGTAACTCCTCCGTTGAAAACGGCATGCGAATGAATGGACGCGCCCAGGATAGTTTCGAGATTCCTCGGGGTCCGCATCTGTATTATGCCGTATGCAGCGTTGCCTGTTTGCATCCGAGCGCAAAAACTAAACGCTCGCGCCCTTGCCGACACTACCCTATAATGGTAAGAATTCATAGATGCAATATTTTCACACTCTGTCTTAGTGCGTTCCGAAAGACATTTTTTGTCTTTAAACAATTACCCTTTTTTAACAAAATGTATTGTTATGTACTTCTTTATAAATTCATGCTACCACACACTCGCAAAATGATGATTTAGGATAAAAATAATGGCGATTTAGGATATAAATAAAGACAACGCGATCGGAAGAATAGTGGGCACATTCATTAGGGGACATTTATACAGACCGCGTATCAAAAAATCATAACTCTTAATAAGTATACCTAATTGCACCGTTGGGGTATGCTCCAGGTTGACTAGGCGGACTAGGGTGGAGCCTCTTCTATCCTCACTGAATTATATAACCCTCAATCTGTGTTTTGTACTATGTTAAATACGTACTTAAGTGCCTTTTAGTAATTGTTGTTTATGTGTATTAATTATGGAATGTATTTTGTTTAATGTTATTTTATGATAACAGTTCTTTATAATCAATAATTTTATTTGTTTCCGTTATATGTAAATTTTCTATTTTATTTTGTCGTCACTCTGGGCCTAGTCATAATACCAGCGCTGCAGCGGTTGCAGCAGCAACTGTTGCGGCACATGCTGAGACTAGACCCAATTGACCACGTCTATTGTGTTGTTAGTCATGTTAATATTTTTTGTTTACTGTTCGTAATGTTGCTGTTCATTTATCTCGTGCGTCAATATACACACATCAACACTGTCTAGGGATATTTTGTATAAAGTTCTTTAAATCAAAAAATATTGGTCAGTTTTAAAATCTTGTGAAGAAAGCTTATTTCGTCAGCCATTTTGAACGATTCTAAATTTGAATTCGAAAAAATAAATTAAAAACAAACGATTTACGCGGAATAATGGTAGCGAAGTCCGTAGGCTTAATTTACCGACAGTAGTTTTTGGCAATTTTTTTGTGGCAAATTTTAGTTTTTAACCGACTTCAAAAAAGGAGGAGGTTATATGTTCGACTGTATGTATTTTTTTTTTTTTTTATGTATGTCCGTCGATTTCTCCGTCAATTGTGGACCGATTTAAATAATTCTTTTTTTATTTGAAAGTGCATAGTTCCGAGGTGGTCCCATTGTCACCATGTCAGGATCTGATGATGGGATCCCGGAAAAATCAAGGGAAAACCTCAAATTTTATAGGCTGCGCCTACGCGTTACTTGTTTTTTCTGAAGCCATTCAAGTTTTTGCGTCCGATAGACATCATTTTATGTTGATGAGCTGATGATGGAAGGTACAACTCCTTAACGGTTAGGAGTTAGGGGATAATTCTTTCAGTATTGTAGGAATATGTGGACCGTTAGTTGTATTTCATGTACTTTTGCAGCTAAGGTGATGATGGAAAGTACAACTCCTTAACGGTTAGGAGTTAGGGGATAATTCTTTCAGTGTTGTAGGAATATGTGGAACGTTAGTTGTATTTCATTTACTTTTGCAGCTAAGCTGATGATTACCCGGGGATGGGCTGGTCACTAGCCAATAAGGTTAGCACCGGCTCGTCCTAATCGGGTGTGAAGGAGAAAACGGGGGAGTGTAGTGGGTAGCGGACGCTTCGGTCTCGAGTCCCACACACGGCCGCGGGTCTATCTAGCCTGCGGTTATGGTGCATAAACGCATTCTCCTCCTACCCATGGTGCTGAACACTTAATGAATACCTAATATTATTATCAAATAATACAATTCTACTCGTATTTTCGCTATCATTATTATGAAAGAGTTTTACTCACTACCTACGTGTTATTTACACTAAAAATAGAAAAATAAACCAACTTTTTTAAAAAAAAATTAAACCGACTTCAAAAAAAAAAGAAACAAAAAAAAACTACCTACCTAAAAAACTGAAAAGCAAAAAATAATTTTAATAAGACATTCATCATTGTCTAAGCCTATTAATTTAATTGTATTTTACGTGCTAGGTAGGTACCTACTAATCTGTTTGAAGTCGGTGCCAAGCCAAAGGTAATAAAAAATTTTATATAATATTATTATGTATTATAAAGGGTTACTTATTAATCCGCGGACGTAGATACGTAATCTGGGTACCTACTATTTGGCTTGGCACCGAATTCAAACAGATTAGTAGGTACCTACCTAGCACGTAAAATACAATTAAATTAATAGGCTTAGACAATGATGAATGTCTTATTAAAATTATTTTTTGCTTTTCAGTTTTTTAGGTAGTTTTTTTTTGTTTCTTTTTTTTTTGTTTAACAAGTTATAGATTAATTTTGAATTAATGTTATTGTTTGCATCATGTAGCGGCGCCATTTATCGAGAGAGGAAATTTAAATGGCAGCAGTAATGCTCCAAGCTGGGGCTGCTCAACAGAGCATTGTTGAGGAGATTGACACAAGGCAAAAGGTGATATCAAGGTCATGGTCACGTTATCGTGTTACTGGTGAAGTGGCTAAAAGATACCCAGGCGGAAAGCGCACCACTCAACGAAAAGACTGATTTTTGCAAGTTGCCGCGAGAAGACAACCAAATGTTACGGCCATGCAATTGGTTCAGAGGCTCCAGTCAGAGCACCAGTTGCTTGTGGGTGACCAAACTGTAAGAAAGAGGTTGCATGAAGCTAATCTTCATGCTCGCAGACCGTTTCGTACTCCAGCCCTACGCAAAAAAAATCGTGGACGACGACTAGAGTGGGCTCGTGAACATTTGCTCTGGGAAGATAACCAGTGGTCTGTGGTGCTGTTTACCGATAAGTCTCGGTTCGGTTTCCATCCCGATACACATAGAGTACGTGTTTGGCGAATTCCTTGGCGGGACAATTATGGTTTGGGCAGGAATTCATGTTGATGGGAGAACAGACCACGTTTGAATCAGAAACACCATGACGGGTGAAAAATGCCGTAAAGAGGTGCTCGTACCAATAATCTACCCCCATCGACTACAGATGGGCCAAGAATTCGCGCTCATGGACGATAACGCCCGTCCTCACACAGCGAGAGTGGTGACGAGCTGGGTGCAGGAGCACGACCAATCGGTCTTAGGCTGGCCCACTCAATCGCCTGATCTAAACCCCATAAAACACGCGTGGGACATGCTCCAAAGAAGGGCTTTGAGGAATTTTCCTGCAAACATTGCGACGGAACAGCAACTTTTTACGCATCTTAGCTAGATCGGACAATATTCTGCAGCAAGACTTTGATAACTTAATCCAAAGCATGAAAAACCGTTGCAGGACCGTTATTAACGTCATGGGTGGTTTTACTGACTACTGATTTTTCACATTACTGTTAAAAACAGAATATTTTTTTCTTATTTTTCACTTTTCCTTGAGAAAAACATTCATTGTTAGTTTACCATTATTTCGCATTTTTTCTTTATTTGAAGAAAATTTTTTTATGCCAAAGAAGTAATTTTTTTATTCTAAAGTATAACCTAATAAGTAAGCTTTATAAAAATATATATGTTGTATGTTATTTTTAATCAATTTTAAGTTAATTGAGTTTATACAAAATATCCCTAGACAGTGTTGATGTGTGTATTTGACTTTGTTTTATTTTTCTTTGGAGTTTACTACTTTTACTTTACTACTTTTTCTTTCTTTCTTTCTTTTCTTTCTAATCATTATCGCAAAATGTGCCTCAAAAGAAGTAAGTAGTTACAAAGTTACGAGAAAAATCTAAGATCTTTGCTTTGATTCGAGTGTTTTTTTTTTAAAGTTTGTGATGTGCAAGACTGCAGGTAGTGTCCGATCGTTGGAATTGCATCGGATGTCCTCGTTTTGGAGACATTCGGTCGCCGGCGGTCGGTTTTTTGTGAGAAGACCAGTTTATTGGAATCTAATTAGTTTCAATTAATATTTATTATCTTCGTTGAAATTTGTCCTTATGCAATTTCACGTGAACGCAAGTCCTTTATGGAATAGGCTATTTGACTACTGCTGGAAAATAGTTTTATATTATTTATTATTGCATAAAATGCAAACCGTTTTAATATTTCCTGGAGATCTGTCGTATATACGGAGAAAATCAATGTTAAAGTTTGAATTAAAAAATTATGCGCCAAAACGCAATTTTTGACAGATGACGTCACAAATAGATAAACAACAAAGGTCAACAAACTGTGAAATAGTTTTGAAATTTATTGCATAAATAATGGTTTATAAGTGGTGTGTTGTACCAAAATGTACAAGTACATCGATAAAGACTCCGGAAAAACTATTTGTACCAGTTCCGATAGATCCTGAGAGACGAAAAAAGTGGTTCAGTGTAGCTCGTCGAAACCCTGAAAGCATTGGACCTAATTCAAGTGTTTATATGTGTGAAGATCATTTTAACGTAAGTAATATTTGTATTGTTGCGTTAGTTTAGGTAACGTTAGTTTAGGTTACGTAAAAACAGTGCGTGACACCAAAGAAATGTAGGAGTTAACATAACCTAAAAATGCTGTCAGCTCGCACAAAATGTCTCTCCATTTTATGCACAGAACTTTAAATAAACAAAACTGTAATAACTAGGACGGTTGGGAAATAACGTAAATAACACGTAGATCGCACGATCAATATAAAGAAAAACAGAAAGCATGCACTGAACTAATGTTTATATTTTTGTGACGTCATCAAAGTTGCAACCAATCACAGAGCGTTTTCAAACACGTGATTCAACCACAAAAAAAATTAAATTTCATTTATGTTTTTTATACAGAAAATGACCTTATTTTTTCAGAACATCCAATAAAATATGCTTTTTACATTACATTTTATTAGGATGACAACAAATTGTTCCATATTTTAAACACAGTCAAATAGCCTATTACAATTATGACGTCTCTCATTTTCGGAAAGAATGTTACCTATTTCCCAAAAAGAGGAATTATTGGATACGGAGATTTTGAAATCGTATGTGATTGGAATGGATAAGGAAATGTTTTGTGTTAAATGATTATTCCTACAAATCGTTTAAATACAAAAAACAAATACTGTTCAACTGATCACTACAATTTTTTTGGAAAATAATTTTCGTGTGTTGAATTAACATATTCGGTACCAATTTATAATTATGTATAAACACTTATTAAATATACCATAGGCTAACGGCACAGATTACTAAATAATTAATGGTTTTTACACAAATTCAAACATTTGAAGGTCAGGTTTTTTAGTCATCATCATGATGATGATGAAACATTTGAAACTTACCTACATACGTAAAATTTACGTTTTTTTAACCGCATTACGTTGATCTTCATTATTGATCTTTCACATCTAAATTAATAGGTATTCAGAAATCTAATATTTTTGACACTTTTTACCATGTTTAAATAAACCTTTCAATAGTTACACTGATACCTACTATGTAGGATCAGCCTTCGTAATTACTATTTAACTCGCAATAAAGTTATGCAATAATGAGCTAGGTACCTACTTCCTTTGTAAATTGACGATTATGTCAATTAACATTATGCACTGTCAGTTTATGGCAGATTTTTTTTAAATTTAAGCTTCTTGAATGAAGGGGTCTTAATAAATATACCTACTTAAGTCATTTAGTAGAGTCGTATACGATATGTACCTCTACCTATCCTATTTTTTTTGGATAGTTAGATAGATGTCTCGCCGCCCGTTACTTTTTATAGTTGCCTTTATAGTCGACTTACAACTACTCTGTTTTCCTCTGTGGGATCTTTTAGGTACCTACCTACCTATAATAAAAATAAATCTCCGAATATTATGTAACCATGGGTACGTATAATTTCAGAACGACTGCACAAAATTACTTAAATAATTCCAATTCTCTCTTGTTGTTTGTTATCATCAAGACTATTTTTGTAAATGAGAATTTGCACCCATACGAAGCCAAGGCAGGTAGCTATATTCCATATAGTATTTTCCGATATGTTCAACCTGGGCACCTACTGGTGATAAATACTTACGTGGCATATTTTTAGCCCGTACCTGAATAGATCTTGGCATGCATCACCTGAATTGCGAGCGAATAGCTATTCTGAAACAATTTATATTGTGTTTTTCGCATGATTCAAATCTTAAGTGTTTCTATGAAATAGTCTAAGACACCCAAGCGATTTTAGGGTTAGTGTACAAAATGTCGGATACTTTTTCTCAGTTTAATCCTACTAACGAGTTTTATCGGCAAGAAGGGCATTTGATTAAAGCACAGATGTGCCGATAGCGCTAAAAATTATTGCCAATTGCCCCAAAACAGAGACAGCCGTTGCATTTTTTAAATGCTCCAAAGTTGTACCTACTGCAATTAAAATTTTAAAATGTGTGCCACCTACATTTTAAATGATTTTATTCATTTGCATACACTTCATTTCATAAAATTTCATTTAATATAATAATGAAAGGTTTTTATGCGAACGAGGAGATGAGGAGGTTCTGACTTTGATTGTATGTTTTATGTTTGCAATAAGTACCTACTTATCTATCTACAAAGTATTTTAAAATAAGACTTTTTTTATCTATTAAATTATTTGGAATTTTACAGCTTGTTCCAAAAATCATCGTATCTGTCATCTGGCCACAATTTTGGATCGTTTGAGACAAAAATTTAGTATTTAAGTATAGTTGCTTATAAACAGTTAATTTTATCAGTGCCTGCTGAAACAAAAGCTAGTTCTAGAATAGTTATTTCCTATGCTTTAAGAAGAGTAGAAATAAGATCGATTAACGTCAATTCACACCATTACTTTGTACCATATAAAGCCTTCGCGTTTAAATCTTTTAATCATCAATATAAGAGTGCAGATAACACCAGCATTCGCTATCAGAGTATTTGCGTAAACATTAATCAGGTGGTGGGTGCGCAAGCGCAGGTAGAGGTGTCGGTCCCGCGCTAATTAGATTTGTCTGTCGCTCGTCACCGGGCCACCCACTGTGCCGCTAGATTCCACGTATTTTTTACACCCTAATTAACCTAATTTATCGAGACAATAAGAGAAATTATCGGTAGCTGCCGCGGCCGGTGACTGCCCGCTTTATGAGAGGTATTAAATTGTCGGTTTTAGGGGCTACCGCGCTACACGCCCCGGACGGCTTTGATGCCCCAATAAATATACAAAAGATCCCATCAGATAACCGGACCGCTCCTAATGAAAACCCGCAGAAGAATTCCTTTGACAATGCCTTAAAATGCTAATAACACGGAGGCAAACGGTCGGTCGCCTAGAATGCGTTCTGATAAGGAAGGTGCCGATCTCGCAGGTGGATCGATTAAATGTGTATTTTATGGCAGATTAAGTTAAACGTTCGCTCTAAATGGATGTTTTATGACGCGAGCCCGCAGATGTACGTAGGAGGCTCTGAGCTTGCCCAACGCGCACAACTCCCCATTAATTAACTATGAAAAACTGTGTTACCTAATTAAATTGACTTGTGCTGTCAAATATGGCCGGAATATTTCACTTGGCGTGTCCTGTCTCTATTTCATTAAGCGACATGCTACTGGATTGGGAGTTTTTATATGCAGCGGCTATGGAATGTGCTTGTGCATATTTAATGAGTCCGGGGGATCATAAATTCATTTTATGTAGTAAGCTGGTATTGTAACAAACGTTATCAACGTTATACGCACGATTTTAGAACTTTATGGGTAGGCTGAGTACGTATCTGTTTTTTGTTGGTTGAGTTTGCACCCTGTTTTTTAGTTCATCAATATTTAATAATTGCATAAAAATGTGCAAAAGATTGCCACACTAGGCTGAACCTGCATCGTGGAAATCAAATAGACTTAACATAGAAGTCAAATACAGCTAGGTAGGTACTATGTTAGTTTAAATTTTTTTATAGCTAGATATACCTATATAATTTGAGTTAGCTTAATTTATCTATAGGAATTAGGTACATTACAAAAGTAATTTAACTTATTTAATTTTGGATAGAAAATAATTACAAAATTGCGTGCATAATGGACCTACTGATGTAAACATTGGTAAGTAAACTACAAAACCGGAGCATGAATGTGTGAGTAAATGGTTGGGTGCGATTTTAAAGTTGAGAGAAAAAAAACAAAATATCTTTACGAGTAACCACATCATAGGAATACTGCTAAATTAATAAGAAAATATCTACATAACGGCTTCACCTGAAAGCGGCGCTCTATGTGCTGCCAGACTGTAGGCTCATCTGATCTTCGAGCCTCTGATTTCAAGTGTAATGGCTCCCACATTAATCTTGCCGGAACACAGCCAGAGCTGTTATGGCGGCAGATATAATATAACCTGTGGTAGCTAGCCAGTCTGAAAAAGCCCTACGACCACCAACCAGACCCAAGGCAGAAATCGAACCCACGACCTGGACTGTTTTGTGTTCTGAACAAAGAGTATAATACCTAATATGGTTCTGAACTGTGCCTCAGCATCTGCAAAACATGAAGAAACATTCTGCATTTGCACAATCATATTTTTACAAATTGGATTATAGCGCCATCTATCAATAACTGCTTGCAACAGTTGCAACACCCTGCCGGCCTGTTGAATGAAACCGTGTTGAATGAAACATAGATATAATATATTAAAAAGAATTGAAAATATACCAATTTATTGTTTATTTTTTAGTGGTTTGTAAGATACAATCAAAAATATTTATTAATTATTTTTAAAGTAATAAGATTTTTATTTTGGTATATTTTTGGACGGAAAACGGAACGCGAATGTCACACGTGACAGTGACAGGCTGACAGCGAAATTTTTACACTGGGCTTTTGTTTTTCTCGGACCTTGTTTGCAACACTCCAGTTTCTCATTTCTTCAACTTTCACGCAAATAAACATCGGTTGGCGCGCAAAAAATGCGCGTATATCATCCGTATGGCTAGTTTGAATGTCGCGGAATGGTCTCCGGAGCAAGTGTCGGAATGGCTGTCAGGTTTGTGCGGAGCGGTGGTTGCGGCGTTTTCTCCGGTTTTGGTGCGATAGTGAGTCACGGTGTTGTGTGCAGGGCTGGGGCCGACGGTGGCGCGGTACGGGCCGGTGCTGCGCGACCGCGGACTGGACGGCGCCAAGCTGCTGATGCTGCGATGCGACGACCTCGAGTACCTCGGCATGCACATCATAGGACACCAAGAGCTCTTACTGGAAGCTGTTGAGCATCTCAGGAACTTTGTAAGTTGTCCTTTATGATATAATTGACAGGCTATTCTGTCTAGCTATACTGCAGTTGATTGGTTCTGGTTTTGCTTAGACACACACAAGAGAACATTGTATATCTGCTTAAAAATGTAACATAACATGAATATGTTCAATAATAGGTTTTTAGGCTTTATAATAATAGTTAAACCTTGTATATCAGCTGAAACAACACGGCTCATTCAGTGGGTCAGAAAATTAAGTAATTTATTGCTCTAAGACTGGTCATTCATTGACTCTAAATTACAGTCTTAGCTATGTTATTCAGACAGACATAATTTAATAACTTCCTTTAGGTATGTTTAACATTAAGATCCTTCGCAATAATTGTGGTGTACATTATATTGATTGTTATGATTTGGTTACATATCCTGTATTCAAGCAAAGACATTCTGTGTCTCAATAAGGGAATGTGACTCATATATTATGTAGAATTATACCAAATCACTGACTCAGTAATGATTTTGTCCTTGGTAAGCTCCAAGGTTTATAGAGGATTCCTTAAAATAGTTACTAAGAACTGAAGTATAAGCTTAATCAACTTGTAGTAAGTTCATTTAAGGTTTTAGAATTGTGTTTTTATGTATCTAGATATATAACTCAAAATATGTTTACCCAATATTAATTGTGTCATCGGTTGAAAGCTTTTCTTTAGTATTGTACTCGGAACTCATTATGATAGAAATAAAGAAGAATTATATTTTGAGGTCATTAGAATCTTAACTATATGGCTGGTTATAAGGCTACTGTCTAAGGTTGATGTAACTTTAGTAATGGGTATTTTGATTCTGATACTGTTCTACTTACAATAATGAGTAGTCTCTTCTTTTGTTTTCCAGATGCTATATTTTGTTCCCTATTTATATTATGTGTTGTAATGCCGTTTATTACATGAGTTTTAATTCGTAAATTAGGTATTACCGTTATTTAAGGTGGAAGAAAGTTTATGAAAAAAAATATTTATGGGTTAACAAAGCATGTCAGATAAAACTGTAGTTTTATCAATCATATATGGTAAATTCTTATTAATTTATAAGTACTTATTTCAAACATAATTTTTAACTTATTTTTGATTCAGAAAGGCAAATTAACGCAAAAAAGTAACTATTAAGTTAAATTAAAACAGAAGGCTGATTCATAATGACAACTTTCAATGATAATCTCTTATGGGTGCTACTAATGTTAGTAACTCTCTGAGTCATGGAACCGGTATATTGTTTCACTTATCTGTCAGCTTATCTGCCCATTGGGCTTCTGAGCTTTGTTGCATCTCATATTATCTTGCCGCTGTAATAATAATGGATTGTCGGTGTGAATGATAACACTTTGTTTTATTTGAATAAAATAAAATATTTTGGATAGAAGCTCAACGCAAGGAGAGTAAGCACAACAATTTTCAATGTATTCACATCATATCATAATTTATTTTATTGACATCAAAAACTGTTGCTATATTTTTATTGACATCAAAAATTGTTGCTATCTTTCTAGTTCCTTATTTATGAACCAATCCCATGTGTGGTAAAACAGTCATGAAGTGCTGTTAGTTGATAAAAAAAAATGTTTTATGTGCCATATTTATTGATTAAAAAACGTTAACGAAATTAACCTTTATTGGTAACAATAGCAATACGAGTCCCGTCGAGAATGCGTGCAGCAACTCGCAGCGCGCGTGTCGGGAGCGGCCACAGGGCTCGCGCGCGCGCTTGGACGAGCGCTGCGTCGCGCGCCGGACGCTCGGCTCGACACGCAGGCGCTGGCCGACGTCGCGGCCACCGTGCGTGCTGTCAAACCTCTGGTGTGCTGGCTTGACAGGTAAACTAATATTCTTATTTTTAATTGGACGAAATACAAATATCAACGGAAAGGAGCCAACCCACAACTTTACCCTATTTAACTTAAAATATCTGTATGGGTGAATATACGCTAATTGAATTTCCATGGTCTTTAGACTAATTTAATGTTAAACTTATTATATTATTGTTTGTCTATGCCTAAACAATAAATAGCATGGCCTTTTATCTGGCCCACATAGTCTATTCACGATAATTGTTTAATTTAAAGCTTTATTAGCTTAAAACGTTGAAAATGTATACTCCTCTGGCCTTCCCATAAATGCATTATAATGTTTTAACAGCAATATAATTAAAATACGTATGTAAATGAGTTTTATTTTTAAATGGTAACTATCTTTGTTAAACATAGAAACATATTTTATCAAAATACACTGTAAAAATATATATTAATATATTAAAAAAAAAACTTATTTTCATGTCATGTTACAAATACGTCACTTCATCTGGCGAAACTCAAAAGAAGAAAAATTTCACTTAAAATTGCCGATGTATGTTTTGACCTTACACTACTCGCGTACAACAGTGTGAAGTTAGAAGCAAGCTAACGGTCTTGTGCAAAACTTAAATAATATTGCGTCAGTTTGCGATTCACTCTCGAAGAGCGTGTTTGTGCCAGTCGTTGAAGTATTTCCTTTGGTAAGCATATGTTTTTGTTTTTTATTGTTACAAAACTGTTTATTTTCTCAATGCAAGGTTATTGTGTGTAGATAACATGTGTTACGTCAAACTGTGGTGTGAAAATCGAGTGATGTTGTTTTTGTAAGTTATTCACGATTTTGTCACTACTCTGGCGTCACTCCTGTGGCAAAGTTATCGGGCTTTTCGTAATTAAGCGCCCAGAATTGTAGATCGCATAGTTGTTTAACATCAGCCATCTTTGTGGTCAAGTGCTAAATAAATATGTATACAAAAACCGTTTAAAATAACAGTATGAAGTATTTTCGGCTTTTAATCAGTCTCATCTAAGATGAAAATTACAATAAATGATTTTGCTTTTTTCTAAACACCCTTCCCTTGTTTGTTTTTTTTTTTAACATTCTCCATGATGTCTGATAATGCTAGAGTATGTAGAACAAATAAGATAAAGTCTTAACACATTAGATAGGCTTAACGAAACAGAATTTTGTCACTACTCTGGTATCACTTTTTCCTCTGGTACTTATAAAACACAAAAAAATGAGAAATTCTTCTGGCCTCCGTCATTCCAAACATTAGAATAGTGTCAAATAGAGATATAATAAATATAAAGTGGAATAGATTACATTTTCTTGTGGGACACGAAAAATACAAATAGCGTATATTCACCCGTATATGAATTTTAACCCAATTTACCTGTTAAAAATACATGGGGGATAAAGAAAAATGTAAAA
Organism: Mecyna flavalis; assembly: GCA_949319885.1. Classification (NCBI taxonomy): domain Eukaryota; kingdom Metazoa; phylum Arthropoda; class Insecta; order Lepidoptera; family Crambidae; genus Mecyna; species Mecyna flavalis. The sequence goes on from OX439430.1 coordinate 15,600,442, forward strand.
TGTCTTATTCCCAGAATTGTATGATAGAAAATCACAGTCAACAGTGTATAATTTACTTCAATTCACAAACAAATATAATTCAAGTTAACCAAAAAATCATTCAGGAATGATTATTCATAGCTATTTTACTTGTTTTTACCCTATGATCTCATTTGAAATTGTTTTATGGATAAGTCAAAATACAAGCAACTATTATACTTTTAACAAATTTAAACCGACCTCAACAATACATTTAGTACGAGCGGGTGTCTCCTAACACAAGAAGATACTATAATTAATTGGAGACCCCCAAACATTGTAAAATCTAACTTGTAATTTTTTAATAAAGAATTTTTTTTTAATAAAGTTTTTTGAACAGGTGGCCTCTAGTTGCAAGCGGCGGAGCAGGGGGAGCTCGAGGGGCTGCCCTGGGCGTGCTAGCAGAGCGAAAAGCGCAGCTGTTGCAGTTAGCGTTAGAGGCGGCGACCTGCGCTCAGAGGGAACGGTTCGCCGAGCAGCCAGCGAGGGCAGTCGCTGCCGCTGCCGCCGCCACTGCCGCCGCCGCCGATTATATTGTTCAGGTAGTGAAATTACTAGGTTTAAGAGACCTAATAACTGTCGTCTTGGTGTAGCAGGTGCAGGGCGGTGCCATACAGTAACTGCTTAGTTACCTACTGTTTGGCACTGAACTGTCTAAGGGCAGACGTGGCGCTTACCATCAGGTGTACGATCTGCTCGTCTTGTTGCACATTGCAATAAAAAAAAGGTACCTGATATAATATAAGTGTACTGGCTCCCACATTAATAATTACCGGAACACAGCCAGAGCTGTTATGGCGGCAGATTTCACCTGTGTGTGTGTGTGTGTGTGTGTGTTATAACCGTATTGTGATGTTTTCATCCATCAGGAGGTGTCCGACCCGATGATCCTGCAGCCGGGCTCGCTAGACGCAGTAACACTGCGCCAGGGCGACAAGCCGCTGGGGTTCAACGTGGTGCCGTCCTTCTGCGGCCACCACCAGCTCGCCGACATCCGCTTCGGCTCTCCGGCGCACGCGTCCGGTATCGTGCACGACGCGGATGAGATCGTGCAGGTACGAAGGTATAGGTCGGTTAACTAAAGCTGGTGCGTTCACGGTACTCACACTATACTCCTTAAAACGTAACATGATTAGAATGACAGCTGTCAAAGTGTTGTGGCTCTCTCGCTCGCTCTCAATAAACCTCTATCGATGTGTCTCATCTCTAAGATTTTTTTTTGTAGAGTGAGACACATCGATAGAGGTTTATTGAGAGCGAGCGAGAGAGCCACAACACTTTGACAGCTGTCATTCTAATCATGTTACGTTTTAAGGAGTATAGTATAAGTTGAAAAAAGAACACTGTCTTTGTAAACAGTAGCAAAAGCAAAACAATAACTGTCACTATTGTACTAATATGCTTGACCGCGCGCGAGAGGGACGGAAAGACTTTTCATAATATGCATTCAGTGCCACAAGTCACGCCACGCGCTTATTTACAGACACAACGTGTAAATGTGTTGAACGTGCCAGCTTTACCGACCCGTAGTTATTGTGATACTATATTAAACAAGATGAATAGTTAGCTTAGTAGTAAGTAGATCGACATAGGATTCAACGAGGTGCCGACCTTCTGCGGCCATCACCAGCTCGCCGACATTTGCTTCGGCTATCCCCCGCTTCCCCCCACATTCCTGGGATCAAAAGTACCCTATGTCACCCGGGGATAGTGTACTAGGTATGTGTGTTGCTTTCCAACAGTGAAAGAATTTTTAGTAGTTTCGGAGTCAATTTCATACAAATAAATTTTTAGGTGGGAAGCCAATGCGTAATCGGGTGGAGCGGCGAAGCTGTGCTCCGGTTATGTGCAGGCGTGGCCCGAACAGCCGGGGAACTGCCGCTGCGGCTGAGGAGGAGAGCCGCGCGGCCGCCGCCCGCGCTGGCCACGCCCATGCTGCACCGCCAGCGGCATCGCCGCGACCACCTCGACCTGCATCTGCACAGAGACAGGTACTGTGTCATCAGCTATGTGTGTTAGTGACTCACATGTGACCAGGCGTGGCTAGGATGGCGGGGGAACGGCTACTGCGGTGTTAATAGCCTCGAGCTCTGTACATATAAATATGTTTCTGTGTTTAAAAATTAGTAGTAAAAAAATTACCAAAGATTTAATATCCTCCAGCTGCAGCGGTGTTTCTTCATACATATTATTGTAACTGTAGTCTATAACACGCGTAGTATATCTAAACTACTCTGTCAATTCGCAGCATGCTGTCCACGGTGCGAAGCATCCGTCCAATGGAGAAGACCGTCCCTGAAGCGGAGAGCGTCCCTCCGACGGCGACGGAGCGCGAGGCGGACGTGGAGCACACGCCGGCGGTGTCGTCCGACGAGAGCGAGCCGCTGTCGCCGCCCGCCTCGCCCGATCACCTGCACCTCGCGCACACCCGGTAAGGGAGGCTTCCATGTAGCATCCGACCGAGGAGGCCGTCCCCGAGGCGGAGAGCGTCCTGCAGACGGTGACAGGGCGCACTCTAGCGTTGTAATTCTACGAGATCCGTTTTCACCTCGCGCACACACGGTGAGGCTTTCATGTAGCATGCTATCGACAGTGCGTCTCCGAAGTGGAGAGCGTCCCGCAGCCGGCGACGAAGGGCGAGAGAGCTCTTGAATTTAAAGGGAAAGCATGACGTTGACAACAAAAAATGTTCTTCCTGCTGCCGATAGCCCTCCAGAATTGAGTTTCATAATACTAAGTCAAAAGTGAATGTAACGTTATGTTGTCATGTATGCCAGGATGTATCCGCCGAAGCCGAGATCAGCGGTGCAGAGACGACACACGATCAGTTGCGGCAGCCCTGTTTCGAAGCGGCCTCACCTCACCATTGATCAGGTAATGTTTACAGTATTTCAATGATATAACAGATATTATGTCACATGCAATAGTTTTAAAACTCGAAAATACACGAATTAATGACTTGAAATAACAGTATCTACTGAAGAGGCTATTTATTTTAACCAGTCTTTTTCTCTAGCGTAAGCATATCATTCGCTTTGCTCATCAGTAAACCATTTCTGTGTTTATAATTTAAAAAAAGGTTTTTAAACAATTTATTTTGTCTTTATAGTTTTGGCGTCAACTTCGAGAGCATAAGTGGGACCGAGGAGACTTGTCCGACCACGACGACTCTACTTTGTACCGCAGGGACAAGGTCATTAATATTTTATGCTTGGTAAAAAAAAAACTTTGAATTTAACCTTACATGGCTAGAAGCCGAATTTTACGTAATTTGTTGAAATGTCAATCAGGGATCGACAGTAAATTGTATTTTTATTATCAATATGTCCTTTACTATCCGCTAAACGCACAAAACTTAGTAATACGGGTTTCTTAGGAAATCTATTTTAGATTCCAATCTTTTCAAACACGAGGTTACGTAGTTAAAAACACTAGATTAAAATCAAGATGTAACCGTAATGTCAGAGATGATAAACGTTTTATTTGGCTAGTAAGAGCTCGCTTAATTTATTATTGAACCTTAATTCCACATTCCAGGCAGTATCATACAGCACAGGCCTCGAGCTATCGCCGCGTCCCCGCACTTGCCTCGGCGTGCTTCTCGACCGACGAGACGAACACGCGGTCGCGAACACGCTGACTTCTAGTACGGGGGCCACTGGTTCTAGACGAGGGCAACTGGATAAGAGCCATTCCACACCTGCGTATGACTTTGATGGGAGCGGAGAACCTGGTGCACTTGTGACCCAAGTCATACCTGAGTCGCCGACGCACACGCCCACACCCGCTGATAGGTAAGCTTATCACCAACTGATGTTGTATTGAAAAAATACTTGCTGACGTCTAGTGCGGGAGCCACTGGTTCTAGGCGAGGTCAGTTGGATAAGAGCCATTCCACACCTGCGTACGACTTTGACGGAGGGGTAGAACCTGGTGCACTGGTTACGCAAGTCATACCTCAGTCGCCGACGCACACGCCCACACCCGCTGATAGGTAAGCTTATTACACGTTCGTGTCTAGTACGGGAGTCACTGGCTCTAGGCGAGGACAGTTGGATAAGAGCCATTCCACACCTGCGTACGACTTTGATGGAGGGGGAGAACCGGGTGCACTGGTTACGCAAGTCATACCTGAGTCGCCGACGCACACGCCTACGCCTGCTGATAGGTAAGCTTGTGACCAACTGATGAGGTATAAAAAAAGGGTTGTATTTAACTGCACATCAAAAAATACTGATTGTGCATCAAAAATAACTGAATTGCTAACCTAACCTAACCTTTGGTGTGCAATCAGTTATTTTGATGTACATTTCAGTATTTTTTGATGTACACTTAAATATTTCCATAAAAAAATACTCGCTGACGTCTAGTACGGGAGCCACTGGCTCTAGACAGGGACAATTGGATAAGAGCCAGTCGACTCCTGCGTATGACTTTGACGGAGGGGGAGAACCTGGTGCACTTGTAACCCAAGTCATAGCTGAGTCGCCGACGCACACGCCCACACCCGCTGATAGGTAAGCTTATTACACTTTCGCGTCTAGTACGAGGGCCACTGGCTCTAGACGAGGCCAGTTGGATAAGAGCCATTCCACACCTGCGTATGACTTTGACGGAGAGGGAGAACCTGGTGCACTGGTTACGCAAGTCATACCCGAGTCGCCGACGCACACGCCCACACCCGCTGATAGGTAAGCTTATTACACGTTCGCGTCTAGTACGGGAGTCACTGGCTCTATGCGAGGCCAGTTGGATAAGAGTCACTCGACTCCTGCGTATGACTTTGACGGAGGGGGAGAACCTGGTGCACTTGTGACCCAAGTCATACCCGAGTCGCCGACGCACACGCCCACACCCGCTGATAGGTAAGCTTATTACACGTTCGCGTCTAGTACGGGAGTCACTGGCTCTATGCGAGGCCAGTTGGATAAGAGTCACTCGACTCCTGCGTATGACTTTGACGGAGGGGGAGAACCTGGTGCACTTGTGACCCAAGTCATACCCGAGTCGCCGACGCACACGCCCACACCCGCTGATAGGTAAGCTTATTACACGTTCGCGTCTAGTACGGGAGTCACTGGCTCTAGGCGAGGGCAAATCCCACCACCACCCATGGCCATACCAACCTCTCGGTTATACTGACCGAATCTTGAGAAATGCGCACGGATATTGCGTGTGCTAGGCACTCTTGCACTCCACCGCGCCGCAATGCTTGACTCTCTACAAGTTCTTTAATCTACTTTCTTTTGGTCCTTGTGTACCTTCTCCCCCTTCTGGGGGTGTACTTTCTAGCGCCGGGCAGCTCGAGCGGTTCCGGATCTTGTGCCAGCCGTGCGAGAATTCCCGCAGCCGTCCGAAGTTCGCCTCCGAGGAGACGAAATTGGAGTACCAAATGGGCCCGCTACCTTGCCTCTCGATCCCCTTCAGCAGCTCCTGGCGAATACTCTCATACATAGGACAGTACCACAAAACGTGATGCCTGTCCTCCTCTTGCTCACAGTTGCTAGGTCTAGGCGGGGAAAGTTGGATAAGAGTCACTCGACTCCTGCGTATGACTTTGACGGGGGCAGGAGAACTTGGTGCACTTGTGTCCCAAGTAACCAGAGTCGGCGACGCACACGCCCACGCTAACTGATAAGTGAGTTTATCAACATGTGTGACACCTGATAGTAATCACTACCGCCCATGGACACTTATGCGACTAGGTCTAGGATAAAAGGTGAGTTTAGTGAGAGAGTGTTTTGTTTATATTCTTAGTGAGATGCGCCTTTGAAAAACTATGGAGGGAGAATTCTTTTCCCCTTCTGGTGAAGGACTTTGCGGCATGCGGATAGAAAGAAGTGAGGGATCGGGGCCTCCAGTGCTCTCACTTACCAAACGTAGATCTTCTGTGCGGTGGTGGTTGAGCCGGTCCATTTCGACTGAAACTGTCTGCAAACTCTTATCTGAAATCTCAGGTATTTTTAGTTATCAAGCCTTACAATTTTCACTTTATATTTCTAGTCCGACAATCCTCGTCCATTCCGCGGAGAAGGCTGATCAGATCCTGGACTTCAAGAAGTCGAGCTCGCAGATAGGCGAGGCCATTCTGCAGCAGCAGTCGCGTCGTGCGGCTGACGAGTCAGATCTTGACACTGATCATGACCATGAGACCAATAAGGTAATAATGGCTATAGAAATTTTTAATGGATAAATAAACCTTGGAAATGATTGAAACAACGCAGCTCTCGGATAAGCAATATTATAACTGAAAACACCCAGACCAATGCAACATACAAGTTCAGGCACACAAATGTTTTTATATCGAATCTGCGACCCGCTTATACATTAAGGGAATACTCAAAAGGAAGCATCGCTATATTCGCTGCCACATTTCCTTATGCCTTAATGGCTCCCACAATAATATTGCCCGCAATACTACTCAGCTACTACGAAGGCAGATTACACCTGTGTAAATAGGCTCAGAACTAAATCTAACCAACCAGGCAACACGGGAATCGGATCCACCCGCCGTCCGAGTTTTTTTTTTGACTTGAGTGGTTCAACCATTGTTACTGAAATTGACCTTCCTTTTCAATAAATATATTCTGTTAATTAATTTAAAGGAGCGGATACTGGAGACCATCAACATAGCCATGATGGAGCACAGGCGACGGTCCATGATGGAGAGGGCGGCGGAGAACGAGAGGGCCAAGTTCTTTGCCAGCGATAGGCATGACGACATGCAGAGTCCTATTTCAAGCGGCGACGAACAGAGGATACCACTGAGGTAGGTCAGGCATAACATAGACGCGATGACGTTGCGTGAAGTATTCACTGAGTAAAAAAATTATAAAGAAAACTCGCAAAACACGTTTTGTATTACATTTAAAATGTTTTTTTTATATTTCATTCTTTTTCATAAGGTTTATACATAAGGACCAAATTATACTTGCAATTACTTTGTCACTACCTACCAATAAAAATTTAATACATTCTATTCCATTACGTTTTATTTTATTTATAAACGTAAACGTCGGCCTATGCTCTGTAAAAGGTTATTAATAGTAGAAATTTTGGTACTCATATCTGAGTTCTCTAACTTTGACATTTCACAAAGTCTAATGTCTAACGTAGGTCCGGACGATTGGAACGAGCCCCAGAACCGCCGCCTCGGCCCGCTATAGCCGTCCGTGTGGCACCTCCTACTCCCGTCGGGATGACGTCATCCGCCACGGCCGGGATGGCGTGTGCGGCGAGCCCGGTGCAGTACCCAGTGCTGCGCAGCGTGGCGAGGACGGCCGACGCGCCGCCCACGCCGCTGAGGCCCACCAAGCCGCTGCATGCTAGTCAGGTACAGTTGACTCCTCCCACTCCCGTCGGGATGACGTCATCAGCCACGGCCGGGACGGCGTGTGCGACGATCCCGGTGCAGTACCCAGTGCTGCGCAGCGTGGCGAGGACGGCCGACGCTCCGCCCACGCCGCTGAGGCCCACCAAGCCGCTGCATGCTAGTCAGGTACAGTTGACTCCTCCCACTCCCGTCGGGATGACGTCATCAGCCACGGCCGGGACGGCGTGTGCGACGAGCCCGGTGCAGTACCCAGTGCTGCGCAGCGTGGCGAGGACGGCCGACGCTCCGCCCACGCCGCTGAGGCCCACCAAGCCGCTGCATGCTAGTCAGGTACAGTTGACTCCTCCCACTCCCGTCGGGATGACGTCATCAGCCACGGCCGGGACGGCGTGTGCGACGAGCCCGGTGCAGTACCCAGTGCTGCGCAGCGTGGCGAGGACGGCCGACGCTCCGCCCACGCCGCTGAGGCCCACCAAGCCGCTGCATGCTAGTCAGGTACAGTTGACTCCTCCCACTCACGTCGGGATGACGTCATCAGCCACGGCAAGGACGCCGTGTGCGGCGAGCCCGGTGCAGTACCCAGTGCTGCGCAGCGTGGCGAGGACAGCCGACGCCCCGCCCACGCCGCTGAGGCCCGCTAAGCCGCTGCATGCTAGTTAGGTACTGTGTAGAAACGGGATATTAGTTAAATAGACTATTTTCTCAAAAACAGCGATGTTTTTTTCCACTTTAGCACTTGGCCTAAGATTTGACTGGTATAATACGATTCAACTTAACTGGCCCGTCCGAAGTTAGCTGCGAGCGTCGTTTGCGCAGGTGCGGGGCGCGGTTGCGCCCCTCTGACACCTACATTTTGTGTTCTGCAGCAGGTACTCGCACGATGTTCAGACAAGCCAATTAAGTTGAGTCGTATTATAGAGAATGTCATGAAGAATTTAGTCCACTTTTTGCACCTTGTGTGTTCAAAGTTTAAATTAAACAACCATTACGAACAACAACTTTGTACCTAATACATATCAACCATATTGAAAACCTTTTGAAGTTTATCGTTTACTAGTTAATCGCATAATCATTGCAAAAACAATGCAAAAAGTTTACCAAATCATGCCGTATAGCACAAGCCCTTTTGTTACACAATCTTTTATTTTTGCGACTAGTCTTAAGACTGAGAAACTAAATTGAGAATGATATAATTTCTTGTGTTTCCTATCAGCATTTTTTCTAAAACAACAAAACTGCAATATATTCTTGTTATTTCCAGATATCCCTCCCCCTCCGGCACATAACGAAACACGACATAAAAATGATCCCAAGCGAGCGTCGAGAGTTACCGCCCATCAACGCCCACGCCGACATAGAATCGCCCGCGTCTCCCACGCCCAGTGGTAACGACGTCCCGCGACTCGTGAGGAAAGAGAGCTGTTCAGAACCCGAGGCGAGAGGTCTCACTCTTACGCCTCCTACCAATGCTCACAAGAGCATATTCCCCACGTCTAAGTCGAGGAGTTTGAAGAAAAAGAATTCTATACTAGCCAGTAAGTTGTCAATTGTTATCTGCACATATTTGTTCTTTGGAGAAAATACATTACTTAGTCATGCCCGTATATGTATATTCTAGGGACGCAAGGTTTATCGTAAGGAGACAATTATGCGAGAGGAATGCGAATTTTAGAATATTATGTATGAAATTCTATGATACCTGGCATACTTGACAGCGTCGCATTGGAAGAAGGTTAACTTACCAAACAGAGCGCAATAAAAGTGTAACTAGTCACGCCAAGCCCATTTTGATTGTCAGACAAATTACTGTTTACAGCATATAAAAATGACTTCGATCTTTCTTTCTTCGATTAATAGCAATTATTTGCGCTCGAGCCGGTTAGGTCGGCGTTATTAAAGGTGGTTCTACGCTAACGAGCTGAGCACGAGCGGAGCGTAAGCCGAGCCCCGCTCTGCTCGCGGTGACAAGTGTGGACACACAACGATCCTACAACAATCACTCTCTTGCAAATCCCTTTGTGTTCGTCAAAAAACCGACAATAGGCGGAGCACAGTCGAACACGAGCCAAATGCTCGAAGCGCGCTCTCTCGAGGCTCGAAGTCGGTCCACACTACACGAATTTTGGGTCGGCCCTAGCTCCGTTCGTGTTCGGCTCGTGCTCGGCTCGTTAGCGTAGATCCACCTAAAGGGATTTGCATCGCACTCGCAGTGCAGGCTCGTTGTGTGTCCACACTTGTCACCGCGAGCAGAGCGGCTCGCTTGCGCTCCGCTCGTGCACGGCTCGTTAGCCTAGACCCACCTTTATCTGCGGCTCCGTGACGGAGCGCGGTGCAGTGTGGTAATCGCCTAATATTGTTGCATAGAAGTAGGAATAATACAGAAGGAGTGACGCGCGCTAAACCTGGGGCAGTGAAAACTCTACATTTTCGTAGAGTTTCGCTCAGTCGCCGTCAGTCGCGGTTTGTGACATTTCGATCGTGACGTATTGCACGTGTGCGAAAAAAAAATAAACATGCCGTCCTGCGTTGTTCCCACCTGCCGAAACAGTCCTAATCTGACAAAAAAAGAACACGGGATCACATTTCACACGTAAGTAACCGATAATACAGCACCTTCATTTTATTATTTAATATTTAACCTCTTCTAATTTATCAAGGAAAAAACTTCACTCATTCTTACAGTGTTGCCAGTAAATGAAAAAATAGTACCCCAAATTTTTTACCATTAATATATTGTAGTAACTGATATTGCTCAAAAAAAAGGAATGTTATGAACTGTGTTGTTAAAATAAAATGGAAAACTATTTAAACGATAAAAGTCTGTAGATGCGAATAGTTGGCGCTGGCTGATTATAAATATTGTATTGACATTACCCTTCGTATTGTATTGATATCATAATTTATTATTTCGACATTACTATTGTGTTGTTAAAATGTTTGTGATATGTACTTTATTATTTGTAAAAGAGGCAAAGTGTTGAGTTTCTTGCTGGTAGGAAAAAAAGATCGACGTGCAAAAGTATTTTTTTTAAATTCTATTTGCTGAATAAATTATTTCATTTCATTAAACTATTTCATTGACATTATTCTTTTGATTCCTTGTATTGATATCATTATGTATGACATTATTAATTATATCGATATAAAATTATTATTGTGTTGTTAAAATGTTTTTGATTTTTAATTACATATTTATTATTAATCTTTTAAGCAAAGTGTGAGTTTCTTGCGGCACTTCTTCTTCACAGGTAATTGACGTCGAAGTGCTGAAAGGGTAAAAAAGATTGACGAGTAAAACTTGCATAAGTTATTTTATTAAAATTTTATTTTTATAATATTAAAAATATTTATATTTAATTTACTGGACTATTTTTTATTTATTAACAACTACTTATTATCGTAATGCCACAGTATCCATTTACCCCAAAAAGTTTACCCCAAAAAATTGGGAAACGGCTTGCCCGAGTTTTGACCTGGCAATAAAACGCGGGGCCGAAGTGAGGTAGGTGCGGGGGGCACGCTGCGTTTCTGGACACACCTTGGCGTTTGATTTGACAACCGAACGTTCTATCTATATTTTATTTCTTTAATCTATGTATTGTTGTGTCTTGTAGAGCGACGCATGGTCCCTGCCCGCGCCCTGGCGGCGGGCGGCGCGGGCGGCGAGGTGTGGCAGCGCGTGCGGCCGCGCCACGCGCAGCAGCCGCGCTGGGCGCGCCGCCACCTGCTGCTGGCGCACGACACGCTCTACGCCTACCGCGCACTGGACGTGAGTACCACAGCCCGCATGGTTCCTGCGCGAGCGTCTGCTGCAAGCGGCGCGGGCGGCGAGGTGTGGCAGCGCGTGCGGCCGCGCCACGCGCAGCAGCCGCGCTGGGCGCGCCGCCACCTGCTGCTGGCGCACGACACGCTCTACGCCTACCGCGCACTGGACGTGAGTACCACAGCCCGCATGGTTCCTGCGCGAGCGTCTGCTGCAAGCGGCGCGGGCGGCGAGGTGTGGCAGCGCGTGCGGCCGCGCCACGCGCAGCAGCCGCGCTGGGCGCGCCGCCACCTGCTGCTGGCGCACGACACGCTCTACGCCTACCGCGCACTGGACGTGAGTACCACAGCCCGCATGGTTCCTGCGCGAGCGTCTGCTGCAAGCGGCGCGGGCGGCGAGGTGTGGCAGCGCGTGCGGCCGCGCCACGCGCAGCAGCCGCGCTGGGCGCGCCGCCACCTGCTGCTGGCGCACGACACGCTCTACGCCTACCGCGCACTGGACGTGAGTACCACAGCCCGCATGGTTCCTGCGCGAGCGTCTGCTGCAAGCGGCGCGGGCGGCGAGGTGTGGCAGCGCGTGCGGCCGCGCCACGCGCAGCAGCCGCGCTGGGCGCGCCGCCACCTGCTGCTGGCGCACGACACGCTCTACGCCTACCGCGCACTGGACGTGAGTACCACAGCCCGCATGGTTCCTGCGCGAGCGTCTGCTGCAAGCGGCGCGGGCGGCGAGGTGTGGCAGCGCGTGCGGCCGCGCCACGCGCAGCAGCCGCGCTGGGCGCGCCGCCACCTGCTGCTGGCGCACGACACGCTCTACGCCTACCGCGCACTGGACGTGAGTACCACAGCCCGCATGGTTCCTGCGCGAGCGTCTGCTGCAAGCGGCGCGGGCGGCGAGGTGTGGCAGCGCGTGCGGCCGCGCCACGCGCAGCAGCCGCGCTGGGCGCGCCGCCACCTGCTGCTGGCGCACGACACGCTCTACGCCTACCGCGCACTGGACGTGAGTACCACAGCCCGCATGGTTCCTGCGCGAGCGTCTGCTGCAAGCGGCGCGGGCGGCGAGGTGTGGCAGCGCGTGCGGCCGCGCCACGCGCAGCAGCCGCGCTGGGCGCGCCGCCACCTGCTGCTGGCGCACGACACGCTCTACGCCTACCGCGCACTGGACGTGAGTACCACAGCCCGCATGGTTCCTGCGCGAGCGTCTGCTGCAAGCGGCGCGGGCGGCGAGGTGTGGCAGCGCGTGCGGCCGCGCCACGCGCAGCAGCCGCGCTGGGCGCGCCGCCACCTGCTGCTGGCGCACGACACGCTCTACGCCTACCGCGCACTGGACGTGAGTACCACAGCCCGCATGGTTCCTGCGCGAGCGTCTGCTGCAAGCGGCGCGGGCGGCGAGGTGTGGCAGCGCGTGCGGCCGCGCCACGCGCAGCAGCCGCGCTGGGCGCGCCGCCACCTGCTGCTGGCGCACGACACGCTCTACGCCTACCGCGCACTGGACGTGAGTACCACAGCCCGCATGGTTCCTGCGCGAGCGTCTGCTGCAAGCGGCGCGGGCGGCGAGGTGTGGCAGCGCGTGCGGCCGCGCCACGCGCAGCAGCCGCGCTGGGCGCGCCGCCACCTGCTGCTGGCGCACGACACGCTCTACGCCTACCGCGCACTGGACGTGAGTACCACAGCCCGCATGGTTCCTGCGCGAGCGTCTGCTGCAAGCGGCGCGGGCGGCGAGGTGTGGCAGCGCGTGCGGCCGCGCCACGCGCAGCAGCCGCGCTGGGCGCGCCGCCACCTGCTGCTGGCGCACGACACGCTCTACGCCTACCGCGCACTGGACGTGAGTACCACAGCCCGCATGGTTCCTGCGCGAGCGTCTGCTGCAAGCGGCGCGGGCGGCGAGGTGTGGCAGCGCGTGCGGCCGCGCCACGCGCAGCAGCCGCGCTGGGCGCGCCGCCACCTGCTGCTGGCGCACGACACGCTCTACGCCTACCGCGCACTGGACGTGAGTACCACAGCCCGCATGGTTCCTGCGCGAGCGTCTGCTGCAAGCGGCGCGGGCGGCGAGGTGTGGCAGCGCGTGCGGCCGCGCCACGCGCAGCAGCCGCGCTGGGCGCGCCGCCACCTGCTGCTGGCGCACGACACGCTCTACGCCTACCGCGCACTGGACGTGAGTACCACAGCCCGCATGGTTCCTGCGCGAGCGTCTGCTGCAAGCGGCGCGGGCGGCGAGGTGTGGCAGCGCGTGCGGCCGCGCCACGCGCAGCAGCCGCGCTGGGCGCGCCGCCACCTGCTGCTGGCGCACGACACGCTCTACGCCTACCGCGCACTGGACGTGAGTACCACAGCCCGCATGGTTCCTGCGCGAGCGTCTGCTGCAAGCGGCGCGGGCGGCGAGGTGTGGCAGCGCGTGCGGCCGCGCCACGCGCAGCAGCCGCGCTGGGCGCGCCGCCACCTGCTGCTGGCGCACGACACGCTCTACGCCTACCGCGCACTGGACGTGAGTACCACAGCCCGCATGGTTCCTGCGCGAGCGTCTGCTGCAAGCGGCGCGGGCGGCGAGGTGTGGCAGCGCGTGCGGCCGCGCCACGCGCAGCAGCCGCGCTGGGCGCGCCGCCACCTGCTGCTGGCGCACGACACGCTCTACGCCTACCGCGCACTGGACGTGAGTACCACAGCCCGCATGGTTCCTGCGCGAGCGTCTGCTGCAAGCGGCGCGGGCGGCGAGGTGTGGCAGCGCGTGCGGCCGCGCCACGCGCAGCAGCCGCGCTGGGCGCGCCGCCACCTGCTGCTGGCGCACGACACGCTCTACGCCTACCGCGCACTGGACGTGAGTACCACAGCCCGCATGGTTCCTGCGCGAGCGTCTGCTGCAAGCGGCGCGGGCGGCGAGGTGTGGCAGCGCGTGCGGCCGCGCCACGCGCAGCAGCCGCGCTGGGCGCGCCGCCACCTGCTGCTGGCGCACGACACGCTCTACGCCTACCGCGCACTGGACGTGAGTACCACAGCCCGCATGGTTCCTGCGCGAGCGTCTGCTGCAAGCGGCGCGGGCGGCGAGGTGTGGCAGCGCGTGCGGCCGCGCCACGCGCAGCAGCCGCGCTGGGCGCGCCGCCACCTGCTGCTGGCGCACGACACGCTCTACGCCTACCGCGCACTGGACGTGAGTACCACAGCCCGCATGGTTCCTGCGCGAGCGTCTGCTGCAAGCGGCGCGGGCGGCGAGGTGTGGCAGCGCGTGCGGCCGCGCCACGCGCAGCAGCCGCGCTGGGCGCGCCGCCACCTGCTGCTGGCGCACGACACGCTCTACGCCTACCGCGCACTGGACGTGAGTACCACAGCCCGCATGGTTCCTGCGCGAGCGTCTGCTGCAAGCGGCGCGGGCGGCGAGGTGTGGCAGCGCGTGCGGCCGCGCCACGCGCAGCAGCCGCGCTGGGCGCGCCGCCACCTGCTGCTGGCGCACGACACGCTCTACGCCTACCGCGCACTGGACGTGAGTACCACAGCCCGCATGGTTCCTGCGCGAGCGTCTGCTGCAAGCGGCGCGGGCGGCGAGGTGTGGCAGCGCGTGCGGCCGCGCCACGCGCAGCAGCCGCGCTGGGCGCGCCGCCACCTGCTGCTGGCGCACGACACGCTCTACGCCTACCGCGCACTGGACGTGAGTACCACAGCCCGCATGGTTCCTGCGCGAGCGTCTGCTGCAAGCGGCGCGGGCGGCGAGGTGTGGCAGCGCGTGCGGCCGCGCCACGCGCAGCAGCCGCGCTGGGCGCGCCGCCACCTGCTGCTGGCGCACGACACGCTCTACGCCTACCGCGCACTGGACGTGAGTACCACAGCCCGCATGGTTCCTGCGCGAGCGTCTGCTGCAAGCGGCGCGGGCGGCGAGGTGTGGCAGCGCGTGCGGCCGCGCCACGCGCAGCAGCCGCGCTGGGCGCGCCGCCACCTGCTGCTGGCGCACGACACGCTCTACGCCTACCGCGCACTGGACGTGAGTACCACAGCCCGCATGGTTCCTGCGCGAGCGTCTGCTGCAAGCGGCGCGGGCGGCGAGGTGTGGCAGCGCGTGCGGCCGCGCCACGCGCAGCAGCCGCGCTGGGCGCGCCGCCACCTGCTGCTGGCGCACGACACGCTCTACGCCTACCGCGCACTGGACGTGAGTACCACAGCCCGCATGGTTCCTGCGCGAGCGTCTGCTGCAAGCGGCGCGGGCGGCGAGGTGTGGCAGCGCGTGCGGCCGCGCCACGCGCAGCAGCCGCGCTGGGCGCGCCGCCACCTGCTGCTGGCGCACGACACGCTCTACGCCTACCGCGCACTGGACGTGAGTACCACAGCCCGCATGGTTCCTGCGCGAGCGTCTGCTGCAAGCGGCGCGGGCGGCGAGGTGTGGCAGCGCGTGCGGCCGCGCCACGCGCAGCAGCCGCGCTGGGCGCGCCGCCACCTGCTGCTGGCGCACGACACGCTCTACGCCTACCGCGCACTGGACGTGAGTACCACAGCCCGCATGGTTCCTGCGCGAGCGTCTGCTGCAAGCGGCGCGGGCGGCGAGGTGTGGCAGCTACACTAACGACATACAACTCATCGGGGAAACATCGGTTTACAGATTCGTCATGGTTATTCGCAGGAACAGGCCACTAAGACAGAATAACAAATGCGGTCCTAATTTGTGCTAGCAAAGTTAAGCGATTATCTTATTGTACCACCAAGTCAGTGGGAGCGGAGGCGGTCACCGCTTGACAGGATCGCACCGCTCGTGACAGCCCGCGTCAAGCTGTGATCTCTCTTGCGCCGGCGTGTCCACCCCGCTCCCACTTCCGCAAAATTCAAGGCAGAGGCCTTACTCTGCCGCTCCGCGCTCCGCCAAGGAGCGCGGTACAATAAGATAATTGCTTTACTTACTCGCGAAGTTTTACGCCTTGAGAGCACTGCAGCACGTTACCAGTGTATGGCGTGTTTTCATGCTTTTTGTACACGTAATTTGATTTGATTTTGAAGAGAGTACATTTATATTATGTAATTTTTTCGTAGTGCGTGAAAGCGGACTGCATGATCTACCTCGAAGGCTTCACGGTATGCGCGGCAGGCGAGGTCAAGTCGCGCGCCCACGCATTCAAAGTGTACCACACGGGTACTGCGTTCTACTTCGCCTGCGACTCCGGCGACAACATGCTGGCCTGGATACACCTGATACACCGAGCCACCTTGCACACTAGCGCCGCTGATCAGGTATGAACTAAAAGTCGACTTTAAGTTCTACGGTCGAAGGTCACGAGTTAAATAGCCGAATAACACACGTTCAAAGTGTACCACACGGGCACTGCGTTCTACTTCGCCTGCGAATCTGGCGACAACATGCTGGCCTGGATACACCTGACACACCGAGCCACCTTGCACACTAGCGCCGCTAATCAGGTATGAACTAAAAGTCGACTTAAAGTTCTACGGTAGAAGGTCACGAGTTGGACAGCGGAACAATGCTAGCATTTGTATGAGCACAGGTAAAATCCGCTGCCATAACAGGTCTGGCTGTGTTCCGGCAATGCTAATGTGGGACCCAGTACACTTAACATGAAAGGCTCGAAGTGTAGATGAGCCTACAGTATGGCAGCACATTGAGCGGAACTTCTTAGTAAAGTCCTCAATTGAATAGGCCGCTTACCATCAAGTGGAATGTATGTGAGTCTGCCAACTGATATAAAATTTAAATAAAAACGATAAATTCCTTACTGAAATTGCAATTTTCAATATTCCAGCCGGACATATCGAAACAGTTCTCAGAGACAGACTACTCAGAAACGGAGTCGGACACCGAGAGCCCTGAAAAGCGCGAGAGGGAGAAAGAAAGAGAGAGACGGGAGGAGAAAGACAAGGACAAGTCTAAGTTCGGTTCGCTGAAAAAGCTCACTGTTCGGATGCAACGCAGCGAATCGCAGGAGAATGTCAGCCACGCCTCGACCAGTCTGGATAGGAAGTACCTAAGGTTCTTTTCGAGGAATAAGAGCAAAGATGACTCTAAGAACAGTAAGGTAATGTAAGATCTCATACATTAATTTAATACTAAAAGTAGTTAAAGTCATAGCTAGCTAATTTGTCCGAAATGTTATCAGAATCACTAACAAATATTTATCACAGATTTTTTTCTTCAGAATCACACGAATATAACGTTTACCTATCTAAGTCGACCTGTACTTTTCAGGGTTAAAAATATCGTTGGTGATTATAAAGTGAGCTGAATATGGAACACCCAAGTTATCGATATAAATTATAGCAAACATTTTTTTCAAAACCTGTCGGGGTTTCTAGTTATCGCACTAGAGAGCGATTGTGTGTGATTATGGTGAATAAGTTACTGATAAAATTATCAGCCAGATTACTATAACGGTGTCTTTTAAGTTCGAAACCGATAACAGAGCCTTTAAGCATCATAATCTGACAGTGGTGAAAGTCTAAGGCCCTTCATTATAATTGTCTTTACAGAACAAACAATCAGGCGTGCCCGTCCCAACAGAGCACTACCGAAGCTACAGGCGGGTACCGCAGCTCACCCCGGTAGAACCGACCGCCCCCATCGACCCTCAACCTACTTCCGCCCCCGCCCCCAGCCCGCCAACGGCCCCTCCCGCCAAAATCCCTAAGCCCATCAACTATATCCATGCTTCCAATCCGAATTTACTTGACTTTGAGAAGAGCGAGTTCATGACGCGGCCGACGTTAAGAGCGCCGCGGCCGAGGCCGAAACTAGAACCGACGCAGTTAGTCACGCTTGAGGAGTTTATGCTGAAGAAGCAGGCTGAAGAGCGACGGCAGGTAGGACTTTTATGTCATAAGTATCTGTAAAGTCAAACAGCCTATTTATCTAATAGTCCTGAGATGAGCGCTACAGGCGTAGCGCTTAACTGAGTAGAGTGATGCGTGTGAGTGTATTTTGCGACCGTGTAGATTTTTTTTTTCTTGAACTTTCTTGATTTTTTGGTCCCAATTCCTGTGTTTATATCTCCTTTCACAGTTTCACCCCTTTTTTTACGTTGCAGTTTAAAGAAAACACATTACATTGACAGGTGTACACAAACAGAGTCCTACTAGGAGTAGAACGCTCGCGGCCGGCGCGCGACCTGCAGCGTCGGTTAGACCGTATCGTACCCGATGTCATTTACGGCGAGCTACCTGCTTGCACTCATATGCAGGTAAACTGCCCTCTCTTTTATCGAATACCTTGTGGTTTTGTTATTGCTTCGCTTTCTTATAAACAGTGAATTCATACTAAATATTATACATGTTACAGCGCTTTCACACGGGCAGTCCAGTTTTTTGCAGGATCCCGTTTTCTGCAGGATCCCGTTTGATGGCGAATGTGTTTATATGCTAGCGTTCGTACGAGCATCCCGCATGCGGGATACTGCAAAAACCCGATCCGGCATTCGGTTTTGTCACTAGAAACTGGATCCGTCGTCCAGTAAAAAGCGGGATCCCGTTTAGTCGCACAAATATTTATATAGCAGTGTTCACGGCCCTTTCACACGGCAGTCCAGTTTTGCAGGACCGTTTAGTCCACAGTTTTTTACTGGATCCCGCAAAACTGAACTGCCATGTGAACACACCGTCCTGTTTTGCAGGATACAGTAAAAATCCGGTCCTGCAAAACTGGATGCCGTGTGAAAGGGCTGTAAATGTAAAGCTTATGCTGAGGCATGGACCCTTTTAGTGATACTGTACATTCCATCGGTTTGTTTCGGCCTTATGTAATAAAACTAAGTATATTTGTCAGGGTCGCAGTTTACCGCGAACGCCAGGTGTGACGGAAACAACGGACGTGAAGCAGTCGCAAGTTAAGCCTATATCCGTCAAGGGCAAAGACGGGTAAGTTTCATTCTTTCACCTAAGTTTTCACGCAGTCATATTTATATAGACAAATAATGATGTTACCCATTCATTCAGATATGAGAAACTGGTGTACCCCATGGAAGCGGGCCAGGGGTACGAGACGATATACGGTGACGAGCCCACGCAGCCGCCGTCGCACGAGCGATGGCGCGACTCACTGCGTAGGAATGATAAGGTACTAAACTTATTTATTTGCTATTTTTCTTAATGACTACATCTCCAGTAGGCAGACAAGCACGTGTTTCTGAGTGCAAGTAATCGTTGAGTCAAAACTTGTTACCCCTAAACAAAACAACTTTTTTCCCCTGAAACACAATTTATCCTAATTCAGGCACATGTATTACCCTATGTTCAGTTATTGAGATTGGTGGTTTCGAATCCCATCAAGGAGAAATATTAATTTACTGCCGGTGTGTTCGTTTATGAATTGATATTACAGGATCATTGCCGAAATTTTTAGTCTTAGATTTCGTCTATAGAGTTGGTACCAGAGACCACAAAACTAGATTTTTCATATTCATATTCCAGAAATGGGTGTTCATGACGGAGGCGTAGACTTGATATTGGCATTGTTTCTATCTTATTGTATCTAAGCTCATTGTACTATATAGCTGTTAGTCTTCCTAAGAATAAATGAATACGATATTGCCTCTTAAATAATTTTCATTTATTTATTTGTAATGTATTTGTTTAGGTACACACTGCTCAGGTGAAACCGAGCACGCAGCATACTTCGCATCACGCCCCTCTCTCATCTGATAGGTTAGTAGAATATCATAAAGACTATCTTACTGTTTATAGTTATTGTTAACGATACTCAGGGGCAGTTCCACCACATTCAGAAAAGTTCCTGATAATTAATCTGGCAGATATCAGTGATGCTGTCTTCGTTCTTTTGTAAATTTGGACAACTTAGATGTTGTTTCTTTTTTATATTTCAACAAAAGAGCAAGAAGCAGCATCATAGATAATACCAAATAAAATATAATTTGACGTTACTTTAATCTTGGAATTTATCTGACAGCGGTGAATCTGGCCCTTATTCTTTAGTAAAGTACCATTTATACGTATTTTTTATCATATTGTTGTCAATAAACGTTTTTTTCCAAGGGCCTGACATGATTTGATAGAGTGAGATAGTCTTATTAAGATTCCTATAAGAGAAAACAAATAAGAGTGCCATGTTTTTATCTCTATCACCGACCGGACTTTTTTTCATGGTCAGGTTATAGGCCGATTGTCAAAATAGAGGCAAAACAAACAAATGGGATATGTCAAGTGCACAAAAAATAAAGAATTTGTGGATTAATACCTAATTTATTCATAAGATTTATAAAAAACCGAATGTGTAGTGTTTGTGCCTAGCATACATAATGGGAGGGTGTTCAATATTTGGCTGCAAAAGCCACAATCAAAGAAAAGAAGCGGGTGTTACATTTCATACGTAAGTACACTGTTTTATATATTTTGATCACGTATTTCTTTCTCAAATCTCACAGGAACCCAGTTTCTGAGCTAAATCATTAGTTATATCATGAAAAACTTGAGAAATGGGAAATAATAATAATAATAATAAGTCTCCGCAGGGCAGCTTGTGGCGAGCTGTTGGTGTGTGGCGACACCACGGACCCGAGACCTCCCGGGGGAACTCACCATCTTCTCCCCCACCTCTGGCTTGCCTTAGTTGGCCGTCCAGAGTGGAGCGCAAGAGCTATATGCTCGAAAGGGTGGAAGTGCTCAATCTGCGTAATAACGGGGAACGGCTGACCGGATTACCGCGATCCAGAAACCGGTGCACACTTCTCGGCACCCTTAGCCGACCACGCCGGTGTTGCTCTCGTGCTGCCCGCGACCCTAGTGGCCGCTTAGAGTGGTAGCTGTTTACGGGGGCCCATCTAGTGGGAGGCGAGTCACCGTCTGCCAGGAGAAAACCTGAGACAATTTGCATGGCAGATGTCCGTTGTCTCAACCCATAGCCCAGTAAACCAATCCATCGAATTTTAACACCATAGACCTGGCTTTGTTTTCTTTCATTTTACCAATAGTTCTTGCATTTGCCAGGTGTTGTCTGTGAACAGATTTTCTATATTTGTTTAGAGATAAAACCTGGCAGATGTACTCATTCAGATTAGAGAAAATGGTACCAAAAAGCCTCTGCATGTTGGCTTTGGCCCCATGCACGCTTCAAAGGACCGGGTCCCCATGGGCCCGAGATCTTAAAATGTACCTACATAATAATAATAATAATATTTGTATATATAACCTCTGAAACATTTGACATGTAAACCGGTAAAATTACGTATTACATATTTACGATAGAAGCCAGCTTAGCATTGACGTCTACTTAAATTAGTAGATTTATAACACTTCATAATTCGATTTCCGGATGCCTACCATACAGAAAAATTACCCCAAAAATTACCCCATATTTCAGGGAATTTTAAGCGATTTGATGTTTCCAGATTTCCGACGGATGATATAACTCGTGAGAAATGGATAGAAGCAACTGGAAAAAAGAATTGGGTACCACATAATAATTTGTTCTAAACATTTTGATAAAAGAAATGTTTCCGTAAAACAGACTTCAAACTTATAGCATCCCCCTTTGCCTGCCTCGGGGGTTTATAATGTCTTATGAAAAAGATTGTGATAGTTGTTATAATAAGTTTTCAATAAAGAAATTACCTGTTTTTAATTAAAGTTTATCATTTTATTCCAATAACCACACAATCTCATATCAAATCCTTGAGTGAAACCCTATTTGATCTAATATTGATCAACAATTAATTCTTAATTGTAAACTATATTAAATTTTTTGATAGTTTTTCGTAACTATCAAAAATTCAATATAGTTTATCACAAAAATAGTGGTCGATCGGATTTTCGCGCTTTCGCTTGCGATACTATTAGCGAGTCAAAATATTGACTTTCACTCACTACGGAATTCGAATACTGCAACGTTTCTGACTACATTTGATGGTAAAATTTTGCGTTCATGGCAGCCCCATATTTTGACGTCATAATATGTCTATCTCTTACACCCGGTCGCTTGGTGGCATATCTATAAAAAATATACTAAATCTATGTTTTTTTCTTCCTTTTTTCTA
The DNA here is from genome assembly GCA_949319885.1 of Mecyna flavalis. NCBI lineage: Eukaryota > Metazoa > Arthropoda > Insecta > Lepidoptera > Crambidae > Mecyna > Mecyna flavalis. The sequence goes on from OX439430.1 coordinate 15,622,519, forward strand.
GTAATATAAGTCAGTTGTGTTCTTTTACTAGTGTCTACAATCTATAGCCTGACCAGGAAAATAAACAACCTGCTCTGGAGGGGGTACATTAGCTATGGTTATAGCAACACTTGGTTGCTATGGTTATACTTACAAATAACACACAATATCCAATAGTAACAAGGCACGGTTGACAATTGACATCACACTTTCAAAGACAGTAATAATGAATTACATCTTATTGTTTTTTTATTTCATCGTTGCCACTTGAAGAAATTAGTTCCAATATTTTTCCGCAATATGGCGAGGTTTTTTATTTTATTGGTCGGGCTTTAAATAATATTTATAATGTAACAGTTGGAGTGGCAACGGTAGTGGCGGTGGAACTGGTGCTGGTAGCGGGTCGGGAGGCGCGGCTGGGAACGGTGGCGGCGTGGACAGCTCCAGTAGTCCCAGCGTGTCGCGTTTAAGACTGGTCTTCCGCCACGCTAGACAGGTACGTGTTGATCGTAGACAGACAAACTCAGAGATATAACGGCGACGCATTGTGTATTAAGGCCTTACCCAGAGCAAATGACTTTGAGCATTTCACCTTCACTTACCCCCACCTCACCTCACCCCATACTTCGTAACCATCGGTAATAATATGAGCGCCATCTAGTTAGCTAGCGCCAAACTATTACTAACATTATAAAGCCACTATTAGCAGACTGAATATTAATTGTCATAGAAAAAAAAGTATCTTGTAGATACCATGGAAATAATATTGTCTATATTACGTTTATGGTAGATACACACATCATAAAAGTAGAATCGAAATGTTTTTCAGTACGATAAAGTACAACAAGATTAATTTTAATTTTTTTGTTCTCTATTTGAAAATACAAATTTGAACATGAAAGATTTTCAATAAAAAAAGAAGAATTCGATTCAAACGGTTTTTTCGATATTTTCAACGGATATCTAGATTGAAAAAAAACTCTTAGAGGATTATCAGAAGTTTTACGAGTAAAAATTACAGCAGGTATAGTACATCAGGAGGTGTTCTCCGGGTAGTATTACCAGGGTGTGTTTTCAGGGTATTAACATCATAGGTGTTCTCCAGGAAATATCATCAAAGGGTGTTCACCGGGTTGTTGCATCAGAGGGGTGTTTTCAGGGTAGTCACATCAGGGGGTGTTCTCCGGGTACTATTACCAGTGGGGTGTTTTCAGGGTATTAACATCATTCAACGTGCAACGTGGTCACGACCCTGAGGATTGGGATACGGAAACTGCGTGCTATTTCTCTCGTAGAATATCTACTCCAGTCAACGAAGCTCTAACTTTGCCATTTTAGCTGAAAAGATGAATCAAAGGACAATGCTAAAAAAAAACCAGGTTGGAATCAAATGAAAAGTATCTGTAAAATTATTGGTAATAATATGTAATTAAATATTCCATAGGGGGCATCATCGAAATCAATGGCGGTATGTGTGAAATTGCTTTTCAGATTTTTAAGGGGTCACATAAAGTATCAATTAAAGGAGTAAACAGATACAGTTGCGGTTTAAAAGTGTATAAAATGGCTATATCTAATATAATTATATTATATAATTGTATATAATTAATAATTATTATTTAATATAATAAAGCGTAACAGTTTGTTTGTCTTTGTAAACGCGCTAATATCAGGAACTACAAGACCGATTCTAAAAATTCTTGCACCAATGAGAAGCTACAACTTTACTGAATAGGTGCTAAAAAATATATTTTTATAAAAAATTATAAAAATATTTTTTTATTATTCAGTAACTATGTAACTGATACTTTATGACTGTGACCCCTGAAAAATCTGAATGGCAATTTCACACATACCGCCATTGATTTCGATGATGCCCCCTATGGAATATTTAATTACATATTATTACCAATAATTAGAGATACTTTTCATTTGCCTGGGTTGTTTTTCATACTAGATGAGCATTGTCCTTTTCGTTAATGACCCCGTGATAATGATAACATACTAAAAATGCGGGGCGGGGTGGTGTCACCGGGGTCATTCGAAAAAATGGAAGAGGGTGAAAAATTACTTTTTCCCGATAATCTCAAAAACTAACAGAATTAAGAGAAAAAGTTTTAGACAAAAGCTGTAGAGAATTACTTTGTCTACAAAAAGGTTATAATCATTTTACGCGTATCGCGCCCCGTTTGCTAGGAAATCGCGTACAATGTGCGAAAATTAGCACGAACAATGTTTTTCGCTATTTAAAACGGGGTTTTTTCATATTTTCCAATTGGAATGATTTTTATGCATCCTCCGACACACCCTAAGAGATTTCCTTCTAATTTTTATAGATTTGGGTCAACAAGTGCGTTTATTATTCAGTAACTATGTAACTGATACTTTATGTGACCCCAGAAAAATCTGAATAGCAATTTCACACATAACACCATTGATTTCGATGATGCCCCCTATGGAATATTTAATTACATATTATTACCAATAATTTGATTCCAACCTAGCTTCTTTTTGAGCATTGTCCTTTTAGCGTCAGTTTCAGCTTTACAACTAAAATGGCAAAGTTAGAATTTCGTTGACTGGAGTAGATATTCTACGAGAGAAATAGCACGCAGTTTTCGTATCCCAATCCTCAGGGTTTTGACCACGTTGCACGTTGAATGATGATAATACCCTGAAAACACCCCACTGGTAATAGTACCCGGAGAACACCCCCTGATGTGACTACCCTGAAAACACCCCTCTGATGCAACAACCCGGTGAACACCCTTTGATGATACTTCCCGGAGAACACCTATGATGTTAATACCCTGAAAACACCCTGGTAATACTACCCGGAGAACACCTCCTGATGTGACTACCCTGAAAACAACCCCCGATGCAACAACCCGGTGAACACCCCTTTGATGATGCTTCCTGGAGAACACCCATGATGTTAATACCCTGAAAACACCCCCTGGTAATACTACGCGGAGAACACCTATTGATTTTTCTACCCGGGAATATCCTTGGGTCCTAAGTGGGAGTATCTTGAGGAAAGGAGTGACTGTTCTCCTCCCGCCTCACCATGCTGCGCTACAACCTCAACGCGCTCAACAACACCGGCCGCCAGCAAGCAAAGAGGCTGAAGCGAGCCACACCGCCGCTCTGGCCGATGTTGGTGATAGCTCAAAGCCGCTTGATGATACTACCCGGAGAACACCCCCTGATGAATACACTAGCGATTGGGAGGGTCCGCAACGTTTCACCAAAGTACACGTATTAAAATTGCTCCGTTTAAATATTATTCTAATAAGTGTAAAAAGTAAATAGTTTTTAGTAAATGTTGTATAAAAATGTGCGGCAAGAAATAGCGCATCCTGTGGTGTAAATTTTAAATCGTTTAGTTGACATTTTGGATGTTTTTTAACAAAATTAAACCAACTGTGACGGTTACGAGTGCAATATTGGATAAAGCATGTAAATAATATTGTAAAGTGACTCATGTTCCAACGGACCTCTGCAAGCAAACAAAACTGATCTTTGGACCCCTATTCACGTCTGTTGGTGCGCGCCGTACTTCATCGCTTATTTCGGCCTATCTATACAACGCTCGGTGGCCGAATGCAAATACGCTGACGTAATAAGTGAACATTAGTTCAAATCCCAAGTAGTCCAAAAAACTTTTTGAACATTTTTTTTGGTTTGAGATTGTTTAGTTCTTCTATTTTTATTATTCAATTTTTTTAAATATCATTAGTTGGTGCATTCCATTGGATAATGTAATACACCAACTCAAGACTCATGACTCAGTCTTGGTTTGTATTGAATAGGCTGCGAAACTACTGAACCGATTTGGAAAATTCATTCACTTTTGGAAAGTCACCCGGGTACTATTCCCGGCCCGGGTGACATACGACAGGATTATAGGATAATTATTGACAAAAGAAATTACGCGCGGGTGAAGTGAAACCGAGGAGGCGGCCTAGTGTAGTCAGTGAAATTTACCGTCGTAGGTACCTACTGATCAATTTGTAAAATTCATTCACTTTTGGAAAGTTATCGCGATTTTGGCGAGCCATTTGGTGTAATGGTCGAGAAGTCGGCTATTACACCAGAGGTCGCGGGTTCGATCCCCGCACGGTACAAACATTTGTGTGCATGAACATGTTTGTTTGTATCGGTCTGGGTTTTTCTATTTATAATAATGTATGTATTTACAAAAAAAAGTATATTAGTAATGTTTATCCGTTGTCTAGCACCCATAGCACAACTAATGCTTAGTGCTGCACAAGCTAATGCTTAGTTTGGGGCTAGATGGTGCTGTGTGAATAATGTCCAGAGATATTTATATTTATATTAAATCGAGCGTGTAGCATTCGCCATTGATATAGTTTTACTACACTACTATTATTAAACAAGATAATTAAATCGTCCTTTCGCATTTAATACAAGACACACCTCAGCCTCACAATATAAATCGTCCTTGCGTAAACAAAGCAAGCAAACGTCAGTGCTTGTTTGTGTCGCTAGGTGTCGCTGTCTCACCGATCTGTCACGTGTGTGAGCGAGCGACACGGGTTCCCCGTAGCACAGCTAGCGACCGACTGCCGCCCGCTACCCGTTGTGGGCCGTGAAAGAAATGGCCGTCCGAAATTATGAATAATAATCCGTAAAAATCAAGAAAAGGATGATTTCCAAATTTTTAGCAGCCAATTTATAGTTATTTTGATTGTCTATCGATTGGCGCAAGCCAAATTTAAAAAACACGTTTAAATTAGGAGGAGTGCATGAAATAAAATTATTTTAGACGTACTTTCAAAGTCAGTTTTGGTAGTGATAAATAAAGATAAACACAAACTTTAAACGTGGAATTTTAAGATAAAACTACAAAGATTATTTACGTATTTTTTAAACTGTTGTATATGCATTAAATAAGGAGTTGAGAGCCGTTAAAAACAAGACTTTTGGTCTGGGAGAAGCCTTAATATCTTTATACTTCTTATTTCTATATAAAAATGCAAAAAATAATTAACGATAAGTAGGTAACAAAGCATTTTAAATTAAGTTTCACTGCCCCAATTTCTTTGAGTATTTAAGTTGTAACGCACCGTTCTTTATTAGGATTATTAGTGGCATTTTTATTATTTTTTACGATACAAACGTTTCCAAAACGATAACAGCCTACGTAAGTCAAAACTATCGGTAAATACAAAACACACTCCCGCCGAACCGGCGCGTCATCTTGGGCACAACTGTATTGTACTAACTTATTTTCATCGTTTCGTTTCCGATAGTCTCCTCCGACGACGCGATCAGAAAACACCCGCACAGGAACCGGTGGCTCCAACGTATCGAGTGGGGGCGGTTGGGGCGTATACCCGCACCTACAGTGCCCGCCCACCTTCCAGCCCGAGACCTACTCGCTCGCCCGCCTCGCGCCTCAGTCTAACACGCCCACTCAAAATGCGCCCACGCCTGCCCCACGACACGACCACACGCCGAGAGACACATAACAGTATCAGATAAGTGATCTGTAGTCACTTACATACAGAACTATACTACGAACATTAAGCGATGTGTTAAGTGCCCGAGACGAATTGTGTTACAGTCCATCAAATCTAAGAGGTACCGTTTGACAGTTCGTTGATGCAAAGCAAAGTGCTACAGTACATCAGGTGTAGAGTCTAAATTTCTAAATAAATAATTGTATTTAAAACAAACTGATGTTGTTTTTTTGAGTTTTATTCCTTTAGCGTAAGGTATATTTTTCTATGTATAAATGAACTCTCAAACGGTACTTCTTAGACTTGATTGACTTTAAGTACTCGCTCGGCCGCTTCACGCCTTAGTCCAACTCGTCCACTCAGCATGCGCCTACACCCGGAGACACGATTAGACACAGTGAGATATAACATTTCCCTATAAGTGATCTATTAATAGCTGATGCATAGTTGGCGAAGCCTTCAGTGATCGGAAAGCTTCAAGGAGCGTTTTTAAAGAAAATTTGTGATGGTGTGATGACTCTATGTTAAGAGCTATGAAGGCAAAGATATATTTAGGGTATCGGCAAAATCAGGAAATCTGACTTTGGGCGAAATATAACAATCTTTAATATGGACACGTCTCATACGGTTGACGCCGGTGGACGCACACACCACACGCTAAAAACGTTTAGTTTCTACTAGCGTTTGGGGCTCTGGCGTATGACCCGTATGACCCCCAACCTTTATACCGGCGTAATGACACAACCTTTATACCGGCGTAATGACACTATAACAACTTTTCGTAATGAAACTAAAAACTTTAATAAAGGACTTTTCTTTCAAAAAGCTGTAACGGTGAAAAAGAAGAAACAATGACGGTGCTTCGGAATAAATCTGCTAGATGGCGCTACAGAGCCATAGGGTTCGTCTAAACTATCATTGGTTTAGTTTATGATGGCGGTTTGACGTCTTTCGTCAAAATAAACTAACCACGTTTTAGTTCGACCTTATGGCTACATAGCTCTATCTAGCAGATATTTGAATGTTTAATTATTTATTTTGAAGCTCGCTATTTTGTAGTGATGACTCGCGAAGGCTACCTCTAGTTTTTTTACTTGATTTTTGAGATCATGTTCCGCTCGTTTTAAAGTTGGTTAAAAGCAATAGAGTGGAACCATGCAGGTTTTCGGAACAACCTGGCGGGCGTAAATAAAAGCTCAAACTTAAAACCATGCTATTGCTTCCTTAAATCAGTATTTGTAAAATTGATCACTTGTAAACTGAACGTGATTTCAAAGGTATGACGAATGTTTGTTAGTACTGTAATGTAATCATTGGTTGCTTGAACAGGTATATTGTTGAAACTCCTGAGTTATGTCATCTTATAATATTATTCAGAATCATGATATTGAGATTTTGATTAAACTAAAAGTCCTGAGTGCTGTTTTAAATATTCATTGTAGTGTAGTACATCAAGGGTCGTTTTCACCACTGGCAGAAAAGATCCTGTAAATCATCTGTCAGACAGAATATTAGATGCTGTGACTTTTGTGAATTTTCAAAAAAAAAAGTATGTAGTGTGTTATTTATTTGACAGAAGTGATCAGAATCTTAACAGAGGTGAAACTGGCCCTAAGTATTAAACAGGGTGTCCAAAAAGTTTAAAAAAAGTTTAAATTGGCAATGTCTTGAAAACCGAGCAACTTTTACTGAGGTCATGTTAGGCTTGTTCGATACCTCTTGTGCTGGCCTACCTCCAGTGTACTGTGACGTGTCATTTTCTGGACACTCTGTATATGTATTTAGAATCGGTGTGCCGAAATGATTAGAGGAGAAATGAAATCGATTTTTGAGGAATCACTTTTTCGTAGGAAGTAATACTTCTATTTTCTTTACGACATGGATGATGTGATATTTGTTACGGAAATGTTAAGATAAATATGTAAATATAATATTGACGAATGTTTATATTGATTATATAAATAAAATAATTATTATATTCCCAGCAGATATTAAAATAGAAATTTTAAAAGCAAACTTCTTAAATAGTAGTTTAAACATACTTTTTAATAGGAACAGTTTTACGCCGTATCGTTTTTATAGCAAAATGTTTAACAAACCGTACATATCTGTATAACATAAAGATATTATGATACAAATGGCTTTACACTAATGTAACATGGATGTTTAAATTTGAATCCTAATAAACTAATTCTTATGAAATTGTGTAGGAGTGTGAGAGAGAGTAAATGATGTAGACATAAGTAAATAATTGATGTTGATTACGTTTTTCATCGTTTTTGTGACTTGACAATTTGCTATATACTCAATGTTGCTACTTGCAGGGCCAAAACACAGGTGTGGAGTATCGCGATGCGATGAAAGCAAAGATTTTAAGTCCTTGTATACGTCAACAAGTTCTTTTATTATAATTTAACCGTTTATACGCCAAGTTACGAACGCACTGTCGGGTTCTGTACGTCAGAGCTGGATTATTTTTTATTGTTGAATATTATCCATAAGAATACCAGTAATCGTTTAACATACTTATTTCATATTTTAGAGGCAGGGTTTTAGTCAAGTATAAACTACTTTGGCGTCCAAAGGGTAATGACATGATGGTGAATTATGCCTATATTACTTTCCAGCCCCCATCCCATAAACAAATAAAAAATTATGTCTATCCGTTACGACATAAAATTTTCTATTTCTACTACCCATCGGAATTGAGCGGATCGGATGTATTCTAGTGTATAACTGTACCAAACTTAATTAAAATAATTTAGTTCTTTATACGTGAAAGCGCATCAGACTGAAATACAGAGGTACTTTTGCATTTATAATGTTAGTATTTGCGCACATACAATTATACTGTATCACAGGTGCTTAGCAGGTTGTGAAGCAATCTCTAGGGTTTCTTAACGCCCATGGTGCTATTAATGAACACCACAAATAATTTTAGTAATAGTAATTAGTAAATAAAACCAACGAAAAATAAAAAAGCAGGATTACAACTAAGTTAAAAAAATATCTCGTAACATACAAAAAATGTCTCTAAGGTATATTTGAAAGGCTCGTAGATCAGAGGAGGAATGCGGCAGGCAACACATTGCGATGCTTCATTGTAAAATATCTCTCAGTACCAATGACGTTCAATATACAACTAAACTCCCATTCACGCTCAAATATTGTCCGAAGCAAAAGTCTGCCCACGCAACTATTGGGTAGAGTTTCCGTTTAGTTGTATACAATTGACATTAAACACTAACTGCCACGAGATAAGGTGTTAATTTGAACGAATGTGTTAATGTCATCTGTGTCAACGCCGCTCGGACGTTTTTTGAGGAATTTTTCTTAGAGATTGGGTGTCTAGTTGTATATTGAACGCCATTGCTAAGTACTTATTAAAATCTGAATGCGCCGTGTGTTTTCCATTGTGATATTCAACGTCCTGTGTTTTGGTTCCACCCTTCAACTCATACGTTATTGTCTTCCTTAGCAATTTTTATTATAAATGGTTGTGAGTGAACCTAAAATAAATTGTTATGTATAATCTTTTGTGGAAATGTAGCTAGAAACAAATTGTACGTTAAACAAATGCTTGCATTATTTTTAGATATTGATGGAATTGTTTTAATAGATATTGCCATAAAATAGATTCTAAAATATAATGTAAATTTGTTATTAAAGTGTACAGCAGTTATAAGCGATCATAAAATAATAAATGGTAGAAATGAAAAGAGACTGGGAATGTTAAAACAACTTGTGCGCTGAATACCATTAAATATTATTATTATGTGTCTGATATTTATAATAAATGGAACCTGGTATGATGATTTACCTATTTTGAAACATCCTAACAGGTTCATAGATGAATTTATATCAGTATAATGTGTTATGTATATATATAATGTATAATGTTATCCAAATGAGTCATTTCCTTTTGTCGCATGTACCTTTTCAATTTTATCTGTAGCTGTATTCTGACGAAGCAATAGAATATATTTATGATCACTTATAAATATTGTACAATAGAATGCTTGCTCCAAGATATTGCTCAGTAGGAAGCACAAACTAGCGCTGTGCGTTTGTCCATAGATGTATGCGTAGTGCGTTAACGTTGGTGCTGATTGTGTCCTATTTTAGATAATATTCGTAATTAACAATGATCGGAATAGGTTAAATGTGTTTTAAGTTTTGGCGAAAGGATGATAAAATAATAAATTGTATTATGATCCTTATTGGTTGTAATAAAATTGCATTCATTCATTCAATATGACAGAGTAGTTAAAACGACCTAAAATTGATTCAGTTTTGGATTCTACGGTCCATCAAGTTGTCTAGTTGCCTTCTGTGAAGAGCTAAAAAAGATTTGTGTGGTGGTAATGCTACAAATGCTTTGTTATCAAATTCGTTCCCGTCACATTGGTAGGAACGCAATAAACCTGTCTCCAGATTTTTGGTGCTAATTTTCATATTTTATTTGAAATTTTGCCTTTGTGAACTACCTGCTTTTCACAATAGTATGTGCTCATGTAAACAACTAGACGGAATAAATCATTATGGTAGTTTTAACAACTCTGTTGTAATTTGCTTAATAAATATTTCTATGTACCTATTCTGATCAATGATTTTGAGTGTTGAGGTGCGTTAGAGATGAAAATGTGACCACAGTCGGCCAAGAAACTTTTGTGCTTTTTGGGGGCGTTCAAGTATTACGTAACGCAATTTGGGGGGGGGGGGTCTCGCAAAACGTTACGATGCGTTAAAAAAACCAATGTTACGTGACGTGTAACGCATCGTATCATCGTAAAAATAAATTGTCCCAAATTGGCAACCTTTTTCATTTACGTTTTACGGGGAAAACCCCATTGTATTGTCTGGTCGTCATTCACAGAAAAACGTTACGATGCGTTCCAAAAATCTTCAAAAATTGCGTTACGTAATACTTGAACGCTCCCTTTAAATAATTAAATTACATTTTTGTGTTTTATGTTCTTTTTCGCAAGCGCCATGAACTTCTACAGAGTATATTTTTAAGGAAACAGGCGCATGCAAAGAATACCTAAGCACGTTTATTTTGTCATCAAGACCACTTTAACCAATGGTTTTCACACTTGACTTGAAAAATAAGGACAAGATATTTATCTATCAAATAGCTTACTAATTTCTTGGTCGACATTACATGTTATAGGTAAACCACAAATCTGTGGTAGGTTATAGAAAAAATATTAATATAGATTAAGTGTATACTTAATTGCTTAAATTAGCTTAGTGATGACAAAGCAAAGTTCTAAATTTTCGCAATGCATGGTGCATTGTTATCGAAGTATGCTTAATAATGTAAGAACTTACTATGTATTTATACCCTACCATTTGTATTGCAGGAAATTGTATGTCTTTTTATAAAAGATCTTACTCCGAGGTAAGTCGATCTTGGTATATTGTAAATACGGTAACAGCCACAATAAGTTGGCTAGCGTTATTAATAATTATGTATTATTTAACAGTTAGCGTCAAAATGGTGTGAGCGTTAAAAACCACCAAAAATATTTGAACATTAAAAAAAAATCAACCTTACCTTAAGACGTAAAGGTGCATTTTCATTTGAAGAACATTTTGAGAACAAATGACAACAAACGATAATAACACCTAAACTATTGTGCTAAGACTTTTTTGACAAATGTTCAGGTATTTTGGTAGGTTTGAACGCTCAGATCATTTTGGCGCTGACTGTATTTTGTATTACGGGATCCGTCGTTAGCACCATCTGTCATAAGTTAATAGAACTTATTTCAAGCAGGAACCTACTATTGTGTCGATATCTTGCCCCAAACATAAAGTACAATTTATTTTAAATTGTTCTTTAATAAGACGTAATTTCGTGAGGCTTATAAATCAATAAAATTAAATAATGCTCTTTATTGCTTTTAAAAAAATAAGATCACACACATTATTTTCCAACGTCATAATTTCATACATTAAAAATGGGCTACTATTATTTTAAGAAATAATGATAATTCTCTATTTATAACATTTGCCGACGATGTCTGTATGTGGATAGAATGAGTGCTGTAATGTAAATGCTAACGTCCAGTATTACGTACAATAATGTAGTTAGTAGAAGCGGTAGCTTCTCAACGAATTCTTATAATGTAACGCATTTGTATGTATTCTCTGTTTATCATATTACATATGTATGTCTATGTACATAACACTTTTAGTTTTTCATCTTATCTTGTATTAAACATCAATGCTATTTTTATATAGGTATAGTCTGTTCGCTGAGATTTGATAATATCGTCTCAGAATAGCGACTGTCGCTCAACTGTATGTATATTGCTTAAGATGGTATATAGTTTTTATACTTGCAAATTTTAATATCCAAAAATATATGTTGCAGATTCTAAGGTTATTTTAAGAGTGCTCAATGTTTGCCCTTTTTAATCGATTTGCCAAGGCAATATACATAAATATATCGTTATAAATAAAATTGTACTAATCCAAATATTTACGTTACTGTTGTAAAAATTACGATGTCGTAACTTATATAATTTGTGGATATTTAGGTAATTATACATCTGCATTTCCATTTGCTCAAAACTAGGTTGCTACATAAATAATCATTAAGTTTGAAATGTTTCATTGAGCAAGGATATTTTGAGTACTAATTTATGTTTTTTGTTAGTGGTACTGTATCTACGTATTGAATAATTGTGCAATGTTGTAGGTTCGGGCGTCGAATAAAAGAGTGTTCCATGCGCAACGTTCGTATAATGACTGCTCTATAAAGTGAATTCACATCGATCATATATAGGGAGGTGTGACATACACTACAATTGTACAAGAAGGTCACAAGAACTTACAAATAAATAACCGAACGATTATAACTTAAATATTTATGAGCATTCCAGAGTGATTTAGCAAAACTAACTTTTTTAACATAATTATTCAATTGAATACAAATTCAAAAATTCCATTTGACTAAATTTTAATATTATGGGCAATATAGCGATTTATTTTATTTTATTTATCTTAAAGGTGTGCTGCAATACAGCTTTCTATTTAAATTATTGTGATATTCTTTTATTAAGATTTTTAAAAAGCAGACAGCCTAATTTTTATGGTTTTTATAGCCTATTTTTACTGATAAAGTAATTTACTTTGACTCTTATACCAAGTAAATCAATGAAACGATAGTCACCACGTTGGTATACAAACGAAATGTTTAATTAAAATGTATTAAGTAGTAATACATTTTTATACTTCCTGCCATTGTTCAATAACGCTCATTTTTATTTAAATTTTGATAGTAAGTATAGGTGGAAGCCCTCGAAATATTAACTTTTTAAATCGGGCGTCGTGGCGTCGTAGACTCGAATCCCAACTAGAACAAACATAATAATGTAATGAACATTTGTGTTTTTTTGTGTCTGGATGTTTATATTTTAAGTATATATTTTTGTATTACATTTAGTACATTTTGATTAGTCGGCCTACGTGGATTCTGATACCTACAAGTTTTAATACACTAGCGCTTATCGCTACTTACTTTGGGATCAAACCAATGTATGTACATTTTTTTTTTCTCGGAGGAGAATGCGTTTATGCACCATAACCGCAGGCTAACCTAATGTATCTATGTACCTAATGTTAGCCAATATTATTAATATGTTATTAAATATTGGACAACATTGAATAATAATGAATACAAGAAAAGCAGTCGCTTATTTACGCGCTCTGTTAAATTATTCGTTTTAAAATACAAACCAATAAACTTACGATCAAAAATATGGAATCACTCCTGTTTTTTTTAAATTTATTTCAGCATTCAATTTATTGAGGTTAAAAACTGAAATTATTATCCTTATAAAAAAATCTGAAAGGCTTTAAGATATTAAATATTATAATTTCCTGAAAAAAAAAAGATAAGTGTCAAGAAAAGTTGTGGTTCCATATTTTTTCCTGTAATTGTAGTAGAATTTTAAATAAATGCTTAAAATGAGTGGAAGATATAAAGTGAGAGGCTATTAATTATTGTCCTAAGTTTTTGCTTTGATTTTAACCTAATCATCTGTCACGAGCTGCTTTTTATACATGATGTTTTTCAGGTAATATCCATGTAGGTATATTAATTAAAATAATTATTAAGGTACACAAATAAAAAATCATATCTGACAAGTCCCAACCCAGAGGGAAAGAAATTGTATTTCCATCATTATCGACAAGTTCTTTAAATTGATGGAAACTTACCAGATGCAGAAATTCTTATTTAATTTATAACTATATAAATACGTATGCTTAGACCTAGGAACATTATTACAATAGGAAGTATTTTTTGATATTTATATTTATTTAGTTTGAGCATTATATTGTTTTACATCATAACTGTCCTACTAGTATAAGCATATTATCGTATTAATATTGTATAAACATGCGTGCATAGCATGGACTTCCATATTGTGTATATTGGATGATGAAATATGAAATAAATTTTATAAAAAGAATATGACTTTTTATTTTTAATATTTTAAAATTTAAATAAATGCGCGGTGCCTGCTAACGTAATATTATAATTGTTCTATCCAAGTTCGATCCTTGTTTATTTATTGGTGGGTAATTTTTTATTTCGCCATCAATTTGGATTGACATGTCTCATGCTAGTCGCTTGTCTTGACACCCGTGTGTTCGCGTGTGTTTAATCGTGACAGGGAGTTAATGTGTTACTGTACTAATTTCGATGGCACAGTTGGCTGATACTACGAAACAAAGCTAATAAGTAGCCATATAATTTAATCGCATATTGATTGGCACAATTTATTGTTCTATTCCATTTTGGGAAAACGGGATATGAAAGCGTAGAGTGTTCGTAAATTATCACTAGTTTACAAAATTCAACTTTCTGTCTGTTGCCGTGGAATTAATGGTTGAAAACATTCACTTAGGTTTAGTTTATGTTAAATCAAGCGTAAAATATTTTTTTGCAGGTCCAGTTTTTTTGTTATTGATTTTTAATATTTCTATGTATATATTACTCAATAACGTGCGTACTTGACTGTTTTTATCTAAATATTATGTTGTTCCTGAGATACAAGTAACAAATATGATTAAGTTTAAACATTCTCAATCTGTTTTGTTACTTTTACGGAAAATTTTTTTTAAAGTTGTATCAATATTATGTTTCAAAATACCAATTTAAAAATTTGGGAATGCGCTTGGAAAATGACAAATTTTGGGCATCTGATTGCGTTTGTAAATCGTGGATTAAATATTTAGGGATATAGGAAAGTAGAAATAAAGGTTCTTTTATATTTAAAACACCAGATATTTGGAATGAACAAAAAAATCATCTTGACTGCTGTTACCTTGGTAGCACTATGTTCATGCTACCACTGTGACGGCTTCAATCACAAAAAAATCGAGGAAAATGCCAGAACCCAAGCACGACATGACGTGTTCAGCGTCCAGTTTAACATTCAACTGAATTTCAGTGCTCAAAAATATAGCTGGACTCTTAGAAAAAAGTCAGTAAAGGACTAAGCACATCCCCAATTGATTCTGATTTTTAAAGTCTGTCAGGTGAGCCAAAATGCTTTACACAAAATAATTTGAATGGTTTTTAAGGACATTTGAATATTTCTAAACAAGCTTCAGAATTATTGGCATCGATTATAAAGAAAATAATAGTTTTCTCCAAGAACTAGATTTAACGTTTTATCGCGCGAGTGAAAAATAAATTCGTAGTTACTTTTCGAACCATCTTTAACATTTAAAAGACATGGGATTCAAATGAGCCTAGAATTTCAATTCCTCTATGGCTTCCTGGACAGAATTCCGAAAAATTGAGGAAATATGAGCGAAAAGCAGGGAGAGCATATGCGTCAGGATTTACGTGTCATGAGGAACATTATCTGGGCTATAAATACGATATCTGACTATTGCTGGTCTCTGATACGCCTTTTTCCCAAGTCTTCACAATTAAAGAAGACATTTAAAGCCAAATTTTTGTTGAACTTAACGAATAACAAAGTTTAGAAAAAAATATATTTGGCAAATACATGCTTTTTTCTGCCGGGAACGCATGTAGCTAAATCTCAAAAACTAGACCTGATAAAAAAAAACTACTAATAGTTTTGAATATACTATAACACCAGTAGTCAACAACAGCAAAAAAAAATCCGGCAACAAATGTACTGTAAACTAGTGTTATATTCTTCATTCCGCTGGCCACAATAACGATGCAGAAAAGTCAGTGGAAAAGCGAATAATTTTTATCATTCGTGTGCTAACTAGTTCCTCTGACGGAAAAGAATTTAATAAAGCGAGCGAGCCACGCCGCACTTCATAAATAGCTAAGTGAGTACAACTTTATATTTGCACTGGTGTCTATTATTAACATTCCAGTGTTGAGAAAACAGATTGGTTATAAGTACTTCCATTTGTACTTATGGAATTCGTGCTGGGTACTGGTCTGCCGAGACTCACAGATCCTTCAGGTTTATAGTTTTAAATTTACTCGAAACTGTATGACTTAGTTATACATAGTATAAAAGTGGAGATGTTTAATTAACCTTATTGGCAATTGAACAGAGCGACAGATGACTGCATTCCGAATTCGGTGGTATAAATATTTTTTGTTTCTGACGATTCATAAGTGCACCCTTGAAGCCTAGATTTAAAAAATATCCTTAGTTACACCATAAGGACAGTACTACATAATTATCAACATTTGCCTTTCGACGTTTTCATTTAGCAGCGGCCCCAAACCCGCCGGTCCCGGACCGCCGGCCGTCCGGCGCAAAACATCCGCGCGGCCGTGTTATGCAAATACCCGCGTGTCCTGCGACCGCGACACGGCTCGGCCGGTGTACAAGACGGTTCATTATTGAAATCAAGCCGATCACATTATGCGTTGGTACAAAGGGTGCGTGTGCTTTCATTTGTGGCGTGTTATGCTCAAAATGTACAGTTCTCACAATCGCCATCGGCATTGACATTAATTTTGAATTTGTGAACAAACTACATTAAGAAAAGGAGAAGAATGCTTTTTAGCGCAATAGCTGCAGGCTAGCTAGACTCGAGACTAAATCCTTTCGCTAACGACTAAACTCGTAGGATTTATTTTCTCTAATAGTGCCTCTACAACTTAACTAGCACTCTAGCTATCCAACAGAGCTCTGGAAAGAGTGGTGACGGTGCAGTGTCCGATACAAAATACCAGTGATTGAGCAGTGTTATGTTAATGACGGCGTCCGTTCAGCTACAACCACCCAATTATCTGCCCATGAATAATATAATAAGCCGCTAAGACAAAGTACAAATGGGAAAGGTAGGACCATGCAATGCAAAATGACAGACTACTTTGAAAAAAAATGGAGACGGTGCATCAAAATACATTTTGAATGTTTTTTAATATTATGCTCAGTTACTTTACACTAACGCCATCCGAGTGACGTTCATTTTTTCCGCCGCAATAAATAAGAAAAGTGTAAAGCGGACGTTTACTTGAGATTCATTACAGCAGATTCGGAACTTTGTAGACACAAATTGTATCAACAATTTGCAAAATCACATACCTACACATGTTTCAGCACTTTCAAATACTAATTCAAATAGGTATGTTCCTTTAGGACATCAATGACGTCTTCTTTTATACAAATTGACAAATGAAGGCAACATATAAGTTACTTTATCATAATCCCAGCATATTCCCGATCGCATCTAGTACCTATGGAGATTAGGGCCGCTTCGACTATGATCCTAGATTTGACAAGCCTGGTTACTACAGCATCTAAGATACATAACTGACAGATAAATGATCAAGAACTAATCAGACAGTGTTGAAACTGTCACTTAAAATGCTACATCAATTAAGTGGTGTTGAATAATAATAAGGAAGGATTACCTTCGACAGACCTAAGAGGTACAAAATTGTGTTAGCATTTGATTTATCGCTTACAAATGGCTTTTACACAGCTTTAAGGAACCCTGAGAGGGGCTCGAGGTAACCTAATAATGAATTAAGCTTGTAGGAGCCGTCTTTGTGTCGGCTTTCTTCTCATCTGCAGTTAATTAGCATTTTCCATTTGCGACCCGTCGAGCTGCTTGCGTTGATAAGGCCCTAGCCTAGACCAATCCGTTTGCGCGCTTTGTCTTGTCATTGTTACTTATTTAAAAACTTGGAAAAAAGCCAAAAGGAAAGTATTTCGGTCTATAACAGTGAGCACTAAAGCATAGACAAGTTAAGGCGTCCATTTAAACTGTACTGTAAAAGCGTAATTTTATCTGTCGATTATTTTATTCGAAGGCCGAAGACAAAAGCGAATCAGTAACGTTTTCAAATTAGGGTCAGTCTCATGTCTCATCTTTCTCAAAAAATGTTCGTGACAATTTATCTGCCAAATAAAAATGATGCTGTCTTTTTTTTTAAAAAGTTAACAAAGGCATGAAGAAATTACCTGCAAATAAATTATCATCAGGATCTATCTGATCTGTACGTAGTAGTTTTCTCATTAGCTACACCGAGATGATAGAATAATTGATGTATCCAGCGTAAGAAAGATGTACCTATTATTCGTAGATAGACTATAAACTAACCATGACCAATTAGGTAACTGTCTGTCCATGATTGAGAGCATTATGTCCAGAACATCGCAGAAAGACCCGCTGTGTCCGCAAGATCCTCAGTACTAACCGAATCCTGAATAACCGACCTGCGTGCAAGCTTGCACACAATTAAATCAACTGAGAGGTACTCGTACCATATTTGCGGACCGTGTCGAGCTCCAAGTTGTTGTTCGGTTTAGTTGACGCAGCGCATAGTCTATGAGTTGTTGATGTGATACTCTATAAAATTACTAGTAAAGAAATAACCTACATATAGGTATGCTAAGATAATAGTTATGACTTCGATTCGCCCACGCTAAACCAACACCAAAGAATGTAGGTAATAAATAGTATGTACCAACACATGGAAATTAATTAATCAGTGATTGAATGATGGTTGTATACATTAATGCATATTTATTATATACATAGCGTCCGGTTTTAACTGCGCATTATCCAGGGATAAAAAGAAGGTTATGATATGACCTTTTTCAAAGTCTAGTTTTAGTCTGTACCAATCGGCATCAAAATTGTCTCATTGGTTGTAGCGTAAAATTATAACAGAGCGTCAGACAGCACTTTCATTGATACAAGTAAGTAAGTAGGTATAGTAGAAAATATCAAATACCTACTGTCATGTGTTGGTTCAGTTTGTCTTAGAATTTTCTAAGACTGGATTTTAATTGTGTAACTTTGATTTATGTGATTGATGTTGGTAAATACCAGTACATATATACAGGGAGTACCTAACTATATCCATAAAGCATACCAAATCACAGAAACTGCCTATGAATACATAAGCAGCATCTTGTGGAATAGGCTCACGGTTTTGTTCGGCAGCTGCAGTGTAGATTACGGTCGGTTAGCAGCGGCCGGCGCGTGCAGTCTGTCTGTGACGGCCCCGTGCGTGGCTAGACGAGTCAGGGCTGGTACACGATAAGAATTAGTTCATTTCATTCATTATATGAAACTCACAGAAACTGCCTATGGGTAGGTACTTAAGCAGCATCTTGTGGAATAGGCTCACGGTTTTGTTCGGCAGCTGCAGTGTAGATTACGGTCGGTTAGCAGCGGCCGGCGCGTGCAGTCTGTCTGTGACGGCCCCGTGCGTGGCAAGACGAGTCAGGGCTGGTACACGATTAGAATTGGTTCATTCCATTAATTGTATGAAACACTCACAGGAACTGCCTATGAATACTCAAGCAGCATCTTGTGGAATAGGCTCACGGTTTTGTTCGGCAGCTGCAGTGTAGATTACGGTCGGTTAGCAGCGGCCGGCGCGTGCAGTCTGTCTGTGACGGCCCCGTGCGTGGCTAGACGAGTCAGGGCTGGTACACGATTAGAATTAGTTCATTTCATTTTTTCATTATATAAAACTCATAGAAACTGCCTATGGATAGGTACTTAAGCAGCATCTTGTGGAATAGGCTCACGGTTTTGTTCGGCAGCTGCAGTGTAGATTACGGTCGGTTAGCACCGGCCGGCGCGTGCAGTCTGTCTGTGACGGCCCCGTGCGTGGCTAGAAGAGAAAGGGCTGGTACACGATTAGAATTAGTTCATTTCATTCATAATATGAAACTCATAGAAACTGCCTATGGATAGGTACTTATGCAGCATCTTGTGGAATAGGCTCACGGTTTTGTTTGGCAGCTGCAGTGTAGATTACGGTCGGTTAGCACCGGCCGGCGCGTGCAGTCTGTCTGTGACGGCCCCGTGCGTGGCTAGACGAGTCAGGGCTGGTACACGATTAGAATTAGTTCATTTCATTCATTATATGAAACTCACAGAAACTGCCTATGGATAGGTACCTAAGCAGCATCTTGTGGAATAGGCTCACGGTTTTGTTCGGCAGCTTGTAACAAAGCAAATTTATAATTTGTACTGCTTGGAAACGGTGTGGACGGGTAACGCCATCTAGCTGATCAGGAGCGAGTTATTAGCTCGCCGACAGATACCACACATCGATATTGCGTTTATAAAGTTAGTGGAGGAGGCACTGAATTTGCCGGTTTTACAAAAATAATATTATTAAATTAAAAATCTAAATTTATTTCTTATAAATATTATGGTGACATATTTATTTAGTAGATATTTGTTTTGGTAATTCCAACATTGAAATCGGCGAGTCACGTTCCATTGATGGGCATAGAGGTGCGTTTTTGTCTTTGCCTGATGGCTATGATTTTGACATTGAGATGAGTTCCACTTCCTCTCGAGACGCGTGGTGGTAGACTCCTAGGTAGGAGAAGAAGGTTTCTCAGGAAACTTGGCCATGTGCGGCCTAATTCATGGAGTGATAAAGTGATCATCATCATCAAAGTACCCTGGTAAGTTCATTTCCTAGGATTTCGAGTTTTGGTTTTATGTCGAAACGTGCTTACCATTGTGTGTCTTTCCAGCACGCTGAATTGTACCCCTGGGCTTGGTGGGTGGAATCCTGCAATGATCCAGCAAGGAGCTGATCATGGATTTCCTAGGTAAGCCGAAAAACCAGTGGGAATATCCTGAGAGGAATTCCGTAACGCCTCGTGGTCGTGACGATAAAGTTACTAATAAAGGTCTTTTGTTTCAGGGTTTAAATAATCATCGTTTCATCGATTGTAATCTTGTAATTGTTATTTCATTCTGAAATGAAATAATTTATATTTTTATAAACGTTCCACGTTTATCATTCATCTACGTCTCCGGTCGCTGGCGACTTGGATGTATCCTGCTGGAGGATCTGGGCAGACTGAAGTAGCTGAACCCATCCCGGAATGAGGAGCGTGGTTGCTTAAACACTAAGGACAGCGTAGCTTCATGGGTCGGTAACCGAAGCCACTTCGAGGTAACATCCATGTTCTTTTAGCCCTAGCGCTTTAACCCCACACGTCGGGTTGGCACCAATTTCCTTCGGGATGCCAGTAATTTTAGTAGTTTAATTTGGTAAAATTAAAGTAGTAATAATAAAATCATTTGAGTAATGTAGTAACATAACGAACCCATAACCCTAAAATTCAATTTAAGTTTATTTCTTTTATTTATCAAGTCATAGTCCCCGTGACTGCCTGGGTAGCTACGTTACAAATGGCGCCCATAAGGAAATTTCAGTAAATAAGAACTGAAATTGTGACGGATCTTGCTCAAATGATTTTAAAATCAATTTTAAATTAAATATTTTATTTGTAGGGGTACAATTATATTTTATTACATATTTATACTACAGTAACAGCGTGCAGTGGTTACAATTTTGTGTAAAAGTTAAATAAACTTATTTAAGTTTCCTGTATAAGTTAGGTTATGTTTTTATAAAAACAGATCAAATCTCTGGAGGAGTTTGTCTGGAAATGCCTACTTATTAATTTATAGCACTTGTTTTGTTTATTTGGTAACAGGGTACCAAATATTTATTTTGGAAAACACTGTGTTTATATTATGTATCTTTTGTTGTGTACTAAGGTTTAAGGTTATACCTTTAGTTAGGTTATTCATAAGCTTGTTCATACAAACAGGCAGTAAGCATTTATAAATAGGAATAATATTTCCTTGTTTTAAGAAAGTGGATATCAACAAGTATTGTTGTTGTTGCAGTACATTTGCATATTTAATACAGTGCCATTGTACATAGGGAGCATACATAATAATAATATTGGTTTCCTATGTTACAATCATTGTTATTTTGAATTGTATGTTTACAAAAGGTCATAAATAGTGTTGTGTGTAATAAAAATAATACAAAGATATTACATAATATTATAAGTGATAAAACAATATTGCCTAACAAAAGTTTTAATTAAGTAATTATAAACTGTTAGTTTATAAATTGAAAATACAATTTTGTGATCGGAGGTCAAATGCTTAAATCAAAATACTTATAGTTTTTTTTTTCAAATATTTATTGCATAAATAATTAAGTGCAAAAATGGATATTGACACAGTTTATTATCACTCCTTGCTCCGGGATGAGTTGATTTATGAGGTGACCACACGTTCAGAGACACCTGAGACTACAGTGCAAAAACTTAGAAAACAGTTGAAATCTTTGTCAAGTTTTGGTCCGGCTGAGTATGTTAGTGAGGATGTTGATCCAGGACCAGAGATTAAAATAATAAAAAATAAAATAGAAGAACTGGTCTCGAAGATTGACAACTTTGAAAAATCTCGCGACAACTATTGTTTATCTCGCATTAGGGCACTGTACTGTCATGTGTATCATAGACTGAAACGTTTAGTTTGTGAAGATTCCGGAGATAGGGTGACCCAGGAGAAGCTCCTAGCACATCTCACCAGTATAGGTACCAAAATAGAGAAGTTTTTTAGCAAACCAGTCCTAAAAGGGGAACAGGACAATACGGAGGTCACTGCGGACAGCGTATTAGCCAGTTCGGGTATTAAAAACATTGCCAAGTGGAACAATCCAGTTCTCATGGTACCAAAACCGGATGGCACATTGCGGTTCTGCCTTGATTGTCGCAAGCTGAATGCGGTCAGCAAAGGCGATGCCTATGCAATACCCTACATCCCACAGATTCTGGACAGTCTAAAAAACGCAAAATACATCAGTACCATCGATTTTAAAGCTTCTTTTTGGCAAATTGGCTTACATGAGGACTCTCAGGAGAAAACTAGCTTCACTGTTCCTGGTAGAGGATTTTATAAATTTAAAGTCATGCCTTTTGGTTTGTGCGGTGCTCCAGCTCGACAGCAGAGACTAATGGATAAATTGTTCGGCCATCCATTCTGCTGCGACGTAACTAAAGGATTAGCTTTCTGTTATGTGGACGATATTTGCGTAGTCAGCGAGGATCTAGATACGCACATCTTGATACTGAAGCGAATTTACGAAAAAATTAAGAGTGCAAACCTGACTATTAACTTCGAAAAGAGTAAGTTCTTCAGAAAATCTCTTAAATATTTGGGTTATGTGGTTGACGAGTGCGGTCTAAGGACTGACCCGGAAAAAGTACGCGCAATCCTGGAATTCCCGATACCTAAAAACGCAAAGGAAGTAAAAATGTTTCTAGGGACTTGCTCATGGTACAGGAGGTTCATTCGTAATTTCGCTACTATCGCTGCACCTTTAAACGCACTCACCAGCACAAAAACTAAATTTAAATGGAACCAAGACGCTGAAGCAGCTTTCAATAAATTAAAAAATACCCTTGTCACAGCTCCCGTTTTAGCTTGCCCTAATTTTAAATTGCCATTCTCCGTTCACTGCGATGCATCTAGCTATGGAATTGGGGGGATGTTAACTCAAAACATCGATGGGTACGACCACCCAATAGCTTTTATAAGTAGATCCTTAAACAAAAATGAACGCAATTATAGCGCAACTGAGCGAGAAGCGTTAGCCGTAATTTATGCTCTGGAGAAATTTGAACCATATTTAGGTACCAGGCATTTTACAGTAATCACTGATCACGCTTCGCTCAAGTGGTTTAAAAACTTGGAGAATCCCACTGGTAGACTAGCTCGTTGGGGATGCCGTTTGTCGCAGTTCAATTGCACCATCGAGCATAGAAAGGGGAAAGACAACGTCGTACCTGACACATTGTCTAGGTTGATGAAGGTAGAGGTGGTAAACACACCTAATGTTGCATCAACTGATGACGATTGGTACAACAGGATTTATAATGGCTGTACGACTTGTCCGAGGAATTACCCTAACTTTAGAGTAGAAAATAACACACTTTACAGGTTTAGTAAAGGGAAATATACGCTGACCCAAGAATTTGATTGGAAAGAGGTCATCCCCAGATCAAAACGATTACAGGTCATCAATGAAAACCATGAGCCTCCAACTTCGGCACATTTAGGAGTGTTTAAGACGCATAGAAGAATAAGCTTACGGTATTTCTGGCCGGGAATGTATCGCGACGTGGTTGACTTCATCAAAAATTGTGAGACCTGTTCAGCGTATAAACATAGAACTACTCTAACACCTGGCCAAATGGGACAACCGAAACAATGTTATAGACCATTCCAAGTTTTGTCAATGGATTTGGTAGGTCCTCTACCAAAATCGCGTTCGGGATATACTTTTTTACTTGTGGTAACATGCTGTTTTTCGAAATATACCATGCTGTTTCCTCTACGCCGCGCAACAAGCGCTTTAGTTGCAAAATGCTTCGAGAATTATGTTTTACTTAGCCACGGAATTCCGGAAACCGTAATTACCGATAATGGGGTTCAATTCACGGGATCAGAGTTTCGTAGCGTTTTGAGAAGGTATAATATTCCTCGAGTGCATTATGGCCCAAGGTATACACCGCAAATTAATATGGTCGAGAGGTATAACAAAACGGTAATGACAGCAGTGTCCTCGTATGTTAAGGACGATCACCGAACCTGGGATCTGAATTTGTTTAAGATCCAGTTTGCAATAAACAGTGCAGTGAATGAAACAACAGGATTTAGTCCTTTCTTTTTGGTACACGGAAGGGAACCCATAATAAACGGCTCGTTTTATAAAGACGCTGACGACGTCGAGTATGAGATAGCGATGCCACGAGAAGAATACGCAGGAGAATTTGGGGTGCTAAAAGAAGTTTTTGAGAAAGTTCGCAAAAATATTGTGCAGGCTCATGAATCAAACTCAAAACACTACAACTTGCGAAGAAGACAGGTCACCTTAAGGGAAGGTCAAGAGGTTTGGCGGAAGACCTACGTTTTGAGCGATGCTAATAAGTTTAAAGCCTCCAAATTAGCCCCCAAATATATGAAATGCATTGTCAAGAAGGTTCTTTCTCCGTTGGTATACGAACTCATAGGGTATGATGGCAAAGAGCTAGGCTCTTGGCATATCAAAGACATAAAGATTTAGTCTTTTGTTATTGGCATAACCTTCATAGTTTTTTTTTGGGTTCCTGATTGCCGTAGTCCGTTGAAATACGTGTTGGTTGGTGTTAAACACACCACCAACAAAGACAAGGCATGTCATTTTCCTACCTTTTATGGAGGATTTTCTTTTATTGTTGTGTCGTAGTCCGTTTATGACGCGTAGAGAGACGGATCACCTCTCCTACGATGACGAGACACACAATTATGTGCTGGCGTTTAGCGTTGTATTAGACTTAGGTCTTAAGTATAACTTAGGTTACAATTAGGTTTAGCCTATAGTTTAAGTTTACTAACATTCTTGTTAGAAAATCCTGTACAGGTAATAAGATTTTTTTTTAGAAATAGGTAGCTACCTTGTTAGTTATAAAACTTTAGTTCACATAATTGTGATAAGTTCCTTTTTGCTCTAGCTAAGCAAAAGTTTATAGTGAGAAATTCTCTCTTATTTAGGCATTCGCCGTTTGGTGCTGTACATCGAGCGGATAGTAACTCGCTAAATAAGCCATATAACTGTATAGCACGTTTTCTCCGCTGAACGATCGTCATGGGAAAAGATTTCCCCGCTGAACGACGTCATGAGAAAAGACTTCCCCTCTGAACAACGTCATGGGATAAGATTTCCCCTCTGAACGATTGTCATGGGAAAGGAAATATATTATAAGAGTTCCACTGACATACAGGAGGAATCTCAAGGGTTTAATGCGAGTTCCACTGGTTCACAGGAGGAATCTCAAATGGGTTTGTATGAATGGAGTGGTTTAAAGCTATAAGCTTGATACTACAGTGGTATGGAAGGTGATTATGAAAGGTCAAGTACTGCAGTTTGAATGATGATGCATGCAAGAGTGGGGTTTTAAGTCTGGAATGTCGGAAGTTAAGTTGGTTTAGATTTCCTGACAGTTGGTTTTTATTGGAAAGATATAGGTTTTTTTTTAGTAAACAATTAAATTGTTTTACTTTCCTTTTTTGGTTTCCGGTTCCGGTTGTCGAACAGTCAATACGCACGTCACAGAGCTCCGCGGAAAATTAAATATAAACAGTGAAAAAAGTGCCAGCAAAGTGTGTCATACGAATTATTTCGGCCACAACAAAGAACAAAATACGTGATCAGTGAAAAAACAACACAAAAGTGAAAAACTGTGAGAATAAATCAACGTAAAAACCCTAACCTACAAAAATACTGTCAACTGTCAAGTGTCATCACATGCAAATTGTGCATAGACTATAGAGTAAAAACTACAGTACCAACATAACAAACAACAAAACAAGTGTTGCCATAGCAAAACAAGTGTTACCACAAAAAACAAGTGTTGCCATAGCATTAAAAAAAAAATTTACCAAAGATGGATAAAAAAAGTATGGAAATCCTATTGGCAAAATTAGACGAAAAGTTAGATCAACAAACTAAACTTATAACAACTTCAGTAACACAAAATGTCATGGCAGCATTAGACGAGAAGCTCAAAACTATCACTGAAGAAAACGCTCAACTTAAAAATAAAATTAGTGAGCTAGAGTTAAAACTCAAATTCGTTGACAAGGATAAGCGCAAAAACAACCTTGTCTTCTTCGGCATCGAGGAAGGAAAAGCTACAACAGAAGCGGAACTAGTGGACTACATAAAAGACATTATAATAGATATGGGAGTACATTTTGAAGCCTTCGAAATTAATAATATTCACAGAATCGGCAAAAAAGTGCTCGATAAAAACCGCCCTGTTGTAGTCTCACTTACAACTACGTGGAAGAAACATATGATTCTACGAAACAGACCTTACCTACAAGAAGGTGTAAATATCAAAGAGGATTACCCTAGAGAAATAATAGAGAAACGTAAACAACTACAGCCGCAAGTTGAAGAAGAAAAGAAAAAAGGAAATATAGCGTTTATAAAATACGACAAACTGATTATAAAGAAAACACAAGCAAACAACAGAGAAAAGAGGAAAAGAGAGACTTCAGGATCACCGAAAACACCATCACAAAAGAAAGTTAATGCATGTAATACCCAAAGTACATTGACTACCTCAAACAACGCCCCGTCTAGAACTGAGACAAAGGAAATAATCAGACCAAATATACTGAACTATGTAGAACGCGGGAGATCAGCTTCATCATCAAATCTCTCAAAAAACTAATATGCGACGCCCGGACCCAAACAACCCCAGCAACCACATTACCAAACACAACACTGAAAAATTGCACCCCAAGCCGGCTTGTCACCGTGGGGGAAGAAGACAAACACCCTCCATCTAAATCAAAACATTACAATTATAATTTAAAATACCCTAAAGAAAACCTATCTAGAAATATGCACAAAAAGAAAACAATACAGATAAAACAAGATAAAAATAACGCTAAATATATACATGTCTGCACACTGAATACTCGGACACTAAGAACAGAAGAGAGCTTGAAAGAACTAGAAATGTCCATATCCAGCATAAAATGGGACATATTGGGCATCAGCGAGATGAGAAGGCCAGGAGAAGGGATAGAAGAGAGGAACGACTATATCATGTTCCACAAAGGAGAAAACACTGGACAGAGAGGAGTTGGTTTCCTTATTAAGACTAAACTGAAGAAGAACATTCTGGGTTTCGAAGGTCTTTCTGACAGAATTGCGGTAGTTCATTTAAAATTTCCAGGGTACAAGAAAAACTGGACCATCTTTCAAATATACGCCCCAACAGAACAGGCAGGGAAATCAGACATAGAACATTTCTATGAGAGTCTCTCGGAAGCAATAAAACCGCACGACAGCAACAACATAATAATCATGGGCGACTTTAACGCACAGGTTGGAGAAAGGCAAATTGGAGAAGAATCCACAATCGGGAAGTTTGGGCATGGCAAAAGAAGTCAAAATGGCCAGAAACTAGTAGAATTAATGATGGAAAATAACCTTACATTAATGAACTCATGTTTTTACAAAAAAACTAAAAGCAAATGGACTTGGTCTTCCCCAGGTGCAAAATTCAAAACTGAAATAGACTTTATTATAACCAACAAAGCAATCGCGTTCACAGATACCAACATTGTTAAAAACCTTAACTTTAATACTGACCACCGTATGGTAAGAAGCTGCCTAAGCCTAAACCAACCCAAAAGATCCAGGAAAAATATAGCAAATAATAAAAAGCTGTGCCAAATACAAGAACACAGCCATTCCACTAACTCCCACACAACTGAATCACTCCATGAAACTATTAACTCTGACGAAGAAATAGGGATCAAATATAGAAGACTACAAAACAAATTGAAAGAGATGCTAGTCATCAAACCCAGAAGCAAAGAAAGCTATTTAAGCAAAGAGACACTAGAACTACTAGACGAAAGAAGAACACTAATATCAAATAAGGGGGACAAAGAAAGACGCCAAAAAATTGCAAACCTTAGCAAGAAAATCAAGGAGAATATGAGGAAAGACCGCAAGGAGAAAAGAAATAGAGTTCTGGAAGAAAACATAAAAAGAACAGGAGGAACAAAAAAGGCTATGAAACAACTAAACGAACATGGTAAAGAATGGATATCTAAGCTAAAGCAACGCGAATCTTACTTAACTAATCGACTCTCAATACAGAATCTAGCTACGGACTATTACCGCCTATTGTACTCTGACAAATTCGATTTAGAATTGGACACAATCCCGGAAGTAAACGAAGCAAAAGAAAACAAAGTAGACGAAGTGCCAGAAATCCTTGCCTCGGAGGTAATCAAGGCAATAAAATCCCAAAAACTCGAGAAAGCCCCAGGGCCGGACAAGATACCTAATGAAATGCTCAAGGGAACCTTAGAAGAAATCAGTCCTGTGCTGGCAAAACTTTTCAATGAAATCCTACGAAAAAAACAAATTCCAGAGGAATGGACCGAGTGTCACATAATTCTACTTCATAAAAAAGGCCCTAGAGACGAGATTGGGAACTACAGACCAATCTCCCTAATATCAAACATATACAAAGTATTTGCCAAAGTGATCCTGGAAAGAATATCATCAACACTAAACGAAAACCAACCAGTAGAGCAAGCAGGATTCAGAAAAGATTTCAGCACAATAGATCACATTCACACAATAAAACAGTTGTTGCAGAAATATAATGAATACAATAAACAAATCTACTTGGCGTTTATAGACTATTCAAAGGCATTCGACAGCCTAAGGCACCAATACATATGGCGGAGCCTTGAACAACAAGGGGTCCAGAGCAGCTATATAGAAATACTTAAGAGTATATACAAATCTAGCAAAGCCAACATCAAACTGGAATCAACAGGAGAAACATTTCCAATCAAAAAGGGCGTACGCCAAGGCGATCCTCTCTCCCCTACTTTATTCAACGCCGTACTCGAGCACATCTTCAGACAACTAAACTGGGATCACTTAGGTCTGAACATCAATGGAGCTCGCCTAAACCACCTAAGATTTGCCGATGATTTGGTGCTTCTTGAAGAGAAACCAGAAGCAATAGAACAAATGATGCAAGGACTAGCAAATAAAAGTAGAGAAGTTGGTCTGGAAATCAATGCCAGTAAAACAAAATTGATGACAAACTCAAGGGAAATAGACGTTATGGTAGATGACAACAAGATCGAATATGTCAAAGAATACATTTACTTAGGACAGATAATATCCCCCTCAGATGAAATGACAAAAGAAATAAACAGGCGAATAGCCCAAGGTTGGAGAAAATATTGGTCACTGAAGGAGGTAGTAAAAAGTAAGGACCTAAGCAACTACACAAAAAAGAAAACATTCGAGACCTGTATTCTGCCAGTTCTTACCTATGGCTGTGAAACTTGGTCGATAACACTTCATCACAGGGAAAGACTAACTAAATGCCAACGTGCTATGGAAAGAAGCATGCTAGGGATAAAGATCAAGGACAGAGTCAGGAATATAGACATAAGAACGAGAACAAAACTAACAGACATTCTCACCCGGATAGACGTCCAAAAGTGGAGATGGGCTGGACATATGATACGCCACCCTATTAACAAATGGAGCAGGCAAGTCACCCTCTGGCAACCAAGAGACGGCAAAAGAAGCAGGGGTCGTCAAATCAGGAGATGGGAAGACGACTTGAAGCAGACAGCGGGACCATTCTGGTTGAGAGTGGCAAGAGACAGGACCCATTGGAAGGAATTGGAGGAGGCCTATGCCAAAAGGCACACCGAACTTAGGGACTTTTTGTAACCTATACCTATGTTCTGGAATAAAAGGCTATTATTATTATTATTATTATTACTTTCCTTTTAAGGTTTTATTTAGAACTTCGTCTTTATGAAGGACAAGTTGATTTTTATATAAGTTCCTTGTTTAAGTAGTTTCCTTCTTCAAAAGAAATAGTATTGTAGTACCGATAGTTTAAACACCGGGGCGGTGTTTTTCGCGGGAAGGGGGGAATTGTAACAAAGCAAATTTATAATTTGTACTGCTTGGAAACGGTGTGGACGGGTAACGCCATCTAGCTGATCAGGAGCGAGTTATTAGCTCGCCGACAGATACCACACATCGATATTGCGTTTATAAAGTTAGTGGAGGAGGCACTGAATTTGCCGGTTTTACAAAAATAATATTATTAAATTAAAAATCTAAATTTATTTCTTATAAATATTATGGTGACATATTTATTTAGTAGATATTTGTTTTGGTAATTCCAACATTGAAATCGGCGAGTCACGTTCCATTGATGGGCATAGAGGTGCGTTTTTGTCTTTGCCTGATGGCTATGATTTTGACATTGAGATGAGTTCCACTTCCTCTCGAGACGCGTGGTGGTAGACTCCTAGGTAGGAGAAGAAGGTTTCTCAGGAAACTTGGCCATGTGCGGCCTAATTCATGGAGTGATAAAGTGATCATCATCATCAAAGTACCCTGGTAAGTTCATTTCCTAGGATTTCGAGTTTTGGTTTTATGTCGAAACGTGCTTACCATTGTGTGTCTTTCCAGCACGCTGAATTGTACCCCTGGGCTTGGTGGGTGGAATCCTGCAATGATCCAGCAAGGAGCTGATCATGGATTTCCTAGGTAAGCCGAAAAACCAGTGGGAATATCCTGAGAGGAATTCCGTAACGCCTCGTGGTCGTGACGATAAAGTTACTAATAAAGGTCTTTTGTTTCAGGGTTTAAATAATCATCGTTTCATCGATTGTAATCTTGTAATTGTTATTTCATTCTGAAATGAAATAATTTATATTTTTATAAACGTTCCACGTTTATCATTCATCTACGTCTCCGGTCGCTGGCGACTTGGATGTATCCTGCTGGAGGATCTGGGCAGACTGAAGTAGCTGAACCCATCCCGGAATGAGGAGCGTGGTTGCTTAAACACTAAGGACAGCGTAGCTTCATGGGTCGGTAACCGAAGCCACTTCGAGGTAACATCCATGTTCTTTTAGCCGTAGACCGAGTCTCCACTCGTCTGGTTAGGATCCTTCCTGCCGGGATGTCAAGGTTGTAATTTTAGTACCTAGAGTATTGAGTAGAATCATTTGAGCATTTGATGTCTGACGAATCGATAACACGCCCTGTGTGTATTAAGAGTCCGTGTTTGAATAAGTGAGGTACGGGTTTCCTACCTCAATATAAATAAGAAAATAACTTGTATTAGTTCAAGGAAAATAAATGGCATGATAAGAAAACTTTCTTTGATTTGTCACCATAGTCCCTTTGGTGGTTCGACGGCACACCCATCACCGTCGAGCGGCTAAAGGTGACATACACCTTTTTCTCATTATTAAATTTTGTAACTAAGAAACAAACGTTACAAGCTGCAGTGTAGATTACGGTCGGTTAGCAGCGGCCGGCGCGTGCAGTCTGTCTGTGACGGCCCCGTGCGTGGCTAGACGAGTCAGGGCCGGTACACGATTAGAATTAGTTCATTTCATTCATTATATGAAACTCACAGAAACTGCCTATGGATAGGTACCTAAGCAGCATCTTGTGGAATAGGCTCACGGTTTTGTTCGGCAGCTGCAGTGTAGATTACGGTCGGTTAGCAGCGGCCGGCGCGTGCAGTCTCTCTGTGACGGCCCCGTGCGTAGCTGGACGAGTCAAGTCTGGTACACGATAAGAATTAGTTAATTCCATTTACTTACTTGTTTGAGAGCTTCGTTCTTGTCAGTGGAGCATATATTTCACTTTTCTTTAGACGTAGGTAAGCCACATTTAGCTCCTTCACGCTATGACCATTTCTTCTGTTATACATGTTATTTGTTATTGATCTTACTTATTCCTTTACTTTTTTCAATATTGTCTTTTAATAATTTTGTATTGGTGTTAGGATTCCCAAATTTTTCTTTTTTTTTTCATTCTTAAAATGTATTTTCTTCTATTGTTGAAGTACCTACAACACTTGCGTACATAAAATACTTGCTAAGAATCAGTTGTTTTTTCAAGCAATCCTTTTATTCTTGAACAAGCATCAAGTCGATAATTCTAAAGTATTGCTCACCAGCATTCTTTCATTACCACCATGAACTATATATACAAGCCAGGTATAGTTTGAAACAATCGACTCTTATCACAACCAGTTGTTTGCAGGTGAGCTAAGTGGCAACCCTAAGCCTCACCTAGTCTGGTAAATCAACTAAGAACAGTGTTTGCGGCTAGTGGCGATGAGTTTGTGCGACGCGTGCGACTGGGCGGTAATCGGTTTCACTGTGCATTCGACTGAGTTTCTGAGGACTAAAGCATGCTATTGTTATAATAATAGCCCCTGAGTACAGCATACTTATTAGGGTTAATAATGATGGGTATTGTCTAAGAAATAGAGTGATTTTCAAAAAATATTAGTTTCAAAATTTTGCGTAGTTTTTATATAAACACAGCTGGCTCATTTCCTGGTTAGTATTATGTTGTTTAGGTTAAATTTTTATTATGTAAGGAGCCAAATAAACCCATTTTCTTTCGTTCGGTAATATAATATTGTTCTCCATTGTTATTTCACATGATGTTGTAGAAGATCAAAACGTTCGTTAAAAGCGTACCTAAGATTTTTCTCCTAGCTAAATCGACTGTGCTCGGAAAAAAGAGGCTGATGATGATGATGACGATGATGATTCATTATTAAAGATTAAACGTGTAACTGCAATGCCCCGAATGTACCCGCCCGCCCGAACGTAGGTAATCACAAAAGGACAAGTTGTCAAGTTTTGATATTTAAACCAGACTCAAAGCGAACAACTTCATCTTATAGGTACCGCTGTTTCCTCTTTGAAATGGTACTTTGCGTGCATTAAAGCGTCCTTGTTTGAGTTTCCGATTCTTTGTCTTTTAAAGGCTAGCTTTAGTTAAAATAAATGTATGTCACTTTAGTTCATAATACGAGACTGTCATTACGGAAATACTGAATTATTACTATACAAAACCATCAATGACATTTAAACATCTTATTTTTTTAAAATTATATGTCTCTCTTTGTATTTCTTTTTAACAATATTATTGTTACAAAATAAAAAAATTGTTGAAATCGGTGCCGAATGACGTAAATAACGTAATATTCCCATTATGGGTAATAAAGACAGAAATCATTTTAATGCTTGGTTAAGTTTAAGTATCATATTCAGTAGTATGACATTGCAAAAGCTGCTAATTGATATAATTTCGAGTTTCAATAAGCCCATCGATGTCATATCTGTAATATAATATCATTGATCTCAATATAATTATTATATAGGATGTTGTTTCTATAAACATTTGGTCCCAACAGCAAATACCTTGAACTATGTTCACTATTTTGACTAATTGGTAACCAGATATGATCTACAAACTAATATTTTAATGGGACCTAGCAATTACGGCAATCGATTTTAGCTGCGGTAATAATGAAAGGATGATATACCATTTTCCCCCAGGAAATAACTCCCAAAATTCGTATTTACTTAAAGGACATCATCCATTTTGGGATAAAATTTTTTTTTAGCGGCCATCAATTTTAATTACAAAAGTGTATAGTACACATAAACCTCATTATTTTTTACTATGGCGTCAAAGTCGAAATCTATTTGGTTTCGGAGATATGATACCAAGTAAGACATAAGGGCTGAAACTGCGTAAAGCGGGCGCGCGGGTTTCATTTCATACAAAAGTTACCCGTGCCGCGACCGCACGGGAGACTTTTGTATGAACCGCGCGCGGGTCCCGCTTCACCCCTCAGTTTCCGCCCTTAGACCGAAAACAATTTGTTTTCAGGGCTACTTCCCATTTGGCAAACTTCCCATTTGGTAAACCTCAATCAGTACCTACTCAAAAGTTGCGTTTGGTAAACATTTATTTACTACATACGTTTTTCATACATTTAGTCCCATTTGGTAAACTATCGAAATGGGACTAAATGTATAAAGTAAATAAAATGTTTACCAAACGCAACTTTTGAGTAGGCACAGATTGAGGTTTAACAAATGGGAAGTTTACAAAATGGGAAGTAGCCGTTTTCAGGATTTTAGTTGTAAGTACAATACGCGGTTCACTCAAGTAAAAACTTGTCTTAATATAGCAGTCACCTCCGCCCTCCGCCCCCTCCCCCTGCCCCCTTTTTCCCTGTGCTCGTCATATCAATTCCTTAATCTTAATAGGTACCATCTTTGTTTTATAATAATCAGTACTATACTAAGTCAGTTGACACACACGCAGCCCACCTAATGGTTAGCGGCCACTGCGGCCTATTCCATTGAGGGACACTTCACCACGAAGCGTCGCTCAATGTGCTGCTAGACTGTAGACTCATCTGATCTTCGAGCCTTTGATTTCAAGTGTATTTTTTTTTTTTGAGGAGGAGAACGTATTTGCGCACCATAGCCGCAGGCTAGCGATCGTGTGTGGGACTCGAGACTAAGTCCCACTACCCACTAAACTCCCCCGTTTTCCCCTTCACACCCAATTGGTGTGAAGGGGACAAGCCGGTGCCAGTCTTGTGGCTATTGACGAGCCCTTGATTTCAAGTGTACTGGCTCCCACATTAATACTGCCGGAACACAGCCAGAGCTATTATGGCGGCAGATTTCACCTGTGGTAGCTAGCCAGTCGGACTCTGAAAAAGCCCTACCACCAACCAGACCTTAGGTGGGAATCGAACCCACTACCTCCGGGTTTTATACCCGAGCGGCTTAGCCATTTAGCGGCTTTGCGGAGGCGATCAAAATAGTAGTAGTTCAGGTGAAAATTGTATAGTAATAATCATACCAGATCTTACATAAAATGGTAAGACGATGTTATTTATTTCACTTATAAATCGTTATCTAAGGTAAATAGAGTATTGTCGCCATACAAAAAAATTATTCTACACCTGTCCCCATTCCAACAAAACATAATTTATTTCTGGCCGCAAACTTTTTTTTTTATCCCAAATCTCCATACAAAATGGATGATGTCCTTTCTGTTATTATCGAACGATTACAGAAAATAGAAATAGTGTCAACCACAACCCCAGTTGCTGGTTCAGGTGAAAGGGAAATAAGGAAAATGACAAGTACATCACCGAAACACTTAAGAAAATATCGTATCATTTCTCTAAATTTTGACATAATAAGGAAAGATACAATAGAAATGCCAACCAAGGCTGAGTTAGCGTTTACACTAACATTTTCTCAGTCTGGTGCTTGTGGTGCGATTTCTAATGTTTCCTTACTATGGAATTTCCTATCTTTGTAATGTGACACTTTACGGGTTTTCGTCTAATGACATTTTATGTTGGTATTGATATTATACTCAAATATCCATTTTTGAAATAATTTTAAGTGCTATTAGAAAAAATCGAAATGGTTAGAAAGTTAGGAACACCAAACTTTTTTTAAAATAAAAACGTAAACTATCCGTAATTTAGAATTTTATATTACTTGACATAATAATAATATGCTTACTAGTTATTGGTGAATAACATTTATTTTAGAACTCGTGCTTTTTTGAGCTAGGTCCGTTGGCAGACAGCCACACTGCCCACCTGATGGTTAGCGGCCACAGCGGCTTATTCCATTTAGGCACACTTAATTAGGAAGCGTCGCTCAATGTGCTGCCACACTCTAGGCTTCAGTTTGTGGAGAAATCACCGCACGGTTTCCCAGTTAGCTGTGACTTGAAGTAACGATTTACAGAAATTGTCGTAAGCAACGATAGTAAGCGGTTAATTGCCAAGACCCCGCCATCTGGAAAATTATGCGGACATCCGATCGGTAGAGCCAAGCTTTGAGGACCTTAGGAAATTCCAAGTATTTGTTTTACATGGAAATGCTTGTATTGGCTTAATCCTTCTAGCCCCGGAACACCAGACACAATAGAAAATCTATTGTTAAGCGGCACGCGAGTGCCGGTTCGGCTTTGAGTGGTTAAGGAGATGGCAAATATTTGCGTAGGTATTTATAACTTGCATTCAATTGTAATACTAATTTAAGCAAGTATAAATAGCTCTGTATGGCCAGAGGTCGTTAGTTCGAATTCCACGCGGTCTATGAACAGTAAAATTGTGTGATATAAAGAACATCATCCATTTTGGTCCAAATGTAAATGTGTTGTTGTTTATTTTACACGTCTAATAAGAAATGTTTAGACGGACAAATTCTATTCGAATTTATTTTTTTGGCTAGCAGTTGCACATTTTGACCAAAAATTTAGCAAGCGTTGCATAAAATACAAGTTTTTCTTCAATAAAAGATGTTTGATTGGAGAAGTCTACCTCTGCATGTTCGCTGAGCAAATAATGTTCAAAGATTTTTTTCTGTTACAAATTGGACGTTCATGGACTTCATAGTGACAAAGACGGCGTCTCGTCAAAGCGTCAAGCTTCGAACAAAACTGCCACGTACACTGTGAGCGTGTCTCTTTTTAACGTTTATTTTTGTATTTTTTTAAAGCATTAAATATCAACTTATCAGGCGGGAATCGAAAAAGTGAAGGTGTTTTCCTGGTGACTGTACTTCTAACTAGCATAGTTAGTAGTGACGAGACCATAACATGCCTTTTTTTACTCGGCTCAAGGGCGGGCGCATTTTCAAGATCCTGAGTGTCGTGGGTTCGATCTCCGCACAGTACAAACATTTGTGCGAATGAAAATGACTCTTTGTATTGATCTGTTTCTATTGGTTTCTATGTATAAAATTTGTGTATTTACTACGAAAAAGTATTTAAGTAGGTAATTTTTATCCGTTGTCAGGTACCCATAGTACAACCTATGCTTAGTTTATCGCTGTGTGGTATGTAAATAGTGTTCAGGGATATTTATAATTATTATAAGTTATTTTCTGGCAATAAACAAATAAATCGTTTATGACGGAACGTGAGTTGCTGTCGCGGTGTTCCCACGGGATGGTAAACGACGAAAGTTTTTCTATTTCCCATGCCCCATCGCGAACGTAAACAAAATGTCGTACGGAGAACCATTTATTAATAGTCAAGTTTGAGAGCGCTAGGTTAAGTAGGTTGAGCACTTCTGGATCAGTTGATGTACATTTTTAGTGATTTTAACCTTTTAAAGTAAAGTTACTTGAAGTCTAAATGTCTCTATCATAGAAATAAAGTCATTAATTACCTAGAGCAAGGTTAGGATTTACAAATTCGGTCTGCTTGTATGTTTGAGAAATCTCCCTCATTAATAATGTCAGAATATAGCCAGAAAATTTCACATGTAGCAGCAAGCAAGTCGATCTTTAAAAAGGTTTACCACCAACCAGATCTAAGGCGGGAATGGAGCCCACGACCTTTAGGATCAAACCATACCTACGACTATTGTACTTGGAGACAAATTCCAATATAGCTTGCTAATTAATAGCTTGCTAAAGTGAATTTACAGTTGATAGGCCGAAAACAGTACAAATTGTCACGAACGGTCGTGAATAAACCAAAACTTTAATTCTAAACAACGATTCATTTAACGATATCACTCGCGATATAAATACGTTTACGCAATAGTTAACCGGGACCCTGCTACAGTTAAAGACAAGTCTAGTAAAGTCGCGTCTTACTGGAACCGACTCATTTTTAGAGAAAAACCTTGCTTACTTCTAGATTCTAGATAACCCTTAAACTTGATATTTGATAAGTAGCACTAACAAAATAATAATAACGTCTTGTCTTTAAACCACTCAACGCCGAACCGGCACTCGGGTGCCGCATAACAATAGATTTTCTATTGTGTCTAGTAATCCGGGGCTAGAAGGATTAACTTTATGTTTTTTATAGTAATTGTTTCTTTACAATAACTGATTAACCCCAACAAAAATATTATAAATGTGAAATGAGAGCTAAGTTTGATATTAAATAATGCGTCTTTATTGTCATTGCTTGAGCCTGTATAGTGTATTTATAAATAGAAGCCATTATTGTAAATTTTCATCTAAATCCATTTGATTGTTTTTGCCTAAATTATAAAAAACAACCACTCACAAAATTCTCATTATACTTTATTATGTTTACACACATATTACAAAAGTTTGAATGTATATGACTTTCTGTCGATAATTTCACTGTGATCCGGATACCCGGGCGGTCGCCGGGGCGGGCGTGTGCTATAATCTGTTTGTGCGGCGATTACAGCCAGCTACTAATCCGGCAAACAACGCCTTAAACCTTATTTGTAGTCAAACAGATGTTCGCGCGGACACAACATTAGCTGCTTTCTACGCGTTATAATAGCGGCATTAGTTGGTTAAATTGAAAATTTACGGATAAAATCGCTGTTAGCAGACAAATAACTTTGTTGTGTACTAGAACGTTGTTTATGGTATAATTGTGCGCGGCGAATACACGTGTATTCATTGAGTAACATTTTTGTAGTTTTTTTGGGAGGCTTAGAAATCTGAATTCCTTTAACTATTTAATGTGTTACATTCTTGTCAAGAGGAGAATCGTCTCTCCTTTGAATAGAGACAGAAATATTGAAGGGCTGGAATGACATACCAATGTTTAGGTTTAGATAAGATAATTCTGTGCCTAAACATTGATATATAATTCATTTAAATATTATTCGTTCGATTACAGTGATAAAGCTGAAAAACGTACCCACGTTACACACAATATAATACTCTTCCCTATATTCAATCTTGCTATTCATATTAGATGAAACATTTGCCTTTAAAAATTGGTTTGTGTTTTGTTTTGTTACATTTCCTTCTTGAAAGTATTAGAAAATAAAAATCTAGTTATATTATGAAGTGCTCAACAGATAAATCTTTTAGTTTCCATTGTGTACAAATGTGATGAAAAGTTTAATAACTTAACTAAATTGCGTATTTTACTAGATTATCTATTTGTGATCAAGCATAGAATATGGATACATTCAAAAACCAAAATGTTTAATAAAAAGTTATCACAAATATCTCTAACCAAAGTCGTGGTCAAATACATATCGAGTGAAATAAACCTCTCCTATGCGAAATGTTATTTGGCTTGAAAATAAATATAAACAGGCGAAACGATTTATCTGTGATTGCCTTTATTGCTTTTATTTTACAAATATAAAACGATTTTTGGTGGTCGGATAGAAATCCTACATACTCAAAGTTCTACTTAATATTAAAGAAGTTTAGTACACTACGTTCACGATCAGAAGTCCCCTAGCCGCTATAATGGTACTATTGTTTTTCAATACTTTCAATCTGTTCTTTGCAATGACGTTCAATAATACATAACTAGATACCCAATCTCTAAGAAAAATTCCTCAAAAAACGTCCGTTGTATACAACTAAACGGAAACTCTGCCCAATTATTGCCAACTATTATAGTTGCGTGGGCAGACTTTTGCTTCGGACAATATTTGAGTGTGAATGGGAGTTGAACGTCATTGGTTTTTTGACAGATTTACAAAGCGTAGGCAATGCTGCCAAAAAATCGGCTAAAGGACAACTTATGGTGAACAGTAAAACATCATTGGTGAACAGAGTGTAAGTAGCACATTGAGCACTTCTCCGTCAAACAGAAAGAATGCATCATCACTATGATCACAATATAACCTGACATAAGCGGCCACTGCCGCTTTATATTAGATGGACTAGTAGAGTTGACTCTTTGTTAGTCTAGCTTCGTCCGGACTCTCGTATTACTGGTATCCCAAGGGACTTGAGCATTACCCTGGAATAAGCAGTAGTCTTCATCTTTTCCTATGGCCTAGTCTACGCCTGTGCTACATTTTATCAAAATCGTTTTAGTGTTTCAGGTGTAAAAAAAGCGTAACATATTACTTTCGCATTCTTAACAAAAACACAAATTGTGTGCATTTATAACAGTGTTTTTTTTACGAAATTTGGAATGAAAATCAAATTCTAAAAAAACTTGAACTTCCACCAAACGAAACCTAAGACTTTGCAAGATAATATCACCGAAGTAATAACCGGCTTCGCAAGTTTAAAGTAAATGAGCTCCCAAACGACCTAGAAGCTTGTCATAGGCAATTTCGCGTCTCGGAATTTCGCAAATTACGTTAATAATTGCTAACATATCAAGGTCCTCGAGTCAAAAGCGGAATCTCCAAATATTCCAAAAAGTTGTCCGCCGCCGGCGCTTCATCGTTACCCTTTTCGTATAATTTGTTAACCGCGCCCTGCTCACCCTGCCCCGAGCTAACATCTCAAAGTTAACCCTCGTTTGCTGCAGCTGCTAAAGCAGCCGGTATGTCGCCTGAGGTTTAGTAACTTCCCAAAATTGTCTGCCACTATAATCAATTGTGGGATTTTTACTATAAGGGAAAAGATAGTAATGATTGGTTTGGTTGTTATCACTGTAATAGATTATGTTAAATCATAAACCTCACTCACCACCTCGCAGCATTCATGAAGGAGGACTTCTGGCCGCATGGCGTCGTGTTTCGGAGATTCCGAGGTCGGCTGCCTGCTGAGACCGCACACCCGATGCTACGTGTGCATTAGTTGTAAATTTAATTTTATATAATGTTATTAATATTGTATGTTAGACTATAAGGTATTTATGATATGGGTCTCTGTTTAAATATATTATTTAACATCTCTGTATGTAAATATTGCCTGAAATAAATGATTATTATTATAATATTATAAACTGTGTGGCTTCACACGGTGAAAGACAGAAAAATGTTTACAAAACTTGTCCTAAAAGAAGAATAACGAATGAATTATATTTTATCTACATCCATACCATAATATGTCTATTTTATATTCAGGAGCGATGAGCAAACGCCCTACATTTAGATATAAGTATCTGTGGCTGCATTGAAATGTTTACATTTTAGTGTCGGTAACTGATACGAAATTACGTTCAAATTTCGAACGTCTTCTTTAAAAGTAAAAATTAATAGGTTTTTTCGATTATCGAATTAGTCGATTAGTAATTTTATGTTCCATTCCTATAAATTTAATTCGATGCTGAAATTATAACAATCGATTTGAGAATCGAAATCAACTCGAGTCTAGATTGTTTATGGATTTTAAAAACTACAAACGTCAGTCATTAATTATGACAGTACTAAACTAACTTTTACATACAGATTATGTTGGTAACTAGGGCGTTTGCTCATCAATCCTGACTATAAAATAGACATATTATCGTATGAATGAAGATAAAGTTATGTATGTGACTGTACATAATTAGTCATTAAAATACTCATGTGATTCTTTTATGAAACTCACTTCGTTCGTTTCATAAAACCACATTCGTATTTTAATGACCCTCATTATGCAGCAGTCACATAAATAACTATTAATTGTCAACTCAACGTGATTAAAAGGTTTTTAATTCATAAAGAAGTATTCTACTGACAGGTAATATTAATAATAGGGAACATGCATTATTTTTATTTTTGTGTTCATTTTAAAGAATTCCATGTAGAATAAACCACTGTTAAATTAAAAAATTAATACATTGTAATTTATCGGAAAAAATGCGGTTTTAAATTGATAGTATAGATTTTCGCGCGAAAACGGACCTATGGTTTGGATGACGTCACTCCTGTCCTGTCACTGCCTCACTGGTCGTACTTCACCGTACTTTTTCGTCGCTGGCTTTCATACTTTTGCATATTTTAACGAGTTTTGAAATATATTTTTGTAAAAATTTAAAATGGACTATCCATCAACATCAGGTGATCATAACAATATAACTAATATTCCAAAAAAAAGCCGTGTTTACTCATGTTTTGTCCCATTGTGTTCAACAAAGTTTCCGAACAAATAATTTTTGACTGGACCTTCTGACCCGTATTATCGCCGTAAGATTCTCTTGTTGAGCTAAAATAACTGCTATAATTAGAAGCCGCTGAATAAAATACAAAGTTTAACAACTATGATTTATACATACCGTAGTAATTTAGTCCCCACTTGAAAACTCTGCATTTTCGACAAAAAAAGTTACAACCATGTCAACACTAACTCTTGGTAAATTCCTGGAGTCTGCTTCGATAAACCCAACTTCCATTATAATTTAAAAAAAAACGCAATTAATATTCCCTTCAAATATTATTCACTTAAAAAACCTTAGCATTAACTATGTTGTCATCACGCGAGTGACGTCACTAAACGCTGATTGGTGTTTTAAAATACGTTTCGTTTCAAGTAATTTTCATTCGTAATTATTGTTAAAAAACAACATTATGTAAAATAAAAATGTTGCAGTGGCCTTTCTTTTATATTTTTGTAACATTTTAATCATAAAATTTTCATAAATATTATAATTGCATCTTCCCTATTATCTTGGCAAATATAATTTCACAGTTCTTAGAATACTGATAGAAAAAAATATTTATGAGTATCGGTTATACACCCGTTTTTATACAGGGACTTTAACTGCTGTGATTTTTTTAACTATGATAAGATGACTCCAAACTAAAAAAATATAAAAAGGAATATATTATTAACACATTTTAAATTTAGCTTTAACAATTATCCGAATAAGAATATTTTTATTCTGGGTCTTACCGATCTCAGCAGCAAACGGAGGGTTGATCAAGTGAGCGACACGCGACGCGGGCGCGGCGGAACTTGCAACTCACTTTGAAACTCGTTATGGCATCAACACAACACTGATTGTGAGGTTTGTGCTGTTTCCTCGCTGGTAATCTTACAAACAATTAGTTGTTAGCAAGTTTTTAGGTGTTTCGTACACGTGGATTCGTGGATTTGCTAGCAGTCTAGGTACCGGGCTGTGTTCTCGGGGGTAATAGGTTCCCGGGAAGACAAACGGATTTTACGCACACATCTCGGGTTTGGCAA
The DNA here is from genome assembly GCA_949319885.1 of Mecyna flavalis. Classification (NCBI taxonomy): domain Eukaryota; kingdom Metazoa; phylum Arthropoda; class Insecta; order Lepidoptera; family Crambidae; genus Mecyna; species Mecyna flavalis. The sequence goes on from OX439430.1 coordinate 15,665,556, forward strand.
GTGTGTTGAATGAATTAGTTTCCATCATTGACGATAACTACGCGACGTATGCTATATTTTAGAGCATAAACGTTCTTGTAAACAAACGTATATGCTTGTGTTGGCCTGATATTAAAACTGTCAAGAACTTGATTACTTACATATCCTCTTCTACGATTTTATTGTACGATCGAATGAACATTCGTTCTACTTCCAATATCAATAATGTTCGTTGAATACAAAATAAAATTAATAAAAAGTACAAATAAACACGTGTAAACACAAGTGTTGGCAGCGGTGTTATGGCGGCGATTACCGCGTGCACCGCTAAGCCCTCAAACAGCAGAATATGTGTAAAGAACAATTTGTGTTTAATCTTATGACAAATGCGGCCGTGTCCGCTTGTGCACACTTGCGACAAAGTCTAGCTAATGGCGCGTGATGCGAAAAAACGCAGAAGTTGCATCGGTCAAATACCATAAGGTGGGCTGCGTGACTGTCTGCCAACTGAAGTAGTATATAAGAAATCTGTAAGTAACCTTCAACACTTCAATATGTATGTGCTTGATCTATTTGATGCCTGTCACTCCGGCATTTTACAGAAAATAGAGATCTAGTAGATCTAGATCTCCGATAGAATTTTGAACTTGATTAGTGTTTTGTAAGATCCATAGCAACAATTCTAAGAAGCATAGACACGAAAAGATAAATCTTATTTCTAATCATCATCATCATCAGCCTATATACGTTCCCACTGCTAGGAACTTGCTGCCTTATCTCAATTGTGAGAAAGTGTAACTAGTTATTTCTAATGCTGCTAGTAGAACGCGGCTAGTCAGACTGATAACCATCAGAACGGACCTATAAGAACTATAAAAATATATAAAAAAAGGTTTTTCAATATGTTTTGTCAGTTGTAGCTGTCGCAAGTGTGCCCTTACGCGGTGGGCATAAGGTCAACTAATTTGTTTGCTTGTGTATCGCGGCCGCTCAGTACCGTACATCCGCAGGAACGCAATATTTGTCACCACGGTTACAATGTTGCTCCAACTTTATATTTTAAACTTTAACTAACGACTTGTGGTTCCCAATATAAATAGTTACAAGAACTTTTTGGATGGGTAGTTAACATGATGAGATACATAAAATAAATACAACTTTTAAATGGGTATTTTAGGGAGCAAATAGGCATACGGTTTTTCTGGTGAATAAGCGATCCTATGGACATTTCCGTCACCAAAGGCATAACGTACATATTTTTGGCCTGGGGTTGTGCTGATTTCTTTGATACTGCTACCAAGGCGTCTGAGAGGTCTGTAAAGTTGAATGTGTACCAGTCCTATTGGTGAAGAACTCCCATGTAACTCTTGGCCAGTTAGCGCCAAAGCGCTCCCCACAAAAGGGTATTGAGAGAGTCTTTCCTTCTTCATTTTATAGTTCCATTCTTCTATTCTCTTAAGAGCTTTACCTCATACAAGGTAGATGAATAGCTATATTTCGAGTGGCATAAACTTCCTTGAGTATTCGAAGCGTCAGCTGTGAACAAGAAAACAATACCTACTTATTAGTATTGTTGCGAACCGGCTCCTTATAGAGTATATTGAATATGCGGCTCCTGTTTCACGAACGGTTAATGGGTTGTTGTTGCTTAATTTGTGTCATAAGGAAATGGGGACAGAGTAACAAAGCTATTTAAGTTGAATAATGAACTTAGTGTCGTTTAAGTAGCTAGTTTAATTTACTCTAAGAATTTCAATTAGTTTTAGGTCACTGGACCAGTGCGGAAAAGTAGAATTGTAAGCTATAGTTCAAAACTTGTTTTCATGCATGGTTATTTGCAATTTATTCAAGAGATCAGCTTAGCCATGCCTAGCAAAAATTCAGTCTTAAATTCGGTTCCCATCAAAAGACTGAATCTTAAATTTAGTCGTTTAGCACATGAACGCTGCTAAACCAATGAAATGTAACAACTCCCCAAGCACTTAGAAATTGTATGAACATATTTTGTTGAACAATGACCTTGCATCTCTTACACAGATAACACAATAGGAATGTTGCAGTACCATTTTCTTTAGGGTCTTATGCCTTATGCCAATCATTTATGACGATGTTTGCGAATGCAAATATATTTTGCCTTTGTGTTACATCGAATAGAACTAGTCTGATCTACTTATTACCAACTTTGTGATCTCCTATCATATCGTTCTATAATAACAAATAATCCTTCAGAAGAGAGTCTGGAAGTGAATATGCAAAGTTAATTCTTGCTCCTTCGCCTCTCGGGCTCGTCAGGCCAGCCTACACTATCGCGTGTAAACAGTTTATGCAAAACGGCGAATTGAATAAAGGGACGGATCGTGGGTGCGCTGAGACGCGACTTTTGCTCACACCGAAGCGTACTTAAATATCGGAATAAACTTTTACAAAAGAACCAAAAAATAAGAATATGACTTCTTGTTTTGCTACTTTATTCGCATGTCGTGGTGGGAGGGCCTAGTATCCGGATTGTAGCATTAGTTTGCACCCCGCTGAACTAAAAGTGGTCAAGTGGTTAGAGGGTAAACTCCGGTCTTTCGAGGGTGTAAGAGTGCCACAACTCTCCGTCCCCGACAGAGGATGACGGTAAAATGCAGCTCTACTAATAGTCCATTATCTTTACGGCCAATTGGAGGGAATTTTTACATCATTCAACGTGCCGCCAAACTTGTGTGTTGATGTGATGTCATCTTGTTCGTCGGTGTTAATTTGAAGAATCTTGCACAGGACTGTAATAGTTGGCGTGACAGGCTGAAAGGCCTTTTTACTTAACAGTGGGTGGATAGATAACAGGGTTCCTTGGTTGTTCGTATTCTGTGGCGCGTGGGAGGTGCGCCTCAGCCCCCGAATTATCGGCGCTCCCACGCGAACTGTGAAGCACATCGGTGTGATTGCGGCCGCGCTCGGGCGTTTGATATGCCGGCCGCGTGGCGGCGCGGCGGGCGGGGCTCGCGACACCGCGCCTAGCCAAATAGAACAACACTATTCATCGCCTACCCAAATTGATTCCTTTTTAACACGTCTTATTTTAACGCCTTGCAGACAGATCTTCCGTAGTGATATTTTATGAAATTGCAAAATTTTTGTATTTTATTGTGTAAGATCGCTATTGTGGCAAGTAAAGGTAAAAAATGTTTTCTTAAAACATCAATGAAATACTGTTGTCGGAATATAAATGCATTTTGGATGAAAGTTCTGTAAACAATGTGAATGGATCAAAGGAATGTATGGCATTGCAAAACAATGAGTGATGTATTACAATGAGATTGCTTGTAATACATAATATGTACTCGTAAATCTGTCAGGAAAAACCAGATCTGAATCTGGTGTATGATTTGGCATCACATCCGTTACATTTGTGCGTCTTACATTATCGCCATGCCAACTATTGCCAAGAAATTGGCAATACTAATAAGCGGCTCCGACACACACGAACATCAGAAGAATCTACCTACAAAGCAGCCTATAAGAAGCTTCAAGGTAAAGGAATGTATTCTTTAATGGAATGAATCCGGACCGCTAAAAAATTTGATGTTATTTGAAAAACTTCAAAGATCTTCAGCCCTTATCATATCAATTCAATTATAAACAACTCCCTTCTTGAGACTAACGCGATTCATTTGAGTTAACAACAAAAAGTGCGTCCGACGGTGACGGTACCTGTTAAGTTGGCCGGTAGACGTCTAACTTCGTCGGGTTCATCAATTGCAAACTGAATTACTGTACTGCGCGACTGGACGTACTAAGGGTCGATATCAGGTAGTGGGGGTCATTTTTTATTTTACGAATAAAAATATTTTTCTTCGATAAAATTAAGTACAACGGTCCTATTACAATTGTACCACGAATTGCAATAAATGGTTCAATGGTTACAAATTTAGATTTTGAAGCATATATCTAGGTAAAAAAATAATATAACGCATCTGAGATTCTTAAAATCTTACCCACAGGTGTTTCACAAACGTTTGCTTCCTTTTTCCTTGAAAAATAATAAATATACTCGTAATAATTTACTCCCTAATGTTGTTAGTTACATTTGGTCTTAAATTACATTAATTAAAAACACTACATTTACCTTGCAAGGGCGCAGTAACACTTGAAAAATTCCAATCTGTATGTAATCAAGTATTATTCAATTGTAATAAATACCATACTATGAAATACCATCACAATGTATTTGATGCTGTTGAATCTTATTAAAAATTACCAAAGTAATCCATTTCAAAATATAGTTTCTAATATTGCCCTGAGTCCGTCCCTGCTGGCTGTCCCATTGCCCGAATTCAGCGTAAACTTCGCCGTGAACTTTCAACTTGACATTATGCTTGCAGCGATTTACCTAGCTGAATTGAACTGTTGTCTGTTTAACTGTTTTAGGACTAATTTAATTATTATAAACTGTAAAAGGGGGGGGGGGGGAACTGTAATTTGTATATATATTTTTTAAATCTCTTAAATCAGACAGCTTAGTCCATTTCTGCGTAAAAATTAAATAAATTGAGAAAAAGGTGGGATAAAATTTGATCCAACTATGTATAAAACAAAGCTCATAGGGCAGCAGACTTCACGTTTCGTCGCTGCGCCTGACAAGTTCCATAAGTGCATTTTTTTCAGCGTCGATAAAATAGCTAAAGCAAATGCTTTAGCTATTTAATCGACTCTACCTACCTATAGTCCTATTTAAGAAGACTCAAGGTGGAAATCGAACCCACGACCTCCAGGTATTGTGCCCGAGCGGCCTAGCCACTATTCCATTATTATTAGGACCAAAACAATAATCGTTAGCTTATCTACGGGCAGAGCTAAATAATTTAAGTATTTGGGTACCTACCTGTAAAACTTAATTAGACCGGAATGAACCAGAATGTACCAGAATGAACCTGTATAAACCGCATCACTCCGCTCCGGTTGAGTTATGAGTCATTCCGCGTCGGAACGATTTGGTTTATATGCGCGATGGATATCTTTGTACTCAAAATGTACCTACGCTTTAATAGTCGATTACGCTCCTCTGATTAAATTAATTTGTATGCATGGCTTTTCACTCGTGTTATTTCTATTGATTTGCATACAAGTAATATTTAATTAGGTTTTAATATGTGTTCGTTGTAATGTGTGTGTGCCTTTTTAGTTTTTGCCCGGACTTCTTCATTATCCAATAGGGAGGTCTAGTGTTTTGCCGTATTTTGATCTTCCACTCGCGGTTTCACACGCGCCTAATTTTTTTTTCAAATATTCCCCCCTTCCGCCCACATTTCCTGTACCCTATGTCACCCGGGGATAGTGTATCTTTCCAACAGTGAAAGGATTATTCAAATCAGTGCAGTAGTATCGGAGCCTATTCAATACAACAAACAATCAAACAATCAAATCTTTTTCTTTGTAATATTAGTATAGAAGTATAGACTGAAAAGTCTCTACTTTTTTTTGAGCTCTAGCTATTATCGCCCAAAGTACGGCAGGATTTGAGTTTGTTGTTTTTAAGGATGTATTCTGCGTATATTAAGACTACTTGGAGATAATCGTTTGTTATTGGATACGATAAGTCCCTACTAAAATTATAAAAGCCATTTGTGTAGAGTGTATCTATTACATTCTACACAGAGCTAAAGAAACCTAAACCTAAGCTGGGATATCTTCACAACCATAAAAAGGTGTACCAGACCAATTGAACCATAGCTATGAATTATTTCAACTTAGGTAATACACGTGCCCGCGCTAGTTCTGTGCCAAAGTTTAAGTAAAACTGACTGCTAAATACTGTCGTCCGGCGTATTTCATACGGCGGAAGTATTTTGCTCCCAACGACAGACAAAGAGCAAATTACAGACTGACGTAACCGGGAGGGTTGCCATGCGGGATGGCGCACTCCGGGATATTTCAGTCCTAATTTTTTTCAATTCTACTTTAACATACAAGACTGTATGGCTTAGTAATAGTATTCAATTAGATCGACACCCGCAAATTAGACTACGCTAACTCGAAATTTTGCAAATTTCACTTTTTTACACCATACTGCTTAATATATTGAGTAGAATCTACCACATAAAATTCATATAGAAATTCTTAAAAATAACAAAGTTACAAATTAAAGAAAGCGCTAAGTAAATGTACTTTTTAAAATCACCCGACATAGACTACGCTAACACTGGTTGGAGGCGTCTTGTCGGGAATCGCGCCTTAAGTATCCGAAAATTAAATATTCATATTCACGGGATTAGTGGTGATGCATTGATAAAAGTATTTATAAGTGAGTTAATCATAAAACAATAATGTCTCAATATCGAGCTCATTTTATAGTGGAATTAAGCAAAAACAATATTTGCCAATTGACGACTCGTGAAGAAATAGCTGAAAAGTCAAGTCGGAATGATAAGAGAGGTAAGTATTGATATTGAATATTTCATTTGAAACGAATTAATGAATGCAAATACTTTTATGTAGCCATAATAATAAATTAAGGAAAATTTACGCTATACGTATGTTTTACGCTATGCTTAGGGGAGGGAGGGGGAATAGCGCTCACTGGGTAATGGCGCTCACCTCTATAACTCTGTCAAAATGGAACGTAACAACAAACCACGCCGCGTGAAGCGCGAGGGGATGGGACCTCTAACAGACAGCGATGCAAACGGGCAATCAGCTCGCGTCATGTGACCGTGAAGTGCGTTTCTTCGTTTGCGGCCGCGCTGATCTAATTTTTGGTTACGTGTTTTTGCCGGTAAGTCCAATACCTTAATGTTTATTTGATTATTAATTTTACTTTTCTGATAGTAAAACTATTATATTTTGTGATAATGCAATAAATACTCAACAACTGTGTATGACTTTTTTTAAATTTCAAATTAATTACAAAAAGACCGCCTGGGGTTATACCGCTCATCTGAGCGCCATCCTCTTGCTTGGTGACTTATTTTCTTATTGTTGTAGATATGCCAAGAAATCTTCAAAGGATCTCCGCTAAAGCGGCTTGGAGTGAAGAATTTGGAAAAAATAACGAATTGGTGGTATTGCTGCACCCTCTTATTGTTAAATTGAAAAAGGATAATCTTACATACAAATGGCGATAATTGATACTTATTTGTGATTGTAGACTTTACTTTTATCGGATAAGGTTGATCTCAATAATATTTCTATGATTAAAATGTATCTTATTTGTAAAAACATGTTTGAGCGGCATTACCCAACGTCAGGGGCAATGCCGCTCAAACATGTTTTTTTTTAAATGTTTTCCTACTACTAGTAGGTCAAAGATATATGCTTTTGTTGTTGAAATGTTGATTACTCTATAATTAAAGACTTTGTTACTTTTTTTAATTTTGATTTATAATAAATAATTAAAAAAATATACCATGTTTTCCTTATGTGAACGCCATTCCCCCGCCTTACCCTACTTAGCGCTGTTTTATTAGTTCAAATGCCGCGCGTACGTGTTCTAACACGTACAACTTAGCTTATCGTATAGTTCCGAAAATCGTTAGTTTAACTGATAATGTTATATTTTTAGGGTTTCATTGTCAAGTGCCAAATAATGAACAATTGAAATCGAATTTTAATTGAATATAATTTACATTTAATTATTTAACTTTGTATATCTTTAAGTTATTAATAAAGTTAATGTTTTCATAATTGACATTCTTTATTTATGCAATTTGTCCACAATTCTATTTAAAATTATTAGTATTATGATTTTGTACATTTCATACTAAAGTAAGCTAAGTATAAGTTGGCTTAATCTTTAAAGCATTACTTAATCAGGGTTTCTTGTGAACACTAAGCTAACTCGAGCTAAAACTTAAACTAATAATGATTATTAAAATTAAGTAACAACATTCCCTTATGCATTAAAAGATACGTAAGTGTATAAAATTTCATACAAATCTGTAGATAAATAAAAAAGTTATCACAAGTTTCCTTTCAATCCGCTCTGGTGTAAATATGACTTTTTTAAGTTAGCGTAGGCTTAATTGCTGGTGTCGAGATATTGTATTGATAAATGTTGTAAGAATTTATTTAATTATTTGGTTTTTTGTCGGTTCTTCTCGATCGGTTTTTGTCCCGTGATAATGCTTAGTTCCCATGAGGTAACAAAAATCAAAGTCCTTGCAAACAAAGTACTGAGTTCCAGCAAATTGGGCCTAAAGTTAAACTTAAGTTGCCAAGTTGTATCCAAGTGTAAACACTTCTCGCCTCAAAGCCTCTCGTCACAGGAAATGATTATGGCATAGGAATATAAATGACGTATGTATTGATGTTAAAATATTAAGACATGTCCTACACTTGAATATATCCATGGTGGCCCTATTTTAAGTGTGTGTGTTCCACTGCATGGTTCTGCTGGACGGCCATGGGACATTATGGTACTTATTTAAACAACCCAACAATATTGTTGCAGTTTTATCGTTGTTTATAAAAAAAATACTTTTCTTTTCCTTTACTTACTTTTTTAGTGTCCCACGTATATAACTTTTTAATCTTCAATAAGGAATCACGAGTATCATAATCATACCTGATCAGACATATACATTTTCAACGCTTGCACTTTACCAGTGTTAAATATTGCACTATCACTTTCCCCCCACCCCACCGGGCTCGTCCACGCCGGTCGCAATTAGCATTTAGATTAAACAAATAAACGGCGTCGCCCGTGACCCGAAAGAATTATCCGCCTTATTTATTACCTAATTAATTTATTTATTGCCATTTTAATTGTTACAAACTGCCACGGACGTTGGTCATTTAAATATACTTGGGGTATGATTAGATTATAATGATTTTTCAGTGTGATAACTAGAGGTAATGTTTTAAGTGTAACAACATAATAAATTGCTGTTGAACATAAAAGCAAAAAAATATAAAAAAACGAGTACAGTCAGCAGCTGCATATCAATGTTTTTTGGAAGAGAATGTTTTTTATTTAGGCTTAAAGGATGACGTATGGTTTTATACTGTATGTATTTTCTGCTAAGTTAAAACGGTTTCTTGATCAGTGTGAGTAAAGTTTCTTTAAGAACATTAACCTTAATGGTCGGTAAGAAAAAGAGGTCATACACAGACAACAATTAAAAAGTAATTTCATACTTTAACCCCTTTTAAAAAACACAAGTTTTGTCATCTAAGTGGCGTTTACACCTTTTTTTATTGCAATGTGTAACAAGACGAGCAGATCGTACACCTGATGGTAAGCGCCACGTCTGCCCTTAGACAGTTCAGTGCCAAACAGTAACTAAGCAGTTACTGTCTGGCACTGCCCTGCGGCCGCTACACCGAGACTACAGTTATTAGGTCTCATATACCCAGTAGTTCCACTAGCTTCAGTGCCCTTTCCCTGAAACACGGAAGTGCTTGACACACTTCTATTTCACCTCCATTAAAACCTCAAAATAGTTGTCAATCAAGAATTTCAAGAGGACGTTACTTCCAAATTAGACTGCATAAAATATGAGCGGTATTCACATGTATCATTATCAGTGGCTGCTAAGGCTTATCCCACCTAATACTTTAATTAATGCCCTCTACCCTTCGACCTCGGAGGAGATTACGATTCATAACTTTGTAATTACGACTTCACGCTCCGACCGACGACGACCTTAGCAAAAGTGGTAGCAAAAATTAGTTGAATAATTTATTTGGGCAAATCATCTTTAAGTGTACTGGCAGGAAATAAGTTAGAGGTAAAGTAACGTTTGTAAGAAAAAAGGACGCATCTGACCTTTTTTCTGATGATTTGATGTTTTAATTTTATTTAATGGTTTCCATTTATTAATCTGTGCTTTCTTTAGTTATGATTTTGGTTAGTTAAGAAATTGTTAAACATAATTTAGGATCAATTGTAAAGTGGGTTTTTTGTTTACTGTTGATCCTTTTAAGACAGATAGCCATAAATTATCAACTTTGCGCCTGTTAAAAACTTTAATACTTGAAAAATATAAACTGGGATGTACAAAATTTGCAGGAAAAGGTACTATCTCTTATTACTTTCATTATAATAATCCAAGCAGATGAGTTCAAAACAAGTAGCAGAAATCAAAAGTTAAATCTGTACAAGTGCACGGCAAATTACTGCGCCTCACCTCGTTTAATTAAACCAGACATTTACCAGCACACAGCCCTACTAATATGAGCCCTAACGTTATCACTTAAAGTCTAAAATCCTATACAACACCTGTGGAGTTTTTTAAACCAATCAGTCATAATACCAGCCTCCACAGTGTGACTAGATAGAAAGTAACAGAAGGGCGTAAGGTCGAAAATCGCATGTTTTAGCGCGTGGTAGGGTTGTCGATGTAACAAGTTATGGCTGCTCGCCCGGAACCACTCGTCTCTCGACAGTAATAAATGGAAGCGCCGTGAAAAGAAATAAGTTTTCATATGCGCCGTGTGAATAAAGGTACAGAACGTACATGTGTAGTTGGTGTGGGATTAATGTTGCATTAGAATAAAATTAATGATGGTCTTATATTTATGGAAGGATATAATATGCACTAAAATACAAAATGGTAAAACAGTTAAGCTCGAATGTGGATATATCTACAATTGCATGTCTTTCACTCATTTATAAAATAAACCATTAGGGTTGAAAATTAAATATGTTGCCGTTTGTAATACTGTTAGAAAGTGTAGTAATATTTTTTGGAAGAAAGAAAGATAATTATTACATCTAGTGACTTATTCCTTACCCTTTTACCTTCCCCTATCTCCCATAGCCCTTCAGCTTGACTCTTTCATTGTTTTACTTTTTTAAACGCATCTAAGGCCCCGAGTCACTGGCGTGATCATCACTTACCATCAGATGTCAAACTTGCTCATTTGCTCCCCTCTTCCATTATTTATTTAAAAAGGATTATATAACAATATGAAACAACATTGTATCTCGGCATTGCTCCGAGTGAGATTCGTATCGCACGGTTCTTATGGTGCGTCTATGCTTACGAAGCGAGCACGAGCGGCGCACGAGCGGAGCACGAGTCGAACCGTTCTGCTCGCGTGACAAGTGTGGACGCACTTACGAGCCTGCCACGAGCCTACGACGATCTCTCCTCGAACATAGTTTCAGCCTAAATATCGAAAAACCGGCACGCGGTGCGAGACAAAAAATTGTGTAGTTCTATCTCTTTCTTTTACGTGGTCTATCCGTATCGCCCTCTTTTTCTTGTGTGAATGCGATAGATACTATCAATTTGTATGCAATTTGTCTATAGTTTTCTCTGTCTACGGGCGGAGCACAGTCGAGCACGAAACGAATGCTCGAAGCGCGCTCGTTCGAGGCTCCAAGTCCGTCCACAGTACACGAATTTTGGATCGGCTCGTGCTCCGCTCGTGCGCCGCTCGTGTTCGCTTCGTAAGCATAGACGCACCATTAGGCGCTGTCTACGGTTCGTAGCACTCGTAGCGTACCTGTCTGCATTTCGTAGGTGTTGTCTACGGCTCGTAGCGCTCGTAGCTAACAGACTGAACTGTAAGGCTACGTCCCCAGTAAGCAAACTGTTCGCTGCCGACTGAGTGAGACGCAAATTTGTGGCGAACTGAAATTTCAAATTCTGAACAATTTTCGCACAGATGTCATCGTATTGACAGCATTAATGTTTCACAATTTTTGACTGTCAAAATGTATGCAGAGAAATAGCGTTCATGATTGCCGGCGCCGCCAACTTAGAGATGTTCATTGCTGTCATCTTTCGCTTTCAATTTTTATCGATTGTTACCGGGTAAAATTTCGAAAACATAGTTTCGTTTATTACTTTAAACGTAAAATCATATTATAAAAAATTAATCAATTTGATTAAAAGTATAACGCCTTGGATAAAAAATCTAAATGTGATTCGAAAATAAGAATACTTTCTTAAAGTTACTTAATCTTGCAGTATAAATCGACGTTTCTAGAAATGTTACTGTAACACATGTTGCAGGTATCATCCTAGATTTTACAAACTCTATAGTTTCTTGATTCTATAATCATATTTGATTGACAATGGGAAAAAAACAATTTTTACGATCCAAAACCGGTGTTCGTATAATCGCGATTCGACTGCACCTCATCACTAGTGACAGCTGTCATACGTATAGACCAACAAACTTATCTGTTCCGGTGGCCAAAATTTGAACTACGTGAAATGTCAGTTTTTGCAATGCAAAAACGATACTTAATGACAATAATAAAACGACAGTAGCGACGCCGCCACCGGAACAGATAAGTTAGTCGGTCTATATTGAGCTATGGTTTTGAAGGGAGTCAGCCGCTTACTGAGATAGTCGGCGCGCGTAACACTACAAACTGCGTACAGTGAGCGCAAAACTAGCAAACTGTGGACACTTCATTTGTTATATATGGAAAGGCGTACTAAATCGATAAGCCGCAAACTGTCAAACTGTTAATTTGCCGCTCACAGTTTGCCTACTGGGGACGTAGCCTAAGCCTACTGTAAGCTTAGTGGTGGTTTTCGCACTGTGTACGTAACGTGTGTATGAATGCATGATGAATGGTTGTACTTACTACTTAATATCAGGTCCTTTTTATGGTTCTTAAACATGAACAATTTTTTGTTGCAAGACAATTTTTAATTAACTAATCGTTTCATTTTGAAAATTCTAGAGATCTTAAAAGTTCAAATACGAATGATAAAATATAATTATTATAACTAGAAAAATACAAACAAAACCAACTTAGAAAAACAAAAGAAATATTACAAAAAAAATCACGTTTAGTCGATATTTTTTATGTATTTTTAAGAACAGATATAGACTACACACATCTACATAATAATCCACATTCTACCTTTCATACGCCAAGAACTTCAAATGTGGAAGTCTTAAAAGTCCAGTTATGATTTGAAATAGATAGTATGGAACAAACGCAAGTCGATTGTAGTTTAACTGAGTTCCGCGACAATCGAACCATTGTGACTAGTAGTTACCTCGCTCTTTGCCTACCTCTGAATAGAGCTGCTGTAGCCAATAGTAGTTACTAGTGCAGTCAACTTGGCAACTTTGTATACTGTCTATAATGCTGGCCATACACCATCAAGCCTATCGTCAAAAAGTATGTTGGCGTGGATTGGCTTGATAACTCGAGTTGTCAAGCCAATCCACGCCAACATACTTTTTGACGATAGGCTTGATGGTGTATGGCCAGCATAAGGAGATTGTTTGATAGTTTCTCAATCTTGTTGGTCTTAATTTCAGGGGACTATTTATATTCTATTATCAAAAATATTGAAGTTATAAGTATACTCGTAACAAACATAAAAATGCCTGTGGCCAAACCATTAAACATTAATAGGAAAATAAATATTGAAAGTAGTTCTAAATACTTTAATACAATCATATTGTATTACAAGTTCAGTCTTAAAATACCTATAATCACATTAGCACAATATTTACAATTTGCCAACTGATTAGGCATAAAAACAAAACGTGTGGCATTTTACGTGTGTATACTCGTACACAAAATATATAGAACATTTTTCGAAGAAGAATGCTTTTATGCGTCTTAACTGCAGCCTAGCGAGAATTGCTGCCGTGTTTGGGAGTTAGGGTTAAAAACGTTCGTCCCACTATAAACTTACCTCCCCTAGTTTATTCTTTAGACCCGTTACCCGTCGATACCGATACCCGATAATATTGATTTGGTATTCGCTGTTAATGTCGTAAAATAATAATAACGATACCATAAAACTGATTCGTAAATATAATATTTGTCCTTTGAACAATGTTTATTAAAAAAGATTAGACGTCTTTCCAGGAAAATGCCAAAGATTACGAGTGAAAAAGCCAGGGATTAGCGAATGTAGAATCATGTAAATCTGTACTCAAGGGCGTCGCCAAGGGGGGGCAGGGGTGGGCAGTTGAGATCAAACGTCGCTAGCCGCAAAGCGGTAACGCTTCATGCTCTCGGCGTTCATATTTTTTCTACTAAATAATATTGCCCCATTTGCCCCCCCCCTCAATCATAATTCCCCCCCCCCCCTTAATCATAAGCTGGCGACGCCCTTGTCTGTACTCGTTAACAAGTTCTGAGAAGAGAGCCAACCCTGTCGTCTGTGTGGACTTAGGGCCGGTATTTCAATGTAACCTTATCTTATTGCTTAAGTTAAGTATAACATTTAAGATAAGTATTACTTTTGACAGGTAAAAGTGTATGACTTTAGTGCCGCTTAACTTTAATCCTATAATGAAATACACTTAAGTCATACTTATTATCAATCCCGGATTAAGATCAAGATAAGTATATACAGTGGTGGACATATAATTAAAGACACTTTTTATGTTGACTACGTACAACAAAATAAATGATATTTAGAGACCCAAGATAGTATTAATTTTATATTTATTGGTTTTCATACGTACACTGTTGTCGTATTTTTGAAATGCCGACAGCAAAAAAGTTATTAAAGCAATATTTTATTCTTTTTTCCTTTTTCAAAATGTAACACAAACTTTGTCGGTACATTTTTCGCTGGTCAGCTAATTAAAGACAGTGCTTATTTCATGTTCTAAAGTAATCATAACCATAAAAGGAGCACTTTAACTTTTTCTATTATGCAGATTGTATTCTTGACAAGCAAAAACTAGCTTATTTTTAAACTTGCTTTAAGTACATATTATTGTGATAAAAATGAATTAGTATGGGAAAGGGGAAAAGTTGCGATTCTCCCTTGTAAAGGGAGAAAATTGATTTTTTTTTATATTAAATGTTGGTCGAACAGTACATTAAAAGATCACTAACGATGCTCTTAAATATGGATAAAGACGATATCCGGCATTTTAAGAAGTTTTATACGGTTCAGATGTCCACGAAATCTAGACCAAGAAAAACAACCCCCTCAAAAATAGCATCATTTGGTTAAAAAGGACCCATCAAATGGCTCAAAAGTCACGCGTTTTGAAGTATTTTGTATAGAGGGGTCTAAAGAAGTATCTAACAGAACGATTAGAAGGAAATTATGGAAGTCAGACTTTTTTGAAAGATTTTTCCTAAAGTCCTTCTTTTGAAGGAAGAAAAAAATCGGAGCAAAATTAAGATTTGCCCAAAACTATTCACATCTTGACAGAAAGACTGAGGAAAAAATGTGTTTATTTCCGAAGAACTTTAATTAATATGGTTAACTCTAAGGGAAAAGTTTACGGTAGGCGTCCTCCAAAGAAAAAAATGCATCCAAAGTACACAAAGAAATCAGTCAAACGTTTAGGAGGTAATACAAAAATTTGAGGATGTTTTTCAGGTAACGGTGTGGGACCTAATAAAAAAAATACAAGGTAGCAGGAATAAATTTAATAAAGGAGTATTTTAGAAAAAGTCGTGTTTTCCTACGCCAATGAACATTTGCCGGTGATATAGACTTTTTAACACGATAACGATCCAATAGACACTTCAGCAGGAGTCAAAGAATTGCTTAGGAGCCAATAAGTAACAGTTTAAGATTGGCCACCGTACTGTCCTGACACTAACCCGATCGAAAACATGTGATCTAATGTGAAGAAAATAATGGCAAAAAACATACAAGTAATGTTCATCAACTTTACTCTACGTATAAAACGGTATGGGTGCAGATTTCGATTAAAACCTGCAATAATTTGAAGGCATCAATTCCAGGCGGGGTTGGACTTTTATTTCTGCTAAAGGACATGCGACAAAATATTAATGTCGTGTTTTTATGTTTTTAAAATACGTCTAAAATGTATTAAAGTAAAGTTCATTTCAAAATTTACCAAGTTAATTTTTTTAAGGTTACTTAATCAGTCTGTCTTTAATTAGTTGGCCAAGTCTTTGTGTTAGTTCGTATATAATACGCAATAAACTTAACCAACAAAAAAAAAATACAAACATCTTGGATCCCTTTATTTTACTTCAAACATTTAACAATAACCCTAAGAATAATTTAGTTAATATTGCAAGATAAATAATGTATTATAATAAAAGTATATAGGGTAGGTAAACTTTGAAAACGTAATATCTCCAAAGTGTCTTTAATTATATGACCACCACTGTATTGAAATACCGGCCCTAAGAAGCCAAACACCATTGCTGTTTGCCCGAGATAATTAATATGTAGCTAACCGTGTTTTGGTTTGAGTACAATCACGAGTATTAACATGTAATAGACTCATTCAAATATAAACCTCACCGCCATTGCGTAAGACCTTGATTGTATACATTTTATTGCACGTGACTGTACACGTGCAAAGAAGTCTTTTGCTATTGTACTCAGTACAGTGCTTGAAATCAATGGCTCAAAGATCAGAGAAACCTACTGAGTGCACTTTGAGCGACGCTTACCGGGTGAAGTAAGGCTCAATGGAATAGGTCTTAGTGGCTGCTTACCATCAGGTGGACTGCGTGTTTGTCTGCCAAGGATCAAACATTAAAAAAGAAAATTTCCTAAAGCTATGCTTTATTAACGCCTCGATGGTCTAGTGGTTAAAGTACCGGGTAGAGATCTCGCGGTCCTGGGTTCAATTCCCGGGTCGAGCTAACTTTGTGTCGGTTTTTTCGGACACAGCTCGGGCTTGTGATCACCAATCCGCATCTGGCAAGCGTGGTGATTAAGCCAGTACACATTGTTATAACGATAACTTGATTTTAAGGATGGAGGCCTTTGCCCTGCAGTGGGACATTAATAGGCTGATACTTTTTTTTAAAGCTTTATTTGAGGAAAGATAGCGTTGTGTGAATTATGTTTAACAATATTTATGATATGTAAATTCACATAACAAAAAAAATATATTTCCGTTAGCACACATATTTGGATTATTTTTTTTGCTATATTGTGTTATTTGAGAAGTTATTTTTTTACTTTACACGTGTCAATCGTACCTATAAATTATTGTCCTTCAAAAACAAATAAAAAATGTGACCGCATTTTAATTACACAGCGGCAATTATTCAGACATAAACCAAATACGAGTTAATAAATCGACTCACATTACAGATCGCATTTTACAATTAGAACACGGCGTGTGTGTTTGCCTCCCTTACCCCCATCCAGCAGCCATACTGGTTGGATTTCTTCGAGTTCAAACTTCGTAACAACATTTAATGTTATGATTAAATTAAATGTATTCGGCGAAAATGTACCACAAATATTAGCTAAGAAACTTCTCTTACAAATTCTGCAAACTCAATTACCTTTGAACACAAAGCCCTTATTTTTTGGACAGTAAGGATCAAAATCTGTTTTCGAAAGTGCAAAGTTTGATACTAAAATTTTCAATAAGCTCGTACCAGATGATTTCGTTCCCATACGGAATGTTGCTTTATGGATATTGTGTACATAAAACAATATTTTGACTGTCGGCCGCCTCCGCAGAATGTTTAACTTGGCATAAGCGCGATTGAGTATTGCTACTTTAATCGTTGCAAATAAAATTATTTTATCCGAAACGTGTAAGTAATATTCAAATGTCGGAATATGGTTAGCTGAAATAAGGAAGAAAAACAAATGAGAATGGAATAAAGAAAGGAAACTTACTGTAGAATAAATTCTAACACAGTATTCATAATATTTCGGTTCTGGATGGCTACTCGTAAGTCACATAATATAAAGTTTCAAATTGCATTATTACAAATTAATTATTTTTTTCTTAAATAAGTAATAATTTTATGTTCTATTGGTGCTCCTCCTTGCCGTGTGGGAGACGTCGTGGATATCCAACATAGCCTTGACTTCCACGACGCCGCCCGGCGAGCCCAAATCGCTCTACTCGTCTTGATTTTTGCAATAGTCACAAAAGCACAAAATATTTATTATGGGCGATCAGTAATCGTGGTGACTTAAATATAGGACTATATAATTCCTTGCATTGTTTGAAGCACAGAATATACATACAATTTGTTTGGAACGTTAAAACAAGACGTGTGATAAAGGGTATAAGAGGACATCTTGTTGTTGGTTATAGTGTACTATTTCCCTTTTGAAAATGAGTTGACTCAGAAAAATGGCTTTTAAGTGGAAGCGAATGACCTATCAAACATTACAAGGTATTTTAGTTTAATATTAAGAATCCCTAATTTAAGATCCCAGTGCCCATTACCCTTGTAACCAGATTACACGATAGGCGTACCCGCAAACGCACTACGCCTCGACCTCGCAAGAGGTTTAGTGTTGCCGTAAATATCACTGGAGCGGCGTCGGTCACGTGCGCCGCAGGGTTAGGCCCATATTTTGTTAGTGCTATCGATAGAGTTGATGTTTGTGAATGCTCTATAATTGAACTGTAAACCAATATTGGACAAGTGAAGAGCGGATTTTATAAAGGTGTGTTATCTTTATTAAACTCAAACCATACTCAAACATATTGTGAAAATGTCAATCAATTTTAATATGATATAAAAATATTTTCTAGAGTCATTGCTTTTTTGTTACTTTGATCATGTAAAGCATTGTAATAACCAGGCTTGTCAAATCTAGGATCATAGTCGAAGCGGACCCTGAGCTCCATACTGGATGCAATCGGGAATACGCTAGGATGATCATGTAAAGCATTTTTATATAAGCCTCTGTGCTTCAACTGCTCCAAGACAATATCGTCAATGATGAAACATCATTTGACTTCGTAAACTAAATTTCATAAAAGTATCCCGATTTTATAAAAGTCTTACTCGTAAAAACATTACCTGAATAAAATGGATTTGTCTATCCATCTGTCTTTCTATTAAAGAAAGACAGAGTTACTTCTGCATTTATACTTTTAACTATGGAAAAACCTGACAAATAATACTATAGACACTATAGTATTAATAAATTAAAGTTCGGTCCAGTCAGTAATATCGATAGTAGGCCGACTCTAGTGACATGATATACAGCACAGCCGCTTATTGAGACTGACACCGGCGCGTTTTATTATTATTGTATTGGCCCTCTGTGATGTATAGCCGACTAGTACCGACCGTAAAGGTCTAGTACTAGACTTGTCGTACTAAAAAAGTAATTTATACTATTTTGAATTTGCTATCAATAATGTTCCTCTTAAAAATCAATAAAATTCGCAATTCTAAAATTTAGATGACATCGTTGACTCTTGAAATGGACCGTAGTTGAAATCGGCCAATCAAAGAACAACGCAAGAAGTTGTATGGGCTCTGTCCACACCCACCAACAGACTTGGCACTAGTTTTAATATTATTATGACATTCCTTAAAAAGACAATAACCATTTTTAATCCAAAAAATGACGGGGCATTCAAAAACAATAAAAACGTCCTTATGCCGTACGCCTAAGAATCAGAATTGCGCTGTAAGTGTCTAGCTTCAAGTAGACTCGACTGTAAAATATTTTTTAAGATTATATTTTATTGAACACTTTTATTAAGGTCAGGGGGGGTTACTCTTGATCGCCTGCACATTATTTTCACAATTTACTGTGTCAAAAAAATACTTGAAAAATACAACATTCAAATTCGATTTGCGTGAAATCCCCATTCCTACGGGGGATGTCGTCATACAAAAAAAAGATCAGTATGGCAAGAGGTATAAATAGAGATACGTTTGAAATCTGTTGGTGGGTGGGGACGCGCCTTTGCATGGTCCTTTGCTTGAAACTTTTTACACAGCGCCGTCCAGACTCAAACTTTCTTTACACACAATAACTAAGCATAGCTAGTACTATGGGTGTCAGATAACAGGTGAATACAAATTATTCTACTGTGCGTGGACTTTTTAATTTAGTGTATTCCCTGACAGCGCGGCGTATCCACGGACCGGGGTCGACAGACGAAAACAAATATGAAAATGAAAACAAAAAAATATAGCACTCTAAGAGAGAAATATCCTACCACAATCTCGTTCTCCAGTGTCGAGACGCAAAGCAATTCAAGCGCTTCCGCGGCGGCGGTGTCGGTAACCAATTACCGCCGACACGGTATCCTTGCACACTGGATTGAAACGGGTGAATTGAGAGACTTTTCATTATATTATTTTACTGCCCTACCGCTTGCGGCTCCGCCTGCGTAAACTAGACGTAGAAATGTGATAATTTTTCA
The DNA here is from genome assembly GCA_949319885.1 of Mecyna flavalis. Classification (NCBI taxonomy): domain Eukaryota; kingdom Metazoa; phylum Arthropoda; class Insecta; order Lepidoptera; family Crambidae; genus Mecyna; species Mecyna flavalis. The sequence continues at coordinate 15,685,548 of OX439430.1, forward strand.
AGATAAAAGGGTGACTCTTCAGCAGCTAAACTAGGTACCTTCCTACCAAAAATCACACTGATCCGCTACTTTGTTGCGATGTGAAGCAAGGACAAACAAAAACACAAAAAAGTAGCCAATGGTCTCTTCCAAAATTGTCTGTATCTTTCATCAAAGTCGATCTTAAGTTTTTTTTTTATTGCAATGTGTAACAAGACGAGCAGATCGTACACCTGATGGTTAGCGCCACGTCTGCTAAACAGTAACTAAGCAGTTACTGTCTGGCACCGCCCTGTGCCTGCTACACCGAGACGACAGTTATTAGATCTCATATACCCAGTAATTTCACTAGCATCAGTGCCCTTTCCCCGAAACACAGAAGTGCTTGACACACTTCTATTTCACGGGAAAATATCTGGCACTGCGGTGGTACCCACCTAGACGGCCCAGTACAGGAACCTACAACCTGTTAAGTTAAGCGTGAAAGCGTAGAAGACAGAAATAATGTCAGATTTACCTTTGCAATACATTATAGTATGGTTATAATAAAGAGTATGGAAAAAGACAACTTAAAAAAATAAAAGAATAAAGCCCGCAAATCGCACATATTTTAAAGGAAATAAAAGCAAAGAAAAATCAGTGTCTCGTTGAACTCTTTTGAAGGGGCATCGATCGGTCAGCGCTCAGGGAATATAAATAATTATGCTGTCTGTACGTACAGTGTACAAGGGAAAATGGGTAGTATTTGAAAATTGTGAATTTCCTTTCTAAGTCACGCGTCATAAAACGCTACGACAACGTGATATATCCAATGTATTTTAAATTAAAGTTATCACGTTGTCGAAGCAAAGAGGCGATATTATAAATAAAATAAAATAGATTTATTCTGCAAATAGATTTTTAAAAAATACTTTTACACGTCAACCTTTTTTTTTCGCTACCAGCACTTCGACGTCAATGGCCTGTTGAGATAAGAAGTGCCGCAAGAAACTCAACAGTTTTGCCTTTTTTCAAAAATTTCAAAAATTTCATTGTTTTCAATTAAAAAATTTCAAATATGTTAAGGTTAATTAACTGGGATTATTCCCGACTGCCCCTAACGATTTTCAATAGATTATATATTTAATTGCATGCCAGGTCCTCGTTCCATCTTTCATATATGTATTCGATTCACCCCTAATTTTTTTTCATGTATTTATTTTACTTTCGTTGATTCCAATACTCATGATACTGCTTTTAGTGTCATTTAGTAATTTGATTCTAAATAAATAAATATGACATTTACTTACTTAATAATAGAAAACAGTTTGATGCCATCGGTTGAAGGTTTTGCTTTAAAGATGATTCTGAATATACTGAACTAGTTATGAATATAGACGTGTAATATAAGCAAAAAAGTAAAATCTAATGACAAACTAGTGACAAGCCATTTGGTGTAATGGTCGAGATGTCGGTTATTACACGAGGTCGCGGGTTCGATTCCCGCACGGTACAAACATTTGTGTGCTTGAACATGTCTGTTTGTATCGGTCTGGGTGTTTCTATGTATAATATGTGTATTTACAAAAAAAATATAATATAAGTAATGTTTATCCGTTGTCTGGCACCCATAGCACAAGCTAATGCTTAGTTTGGGGCTAGATGGTACTTTGTGAATTATGTCCAGAGATAGTTATTTCTTTATTTAAAAAACGAAACCAAGAAGACCTCAAGATTGTTTTGTAGCGTTACTTGGCAGTCTCCCGAGTGAACGGAGTAGAGTCTGCAGTTATATTTGGTGTGTATTAGCGGTAGTTTTGCTGAAGACTGCCGCGTCCCGGGCAGTTAGTTAGCATCAAGTTAAACGGCAAAACGGTTCTGCATCACTGCGAAGTATTCTCACGGATAGGGATGTCAAACGAATTACCCTCTAAAAATAATAATATAATAATTTATTATCCTACTTTAATATTATAAATGCGAAAGTCTGGATGTTTGGATGTTTGGATGTTTGGATGTTTAGATGTTTGGATGTTTGTTCCTCAATCACGCCTAAACGGCAGAACGGATTTAGATGAAATTTGACACACGTATAGTTTATAACCCGGAATAGGACATAGGCTATAATATTCCTACGGGAAACGTCTCATTCCCGCGGGAATATCAATTTTGAAACTACTAAACCGATTTGAATAATTCTTTCACTGTTGGAAAGCTACACTATCCCCGGTGAACATATGGTACTTTTGATCCTGGAAATGTGGGGGGAAGGGGGATATTTGAAAAAAGAGATTACGCGCTGGTGAAACCGCGGGCGAAAGGCTAGTCCTTCATAAAATTTGACCTAAGAACATTTAGACGTAAAAAAAGCTTCTACTAGCATGGTCAGGCGACGTATCATCACATTTTTCTCAGAGCGTTTGTTCTAGTCTACCACCACCAAGATCCAGGATTTTGCAAGTTAAGTAATTATACTGCGTGTTATTTTAGTCGTTGTTTTCCCGCAGCAGAATGCTTCACCTTCAGTAGTACTATCGATTTCGGCAAGTAATTTTTTTTTGAATTTTTTTAAAAACTTTTTTTGATTTTTTTTTTAAAGTTTGATGGGAAAATGGAAACCAAATGTGAGTAAATAGTAAATAATCATTTTTTTGATAAACGCGAAGGGCAATGACCCCGGCCGTTGACCGTCCGTGACGCAGCTAGTACTATTGGTTCGAGTTTCGTCTATCATAAATCGTAAAATTTTTGATTTCACTTAAAAAATAACCTTATTAATCTATTTTACTACTAAGATAGAATCATTTTACTGCGGGAAAACAACGACTAAAATTGCACGCTGTATATTGGTGCGATATACAGTTTAAGACGCCTCGATGGTCCAGTGGTTTAAGTACCGGGCCGAGATCTCGGGGTCCTGGGTTCAATTCCCGGGTCGAGCTGACATTGTGTCGGTTTTTTCGGACACAGCTCGGGTTTGTGATCACCAATCCGCATTTGGCAAGCGTGGTGATTAAGCCAATACCCATCATTGTAGCTATAACTTATTTCAAGGATGGAGGCCTTTGCCCTGCAGTGGGACAGTTACAGTTTATAACGATAAAAGGTAAAAATTAATACATCCATATTAGTCGAGGCTGTTATACTAAAGTTAGGAATTTTGCCGACCATAGTACAAACGTTTATTTTAGCGCACTAATGCGTCTGAGAAGAAAATAATACGTATCACTGCTCTTTCGTGCTCAACTAAAGGACATGGGACGCCACGCATGCGTCATCACTCTTTAGATCACTCCTAGAAAAAAATGTAGAACATGATTATTATTATTTTCTTAAGTAAGTAATAGCTTAGCAGCCCTAGTGCCTCTAAATCCGGCGCGGTGACTTAACGGCAGCATAAATACCGGCGCCCCCCTGAACAAACAGGGGGAAGGGGAATTTACTGTTTAATTGCGCGCCATCTATTAGCCGCCGCGAGCGACTCGCGTCTTCGGTGATAAAGGACGCAGGTCGATCTCGCCGACTCAGCGCTGCAGCTTGTTTGAATTTAACTGCGCCGTTGACATATGCAGTCGGCTATAAAAGTCGAGTGGCTTTAAAAATTCTGTTTAGAGCTATTTTGTGGGTAATTTAGTAGAGAAGTAAAAAAAAAACAGAATTATACAATACACATACATTCTTACAAAATAATTAGATATCAAACATAGGTTGATCTTATGCGTCGATCTTATGAAAGCCATTTTACAGCAAACAATGAAATTTAAAACGTAACTCGCAAAGAAACGTCATTAAATGAAGCCAAACTGTGAAATGTGCACCCTGTTGCAGTTACGGGTCTAAAAAGAGGCATAGTGACTTACCATTGTAATTTCGTGTTAATACTATGTGTCCAAACAAACTAAATTTTTACCCACAGAAAAACAAATTTTCTTAAAAAAAAGACGTCAATAGTCTTTTTTTTTACCTTACATGGTACATAAAATTGCAGAGTCAATAGGACGCAACGCATGCGTCTCAAGAACACGACTTATGACATGTACCTACAGCGATCATTCAACGCAAGTACAGTGCTATACACTCAATTGAGAGTCAATATAGGACGCAACGCATGCGTCTCAAGAACACGACTTATGGCAAGTACAGTGATCATTCAACGCAAGCACAGTACACTCAAAGGCATAGCTTCTTGAATATTTGAGGCGCATATCAGTCACGCCGATAACTATGACGAGGCATACAATATGCAAGCGGCTCTTGAACGACGTTTAATTCACTAATGGAGTCGTGAGGGCCGTTTACAGACGATCATTTGTTGTGTGGGGAGGTATTATGAAATACGCACGATTTGTCGCATAGGGTTAGAGAATGTTTATTATACATATGTTTAAAGTTACTTTTTATAAACGTTCATTCATTCGTAATCAATATGGATGTTAAAGGAAGATTGAACATTATGGTGAAATTGTAATTTTACCAGTAACTGATTTACTCGTAAGTATGATAAACCATGATCGATAATATAATAGGACAGTTACTGTAAACACGATCTCACTAGGGATCCAGGGCCGTACTTAAATCACTAATTAAGCACTTGTCAAGATCATCGCGATCATTCTTACAATAAAAACAATAATGAGTTAATTGAATTAAGCACATTATACACAAACTATGAATTTATGTTTATCGGGCGTGTAAATTAATTAATAGTGTTTATATTATAGAAAGACGTGAGAATAGCCCCTTCCTCTTTGTCTCGACACGAGCTGTCACATGTCTATTCGTAACACTAGAATTTAGCATAATATTCCTTACATTACACAAAATTAAGAAAAGTTAAATTAACAGACATCATTTAATATGCTAGTCGAGCTATTATAATAATCTCTAATCTTAACTCTACATGTTACCTTAGATAAAAGCTGCACCTTTTGTAGGGTTCGACCCCCTTTCCTGTTCCTTCCATTTTCTTTCATAAAAAAGGTAATTTTTTATTTCGAGATTGTGTGTATGTCTCGGCTACAAGTTTGTGTATAATAATAACAATAAAAAGAACATCCTCATTTGACGAGCTGTTTGGTGTAATGGTGGTGGTGGAGAAGTCAGCTATTACACCAGAGGTTCGATCCCCGCACGGTACAAACATTTATGCAATAACATAGTTTTTATTGACAAAAAAAGTACTTAAACATAATTCGACAAAAAAGTATATATACATAATTATATATATACGTAATGTTTCCGATGTCTGGCACCCATAACACAAGCTAACGCTTAGTTTGGGACTGGACGGCACTTTGTGAATACTGTAGATAAATAATGAAGAATAACAGTATTGAAAAAGCTGCATTTGAGAATAGTCCCCCTAAATCGGCCCACTTGTTACCGAGCCTCTCTCGGCGCGCCCTGCCAGTCCATTTGTTATGACTAGCGCCAACCATATTTGTTAGTCATAGCGAGGTCAATAATATACTTGCAATAGCGTCCAATTTTATTATTCTGTATTTTATTTAAAGAACTATTTTGTTTTAAGAGAATGTTATACCAATAAATATCTGAGTACATCAATTTAAGCAATTTGTTTAGACCAAATGTAGCGAACAGATTTACACAACCTAAATAATTATGTACAAGTAATACTTAAAAAGATGAAGAAAGAAAAATGGTTTATATAGAACAGTAAGTGCCTTGCCACACTGGCGGATCGCAAGCGTTTCCAACGCGGAGCGGTCGCGCAGCAAACACACGCCGCGTGCCCGCGGCGGTGACGCCGCGGTTGCGCGGCGTGTTCGCCGCGGAGAGAAGCGTGGACGTCATGTTGTACATTCGCATACCAAAGTCCCGACTCCCCTTTTATTTTTATAAGATTATAATTATTGGTGTACTTATTTACCTACCACACAACTCGGCATTTGTTTTTCTAAATTGAATTTTTTTAAACATGATAATACGATCGTCACATAGGAATGCTGGCCAGCACAACTACTACCTACGGCAAACTCGCGTCAATGCTAAATACAAAACAAAGCAGTTTTTATCTTGACATTCCTTAGAAAAATACAAACTGTGAATGCACTGCGATTGTGATATAGTTTTGACCTGGCTTTGGATTTCGAATATTTATACTGCATTACTGTTGACCCCTTTGTGGTACCTTTTTTGGTGTCTTTTTGTATTCATTATGTTTCTTGTGTGCATATTAATTCCTCCTCGGAATCCATTCTGTTACTGAATGTACGCTGACGTCGCGGTGCCGTCGCGGTTCCGCGGCGAACACGCCGCGCAACCGCGGCGTCACCGCCGCGGACACGCGGCGTGTTCGCTGCGCGACCGCTCCGCGTTGGAAACGCTTGCAAACCGCCAGTGTGGCAAGGCACTAAGAAAAAAAGATATTTGAGCGCGCAAACTTTTTGATGACCCTTATTTAATAAGTGCATGCGTCCATACGTGCCGTCCATCTTTTTTTGCCCCTTATCTATTTGTGGTATTTTTTAACCGTATTATTACCAGATATTGTGAAGTAGTAGTTGTGTAATAGTAATAAACTATAGACAAGGCACTCTTATAAAACATAATTATATTACTCGGAATCAGTCTGTAGCATGCAGGAATAAAAAACTTGTTTAAAACGACGCTTCCATTTACAGCTATATTGCGTTTAATATAGGTACAATATCTTTAAGAATTGTGCATAATACTGCGATATAGATTCCCATTTAACGGCACTACTGGGTTAGAATATGATATCCAGTCGCGAGCCGGAGCGCGGGGCAAATTGGATTTCTTATAAACATTCCGCTCTGCCCCACTGCGAACGGAAAATAGCGGCGCGTAAACATAATAAACAAATTACGCAACCCTGTATGTGCATGAAGGCGCGATCTTGAGCTGGCGCATGCGAACGAACCACGGTGAGATGAGTTCATTTGAATTTAGTTGCTTCTCGTTTTGACGAGCCATTTGGTGTAATGGTCGAGAAATCGGCTACCTATTACACTAGAGGTCGCGGGTTCGATCCCCGCACGGTACAAACATTTGTGTGCATGAATATATGACTGTTTGTATCGGTCTGGGTGTTTCTATGTATAATATATATCGCTCCTTAAATGCAAAAGGGCCGCAAAACAAAAAATCAGCAAACCAGTTTTATTACAAAAATGTGATCTAAGCACTCGATATTTTATAGTGTAATGAAGACTCCTGCAATTTTAGCTGTTATAATTGAAAAACAGTGAGGGTGCCTCTTTTGCATTAACGCGGTTTGACCAGTAATTTCAGTGCAAAAGCGCCATATTGTGAGTTGCGACCCGACTGGAGCGAGTTTTTATAGACAAAAGGGCCACATTTTGGGTTGCTACTACTTTGCACAAAAAATCACGTAAGTGATCGTTGTATTACTAGATAAGAGCAAAGTAGCCGCTTTTTGGTTTACTTCTGTTTTGAATAAAATAACGCACCGATATGCCTAGTATTGTTTTAAGCATAAGTGATACTTTTGGAATACGTCCACTTTGCATAAAAAGTCATAAAATTTATCGTTGTGAATCTGAAGCAAAAAAGCTGCATTTTGATTTACTTCTATTTTGAATGAAATAATGCATGAAAATCCCTTCCTATTGTTTTATGCATAAGTGTTATTTTTGGAATACGTTGCAAAAATAAAGCAAAGAAATCGCATTTAAGTTTACTTCTGTTTCAAATAGAATAAAGCATGGAAATGTCCGATTTCTTGTATGCAAAAGCGTTAATATTTGAATACGTCTATTTTGTATAGAATTATGCACGCGTATTTATGTCTCTTATAATAATTTTATGAATTAGTAATACTTTTGAATATGTATCTGTTATAGTCAAAACTAATATTTTTAATTTACATATCAATTTGTATTGATTTTTACTTTTTATTACATTAAAACTTAGTAAATTTTATTAAAATCTTAAGTTGTTGCTTAATATTTATAAAACAAACAATATTTATTATCATACAATGCTTTGCTTATTTATAGAATGACTATCAGAGCAAGAATAATTCTTATACTTGTGATATCAATGTTGAATCAGTCTCTCCAAGTTGTCTCAGACTGGGGAGATGCCAATTTGGTCAGCTTTAACCCTACCAAAACGCAGGCGTGTCTGTTTTCCACCAAAAAGAGCGTGGCGTATCTGTCCCTTTATCTGACCGACTACAGCTCCTTGGTATGGAATTATCTTCCAACCTAAACTTTGGGAGCTACATAAGTCTGTAGCAGCATCTGCCTCTAAAAAGCTCGGAATCCTTTCCAAAGTCAGGCGCTACTTCACTGCGGAACAGCTCCTAAACCTCTACGCTCTATAGAGGTTTAGGAGCTGTTCCGCATGTTCAAGTTGCATGGAATATTGCTGCCATCTTTGGGATGGTTTTTCTCTATACTAGCTGGCTGCTTTGGACTCTATTGAGCGGCGTGCGAAGAGGCTTGTCGGTGACGATACTTTGGTCGAGAGCTTGCAGAGCCTCGATTATCGTAGGAGGATTGCTTGCCTCTCCGTATTTTACAGACTCCACTTTGGTGAGTGTGCTGCTCAGCTGCACGATTTGGTTCCACCAGCTCCGTTCCATCATCGCACTACTAGACTCAGTCAGGGATTCCATCCGTATACAGTGGAGATACCGCGCGTACGAACTAAGCGATTTGCTTCATCTTTCTTGATACGGACTGTGCGGGAGTGGAATTCTCTGTCGGGATCTATCTTTCCTACACAATACAACTTGGGGCTCTTCAAGGCCAGAATTAACGGGCTTTTCCTAAGTAAGCGCGTGTCAGAAGGGGTTTTATATTTATAAATAATAAAATAAATAAATCTTTAAACATTATGTATTTTTAAACACAATATGAAACATATTATTTAACAACACCATCAGGAACACTTTTACTTATAACTTATCTGTAACTTATCCGCAACTATCAAATAGTTACACTGAATCAGATCTTACTGATAAAAGGGTAGAGTAACGTTACTACCATGGCTCGAACAAGAATGTCCTGCTATCCGTCTGTCAGGCCTTTTATACCAATGTATTTCGCGGCATTTTCCACGATACTCCTACTCTGCCCCACCTTTGACTACCGGAAATGGAATTCAACAATCATGGTTTTATTCTGCCGCTCGTTGTAAGTACTAAACTCACCGACAGAATATTTTTAAATATAACAAGAATATTTGTAAAAATAAAATACTAATCAATAATTTTAGTTAATAACTATTTAAGTAAATATACATATTCTGACAAATAATTTGCACACCGGATATCTCAGGCTATTGGCTATTTACATAGTCTTTTACACAACGGAAGTTGTTGTTAAAGTATAGATTACTAAAGTTAAATTACAATCATAATTTGTATCAATTAATAAATTGAAATAAACATTATCTCACACAAGGATAAATCCAAATCAATTATTTAAGTTAATAACTACATATTTAAGTAAATATAATTGTTCTGACAAATCATTTGCACACCGGATATCTCAAGCTATTGGCTGTTTACATAGTCTTTTACACAACGGAAGTTATTGTTAAAACCTAGATTGATATAGTTAAATTACAATCATAATCTATATTAATTAACAAAATAATAATATTATAATTAAATAAACATTATCTAACACGGCCATTCTGCAAAGACACTTCGTTCTCGAAGTGTGGTCAGGTTAGACTTAGAACAGTTATTCTGGTTGGTTTTCAGAATTGTCTAACAAACCTGAAACGAGACAATAAAAATTATGATTACGGCAAGTCATTTCACAACCATATGATGCATCATGTTGATCAGTTAACTCAATACGAGTCCCAACAATATACAGCTAACATTCGGCAGCAACACATCAATACTCTGTTCAACTGTCGTGCTCTGTCACACCATGTGCTGCTCATGATGTCCAGACATTACACCAGCTAACATTCGGCAGCAACACATCAATACTCTGTTCAACTGTCGTGCTCTGTCACACCATGTGCTGCTCATGATGTCCAGACATTACACCAGCTAACATTCGGCAGCAACACATCAATACTCTGTTCAACTGTCGTGCTCTGTCACACCATGTGCTGCTCATGATGTCCAGACATTACACCAGCTAACATTCGGCAGCAACACATCAATACTCTGTTCAACTGTCGTGCTCTGTCACACCATGTGCTGCTCATGATGTCCAGACATTACACCAGCTAACACAATAACCACAGCATACGAACATTGTCACCCACATTGTAATGGTCCCGGTGAACCCGATTTGCATGGGTGGTTTTAAAAACTAAATAAAGACTTACCAGTCTCAACTGTAGTGTTCTGCTCAGTCCATTCTCCTGGCCATTTTCTAAGCTTTTCCTTAGCAACAGTAATATTATGTAGTCGTCCTCTGCCTTGTAATCGGAATCGATCATTGTCTATAACTTGTATAACCTGGTAGGGACCTTTGTATTTTGGGCTCAGCTTGCTGTGACGACGGTGATCTTGGCTAACATATACAGTGTCACCAACTAAAAATTCCTTGTTATCTCTTCTAGTAGTATCAAATCTCGACTTGCTCTTCTCAGATGCTATTTTTATTTTGTCGTATGCCTTTTGCCTGTCTACAGTTGTAGTATCACTAAATTGCTCTGAATTAGATAGGGCCGGTTCACCTATATCAGCGAGGCGAGCCTGAATGCAGGGGATATTACCATCGCGGCCTAACAATAACCTTATTGGGGAAAATCCCGTCGATTTTTGAACTGTGGTGTTTAAGCTCAATTGGACTTTAGAGAGACAGTTCGGCCATTCTGTCTCATTTTGACAAGTAGTCGTAAGCATATTAATAACGGTAGAAACGTATCGCTCCACTTGGCCATTGCCTCGTGGAGTTCCTGTAGATATCAAATGATGCTCGATATTCCATTCTCTAAAGAGACTAGTTAAAGATTCGTTTGTGAAATTTGTGGCTCGATCCGTTATGATTCTTAAAGGTGTGCCAAAGGTTGTTAAACTATCTCGTATTACATTTAAGGTCTCTTCACCGCTCATTGTTTTTAAAGGCTTTAGAATAGAAAATTTTGTAAATGCACAAATAATAATTAGGACATATTTATATCCATTTGAAATAACAAAAGGACCGGTACAATCTAAGTGAATGGTGTGAAACGGGACTGGAACTTTGTCTATTGGATGTAATAAACCTTGGTACGGACCGCTGTGAAACTTTCCTTTTACACAAACTAGGCAGTGAGAGATATATTTAGCGACAAACTTATTCATTCCGGGAAACCAAAATGACTCTCCTATTTTTTGAAGAGTTTTCTCATGACCAACATGGCAATTCTCATCATGATATAGCCTCAAAATACTTAGTCGAGAACCCTTGGGAACAAATAACTTCCATTTTTGATCTGTAGCATTTTTATAATAAATCAAATTGTTTCTAAACGCGTATCTGGTATTATCAATATCACCCGTCCTAATTTTTTCTATTAATGATAGACTTTCCGGATCTGTTTGCTGTGCCTGTTCTAACCACGAGGCCTGTTCATTAATGACATTTATTTGTAATGCTTTGGTAGTTTCCAATTTAGCTTGATTATTATTCTGATTCTGTAAACAATCAGTGACTTGAGGGTTTCGACTTAAGTAGTCCACATGACCAACGTGAATTCCTTTTTTGTACACAACTTCAAAACTGAAATCCTGCATAAGTGTCCACCAACGCGCAACCCTTGGCGAAAGATCTTTTTTGAACATAGTGGCTTTTATTGAGTTACAGTCAGTGACAATTTTAAACTTCAATCCTAGTAAATAAACCCTAAATTGCTTAAGCGAATTAAAAATTGCTAAAGTCTCAAGCTCGTATGACGAGTATCTTGACTCGGCTTCAGTAGTTCGTCGACTGAAATATGCAACAACTTTGTTTAATACACCGTGTTTTTGAATAAGAATACCTCCGTATCCAACAGAACTAGCATCGGTATGTAGTTCTGTTGGCAGAGAGGGATCGAAAATAGCTAGTAAAGGCTCCGATGTCAATTTTTCGATTATATATTGCCGTGCTAAATCTTGTTCGCTGCCCCAATGCCATGATTCATTAGTCTTAGTTAGTTTTGTAATGCAAGCCGTTTTTGATGCGAATTCTGGGATAAATTTCCGAAAATAGCTCGCCAATCCCATGAATTGGCGAACTTGTTTTACATTTTTAGGGATCGGAGAGTTAACAAGAGCAGCTACCTTAGACTCACTTGGCTTCACACCTTCAGAAGAAATGTTCCATCCTAAATATTCGATAGATGTGGCGAAAAAGTTACATTTCTTTAGGTTTATTGTAAAACCTGAACGGGAAAGGGCCGCCAAGGTAAGATCTAGATAATCGAGACCTTGTTCTATAGATTCACAAGGTATTAAAAGGTCATCTATATAGACACGAAGGAATTTAAGTTCCTTGACTGCCTTAGATATAGCACGTTGAAAAACCGATGGCCCATTACTCATACCAAAAGGCATTTTCACATATTCATAGTGCCCATCAGGTGTAACAAATGCAGTGTATTTAATACTGTCTGCACTTACAGGAATCTGATGAAACCCGTTTTTCATGTCAATTGATATAAAGTAAGAAGCCTTCCCCAATTTATCAATTTCATCCTGAATAAGCGGTAAAGGAAATCTGTCCTTCTCGGTAATGGCATTTAATTTTCTAAAATCTACACACATCCGATCGGAACCATCACGTTTTTTAACTAATAATACTGGACTTGCGTATGGTGAATCACTTTCGCGAATGATGCCCTTTTTCAAAAGATCATTAACTATAGTTTTGACTTTTTCTCGTTCAATAGGTGCTAAGCGATATGGACGGTAATAAATATTTTGATCAGATTTTAATTTAATTTCTAATTGGCCAGTTGTTACGTTGCCTACGTTAATATCGGAAGGCAAAATTTTAGGGTATTTTGCGAAAATAGCTCTAATTTTATTTTGTAGATCGATATCTAAACTTTGTATTTTTTCCGATAAAATCTGTAATGGATCGGTTTCAATAAGATTTACTACATTTGTACGAATCAATTTAGTGCCAGATATGTCAGAAACTATAGCGATATCTGGGTGTTTTATGACATCTTGGCCAATTATACAATCATATGCAAATTGTTCATCTCTAACGACATGTAATTCCATTTCAACACAAACCTCATTAAATCTTACAGGCACCACAATTTTAGCGAATGTTTGTAAAAGCCCTGAACCAATGCCATCCAATGTTTCAGACCATGGAATCAAACTACAACCCAAACGAGACGCTATCGATTCTTTTATCAAGGAACAATTGGCACCTGTATCAATCAAAGTATTTACAACTATATTGTTTATATATATTTTTGTAAGATGCAACCCTGACTGAGATATGCAGTTTACCGGTTTAGAATTGGTTTTAGTGCGATCAAACTTAGTCTTAGCCCAGCACTTATCGATGTCATGACCAATTTTCTTACAGAAACTACATGGATTGTTTAAAATTGCTTTATCAGTAGACTGAGCCGAATTAGTGTTGAATTTTTGAGTAGAATGAGTAGGGTTTTTTTTTTTTTGGACATTGATGTTGAATGTGGCCTCTTTCACCACATTGAAAACACGTAATTGTTTGATTGTGATTAATCGGACGAGCAAAACGGGGTTTCTTAGCATTTGGACCCGGGTCATTAAAAGAATTTTGGTGAGAGCAGCTATCCCCAATCCTTTTGCGAGGATTTTTTGAGTAAGCCGAAAATAAAGTAAGCAATTCATCCGTTTTTGTAACACAACTATTAAAAGAAGCCATACGGACATTGACGTCATTTATCCCACCACAAACAAGCTCTACCAGCTGAGGTTCCGTAAAGGCCACTTTGGTTTGTTTCAAGAGCAAGATTTTCTCACGGGCATACGCAGTATAAGAGTCGGCAGATTCAGAGTTAAGGTTGACAGCTTTAGTTAATCTTTCTGATAGATTTCTTTTAGCAGGATAGAGATTAACAAGGTTTTTCTTAAAAGTATCCCAATCACGGGTCTCCGGTGTCCATGTCTCAAACCAGGATAAAGAGGAGCCCTTTAGGGCCTTACCTGCCTTAGCAACCATTTGTATACTACTCCAATTAAATTCAGCCCCCAAGTCTTGAATGTTTTTACACCATGATTCAGCTCCGGCATCATGCTTTTCTGGGTTAAAGACTGGGACAGCGATGTCATCTTGGCGTCGATTTGAAGAAATTGCAGTTGAAATCGACTCCAATAAACTTTTTACCAAATCTTCGTCCATGACAGATAGCTGCAATTATATATCATTAATTAATTGACACAATGATGAAAGAGCCTATAAATTTTAGGGAGCACCGAAGGAAAGAGAAAAAAAAAATATATATATATATATAATATATGTATATCTTTCCGACAAATTCGTTACTCATAACGATAATTCCTTCTTTGTTTTATATTATCGGGGTGTACCCCGACCAAATATTACTCCAAATCAGACAATTATCATTTGCATTATTTGTCAACGCTATCAGGGAGTGCCCTGACCAAACGTGTAACAAACAGCACAAAACCGAATCTGTGGGTTAGATAATGTAGGTAGATAATAAAAAAAAATATTCTGACCGACCGATTCATCAAAAACACAATGATTTTCTTCTTATTTCGTATTATCGGGGAGTGCCCCGACCAAATACTACTTTAAATAAGACAATCATCATTTACATTATTTGTCAAGGTTATCAGGGAGTGCCCTGACCAAACGTATAACAAACAGCATAAGACAGAATCTGTGGGTTAGATAATGTAGGTAGATAATAAAAAATATTCTGGCCGACCGATTCATCAAAAACACAATGATTCTCTTCTTATTTCGTATTATCGGGGAGTGCCCCGACCAAATACTACTTTAAATAAGACAATCATCATTTACATTATTTGTCAACGTTATCAGGGAGTGCCCTGACCAAACGTATAACAAACAGCATAAGACAGAATCTGTGGGTTAGATAATGTAGGTAGAAAATAAAAAATATTCTGGCCGACCGATTTATCAAAAACACAATGATTCTCTTCTTATTTCGTATTATCGGGGAGTGCCCCGACCAAATACTACTCCAAATAAGACAATCATCATTTGCATTATTTGTCAACGTTATCAGGGAGTGCCCTGACCAAACGTGTAACAAACAGCATAAGACAGAATCTGTGGGCTAGGTAGATTTATATTTTTATTTATAAACGTATCCCACTTCTGATGTCAGAAGGGGTTTTATATTTATAAATAATAAAATAAATAAATCTTTAAACATTATGTATTTTTAAACACAATATGAAACATATTATTTAACAACACCATCAGGAACACTTTTACTTATAACTTATCTGTAACTTATCCGCAACTATCAAATAGTTACACTGAATCAGATCTTACTGATAAAAGGGTAGAGTAACGTTACTACCATGGCTCGAACAAGAATGTCCTGCTATCCGTCTGTCAGGCCTTTTATACCAATGTATTTCGCGGCATTTTCCACGATACTCCTACTCTGCCCCACCTTTGACTACCGGAAATGGAATTCAACAATCATGGTTTTATTCTGCCGCTCGTTGTAAGTACTAAACTCACCGACAGAATATTTTTAAATATAACAAGAATATTTGTAAAAATAAAATACTAATCAATAATTTTAGTTAATAACTATTTAAGTAAATATACATATTCTGACAAATAATTTGCACACCGGATATCTCAGGCTATTGGCTATTTACATAGTCTTTTACACAACGGAAGTTGTTGTTAAAGTATAGATTACTAAAGTTAAATTACAATCATAATTTGTATCAATTAATAAATTGAAATAAACATTATCTCACACAAGGATAAATCCAAATCAATTATTTAAGTTAATAACTACATATTTAAGTAAATATAATTGTTCTGACAAATCATTTGCACACCGGATATCTCAAGCTATTGGCTGTTTACATAGTCTTTTACACAACGGAAGTTATTGTTAAAACCTAGATTGATATAGTTAAATTACAATCATAATCTATATTAATTAACAAAATAATAATATTATAATTAAATAAACATTATCTAACACGCGCTCCATCTTAGACCGCCTAGTTGTTTAACATCAGGTGATCAGGCATCTTTGAGGTCAATAGAAAGTTAAGTGTAGTATTATTGTGTTATTATGTATACTGACAGTATAGTAATCTATATAAATAAAAATGAATTGCTGTTCGTTAGTCTCGCTAAAACTCGAGAACAGCTGAACTGATTTGACTAATTTTAGTCTTGAAATATTCTTGGAAGTCCAGGGAAGATTTAAAAGATGAGAAAATATGGATAAATTGCGAGGAAAATACTAAATACATAATTAAGGTTTAAATTAATAAGGTTTACATTAAGAGGGACCTTTCCTATGTTTTTAATTTTATTCTTGATTAGTTAATTAGTGTTTTGAGTTATAGGAAAGTACAATACGGTGCTGTTAGATGTAGCTCAACCCCAACACATACAATTAATTTGATCTGCGTACGCACTGATTTGAATGCGTATACTGTAAGGTTTACTGAAGATGTTTTTTTAGAAAGTTTTTTTTTTTCATTTAAAAGTAATAAATTATGCTTGTCTCAAAGTCTGAAACTCTTGCTCTGAGAAGCCTAATGTTGTTTTGATTTTAGGATTTAAACCATTAAAAAAACATTTAAAAAATCTTGATTTATGAAGAAAGTGTGTATTTTTTTGAGAAAATACTCGTAATTTTGGAATAAAAGTTTTATGCAAAAGAGACATTTGTGTTATTTTTTCCACAAAGAATAAAATCACAAAAAAGTATGTATTTGTAAAAAAACTATTAAAAAGAGACGCATCCAATGATGTATAACACTAATATATAATCTTTAAAAAATATTGAAAAAATACATAAATTCGTTTTTCAAATTTTGTTTTGGCTCTCCTGTAAAAAAATAGAATTTGGGATTGCGTCCCTTTTGCATTTAATGAGCGATATGTATTTACAAAAAAAAATATATAAGTAATGTGTATCAATTATCTGGCACCCATATAGTACAAGCTAATGCTTAGTTTGGGGCAAGATGGCGCTGTGTGAATAATGTTCAGAGACATTTATTATTATTATTATTATTTATTATTTCTAATATTTACGCGATTACTACTCATCAGATAAAGCAACTTAATCCTTTCAGCAATCGTGCTCACGGTAAATCACCGTTTAAGTTGTTTATTCATAAGAATATTTCGATTTAGTAGCAATTCAGTTGTAGTATGAATTTCGGGGTTTTGGGTTCGATTTCCAGGTCGGCCAAAATTTGTGTCGGATTTTTTTAACACAGCTCGGATTTGTGTTCGATTACCAATAGGCATTTGGAATGTGTGGTGATTAAGCCAGTATGACTTTAATTGTTGTGTAGTTGTTTAATGTTGGACGCCTTTTACCTGCTGTGGGATATTATGTACTGGTACTCTAGTAGGAGTACCGCGTTAAATTACTCATACATAAAATCAAGAATGAAAAAAATTAGTATACGTTACCCTGATAAATAGTAATAAAATATGTATTATATCAGATGATGTTAGTAGGTATTGTGTATTTGACAAGGAAATATAGCATTATGTTAGGCGGGGCGGTAAAATAGCTCTAAAGAGACAAGTGTTTCTTGGTTTTTTGTGTATTTGATGGTTCTCCCCGGGCTGAGCTGGCCCATTACAAGTTTTCAACTGACAGAAACCATTGGCAGTATAGATCTACCACACACAAAATTACAAAAAAAATAGAATTCTGTAATACAATGTGTATAGGTGTTAACTTCATTGTTTTACCAGACTCTCAGCTTACAATTTCACTACAGCAACATTGTTACACTGTGGCGTCGGCGTGACGAGGAGCTCCGGGACGGGCCAAGGATGCGAGCTTGAATTGTGTTACTAGATGAGACTAAAGTAATAGTACCCAGTAATAGTGGTCGTACTGGATATGTCCACTTGTAAATGAAAGAAGACAAAAAATTACGTGTCTTAAATTTGTCCTAAAAACTTATTGTTGCCAATAAAAAAACTTTTTATCATTTGACTAATGTTCATATATGAGAGATCACTATTGTAATAAGGACCCAAGGGTTTTCTTCAATTATGTAGGTTTCACTTGAAAATGTCGCTTTATGTGCGCTTCGGTAAATTTTATTGATTTCATAGTACATTTTAGTGACCTTTTTCGTCCTTTTCCCATTATCTCTTCTTCAAATGTCTACACAAGCCTATTCGTATACATTAGCGAAAGGCAGCCAAAAATTACGTCTCTACATTATAATGTTTAATCTTATTTAACCCTGTTTTATCTTCGAAAGGTCTCTTTGGAACTAAAATATTAGAGACAAAAAAAACTTACAAAATACGTAGTAGTCGCCATTTAAAATCCGTTTATTTTGCTATCGAAGTGTACAACAAATACAGAAATAGGCCGAAATGGTTGCTTACCATTAAGTTAAAGTTTGATTTTGTTTGACAAAAAAGTAAAGACGCAAGGAAAACGCAGGCACATCTAGTACCCACATTTCTTAGTCGCTTGCATAACTGAGGCACATTCAGGCGGCTCATCTCGTGAGATGCACATTTGCACCTAGCGCCCGCCGCGACCTCTTTACGTCACCCGCGCCGCCCCTTGATGCGAGATTCACGTACACTCACCATAATACGTACTTATGCGAATACCTTCATTTTTCTTTTCTTACCTCCGTCTCGTTTCCTACTGAATTGTTGGTATGAGTTTGTCAAGTAAATAAGGTGGATTCTAGATGATAATTTATTATTTGAGATGGTATTGAGTAATTATTTTGTTAAACCTGTTAAAATGATCTACGGGGTTTTCGTCAATATGCATTTTTTCAACATAAAAAGGAGCTTATCTTATGTCTTTTCAAAAGGTTAAGTCTATATCAGCAGTACTATTTTTATCAAATTTGGTTCAGGGATTAGGGGTGAAAGCGTTATATGAAGACAGACCGACAAATACAATTACTTTCACATTTATAATATTACTTATCTATTAAATTAGTTTTGTTAAGTAGTATCTATCCTTAAGGACGTAAAAGACACAAAATGTGTTTAAGCAAAGCCATTTTAATTAAGCTTTAATACTATTTCTATTCAAAAACGCTACCAAAATTTGTAAACTTCTTAGTTGTACGGATGGAAAATGTTAACCAATATGAGTATTCATAAAATTGATCTTTCAATGAAAATCGAAAAACTTTTTCCTCCCTCACACAGCAAACATCAACTTCGTAAGTCTTGGTAATTCATCGCAATTGGCAGAGCGGCTGTTAAAACTAATGTTATTTTTGCGCTCGGCGACATCTGAATTCGGCAGCGAGGTGCGACGGGATGAGAGCCGAGTAAATATTTCCGCATTTAGTCGAGTGCGCGGCCACAGTTCAGAAATGCAGTACTGCTAGTTGTCACGAACAATTAATACACACATTGCAATTAGCGTTGACGATGTCTGATACGATAAGAGCGCGAGGTTAACTTCCTATTTCCTTATTCTCATAAGTCGACAGAACAGCAAGTGATACGAGAAGAGAGATTATGTGCGGGACCAATGTTTTGCAAGGCACACCGTAATAGAGTTTCTTCAAACAGAAAAATTCATATTTCTGGCCTGATCCGATATCTGAACTAATAAACCCGACCATTGCTTTAAAGTGCTACTTACTAGCAGTAAATGCATATCACCACATAGGTAAATAAGCAAGTTTCATAACTAATAAGTAGTATACTTCTATTAGGTACGTAATAGATATCAAATAGATATCACGTTCCCACTAACATATTTTGTTAAGTAACATGAGGACATACCGGTGAGGTGCTATAATTTATGAACTATCCAATTTACCTTACCAGCTCTCATTTCTACTCTGTGGCGAGGTGGCGCTGTCTGCTAATTTATGAGCCTCGCGGGAAATTAGGCCGCGGACGCGACGCCGCAACGAGCGCATTGTGCGACGCGACCTGCCGACCGGGGATACGCCTTAGGACAGGGCGGAAAAATCCTCTGTTAATTTTCGTATGTCGAGTGTGTATACTAAAATTCTAGTAGAAATAGGATAAGGTAAAGAAAAACGCCTTTTTATCGCCTTACACATGTAAGAAGCAACCGGGCACATGTAGGACAGGACGGAAAAATCCTCTGTTTATTTGCGTATGTGGAGTGTGTTCTGCGTTTTAAAAGTCTGACAGCAATCTTCGAATTGAAATGGCGTATTAGACCTGTATTTCCAGGCACGGTAAAGTTAAAACAGCCAACCTTCAGTTCGGATCGCAACAAATAGTTTCCTGATAGAAGCATCCTATATAAGCACATATTTTATTGTTTTGCAAGATTTAGGGACATACCCGGAATTATTGGCTTTTTTTAAAGATTTACATTTGACCATGATTGGTATTGTGCTGGAGAATTCGGCTATTACACAAAAGGTTGCATACCTTTATTGTATTTCGTACGTAAAGTGAACAATGCAATGTAATGAAACATACCTACTTCTTGTCCGTTGTCTAGTTACCACAGTACAAGAGCACCAGGGAGATAGGCTAATTACTTCCCGCAAGACAGGCCGAACCACATTCCGATACAAACAGATTTTTCGAACGTTTAAAAAAAAAACTTCAACATGACATGAAGTAAACAAACACGTCAGGCCGAACGCGCAATCACCCTTGGTTCACTACTGCAGTACACAATACACAGGTTTCGCAAAAAGTGTCCGCCGGCGAGGCGCTAAATGCTCCCGGATGTTTGTGTCCTCTGTTTGCGCTCGCTCGCTTCTCGCTAACTCCCTTTTTAACCCCGGTAGTGGATGAGGAATGAGCTCTCAATTTTCGCTGTGAGTTTGGCTAACTGTGAAAGTTGTCGTTTAATTTTTTTTTGAATCCAAGATATTTCTTAGCATTGATGAATACCAACTGGACGGATAAGACTAACAAGTTCAAACCTTAATTTGTTCTTCTAAACAGTCAAAATGCCTCAATGGTCTAGTGGCATTAATCTGCATTTGGCAAGCGTGGCAATTTAGTATCTAACATATCTGTGACGATGACATAATTTTAATGATGGAAGCCTTTTTAACCCTGTGGAATAATCCATAACCTGCTAATAAAATTAGAATCAAAAGTTACAAGTCAGGAAGTGTCCAATTTGTCAAGTCACAACACTTGGTACCTAGACTTAATATTTTTATTTGTGTTAACTTTTCTAACAGTTCTTTCATTTCTGTCTAAACAAAACGAGAACTGAATATGCACAACCTAAACCTTAAATTCACCGTAACACAGGTTAAATAAGTTTATTTTTGTGATCGCGAGCCCGTATATTTATTTTTCATCAGTACGTTATCACTGTTTTGCTAGGCACGTGTCGAATGGATTGATACGTACAATACACATGGATAAGAGCTATTAGGTTGGTTATGCTTTGTTATATAAAGCCTCTGTGTTCACGAATAGGTGATATTATTATGTCGGTTATGAATAGGTATGTTGTTTTGTTTGGCTGTAATTATGAAATTATTATTGTAGAGACTACACTGGTTATGAATCTTCAGTTGAGTCCATAGAATGTAAGCAATTACACGAGTAGAAACATATTTGCTAAAAAAGAAGTTGAAAATGTTTACTTTGAAAAGGGTTTATTTTCTTTTATTGTAAATTCATGATAGTAACTCAACTAAAATCTTTACATCAATTTTCGCATTTGCAAGCCCATTTGAAAACTAATTAAAAGTTTTTTATTAAAAAACAATATTTTTTATAGTTTGTTAACTCACGCTCTTAGTGCATTTATGATCTTACCTTATTTATAATCTTTAACGTAGTCGTTACAACTGCTAAATTATCAAACCCAAGTATGAGGGTCAAATATTACACAAGTCTTTGAAAGCAGCGTTTGAAAGTATGTTTGTGTCACATTAATTAAATTTTGGAACATGATGTCTTAAATATAAATTTTAGCAAATTCAGGTTACTACAGTATCTATGTATTAATATGACCTAGTTTCGTATGACTTAAAAAATAATATGTTTTTTTTTCATTTGAAGATAATAATGTTCCTCTTTCGTAGAAATTTTAGGCGTGAAGAAGAATCTCGTTAGCCAGTATAGTGACGGCAATTCGTCCGTTGGCATGACAATGTGGGCTTCTTGTTGTTAGCCAACAAATTGAGCGGTTATTACAACCACAATAGGTTATCTTTCTAAACTATTACATCTAGCCTGAGGGAAGAGGAAGATAAACAACACTATAACACGGTAGATAAGCGATCGGTAGTGGATGAGACCAGAATGATCTGAGGCCCTAGACAAGCGGCATTTATGACGTTCATTATCGCTCAATTTGCGGTTTTGATATCACCAATCTGCATTTTGCGAGCGTAGTGTTTAAGCCGGTACCCATAATTGTAACGATAACTTGATTTTAAGGATGGAGGCCTTTGCCCTGCAGTGGGACATAAATAGGCTGATACTTACTTACTTACACGCGATCAGTGTATCAGAAATAAAAAACAAACACAGGTAGGTTTTTGGAATAAAGTTAGAAAAGCTGCATTTCTAGGGCACGTCGACGAACCAATAAATTCCAAAGCAAAGCGGACTGATGACAGTGGCGCACGGCTCGCAATCAGTCGAGAGGCACCCAAACATTCCGGAGCGGGACGTGTCCGCGACTGGACATTCCGGCGTGGTCTGTTGGACCACTGTATAGGGGCATCCAGTGAAGGAAGACGACAGTATGACGGTTAACTCCCGCTTGGTTTAAAAGTACACTGTTAATAAATAAATCTCTAGATATTATTCACACATTGCCGTGTATCCCCTCTTTTTTGCGGAGGATAATGCGTTGATGCGCCTAAACCGCAGGCTAGCTAAACCTGCGGCCGTGTGTGGGACTCGGGACTATTTCATCACTAAACTCCCTAGGATTCTCCTTTTCACCCGATGAGGACTAGTAGAGTAGTAACAGACTTCAAAACAATTACAGTTACTCGGTCGTCTAAAATTTTGCATCAAATTTAGGTATACTAAAACGTACAGAAACAGTATCATAACTACATAGTACGGCTCCCTAAAAATAATTTATACCCTATGCATGTTTGCATGCAGATCTACCTAAAGTTAAGTCTTCCTAAAATTAAGCTACAAAGAAAATGACATGATGTTGTTTCACTGATATGTTCTAGCAACGATGTGAAGAATTCCGGTGGGATGCCGGCAGCTGAAATAGTTCAGAAAGCCTCATCAGATGTGTTTCTGTAACGTTCATAGTCTTCCGCAATGTTGTCGTTGGACATTAAATCATTAATTATGAAATATAATTAACCCTTAAGTTAATAAAAAAAAATTAATACTAGATCCTAGCCAACTGAACGAAAAAAAGCCACACCTATTGTACAAACCAGTGGAATCTAAGACAAAATTTTCAGATCGTTTCTTTATTTTAAACTAGCGGGCGCCCTCGGTTTCACCGGCGTGGTTCCCGTTTCCGTGGGAATTGATCAATCAATCAATTCAATTTTTCTCGCCGTAAAAACCATCCTTGAACTCCAACGAACATTAAAAAAAATTTTTGGCCGAATTGGTCCAGGCGTTGTTGAGTTATGCGCTTACCAACACATTTTGCGATTCATTTTTATATTATAGATTACTCATCTATTGATAATACATTAAAATGGTATATAAAATTAACCACTCCTTCTAGACTGCCGTATCGATTTCCGGAAAACACTAAAAGTAGCGTTATTTGCCTATTCCGAGACACGGCTAGGTACGTGGCACCTGGGAGACCTCGGCACAAAGATATTAGTTTTCAATATTTAATAGCGCGCGGGATGTGCGTCGCACTTATGAAGATTTGAACCTGAGCAATTTATGCAAGCCGATGATATTTTAAACAATAGATAATTGATTTGTAATCATTAGTTTCAAAATATGAGTGGAGTTTCAAACAGAGATTGTCATTTCATAGTCAGCACGACTATGAAATGACATCTTTTACTGAAAAGTAGAGCGAAGTAAATGAAACATCACGCTAATCTCTGTAATTAATAAATGTCGTAAATTATGACTTTCTATATTTAATGTAATTCGGTATACCATGACGAATGTTGTTTTATTTTATACTGTTATATTAATATTACAATTATACAATACAAACAATAATGTTAAATATTCTTGCACATTTTTCATTAATCGTAACTCTGGCTTCAAATTAAGCAAACCTAAAAAGATATTGTTTTCAACTATGAAGCATGTGCGTCTTTAGATAACAAAGTCTTGTTTTGATCTGAAGTTCACACGATATCAGTTCGCCCTTGCGGCCTGACACAGGTCGCACCGGGATCACGTGCGGTCGCGTCGACGCCGCACTATCCCGCAGCGCCGCGTACCTGTGGAAGGAACCCGGTCTGATATACTTATCTAGGTAGATGATTATGAAACTGGTGCTTTTTTAAGTGTATTACTGCTGTTTATGTGTTTATTTAATATTTTTTTCTGTCATTCTTTTCATCAATATTTTTTCTGATTTTGTTTCTGGTATTATAAAATAATTAGCGGGCGCCCGCGGTTTCACCCGCGTGGTTCCCGTTCCCGTGGTAATATCGAGATATCCTTTCTTAGCGGATGCCTACGTCATAACATCTACCTGCATGCCAAATTTCAGCCCGATCCGTCCAGTGGTTTGGGCTGTGCGTTGATATCTATCTATGTCAGTCAGTCAGTCAGTCACCTTTGAGTTTTATATACAATAGATAATGACCTCAAAGTATTAAACCTTTCTCTCTGAAACATCATGTTTAAGTATTTTCTAAAATTTAGAAATATTTGTGATGTTGGCGTTGGTTAGAGTCACAGTCATTTTCTGCTGTCCAATGTACATTTTTATCCGTAAACTCTAACATGCTCTCTCATTCGGCTTGTTGGTAGTTAATTTATTGGTAATATTAGTTGCTGTTGGCTACACAGCCGTTCGACTGTGTAGGCTTCCTCACGACATTTCCCGTCTTTGAAAAACTGGTAAAACATAACAGGCTTTCCAACTTTTCGATCATTTTTTTTCATTTTTTTAAAACTTGGTCTATTGTATTCTACTCCGCCAAAGAAGTATGTAAGATACTAATTGTACACTCATAACACAATAACAATATTGCTTCCAGCGTCACGTGGTGCGCCTTGCGGCGTGACACGGGTCTCGCCGGGATCACGTGCGGACGCGTCGACGCGGCGCAATCCCGCTGAGCCGCTGACACACCTCAGAAGGAACCCTTTGAATTAATTATGGAATGGTTAATTCAAAGAGGTGGTATTTACATTTATCTATTGCATTTTTTGAAATACCTAATATTTATGTTCTACTATCTTAAACATTAAACACTCACTTACCTCGTAAAAATAAAATACAACATTGTCTGTTGCACTTAAAATTATAAGCCGAATGAAGGAGATATAATATGAATTACGCTTTACAGTTGATTTTAATGTTTCTTAAGGAGTTTTTTGTCCGTGTTTTGTGTTTTCGTAAAATGCCATTATTCTTAAACTTCTTTCAGCATAAATTGCACACAGAAAATTAAACAACTGTTATCTTTTTTAGTGCCACTAAAGCTTAAAAACTTTATGCAGTATTTACTTAGTTTGACGTTCCATTCAATGTAGTAGTTACGATAACCAAACACTTTAAAAAATACACATTTTTTTTCAACACAAGACACCTTATACATTTTTGAACAATCACAAAGAAATGACGCTACATCAGCCGTAAAGCCTTCCTTAAACAACCCGCACACATCGCTCAGTTTAAGGCGTTCACTCCCCTAGAGCAGAGATGAAAACTCGTCTAATAAGCGGAGTGTAGTGGAGTTAATAAGACGGAGTGGGCGACGAGCGAGCGACGTCGTGCGACTCACTCAGCGTGGCAGCGACAAATGTCATAATTTACCGACGCGTGTGACGTGACATACGGGGACAGAATCGTATTTAACCGCTACATTATTAATTATAATATCCGAAGATTTATATAATGTCAAAACTTGCCTAATATATTATGAGTAGATTGAACTTTGTATTAAAATGGTTGCATAGTGTTTTTTAACCATTTTTATAAAAGTAGCCAACAATCAAGCGACGCACCGTGAGGCCGTGGACTGCACCATATATTATGTAACTGAAAACTCGCTTTAACTATTAAATAATATGTATACCTTAACAAAAAAAAAGCATTTCTCGGCAACATGCGTTTCAACCATTAGATTTCTGTGGTTTCAACATAAGAGAATGTCATCATAAATATGCCCGGAGGTAAATAATGACGCGATGCTGAGGGCCGCGGCACATTTTGTGATGGCAGGCCCGCTTCTATTAACAACCAAACATTAACATCAATACACGTGTGTTTCGAACACAGACCGACAATGAAATGAGGCTTCTATTCAGGGGGCCTAGACAAAGTAACATTTTGACAGCGATAGCGAATTTCGCTAGCTTCGAATTGTATGGATTTGACAGGTGCCTTAAAAAAGTCACGTAGAATCAATCGATATTTAAATTCCGGGTTTTGACATTCGCTATCGCAAATTGAACGATAACGAACGTCGTAAGTGCCGCTTGTCTAGAGCCTCTGAAATATACCTCGACAAAGGGAGCGTTTCGTGGCAGTACAGAAGCGCGTGTGTTTCGATGAAAGCGGGCGTCGCGAAAGATATGCCCGGCAATCAAGCGACGCGAGGCTGCGGGCCGCGGCACATTTGTAATGGCAGGCCCGTTCTATTAACTACCAAACATTTTTCCCTGTATTTTTGAGGTTATTACTTTATGTTTACGGCTCGCTTAGGTTTTATTTACGACTTGGGAGTGGAACAGACAACTACATAAATTGTGAAACGTCTTGTTTATCGTTTTTTTGGCTATGAAATAGTGACTAATGGTTCACTGCAATTTGTTGATTAGGGTTGGGTACATAGTGTGTATAACTGTGTATGCTCTATTCATTATTAGAAAACTTTAAACAGAATTGGATAGATTGATGTTGCGTTGGCTGTATATACTTTAGTTTAATATCGTCGCGATGTCACGTCTTCAACTTTCTATATGAGACCCCAAAAATCAATAAGCTTCAACTCTTCCAATATCAATTGAAACGTACGTCGATTCGCGTATAACCCTTTTAAATTTGCTTACATATAACAGGTACCGCTTTTGAATTCCGCCGGCGTCCACGATAACTCAGACGGGATCTTCACCGAATCTATAATGTACTTTATATCTAACACGAGGATAAATACCTAAAACAGCCTTTAATACACGGTAATAAAAGCCATGTAAGCAGTATCAAAAAGTTAGTTCCAAGGTATGTGAAAGCTACCGTCAGTTTTTCGCGAACAACGGAACTCGATAGTAAAACTTGTACCGAGGCACCCGTTTATGTAAATTTGCTTTGGCATATTTAAAATTGGTATTCGTGTTTTACCTGACTTCGGAGAAAAGAACAGAAAAGTGTTTTCAATAAATAGTATATTTTGTTGGCATTTCGTTTTCATTTGGCTATATACTTTCTGTGAATCATTGATAATTGTTATGTGTTAAATCCAGTGTAATAGATACTTGCGTGATGTTGACAGCAACTTCTCTGCTCCAGCACTATGTAAATGTTGCCATATGACAATGTCCTAAGTAATACTGTAGTCTCAAGTATCCCCCATTGACTGTATTTTCAGTTCTTTTTAGTCATTAAAGTCTGATCAACATCGGAAAGCATAGGCGTTTAACATTGAAATCACAGGTTCTGTCTTTGGCATGTAGGTAATTGCTTGGCGGGTGCTCTTAAAAATGTGAAACTTGTACTCATTTAGACCATAATCTCAAGAGCACGGCTTGGCATGAGGCTTTCTCGCCAAAAAGGCAGCTAGTTAGTAAATGAGTAGAGTAAGAATATTGTTTAAGTTATGCGCAGAAGTCAAATATAAGGCATTTTGGACCTTACGCCATACCACTAACATGCGCAACCGTAACGGTCAGCGCTAAACTTTCGTGCTACGAGTTATATTGGTGTAGACGGGCCGGTGCAGTGCGGTGCGGGTGAGCGATGCCCAGCCCGATGAGTTGCAGCTTGCGAGATAAACGACGCGTCCGCCTGAGATCCGCGCTAAACCGCCTGAGTTATACCTGGATGCAGTCTGTTTACTCTGCCTGGACTAGAGGTAAGGCTGGTTTATTTATCGAGCCTTATGTAAAAGCACGACCTCATTATTCTAACAACTGAGAAGTCTAAAGAAGTCTAATGATTGTTTCAATGAACGCTTAATTAATTTAATAAGACGTAAAAATAGTTCATGTTTTTTAAGTCAGTTAAATGTTGTTATAAAAATTATTTTCCTGATAAAATTATCCCAATTATTCACAATTTTACAGGCACCTTTATTGCCCGTGTTACTACCATTCTACTACCAGTAGTAATACTGGTAAAGTGTTTACCCGTCTTACTTCTGTAGTAAAAAGTTGTTAGAACAGCAATAAAATATTGGTCGTGGTACTACGCAACATCTGTTGTTGCATAATATTAGCTTGTTTTTTGATTGTCATTTTTATTTAAATTGCCTATTTCATCATCTAAATATCTAAATATGCCATCTGAACCTTAATACATAATTGCTACAGTATTTTGTGTAAGTATTGGCGTAAAGGGACCGGTGTAGTGCGGTGCGGGTGAGCGATATTAGTAGGACGAACGGGAATGAACTAAGTTGTTAGAATGATACATTTTCAGTAAGGTCCATGTTTCGAGCCAGGAACATTGCGATTTGCGTAACAAGGTCAAAGGTGCTAAGGTGTCAAGTTTATATAGGTACGACAACGGAAAACTAATTTCACTTAAATGTATTTACATTAGAATGACTTGTTACATCCTCAAATATACCTCCATTAATGCAATGACTTGATTTCCATGACGGAAACCTTTGCAGCGGTGAGACATCAACGTTAATAGGCTTGTGCCTGCTTTGCATATTATCTTTCGGGAGCTCTCCAGGCAAACTGCGATGTGGTTGCGTTGCGATGCGGGACTAAATCATATGTAAATGATTTAGATTCTGCACGTGTTCTGAGATAGTTTATGTTTGTTTATTGTCAGGTAAGATACACATCGAACGGCGCGCGTCGGAGCGCATCGGAGCGCATTTACAAAGCCGCAGAGGAAATTGTATTTTATTATCAGTTCTGAAGGTCGTATTCGCATCCAACTAATACATTTTGCGCGAGCATGCCGCGGCAGCCGGTCGGCTCCGAGCGCATTCCGCGGCACGCGGTATTCCTTCGTATTTTTTGGCCGAGCGGACGCGGTTGGCTGCCGGCGCATCCGCGCGCATCCGCGCCTGTGTATCTTACCTAAGTGTCTCATTTGAAAAGCTTCTTTACGATGAATAAAGGTTTTTGATGTCGTGGAATTGAATGTTCTATGTTTTATGAAGTAGCCTTATCGTTGATTGTCATTTGCTACCAGATGTATCCAATAAGCTTGAAGCTTTTAGATTCGCTGTAAAACCAACTTATTGTGACTTATGATTGTATCGACTTACAAATAGGATTTTATCAAAGGATTATTTCAGCCGTAAGTTGTTTCCGGTTTCCGGACCTCACCGCAAGATAAACTAGTAGTAAGTTTGATATAAATCTCGAGGAATAGTATCTTGGCAGACAAAAAAATGATCTAACAAGGTTTCATTTTCTATAAAAAAGTAAAATTTAGTTTATTTATAGTTCGGGAGTGCTAAATCTATCGAATCTATTAGATTCAAAGGTTTAACCAGGAGTATCGGCATCATAGGTCGCGAGGAATGATTAATGAGCTGAATTAGCGCCCCCTGCCGCGCTGCAGCGCTGCAGCGCATTTATCTCGCAAATGCACCGTTTAATTCACTGCACGACCGGTGCTGCGATGCTGAGTGCACTCGACAAATGTCGAGCGGTGATGTTAGTTGGTCATTTATAATTGGGAAGAAGTGAAACATCAAAATTACAGGGTCGGCGGTGCGCCAAAGATGTAAAACTTAACAATAAAAAGTAGTAAAAAGTTAAGTAAATGTAAAGTAGTGATGTAAGGGAGTGTAACTGTCATCTTTCCGCTCCAAGCCTACATCTCCTACCCGTGGTGCATCCTGCCGAATAAGGAACGAGGCTCTAGCGACCGACTGGTGACGGTGTAACCATCCAAACCTAATGGTGCAGAAAAATAGTAGAGGCCGGTGACGGGCAGCAGCGTCACCAGTGTGAGAGCTGCGCCCTGTGATCGCCAACACGCCCAGCGAGGCGATTATGGGCAAACCCTCCAAATGGCAAGAAACTTTAGGATACGGCCCCCAGTTCCCAGCAGTCCCGCTATTCCTGCTCATGGTGGCGACCATAGTAACGGCTGAGCGGGGGGTGCGAAGAATCTCCTGGCTACGGGAGGCCACCATCATAAGCTGACCCTGGCGACGTATAATGGACGCACGACGGCTTGACTCGCATGTGGCGCAACTTAAGGTGGAACTTGGGAAGATTAGGTGACACATTCTGGGTTTATGCGAAGTCCGAAGCGAGGGGGAGAACACCGCAACCCTTGAGTCAGCCCACTTAATGTACTTCCGTGGAGGTGACCAACAATCTCAAGGTAGCGTCGGGTTTCTGGTCATTATTGACCAGAAACCCGACGCTACCTTGAGATTGTTGATAAGTTCCTCTCCGACCATTGATAGTGTATTTAAAAAAGAGGTAGATATGCCATCCTTTGACGCACGGCGATTAGAATTTGATCCATCGAGACATACTAAATCTATGTGCTTCACCAACCGTTGACATTATGCGTCTAAAATTATTTGTGTCAATTAACACAATATGAGCGGAGCATTTTTCGAGCGCTAGTGCGGTATCTACCTCTTTTTTAAATACACTATCAATGTCTCCGACAACATTTTGGAGATCTCCAGTGTGTCAAACAGGGTCGCGTACTTGATCATCAAGCTCACTGAGAGATATTGAGTAAGGTGATCACGATTACTTTTTAAAAATGTAGCGGTTGCCCTCGCGGTTTCACCCGCGCGTAATTTACTTTTTCCACTGTCCCCCCTTCCCCCATATTTCCGGGATAAAAAGTATCCTATGTCCATCTCCTGGTATAAGCTACCTCTCCACCAATTTTCAGCCAAATAATAGTGTAACTAACACCACTTTCTTTTATATATACAGATGTAACATTGAATCGACCTTTTTAACCTATGTGTATGTTGTGCAATGAAGTTTGAATAAATGAATAAATTAAATAAAAAAACTGCGAATTTATTGCGTTTTTATTCGATTTAATTAATTAATTGTACTTAGAGTATCAACTACTATGTTGATGCTCTAACGTACTACTAATATGTTAGGGTAAGTACTGGCGACATTGTCCGTTCATGTCGGTTCGTTCTGATGGTGGGCACGGCGCTGTGATGATCTCGCGCTTGCGTATTGCGTGCAACTCCTCGGGAACAGCGGACGCAGAGAAGATGACGCCCTGTGAAAGCAATTACTATCATTTATACCAATTCCGTGGAGTAATCAAAATCAAACTTATCACTCGGGTGCGAAGCAGCTTACGTCGTGAATGCCGATGGGCGTCCGTCCTCACCTGGGACAATATAAAACGTCTTTCGCACGCAGGAAATCGTAATTTTTTAGTTAAGTTTCTACTAGTTTTCTTGCAGGGATATTTATTTGTAACTTATTTTGGCGCCATTTAAAAAAGACGCAGATGGGCGTATTCCGCATCTGAGTATCAAAAACGCCGATGGGCGTCTACCGTAGCGGAGGGATCAGCCTATTAATTTCCCACAGCAGGGTAATAGCCACTGGTGGTGATCACGAACCCGAGTTGTGTTCGGAAAAATCGATACAGTTAGCTCGACCCTAAATTGAACCCAAGACCCCGAGATCATGGTTAGTTACTTAAACCACTAGACCAAGGCGTTAATCTAAATATAAATATACAAAATAATCTTATATAAAAAATCTCGTGTCACAATGTTAGTTACCATACTCCTCCGAAACGGCTTGACCGATTTTTATCAAATTTTATAAGCATATTCAATAGGTCTGAGAATCGGCTACTATCTATTTTTTATACCCCTAATCCGGGATTTTGATCAATTCCCACGGGAACGGGAACAAACATAAATAAACTAGTGGTCGCCTCCGCGGTTTAACCCGCGTATAATTTCCTTTTTCACTTCTCAGGATTCAAAATTATGTATGTCATCTATGTCACCCGGGGATAATGTAGCTTTGCAACAGTAAAAGAATTATTCAAATCGGTTCAGTAGTTCCGGAACCTAAATCAATACAAACAAACAATTAACAAATCTTTATAATATTAGTATAGATATCCCCTGGACACTGTTCACACAGCGCCCCTAGCCCCAAACCACAGAATATAAATAACTCAAACTAAACCGCGCCGTGTTAGTAATTTTTAATTAAAAAAAATATATGCGTTCAAGACAATTCATGAAAATTGTGTACTGTGCAAGGATCGTACCACTTAATCTCTGGTGTAGAAAATTATTGTTTATCAGCATTGTTGTGTAAGATTCAATCAATTACCACCATGAGCTCCAACAGTGCTCCAACACAAGTAAAAAAGATACGGTGAACGGAAAGATAGACTTAGTACTTACCGCCATGAAAACTAGCATTATCAAGCTGGCCGCGAATACTTTCATTGTTATTTTTCTACCTTCACAAAGAAACTAATACAAATGTTATGAAACATGAGGTATTTATACAAAATTAAAACTAATTTAAATTTCAAATACAATTTTTAATTTAAATAAATTAATTAAATTTTAAATAATTGCATTGCAGTGCATTTAATATAAACTAGCTGAAATATTTCTAGGGATCTTATACAAGAACAGAAGCAAAAACTATGATATTTGATATACAGGGTGACTTGAAATTAGTGAACACCCTTGTAAGGGAGTATAGTACAGGTCATTTGCAACAAATTTAGTTATGTATATTATGATTGTGTCAAAGTCAATTATTAATGAGATATTTCAATTTAAATATTTTTTTGAATAATCATAATGAGTCCTCTTTAGGCTGTATGGAATGTAGCAAATGAAAATTAATTAAAAACAGTCCAAAAAACCGATAGTTTTATCTTTATTTAAGTCTAAAGATAACTTGTAATTATTTTTAAAAAAAGTTTAAATCGAAGTATCTCATTATTGATTGACTTTGGCACAATCATATCGATGGTTAAAATGTCAAAGGGCTTAAAGGACAAATCATGATTTTTCAGGAGAGCAGAAAAACGAAATAAGTAAAAAATTGGGCATAACTTTTTTGATTTTAAAGCTATCGGTTTGTTGTAAAGGACACTTTTATTTATTTTTTCAAGCCGAACCGTATGCAACCATTTTATTTATTCTAGATAGCATAGTTTTCGAGATAGGTGTCCTTTAAGAATTGAAATTCGATTATTTTGTCCTTTAAGCTTAAGTTTCTGTTGAGATAAATCATTAGCTTTGGCTTAAAGGACATGTTAATACAGGTGTTAGAATAGAATTGGTCCTTTAAGATAAAACTTCGATAAAAAAATTATTATCCTAGCTAACATGAATTTGCCTGTTAAGCTGTATTGTGCTTTTTCAATATAGTACAAAAAGAAGCGCTGTCGGCATACAGAGTCAAAAAACATAAATCTCTCCCTCTCCTTTTTTTTTCGGAGGAGAATGCGTTTATGCACCACAACCTCTGGCTAGCTAGACCTGCGACCGTGTGTGGGACTCGAGGCTAAAGCGTCCACTACCTACTAAACTCCCCCGGTTTCTCCTTCACACCCGATTGGGACGAACCAGTGCCAGTCTTGTTGCTATTGACCAGCACACTCTCTCCCTCTCCTGGGTGTCGTAAAAGGCAAGGCAAACGTGGACACTTACGGCACGGCTGGTCCGCAAGTTAAAAGTGGCTCAGTGAGACGTACGAGATCGTATACGAAATGAGATGATGCGGCATAGAACCAAAGGCAGTGGGCTGGCTATATCAGCCGTAGAACCGATAACCGTTGGGACAAACGGATTCTAGAGTGGAAAACGCGTCTCGGTAAACGTAGTGTAGGACGCTGTCAGGCCAGGTAAAGTGATGAATTGCGCATGATGGCTGGCAGGAGCAGGATGCGAGCGGCCGAGGATTGATCAGTGTGGCAAGCATTTGGAGGTTATGTCCAGCAGTGGATTGTAATATTCATATGATGATGATGATGATTGTAAAGATCCATAGATTCATTCATCAATTTATTAACAGAATTATAACTATTGTATTGGTCTTAAATAAATATTGGATAACATCACATACATTGATCTGACCCCAAAGTAAGTAGCGTAAGAACATGTGTTATAGGTGTCAAAAACAACAAAGGTACCACAAATGTATACTTAAATACGAATAAACATCCAGACACAAAACAAACACAAATGATCCCGAACCCACGACTCCTGGCGTAAAGGGCAGGGAAATCAATTTGATTTATTTGACATAGAACCACAGTGTCCTTTAAGCCCAAAACGCCTGAATCAAAATATGCAAGAGTAGGCTTTAAATGCCATAATACATTATCAGTGACCTTTAAGCAAATAATACAAAAATGGCCAATTTTTAACCATGAATATCTCGCTAACTATAAGGGATAGGAGAATCTTTGATATACCATTAGAAAGAGCTCAAAAAACTCAATACAAATGTAACAAAAAGTCATTTTCGCCAAAATGTCCTTTAAGCCCTTTGACATTTTAACCATCGATATACATAACTAAATTTGTTGCAAATGACCTGTACTATACTCTCTTAGAAGGATGTTCACTAATTTCAAGTCACCCTGTATATTTTCCTTCACAAAATGTTTCATCACAAAATAGGTACCTACATTTTATTAGGAATAACTCAAACGAGTTGTCTGATCTCTTGATCTCAAATGGGACCACATCACATGGACCAGTATTTGATTCAAAAGTATATTAATCAAAATCTATTTACCCAGTAAAACGTAATGAGTTAGAAGACATAAAAAATGCAGTTGAATTAATAATTTCCTCCTTTTTTGAAGTCGGTTAAAAAGTATCCTAAGCCCCTGATTGGTAACTTCAATTCCTCGCGAGCGAAGCCGCGTGCTTGTATAAATTATATATAAATTATTTTTAGAACAATTTAAACAATGACCCGACAAGGTTAAAAATTTACTTAAAAAGTTGTCTTGTACCTATATAGTTATGTAAAATGGTAATATAGGTATTGCAATTATTACTTTATGCTAATACTAATTGTAATATTGTTATCTGATATTTTTTTTAATTTTGTATTCTCATTTCTTGTTTGAAAACAATATTTGTGCTACAAGATACACTTTATATATCTTTTATATTTATATCTTTTATTTATATTTATGTTTATTTTATTTATATTTATATCTTTTAAGTCAAAATATTTATCATACAGAAAAAAAAGGATAACCGCCACTGGGCAAACCTCACACTATCTCTAGCTATCTCTGGCTATGGCCGCCTTCACATTAGGGCGTCAGCAGCGCGACAGCAGCGCGGCAGCAACGGATACCTTCACATTATAAAAACAGCGGCGCTGCATGCCGCCGCGCGACATCAGCGCGGCGTCAGCGCCGCTGCTTGGATTAGTGCGGCGCACTCCATGCCCTTCATTTCAAGAATTGATTCTGACGGCGAAACATCGGTGTTGTTGGTTGTTGTTATTCTTTTGCTAATTCTCCTTCGATGCCATCTACGTCGTGTACCTACATAAACGAAAAAGACAGTACTGATATTCATTATTACTT
Source organism: Mecyna flavalis (assembly GCA_949319885.1). NCBI lineage: Eukaryota > Metazoa > Arthropoda > Insecta > Lepidoptera > Crambidae > Mecyna > Mecyna flavalis. The sequence continues at coordinate 15,721,452 of OX439430.1, forward strand.
AGGTGCTCATCCTTGGTGTTATAAAATATATAATCTACTTTTTTAGAAACTTCTTTTTGATACTAATTTTATCAATCGACCAAAAACAATAATTCAATTAAAACAATAATGCTTTTTTTTACTGTAGGTCCAGTTTTTGACAGCTAGCTGGATGGACAACAAAAACTTGGACTAATAATAAAATGAAATAACGAAGTTTGTTAAAATGGACGTCGAATTTTTTCTTATTAATTTAAAAGCCTACTGCAATTGGTTTAAAGAAATGAAGGAATATACCGTTTTAAAAGCCCTTTAACTAATTAGTGGTTTTAAGTGAACACTAATAACGAGTAGATTAAAAGTTTTAATACACAGTTGTAGAAATATCCTAAAATTCCAGCTACTGATTCCACACTCGCGCCCCGACAAGCTATTTACAAGCTCTCGGCTTGTACCACATCTCCGTATGCTATCCTACTCTATCGTTGCCTATACGCTAGAGTGGGACAGCATCCGGAATATTTGAAACTAGTGCTAATCCCACTGGTAGGTGTGCGATTAATGATTGATTACAGCATTCGGATTCAAGTCCGTTCCGCCTTTAACGACCGAATTACATGTGTGGGCACTTTATTCGTATTTGACGAGATCTGTATACTGTTATCGAGTGGTGGCCACGACGTATCGGGAAACGCAGCCGTGGTAGGCCTCCCACAAGGTGGACCGATGATCTCATAAAGATCGCCGGAATCCACTGGATGCGGGTGGCGCAGGACCGATCGGTTTGGAGATCCTTGGCGGAGGCCTATGTCCAGCAGTGGACGTCGTTTGGCTGAAATGATGATGATGACATACTGTTATAATGTGATTTTCATTTTTTTCGGTTACTTATTAAAATGAATAATTAAAACCAAGAGGACTATAATCTTTAGGAAAATAGCATTTCCCTCTTGGATCGAGATAAGTAATTAACCTTTTCCACGCCAATGTCTGATATATCAGACAAACCATTTTCGTGCCCACCACGCCAATGTCTGATATATCAGACAAAAAAACATTATCAAGAAACGTTGTATTTTTACTTGCCTGAATGAGTTGAGTATAACCTAATAATTTTTTGGAATTTTTTTTTTAATGGTCGTGGCGTGTGGGGCACCATTTTCGGAAAAAAGCGTGGCGGGGAAAGGGTTAATGAGTTTTTTAAGTATTCCATCCATAGACGGCAAACAAAATGATACTGACCAAATCATCTGTCACTAGGTTAATCCTATGATGGTCTGCCCCCTATCGTACAAACTTATATTATTTTTGGATTGAGTGAGGTCGTGAATATCAATTTTAGGTTTCAATTTACCCGCAATAAAAGTTACAATAATATAATTTTTAGGGTTATTAATTTTAGATTGATTTTGCTACGTGTTAATTAATTTAACTCAATATTTTTAATTTGGTGACTGCTACGGTAATGTAATAATAATAGGTAGTAATGAAAGCTTATTCCCTTTACAAAGCAGTGTAGAGTTAAAGATAACATTCTCTAACCGATCGCCATAGTTTAAATGCAGTGTTCGTAAACTTCAAAAGGCAACGCGCACTGAACATGTCCAGTCAATAGTTGAGAAGTGCAACATTGCACCGCACAGGAACTTGTCGCGTAGCGAGTCTGCAGCGAGTCGTGGTTACGCGACAAGACTACGCTTTTAAGACGAACTAGCTTCCACTTGCAGCTACTTCTTGTAAGACTTTCTAATGTGTTTTTTAGTTAAATATTATTTATGATGGTATTTTTTGGACTAAGGCAATTTTTTTGAGAAAAGAGTATTTCCTTTCTTAAATTGTTACTTTTTATGAGTGCTTCGGTTTTATTAGTTTATTGTCGTCTTACAATAATGGGAAGATAACTAAGCCAATCCTAATTACAAAGCAGTCTACAGTTTAAGACGACATTCTCTAATCGGTTCCCAATGTTCGTAAACTTCAAAAGGCAACGCCGCACTGAACATGTCCAGTCAATAGTTGAGAAGTGCAACATTGCACCGCACAGGAACTTGTCGCGAAGCGTGTCGGAAGCGAGTTGTGGTTACGCGACAAGACTACGCTTTTAAGACGAGCTAGCTTCTACTTGAAGCGATTTTCTGAAGGAAATCATAGCAATTTTGTGACTTTCAAGATGTGTTAGTAAATACGGTATTCCTGGACCAATGAGTTCGTGATTTTTTAAGTAAATGACATGTCTATTTTTAAGGCAGAACAGTTATTAGAGAGACAGTGAAAAAACTGTGTAGGTAACTACGTGGTGTTGCAGTCCTTATTGGCAGAAGAGGTCTTAAAATATTATTTACTATTGCTGCTCAGGAGGTCTGCAGAAAAGAGAGACTGTAAACACCTACAATTTAATGAACCCCATAGTTTTTGACCTTTTTTACAGAAATATAGAGCCGAACTTAAAAGAAAGTTATAAATTGCTGTAGTAAATGAAGTCAAAGCCATTTCGTGACTTTTAAAAACATGTTTTAAGAACGCCTCGTTGTTCTAAGGTTTAAGTATGTACATACACTGAATACATGAGATAAGGAAATAACAAAAAAAACCTGTCCTAGAATCCTTATTTCAGAATTACACTTTCAAAAGATAAATGAAAATGAAAATGGGGTTCTCAATTACGTGGAAAATAGATTTCTAATTCTTATAACGAAGACTTCTCAACGAAGTCAACAAATATTATTTCGGAGAACCTTTTTCTCTTACGCGAAGGTTATTTCTCTTTCAGTGAAACATTGTCAATATAACGTACAGTTCCTAGGAAACTTACTATGAAATGACTAACATGTCTATTGTTTAAAATATCATTGGGTTATTTAGAACAATTGTTTTTTTTTATGAAGAATAAAAATGACTACCACGGTCTATAGCCATTTTTAAAATCTAGGGAATCACAAACGCCTTGAAAAATAGTCCAAAAGAATTTTTCAGGAAACAATATTGTTTCAGGAAACAATTATAATAAAAAGATAAAATTATCACAAATATCCAATACAAAATGCACCAATGCACAGTTAGTGAGACTTGGCAAAGTGTAGCGTGATGTGGACCGCGGTCGCGCGACAAGACTAAGCTTTTAGCGTCACGCCGCAGTTGTTCCTTGTAACCATTTGTTGCGTCAATGCCGTCCGATACGAAGTTACTGTGTCAGTTATCAATTCGAACCCTAAGTCGATAGAATTTGTAATGTTTAAAATCTAACAACATACTCGAGTGTTGGTTGTCTTTTTTTTTGTTTACAGGTATTAAAAATATGTTATTCATATTTATTGTAGATGTGCCAAAACCACTTGAGTGTGTAGTTTATCAAAGAAAAAAGCAATGCAATGCAACGCATATCTGACAATCTCCACTAATAGAGCTTGTCGATGGTGATTTCTAAAATAGGTCACAAAGTTTTATAGAAATAAATATTAAATTGTATAAATGCTTTTCTTGTGCGTATCATTTACTAGTCTGAGCGAAAACTTAACACTTCTACAGTCATTCCCATTTAATGATAAGTATGACAAGTTGTTCTCGCACTGGTTAAACATTTTTCGTAAGTGAACTTGTAGTACCTCTCTATAAATCATCTAAAGGACCACTTTTAACACCAACGTAGCCGCTGAAATATTGCAATACATTATCATAATGCAAAGACGTGCTAAGATGTTTCCGGTAATAACGTCGTTACACGTTGTCGTGTATTGGCGGCTGACGAAAAAGACCAGCGAAACAGTGGCAATAAACAGCGTCGAGCGCGCTGCAGCGGCCGGCGGTTACACCGAATTGAATCAAAGCCCTTTTATTATAGTTAAGGCTTCGATGGAAAATCATTGAAAGCAAATAACGATTATTTTCTTTTTTCTTGAAGCATTCTGTCACGAAGTAATCATGGTATGAATGCACCATGATCCAGGACTTGGCAAGTCCAGTTAAAGCATGTATAGTACTTGTAAAGGTGTGTCTATACTTACGAGCCGAGCACGAGCCGCGCACGAGCGGAGCACGAGCCGATCCAAAATTCGTGTACTGTGGATCGACTTGGAGCCTCGAACGAGCGCGCTTCGAGCATTCGTTTCGTGTTCGACTGTGCTCCGCCCGTAGACAGAGAAAACTATAGACAAATTGATAGTATCTATCGAATTCACACAAGAAAAAGAGGGCGATACGGATAGACCATGTAAAAGAAAGAGATAGAACTACACAATTTTTTGTCTCGCACCGCGTGCCGGTTTTTCTATTTAGCTGTCTATAGTTTTCTCTGTCTACGGCTCCGCCTAATGTCGGGTTTTTGACGAACACAATAAGGTTTGCATCGCGCTCGCAGTGCAGGCTCGTTGTGCGTCCACACTTGTCACGCGAGCAGAGCGGCTCGGCTCGTGCTCCGCTCGTACGCGGCTCGTGCTCGGTTCGTAAGCATAGACCCACCTTATGCAGTCTTGAAACACAGTGCCTCAAACTTAGTGGCAAGCAAGGAAGTCCCGCACATCGCTCTCTGTCCTCGCTTAGGCCTCGGCATCGAATTTCACGGCAGTGGAGCGGCGGCGCACGCAGGCGCACTGCGGTCACCGCTTGATGCGGGCCGTCAAGAGCGGTACGATGCTGTCAAGCGGTGAACCGCAGTGCGCCTGCGTGCGCCACCGCTGCCGCTGCCGACCCACTGTGTTCGAGAACGGGTCTATGGGATTCTATACAAAACATCTCGCCGCTGCCGTTGCCGCTCGCGCCCCGCTGCCGCGAAATTCGAGGCCGAGGCCTTAGGGAAATGGTATTCAGCGTAGGCGTACCTGTCTGAAAACAGAAATATCATGAAAATAATGTTACCCACGCCACTGTGACAAGTACCAGATATTTTCTCCTATGAAAAGAAAAACAGTTACTGTGTGAAAGGCAGCCTCCACTCGCGAAGGCAAAAGGCCCGCGTGCGCGCGCGTCGCTCCCGCAGGACAATATAAATGCTAATTCTGCGCCAGGGGTCGCGCACCCGCCGGCGGCCTTTTAAGCGACATATTTTTAATTGCTTTTATTATGACACGTTACGTTTTATCTCTGACGCGAGAAATGATTTTTATTTGGTAATTTCGGAAGTATTTTTGGCTGAAAGTATGTCACTGTAATTTACCTTTTTGATGCGGCAAACTAAATAAAAAGGACATGATTTGTATAATTAATATTTACCTTTGAGTTTTATAAACTTTATAATGGCTTATATAATGATTTCAACCAGCATCTTTATTTTTAGTTTTAAAAATAAAGCTGCTGCTGCTGTAAATTGTACTAGTCTCTACAATAAAATAGACGGAACACAGCCAGAGCTAATAAGGCCTCAGATGGTGAATCGACTCTCTTAGACATAATTATGGTGAACAAATGACTTTAAACACTGAAAAAAAAAGTTTTTTCATGTAAAACTCCCAAACCCATACAAATATTTACACTAACTTTGTGTCGAAATCCAAAAGATATCTACGGATTGCGCGCCCCTGTCGCATCTAGTAAGGCGCCTCGCAACCGAACCGTTTGACTGAGACAATTCCGATATAATCGGCTCCCAGCACTTTACTATTTCTCGTTCCCTTTCTACGTCGCCGCAGAACTTCACACCACAATTTCAACTCGTCCTATTCTCAAATATTTTCGATGGAAAAACGTGGAAAGACGTTATTCGATTGCTCGTTGTGTTGAAATTTGAAGTCACCTGAGTCTGAAAATTCGGAAATATTGCGTAGTTGAAGGCGGAAAGGTAAGCTGAAAGCATTTATCCACTACAAGCGACCACTCGTTACACCTTACCTAATAGTTCATTCTGTTTCTACTCATGTTTTTCAAAATCAGTTAAGAATAATTATTTACGATAATTTAGTTCCACCTGTTTTTTCCCACTAGAAGTCAAGCTACTCGTAGTTGAAGAACTGACACGATAATTTGTAAACAACAAATGATCTTCCTAGAGAGAAAGTCTAGTTATCTTTTTCTTTAATGTGTTGGCAGACAGGCATGGCCCACCAGTGTCGTTTATTATCAGTTGGATGATAAACGGCCCAAGCGGACTAGTGAGATAAAAACGTTAACATAATTATGATTTCTTTTTACCTCTTGATGGTAAGCGGCCACTGCGGCCTATTCCATTAAGGGACGCCTGGAAGGAAGCGTCGCTCAATGTGCTGCCAGACTGTAAGCTCATCTGATCTTCGAGCCTCTGATTTCAAGTATCCCACTCCCACATTAATATTGCCGGAACACAGCCACAACTGTTATGGCGGCAGATTGCTAAACATTAATATAGTTATTTATGTGGCTGTTGCATAATGAGGGTCATTAAAATACGAATGTGGTTTCCATAAAAACGATACTAAAATGTAAACATTTTAGTATCGGTTACCGATGTTAAAATGTAAACATTAAGATGCAGCCACAGATACTCATATCTAAATATAGGGCGTTTGCTCATCGATCCTGACTATAAAACGTTCGAAATTTGAACGTAATTAAGGTATTGGTTACCGATACTAAAATGTAAACATTAAGATGCAGCCACAGATACTCATACTAAATGTAGGGCGTTTGCTCATCGATCCTGACTATAAAATAGACATATTAGAGTATGGATGTAGATAAATATATTTTTAGTTTTAATTACATATTAACCACATAACCCTATAGACATAGCTACTCATAGTTCCCAGGGACGCGTACATTAGGTGCGGTGAGGACTGGCTCACGAGGCTTGCCGCGGCCTGATTTACGCCTCGCAAATGAGACCGCCAACAACTTGCCGGGCTCCGGAGGCACAACAATTTATACGGACCGCGCGTGGACCCAAGCACATACCCCATATTAACGACCTACTAAGTAGGAGTAATGCCATTAAAACTACTATGATTGATCGTGGTTAACCTTTTTACGAGCTGAACTTTAGAGTGATCGTAGGGATTACTACCTATGCGCTGGCACAGGAAAACAGTTAGATAAAAATAAATAAAGTAAAAAAACACGACGTTGATTAAATGTAACGCAAAACTTACTTAGCCACTATTTACATTTTTATGGAAAGCACAGAAAAGATTTTTCTTGATGCTTGATCAATTGACAGATAGGGACGCAGCCTGCCAGATGGTCAGCGGCCACTGTGTTCACCCATTTTTGGCTCCATTTACGGAAACTTCACGCCAGGAAGCGTGACTTAATGTTAAATATTTTTAATATAAAAACAAAACACAAAATTATCCACTTAGTCTCATTTAGCAGGGACGAATGTGGTGCTCCAAAGTTGAAGCTATAAGCTAATGCTTATATCTAAGTGCCTAAAGGCAATGCAACTAACTCTCTTTCCCCCTGCATGGTTCAAACAAACTTGTATTTGACGAGCCTTTGTTCTAATCAATCCTGCACTAATTAAACAATGGGAGTGTACCAGCCCTTTGTTAAAGCAAAATAGTTACCCTCTAAGTATATATTTGTATACTTACAGCTTTAAATATTCCGCTCTATAATGTTCCAACGAAGCGCGAAGAAGGAATTCAGTTATACTATTAGGATTAATTTCCGCCCTCGTTACAATATAGACACCTTATTTTCAGTGGAATTATAAAGCAAAGCAAAGACAGGGCATTTATTAAACCAGCTGGTATGCGCGTGGGCCACAAAAACGGCAGTCTAAGAAGAAGTTTAAATACGTACTTGTTTACTTATATAAATGTGTTGCGGAAAAGAACCGTAGAATTTTGGGATACTTCTAAAGAGTTCCAGATGATCAGATTAGAAGGTCAGATCCAGAGTTTGACTTTTAAAATTATTTGGTGTTAGTGTGCGCGACATAGCCTTTCTAATCAGAATAAAAAAGTTTAGTACCTGCAACGCCTTTCACGATCCATTTTTATATTTTATCATAACTGTCCAACAACTAAAAATGGAGTTTTTTTTTATTAATTGCTTGCTATGAAATTAGAGAAGGTCTTTTATGTAAACATTGCCATGCAGAGGGACGGTATTACCAGTCTATTACCTTTTTTAATTTAATGTAGGTGTTATTGGTCTTGGTTGATTTGTAAGACTGCCCATTTAAAGGTGCTCCCTCACCGGGAGCATTCGCATGTAATGTAACATTAGTAAAGATTCGTCTTCCGAGCATTACATTACAATACTACCTCCCTGACCGACGAACGTTCGCGTGTAATTGATTGATTACACATTGTATCATTACAAGGTGCGCATTGTAATGCTCGGTTCTCCTCCTTCACTGTTGTAATGCTCGAGTCTGCAACGTTACATTACACGCGAATGCTCCCGGTGAGGGAGCACCTTAATGGGTTAGGCATCGAAGGTAACACAACACTCAAATGTATAGCTGGACCTGTCAAATCTCAAATCTGAATATTTTTGGTACAAAACGCAGGCACCACTGATCTCCACTCCACCGATTATCTTGTTAAACAAACATTATCTTGTGAAGGTGAAACGGTAATAACTAATGTTTCCCTGGAGACTATTGCCACAGATCCGTTCAGCCCTAAACCAAACTTAAAGCTATGGCAAACATAGTTTTTTTTTATTGTATGGTAACTGTATGGTTCTAATCCGCTCATTCTATGGCCCTGAGTAACGTGTCCGCTCTAGCGGTGATAGATCGCCCGCCAGGGGCAGCCGGCGCGGGATCTGCATCTGCTTATAACGAACACCGGATTTGCACTACACTTTATTTGCGCTCGCTCATGAAACGTCATCAACGCGCTTACTTAATAATGTTACCTTGGGGTCTGTTTCTTTTCTGATACTAACCCTTGTTGCATGGACTGGATTTCAATGTGTAGTTTTTTTGACATTTAATAATCTAAACTATTATAAAGATGAAAGATTTGATTGTTTGTTTGTATTGAATAGGCTCCGAAACTACTGAACCGATTTGAAAATTTCTTTCACTGTTGGAAAGCTGCACGATCCTCAGGTGACATAGGGTACCTTTGATCCCGAAGATGTGAGGAGGAAGAGGGGAATAATTAAAAAAGAAATTACGCTCGGGTAAAACCGCGAAGGCTACCGCTAGTACTAAGTACATAAATTAAAATGAGAAAACCAAAATTCATTGACACTTAAATTTAGTCTACTCGCAGAAATCATAAATTAAAACTGCAAATTCTTTCATCGATCGAATCAGAATAGAGAGGAAAAATACATTCCAACAATATAACAGTCGCAAAAACCGAAAAAGGACTTAACTAAGATTACGGACCCAAACGACTGTCGACTGCAAGTGAGATAATTTCATAAAACAGTCATCTAACGAAGTGTTTACTACCTTGCAAAAAGCGAGTCAACACCAGCGATATAAAATAGCGGGCGGACAGCGACGAGCAAAAGCTAATTTCCCGGCACATTATAAATTCATGAATTCTTTGTGCGCCAAATAAGTTGTTTGTTTCGACAACACCGACTCACAAAGTGGACCTGTAATTGCTACCTTTTGATCCCTGTTCAAATTCAGCTTTTTTCCTATTGTTGCTACGTATAAATGTTGCAATATTAAGTAGAACTCAATTATGGAATGTTAGGAGTGTTTCTTTTTACTTTATAGAACATTAAAAGACCTTGTTAATACAAGTGTTTTTTCAGTGTTAAATATTTTTGTTTGTGATACGTAAATTAAACCGCGTTAGGTCGTTATTCCCTTTAATATGGTTGGCTGGTTAAGTAAAACGTTGGCTAGCACATACATCATGCTTGTGCTACAGATGGTACCTTTAGGACTGGTCAGCCATGGCTCACAGATCCTTATAAAATTAAGTTTCAACCCTATTGCAAGCTAATTTTGATGCGATGATAAAAAATAACTAGCCGATTTTTTTCCGGTGCCTTTTCGGCAGACCCTACATTCCGAACCGGTGTTAGACTCATAAATAAACTTGTCTAGTCTTGACTATACATAAGATAAAGTCGTTTAACTTAGTTCACATTTAATTTAAAGTGAACATCACGTCATGCAAAGTATATTTTTTCCTGTAACATCTTAAAAAGATTGATGACAAAAGAAATTAAAGGATTTCATTGGCAACGGTTCAAACTCATTGTAGTTGTTTATTTTCCTTGTTTATCATGAAACATGCCTTCAGTCACGTGGTTTTTGACGTTCAAATCGTATTCAATATGTACGTAAAAGTTATGGCGGTGTGACCTCTCTGTTCAGGCTCGCTACCTTTCGTACTTTATGGCACGAACCAAGTCAATTCCTCAAAATAACACTCAGGACTGAATAATGAACAGCCGCCACTCTAGAGTGTTAATTTAAAAAATATTAAGCACACCTTAATTCGATATAGCGTCTCATTTGGCTCAGACGGGCTGCAAATTATCTCTGGAATTAGCAAAATTATGTTATACGTAGCTAAAATGGTTTGGACATTCAAAAGGCTCGCTTAATTAGTACCTAATGGAGCTACATGAAGTACATTACTACGACAGAAACCATAAAAAAGTCGGATCATTTTTCTCTAAAGGCAAAAGGTAGGGGCTCCAATTAATAATCGACTATATCGGTCTCGAGATTGGGTCGGTTTTGGCAGAGCGCAGTCCTGATGTCTTGAGGGTAACAATTTCTTTCAATAATTCGCCGGTAATGGGCGAAGTAAGCCAGTTAACAAGACACTCGGAGAGGTTCCACCCCCGAAAAATAAAAATTTCAACTTTATTCAATTATTCACGGCGTTACAAGTTCTGATTTGGCGGACGCGTGGCAGCCATTCAACTGAAATCGAATGTATCTTAGAAATAACAAAAAAAAATATATAAGACTAATAAGATGATTTATTGTGCTTCATTTAATTAGCATCTGGTCTGATTTTACAATGTTGTAAGCACAATTATATAATTTTTTAATCTTGCATCAACTCCAACCTGAAAGTCTTTTGAGATTTAATACCGTAGATGCTCTCTAAAACCTTAACCCTCTTATTACATAACGTGGTTTAAAAATTAAACCGAGCTTAGTCCTGACTAAACTCCTGACTAAAGTCAAACGCTATTACAAAACGAAGTTTTACTTCATTTCGAGTACTAAAGTTAGACCCAAGAAAGTCCGCCGATGCCCCTAGTTTTACTATGGACTAACTTTCAAACGTCAAAAGGATAACTTCCGCTCCGTTCTACGTATAGAAACACAATTTTTGAAAAGAATCACCTAAATTTGTGAACAGAAAATTAAAAATATATGTTACTTTTTCTTACATTACTAAAACATATTTATAAATAAAGAATTATTATTTTTACTATCATATTTAAAGATTTTAAAACATGTCATAAAACAAAGTCTTGTAAAATGAAACGCACTGAACGAGTTAGTACCAGTAAATTATTCTTATGTTGGTATTTGTTTTGTAATAAGGAAAGTTTTAAAAAATAGTCCGGACCTAAACCTGTACTAACTAGTACAGTTTTAAACCTGTTTTAGCGATGTTTTTTGTAATAAGAGGGTAAAAGATTAAAACTTTTCTCTTTTTATAGACTCAATCGCGTTTTTGGATAACGTTAAAAAGTATACTTTTCCTTTTCAATACCTATCGTTTTTTTGCTCCATTCTAAATTTCTGGCAAGAGAAGACCACTAACTGGAGGATATAGGTACCTCATGCTTCACTAGTATCAAATGTGCAACTCAGGTTTGACAAGAAAATCACCTGTTATGGCTTAAACGGTTCCCGTTGTATGCCATTACTCCATGACACGGAAAATATTTGATTTGACATTATTGACAAGAAGGACAATTTGCCAATCTACCAGTCATTCGACTGCTAGTTCTTCGAACGATAAAACTCCCGTTAATGTTTCTTAAACAACATCACAAACATTGATCTGACCCCAAGGTAAGTAGTTTGAGCAGTTATGTTATGGCTTTAAAATCCATTTTCATTTTGAACTAAAACTAAATCAGGATAAGGAATTTCAAATAAAGTAAATAAATAAGGATAATTATTTCAACCTTTAATTTTTATAGAAAATAAAAAGGTCCACTAGCTATTGAGCTACGAGTACTATTAGTACGTCAGTACATAATATTTCTATGCCACTAGCAGTTATTGCTAAACGCTTTTTCCTTCGCAAAATAGGAAAAGACCTAAGATTTGTAAGTATTCAACACATAATCAGATATCAATATCATAATATGAGTATTTTTATATTCTAGTCTTCACGAATTTAAGAAGAAATGAAGGTATTTGCAGTCTTTTGTTTACTTATTGCGACGGCTTCGAGTCTCCCGTGGAACATCACTCAATTAGCGTTGGATTATTTCATTTCTAAAGATGTGAAGTATGTGTGTTATATCTCTTGCGAGAATGAATATCGTAAGTATCTTTGTATTTATGCAATATGTGCTTTTGCGTACTTATAATATAAACGGTCAATAGCCACAAGGCTGGCACCGGAGTTTGGTGGGTATTGGGCGCTTTAGTCTCGAGTCCTACACACGGCCGCAGGTCTAGCTAGCCTGCAGTTAAGTGCATAAAAGCATTCTCAAAAAAAAGTTTTTAATACTACTGAGAACAACGCATTGGATTAACGCCTAATTCATTAAAATCTTTCTTTTTTCTGATGTCTTTGGCGCATTTTATAAAAAAATTTCACACCACATTCGTGGCTTCGCCCCGCAAAAATAATTATATAATTAAGGCAGGTTAATCTAATTGCTCATAGATGTCTTTTTATATACATTTATTACAATATAAACCTTGTTTTTTTTATATCGACTTTTACATAAACTTCTTACATTTACAAAGATTTCTGTTTTGCCAATATTTGCGGTAATTAATAAAAGTAACAATAAAATTGCATTCCAGATAATAAATTAACGGCAAAAAAATTCATGGAGAAAAACATCAGAATATCTTTGAGAAGAAATGAAGGGCATATGGATTTGGAGAAGTTTCTTCATCAATGGAATGTCGCTGTGGGTATAATGTTGGACAGTTCGTGTAGCGATTGGATTTCAGTACTTCAAGAGGTAATTTTGTTACTGTCTGAATCATAATATTAGTATAGAATAACGATAAATCTTGTGTTTTCTAACTGTAAGTATTAATACGTTACATACCTACCTACATACATAAATACTTTATTTCAGGCGTCTGAACTTTCATTATTTGACTGGATGCATGCTTGGCTCATTATCGAAAATGTTGTTAATACAACTGACGTAGATGATACATTCAGCAAACTTAATTTGAGTGTGGATGCAGATATTGCAGTCATTCATCAAGAAGGTAATTTTTTTTTTTTGCATAGGTGAGCATACTTCAGTACCACAAGTTATAGCATAAGATAGCAAGACCTGAAGCTGTGTGGACTGAGGACGTTCTTCCAACACCTAATAAACAAGCCTGTTATCAAGCAGTAATGTAAAAAAAATCAAAATAAAAAGAAGTTTCCCTCTTCTCTATTCCTATACCAAAAATCACGCAGATCTTTTGCTACATTGCGAAGTAAAAGAAAAACAATATAATTTCTTTTATCCCATGGGACCTGAGCATTATCCCGGGATAAAAAGTAGCAAATTTCATCGTAATTGGTTTAGGCGTTAAAGTGCAACAGACAGGCAGGTTGAGTTACTTTCGCTTTAATAATAAACAGTATGGATTTATTATGTTTCTTAATAGTAATGTAACGAATAAAAATATAAGCTAGGACAATGATTATGTTTGAATCAGTTTCCGTGCAATTTTCTTGGATTCATTATGTACAATGAATAAAAACCGATTGCGAGAATTGTTTCATTAATGCATAACCCACAACAACATTTACAAACAAACCAATACCTTCTACCCAGTAAACGCAATTGCCACAGTATCGCTTACAACTCAATCGTATCCCGAGAATTGAGGCGGCGGGGCAAGTCGGCGTGTAATTACGTAACTTAGTCACAATGCGAAGTTTTAACAACATTTCGTGTTTAGGCGACGACTATCTGCTCACGGATATTTTTAACTTCGGGAAGATACAAGGAAACGGTCTGGAAAAATTCCACCTTGGAACTTGGACTGCGGAGAACGGTACTTTTTATCGTATTATTTTTTTGTTGTATAAAGTCATTGCTTTGATTTTTTTTGTCTCATTATTTAAGTTTATGGCTTGCGGTCACTTTGGTCTTGTCAGAATGCCAGCACTGTTGTTGGTTGTTCGACACAGCAGCAAATTCTAAGATAGGGTCCAATTGACCACCCATATTATTGCACAAAATATATACTTTTGGAATTATTGCGCGTGTTAGATTCGATATTACATATTGAAAACTAATAAGCACAAAAATATATTTCTTAAGCCATGAAAAGCTATTTTAAGGATTCATCAAGGATTTATTATAAAAAGTGAAACCAGCAAAGAAGAAAATAATATTTTTTTTACTTTAAAATAACAGCGAAACAAATTAAACAAACTTTTAGACCATCAATCGGGGATAATATAATTTACTCTAAAATTTACAAGAAATAGAATTTATACAGAGATTCCACACATTTCTTAACTTTAAATCACAATACACAACACAAATTCACCAGAATTTCCCCTTTTTATAACCAAGTACTGAAACGACGTTACCCGATACCCATTTTACCTCTCTTTTAACTTGGCTCTGATTGGTCACTCAAATTGACCAATCAGAAAAACCGGAAGATCCAATATTTATCAAATTTTATTTGCAAACCGGAAAGCAATTTACAAATATTAATATTTTAAAGCAACGTAACCGGAAACTAAAGAACATCTATATTTAAAAAGACTAACGGAAATGGATGCCAAATAAAAATTAATATTTTAAAGCAACGTAACCGGAAACTAAAAATATCTATATTTAAAAAGACTAACGGAAACGGATGCCGAATAAAAATTAATATTTTAAAGCAACGTAACCGGAAACTAAAAATATCTATATTTTAAAAGGACTAACGGAAACGGATGTCAAACAAAAATTAATATTTTAAATCAACGTAACCGGAAACTTAAAAATATATTTCCCTTATATTGTGAATTTTATTGATTTCTCGGAAACGGAAATCAAATATTTATCGAGTTGCTTTTATTTTTCTAAAAGGAAGTTCGATTATATTATTATAAATTTCTATTTGATACCGGAAGTTGGAATTTCTCATTTTACATTTGCAAAACACAGGAAACGGTAATAAGACAATTTCAATTAAAAGTTATATTTAGCGATTTTACATCTAAACATAATATTTATAAATATTACATAAGTATTCTTTTAATATGAATTATGAAGACTGTTGAATATTTTTGTAAGAGTCATACATAATATAACACGCGCGGTGGAGTGTAATAGTGCATTAAAATTTCTCGTGATTTCGCCAGTATAATCGAGAGGTTGGTAAGGGCATAGGTGGTTGTTGGGATAATATCATATTATGACCGCCCTGTCTGTGTTCCAACCGTATTCTTATATAATTGTTTGTGTAGGTAAATAGACATTTACCTACTAAGAAAGAAAGAAAAGACTTTCTTTCTTTTTTATTTTGTTTTTATTATATTTAATACTTCTTTTCTAGTCGCGAATAAATTGGCTTTACGCGGTATTTGATTTTAATGTTTCAGGATTATCCATAACTGACAACAGATTTAAATACTATCGTCGCTGGGATTTCCACAATTTGACACTACGAGCTGTGACTGTGGTAATTTTTATGTTCTATCTTCACAATATTCAATTTTTCAAATACATTACTTTTGAAGTTATAAGTATCGTTTTTATTTGCAGGTTTTGGGGAACCCGGATCTATTTCAGCCGTCAATGTTATTGGATTTAGAGTATAACCCTGGAGTTGCAGCGATGACGAAGGTAGCAGCTCAGCTTCTTAAAATCCTCAGGAAAAATCACAACTTTAGGTAAACAGTAGCAAAGTTTTAGTTCCTTATGTGAGTCATGATGTGAATCTTACCTATGCTTACTCATATGGCTTCGAATTGAGTCACTTTAAAAACGTAGAATGACGTTCAATTGATAAACATACAATAGAATAGAATAGAATAGAATAGAATTTTTTATTTTGCTTAAAACATGGTACATGAGTAATGTTAAAAGTTGTGTGTTAGATCGCATGTTTAGCCGTCGCAGCGGCATGCAAAAATAATTATAAAAATGTGCACAAGTTAAGATTAATTAAATATCCTAGGTAACATTCATTCTGCCAATTTCAATAAATTAATTAAATTTAAAATTATATAATGTCAAAAGATTTAAAAAACATCACAACACAGTAAGCAAGTAAACATTTTATAAAATAACTGGGTTAACAATTTCGAAACCCTACCGAATTGAAATATTCCTCGACAGAGTAGAAACATTTTTCCAATAACCATCCTTTCAGTTTGATTTACAACTATTAGTGGGAAGTGTTTTTATGTCGTCATTCAGACTATTATACATTTTAATAGCCATATAATGGGCATTTCTACTGTAGTGAACTGTGGAATGAGTAGGCAAGAGAAGCCTGTTGGGATACCTTGTATTGGCATTTAATTCCTTTTTTGTTGTGAATGATTGAGGGTTGGATAATCAATAATTTATTGTTGTAACAAACCGAAAGCAACGAACCTGAAGATTTATTTGTGTGAATTATTTTTGGATCCCATGGGAGCGAAGCATGTGATCCAAGTGGACGGAGGCGATGACATTTTTATTTTTGATTTTGAGGAATTGGAAATATCTGGGACAGTAATTAATTATGCCGTCTTCAAAAGCCTTGTTTCGGTTTACTACATGCATACGAGTTTAAAATTCTTGCAATTTCTAGTTGATAATATTAAGAATATTTTCTTTTTGGCAGAAACTTTCGAACGAACAATAAATCCTATTTAAAAGTAAGTTATAAAACCTTAAAATTAACTAAGACTTGAATAAAGACGTCAATGATAGGCGTCATTTCCATAGCTTCTAACAGCAGAACTAAAAAGCTTAGCTTAGTTGGATACCACAATTTTTATTTGGTAGCACTTCAGAGAGATTGCGGTCTCATTCCCACGGACTGCGAATGTATGCAGTTTCCCGAAGCCGTTTCCTCCTGCCGTTTCCGAGAAACGGGACGTAGGAGCGCTCCCTTATAACAGACTTTTACATCTTCATGAGGAAATCACGTCATATTATAAAAAACCTTGTTGGTTTCTTGTAAGATTTTTTTAGCTGGCTAGGTTTAACCGGACTAATTTTAACACAAATAAAAAATTCAAATTGGTGATTTTGTTTTAGATTTAAATACACAGTAGTTTCTCGATGGATTGGTGAACCAGTGAAAAATTCTACTTTGGTAAGATTAAAAAATTGTTGTTCTTTGATGTCATTGTTTACCTAAATGTTTTGAAATAAAATATTTACATTGCTTCGATGACACTCTCATTTTCATGACTATTATGTATTTCAGACAGTTACTAATTCCCTTTTTTGGCGAGAGCAAGACATATCATGTACTATGGCGAGGATTTTCCCGAAATGGTTGGAGTGGGTGGACATCTTCTATCCACCTGGTACTACTCTCCAGTAAGTTTTTGTTCAAAAAATAGTAAGAACTTAAAACTACGTAATTTTTTAAAGAATATTTTTTTAAATAATGTAGACGATGGATCGTTGATGACGAATGATTTTTTTTGTTACACATAAACTGTGGAATGAGCTCTGCGCTGTGGTTTTCTCATCAGAATACACTATGAGGTTCTCTATGAAGGACGTGAAAAGATTCTCGTAAGCGAAAGTCGAGTGGTCGAGGTATAATTATTATCTATTGAAGTCCATTTAGCTCCTGTGTGGGTCGTGGGTTCAAACCCTATCCACATCCTGAATTTGCGATCCCCTACTTAGACTAGAAAAACGAGAATCACCTAAGTAATCGCTTAATAAAAAAGAAGATGCAACTTAACGAGTTAATCTGGGAGAGTGCCGTTAAATGCAAGGTTTAATTAAAAATGTTAGCAGTTTTTACGTTTATTTGTTTATCCTCACATTCAGTAAGCTTGTAGTGTAATAGGGTTTTCGTTAGTTTTAAGTTTACATAATTTTTTAGATAACAGAAAATCAAATATTTAGAAACTTAAACATACCGAGTTTACCTTGTTTATTAACAGAACTCGTTGTGACGTTAAGTCAGATCAATTCTGTTAATAAACAATGTACTTGCAATACGACATGCATATTTTTTATCATTATATGTAACGAGATTATTTTGGCAAACCAAGAAAATAACGCTTATAAGTAAAACGTGTATGGTATGTTAAATACCCTATATCCATTGCCAAAGTGAGAAAAGTGAGATGGCTTTTTCCTATACTTATTTTTTAACAAAAATTTTCTGGTACAAAGAGATAAGTGTACCTACTTGTGCTATTAAATAAACCACAGACTTCAAGCTATGCGCATAAGGTCAGCATTTCTCACAGAAGACTAACAAATAAAAAATATTAATTCCAAATTGCTAATTCAAATTAAAGGGTCGGTCACGCGCGAGTAATACCTTACATGTACGAGTATTACAAATGTACACAGGGACAGAAACAGCTTAGCATTAGGGTGGTGTAGACACCAGGAATATGTTGTTTAAAAAAATCGTCTTTACCAGAACAAAATTCTACTACCTAATCCCGGACAAAGGCGTGGGTGAGTACGAGAACCGCTTCCTGACGCCGATGTCTCTCGGCGTGTGGCACTGCGCTTGCGCCGCCGGCGCGGCCTGCGCGCTTGTACTGGCCGCTGCAGCGCGCGCGGAGGGCCGCCCCAAGCCCGGCTCCTTCGCGCTCTTCAGTGTCGTCGCTGCTGTGTGTCAACAAGGTACTATCCGGTTCAGATGCTATTAGGATAATACCTTTTGGAACTGCGTTACGTGACAGTGATGACTGACACACACAATGACAAGATAATGCGTTGCTAACGTTACGAACAGGCACAGTTGACGTCATTTGTCACTCAATTCCAAAAGGTATTATCCTAATAGCATTTGAATCTTATAGTATATCATATTTAATCATAAAACTTTTTTTGACCCTCTCCACTGAAGAGTCGCCAAGGCGCTTAAGAATAAAGTAACTACTCACCATAAGATAGATCTTACAGAAATCACATCACGCACTCCTATCAGCCATTGATTCAGTGTCAGTATTTTAGTTTTAAAGTTATTTTGCCAACACTTTAGAATTTAGTTGATAGATTTTTACTTACAAAAAAACTATATTGTTAAAAAATCTATCAACTCCGACTAGCTTCTAGGTAACTTAAACTTTTAATTTCACCGACATAGTAGCTTCAAGACAGTTGCAAGTCTATAACATTATTTTAAACTTTTATACAGTTAACAAGACAAAGCACTCCGCTCGAGATTGTCTATTTTTAAACGTTTGGAATTGTCTTTAGCGCTATAAGTGAGTGCATTTTGTCGGCAGCATTGTTTCTTGCCATCTCTGTTTGTTTTAGGATGCGTCCCTTTCTTCATCACTTATCTATTTTCACTTACCTCTTCATTTGGAGATGTATCTGCGATTGTCGTATGAAATGTACAGCGGACTTAGAATATAATGTTATTATTCTAAGACAGCGAAATAGAACGTTCCTTGCACAAATTCTTTCAGTTATTTTTCTACGTATGTACGAGTATGGCGGCCCGTACACAGTCAATTTAGATCGCGATCCGCGATCAAAATCCACGATCACAGATTGATGGATTGCGCTACGACATTACACGTTCAATCTTGATTTCGTCAGTCCGTGTTATGAGATGATGACAGAGACACAAGACCAGTGTTGCCAGCGAGGTCTTGCCAAAAGTCACCTGAGATGTACAAAAAAGTAACCTTTTTGTAGGAAAAGTAACCTTCCACAATTTTTTTGGTGAGCAAAAAAATGGTCGACGAGATACGAACGAATACGATTGACCGGGCGAGCGGGACGGACGGTTCAATTTGAAAAATGCTTTCCGCACGCTAACTCCAAAAAAACACCAAAAAGTAACATTTTATGTCGTGTAACCTAAAAGTAACCTTAAGGAGGCAAAAATCACCTAAAAGGTTACAAAATTAACCTTCTGGCAACGCTGCTGACGCCTGGACACGATCCTGCGCGTACACGTTCAATTTCGATCGTGATCACGGACCGCGATCAAGATTTCAAAATATCTAGATATTTTGTGATCCTACGTCTCAATCCGTCAATCAACTTCGTACATAATCAATCTGGATCGCGATCATTGATTTTGATCGCGGATCGCGATCTAAATTGACTGTGTACGGGCCGCCTATGAGTATAGGCGTAGTGATTTATTGAGTAGGTGTCTGCGATACCAAATTAGTAAAGGAGGGGTGACATGTGGCGTAACAGCGCTGTCATACACGTGTTAATTAGTAATGAAGACAACCCGACTGAAGTTGCGCGGCATTAGACGTTACAAGAACGTACCCTCGCCACCTCTCTTCCATACAACAGGAACCTACTCAGCTAAGCGCTAATTATAGTTTGTAATTTTGTATAGATATATTAAACCAATGATGATTTATTATATATTTATTATATATTATATATAATAAACCAATGAGATGCTAAACAGATATCGTATTCATTGATTGTCGTTTGTAGCGCGCGTAGCAGTAAATTTTGTTGTTTTTGCAAGACACTAGGAGGAAATAAAAAAATAATATTATTATACAGTGCATATGGCCCACTCTTTTTATTTATTAACAGCCCCGTACTAGGAAGCGGTCCTCGTTCTGTCTCACTCACCGCTCTATCTACATTAATCACATTTCTCACGCTGACAGCTCTCATTATGTTACAAGTTATTCTTTCATTTTGCAAAGCATTTGCGCCGCTTTTTCATCAAGACCTAATGCCGGCCATTATTTTCATTTGGTTAAATTGCAACTAATTTATAAGATTGTGAAGAAAGGTTAATTAGCGGCTAGATACAGTTAAGTTGGTAATTTTTGTGACGTGTTAACGTGTATAAGTTATACGCTAATTGTAAATTACTCTTTCAGCATATGAAGACGGAGTTCAGTTATTGGAAGAAAGATTTTCAAGTCAAGGTAAAGAATATTAAGGCAAATTATATTCAATAAATATAATATTAGCTCCTTTAAGTGGATAAGATGAAGATGACTAACTTAAAATACGAACTTTAGTGTGATGTCTGAATCGGTCTGGATATATCTATCTATAATATTTAGTATTTGTACTTTAAAAAATATATAGGTAATGTTAACCCGCTGTCTGTCACCCATTGTACAGGCTCAGTAGTGCTTTAGTAGTGGTAGAGCCATGCTGTTTTACAGTACGAATAGGCCGTCTCGTCCGTGGTAGTACCACCCTCTCACATAACACCAGCGATCCTTCTGGTGTTGACGTCCATGGGCGGCGGTGATTGCTTACCATCAGGCGACCCCCTGGCTCCTTTGCCGCCTCTGGCATATCAAAAGCTATGCTTTAATTTGTGGCAAGACAGCGTTGTCTGAATAATGTCTAAGGATATTTATTTTTATCTATGAATTTAACTGCCAGGTCGTCGCACCACGCTACTCGTAATAGGCTTGACCAGCATGCTACTGTATAACTACTACACAAGCAGCGTTGTGTCCTGGCTACTGAACGCTGCTGCCCCCAACATAGCTTCTATGGATGGCCTCATAGTCAGTGACTTGGAACTGAGTCTGTCACCCATAGTAAAAGCTATGCGTTTGGAACTAGATGGCACTGTGCGAATTATGTGCAAGGAAGTATTTTCAAATTCATTTGTTTTCCTGCCAGGTCGTCGCACCACTCTCCTCGTGATAGGCTTGACCAGCATGTTACTGTATAACTACTACACAAGCAGCGTTGTGTCCTGGCTACTGAACGCTGCTGCCCCCAACATAGCCTCTATGGATGGTCTCATAGCCAGTGACTTGGAACTGATCTTCGAAGATGTGGGGTACGCGAGGGGTTGGATTGCTGTGAGTATTTCACGACTTAAAAATTCAAGGTGAAATTAATGAAGTAAAATAAATGGATACAGTGAACACCTGAGAATAAGAACCCGGAATTAAACAATTATCACTATCATATTGTTAAGTGTGCGAATCGCCTACTATTAATTCTAAAAGGGGTCGATCCTCACGCGATTCAAATTCGTTCGGGTGAATCGACTACTAAAATAATATTATTTTTGAAAGTGGACGATTCGCACATTTGTGCGAATTAATTTCGGGTGAATCGACTACGACTACTACTTATGTACTAGATTTATAAATGATAAGTTTTGCCTATGCGAAGCTAGCGCGGCCAGTTCGCCTACTAATGATTTATTGTTTGCTATATTTTTATAGAACCCAGGATTCTACTACTTCAGTGGTTACAAAAACCCCAAAGAAGACGAACTCAGAGACAAAAAAGTGACTCGTGCAAAGAGGACGAGAGATTTGTTTATGTCACCAATTGAAGGAATGGACCTTGTACGCCGTGGTGGTAAGATTAACAAGATTTTAGTACGATAAAATATTTTGTAGCCAGTTAGTTGGACTCTGAATAAGTTCTACCATCAATTAGATTCAAAGTGGGAATCAAACTCACAACCTCTTTGTTTATGACCCTGGCAGCGTTACTAATTTTCCACAGAGGCGGCCTATTAATTATTTATCTATCGTCACCAATTTTCCTCCTTAGTTTGTTTTATTAATTCGACGAGCCATTTGGTGTAATGGTCGAGAAGTCGGCTATTACACCAGAGGTTGCGGGTTCGAACCCCGCACGGTACAAACATTTGTGTGCATGAACATGTCTGTTTGTATCGGTCTGGGTGTTTCTATGTATAATATGTATGTATTTACAAAAAAAAGTATTATAAATAATGTTTATCCGTTGTCTAGCACTCATAGCACAAGCTAATGCTTAGTTTGGGGCTAGATGGCGCTGTGTGAATAATGTCCAGAGATATTTATTTATTTATTTATAATACTTCTGTTTTAGGGTACGCGTACAACACAGATCCATATCATGCTGGGCAGATGATCTCCAGAACGTTTGAAGACAGTGAAATCTGCAAGTTAGGCTCGTTGCAGATGATGCCACCCGCTCCGGTTTACATCATGGGACAGAAGAGAGGACCGTTTGGACAATTCTTCACATGGAGGTACTATTTATACGTTCCGTACTAAAGTAAGATTTTAATAAATTACAACAAAGTAGCAGTATGATTATATGGCCCAATTTATATAATGAAAAAAGTTCTTAAAATTGTTCTAAGTTAAGTTATAGTCCTTGGACATAATAGGATATTATACACATAGCGCTTCCTTTCCCCTAATTAAGCATAGATTGTACCATATGGGCACCAGACAACGAAAGAACATGACTTATATACTTGGGGGAGGGCCCCACAGTGCAGAAGTGTTCGCTACGTCCTCGTCGTCTCCCCTGGCTCTCCCAGTCCTGACCCCGGTAACGCAGGTGGCAGGCTGGTGACCAAACGCGAGCGCTTCGGGGTAACAAGGATGGGTGTATTCCCGGTAATACGCTTTCTTTGCACTAACTGTTTCCTTGCTAGTGTTTTCCCAGCTCCCTGGCCGTCGAGGTTCTCTCCGGTTTCAGGTTGAGCAGGCACCTAGCTGTCTGGTTGGAAGCAGGTGGTTGTGTGTATTGCACTTTTTGGCAGTGTGTGCTGACGTGTGTCTTGTCGTCGTCTCCCTGCCCGGTCGAGGTATCTCCCATATACACATACACATCCAGACCGATACAGACAATACATGTTCATGCAAATAAATGTTTTTATTGTGAGGGGATCAAACCCGCGAATGTGATAGCCGACTTCTCAATTACACCAAATCGGTAATCAAATATTGGACTGTTCTTTTCTCAATGTACCTCACTCGTATATTCTGCAACTATGTAAAACATTTTAGCAGTTGATTGTATTTATTTGTTTGCAGTCTATTGCGTCTTTCAGAGCGAGGCCACTACAAAGTGGCTCAAGCAAGGGTCGGTGGAAGCACGCCTGCCTGTTCGGGTCGCACGCCGCGTGCGCTCGCGCTTGGGCAGGCGGCACCAGCTTTCTTACTGCTGGCTGTATTCTTTGTGCTGTCTGTTTTGATTTTGTTGGCAGAAGTTTTGTGGCATAGGTCAGTCTTAGAAGATTTTTCTGCAAAATATTGTTAGAAAAGAATTCTGCTTAAACCAAGTTTTAGAGCAAATTAACCCTTTATTTTATGTTATTGTTTTTGGTTGTATTTTGTGTAGTTTAAAATTGCTCAGTTGGGAAAAGAAGAAGACAAGTTTACACAAAAGAGGTTGCTTTAACCGCCACAAGGTCAGCTGTACCAGTAAGCAGTGTTCGTTCCTACTCTGGTGTAAAGGAAAAATGAGAGTAGTTTAGTGGGTAGTAAGATGTTTTAAGTCCCGAGTCCTACACACGGCCGCACAGGTCTCGCTAACCGGTTACTGTGCTTAAGAAAGCATTATCTTTTGCAAAATAAAAATTACTACTACATACCTACATAAAGCAACACCCTATCCATCAACTGAAATTGAACAAAAAGCAGTTTAACAAAAAAAAACTAATAACCTAAAGCAATAATTTAATTGAATTTCAGGATTGCTGCAAATAAATGGCAAGGGAGAAGACTACCGCGAAATAATCGCGCTCATAACGCGCAGCTTCAGGAGAGAATCATTCAGGACATAAAAAAACAATAAAGGGATGTTTGACGGCGCCTGAGCGATGGCGCTCTCAGAAGGCAGGGTGACCACTATGAGTCAACATTCAGGATGGATATTATTATTAGTCACAATTTAATATTCTTTATTACCCTTTTTTTAGGAAATAAATGTTACTAATTTCTTCTTGTAGATCAGCTTCTGAGAAAAAATGACAATTTATTTAGACGCGATTACTTCTCATTAAATGACTTAAACGGATAAAAATAACTGTTTATTCCCTACATTTGAATAAAACCCAAAGTTTCGACTGCTTTGCAGCAATCGTGATCACGGCGATTTTTATCTGTTTACTTCTTTTTTTATGCATAATAATGTTAGTCACAATTAAATATTCTTTATAAATTTTTAGGAAGTACTTTACTCCTTTCTTCTTGCAGACCAGCTTCTGAGAAGACACTGAATTAATACTACTTGAGGAGAGCTAGTTGAATATTCGGTATTCGGCGTATAGCGGAATGTACTATTTGTTGGAAATATTATAAAACGCTAGCCGCCCAAGATAATATTATGTAAAAAGTAGCCATGTGTGTTATCTGATTTATTAAGCCAGCTAGTCCTAATACTTTAAGTAGTTTTGGCGTGAAAGAGTTACAAACATCCGTCTATTCATCTTCAGAAAGTTTAACGTTTTTAGGGTTCCGTAGCCAAATGGCAAAAAACGGAACCCTTATGGATTCGTCATGTCTGTCTGTCTGTCTGTCTGTCTGTCTGTCCGTCCGTATGTCACAGCCACTTTTTACCGAAACTATAAGAGCTATACTGTTGAAAATTAGTAAGTAGATGTATTCTGTGAACCGCATTAAGATTTTCATACAAAAATAGAAAAATAATAATAAATTTTGGGGGCTCTCCATACTTAGAACTGAAACTCAAAAATTTTTTTTTCATCCAACCCTTACGTGTGGGGTATCTATGGATAGGTCTTTAAAAACGATAATAAGGTTTCTTATATCATTTTTTTCTAAACTGAATAGTTTGCGCGAGAGACACTTCCAAAGTGGTAAAATGTTGGTCCCCCCCCTGTAACTTCTAAAATAAGAGAACGATAAATCTAAAAAAAATATATGATGTACATTATTATGCAAACTTTCATTGAAAATTGGTTTGAACGAGATCAAGTAATTAGTTTATAAATTTTTGGGGCTTCCCATACTTAGAACTGAAACTCAAAAAAAAATTTTCTTCAAACCCTTACGTGTGGGGTATCTATAGATAGGTCTTTAAAAATGATAATAAGGTTTCTTATATCATTTTTTTCTAAACGGAATAGTTTGCGCGAAAAACACTTCCAAAGTGGTAAAATGTTGGTCACCCCCCCTCTAACTTCTAAAATAAGAGAACGATAAAACTAAAAAAAAATATATGATGTACATTACCATGCAAACTTCCATTGAAAATTGGTTTGAACGAGATCAAGTAATTAGTTTTTTTTAAAACGTCATAAATTGTAAACCGCAATTTTCCTCTCATTCAATCAACTCAAATATAAAAACGTCGATCAAACTTACAAAGAACTACAAGAACTTTTATATTATGATGATACTTGCTGCTACGGAACCCTTCATGGGCGAGTCCGACTCGCACTTGGCCGGTTTTTAATATTAGAAAGACTAAGATATAAGCAAAATTAATTTTATAACTTTTACACTAAATACCTAGTATAAATTATTGGCTTTGTACGGATTTATTTTAAATTTAGAACACTACTTTTATAGAGAAAAGTCTCATTAATAATAAGCAGGTGGTCGCCCTTCCCGCGGCGATCAAATCGCGCCCTTATAAATGGCGCTATCAATCCTCTATGGCTCTGGGCCTACCGCAGCACTATTGCACGTTTGTTCCTTGGAAATAAATTAGCTTTCGGTTAAGTGTTTTTTAATTTATCTCTTGATAACCTATATATATATCTCTCTGAAATGATGAGGGCGATGCTTGGAGTCTCCCTGCGTGATCGCATCAGAAATGATGAGATCCGCAGAAGGAACAAGGTCACCGACATTGCCCGAAGAATTGCGAGCCTTAAGTGGCAGTGGGCAGGACACATTGCAAGGAGGACTGACGGCCATTGGGGCGGAAAGGTCCTCGAGTGGTGGCCACGTACCGGGAAACGCAGCCGTGGTAGGCCTCCCACAAGGTGGACCAATGATCTCATAAAGATCGCCGGAATCCACTGGATGCGGGTGGCGCAGGACCGATCGGTTTGGAGATCCTTGGGGGAGGCGTATGTCCAGCAGTGGACGTCGTTTGGCTGAAATGATGATGATGATGACTTATACAGAAGGTGTGGCGGACATGAAGAAGAAGCCTTTGCCTAAATGCCTTACAACATAACAATCATACAATGTTTCATACAATGTTTCATACAATGTGTGAAGCTATGGAATTATGGCCTAAATCTCCGTAGTCAGTCAGTCTCAATTCTAACCTAGCATCTGGTTTTTGCAACATTTTCCGTATAGCCAGCTTCCAATTGTCGCGTGAAGTGTTCCAAGTGTTGAAATCTGCCGCCATAATGGTTTTCATAATTATTGATGTAATTATGTTTTTAGTTTAGCAGAAGAGCCTCAAGCATTTATCGAGTGGCGTTTTTTGGTTAATTTGCCTTTAAATGGAATTTGTTACAGTGGCCGCGTAAAGTCAGATAGGTAATTTACGAGTATCTGTCAGCCAACTCTAGCCACATTATATGAAAAACGTATCAAAGACTTACAAAGATGTTAAACAAACGCGTCAACACTACGATAGAGATATTATTTAAAGACGTATTCATTTGGCGGAGTCGAGTCCGCATTTGCATACAGATGGAAAATGTCACGTAGATATTATATTACTTAACGGGACGCGAAAAAACAACTCGAGAGTCTTCTGCCAATGACGTAGGGTTCAAATTTGCACAGACACAGTCTGATAGTGGGGGTAAGGGTTGTGTATATGGTTATTTATCGCTCGGTTAGCCCGTCTGGCTTGGAGGAGTCAAAGTCTTAAATATATTATTTCAAGTTGGAAAGAGAAATTGCAGAATTTTATAACTTAATTCCATTATTGCTATTTAATAATTGGACAGCCAGACAATTTGCACTTTGTCATCGATATATCGCACCCCCAGTGCAAAATAGACATAAGTGATTTTACTTCGAATCATCGATTTTATCATATTTGAAAAGTACGTTTGACAATACATATGCTCAATTTTTTTCATATTTTTCTTGTTAAATTTGACGAATTAATAGAAGAAATTAATTTTGAGAATTTTTAATACATCACATTTTTTCCTATGGATTAGTAGATTATGTGATATAACGCAAAGAATAAATTGAGAAATATGACGTATTACTGATTATTACGTTTATCGCTAAAATTTAATGTAGAAAATAAATAGTAACAAGTATTATGACTTTAATGCGTTTGTTTTTTTTTCATCTCTAGTCTTGTATACACGATTATCTTTTTTTTCGTTATATTAACTAGGTAAGGAAATTATCTTAAATGCACTTACTTCACCAAAAAGATAAACTTAAAATATAATAACAGCAGTATGGCTGTTTACTTCTTATGAACTTAAAATAAAATAAAATAAGTACAATTACTACTTTCTTCCACTAAAATCTTTTCTTTGCGCCGACACATAAGACTACATACTTCGGCGCGGCTGTAAAATAAGAATGATTACTTCTTTCTTCCACTAGAACATTTTCATTGCACCGAGACGTAAAATTGGATACAGCGGCGCGGAAGTAGACAGCGGGAACATAAGTGTGAATACGTCGATGCGGTGTCGTCTGACCTTCGTAACCGGAAAGGCGAACCAGAACAATAAGATCATAGTTACACATTCAGAACGAATGAGAATGAATGTGCAGTTTCCTCACGATGTTTTCCCTTACCGCCGAGCTAGTGGAACAAGTAGTATGTAAATAAGTGCGGGCGAAGCGTCACGTCTACTATAGACCCACCCAACATCCGCACGCATGTGTGGACCGCCCCCCGATCAAGGAGGGTAGGAGGGGACCCCGCGCCACCGCCCACTCTTGGAGTGCCAAGCCGCGCTGGTGGGAGGTGGAGTTGCCCCAGGACACCGACTTTGCGTTCAGGTCTCCCGCGAGAACTTACCGCGGTTCTACCCGGCCCAATGCTGCGAGCGAGTGGAGAAATTCCTCAAACTCCCAAACGGTATGGTTGGGGGAGAAAGAAGTGGCGACGGCGGTCACCCCAGGCTGCTACCACATACACTGACCCTCCCTCGAAGAACGAGAGGGGGAAACGCCGACCCGCACGAAAACTGCCAGATCACGATCTTCGTCTCCCAGCCATTGATCGGGAATACGGTATGGCTCTGACACTACTCGTAATTCCACCTGCCACTCGGCCATGACCTGGTCTTGGACCGAGCGGCAGTGGTTGAGGTTCACCTGCAGCACTTCTTTAAGTCTGTCCTGGGGCATCATGTGCTGCAGATGTCTCCATGAGTTCGACCGCTGGAGAGATTTCAGCGGCCGATGCAGATGATCAAGTGGCAACCGGCTTTTTGCACTTTTTTGGGGGAAGGTTGCAGTTCCGCCCCCGCATAACGTGCCCAGCCCAGCCCGGCCAGCCAGGCCGTTAGCAGCACAAACGGCGCAGTTGGGTGTGGCCGTGCATTCAGCCACCTTATACCCCTTGACTCCGCACCGGATGCAAAGTTCCGTGCGATCGACGGAGGAGGGGCAGCGCATTCGGATGTGACCGATGCCCATGCATTTGAAACACCTGAGCGGCACATCCTTGAGCACGCGCACGGAAGTGGAGCTCCACCCGATCTAAAGACGTCCCGCAGTCAGTCCCAACGCCCCTACGGCCGGTGCGGATCTCCCCGATCTTGACGGAGTCAACCGCACAGTCGCCGATCTCCACCACTTTCACTGCCACCTCATGCTTAGTGAAGGAATCGTCCAAATCCGCCGCTTGCAGAGTGGCGCACTTTACGGGGCAAGCCACAGTGGCAGAGCCCGCCACCGCCTGACGCAGTTTGGCCGCAAAAGTGACGGCTTGGGTGCCGTTCTGCACTCCTGTGAACTCAAAAAGACGAGCTCCCGTCTGTGTTGTGCGGAATTTATTCGACGCGACGTCCATGGTTATGGCGCCACCGATAGCCTCCCGAGCCCGTCTCAACACGGACTCGTAGGCTTCCCTCTACTTCACCGCCTCCTCCGTCAGAGTGACGACGACGGCAAAAGTTTGGGGGCGGCCAATTTCTTGGTGGCAGCTGATTTGGCATTCGTCGTATCAATTCGCGACAGGCTACCCCAATGCAACTCCTACTATATTAAAAAAAACTGTCTCCATGAACCAACATGCATTCACAAGAGTATCTGGGCAAAACTCACCAGAAACAATAAAGAAAAAGGTTGCCAACTCCTCCGAGACTTTGGCCAGCTCCTCAGAGAGCCGACGCACCGTCGCCTAAAGAACTTGTGTCTCCTCGGAGGCACTACGTTTACCCATTTCCGCCGCGATAGCAAGAAACGATAGGGCATGGTTTTTAAGGGCCTTTTGAAAAATGCCCTTCAGGTTTCCCGACTTATTCGCGATGCCGATTATATCTTCGGCATCCTGTTTTGCTAGTGCCTCCAAATCAGCGACTGATTGCGTTAAATAATCTATGATTGGAACGCCATATCCGGCTGTCGCCCTTCGTTCGCTCGGGCGTCGCTCCTGAGCAGCAATTTGCTCTTCGAGCTCAGCGGCCAGTTCGCGTTTGGCCGTCGCCGCCTTGGCCTTTGCCTCCGCCAAACCAATGGCCAACCGCCAAGCGGAGGTCGGGCGGCCGCGGCTACGCTTAGCCGAAGATTTTTTAACCGGCGTGATCTGACTGTCAGAAACACGCGGTTTCTCCGAAGCGGGTTGTTTGGCGCGCACGCAAAAACCTGGAGCGGCCGCCAGCAACAGAGTCACTAGCGACCGAGTCCGCGTCCGACATCCCTTTCAAAGTGTCGTCCGTATCCGAGACTTCAAAATCTTCATGGCAGAAAAACTTGCTGCCTGAGACCGTCAATGATTTGCTAGGTGAACCAGCGCCAGGGTCGTTTGTGGCAACGCCGACCTTCGGGGGCTGACGCCTCTACAGCCAAATCATCGAAAGCCATACCAGAGTCCGTAGAAGCCTAAAAATTCTAAAAAGAGACTTGCTACTAAAATGGGAGAACCAAAAAAGCTAAGATATTCGCAAAGACCCGCTCAACCTGAAACCGGAAAGAACCTCAACGGCCAGGGACTTAGGAAACTAGCAGCGGAAAGCAGCTAGCGCAATCCATAAAGAACGCTTGTATGTTCGTAAAGAACCACCCAGAGTACTTTCAGAAACTTAACGAAGTTAAAGTTGGAAAACTAAGAGCTCAGTACGTGAATTTATGTTGCATCAACCTCAATGTCGATCTTACACAATTATACAAAGAAATGCTTATAACATTGTTTATTACATTGTTTAACCATCTCCCAGATAGGATTAAATTTTTAAATGATAGAGATTTTAGGATAAAACTTCCTGCATGGCTATATGAATACTGTTTTTATACTGTTATTGAATAATTATACATTCACCGGCAATAAAACTTGGCCACTGGGCTTTTTTCATACAAACATGGTCACTTTAGCGTCTCTTAGATAGAAAACTATTTGCAGCTGTGCAATAATTATTACGTCAATGGAGAGGCCAAAAGCCCGATTAACAAATCACAGTTTCAAGATTTTACACTAACCGCTCAATTTTCTCAAAAAGGAAAAACAATGAACCGAACTCAACGCTCAATATATCCATTTATGGAGCGTTGAGTTCTGTTTATTGTTTTTCCTTTTTGAGAATAGTGAACGATTTTTGGCAATTTATGAAACTGTAATTCGATAATTGGGCGTTTGGCCTCTCAATTGACGTAATAATCATTGCACAGCTGCAAATAGTTTTCTATCTATGAGACGTTAAAGTGACCACGTTTGTATGAAAAAAGCCTAGTGGCCAGATTTTATTGCCGGTGAGTTTATTACTCATAGCAATGACAGTTTTGACAATGTGATAATGTCTTATAATAATTTTTGTTTCCAATTTATGTAAGTAGATTTGCACACCTGGTCCTGCATGCAGGTTGAATACACGCACATTAAATCTTGACAAGACCTTTGTTTATTGTATTTTAAAAAATAAACAATTTGACTTCCAAAGTGCTAAGAATACACTTTGTTGCCCCGATGTGTCGGAGTTCGGTCACCAGCCTGTCACCTGCGTTACCAGGTTCAGGGCTGGGCGACCCAGGGAGGACGGGAAAATGCTATGCAATAGCTTAATCGCGGCAGTCCCCGAGTGCCACACGTATTCGTTGATTATTTTAAAACAAAAGGTACTAGCAATTAGATTTTTATTGAGAGAACATAATATTTTGTTGTGCGGAGCCGAGAAAAAACTTATTTCGTTAATTGTTAAAAGTCTTAACAAATTATCTACTGATTATTTAAGAATTTATAAAAAAATCAATAGTGGTAGTAATCTTCACCGAAAATCCACATTTCTGAATTATTATTATGCAATTGTATTGTTTATACTACGAACTTTAATTGTACCCAAAACAACAATTAGTATTTTGCGTAAAATAAAAAATATTGATTATAAAAAATGCATTTCCTTTTTTCCCTATAATCATAAATAATAACCCTAAGAAATATGTGTTAATATGCAGCTAACTTTTCTATAACATAGAATGGAATAAGTAATTATTATTGTTTACTTAAGTTATCTTAACAAGCCCTTAAATTGAAAAAAGGGGTAAGTATTGCTTATACATTGCAAACATAATTTTAATAAAGGGAATAACTCAGTAATCTTACTTATACTAGCAAAAGTGTTCGTATTAACAAGTTCATTACTGCTTTAATACAACATACTTTTTGAAATACATTTTACTTTTCTGGCAAAGACTGGCATAAATTTTGATACTCAGAATCCTTTATTTTATTACATTCTGAAAAATAGCGTAATAATTTATTTTTACAATTCCTAATAAACTATAAACATTAGCACCAACTTAAATACAACACGCAGTGCATTAATTTTTTTCCTTTTTTTTGATATAAGAATCATTCTTCTACGTTTGGAAATAAAGTAAATATGCCCATAAATTCAGTTTTTTCGCTCTCCTGTAAAATCAGCATTTTCGTCTTACGTCTTTTTTGCACTGAGGGTACGATATGGTAGAGAGTTTTAATCGTCTCTGTGAAAAAGTAACCCAGTCAGGGGTTTGGTGGTAGGATATTTTTTAGGTCCAATTGACTATTCCCCAGGCTTTTTTCTCTACAGGTGAAGTCTGTTGCCATAATAGCTATGTTCTGATAATATACTTAATATGAAATCAAAGGCCCGGAGATCAGTGCGACAGTATATTTGATGTTACAAAAACCAATGCTTCAATTTCCTCTTCTCAGTAATACTAGGACGACTTTTGAACCAACCAGTCTTCAATTTTAATAGAAACTGCATTGAACGAAAAACTTATCAACGTTTTCTACACTACGAACATAAAAGCTTAACCAACCAAAAGTAGAGGATCAAAGTCAGAAGTTCAATATTAATGAACGTAATTTGCGTCAGAGCTGTGTGGTTTCAAGATGATTTGAAAGTAAGTGATTGTATAATTATACCAAACATTATCTACTAAATCATTCTTTGACTTCTTAGTTCTGATGTGAATTTCGTTACAACTTTTAAAGTCAACATTAATCAGGCATAGTAAAAGTTTGTTTAAATATAAAAAAAAAACACTTAACTACTTTATAAAATCATCTTGACACCACACATTTCTGACGCCGACTACGTTCATTAGTTTTGAACTTCTGACTTTGGTCATCTACTTTTGCTGTTGACTGTACGCTTGCCCTTTCAACTTTCTCCATGAATACATTGGCTGTTCCAACGAGACTGTTAGTGTCCTACTTCATTAGGACACCATGGCAAGGTTGCTGGCTGAGGTATCCCAGCAGTTATTAATGTAAGAGACCTATTACCCCACTTGGCGACGATTGGGCAACGTTGTCAATTTTGATATTTCCATACTATCTGACAGAATACGGTAGCCGGTGACATCACCATGGAGTCCTAGTGAGAAAGGGCTCTAAAAAAACTCCGGCAACATCAGGTCAGGAGTATTCGCGAAATAGCAAAACAAACAGACAAAGTATTCGGCGGAGACCGCGACATTAGCAAGTTGAGCGCGGATGAGCCCGCCTCAGCTTTTCACTTTGTTGGGATTTTGTTCCAGACTTGAGACCGTATCTGATCTGTCATGCGGGGTGTAAGTCATAAGCGGCAAGGAAGTGACTTTAAATAAAAGTATTTTGTTTATCTCTTGCGTACGACGTACACAAAGGCATTTACACGTGCAAATATGACACCTTAATAAGTGATCACTTCCATCCATTGCCACTTACTACGTTGCCTGAATTTGTGAACAAAAAATTTACGAGCCGTTATGGCGTCTACAGTACGTCGACGGTATGTCAACAGCTAGTCGCCACGTCCTAATGTTGACTGCAGTTATATTACGATCGGCAGCTAACTGTTCGTGTGTATAAGCTCTAAGTCGGTAATTAAAAAATGATACAATTTTGAAGGGACCACACACGGCGGTGAATGAGTAACAAGGACTTTTAATTAAGTTAGATACGGCTAATAAATCGCTGTTAGCTTACAACTTAGACCGCGCCCACGCATTGATCTGTGTTCCTGAAAGGGTTCACTCCAGAGCCTCCGCAGGACCCGAAAGGGCTTTGTCAGATAACACTCGCTTGAGCCAATCTCTCACAAAAAGCAACGTTATCAATTTAATCATCGAATACTTTTATGGATTTTTTCTCTAGCTCCATGTTTTAATGTCAAAGGGCCAGTTTGGTTGACGATATTGGTATTACGTTACGAGGATTTGATTGAATGAGGTTTGTGGGATTAATCTTGGAAAAGAGAACGTTTATTTATAGTTTCTAGTGATTGGAACTACGTCTACGCTTTTAGTTCGCGTCCTTTTACGATATTAATTTCAATTTCGGTTTGCAAATAGTTTATCGTCAAGTTTTCATATAAATTTTAACTATGTAAAACGCGCTCGCTCATTGAATTAAGTTTCATCGTGTTTATGATTTTGTAGAAGAATCTTAATAATGGTTAAGCGACGTAGGTACAGTAGGCAGCTACGCTAATCTTTCAAATTCCCTAATCTAGCTGGCAACTAACATTGATCCCTAGATTTCTATTACAATTGAGAGAATCAGACAGATCTGAAAGCTGTGAAGTTGGCACTAAGTCATATTACTCTGTCGATTTGTAACTTAAAGGTCATGAGACAATAGATAGTTTTGCTGTTTAGAGCATAATATCTACAGAGATTTCAAACCATCGCTAAAATTAGCCGAAGCGTCGTAGCCAACTGACATGAAAGTGAAAAGGGGTTAAAACTTGTGAATTTGTCTGTCCAGTCTCATAAGTATTAATAAACACAAATAGAGCTGTACTATTTTAATGAACAGCAAATTTGAATACTTTTAAATCTTCAACATCTTCAACTTGTAAAAGCAAACCGTAGCGAAGGGTTTACGATCCCTCATGCGAAGTAGATGAAAAGAAGACGGTCGAAATTAACCCTTCAAATTGCAGCCCGTCTTGGTAATCATAACGCGCCATAAAACCTCCGGAAAAAATCGCCGGACACCAGATACTCCGTATTAAGTTTAAATATCCATTATTCACGGGACATGCGTTTTATAACGGTGGCATAAAAGTTTTATTGGTGCCATAAACCAATGCCCGATATTGACTCCAACCGACGTTGGATCAATTTATTGTTGACGAATTGTCGCTGCTTCATAAAAAATGTAAAATGCTCGCCTTTAATTCCGTATTTTTATCGTTTCTTTACAAATCCAACGGTTTGTGAAAAAAATATTTTTGTAGCAAGCGCTTTGTAGCCGGACTGCTGGATGAGAGATAAGATGAATAAATGCAGCGATTCTCGCGTATTTTTAATGTCATTTAATTTTTATAATTCAGATGCAAATATCATTTATATTATAAGACTAGCTTTCCGCCCGCGGCTTCGCCCGTGTGGATTACAAAACTTTCATCCCCTATTTTATCCCCTTGGAGGTAGAGCAAAATCCTTTCTTAGCGGATGCCTACGTCATAACATCTACCTGCATGCCAAATTTCAGCCCGATCCGTCCTGTGGTTTGGGCTATGCGTTGATAGATCACTATGTCAGTCAGTCACCTTTGAGCAAAAGTATTTAGATGGATAATATCTCAAACTTAGTTTTGGAACATTATTCTTGAGCAGCGAACTCTATTTTCAAACAAGTGTGGATTATAGTGATTGAAATAATAATATGTTTGAGAAATGATACTTTAATATCTTCCTACTCTTCCAACAATAGAAACGTTTCCACGAGTATATCCATTATCCGTGCATTCCCAAAATCCATTGTTTGAACTTATTCATTTTCTCTTACCACTCCAGTTTATACATCCATATTTCCACCATCTGCAGACGTTGAGCAAACCTCGGAGTTTCGATCAATTTCTAATTAACAACCACGGTCCCATTTCCGAAAATCTACTTCAATATACAGTACAAACAGAGGAATTCAATATAAGCCCAGCGGGGACATGCCAATTACAAATTAAGGCTAGCACCCAATTAATTTCAACAGTATTTCTTTCAATAATTAACGTCGGTTGATTCATACGTTTCTGGATTATTAAAGTGTGAAATTAAATTTTACGGCGCCTTGATTAGGTTGTTATCAGCGAGTAATTACATTTGATGAGTTAATTATGTCCAACGTGGTGGTAAGCCGACGCAATTAGAATCTGTTGGGCAGTGTCATACCACTGCCCAACAGATTCTAATTGCGTGGCGTGATGGAATATTCACATTACATATAATGTGAATATTCCATCACGCCATCAATAATAAAGGAACAGTTCTCTTGTCGTATTTGGTTATGTTTTTTTATTAATTTAGACCCCAAATATGCACTAATGACTTCAAATATGACCACCGGCTTCGCTATGTCGTTATCTATCTAGATTCTAGAAGAACCGATTCAAAGGCAAAGCAACTAATTCCCATCAATTTTAGTAGGGCTGGTAAAGGAACATTAAATATAACACCAATCTGGGGGTACGGTAGTGCCGGTAGAGCCAAGCGAAGCGAAGCGCAAGGGCACTAGGTACCTACTTTTTCTTATACCGCGTATTTTTTTAGTCGTTGTTTACCTGCAGCAAAACGGTTCACATTTAGTAGTACTATTGATTTTTGCAAGTAATTTTTATTTATTTCTTTATTCACAAAATCATGTGCTTTTGTTTCGTGTATAGGTATTTGGGCATTTGTTTTGGAGAATGGAATGCGACATCCGTATGGTGACTCTATAATAGATTTTGGTTTACAGTGCCAATAATCATATGTGTTAAATATCAATCTGAAGTTATTTCAAATTAATGATGAATGTGTTAAACATCAGTACAAAAAATTATATATTAACTGCATAATGCTAGAACCGTAATGGTGTAGTCATAACTTACTAACGTCAACGTTGTACTTTTTAATCCTTTCAGACAAAGTTGTCAACTTGATACATGCCGTACTGGTAAAGATTTAAAGTCGGATTTGCAAAGACAGCGAGCTGGCTAGTCGGGAGTAGGGAACAGTGACTTATGGCACCAACCACGGCGCGGCTTATCACGTGTGACGAATGTGTACTGGCTGGACAACTTCGAGGGGAAGTATTTGTTTTTTATTGATACTCGAATGCGAGTGCTCGAAAAAATTTGAATTTAGAATGATTTTCCCCTGATCTTTTTTTATTTCTGCAGTTTTTCGTAGAAAACAAAAGTCGATGTTCAACTCTTGTAATTAATCATAAAAGGAAAATAAAATACCCGCTGGTATTTGACAATTATTATATTTTATAATAATACTTATTATTTTGTAGATGCAACTGATTTATGAATGCCTGGTCTAGTACGTGAGCATTCGATTTTTTTACTTAAATTTTAATAATTTACAAAGATAAATTCCATTCCCTTAGTAACGGTGAAATCAAATGAATCTTCTGACACAATCTTTTAGTTAAAGTGGGATGTAAAAATAACAAACCTCTTATCTCCCTTTGGGAAAGCAAGCAATGCATTCTGCCTTGCAGATCTGACGCGGGTCTCTGATTACTACTCGGGCCTAAATTCGCCAGTAAACCCAAACGCTTAACCCTCACACGCCGGTCCCAGACCGACGAATTACGTCTACCGTGAATGTCTAACGATGGAGTGTTTTGCTGTTAAGCGCCTAAATGGCGGTGGTAAATTAGTTGCCAACATAATTACAGCTTTGTTGCCTTGAGATATAGTATAAAAACATTGTAAAAGATATCCAGCAAGGACGTAATGATTATCGAGATACTGTGTTATTAAATGGATAATAGTTAAATTGTTAGTTTGTACTAGTAGTACTGGATGATAGCTAAAGCTACAGCTTACATACGCTTTATTTCCTTTTTTATTATCAAATATATTTTTTGGTACTTTATTTGATCTTCCTTTTCTAATGGCGCTCAAGTTAGCAAGCGCCTATTTCGCAATATCTTCTACGCAGTAATAAACATATTTAAAAAATATTTACTCATGATATTAAAAGAAATATTCACAACAAAGGCACTTCCAAAACTTAGTTCAAGCCGTGAAGTTCGCAACACTAAACATGGTCTAAGTCTGTTAAAGAATTCAGTCCTTAAAAATGTAATATTTCGCACTGCAACTCAACCGCTGGGGGGTTGAACAAACGAGCATCGCAGCGCTTCCCAGTGCAATATTCAGGTGCAGACAAATAAAGCACCGAAATCGTGTTTAATTACCTCCGCTACTGGCTCGTCGGATCGCTTGCTCCAATGTCGGGAAATACTGGAAATAAAGCTATTTGTAGAGTTATTTTTCGAGTTTATTTTAGAGAGCGTGTTCAGCGAATGAAGTAAATATTCGGTATCGTATATTTTTAGGGCTTGGGAAAATATACTTCCAAATGTCTGTAACAATTAACTTACCGAGCTTGACAAGTACCCACCCATCAGGTGACCCACTTGATCGTTTGCCCCCCTATAACATAAAAAAAGTAATAGTGGGCAGCTAAGTAAATATAGGTGCATTCTTTATCAGTAAGACCAACCAAACTAATCGACAACAGAAAGAAAGTTGTATTATAAGTATGACACTTACCAACGAAATGCTGCTTAGGTGTTTCAAATATTAATTTATTATTTGCGTTATAATGACAAACGGCAAAATCGCATCAGTGTGTGAACTTATAATTTGGGTAAGTGTGACTCAATGATATTTTGGTGTGACTAGATATTATCAAATATTTTTTAGTATTAATTGATAAAAATCTTTTCTTAACATAATTTATAGGGCAATAGTGTTAGCTGATAATAATAATTTGCAGTGTTTAGAAAACCAACACGGTATTTTATGCTACAACTTAAGGGTCCACCTTTAGAAGTTTCACTTTTCCATTCCTTTCCTATATCAAAAACTAGAGTCCGACCGAAGGTTCGGTTTCGGTTTCGGTTTCGGCCGAGTTTCGGCCAAAATTTAAGGTTCGGCTGCAGTTTCGGTTTCGGCCAAAAATGGCCGAAACTTTTGCCGAAACCGAAACTGATTTCGGAAGTTGTCGTGCACGCTCGCCTAACTTCGTTTCTCGCGACAACGCTTTGGCGGACGCTCGCGAACCTGTTTGGGAATTGTTGTACGCCGTTCGGATATCTCTTTAGCAATACAACATAGTCAGTGTGTTAAACAGTAACAATTAGTGATTTGATTATTGATAACTGATAAACATTTTGCTATGAGAACTTAATTTGAGAAAAAATAATAAAAACATTTATAATATTTTTTTATATTATCGATACTAATATTATAAATAGGAAAGATTTGATTGTTTGTATGTTTGTTTGTTTGGATTGAATAGGCTCCGAAACTACTGAACCGATTTAAATAATTCTTTCACTGTTGGATAGCTACACTATCCCCGGTGAACATAGGGTACTTTTGATCCTGGAAATGTGGGGGGAAGGGGGGGATATTTCTTAAAAAGTAATTATGCGCGGGTGAAACCGCGGGCGGAATGCTACTCTTCTATATATACAAAAGAGGGAATGGACTGACTGACTGACTGACAGTCAACGCCCAGCCTAAACTACAAGACCCAGGAACTTTAAATTTTGTACAAGGATTCTTTATAATGATAAGTTCCCACTAATATGGGGTTTTTGGCAATTCACTCCCAAGGGGGTAAAAAGAGGGTTGGAAGTTTGTATGAAACTTCGTCATTTTAAAAGTTAGTCTTGAAATTTGGGAAGTATATTTTTAGTTTGGTGTCAGTTTCAAATAAAAAGGTTTTTTATATTATAGGGAGGGGGGGGGGGCAAACGAGCAAGTAGGTCACCTGATGGTAAGTGATCACCACCGCCCATAAGCATCCAAAACCTCCGTGGGGTCGCAGGCGCGTTGCCCGCCTTTAAGGGTGGAATATGCTCGCTTCTTCATTTCGCATTGGTTTGAAAACACTGCGGGAAGCTGGTTCCATAGAACAGTCGTTCGCGGCAGAAAATGTCTGCGAAAACGTATGGTAGTTGATCGCCACTCGTCCAGGTGGTTTGGATGAAACTGCTTTTTGTGGCGGTTAGTACGGTGGTAATATTTAGCAACAGGAATCAAATCAAATAATTCCTCGGAACACTCCCCAAGATATAGGCGGTAAAAGACGGTATTACACTCCTCAAGGGGATTAATTAGGGGTTGAAAAATAAAATTTTCAAATTTTGTACCGGGGTTCTTTATAATGTGTAAGTTTCCACTAAGAAGGGGTTCATAGTGGTTTATAGAATGTAGTCTACGCGAGCGAAGCCACGGGCGGAAGTCTAGTATTAAATTAATGATTACAACAAAATTAATAAACTGTGATTCCATTTCATGTCCCAATTAATGCAGGATAATGGGTAAAAAGCACCAAATTTCAGTATTTTAAGGAATTTTATACCTGACCACGTGAGTTTCGGTTTCGGTTTCGGTTTCGGCCGAAACTGAAGCCACGGCCGAACATTCGGTTACGGTTTCGGTTTCGGCCAGAAAACCAGTTTCGGTCGGACTCTATCAAAAACCCTTTCTTTCGTTGTTTCCCCTTACACAAAAATATACATTAAACTTACCCTTGCAACAACATCCTTTAGTTTTCCCTTCAACAAATCACCCCAATTTCTAGCAAGTATAAGTTTTAAGTGCTCGCGTTTAAAAATATTACAAGATTGATAAACTTGTTCAAAACTGCGACTCAACTTGCGAACTTAGTTCTTACGTAATAAATATAGGAGTATCCTAAGGGAGCCAGCTTTCGCCCTCTGCGCCATCTTTATAAAATATTTATACAATTTATTGCAGAAAGCACTGAGTCCCACTTTTATGGCTTGCTACAGAGATAAAAAATGATTTACACCAACTGAGTGGGTCGCTTTATTTTTAATTAAGTCCTTATAAAAGTTGAGGTTCCCGGAATTAATCGAATATTCACTCTGGAAGACTCGATTTCTTTAGGCATGGATGGTTTTGCTTCTTTAAAAGTTGAAGTTTGCTGGGGCAGAAAAGACAATGAATGGCTATTAGGACGAAGCAAGGCGGGCAAGGTGTAGTAATGCTTCGCTTATGAGATACGGGTTGTTTTTTAGAAGATAAAGGAGATGAATGAACATTTTCCTGTCGATACGATCTAAAACGAGCCATAAAATTGTCACCTTGTAGTCAAGACGTTTTTTCGGAGTAAAATGTTGCGTGTTTGAATGTTTTATTTCCTCATTTTTTTTTATGTTACTTTGGTTTGATTTAGTTAGGGTTAGGGAAATACACCTAAGCTTGCGCGTTCATTTGTGCACTATGTTCCTTTGTAGGTTAATCGTCCGGATTAGCCACTGCGGTCGTAATTCTGCGTAGGACCATTAATTCGCTATTATTTTACACACAATAACCGTCATTATGCTATCTGAAATAGGAACAAAATATTAGAGCTTACGAAAACCACATTATTCGGTAAATATCAGATATAAATCCCATGTCATGTTTCGGTGGTATGCAGACCTAACTAAACAAAAAGCCGAGTGATACGGCAGCAGTTTTGCGGTATCCTCCAAGTTGTTTAATTAAAAAACCGCGCCCCGTCACAAATATTTACGCACACGACAATCGAGGCTTGAAAAAATTATTATAGCACCTCATTAAAATACAAAAGCCGGCGCGCGCTCGAATGAATGTGGAAAAAAGTCGGCCATGTTTTATGCATCAGTCTCAGGTGCCTAAATTAAATTTGGAAATGCAAATGTCAGTCAAAAGTCGCGGGAGGGAATTACGGCAGTTTCTCAACGTCTTCATATCACGTTTTTGCACCCCCCTTCACATGCCCCCTTGAATTTTTATGTGAGTCATCGTCGAATTATGGACGCCATTTATTCGGTTTAGTTAGAACGGAGAAATGAAAGCATTGAGCTTTTTACGCTTAGATTAAATTTATTCTGGCCAAAATAATTGAGATGGATTAAACCATCTCAATTATTCTGGCTTTAAAGAAATACAAATACCTACCTACGTAAAATGCTATCGTAAGAGTCAAAGTCGTAAATGGACAAACTGTTAAAATAAATGAGACAACTAAGCAATCACAGTAAATTAGGACAGTTAATACCAAATGCCTTTAATTTTTGTGGTAATGGACCAACAAAGCATTTTTGTCACATTGTAAGAATCTTTTTGTTGCGTTTATTTTTATATATTAAAAAAAAAGTAACTATACGTGTTTTTGCAACTACAAAGATTTTATGCATACAACATGTCTTCTTGTTATCCAGTAAATC
This sequence comes from Mecyna flavalis, assembly GCA_949319885.1. Lineage (NCBI taxonomy): Eukaryota > Metazoa > Arthropoda > Insecta > Lepidoptera > Crambidae > Mecyna > Mecyna flavalis. The sequence continues at coordinate 15,764,123 of OX439430.1, forward strand.
CTGTTAACAAGACCGCGTTTTCATCTGTGTTTAAACACGCTACCACCGACAAGCTCCAAACAATAGTTAATGGAAGCGGCGCAATTAGTTCCCGCGTCCAAGTCTGCCGGACAGCGGCTGTCCAGCAACTGTTTACATCGGATACTATTCAAGTATTACCTAATACGGATGCGGTTATAGCAATAGCGAGTCAGTTTGTCTATTTGGAATAAGTACGCACAATTGCACATTTTAAAATTTTGGTCCTAGAATTGACCCCTGTTGAACTCCAAATTGTGAAAGAATTTGATGATGTTACTAACTACATAGATGATACCAATAAAATTGCATCATGTTATTATGATTTGATGTAACTAATTATCCATAAATGTACTTCTCATCTCATTTCCTTCGTGTCTATGAGCTGACTCAGATTTCTGTTCCACCGATTCGGTGAAACACTCTAAAGCCACATGACAGTCAAGCCAACATTTTGTTATTCTATAGACTACAAAAAAAGAAAAATATTTGTAAATAGTTAAGTGATAATAAATTATGATTCCTCCGCCGCCTTTGGATTAATTTGTCTATAAAGATTAATCCGACAGTTAACTCGATGGATCTTTTCAATTGTTAAGTGCTTTATGTTTGTTTAAGCTGCGGAAGTTGTGTCACTCGCTTTTTCCGGTCTCTAAACTCACGATTTGTTCCTCTTATCAGTTAAAAAAAGTTACTATCAATCACTTGAAATATCGATCCTTCTAAAAAACACTTCACCGAAATACTTTCCCGCCTAAGCTAAGCCTAAGTAAAGGCACGGCTGTGGATCTTACCAACACGAATTAGTACAAACTTGTAAACTGGAAGACGCTTCACTATTCATGATAAGATTACTTGTGAGAACAGGTGCTGTGGTACTTACCGCAGACCTTGCTAATTGTATTTCCAATTACTGGACTATAACTAATTCTCATTATGTCTGGAAATAGCCTTTAGTAATATACATAGTTTGTAATGCTTGTAATGCTAGTAATGGGGTCACCTTATGCTGTAATACTAGCTTCTGTCTGTGATTTGGTTTGCGTGGTCTTACAATTAGGGCTATATCGTGATTAAAATGCGTTATTTAAGGTTTATATTTTCATGACACATTTAAATGTTACATAAAAAATCGTTGGCATGGTTTAAAGGACGGTATCAAGTAAGCACGAAACTAAACGTAGCTAGTAACATAGAAGCTAGGCAGCGGATAATTTAACTTATTAATTATGATATATACTTTTTTGTACAAATACCTATAAACATGAAATCATAACGACTGGTATAATTAGGTATTTAGTAAGACTATTACTTAACTACGTAGCTGTTAAAGGATTTTTTTGTGCAATTTAAAGTCTGGCAGAAAATATCAACAAATTAAAACCTGGCAGTTTGTTATGTTCTCGGGTAAAAAGTGTAAAATAAAAACAAAAAACCACAAACAATGCAATACACCATAGGAAACACCACACTAATTAATTAAATACTCGATAAACAAATGTATGTAGATTATGAAAATAAAGCTCTCATGGAAATATAACGTTCATTTTCACAGTACAAAATAATTGTTATAGATTGAAATGGCTTTGTTTAAAATGCTATAACAGTCAAAATAGATAGCTAAAGCCACTGTGGTGGGCTAGTAAATAAATAATATGCCAATTGCGCGTCCGTCAACTAACTCTGGGTTAATAGCTAAAGCTGTGAACTTACTCGATTTATTTATTTTACAAGAAATACTTTAGGATTTGTTACTTTTCCGAAATATGAGTATTTTATCTTTGATGTTAAATACATTAAAGTTAGATTCTTAAGTAGATTACTTTTTTTTCGAATGTGAATGCTTTTATGCACCATAACCGCAGGCTAGCTAGACCTGCGGCCGTGTGTGGGACTCGAGACTGAAGCGTCCTCTACCCACTTAACTCCCCCGGTTTCCCCTTCACGCCCGATCTGGACGAGCCCTTGTGGCTATTGAACAGGCCATCCCCGGGGTACTTAAGATTACTAATTTAAAGAAAGTATGAAAGCACATTAAAACAAATTTGCAGTTTATCACTGGTTCTAAGCCCTGGGTAACAAAATTGCATGTAATAGTACTTCTGAAAAATAAAACTATCGCTAACACTAATCTGTAGGACTATATGCAACGATTGGTTTAAACGTACATATATTTTCTGGTACCTTCATTAATATTATTCTCTTACATACACAAAACCTTCTGAGAATATAACTTTAACTTAACTTCTTAGTGCGTCTGTGGAATAATTTTCGTGGTGAAACAATATTTCGCATTGTTTTTCTCTTTTGAAAATAAGCTTTATTAGTATTAGTATTCTTTATTAGCTTTGTGCGTATTAAATTTAATGGATGGTCCATTGTAGAAAATTTGGATAATTTAGTCTAAAACAGTTTGTTCCAGAAATTAGATACTCAGAAGGCGTTTGAAAACAATACTGTCTCATTATAAAGTATTTTGAGAAGTAAACAAGGTCGTATTGGAGGCAAAATATGTTATAATTTTCTTATTTTCTTGTCGGGTTAAATATTCTGTAAGAGAAAATGGTTAACATTGTGAAAACAACGTTTGGAATCCCCTTGAGTACCTACTCGGTAGGTACCGCCGTTTCGCGTCAAGATGTCTAATCTACAGAATTCTGAATCCAGAATATTTTATTGACTGCATCTTTCTATCTCATTGGTGGTCTTTGTTTGCCAGTACGTGATGAAAGTAAACCCATTCGCTTACTTTTAAATTCTATGCACTTTTATATTTTATGGGCTATCTGTTCTTTGAGCTTTATGCCTAGCCTTCTGCCGCTTAATTGGGCGGGAATGGACTGAATGATCACATTATCGTTATAATGATGGGTAATGGCTTGCGTAATGCGAATTGATGATCGTGAACACAAATTAAAAGGCCGGCAACGCATCAGTGATCCCTCTGGTGTTGCAGATGTCCATGGGTGGCGGTGATTGCTTACTATCAGGCGACCCACTGGTTCGTTTGCCACCTCTGACATAAAAAAAGATAAAATATTATAGGCACGGGAGTAAAGCCGCCCAAGGATACGCTGGTTGGACGAACATACACACACCACATGCACAGTCGCAGGTTTCGCTAGCCTGTTACTGCTTTAAAAGAATTTTATAAAGCAAAAAGGACTCACAGATCATGGCCAAGCACTTAAAGCTATCAGATCATCGAGGTTTTTACTAATTATTTAGTACTGAAAGAAAAATATTGTCGTTTAAATGGCCAATGTTCACGTTTATGTATCCAGTTCACATCGCATGGCGTGACGTGACAGCACGGCCGACGAATCAATTCCATTATTTACACGCGTCGACTGCTCCCGCGAATAATCATTCCCGCGAATACCTGCGGAGAACCACTTTTAGTGTTTTCATATTAAACGGCGCGGAATAGCGTGTTTTGTTTGTGTAGATTACGCTGCTTTGATTAATTACTGGAATTAAATGGTGTCATTGTGACCTAACACCTCGTTGTTGATGAATTAGTTAAGCATTGGTTCGAGAGACTGAGTAATATTGGGTTTAATTCTTGATTTGGGTAACAATAATTGTTTGTTTGAACATAATTCGGAGTCATACTTACCAGCATGTATTGGTAGGATTGGTAATAACCTAGTCAGCACTTCCCAATGTAAAGATGTCTTGATTCCAATGAAAGAGTACCTACTTTGTGTAGGAAAATTAGATAATTTTATTAATTTGTCTACAAATTTTATTGTTTTTTTTTAATTGTACTCGGGACTGTTTTGTACAACCCACTAAACTCCCTTGTGTCGATTGACTATCCAATCCACGACCGCATAAGCGGTTTTACTTGGAAAACTAGCCAGTAGATTTTTTTTTCAATTTTTCATTACATAGCACGTACACAACAAGCTTATTATTTTCCTGACTTTACACTGATATTATAAAGAGCAAAGAATTGTTTGTTTGTTTGTATTGAACTATTGGAAAGCTACACTATCCCCTGGTGAGATAGGGTACTTTTTATCGCGGAAAGGTGGGGGGAAGAGGGGGATATTTGAAAAAAGAAATTACGCCTGGGTAAACCCGAATGCGGCCGCTAGTAATATTAAAACCCCTTCAATTTATTTTTATCTGTTTAATTAAATATTGGCAAAATGAACAAACGAAAGAGAACAATTTCTATGTTCGTGTTCCACTTCTGTTTCCACAAACAAAATCTTGATTGAATCCTAAGTTCTCTTTCCTTTCATTTCCCGTTACAACGTAATTTTCTCACCAAAATAAGAAAACAAAATGGTTGTTCAAACAAAAAGTCCGTAATAAATTTATCGGATTGATTCGAAACATTAAATTTGAAATGAAAATTGTGTTGTCGCGAGAGGCGACCGCGTTCAAACACTATGTAAGTACAGACCATCAGGTATTAATAAAATATTATCTTTTTTTGTCTATCAGCAAACAAAATTTGCTTCTGATTAAACCTTTCTTTTATTTTAGTAATTGAATAATTAGACACAATACAATAGAATGAGCTATTTCATAAGAAAATAATTTTATATTGAATTCGTTTTAAGACATTTTATCTTACATAAATGGTTAATATAGATAAAGTTTCAGTTATTTATTTGCAATTGCCTGACCTAACAAGGGATCAAAGCCGTGCCCTTTGTAAACAAAATACCCATTCAATTGATGACAGTCGTTGAAAATTTTGAAAATCTTAAGAACCATTTCGTCACACTAGCACCACCAATAAAAAATAATTTATGACATGTTTTCTTTTCTTGTATTTTAGCTAATAGGCAATAAAATATTATGTGTAGTTTAAAAATAAAAATAAGAATAAATTTATTTCAATGCAAAGATACATTGTATAAATGTACCTAATGTAGATTTTAAACTCACCTTCTGTATTCGACTGATCTACGTCGCATCGCAGATTTAGTGGACTGCATCGACCGCTGGAAATGACACGGATCCGCGAAAACATTACGTCCCGCGTTTTTGTCCCGCCCGTTGTAAAAACTTGTTGTATTCTATTTTCAGAGAGGGCGTGCTCTATTCATACACCGACGGGAGTTTTGCACAAAAGATATTTTTCAAGACCGCAACACTAAGCGTTTTTCACTAAATAAACTATCTCTAAAATGGTTTTTGCGCTGTGTCAAAGTTAAAAATATATGGGGGTATTTTTAAGGCAGTATTTTATTTGAAAGGAGATGGTGCTTGAACGTCAGTAAAATTCTGTTCAAAAATGTATTAATAAAAGTATAAGTGATTACGAGCTTTTTACTTTTAAATAGTATGATTTCTATGGGGCTGTTAATTTTGTTATGGCATTTTTTATTAAGGGACACCTCAATATTAGCACATTGCCATACGCTTCTGCTCACCACCTCAAATATGCAGACCACGAAATGTCCCAAACGAATTATATTATAAAAGGACAAGCTTTAAAATTCCTGAAACGTGTACCCATATCGTAATGCTATTTGTACTTAGAATGGAAAATAAGAGTTCGTCTGTTTTACTCGAAATATGCACAACACATTTCCCTTTATTGTAAAAGAATATTAATTGTAAAAAGCATCTACATTTTAATTCTCCTGTCATGTGGTATTTTCTAACCAGCTTTAAGTGCAATAAAATGAGTCCGAATTCCTTGCACTCGCGTAATTGCAGCGCAGTTGAGCGGCGTAAATTCTAACACGTAGCTGACCGCAGCAGCCCGCGTATATACGGTAAATGCAACAAGCCAGATAGATGCTCATGGTATAAATTAAATAATTATCATACGAGTGTTACTAAATATGCAGCAGTGTAATAAATTATGTTGTTGTTTGGTTAGCGGGGGGGATTTTCCGGACTTATGTGATGTTGACAGGGGATTTCGGACTAAGTCTCAAAAGTGGGGCATGCTGTGTGCAAGCATTGTTTTTATTTTATGATGATATAAATATAAAAACCGTGAAGTAAATGCAATAAGAATGTGGATACTCAAAATCATGAATTCTTTCTGAATAGGTATTTTAACCCGGCCAAGGCTCGTACGTATACTTGAGTTTTGGACGTAAACATTTACAACGCAGGAAGTCAACATTCTCTTCTAAAACTGACTAGTTTCGAAAATTGACTCAAAATTTATTGAAAATGGAATAAAGAAATCCTAAAAAAGGATTCATGACGAAGGCAAATCAACTAAACCGTCATGATGTCCTAAAAATGACAGCAAACCCACTTAAGGGGACACATAAGTTCACAGAATTGTCCAGACTTACGATTTTATTTAGTCGACGAAAATAACGGCTAAATTCTTGTATTATCCAAGTGACGTTTTCGATATATCTTCCAGCAATCATAGCAAAAGGCTAATTAAGTAAATATACTTTATAGCCTTCCTTCCGCGGTTTTACCCGCACGTAATTTCTTTTTTCAAATATCCCCCTCTTCCCCCCACATTTCCGGAATCAAAAGTACCCTATATCACCCAGGAATAGTGTAGCTTTCCAACAGTGAAAGAATTATTGAAATCGGTTCAGTAGTTTCGGAGCCTTTTCAATACAAACGAACAAACAATCAAATCTTTCCTCTTTAAGATAAATTGACCTCCATAAAAATATAATCTAGATATACCAATGAAACATCATTTTACACGAGGACTACGTCTGTTCGTTTCTTCGTACAATTCATTGTCCCGCGTTTTCCTTATCCCGACTGTCTATATCCCGGCACTCAGCAGATTAAAAGAGCACGAGATAACGCTACAACTTAATCACGCGCCGTATTTCCTCAGTAGTATCGCTTACCGGACGGGACGGCGACCTATTGAGGGAGTGCTCGACTTTTGACGAAAATTAAGGTTATCTAAGCGTCCATGCAGATTATGATCAACCATAAAACTAATCATTAAGAATATTGTTATCTCTTTTGTGCTGTATCCTGTCTTTCACTCTGCTTATCAGTGAAACTTGTATAATTTTAGTATCGAAACAAATTTCAACACAAATTACTATCAACATAGCATGATATTATCTAATATAATAATTGTAAATAGTTTAAAAAACACGTTTTTAGCACAAATTTATATTGCCACCATATTGGATTTATTTCTTCAAAATTTCTTCCTAATAAAAGACCAGGAAGTGGGTCAAATTAAAATTCCAAGATTTTCTTACATACATACTTAGTTACAAGTGAAGGTAATAAAAGCGTGTTAAAAAGAGTCTATTTTACTATCGAATTTCTGGCCGGTTCCTCTCGATAGATATCAACATTTCGAAGCCGGTAGAAAGTCACTATGGTACTTATTTCTTCGTAATTACAGCTCCTTTTTTTCTCAATTCTCTATAATTATTGCAAAAAAATAAAACAGTGATGTTATGCTCTTAAATTTTATTTCACTTTCTTAACTTTATGGTTTTTCATAAATTCCTATCAAAAAGAAAACTCAATAATTTTTTTTTCGACGTAGCATCGAGTTTGATGAATAGTTACAACAAACATTAAAAAACATGATTTCTTTGATATTGTCTTTATTCCGACACTCAGCAGATTAAAAGAACACCATTTGCTGCGAGATATCGCTACAACTTTATGTCGCGCCATATTTCCTCACGAGTATCGCTTGCGGGACGGGACGGCGACCTATTGCGGGAGTACTCGATATTTGATTTGATTTGTGAATGACGTTGCTATTTTTATGAGGTTTATGTACTAAAGTTTTTTTTTACCTTAGTAAATAATATGTTTTCTTTTATGTTTTCTTTTTGATTGATTCTGACCAGAACTTATAAAAAACTAAAACCATTTTTATATTGTTGGTTTGATTATTTATTAATATTGAACACAATAACATTTCATCGATCACCGAATAGCGTTTATTTTATCTTGACTTTCGGAATTTGAAATCTAGATATTCCGCACCTAGTAAACCTAGTACTTATGGTGTAAAATCTACAGGTATAAAACCTGTAAATATTACACCATCATCAATATTATCTTAAAATGGAGACGCACTGCTAATTTTAGAAGTTTTTCAGAAATGTTGCAATGCTCAAAAAGTTAAAAATAATTTACTTTTCTGATTAATACTTATTTAGACAATGCTTGTAATCTTATTTTTTTAAGAACACACGTAATTTTATAATGTTCTGTTAAATGCCTAACTGATACAAATTACCAATTAGAGACGCCCGTCAATTATCGAGTAGTTCCCACATAGTTCCCCTGGGCATGGACCGACCGTTTCAATCGCTAGCCACAAGAGACCTGTCGAAAGATCTTTATTTAATTAGGTGTGAATAGCACATCTAATTATTTTATTTCATTTTATTTGTGGTTGTAATAATTTATTGTGACATCTCTGGACACCATTCACATAGCGCCATCTAGCCCCAAACTAAGCAATAGCTTGTGCTATGGGTGCAAGACAACAAATAAACATTACTTAAATACTTTTTTTTGTAAATACATACATAATATTATACATATAAACACCCAGACCGATACAAACAGACATGTTCATGCACACAAATGTTTGTACCGTGCGGGGATGGAACCCGCGACCTCTGGTATAATAGCCGACATCGACGAAATGGCTCGTCGCTCTATAACACACAAATTGGCTTCCTTATAAATAAATAAAAAAATATAACTATATAACAGAATAACTTAATTTACATAGGACTTTTTATTTATCTTTCTTTTAGGAACAACGAAATGTATTTTCTTTACATAACTTCTTGTATTATCAAATATAAATATAGATAAAAATTATTTAAACATAGGCAGCAATTTGGTACAGTCAAAGATTGCGTATCAATGTATCGTGTCGAGTAGTTTCCTCATAGTTCCCTTGGGACGCGTCCCCGGCGGCCCGAGACCGATCGCCGGAAATCTTCATTTTATTACGTGTTAACAGCCCGCTTAATTGGGGGTATTTGTTGCCCTCCGGGGAAAAATGCCCTGCTCATTTAGGCACACACATTATTTTGTTTGAGGGAAAATGAAAATGACACATCGTTTGTGAGCTGTTTTTTGTCTCTGGTGCAATGCAGACTGTTGGCCCGTTTAGGAAATGTTTGCAGAATATGGTGTTCTGCTTACTTAAAATTCAAAAATGATACTTGCTTGACGTATCGTATAAAATGTAGTGCGCTATACAGCCGTCTTGCGTAGGCCCGGCGAGTTTTCTTATCGTGTACAATCAATTAATAACTAAAACAACTATGTAATTTAGCTCAGAAACTGACGAAGTAAGTAGCTTAACTAAAACAACTATGTAATTTAGCTCAGAAACTGACGAAGTAAGTAGCTTATGAGTTCATAATACTATTATGGTTATTTTACTCAAAAAAGTAACCCCAAATATTAAATTAGGTTTTTTTCTCATTACAGTTAGTAATATTAAACACGATGTTTGTCGCGGCTAACATTCGACCTACAACCCCTAGCGAATAGAGTAGGGTAACTACACTAGCAAATTATAATATACCATCGAGCCAGTTAGGTTCATGTTTAAATGGCGATGACATGATTTCACGTAAGTAATCGGGCCATTTTTGCCTTTATGTGGACATAAAGATCCTACGAGTATGCCACCTTATTATGTTCCTTGTTTTTCTTAATCTAGGCTTACGAAGGTCTGTAAATCTATTTGACAATATGCATCACGTTTTAGGTGTACCTACCCTTAATAAATCGAAACAAAGCACTTAGAAGGAGGTAATCTTTACACTTTCTACTGAAGAAATAAATAGCATTAAAAGTCGGAAAGAAAAAACGGCAACACAAAGTCCTACAAATTACCAATCTGAATTACCTCCAGGAATATCGCATCTGCCTAAAAAGCTTAGTCGTGAATCTTTAACGAACCTTCGACCCAAATAACCAAACGCAAAACACTCATACAGAAGGGAGGGAAGAAAAAAATATTATTCGATAATTCGGGAAAAACAGGGAAAAGAAGAAAACTCGGGCACAATAAACAGGGTGTATTCAAATGAGGGGAGATCCCAGAGGACGCGGGGGCCGGCGGGGGCGAGAAAACAATGATAATATTACAAAACTTATTTAGGATGCGGCCATAAGGTCCGCGAGTTTCTGGGACATACTCTATCGCGGCAAATCCAGCGAGGAACGAATGCAGGCACTTGTACTAATTGTAACAATAATCCTACTAATATTATAATGTGAAAATTGTTTAAGAATTAATAGATGGACTTTTTCATACAAAAACTACTGAATAAAATTGGATGAAACTTTGCAGTAATATAGTTTATACATAATAATAACATATGGCCTGGCCTACAAATGATACGTGAGCGAAGCCGCGGGCGAAGGCTAGTATTGTTATAGTGCCTAGGATAACCTACTGGATGTTTAGATGTTTGTTACTTAATCACGCCTAAACGGCTGAACGGATTTAGATGAAATTTAACACACGTATAGTTTATAACCCGAATTAGGATATAGGCTATAAAATTCCTACGGGAAACGTCTCATTCCCGCGGGATATGACCTGAAAAGAATTTACGCGTGGTTGAAACCGCGGGCGGAAAGCATTATAAAGAAAATATAATTTATATAATATTGAGACTAATATTTTTTTTTAAACCACATCAGTTGGCAGACAGGCACGCAGCCCACATGATTGTAAGCGGTCACTGCGGCCTATTCCATTGACAGACACTTCATCAGGAAGCGTCGTTCAATGTGCTGCCAGACTGTCGGGTCATCGAATCTTCGAGTCTTAAGATTTCAAGTGTACAATATGTTTGTAGTCAGGCTCTTAATCAAAATTAAAGTTTATAATCTCCCTGATATTATGGACGAGCCTAAAAACCATTTTGTTCGTACCAATTTTATAATTAATAAAAATAATGTTGCTATTATTTTTATGACAGTTCGGTCAGCTGAAAATTAGAAGTTTGATGCATCCTGGATCCTTAAAGACACATCTGATGTTATTATGATGCTTCTTAATTTTTTACTTTTGACGACCAATATGGAGGAATGGTTGAGAAGTCAGCTATAACAGCAGAGGTTGCGGGTTCAAACCCCGCCCGATACAAACCAACTTCGTCTTGGCAAAGCGCTTATTAGCTCTTAAACGGCTTGTCATATTTTTATAAAACACTACTTAGTATTTCTTTTTTCAAATATCCCCCCTTCCTCCCACATTTCCGGGTTTCCCAAAAGTACCCTATGTCGGCCGGGGATAGTTTAGCTTTCCAACAGTAAAAGAATTTATTATTCAAATCGGTTCAGTAGTTTCGGAGCCTACAAACAATCAAATCTTTTCTCTTTATAATATTAGTAAAGATAGCTACGACCGACCGTCTCAAAGATCTCAAAGGCGAAGGAAAGGCTTTCAATTAAAAAAACCGGAATCGAATCGGTTCATTAATTTAGCAGTAGCAGTACCACAGACAGACATATAAACTCATAACATGCCGTTTCGCGTCGGGGTTAAAAACAGACAAGGAAAATACAGGGTGGTAAAACGAAAACAAAACAACTTGACGCCGACGCAGTGGCCCATACACCTTGCGTCGAGTAAATTCAGAAAAAATTGTGAGCTCGAATGTAACCTTGAATATTTACGAGAGACAGCTCCCGGAAGGGTTGGTAGAAGCGACGCGCGACGTCGCGAGAGCTCGACGGGTCTCACCGACCACGTGTCTATTATAAAGCCTTTTGATACTGAAAATATTCTTTATCTCCTCATTTCTGTGTGGGCGGATAGATAATATATTATGCAACGATGACATATGAAAAATATTAGGTTTAAATTGTTTAAGGATTATTTCGGAAGTTATTCACATTAGTATGATAAAGTGGCATTTAAATGCGCTACAAAAGAAGTAGGCATTAGCTGCAAAATTCGTCACAGTCACAGTAAGCAAACCTTCCCTATTCCATCTGTTAAAATATCCACGCCGACTTAGATTTCTATTCCAACAATTTGATGTCACTAAGACAACCAATAGAAAAACGAATCTGGTTCGCTCTAGTAGTGCGGCCTAGCCAGCATGCTTTTTTCATTTTGCTTTGTCATTATTGTCGTTACAGTTGTTGTTTGATTTTATTTTAGTTTTATTCTAAAGTCGTAATGTACAATGTAGAGAACCAAAGAAACCTTTTTTCTTTCATTCTAAGTAATGTCATACTTTAACAGACAATTAAAAAAAAGATCTCACAATTTCCCACCCGCTGCCATCAAATTACTTGTATTTGTCCTATCCCCAAGCGCTTCTTAGCAATTTTACTTACTTTTCCAGTTTCAAAATCCCAAAACAATAAAAGCCACAGAACGGCGGATTTCCCAGTCAGACCGCGCGCAGCCAACCAGCAAAGCGCTATTAGCATACCCGCTCTGCAGAACGAGTCTCTCTGTTAATATTTCATGAGAGCGTCACGCACAATCAGATAATATGCCAACTGCCAGAAAGAGACGTTCAATGTGACTATAGTTGTGTTGACGTTTTTTAAAAGCGAGCTGGGAAGAAAAGTTGGGAACGGAGATAAAATGATTTTATTAAGCAAACTCGAAGTATTTGTATTTTGTAAGCTAACTACTATAACTATATCGTACAATTCGCCAATGGTGGAATCAACTTCCGTCAGTGGTGTTTCCAAACAAAACATGAGATCGTCAAAGCAAATAAGACGAAACATTTTTCCATTGCAATTACACTTGCAACAAGAAGTATTAATGTATAAAATTATAACACTTAACATGTACGCCTCGATGACAAGTGATTCGTACCGCGAACGCTCGACAGCAAGACGTCAACCATACTGTTGCCGCACTGCGTGTTTAGTATGAAAACTAAATCTGGCAAACGCGCGGCTACCGTGCCGCAGCCGTCCGACACGAAACAACGTCTGAATTGAAAGCAGCCTAAGAGTTGGGGCTAGTTTCAGTAAATTTGCCTTGTCTTAAGGTGTAAGGTTCTAAGAGAGAATAAGTAAACATATTCCACTCAGTATGCAAGTTACAATTATACCTACTTTTTTATTTACAAAACTACGAATGAAAGTCTTGGATATTCAAACAAATTCTATCAAAGACACGACGACGATGATGAAGACGTATAGCCGGGGCTTGCATTTGTCCCGCGCAGTCAAAGTGGAACAAATTGCATCCGAGCACGCATTGTAAATACGACGGTGGAATATGCCGCTTCCCGCACAAGGAGCCTTTGATACAAATCCTATTGGACGGTCGCCTTTATAAGGCTGGCTATTTAGCTTTCAATACTCTGCGCGGAATATGTGTGAGTTCGTTGAGTCTTCGATGTTATGGTAGCAGGTAGTAGTGGTTTTCAAATAACTGCAATATTAGTGAAAATTGTGTGTTAGTGTGCCTGACTGGTAGGACACTCATTGATTTCAAACGCTACACTAAAATATATGAATACTAGAAAAAAATGAATTTGTCCAGGTATCAGGCGGGAAAACAGGTCCGCTAAGGTCTCGGTAACATACATAGTTGGTAGTGCACTCGCCCGGACAGCGAGGGCCGTGGACAAATTGAATTTTTTCTAATACATTCATTTCATATTTATATCGCCATTAAGCAGGCAAAATGCTTTAAAAATTATAAAAATATTAACGTGTCTTCATTTATGAGTGTACAGTCGAAAGCTCATCAACCTATTCTAATCAGTTACTTTAAATTCCTTCCACCAATATTCAGCCTAATGTCGATCGCATACTTCTATTAAGACTTTTTGGAGGATTAGGCTATGATGATCTGCTGCCGACTGTAAATATGTTGTAAGGTTATAAGATTTTTAATAAAAAAATTAAAAGAGTTAGTTTATACAGTTACATCTTTCTTGCAATAAACAAATACACAAGATATTAGGACTAAAAAGTAAAATAAAATGAGTCACTCATCAAATTTAGTAGAGTCCTAAGCTTACTGGGAGACTTATCCCTTTATCTTAAAACTTATACAACGACCCCATTTCCGAATAGCTTTCCGACCCTTCACGACTAATGTGTAAATGTAAACGACACAGTTACCTACATCGAAACTTAACACCAGTACTAAGTAGTTCAGCACATTTGCAGTGTATTCGCCTAAAGCCGTCTGTCCGAGCGCAAACAGAGCTCGGATAAACGCCGGCTTCCGTCATTCTGTCTGTCGGTATTGACGCATCTACTGCCGCTTAAGTCTTCACTTGCAACTTTATCCTAGAGCAATTGCAGTTTCGAAGACCACTAGAAACTTGTCTTGCTAACTTACAACGGAACAAGGGAATGTTAAATGAGCATTGTTCGTTGACATTAAATGCCTTGTTTTATCTCTTGCTCGCTTCTGATGCAGTCATGCAAGTACCTAGATCCCGCAGCCACTAGGCCTGTGTGGCTTAAGCACAAAGACCACACCTTTCTTCACAACCAAATCAACGCCACCAGTTTTCCCTTCACGCCCGAAAAGGAGGAGGAGCCCACCATATTGCAATAAACCTGCCTAAGCCCGAATCTCACCATAGTTTTTAAAAATTAACGATCCAATTTCCGGGCGGCAGGAACCAATAATTTTTATTTTACGTAAAACAATAAGAATAAATTAAAAATACCCATAAACATCTCACTATAATTAAAAACGTCAACAACCACACTAGTTTATAAATATCAGCGGAAATAATAAAACGTTTATTTAACTGCATGAATATTGGCATCGTAATTATTAATCAAGCGAAAAAAAAAACTATTATGCGATTTTTAAAATTTGCTCCAAAAATAAAGAAGTTAATGTTTGAAAAGTAAAAAAGTTAAAAGACATAGCAAACCTTAGACCAAGATGTAGCTGTAACATGTGAATTAAACTAATTATGTGGTTGAAACAAGAGCGATAATGTAAATATCTTTTATCTACATCCATACCCTAATATGTCTATTTTATAGTCAGGATCGATGAGCAAACGCCCTATATTTAGATATAAGTAAATGTGGCTGCATCTTAATGTTTACATTTTAGTATCGGTAACCGATACCTTAAATACGTTCAAATTTCGAACGTCTTCTTAAAAAGTAAAAATTAATAGGTTTTTTCGATTATCGAATTAGTCGATTAGTAATTTTATGTTCCATTCCTATACATTTGATTCGATGCTGAAATTATAACAATCGATTTGAGAATCGAAATCAACTCGAGTCTAGATTGTTTATGGATTTTAAAAACTACAAACGTCAATCATTATGACATGATTTTGCTTTATACAGAATATGTTGGTAACTAGGGCGTTTGCTCATCGATCCTGACTATAAAATAGACATTATCATATGAATGAAGATAAAGTTATGTATGTGACTGTACATAATTAGGCATTAAAATACTCATGTGATCCTTTTATGAAACTCACTTCGTACATTCGTATTTTAATGAACCTCATTATGCAACAGCCACATAAATAACTATTCTATGAACGTACCACATTTGCGTTGTTACGTAATGTTTTTGTTTATTGCGAAATGATGACCTAGAAAAGCTGTGTTAAAGTTTTAATTTGCTTACATTATTATTTTATATAACCATCTTAAAGAAAAATGGAATTGTTGTGTCTTTAAGTAAACGTTGAGCCAAGGTAGACTAAATCGAGACAAACTTGTCAATCAGAAAATACAGAGCTTCGCCTTCAATAAAATATCAGAGAGAAAATAACAGTAAATATTATATATTTTGGGCTAGATATTGAAGTAGCAGCGTCGCGCTCTAAGACTAGGGATAAATGTCAGTTCCCAACGCTGGCATTGAGGCTTAAGCGTGTTTCCCTTACAGGGTCAAAACACAGACCCTCCACAAATCTATAGGTTTAATAATAAATACAACAAATGTTTTACCAGATCAAACATTATGTTAGAACCGTTTGTGGTTCTGTTTATGGAATATCCAGATATTGTATTATTACTATGAGTATAAATTATTATTTCTGATGTCAGAATTAAATAATTTTAAATTAGGTAGTTTAATGTGAGACAAAATAAATGTAAACAATATGTTTTATTTTTACAATATTTGAGTTTTCAGCAATGCACGCACACGGCCTACTGAAAGTAATCTATTAAAAACACTTAATCAAGCAGCATTGCTCAATGTGTTTCTAAACTTCCACATAATAACTTTATTTGATTCAGACAAATCATAAAAACTACAATAATTTTATCGATGAATTTTCATCTTCCGAATATATTAACACCGATACAAAATTAATATTTTATATTCGAATATTTGACGCATTTATGGGTCGGAAATGAAATCGGTATGCAGTTCGGGAGTGAAGGAAAACACGGCTGCCCAAGCAAAACCGCAGGCGCATCGATTGCCGAATAAATCACGCCGCACTCGACATCCCTATCCACGCTTTCCGATACACTGTACACAGTCACAGTAAAGCAAAAGATATCCATTTGAAGTGAGAATTGATGATGATGATGATGTTGATTTTTGCGGTATATTGAGCATATTGATTTTTGCGGTATATGCGGTATATTGAGTATCATTTTAAATAAACGTCATTACAGATAAACGACATTCAAAAATTATATAACATTAAAATAATATTGTATACATACGTGTCATTTAAAACTATAAATGTAATGCCTTTTTGTATCGGCTCATAAATGTTTGTATAAGTTATTTGCTGTTCCAGCTCTCTAGCTGATTAAGATAAAGAACCTTGGTGTAATGGAGACATAGAGTTGTGAATCGAAATTCTATATTAGTCATTTAAATCAGTATAAGATGTTGTATAATTTTAAAGGTACATTAAAGAACAAAGTTTAGTGTTGAAATGGGTTATACTCGGGTTAGTTGCGTTATCCCCCAGTTGTGATATCACCCGAAATCGACCAGTGGCAGTTTTCCCCGAAATGTTTATGCTTAAAAATATATTGAAATTAATTTGAAGAGCGATTGTTACCAAGATGATTGCATTCACGGTAAATTAGTCAACTAATCTAAAGGCACTTTACTGTCATTGCATTAGCTGTATATTCGATGCGCAAATTGCAATTTCGCATGATACACGACGCTTGTTATCCTGCTACCTGCAATCAAACGTAATTGGACTTTTACATGCGTTTATTTATCTTCGATCGAACGACAAATCTGGCATATAAACTGGCAGAATTTACATTAAAAATATGCGTTTTATTTTCCTTTTTTATTTCAAAACGGCCATAGTACATTTAAAATTCATACAACTTTCAATTGAAAACGTTTCACTATTGAATGCCTATGTGTGGTGCGTGCCCACTACGTTGGACAAGTCAGATTCAAAATACATTTTTATTAAAAGTCATTAGCTTAATTATGCTGAATGGTTTGGTCTTATCGTAGTTAAAAAATTTGATACAGATTGCAAGATTTAACCTATTTGTTCCACGTACCAAAGCTAAGCGCAAAATGGGATTCATTTACATTAATTTAACACATTGAGATAAGCTTTGTATCATAATCTTGTTTTTATGAATTTCACAAAGATTTGTTTTATTTAGCACGGATTAACTTTGGATTCAAAGGATACAAGGGGTAATATTAACGCCTCTTGCATTAATGAGTTACCCTTTATGGCATCATCTTTTTTAATCTACCTACATAATTTATTGTGTTTTTAAAGGATTTTAGTAAAGGATTACGTACAAAAAAACCGGCCAAGTGCGAGTCGGACTCGCCCATGAAGGGTTCCGTAGCAGCAAGTATCATCATAATATAAAAGTTCTTGTAGTTCTTTGTAAGTTTGATCGACGTTTTTATATTTGAGTTGATTGAATGAGAGGAAAATTGCGGTTTACGATTTATGACGTTTTAAAAAAAAACTAATTACTTGATCTCGTTCAAACCAATTTTCAATGGAAGTTTGCATGGTAATGTACATCATATATTTTTTTTAGTTTTATCGTTCTCTTATTTTAGAAGTTAGAGGGGGGTGACCAACATTTTACCACTTTGGAAGTGTCTCTCGCGCAAACTATTTCGTTTAGAAAAAAATGATATAAGAAACCTTATTATCATTTTTAAAGACCTATCTATAGATACCCCACAAGTAAGGGTTTGAAGAAAAAAAAATTTTTGAGTTTCAGTTCTAAGTATGGGAAGCCCCAAAAATTTATAAACTAATTACTTGATCTCGTTCAAACCAATTTTCAATGGAAGTTTGCATAATAATGTACATCATATATTTTTTTTAGATGTATCGTTCTCTTATTTTAGAAGTTACAGGGGGGGGGGGACCAACATTTTACCACTTTGGAACTGTCTCTCGCGCAAACTATTCAGTTTAGAAAAAAATGATATAAGAAACCTTATTATAATTTTTAAAGACCTATCCATAGATACCCCACAAGTAAGGGTTGGATGAAAAAAAAATTTTTGTGTTTCAGTTCTAAGTATGGAGAGCCCCCAAAATTTATTATTATTTTTCTATTTTTGTATGAAAATCTTAATGCGGTTCACAGAATACATCTATTTACTAATTTTCAACATTATAGCTCTTATAGTTTCGGTAAAAAGTGGCTGTGACATACGGACGGACAGACAGACAGACAGACAGACAGACATGACGAATCCATAAGGGTTCAGTTTTTTGCCATTTGGCTACGGAACCCTAAAAATGAGTAAATTATCCCTTTTTGTTTTAGACTAAATAATACACCTATCTCTACAAATAATATAGGTACCACACGTCAAAACTAAAGTATAAAATTAACTTAAAATAGAAACAGTATTTATTTAACAAAATAAAATGGTATATATAATTAAAGCCCCTAGGAATTCCGAGTGCTAAGCTAAAGAAAAGAAATAATACTATTAAATCTTTCTTCCTGTTAAAAAAATTATAAGCCACGCGGGAAAAATGAAAATAAACGAAAGCTCAAAACATTATTAATTTCAAGATGATTAAACGGAAACCAGTACTTTTTTAGATTTTTAATTGTAATAAACCGAAAAAGATTTTTCTGGTAAGATAAATGAAAAAGGTTGAAGAAGCAGAAAAGGTGATTTTTCTGACCGTAACTTACATTTTTTGGATAAAGCTATGAACAAAAACAACGAAAATAGCGTACACACATTTACAAGGGCCATGCGTGTCACTTTTGATCAGTGCCTATTAGCCTTTATATTGTTTTTACTCTTTTATACCAGCCTAAGAAGTGAGTTGAAAGCGGGTACCAATACCGACGAAAATATCTGAAGTTATTTATGTACTGAGTTTTTTATAGACGTAGACAAAGTCCACTCTTTGATGCGGCTAATAGGTTTTTATTTTTACGGAGTGCTGAAGTGGAGTGGTACGATCCGCGTAGTAGACAAATGTTTATTTTCTATCGTATTAGATCATAATAGTAGAATAATTCGCTTGCGCAAATACCTATATAAAAGTATGTATTCGGATATAATGACATTAGTTAAAAATATGTGGTGATTTCAATATTTTGATTTCCATCTGTTGTAAAATCTGGCATAATTTCTCCACAAAAACTTTCCACAAATATCGGTCTTGGGCCAGTGCCTGTCTTTGGAAATATGATAGATGTTGCACGCGTAGAGACGCGGTGGACTAGAGGTCTACCGTACCGCTTACCATCAGGCGAGCTTTATGAACCAATTAACTTCATTTGTGGAAGTCCAGTAAAGGTTTAAACGATGAGAAAATATGGGAAAATTACGAGGAAAACACTAAAAACGACAATTTTATTTTCCCATACAAACTGTTATTACCTGCCAAACGAAGTGATACGAAGTTTACCGGGTAAGCTATTATAATAATAATAATATTATAAAGAGGAAAGATTTGATTGTTTGTTTGTTTTTTTGTATTAAATAATAGGCTCCGAAACTACTAAACCAATTTGGAAAATTCTTTTACTGTAGGAAAGCTACACTATCCCCGGGTGACATAGGGGACTTTTGATCCCGGAAGTGTGGGGGAAAGGGCGATATTTGAGAAAATAAATTACGCTCGGTTGAAACAGCGGAGGCAGCCGCTAGTGGTATATAAAAATAAAAACTCTTTCTCGCTAACGTGAATATTTTGCACCAAATCCTCTCCGTTCGCGCCGAATATCTCGCAGCCGTGAAGTGGGTCTCAAATTGACGTCCATCGCTCTATTAAACGTGATGCCTCGCTTTTAATGTTTCACAGACGTCCGTACGAGTTACAGCGGGCGGTGTTGGGGATATTGCCTCGTCCTCACAGTTGTTTATTCATAGTGAGCCGAACAATTTGTTGCCTCAACTGTACTAGACTCGTTCTGATGTCACTCGCATAGTTTTTGTGGGAAAAACGAGGGTTGTTCACGTGTTACGTGATTTGTTGCAGCTGAAATATTAGGCGCTTTTGTGGTTGATATTGGGGCAGATGTTTTTTTTTGGAATAATAAAAAGTTTTTAAAAGGAGATATTTTATTTTAGGCCCAGTTGCGGATAGTGATGACATTACTCCCTAAATTAATAACTAATTTTTTTAGACAATTAGACAAAAGTTTACGTTTAAATGCAACGGGAATTACAAAATCAATTTTAAAAATGCGATGTTTTGACTACCGGTCCACGACATTCCATCTTTTTAAAGTCAAGGCATAGATAACTATTGAAACAAGATCATAGGTTCAACAATGCGTGTAAAGAAACGTCGGGCTGGTTATAAAAAAATATTTCAATGAGGTGATTATTTGTTTTAGATCATGTTTTGTCTACTTTATCTATTTTAGGGAATTGAGATTTCAGTAAAAAATAATTTAATTGTGTTTTTAAGATTTTTGCTAAAATGGTTATACCTATGTAGGTATATTAAGGCCGTGAAACTGAACGCGATTCCGTCTTGACGTTTGTCAGTTATCACTGACATTGACAGGAGTGGTTGGAGTGTCATTCATCATCATAGAAAAATTCATACCTTCCGTTTGTTTTGAACTGAGGTTTTGTGTTTTTCCTTATTTTCAACGAAAAATAGAAGAAAATGGCATCAAGTACAGCCCCTATTCCACCGAACCATTGTGTTAACTGTGCAGTGAGATTTCAACGGAACGTACAAAGACAATTACTTTCAGAAACGACTAAAAGTGTGCAATAACTTGTGAGTGGATTTTTGTTTTTTTTTTAATATTTTCGTTTAATAAAGAAAAACCAATATTGCTAATGATTTTTAGACATTCTAAGGAACAATTTGATATATGTTTTATTACTATCCGCCACAATTTTTAGTGGGCCTATCCTCCATACAAAAATAAAATGTCTCCTTTCTACATTGCATCACATTAAAAAGATGTTAAATTACACCATTTATAATAGTGCAGTACTAACATATTATTTATTATAAATGACAATTTAATCGTTGCATATTTTTTTTTTATGGACTCTATCCCGCGCCTGTTTGCGGCGCGGTGATTCTGCCAATGTTAAGTGAATGAGGGAGATTGTCCTTGCGTTAAAACATTGGTGTTATGATGTTTTAACGCTTCATGGAAACACTGGAGGATACTCTCAAGGTCACGGGGGAATGGGCGTCTCATCTACCGATGAGACACACTACACGCAATACCCGTCCATTCAGTCAATTTGTTTCAATTTTCTTATTTATGACACTTCGTTTCACTTTACTGAATGAAAATCACACCACTTTTCAACACCAAACTGCACTAGATCACAAATAAAAAGATTTAAAACTAAAAGACGCGTGGACCCAAGGCCTACCCTCCAGTGAATCCGTTGCATATTATTATGAAGCTCTTAGTCTTGTACGTGAAAAGTAAGCTGCTAAGAGTGTAACTGATTAGGTAGATAAGTTCGTGATAATTTATCTATCATTTAACTGTGATAATATTTTACATCTTTGAAGATTTAGAAAAAAGAAATGGCATCTAGATTACTAAGAACTTATTTAAGTGTTGAAACTGTCTCTGACAGACTGACATTTAAGGCGAATGGTGTCGCCAAGTGGCGCCCTTATAGAATAAAAAATCATATAAATATTAATACAAAGATTAAGAAACCCTATGTTGCGTTTGTATAAAAGAGAATAAAAAAAATTACGTTATTAAAATGGGGCTCAAAATGTAGTAGCCAAAATAATTATCGTCAATAACGGCCGTTTTACGTACTTTTGAAAACTACAACAAAAGTAACATATTTTAAGTGTTATTTTGATAACGTAAAAATACCTTATACTGTTTTTTTTTTACAAACGCAACAAAAGAAATCATAATCTTTGTATTAATATAAATATGATATGATTTTTTATTCAAAGAGGGCGCCACTTGGCGACACCAATCGCCTTAAGGTCCACCATATCTTATTCATAACACATAATTTTTAGGCTTTGCGTTATAAGATTTACAGGGTCGTGACCTCTTGCTGCCATTTTAATAATTCCAGAGCGTCTTGGAAACATCAATCTAGCCGTGACAGGTTTCCCCTTAAGATTGAGTTGATTCATTTCTTTAGGCAGATTATGAGTATTTTATGCTTAGGTTTATTTTTGTCTGCTTTTACTCGAATAATGAAAAAAAATCATACGTTTTTAATTATACAGGCAGTTGGCAAGATATACAAACAATGCACAATGTTGTGGATAGAACTGGCTGTCAGGCCTCGGCCTCTAATTTCGCGGGCAGCGGGGTGGCAGCGGCAGCAGCGGCGAGATGTTTTGTATGGATGCCCATAGACCCGTTCTCGAATATAGCGACGCGGGAGCGGTAGCGACAGCGCCAGCACGCGCACTTTGGACCACCGCTTGACAGCATCGTAGCGCTCTTGACGGCCTGCGTCAAGCGGTGACCGCAGTCAAGTGAGCCTGCGTGCGCCACCGCTCCCGCTGTGCCGCCCAGCTGCCGCAAAATTCGAGGCCGAGGCCTAAAGCATAACTGCAGACAGAGTTAACAGAGACATTTTAAATTGACATCAGAAATAATAAAACAGTTATTTCAAATAATATTTAGAACTACGAGAATAGGTATAATATCTAGATAACTATATTGAAAATAAATAAATATAAATATCATTTTTTACAAAATCGTGGTCATCTTCGTGAGCACGTAGTTAGTCAATTGCCCATGATTTACCTTAAAGTACAGTAATTTTGTTTATGACCCAAATATGACTTTCAAAACAAGCATTGGTATTCATCACCAGAGAGACAACACTTAAGGCAACAATATTTCCCAAAATAGAAATTCCTCCTTCCTCCCAAAACGTTTTTCATTAAAGTGATGTATAAAGCCTTTGTAGTTTTCCTTTACGTGCCCTCTACTTTACAAGTCGTTAAAGTAATTGTGACCCATATTGCTCAAGTTAGCATACGTCCCTGTTTGCCTTGACACTTGACTAAATGAACCATAATGCTGTAGGTTTAAGAGCCATTTCTACGCAGTATTTTCGCTTGAAGTCAAGTTAACAGTGCAATGTATCGCTTAGGGGTGGACTGAAGGAGCAGTCATTAGTACTTCAAAGTTTTCATGGAGTTCTAGATTCTGGAGAGACATAGTATACATATAAGTTGTAAATTTTCTAGTTTTTTAAATATTTCCCAATTTAATTTTGACCTTTAATATTAAAGAAGCAGTTAATAATAAAATACTCGGCTGCCGGCTGTGATACGAATGAAAACGATGACAATCGATTACACATCTTATTCCGACAATAGTGTAAATAAGATTTAAATTGACTTTAAATTGTCATACTAGTATCGGCTGCTAAAAGTCACTATGCCCTGATACTATCAATACTTTCGAGTTTATACTCGTACTTAATATTACTATCAAAATTAATACTTGGAATACCTAGGAGGTAACATCACTAGCGATATTAGTC
Source organism: Mecyna flavalis (assembly GCA_949319885.1). Taxonomy (NCBI): domain Eukaryota; kingdom Metazoa; phylum Arthropoda; class Insecta; order Lepidoptera; family Crambidae; genus Mecyna; species Mecyna flavalis. The sequence goes on from OX439430.1 coordinate 15,787,971, forward strand.
TGCGGCACGTGTCTCGAATACGCTGCGCGCTCGTTCATCACCGACAGTCGGGTACAGACCCGCTAATTACCTGTATAGTTTAAATTCAGCTCACCTTAAAACATCCATCCGCTAAGAAAAAAAAATTTTGAAGTCTAAAGGATTCCCTTGAAGGTTGAAATTAGTGGCTCGTCCTGTGTACAAAATGTCATTTCATTAAACTTCAGAATAAACTAAAATAAAAATGTCATTTGATAAAACTTTAGAATAAACTAAATTAAACTAAACTTTATATCTGCAATTTATGATTTAAACTTGCCAACAATTCAATCAATAAACAGCTATTAAGTTTTTTTTTGTAAGTATCTATAGATTTCAAAATACTGACTCCCTTTTCATCCCTTGTTTCGTTGATGTTTGTGCTAAAACTTACAAATCGGTACATTTAAAAATTAATTCTTCTGAATTAATCAAATTCTGAAATATTAATTTACGAAACCTGTGTTTCGGTTCCAAAGTTTTAAGTTACTGATGACTTTTAGTTCTAGGTTAACTTACTAGCTTTTAAGGTGATTGAACTGCTATTTGACACAAGTAAGATATCAAATCAGAGACAGACAGGCAGTACAATCAAAAAGGTTGAGGATCAATGGAAAATAATATTTATGTTTCTACAGTATTAATTTAAGATCTGTAATAATATTAATATTGGCTCGAATGAAAGAGATGTTTTTTCAGATCATTTATGTTTCATCGAGATAAACGTGGGATTATCTCATTTTAAGCCTATATTTAAAATTCTCCTCAAAAATTAAACAATGCAAAAATTATTTCGAAATTTCAATTCTCATTTAACGTCGGCTAGCAAATATTTACGTCGCCGTATAATGATATAGAACGGTCCACCCTCTGTTTCCTTTCATAACCGCTTTCCCCCACCCTATGACGCAGCGAGTGTCTTTTAGCGCTCCAATTTAACATACAATGCTGGGTTTGTGTGATATGAGAAGCCTGACCGTTTTAATAAAGGAGCAATCGAATGGTCTTCATGCGATGCAGTGGCGACTATAATATCGTCGATATATACCAGAGTAGCAGACGTACGATTGAGACGTACAAATGTTTGGAGTGGGATTACTTTCCAATTGGAACGTGCCTACGAAGACGGCCGCGGATCCCAGTTATTTGAGTTTCAATTATCGACGGACTGTGAGCAAATACTCAGTGGATTGAGTTACGTTATGCATATTAGCGGACTGAGCAGAGCCCTTTTTGGACGGATTTTAGAGGACTCCAGATGACCGCTGCAAATTATTGGGAACGTATTCGGGGATTGAAATCCAGTTCATGTTTATTCAGCTAGTTACTATTTATCTTCGCGGTTTTGTTTCCCATGGTTAATGTTCCTATTTTATGTTTTAAAATGTATGTCTTTTGGAAACAAAATAAGGACCATTCTTACTTTGAACAACAATGTTGCTTGCTTATCTGACAATTGTTTGTGACTAAGAGCTTACCACTGTTAGAGATAATTTCGTTTCTTTTATCAATTCTATAAAAAAGAAGATGAAATTATCTAAATGCAGTGAAACTGGCCATTAACGACGTAAAGCTACCGGTTACAGTTAACATAATATATTATCATTCTGGACTCCGGTTATCCTAAAATATCTGTTTGGATTATAAATAAGGTCTACCCCACACGTGCTAATCTTGAGTACAAGATTAAATTAGATAGTATTATTATAATAAATACAAGTAAAATAGTCGGCTATATCAAAACAATAGTAGAATGAATAAAACACGAGAGCTTTTACGCAGGTATCCATGGGCGATAGAAGTGATTACTTACCATTAGGAGTTACACGAGCTTGTTTGCCTTCCTCTTTCATAAAAAAAATATCTTAAGATTTTTATCCAGACAATTTGAAGAAGGTACTTTAAACAACTTAATTTTTTTGAAAATAATGCACTCGCTTCTGCAAAAAAAAAAAAAACTAGTACAGTGATAACAACTACAACAACAATATGTCATTCGCCATTACTGGTGTAATGACTGAAAAGTAACATGTCTAATTCATCCTAATAAATAATTATATAAAACTAAAACGAAAGTTCAATGCACTTGGAAATGCGAATAAACTGTCACTGGCGCTCATGACGCGATTATTATTTGTCATTTAACATACGTCAACCGCGTGTAAAATGTATAGTAGAGAATTTGGCCAATGTTTTTCTTCCAAATAGTTATTAAAGGAAAAAATAAAACTAGAAATTCAATGCGCTTGGGAATACAAATTATAGTCTGTCACTAGCGCCCGTGACGCGATTATAATTAAATTATTTAATGACAGATTTTGTCATTTAATAGCAGATGTCATCCGCGTGGAAATGCACAGTACTTGTTAGTTTGGTGCAATGGTTGAGAAGTAGGATACAGGTCTTTCTTCCTAATAATAAATATTTAATTAAGGCATAACTGGAAGTGCAAATAAACTGTCACTGTGCCCATGACGCGATTATAATTTGTCATTTAACAGACGTCATCCGCGTGTAAAATGCGCGGGATTAGAGCGGAATTACCGCGGTGAACGCGGCTTTGGTCTGACAACCCTCGCTGTTTTTATGTTATTTATTTATTCTACTGCTACGGTAATGCAGTAAGCACAATGACCCGACGACAGAATTGTTCTCCAGGATTTATAAAATACACATTTTCCTATGTTCTTAGAGCTTAAACTATTTTCATACTTAAGGAAAATGCCAATTCCCTGACTACTAAAGTATTTTCTGAATAGAAAATCTATTTACAAATTCTTTGTTCTTCCTGATTATTATAACCTAGAATCCCTGGCGCAGATATAAGGTGTTACTTGCTAAATTGATTAATACTCATTTAATTAGCTTCTGCCAGCGGCTTTACTTACTAGGTACGTAATGTAAAGGTGTATGATTCCAATGTATAAACTATATTTCTGTAAAGTTTTCTCTAAGCTCGTACTACGGTAGTTATTGAATAAAAGCGTAACAAACATCCATCCATTCACCCTTAAAACTTTCGCCTCTATCATTTTAGTAAAAAGTAAGATCTACTGCTCTTTAAAGAGAGACCACAGCCTATTCATAAGCGCCGAATTAATAAACCCAAAAAGGCGTCAATGCCTGTTGTTATTTCACCGACTTTCTTCAACAAAATAACAAATCGATCAAGGCGCTACATGCGCAATCCAATCAAACTCCCAACTAATTTGAAGCGACGTCTAAAAACGTCTGAGCAAAAGTGCATTGTAGATAGGCAAAGGGGCACTCGAAGTCGCTGTCAACTTCGCTAGAGGCTTTTAGAGACGATAAAAATACTCGAGCCGGCCATTCTAGATCGCGGACGACGCTCAACAACCTATCCGTCGCTATTCTGTTGTTTTTTACGGAACTTTGCTGACAGACTGGTTTTTGTTTTTATTTGTTGTTAAATTTAGAGTTCTATTTTTTAATGTGTTGTGGCTTAGATTTTAATATTAGTTGTCTGATGACCATTATTATTAGGTTTGTTGATCCCTAGGCACCACCCTGACTTGAGGCCTCTCAAGTCGGGTTACTCGGGGATGGGCTGGTCAATAGCCATAAGGCTGGCACCGGCTCGTCCCAAATATAGGGTGTGAAGGAGAAACCGGGGGAGTTTAGTGGGTAGTGGACGATTTAGTCTCGAGTCCCACACACGGCCGCAGGTGTAGATAGCCTGCGCTTATGGTGCATAAACGCATTCCCATCCGAAAAAAAAAAAGAAAAAAAAAAGGTTTGTTGACTACATGACTAAAAAGTAGTTAATACTTTACCTTGCGATTTTAAAATTAGACTAGAAACGGTCCAGAGTACTAGGGCGTCTTGGATGACGTCATGTCGTCACAATGGGATCAAATCTTCTTCAATCTGCAAGCGTTTCCCGAAACAGTCGGGTTGCGCTTGCCATGATCCAAGAAATAGAAAAAAGAACCAGACAAACAGGAATCATGGCTACACGGCCATTTGACTGTGCACTTGTACAATTTCCTCACGATGTTGTCCGTCACCGCAAAGCTAGTGGTAAATTCGCACACAAAAAAGCCCACAGGAGCGCACCGAAATTCGAACCACCGACTTCACTTAGTTGAAGCGTCACTGGAAACTACTCGGCTAAGCTCTACATTAAGTTTTGGAACAATAATTGGCCTAAAGCGATAGTTTCAAATGTCTTTAAGGAAGAATTTCTGAACATAATTTGATCAACATTTATCTCGGTACGGAATAACCCCGCCGCTGCAGTGCATGTGACGTTAGCCTTAAGGACTTTGTAACGAGTCCCGGTGTAGAATTGTTTATATCGATAAACCTTCTGCACTTACACTTAAATTGACATTAGCTACAGAAGAAAAACTTACTGGGAATAACGAAGTGGAGTTTGTTATACAATCTATTGGTGAATAAAACTAAATTTAGCTTGTGATAAGGGCTGTTGATGATTTGCGCAAGATGGCTGGCAGGAGCTGGATGCGAGTGGCCGAGGATCGATCAGCGTGGCGAGCATATGTAGAGGCCTATGTCCAGCAGTGAACTGTCACAGGCTGATGCTGATGATGATGATGAAGGGCTGTTGCGTTACTCGTTATTTTTTAGTAAATACATATACAGTGGTGGTCATATAATTAAAGACACTTTGGAGATATTACCTACGTTTTCAAAGTTTACCTACCCTATATACTTTTATTATAATACATTATTTATCTTGCAATATTAACTAAATTATTCAAGTAAAATAAAGAGATCCAAGATGTTTGTATTTTTTTTTTGTTGGTTAAGTTTATTGCGTATTATATACGAACTAATGCAAAGACTTGGCCAACTAATTAAAGACAGACTGATTAAGTAACCTTAAAAAAAATAACTTGGTAAATTTTGAAACGAACTTTACTTTAATATATTTTAGACGTATTTGAAAAAGATAAAAACACGACATTAATATTTTGTCGCATGTCCTTAAGCAGCAATAAAAGTCCAACCCCGCCTAGGAATTGAAGACTTCAAATTATTGCAGGTTTCAATCGAAATCTGCACCCATACCGTTTTATACGTAGAGTAAAGTTGATGAACATTACTTGTATGTTTTTTGCCACTATTTTCTTCACATTAGATCACATGTTTTCGGTCGGGTTAGTGTCGGGACAGTACGGTAGCCAATCTTAAACTGTTACTTATTGGCTCCTAAGCAATTCTTTAACTCCTGCTGAAGTGTATATGGGATCGTTATCGTGTTAAAAAGTCTATATCACCGGCAAAATGTTCATTGGCGTAGGAAAACATGACTTTTTCTAAAATACTCCTTTATTAAATTTATTCCTGCTACCTTGTATTTTTTTTATTAGATCCCACACCGTTACCTGAAAAACATCCTCAAATTTTTGTATTACCTCCTAAACGTTTGACTGATTTCTTGTGTACTTTGGATGCGTTTTTTTTCTTTGAAGGACGCCTACCGTAAACTTTTCCCTTAGAGTTAACCATATTAATTAGAGTTCTTCGGAAATAAACACATTTTTTCCTCAGTCTTTCTGTCCAGATGTGAATAGTATTGGGCAAATCTTAATTTTGCTCCGATTTTTTTCTTCCTTCAAAAGAAGGACTTTAGGAAAAATCTTTCAAAAAAGTCTGACTTCCATAATTTTCTTCTAATCGTTCTGTTAGATACTTTTTTAGACCACGCTACACCAAATACTTCAAAACGCGTGACTTTTGAGCCATTTGATGGGTCTTTTTTAACCAAATGATGCTATTTTTGAGGGGGTTGTTTTTCTTGGTCTAGATTTCGTGGACATGTGAACCGTTTAAAACTTCTTAAAATGCCGGATATCGTCTATAACCATATTTAAGAGCATCGTAAGTGATCTTTTAATGTACTGTCCGACCAACCTTTAATATAAAAAAAATTCAATTTTCTCCCTTTACAAGGGAGAATCGCAACTTTTCCCCTTTCCCATACTAATTCATTTTTATCACAATAATACTTAAAGCAAGTTTAAAAATAAGCTAGTTTTTGCTTGTCAAGAATAAAATCTGCATAATAGAAAAAGTTAAAGTGCTCCTTTTATGGTTATGATTACTCTAGAACATGAAATAAGCACTGTCTTTAATTAGCTGACCAGCGAAAAATGTATCGACAAAGTGTGTGTTACATTTGAAAAAGGAAAAAATAATAAAATATTGCTATAAATAACTTTTTTGCTGTCCGCATTTTAAAAATACGACAACAGTGTACGTATAAAAACCAATAAATATAAAATTAATACTATCTTGGGTCTCTAAATATCATTTATTTTGTTGTACGTAGTCAACATAAAAAGTGTCTTTAATTATATGTCCACCACTGTATTTGCAAAAAGACACGTCGAATTACTCACCTACATTACCTAAACGATTACGGCATCGTACTTAATACCCCTTTCATATTATCATCTGGGACAACAGACAAATATAACTAAATACTTTTTTATGTATACGTAACGTAACGTAACTTCTACGGACCGTAAACGGACATTTTCAAACATACGAACAGGAATCAATTCTGGAACAAAAAGCGTTTTAGCAGAATACGTAACTAACTTAAAAAACCGCTTATCTAAGCTTATTTATCGCCGTTTCGTTAATTTTAATAAGTTAATATAAAGTGCCGTTGCTAGTTTCGTGTGCTCCTCAATTTCAGAGCTTTCTTACTAAATACTGCGAAGGAAAACCATTCCAGTGTTAAGAATGAGAAAATGAGCTGTACTAACGAAAAGCAAATAGCGTTTTCCATTCGTGAGTGAGATAGAACGATTTGCCGATGCACTTTGTGCACATAACAACGTACCATTCATTCTAACTTGCGTCTGCCATTTAGACGCAATGGTTTGGAAACTAAGTGATGGTATTTTACGTTATTGTCTTGGCATTTCTCTTGCTGAGTTAAGTAGGTACCTTTAATATCCTACTGCAAGGCAAGGGTCTGCGTCATTGAAAGGAAGTCATCGTCACAATAATACCGATATATCCTAAGGGCTATGAAGTCATACAACACTAAATATTGCCACATTGATATTTTTGGCCTTAAGCCAGAAAAATTTAAAGTTGAAATAAAAAAATGTATAGCATCACTTTCATCATAGAATATTTGTATAACCGCTTAAAATATTTAATGAAGTGTATAGTTCAACAATTAAGCTACCCATGTAATAATTAGTGGTGGAAACTATTTGGCTCAATGTAATACTTAAATTGTTTTGTTTATTTATATGCATTATAATAAGCTGTCTGTTTTCCAAATAAATAAAATAAAAAATAAAAAAATAAAATAATTGTTTACTGGCTTGATCGCTACGGTTGACAAATGCGGTTGGTGATCACAAATTAGAGCTATGTACAAAATTCTGACAAATATTACCTGACCCGGAAATTGAACCTCTTGATCATTTAAGCGTTAGTCTCTTGTAAAGCTTCTAAATATCGGAAACTTAACAAACTCATGTTTCAATCAAGTGCCACGTTAATAGTTGAGAGGTCTATTAGTCGATTAATAGACACAAAGGAATGCTTCTATTGCTTTGTATTATAATATTCTAGACTAGTAAATATAACAAAACAACGACACGTGTTTGAATATTAAGATAGACGATTTTACTTAATTACATTTTAACATTTGTGATTTTAGACCGATTTGAGAAATAACTAATGCACTGGAGTTTAACTCCCATACAATATCCCATTTTACAACAACATTTTGTGGAACTATACGGTGGATGGCGTTGTTTTTTTTAATTTAATTTGTAATGCATCAACTATGTGTTTTGCCCTCTAACACGAGATCCCTCTCTGTGTATCGAGTGTATTTTTCGTACAAGATGTATGCTATTTCCAAAAGTAAGACATGATGACAACTGTTATGTACTGAATTAGATAGTACATTATTTTAAAGTAAAATACTCCTACGAACTCAAATTCTTTGTAACAAAAAGTTACGAAATAATACGTAAGAAAAGTGAGCATTTTGTATTAATGTATCATCGTTTGAATACTCATGATACACTTAAAATGCACGATCTAAGACATAGGTACGCCTCCTATATATAAAGAACCAACTTTAGAATCACTTGGAATTCTGAAAGAAAATCGTCAAAGCTTTATATTGCTTCGGCGAACTTGTGGCCACGAGATAAGCTGTCGCTGTTGTATACAATACCGGTTTCTCGACAAAACTAAGAGTGGTTTCAAAGAATAGGTAGGTACTACCTGGTTCAAATTCTTTTAGGATAATACCTTTTGGAGTTGCGTTAAGCGACAGTGAAACTGACACACACATTGTTGACACTCTTAAAGAATACAATTAATTGACTTAATCTCGACTGTTCTCACTCACTCCATCATCATCATCCCAGCGTATTCCCGATTGCATCCAGTATGGAGCTCAGGGTCCGCTTCGACTATGATCCTAGATTTGACAAGCCTGGTTATTACAATGGAGCGATTGTCATCTGACCTCCGTAACCCTTACAAGGGAAACCAGACCTACTTGGAACATGGTCGGGACCAACTGCTTAACGTGCCTTCCGAAGCACGGAATCATCATTATTTTCAGACATTCAGGTGATTCAAGCCTGCAATGTCCTAACCAAACTGGAAACAATCACACAAAGTGATGTTCCCCGTGGGATTCGAACCCACGACCTCCGGGTATTAGAGCCCAACGCTCTTACCACTGTACCACGGAGGCAGTCCGCTGTCTTAGAATAATAACATTATATTCTACATTTCATACGACAATCGCAGATACATCTCCAAATGAAGAGGTAAGTGAAAAGAGATAACCACTGTACCACGGAGGTTCTCACTCACTCCGTCCTCACTTATCTACTTATTATTATAAAATTAATTTAGTCATTATGTTTCTATTATCGTAATACCAAGCACATTTACAATATAAATAATTTACTCCTTAGTTCACAATACAATATTTTACTCCATTTTCAATTATTTATCTCCAAACCTCTCTTTACGTTCTCTATACGTCAAAATATTGCGTTGCTAACGTTATGGACAGGCGCAGTTGACGTCGTTTGTCGCTCAATTCAAAAGGTATTATCCTAATAGCATTTGAATCGGAAAGTACTGTAGTTCTAGCACTAATTTTACCAGTAACTCGGCTGTGATAGAAAACATCGCGTAAAAAATGGTCATGTGATTCAATTGGTCTAGTTCTCTTTTGCGTGTGTACGTGTGTTATGGAAGTTAGATAGTCGCTCCAATAAATAGTAAATGGACTTGCCAAATCATACGCCTTAGACTAGATTAAGACAAAAACAACCCAAAAAAAGTTATACCATCAACTTCTTATGTGTCTGAGCCGCTTTAAGCTTCTTACAGAATCAATCATAGAAAAACGATAACAAACGAACGGTAACAATAACTTTATTTCAAGGCCTTTGATCTGCAGTGGGATACCAATATGCTGTACTTTTGACTATAAACTTTTGTAAAGCATGAACTTGGACAATTATAAGAGATATTATGTTTCCGCTCAACTCGTGGCCCCATCAGAAAGGCTAGAAGCGACGTATGAGTGAGACATGTATTATTCATCTCCCACCTACTGTTTGCGTCTAAACGACGGGCAAAAGTATTCGAAATTAAATTTGGCATGCAAACATCATTCGCGCGGAGTGACTGCTCATTGCAGTTCGCTTTGTCTCTGTTTATTATAGGGAGTGGTGATATCCTAGTGTTTTTGCGAGAAAGAAAATGTTTTCGTTGCTGTTTTGTTTCCGCCTAAATGTTAGGATGTCGCTAGGTTCCGACGAGCTGATATTGTTTTTTGGTTAATTTAAAAATCGTATCTAGCTTACTACGCAAGAGCTCGGGCCAGTTCCACTGCTGTCAGATAAGTTTCTTTTTCGTTTATAAAAATACAGCTTTGTTAATGTTAACTGTTTAAATAATTTATAGTACCAGAGATCAAAATATCAAATCAGATATTTTGTTTTAACAAAAATAATGAATAAGACTAATCTCATCGATTCGAGCTAGTTAAGACTGTCTTAAATATAACCAACGATCTCCTATAGACAAAAATATTTTCATTGTACTCCATTTGTAATAGGCAGCCGGTACTTTATAATGTTTACTTTGTGACAATTATATTAAAATTATTAAAGGTGAGTGAATATATTTTATTATGTTAAGTTAAATATTTTTAATGTGGAAGTTTCCTCTTCATCATCATTTTGTATAAACAAAGCTGAAATCTAACAAAGCAAAAAGTTGTCCCCTAACGAAGTTAGTTTGAAAACGAATAAACCACTATCCGTTTGGAAATATACCGCTTCACGCTTAATATCACAGTATTATCTGTTGTCCATCCGATTTCCTATTTGTTTAGGGTAAAAGATAGGGAAGTGTGTGTTGTACCGAGCGATATATATTTATTAACGGATAGGGATCTGAATAAATAAAATAAAAAAAATATTCTGACCTATGTAATATACTCGTATACACACCTCCGTGGAAAAGTGGTTACACCGTTCGGGTCAAAAATCCGAAGGTCGTCAGATTGAAATTGATATTCTATTCATAACGCTATAGACCACCAAATGAAACCCAAGTACTATCAGATTCAAATGCTATTAGGATAATACCTTTTGGAATTGAACGAAAAATAATAATTACGTTAACTGCGTGATGACTTACACATAAATTATTATACAGATAATAATATATTTTTGTAACGCTACAGACAAGCGCAGTTGACGTCATTTTTCGCTCCATTCTAAAAGATATTATCCTAATAGCATCTGAACCGGATAGTACTAGTTTACCACTATCAGATTAAATCGTGGTAATTGATCTGTCAGACAACAATTCAATGATAGTCTCTTCGTTTTTTGAAAATAGGCAAAGAATAAAATTCCCTTAAGTTAAGTAAAAGGTCCGTTTTGACAGCCCTTAGTGTCATGGAAAAAAGCTCTTTTTTACCCATTACAAATAATAAGAATCATAAGCTGTGTCCAAGCTATTAGACCTTACAGAATACTTAAACCATCTTGCCATTGACTAATTTAATTTCCAATTGTGCTAAGAGCTGTCAAAGCCGACTGGTTGGTGGTAGGACTTTTACAGAGTCCGACTGGCTAGCTACCACTCCCACAGGTGAAATCTGCCTCCATAACAGCTCTGGCTATGTTCTGGCAATATTAATGTGTGAGCCAGTACACTTGAAATTGAAGGCTCGAAGATCTAATGAGCCTACAGTCTGGCAGCACATTGAGCGACGCTTCCTGATAAAGTGTCCCTCAGTGGAATAGGCCGCAGTGACCGCTTACTATCACACAGACCGCGTGTATGTCTGCCATCTACTAATTAGATTGTGACGACTTAAGCAGCGGTGAAACCAACTCCGAATTGAAGGTGAGAAATGTTAATTCTATCAACCAGCTAAATCCTATAGCTACTCCACAGTTCAAAAATCAACGCTAGGCGCGAGCTGACATCGGCTACGGTGACATTTCGCGCTGCGCATGAATCATGTATGGATGCAAATGGTGCGCAACTACCCGCGATTATTCACGTTGGTTATCGACGCATGGGGCGACGTGACCGATTTATTTGCACAGCTTGTCAGCTTAGGACAGTTTTCATTGCTCGTTGATTGATACTATTTGATTAAACTTCACTGATCGCTGTTTGAATTCTAAATATAATCGTTCGTGATATCCAGGAAGTAGACTTTCTTTCGGATCGTACCTAACGATGTTATCATAAAAAATCTAACTGAATTAAACTAATTTAAAATATTTTACAGATAATGCTGAGACTACACGTAGCGTTTCGTGCGAGTACTAACAGTTCAGCGATTCCCGTATAGGGCTACCCCATCCCCAATTTGCACTGAAGACAGCCACAGTGGAGTTGAGGTCGGGTAAGCAGTAGAGCCCGATATAACCCCAGCTGCACCCCCGAGCGACTGCCAAGGCCCGACATCAGACCAGCTCGTCCTAATCGGAGGAAAAGAGGAGACCGGGGCAGTTTAGTGGGTAGTGAGACGCTTTAGTTTCGAATCACACATAACGCGGCTAGCCTACGATTATGTGCCTGTGCGGTGCCTAAACGCATTCTCTTCGGAAAAAAGGGTATGCATAGCTGCATTTCCGCTCTAATGAACAAGAAAAAATACAAAAATCTCACTACACCTCCGCATTCTCCGCTGACCGTTTATAACCTCGACGTAACCACAAATGACGCGTGACTACCTGCAATTATTCACGTTCGGGTTTGGTTATCGCTGACGTATGGCGGCGCGTCGATTTATTTATATTGCAGGTCGTCAGATTAGGGACAGTTTTCATTGGTCGTTTGTACGATTTGTTTTTAAATCGCTGCGTTCAATCATTGTTTGGAGTTTGTTGTCGACTTTTAAACGTATTTGGAATATTTCAGTTGATAAATGGAGATATTTTTGTGATTTGTTACAGTTTATGAGTTGACTTGTGGAGCTGTGGTAGCTAAGTGGTTTTCAGCTTTGTTTCATTTATATTGGTCTGAATGACCACGACACGAATTTTAAAATCACACCAGTCAGATATTTGCATTTTTTTTTTAAATAACTGTCAAAGAACCTTTTTTTTGAGCGGTCATATTAGGGTAATGGGAGACACTCTGACTGTGACGGAAAATACTGCTGGTATTGGCTCAAAAACTTTTCTAATTTGTTGCGAATTTTTCCGCAACAACGAGGTCTCGTACAGATGCACGATTTGTGTGTTATGTGTGTGATAACTGCTAATATTATGTTGACTCCCATTACCCCCCGTACGTGCGGGCAATGGTGGTCAAAGTTACTTTTTTTACTTTTATTATTCATAAAGAACGTTCCCAAATCTAATGAAACTCGTCAGAATGATAGTTAATTATGTAAATTACTTAATAAAATATATAATAATAAACATTACTCGAAAACTGGCGTTTCAGTACCAATATTGCTTAAGTGACTCCCATTGCCTCTTACTCCCGTTGTCGTTTTAATATGAATTTTATTTAGAAGTGAAAAGATTGTCTAATAGGATAATAAAACGCATTATTTCAACAGATATTTATCTATAAACCAAATGTAAAATGTATATTATTATAATAATAATGATATATGTACTTAACACAATCATGTCTAGAAATATTTAAAATCTGACGTACAGAAAACAAATAAAAGTATCAAAACAATGGATCTATTTAACGGGCCTCACTAGATTTAATACATCACCTAATTAATTACCGTTTTGTTTTAACTGAAAACTAAATAAAGGGTTAATGTACGTCACTAATGAAATATTGCCCTGGCTCTGTTAAATAAATTGCAGCAGTAAAACAGTTACGGGCTTTAAAATTAATTAATTAATAAGACTGTTATAAGTTACTGTGTTTTGCAATCTGTGAGAGGTATAAAGTAAAAGGATACGTGAGCATAGCTGCTGGATAGTAAGACTTGCGGCCACGTAATTAATAATCGTCATCGTCAACGTCAGCTTATAGCAGTCCACTGCTGGACATACTCTTCTCCTAATGCTCGCCATGTTTTGGTTCCTCAGCTACTCACATCCAGCTCCTGCCAAACATTCTGCACAAATCACTCCACCTATCCTGAGGGGGTTTTACTTAGAAATAAATTCCTATTAGGAACATTTTATACTTCTCAGACACAAAAAACCCACTTCCAATTTCAAAAAGAGCTCCAAGATGGCGAATGTCAAATTTGAATAAACCCACAACAGACTAATTTAGCAACAAAGCGGACAACATTGTTCCGGCTCACGAGCCATCAGCCGGCAATCACCCGCTAACTTATATTGAAAAACTTCCAACCGCCATCCATACAGAGAGATAATTGTTTATCAGCCTTTGAGCCAGTATCATTAGGCGTGCTCCTTTACCCTTGAGCGGTCCGTTTCATTATTGGAATTACTGTGAGGTTATCAGCTCCCGATTTTATAGACGATGTATTTGATTTTTCAGACAACTTTTTTGATATGAGGAAATTGCCAAAACTCTCTTCGTGAATGTAATGATGTTTTATGTTTTCGTTGGCGTATTTATTAGTGAATTTTCATGCACGAAGGTTGTGAGTTTCTTTTGTAAGAAGATTGATGTGTGACGTAACCAATAATCATAAACAGATAAAACTCAGCGCCTCAAAATGGCAAAGCTTGTACTATGGGTTCCAAACAATAGAAGAAGATTGCTTAAAACATGAACAAACTTTTAAAACGATTACTGCACTTCATAACACGAAGTGTATCAAGAGTTTCAACCTTATTATAATGAAACTGGAACCACAAAACTAAGTTATAGTTCGGAGTTAATGCCTAATTTGAAGTGGAGCAAAGCAAGATAATAGCGTTAAGTATGTCTAACGCTCTCCCAACTTGCGCTAGTTGCGCGACTCCGGCCGGCGCTAAAGTTATTGGAACTAATTAGTGCCATGCCATGGGTGGCGCAAAACGAGTAACAAACTACCGGCTGCTGTACCTGTTGTCATAAAAACAACCTCACAGCACGATAACCGAGTCGCTCATGAATGGAACATTTTAATTCAAAGAATGCTACAAATATGTCAGCCCAAAACCCTCCTCAAATTTATATTGGGCCCAATCTTCGAGTCTGCCAACTAAACATTGAGGGAATAAGTTTGGCGAAATGCGAAGTCCTGCAGAAAATTCTGACGAAGCACAGAGTGGATATATTATTATTACAAGAGACACACACTAAGGATGAGATAGACTTACATTCCAGGGGAAAAATCCCAGGCTATAAAATAGTGCATTCACTAGATCACCCAAAGTATGGGGTCGCAACCTACGTAAGAGAGGGTATAACAAACCTTACGATCTTCCCACATAAACCAAACTACTCCACAAACTACTATCTTTCGGCCATTAAAGTTCAGGAAATTACCATAGCAAATATTTACAAACCCCCCGGAAATGAGTGGGGAGAAGGATTGCCGGTTTTCTCACACCCCTGCATGTACGCGGGTGACTTCAACAGCCACCATACCTCGTGGAGGTACAACTCCAATGATACAAATGGCATCCAGCTAACTCAATGGGCGGAGGACAACAACTGTCACCTAGTCTTCGATGCTAAAGATAAGGGCTCCTTCAGATCAGCCCGGTGGCAAAAAGACTACAACCCAGATCTAACATTCGTATCTCGGGAACCCACTGGTGTCCCCCTGCCCACCTCAAGGAAAATCCTCTCAAATTTTCCCAACAGCCAACATCGCCCGGCCCTAATGGAGATTGGTAACAGAATTCCCATAGTGCGTTCAATGCCCCTACCACGTTGGAACTTCCAAAAAGCAAACTGGTCCAATTATGCAGATGACATGGATGCTTCAATCAGATGGATCCCACCAAAATCAGAAAGTTACTCAAGATTTGTGGGATTAGCCATTGCAATCGCGAAGAAACATGTCCCACGAGGCTACAGGAAAACCTACATCCCGTGCTGGAGCGAAGAGAGTGAAGAACTGTACCAACAGTACAAACAGACTGGGGATCAGGAATTGGGTCAAAGCCTTCTGGAATCACTGGATGCTCAACGTAAACGCAAATGGGTAGATACAGTGGAAAAAATGGACTTTAAAGTTTCTAGCCGGAAAGCATGGAGAGTCCTAAACAGATTAGTGGGCAAAACTGGCTCCGCTGACCACGGAGCCTCCCAAAAGCTCACAGACTCTATAGCCAAACAAATAATAGAAACTTCGCGGGTTAAAGGTGACCGAAAACACACCAAAACAACCAAGAAACAAGTCTTTAAGGCGATCAGCGAGCTACCTGTTGACGAAAACATCTCCAAACCTTTCTCATTGGACGAAATTAATATCGCTGTTGGTCAGCTCTCTCTGGGAAAAGCAGCTGGGCAGGATGGAATATATAACGAATTCATCAAGACTTTAGGCCCTAGATGCAGGAAATGGCTCTCGGAATTTTATTCCGACATACTAATACGGAATAAGCTGCCTGAAACCTTCAGTTTTTCTAAAATAATAGCCATCCTCAAACCCAACAAATCGGCAGAAGATCCAAAAAGCTACAGACCCATCGCCCTACTCAGCTCCTTATACAAACTCTTGGAGAAACTGATTTCTAATAGAATAGCCCCGCTCATTGACAGCGTTGTCCCCATAGAACAGGCAGGTTTCAGGAGCGGTCGTAACTGTGCCGACCAGGTACTGTCTCTCACGACACACATCGAGACCGGCTTCCAGAAAAATCTGAAAACCGTAGCTGTATTCGTCGATTTATCGGCCGCGTATGACACGGTGTGGAGGCATGGTCTGCTTCTGAAGTTGATGAGAGTAGTCCCTTGCAGACGTATTACAGGCCTAATAAATAACATGCTAAGTAATCGTGCTTTTGTCGTCCACCTGGGAGATAAGCAAAGTCGAGTCAGAATACTACAAAACGGCCTCCCACAGGGATCTACACTGGCGCCCTTGCTCTTCAACCTCTACACACACGACCTGCCCGATACGACTTCCAGGAGGTTTGTGTATGCGGACGACATTGCACTTACACACCAGCATAAAACATTCGGAAGTTCAGAGGAACAACTCACTAAAGACCTACAACTGCTAAAGCTTTACCTAGAAAAGTGGCGACTTGTCCCAAACTCCAGCAAAACAGAGGTTTCTACATTCCACCTTAACAACAAACTGGCCTCATACAGCCCTAAAGTGGACTTCAACGGTAGAACCCTAGCTTACAACCCACAGCCTAAATATCTTGGTGTCACCCTGGATAGATCACTGACGTTCCTCCCTCACCTCGGTAAACTCAGCAAGAAACTGGGCACCCGAAACAACATCCTGCACAAGCTGACAGGCACAACGTGGGGAGGTAATGCAGATGTTCTACGTACTACAGGGCTCAGCCTGGTGTACTCGGCGGGGGAATACTGCGCTCCGGTCTGGCTCAACAGCGCCCACACGGATTTGGTTGATGTCCAGCTGCGTAAAACCATGCGCTGCATATCCGGCACGATCCAATCAACACCCATACAATGGCTTCCGACGCTGAGCCATATACCTCCACCTCATCTCAGGAGGCAACAAGCCCTGCTACACGACGCCCACAAGATCGCCAAAAACCCAGACCTCCCAGCATACCACGAATTCCGGCATCCACCTGTTCATCGTCTGAGTTCCCGACACCCACCCTACCAGACAGCGCGGAACCTTATGGAACAGCCGTTCAACATAAAGGACAAATGGGTGGAGGAGTGGAGTAAAAACCCACCTCGTAATGGTCTCTCCGAGTACAACCCAACACAACCACCTTACGCTTTCTCAGCTCCAAGACGAGAATGGTGCCAATGGAACAGACTGCGCACAGAGCATGGCCGCTGTGGTGAATTTATGTTTAGATTGTGGATGGCGAGACTCACCCGAGTGCGATTGCGGTGCCCCTGTTCAATCCATTCCTCACATCATCCACGAGTGTCCCAAACGAAAATGCGAATGTTATCCCCTGGACCTACTCTCTCCTAATGAAAACGCAGCCCAATGGGTGAAGAATTTAGACATTCAATTGTAATTAATTAATAATGTAATCATTTAGTGAGTAGAGCGACTGTTATATAATGTCATACGATTAAATAAATAAAAGTGCCATGCCGACTGGCGGTTCCTGGATTTTAACTTTGGATATTAATAACTTGAAAAACGCTAAGGTGATGTCTGGGGTAGCTACGCGTTGTTGTTCCAGACGTTTACATATGCAGGGATGATTTTTTTGATCTCACAGATTGTAGGAGTATGACCGCACATTGAGCGATTTCAATTGAAACATCCTAGAATAAGTCTGGGGTACATTTTTGATGCACAGGGATGAATTTCTTTGTGATGGTTTGCTTTTAAACTCCTATTAAATATGTCAGTCATCTATCTATGGCTGATGTTGGAATATAATAACTTATTCAGCTATTTGATTTTCATAGTAAATTCTTTTGCACGTCAGATATTATTTTTATTCTACCTGCTCCTCGACGTAAATGGCCTGTTGAGAAGAGACGAAATATGCCTGATTCCTTAAAAAAAAATAGATTTGATTCTCAATTTAAAATAAAAAATAAGTAAATTTTTATATTTTACCACATCTTTACAATAATTTTCGTATCAAATTCGTTTATTTAAATTTCGTTGTCTAGAATCCCCTCTATACAGTCGGTACGAAACAGAGTTGCAATCGTATTAACCTCATGTTCTGTTTGTCACAAACAATAACGTAACTTTGTATTACTTTTAAACAAGTTTAACAATTCTACATCTTCATTAATTTATATTCTACATAAATGATCGCTATTTATTTGGGTATAACTTAGTAAGTCGGCTCACGATTAGTCTGACTAGGTAAAGTTAAAAGAAAACTTTGCGAAATCATAGAGAGTTCTGGAAAATGCAAGCTTTTAAGTACAAAAAGTCTTCACTATAAATTATTACAACAAAAGATTTTCTAGAGTACCCTGATACTACTATGTACTTAAATTGGAGGATGTTTGTTTTTGAGCCTTTCACTTCAATAGTTTGATCATTTTCATTTGATTTTTAGAGGTGAAAACCTCCATAGAAAAGAAAAAGAAAAATTTCTTTGTTCTGTGAAAACCTCCCATGAATATTAAACATAATATTGTAAAAATACAGCTTGTTTTTTTTTGCATAAATTGTGTTGATGACCTCGACGCTAACGTAAATAATGAAATACCAAAGCATGGTTTTGTTCCAAACGTTTTAAATTCAGTGATAACAGAAATTAAGCGGTCATCGTTAGCGCATTAGCTTATGTAACAACCGGCCTTGAATATCTGTCAAGAAAAATAATACTCTATTATTACGGAATGTCTGCAAAAATAACTAATACTCGTAATATTATTTTCCGTCATATTCCTAATATTATTAGAATAGGGGTTATGAAAATGGAGTGCAATAAAATGTTCTCGTGAGATAGAAATAATCGGACAAATATTTTGATTTGGCTAAAATGTTTCACTCATTAGTGGAATCAGGATTAGAAAGCAACCCAGTATGTGTAACCAAAAAAAAACCAGTTCAGTTTGTTTCAGTCATTTATTTTAATGATCTCATTTTAGCAATCTTTATCACACATTACAAAGTTGACAAACGTAAAATTAAATTTGCATGTTCTTAACGGTTGTACTGTAGCACCTACCCTATAAAATCAGGTACGTACACATTGGAATGAGCAGCATTTACAAGAACACAAATGTTAACATCAGCAGCTTTATGCCGTCATGCAAACGTTAGTAAGACATCCAATCAATGCGAATCTAAATTGTACTGGTAAAGTAATTGGTCTTCGCTAGTTGACGATACATGTCGAAGTTTTCATGAGATTTTCCCTTATCGCTGTTGTAATAATCAGTGGCAATCATAGTCACAATGGGTTAATGTGAAAAACAATACAACGCTAGTGCGTTGTAAGTGACAGGTAGCGTTATCTCTTGATAATATTTTGAACTTATCCCGAATTCCAATAATCTTTCTTATGAAATTTAAAAAACCCATCGATCACTTATATGTCAAAATTGGTGAGTCCAGGCTCTTAGGATTATTATTGCTTATTGTTACATTTGTATATTTTACATATTGTTGTAATGTAGGATACATTCATATGATAGTGACTGTAAAAACGCATCAATTATCAATAAGTAAATGTAAACGAAACATTTTAAAGAATTTTCGAAACACAATTCGTAAACTATAAAACCTTCATAAAATTATATCCACCTTTTCAGGCATTATCGTCCTACCCCGGTGCCACCGGTCAATAAGACGCACGACGTAATGAGCCGTAATAAGACGTGAGCATTTGTACAATATTTTATTAGGGTTGACAGAAGTGAGAAGGGATGTTTGGGCAATGCTCTCTATGGGCAGTCCGTCCATTCCCTTTACGGCATTTTGAGCGCCGCCCTTTGCCTAAGCGATATCGTAAATCAGCATTTTTATATTTTTCCCACACAACCTGAGTGTTTTGCAATATTCGCTCGGGTATTTGTAGGTCAGGTTCGGAGACGCTGGCATTCTGTTTTATTGGGAGCTTTCGTTTAGAAATTGTGACTTGTTTCGTATTTTTTTCATGTTTAGTATTTACAATACCATAAATTCCGTCTCTTTCCTTCGGTTCCCTTATATAACATTGACATATCACTCGCTCTAGAATCTAGATTGTACGAATAAAATATATAAAGTACATACAGGCAGAACGAGACATTTAATTGTACATTTAATTACCTACATGATTTTTTTAAAATGTTTAAACTCTTCAGTTTGTTTCTGGAAAACGAGCATGAGATTCTCCAAAAGTAAGTGACTACTGTTAACAACAATACCAGGGAAGTTTTAAATGCCCTGCTGGCCTTTTAGGAGAGAATAATTAATGTTTCTTGAAAAAAAAACTTAAGCAAAACAAGCTGTTTATTTAGATAATATTAACATCTTTAATGACTTTGCCCCTGAACCGTTCTAATAAAATTTCTTAAACTATCATTATAGGCCTTGGTTTTCCTCCGAGGTAATTGTGTTAAAGAGGTTCAGAGAGGGTAATCGAGAGGGAAGTTAATAAACAGGATAGCGCTGTGTTCGAGCATATAAAATAACAGCAATTAGGCTTAATATAACCGAGGGGTACTCCGCTACAACCCGTCGCTACAAGGTGCGCGGAGACTGAGAACTTGGAGAAATTTATGCGGCACCTTTTGTTAAAGTGAACCTTACCTTGATCAATCACGGTGTACTTTAAACATACAAATGTTCGTTTAGTAGGTTTATTGTCTAAACCTGCTGTATTTCCATTATCTCATTGATATCATTATTTGATGACATTTAATTTGATGCAAAAATCAAGAACACAATTTATTCTAAGTCCATTCATTAAATAAAACAATTTAAAACGGATAAACTCGCGATATATTTCTACATTATTATATTAAACCCGACGTTTCGACCACTTTTCAGCAGTCGTGATGACGGAATGCTCCATTGCCTGAATTTAAAAGAATGTGGAAGGAGGGGGAAAATGAAGACTTTTGGGGAATTAGGGCGGGGTGAAAAGAAAAAAAAATACTCTGTAATCGGCTCCCAGGCAATCACACTTACCAAACAGAACACAATAGCAAACCTTTTACTCATACGTCGATCTTCTGTGAAAGGGTGGGACTTCCCAAGTTAAGCCGACTCATTTCAACTGACATACAAAAACTGTCTGCAGCGTAGCTCTACCATACTCAAAGTTTCCTAAGTCGACAGCTTCAGTGTTCGCCCACTAGGTATGTGTTATACGCAAAGTTTGCGCGGCTCCAGCACCTGGTATTAATTTCCCGGCGGAGGGTTAAAACGGGAAAATTCCCGCTAACCGGCTACACGAGAAGACGGACAAATTAACAAGAACAATGTTAAATTGTGCAAAAAAGTACCCTTTGTGCCGTATTGTGCTGCGACTGTGGGTTAAATACAGCAGACTGTGATACAAGTGAGTTTAATTTGAACTTGCAACTGACTGTCAGTTTAATGTCTATTAAGTTATTTGAACTGTGGTTTGTTTTGACCACTCCATGTTTACAAGTTGTGTACATGCCATTTAGGTAAGGCTTGTAGCATGATGACTGGTTTTTCAATATCTGTATGGGTTTTTCTAAAATTAAATGAAGTCTTCTTCACTAATTGTGTAAATAAACCACACCGACAAGGAACGCTTTAAGTGATACAACGGTTTTTACTTTATTTATTAACCTGACACATATTGCTTCTTTAGGTACTTAATTCAATCTGTACCTAGTACTAAAATATTGAAGAAAGAGTCTATTTAATTTGAGGTAATTTGCCTCATTATGTACACAGCAAAAAAAATATATTTGGTTATTTTTTAATCCCTGAGCACGTATTTTACTTTGTTAACAGTTTGAATTCATTACTTTGTATTGAGACACCGTAAATAAATTTTAAAATTCTTAGAAAAGGCAACTGAATACGAAACTCTTTTATATTAATTTTGCCTTTTATGCAAAGTAGGTACTTGGAAAATTAGAAAAAAAATTATAATAATTAAGTAACAACAAGTTTGCTTAAAGGCAAAGTAGTTAGTATGTACATGCATAATAATCAAATTTAGTTGTAACGTTAAAATATTTGAATTGGAAAATTACAGTGTTAACTTTTTATAAGGCCGAACATAAAAAAAAACATGAATCATCGTAAAAGCATACTTAAACTAGGCACATCGAAATTCTACTGCAAACCCATAGATGGCGTGGGCAGTCCTTTATTTAACGGTAGTGAGTTTTTGGCACACTATTAAAACATGTCCAAACCTCTTTTTAAATTTTCCTTTATTACACTGCTCTGCGGTTGGTTAGTCATCTAGAAATCCCGCATTTTACTTTTCTAAGGCATGCTTATAAAATCTCCAAGGTCATCAACATTCGGCCCACTTCTTCATTCTACATACCTTTGTCATTAGAATAATTTCTTATACATTTTTCCAGCAGCATTTAGCCATCGGAAGCCGTAGTATGATGAGGGCGAACTAATAATTTCTCAAATACCGCACAGTGAGCTCCTCCCGCTAGTTCTGCACCTGATATTAATTTCCCTAAGGGCGTATAAATTTTGTCCGGAGATCGCGAGCGGCGACACACTGGGCTCCTTTATGAGAGGGGCGGCTAAGATCATCAGGATTATAGAGGACGAATCGTTTGGCTTTTAACCATTTTTTATTAGTGGCCTTTGTTAAGATCTATTTAGCGGCTTATTATTACTATAATAAACAGGTTTACGTAATGAAAGGATTTTATTGTAAAATTTTACTAAATAAATTGCAAAAAATACATTAATCGTTTTTTACTACTTGAAATAAACATTGTAAAATAAAATCTTTGGCTGACCCATTTAGTCAATTGTAATCATTAAATATCATGATATAATATCACATCATGATGTGTTATTCATGATGTTATATGTACCTATATAATAAGAAAAACCATGATAATTTTATGTGAAGTTATATTCTGTTTCTGAATCCAAGATTAAACAAATCTACCGGATCTGACATAAGAATTTGATGACGATCTGGGAAGCAGATTTACAATATTTTACTATGATGAGTTTTTTCTAAAATCGCCGTGGACGTTTCTTGAGAAAACACTCTACTTTTCCTCAAAAATCTGTAGTGTCCAAGTGGTAACACCCCATAGAAGGCTACGTACTCTATGTGCGGACGTGACCGGCAGCTAGAGTGGGACTTTATTGCAAGCGATTTTTTCACAGTTACGTGTGTAATCTCGAGTGTTGATTGTCTTGAGGCGAATACACTCAGAGATGTTACAAGGCGGCCCTTTGGAAGTTGTAAGTTTTTGAATTTAGAATACCTAATCATTTTTTTGTGAAAAATAAAATGACATTTTTTGTCCATGTCATTAGTGTAACCAGAACATTGTGCACATTTGAAAAGATGTTATACATTTTTGCTTTTAAAGTCTAAATAAAGTTCAGTAGATAAGTCTAAAAGTTATTGTGTGTGTATATGTAAAATTTTAGTTTTATTTCATTTAATCAAATTATAAATTAAGTCCAAAACTAAGTATTCACTTACTCCAAGTGAGCAGAGATCAGGCGAATTCTCCACTTCCAGACCAGAACTTCTTTTTAGAAGTATTGTTTTATCTTTAAATCCATTTTGTTATAATTATATTGCATGCCCTGTTATGGTAACTGTTGCTACTAAAATTATTGAAAATGATGATGTCGTCATTTTAAGCAATACATTATCCTGATTCTGAATAATCATATACCAGCCTTCATATTATACAATTCTAGAGCCAACTGTATTTCATGTTAAGTTATCCAGTAAATACAGTTCGTGAATCGATTTACCTATCGTATCATCTCAAACAGTTAATAGCCATAAAGCTTCTTTACAACAGTGACGGTCTATAAAAATGCTGTAAATTCTAGCACTAAAATGCTTGATACAGTCTAGACAGTAAAAATGCTGTCAAGCACAGCGGGACTTGTGTTTTACTGTTCCGTATGAATTTTTTATTGCACTTGTTCGAAAAATAAAAATAATAGTCACTGAGAATTCCGGCTTCAACTGCTATTGACAACGTTTAAACTACGCAGAAAATACTTTAGTGCACACAATAGCATTAAGATTATTTAATTTTATTGCATGAATATCAAACCGTCTCCGTGGAAAGGTGGCTAAGCCGCTCGGGTATAAAAACCCGGAGGTCGTGGGTCCGATTCCCGCCTTGGATCTGGTTAGAGGTCGCAGTGGCCGCTTACCATCAGGTAGGCTGCGTGTCAGTCTGCCAACTGATGTGGTATAAAAAATACTTTAGGCTTCGATCCTTCCAAACATTATTATTTTTTGAAAAAGTTTAGAAATAAAAGAAGACATCACATTCGTATTTGACAGATAAATTCAAAGGAACCTAAGTGACAGCAGTAAGCCCTATCGTAAATAAATTAATCATGCATTATCAGATCTCCGGAATAAAGTCACTGCAGATAAAAAAAGATAACATGGATACGTGTTTATCCATGTAACCTTTTTAAATCTCTTATTTTTAAAACTTCAATACACTTTTTCATTTATAGTTAATATTCCACATTAGAATCAACTTTAGTTCAGGTTAAATTTTACAGGAATCATATAAAAAATGATCATAAAATAAGTAAAAACTTCTCCTTTATTTTTATTTACGGAATCCTAAAATGTAGCATCTTCAAATAGTCTATATGCCAGTTTATATTTAAAACTGTTACAAGATATTTATTTTACGGGCTAGAAATAATGTTTGTATATTCATAGATCATGACGAGACCGAAAGCGTTTTTGGCATAAAAATGTTTATGCATTCTACCATTAAAACACTACTGGTTGAAAAGTTTATAGCTAAGTTCTAATTATAAAAATTAAGTAATAAAATTAAGTTGGAAAAACTGGAAACATAAAAAATCTCAGTACGAACGAAATATTCTGGTTTGTTTTATTATAAAAATATAATTTGTTTTATGCCGTCCCGCTTCGGTTTCAAACAAGTATCTGCGGTTTTTTTTCGGAATTTTTTTTCTATACTCAGTTTGTTCTGTCAGAAACAAAATGTATTTTACAGAAATTCAGAGATTCATTTTCTAAAAAAGAAGAGATAAATATAATTTAAAACTCTTTAAAACTATAAATGGATCTCGTGTAAAATCATTGTCATTGTGATGATTTAATGTCACATTTATACTTTTGTTTCACCCATTATGTCCTCAATTAATCATATTGTCTTTTTTATTGGTGACCTCTCCACGTTCGTAAATAAAAACTGTAAATTATTACACCATTTAGAAAATCTCGTAAAGTACCTCAGTAAGTCGTAAGTACCCCATTATACAACTGAATAAAAATGACCTGCAAAAACTTTTTAATCCCATTTAAACTATCCCATGTTGACAGCCCGCGATCATTCTCATATCCCCCATTATCTCCAACTATTCAACTTTTAGTTTGCGGCCACCAGTCAAGATTATGTAAGCAATTAAAGATCGAAAAGTCTTAACTTTAGTTCTCAGAAACTTGGTGAATTCGGTTGTGTCAAAACTAATTGAACAAGTTTGTGAGTTTGCGTATAATGCCGCGCTAGTGGCTGTCTCGGCGCAGTAATTAAGTAACGGATACTTTATTAAACCACTTCATAGGCGAACTTGTTCCGACTGCGGCGCTTTGGCTCAGATAGTTTCAAATTAAATATGTGGATTTCAGAATAAAATTGAGTCGAGAAATTCCTTGGTACAGTTTCGAGCTGTGAAACTTTTATGAGAGAATATTTTTAGTTGAAAAAGTGTCGACTTGAGTGATATTTAGTGAATTATTAGACGGAGTCTGCTGCATTGGTTAACCACAAGTGTTTATTAGTTGTAATGTCAGAGCTACATATTATTATAAATAGAAATGACGTAGTAAATAGACATTTATTAGACTACCCGAAGGTATTTGTTACTGTTGATCACAGTGTTGGTCACAGACACTTTAACAAAAAGATTAAAAGCCAATACGAGTATGGTGTTTAAGCCTCCTTGTATTTTTATATTGTTCTTTTACGGCCAACAACACATCACAGTAAACACTTGCAGTTCGATAATTAGCACTTATGCCCCCGACATAAGAGTGGTACAAAGTCCAAAGTCTATAGTCTGACGTGCTTTTAAATGTACTGCTCGTAGAGTAGCCGCTCGCTGTCTAATAGACTGCTCAGTTGGCACTCGTAAATACTGTCATCATAAGAGAAAAAACTGTAGTACTTAGACCATCTAAGAAGACAAAGTTTACAATCGTTGTGTTGTATATACGTGCCAGCCAATCTCCTTTGCAAATACACCTATACACTAGCAAACAGGAATAATGAGACAGAACAAACAATAAATCTCAACTAGTCGCAAACAAACTGTATCTAAACAACAGAGTAACATAAGTGAGGGCAATAGGCCCATCAAGCGTGGAGCGAGTCGCGGGGGCAGTAGAGGCCGAACTGCGATACGCTTGTCTCCCTAGGGACGCGTCTGGTACTTGCAATGGCGTTGAGTCACGAGTTATTGGCGTGTACGTGTAAGTAGAGATAATTATTTGATTATTTTGTGAATCGTGTCAATTTTGTTATGTTAAGGACGCTTTGTCCTCGCATTGGTGATTTAACAAACTATGTGTAAACAACAGAGTAACATAAGTGAGGGCAATAGGCCCATCAAGCGTGGAGCGAGTCGCGGGGGCAGTAGAGGCCGAACTGCGATACGCTTGTCTACCTAAAGCTTTGGTCTGGCGATCGTAACGCACAACGCTGCGGCATGCGGTACCGGAGTTTACCGGACACTTAATCGTATGAAAAACGTCAAGAATGGTCTCTTGTTCCGTCGCAGTATGCGTCAGCGGCGAAGGGCAAGCGCAGTGAAGTGGGGAGCGGGTACGCCGCACAGCGCCGCGTCGTTCTCGTCAAACGCAGCGGTGTGCGTCGCGGACTCGCCGCGAGTTAAAATGGATCCGTTTGAAGATAATTTAATCGAATTAATTCGCAAATATCCTTCTTTGTATAATAATAAAGACAAAAAACATAAAAGTTTAATAATTAGAGAAAATTCATCTCTCCGTTGTAAAAACATGTTTCTCGGACTGCTTCTTTGTCTTTTCAAAAGCAGTAGAAATTCTTCTTCCTCCTCCTCCTCCTCCAGCAAAGCACAAACTTTAATAATATTGTTCATGTTGACAGTGTTGACACGTCTACTTTTGTAGCTGCGGCAAAATCAACTGACCACTTCTCCGCAGAGACGGTAAACGCTGCGTCATGACGCTGCGTTGAGCCGCAAGCCGCAGCGTTGTGCGTTACGATCGCCAGACCAAAGCTTAAGGAAGCGTCCGGCGCTTGCATTGGCGTTAAGTCACGAGTTATTAGTGTGTAGATAAATAAATTAATATCTTATAACATCATAATTATACACTGATAGTAAAAGTAATGTTTTCTAGTAGGTATTCATTTATTCTGATAACATCACAAGTAGCGTCAGCACTTTTGTCATACATAGGTATCAGAAGCAACGAAGGTAACACAATATAATACTAAAATATTAATAAACAGCCAGACACAAGACAAACACAAATGTTCATAACGTACTTACTCAATTAATGTTTGTCCTGGGTAGGCTGCGACTCACGATCGCTGGCACATAGGGCAGGCTCACTACCAAATGCACCATCGGACTAAAAATAAAAGCCCCAATTACATCGCCACCGTTCCGCTAGTTCTTATAAAATGGTCCTTACCCAGTCCTCAGACAATAAATGAATGGCAATCGCGAAGAGATTATAGCAATTGAGAAGGGCCGAAGTTCGGCGCTTAGCAGGAGTTGCGGGAGTCAGCGGCTGCGAAGTGACGGAGCGCTGGGCGAGGAGAGTTATTGCGAGGGCAAGATGTATGGCTGTTGCCACCTTTGTCTGAGGTAGATTGACTAGATTTGATACGATTAAGTTGCAGTTTATGTTTCGTCTGTTGTACGCGTGCTGTCATAGAGAGAACAACACTGTCTGAAGAGTTAGAAAACTCTTTCCCTTTTTTACCTGTACATTTCGCGACAGACCTTTAAGTTTTATCATCAACATCTCGATCGTCTAAAGCAGCATTTAGTGCAGTTATTAAAAATATGTGATAAGTGGCGTTAAATTAATGATAATGAGATTCTGTGAAGGAGAAAGTTGGTACAAGAAAGACGTTCGTTCCTGTTACCAACTAAACTTCCACAGTGTAGGTACTAACCACTGTACTAATATGGAGGTAGCCTATTATAGCTGCAACAACACCCATGTAACATCAAACGGTCATACAGCAATACCAGCGGATTATATCGATATTCGCTCTAACAAAACACCTATTTAATCAACAAAAAGCCACAGAACAACATTGAAAGAGAACAAACGACCGTCACCTTTACTAGACACGACAACTGGAATAATGTCACGCAAAAAATAGGCAATTTCATAGAGTGGCCGGACCCGTGTTAGCGGTGGACAGCCGGACAGATTAACGGCCTCACAATACGCTATGTATGATGGCTGCCGAGAATTTGCCGCAACTATATTGCCCTTTGAAGGGGATTAAATTGGGCTTTAGGCACGGGAGGGCGTAATACTCGGCATAGTTGCCTGTGATAATAAGATTTTGCGAGTATTGATAATAATAATTTTCTAAGGTAGGAGTATACCTCCTACGTATGAAATTTTTACGCTATTCATAGCTTTTCAGACTGGTTCTATGGCCTTTTTTGTGATCGTGCTTCAGGTGTTTGCGGGCGTGAGTTGAATCGGCATAAACACTATTATTTTTTGATTGTTCTGTCGATTATAATATATTCTATCAGCATAACCAATCATCGTCTGAGTGATATTTTAGATAATTATTATTCAGTATCAGCAAATTAATGATTGGTGATCATAAGCCCAAACCACAAGAAAAACCGACAAAATTTTGCTCGACCCAGAAATTGAATCCAAGATCCCGAGATCATGCCCACTAAACCAACGAGGTGTTATTTCATACTAAAATCGTTTAAATTTAATTAATGTTCTCGTGAAGTCGCATGGGTCAAATAATTGTTCGCGCAGAGAGAAATTAACCTCAGTGCGGGCAGTTAATTAACATACAGGGGAAATTATCGGGGAAATAACAATAAACAAGGGTCAATAACGATAAATATTGATTACGGTCCCGGGCATGGTCGATTGGAACAAGCCACTGCAAGCTCCGTGCTGGTTTACGCAGCTATTTCGCGTATTATTGGCTCTGTTAATGCCGGAAATGTAAGTTAGATTCGTCATTTTATGATAAACAGTAGCATTATTTTGATGAATCGTCCTGAACGTTAAAAAAATAGAGTTAAGAAGTTTTATTAGTACCTTTATAGATCGTTGTGTGAGTCCGAGAACAGAGGTTCAGCCGTTCGGGTATAAAATCCAGAGGTCGTGGGTTCATACTAGCTAGCTACCGCCTCTACAGGTGAGGTCTGCTGCCGTAACACCTCTGCACAGTGTGTTATTTAACCTTATTTTCGGACATGCTTATTTTATTGTTAAATATGATGGTTTAAACAATAATAAATCATTATAAAAAAAAACCAATGTGATTACTTTCTTAGTTTTGCCAATATGATTTTTTTAAACATTAGTCATAAAAAGTAAATTTTCATATATCTCCCAAAAACTGTTATGAAATTTCTATTAAAATATACCATTTCATTGATAACCATTAATTATATATTTGTTTAAAATTGCAAGTTTCTGACATTCATAGAAAGCGAGAAAAAAATTATTTTCAGATTAGAGGAAATATTTAAATATTTAACGATTTTAGAAGTATTAGCATTTCTTTTTACTTCTAAAATATATGTACTAAATATAGCTACATATTGAAAGTAAAACGAAATTTTAATCTAATAGGATTTGTGAGATATGACATTTCTAAGTCTTTTTCAGGTTTCTATGGAAATAGGGTCAAACTTTTTTAAACTTTTTCTCATCTAAAATAATATTAATGGCAGTAAAACTTATGAAAACTCTTGACTACGTACAATCCTCATGATCAGATAGTTATAAATAATACAAAAATTAACAACAAAATAAACAAAAATTTAAAAAAATCATATTTCCGAAGTCCTGCAGTTGTAGCTTAAGATTTTATTTTTGGGAATGTGCATTAATAGTAGTAACCATCTCGCATTAAAAATAAATGCTAATACAGTAAGATGACTTAGAAAAAAAATGTTTTTTCAAACACATAAAATTTGGTTTTTAGTCAAAATTATAAAAGATTTTTTACATATTTTTTGTTTGAACAGTGCCTTTAAAATAACCCTTTCAATCCACTATAAGTTTGATACAAAATAATGATCATGGGGGGAGAAAAATTGTTTTTCTGGTTTCTATGGATGTTTTCTAAATATCTTAATATTTCAAAAACTATGATACATAGAGCGATGAGAGTTGAACCCTTATGTTTGTTTTAATAATGCCTATCAAAATAATCAATAAACAGAGCATGTCCGAAAATAAGCTCAAATAACACACTGTGCTCTGGCTTTGTTACGGCAATATTAATCTGGGAGCCATAACACTTGTAATGATAGGTTCGAAGATCAGCCTACAATTTGGCAGTTTATTGATCGACGCTTCTTTATTAAGTGTTCCTCAATGGAATAGCCCATCATAGCTTACCATCAGGAGGGATATTGCGTATCTGTCTTCCAACTAACTTAAACAAAAAAGAAGATGAAAGACTTGAGGGTGATTATCTCCGGAAATTTCCGCTAATGGAATATCTCTAATGCCAGTTTACAGTTGTACCATTCATAAAAAAATAATATTCTTTGTGCTTAAAAATGTAAACTCAGAATCGTAAATTACAAACTTACATTATTCATTTACTTTTGACCCGACCTCCACTGGTTACGTAAATAAATTAGCGATTATGCAATAATTCAGACTTGCATTTGAAGAAGCCCCTTGCGTTTGCATCCACGCGATGTATGCAAAGCGAGCGATTTGTGCTGCAACGTGTATGTATAATGCGCTCTGGAATACGAGCGAACTGGCCACTTGTTACACCGATGCAAGCGACGATAACAAAAGACGGAAAAAAGAAAAATATTACAGACTATGATTTATTTACTTTGAAAAAGTTTGGTAGATCGAACAAGTCAAAAACCTATTTGAATATAACAACTTCTTACACGTGCCAAAGTTCTAAGGTCGCTTCTTCGTTCGTTCTTAAACTTGATAATTTCATGGTAACGAATGAAAAACTTTTATAACAAAATAAGAGTTGCTCTAGATTTGTTTCCCAGTTATTATACACGTAATTTTAGCCTGGTAACATTATTGACGCCTTGCATATTTTATAAACATAATTATTCAGCCCTATAAACATGCCAACCCCTTTATTTGAACTTGGGGTGGATTTCTCACTAGACTATTATACGTAGTTATGATTACACCGAATTTAATTTACAATTTTGCATTTGTGATGCAAGAGGGTTATAACAAAATCCCGTTTAATCCAACATAATATTTGGTCCTTCGAGCCGGATTAATTTACAACCAAATGAAACTGAAACAATGCAATGCATACATGAGCCCAAATGTAACCTAAGTAATACTCATAATTATAACAATATCTATACAATTGGTATCGTCCTAACTTCTTCAATCATGGTATCGTACCGTTCGGAAAACAACATAGTGATACTATTTCCATCAAAACAATCGCAACAGTGTAACGGTCCGCTTCAAGTGTACTCAGTGAACTAATTACTCGGCTGCTCAGTTTGTCAATCATGCAGCCCGCCTCTCCCCAGCTAATTATTTAACTCCATTCCGGTTTATACGACTCGTGTTATTAGGTGCAAATTAGTTTGATTGCGTAATTAAGACTTTGATTGCGTGCCGGTTGGTGATAGAATTTCGATTATGTACTAACACGAGGGAGGGAGGATTTTTGAAGGTGCTATAATTGTGTATTGATGTGGTAATATTTCTTTATTATTTCTTAATTACCTATGTAAAGTTTAGTTATTATCTAATGCTTCAATTAAAGATGACAGATTTGACACATATCTTCGTGAATAGAACGAAGGTATTAAAAAACTAAGTCCGACGCCACATATTTAAATATCTTGTCCTCTTTTGCAGTAGGTATTAACAAAATCTAAAAACATAATAATATTCATTCTGCAAGCAGGAAAATGACTAGTAGCATCCACGAATATGGCAAGGGACGCATGGTGTTGTCGTCGATCTATATAACATTATTATTAGAAATATTGAATATCAAATCCAAATTCAGTTGAAATAAAAGTTTCCGGAACGGCTGCACCTCCCTTTGCACACGCAGCGTTTATTTGAATGGAAAAGGCATCCATATCAGACAAGTTAATTTCACTATGAATTGGGCACTTTACTCGCTCCTATATTTACCCAATTAGGGAGGTGTGCCTGCGACTGGAAAGTTCCGCGCGAAGTTAGCCTGCTACTAGCCTGCTTTGAGTTCGCATTTGTGTTACGTTGCGTCACGTCACTAGCGTATAGCGTTTTAAGTTAGCCAGAAAATATCCCAATAATAAAAACAGCAATTTTATTGTTATGTTTTACTTGAGTAGTATCTTACAAAAATGTTCAATTTTTTTAGTAGAAATGACTATTTATCCCAGAATATCTTTTGGTCTTATATTTATGTTTGACTCCAGCGCATTCTCGCAACTTTTATGATAAATATCGGTTTACTTATTTACTACTATTTTAAAATATTTTGAATGTTAAATTACCTGCTAACGTTGTAATGTTCTTATAGTTACCTGCTACTAATTCATAAATACTGACGTCATTGGTATAATATAGATTTATTTTTTAGTTAATGTTTTCTCAATATGTCATTTTAATAGTGATACTTAAAAAAAAACATTAATGCATTAAAATTTAATACGTTTAATGTCGTTGCTTGCACCACACCACAACCGCCGCTTTTCTCCGTCGGAGACAAGTTTTATTGCAAGTTGCAGCAAGTCAACTGCGCGCCCACATCGCCCTGACGCACTCGTCAAACGTGCACTATTTGCACACGGCCAACCAAACCTTTTTTTTTCGGAGGATAATGCGTTTATGCACCATAACCGCTGGCTAGCTAGATCTTTCGGACACTACTTGTACCGTGTCCCCCGTCGGGAGGAGACGCCGCAGTGTCATCACTGCGACGCTACCGACGACACGGCCGAGCACACACTTATCGAGTGCCCGGCCTGGCGACACGAGCGCCGCGACCTAATCGCGGCGCTAGACGGTGGACGCCTCTCGTTGGCGACCATGGTTCGTGCCATGGTCGGCAACAGGAGTGCGTGGGAGGCGGCCGCCTCCTTCTGCGAGCAAGTAATGTCGCAGAAGGAGGCAGCGGAGCGGGAGCGCGAGGAGGACCCCCTCGCTGCTCCTCTCCGGCGCAGACGGCCAGGCCGGAGAAGGCGAGCTCACTTAGCACGCCTTCTCCGGCCTGAGGGTTGACCTGCGGGCGGGGGTAGCCCCCCAACGCCCGCATTGCACAGGTCACTCGAGCCAAGTCTGAGGGCCACCTAGTTTCTCGGGTGGCCCTCCCTAGGCGCCACCCTGACTTGAGGCCTCTCAAGTCGGGGTACTCGGGGATGGGCTGGTCAATAGCAAAGCTGGCACCGGCTCGTCCCAATCGGGTGTGAAGGGGAAACCGGGGGAGTTTAGTGGGAAGTGGACGCTTTTATGGTCTCGAGTCCCACACACGGCCGTGGGTCTAGCTAGCCTGCGGTTATGGTGCATAAACGCATTCGCCTCCGAAAAAAAAAAAAAAAAGGCTAGCTAGATCTGCGGCCGTGTGTGGGACTCGGGACTAAATCTTTCACTACCCACTAAACTCCCCCGGTTCCCCTTCACACCGGGGTGAGGAGGAGTTGGTGCCAGCCTTAAGGCTATTGACCAGCCCATCCTCGGGCAGCCAACCAAACCCTAGAGTAATGAATATCAAATAAATATAACATACACTAAGACACCAAACCTACCAGTCCCCTCTTCGACAAATAGATCCCTAACATATGCATTACAAACGTCATCAATGCTATGTCCGAGTATCACCTAGTTTCTTGGTCATCATCATCACCTTCAAACCAGCCAAAAGACTCCTCTGCTAGTCTTAGGTATCCCCCAAGGATCTCTAAACCCACTACCATCCAGTGATGCCATCCGCATCTATACATCATAAATAATAAAAACATTTCCTTAATGTAGGTATTATAGGTATGTAGTATACGTTTGAGTAACTTGGTACAAACTCTATGTGTGAAGCTTCATTACTGTAAAAGTGTAAAATATTGTTTTTTTTTAAATATAATATGGTTGAATAAAAAATAAGTTGTCTTAATGTAATTAAAGAAATTAAAATATCTTTATTAAAAGATTCATCAAAACTAAAAAGGAACAGAAACATAAAAAGGAAACAGATAGCTCATCCTTTCCGGTACCGGGAATCGAACCCGAGCCTCCTGGGTGAGAGCCAGGTATCCTAGCCACTAGACCATACCGGATTAATATTTAACGACGAAAGTGGCTATTTGAGTCTGGCTAAACCGAGCTTTTGATTACTTTTAATTTAAACCGACTAGACCCAGTTACGCCACTGGAAACTGTCAGATAAGTTCCTGTAATTAATCAGTCAGATATCAATGATGTCGTTGATCAATAATTTGACTCTCGCACGGTCGTTAACAAGTTGATTTCGATCTGAGGCCCTAGACAAGCGGCACTTATGACGTTCGTTACCGCTCAATTTGCGATAGCGAATGTCAAAACCCGTACTTTCAATATCGATTGGCCACGTGACTTTTCTTTTTCCTGTTAAATCCATACAATTTGAAGTTAGCGAATTTCGCTATCACTGTCAAAATTTTTCTTTGTTTAGGCCCCCTGGTATAATAATTATGAACACATCGTTAGAACACCCATAGAGTAGATGTTAAGCTCCTATCAATAACCGAAAATAGATTTATAGGAAACATGTTCTTAATATATTTACTCAGTACAATCGGTTAACCAAAGGTACCGTACTTTGAAGGTATAAATAATATAACAGTAAAAAGTTAAAAAGAGGCATTTCACAACCCGAATACCTACTAACGCATGAAATCGCAATATCATGCAATTAATATACATGCAGGTGAAACAAGCAGCCAAACAGCGAGCATTTTAAATTCAGACTTAGCCGAACCCATATCTTTGTTTCCTCACACACAAAAATGAACTGTATCTTTAAAGCAATAAGAATCTCGTTGCTGCGAATGTCTCGGCCTTTTAGCTTTTACAAGCGTTTTTAATAATGTGCGGGACATGTAAATTCGGCTGAAGTTTTCCAATAAAAGTTGCAACACAGTTCGAGTGCGCCTCTCGTAGCTGCGGTATAACCTGCGGCGTTGTTAGCCTGCTTTTGAATAAACTGTTATCATTCGAGATATTGACCGCGCCTCCGTGGAACAGTGGCTAAGCCGCTCGGGTATAAAAACACGGAGGTCGTGGGTTCGATTCTCGCCTAGGGTCTGGTTGGTGGTAGGGCTTTTTCTTTAGAGTCCGACTGGCTAGCTACCACCCCTACAGGTGAAATCTGCCGCCATAACAGGCGACAACTCTGGCTGTGTGTCAGCAATAGTAGAAGATCCGAACTAAGGTCGACCTTCGTCGAGTTGATAATAGAATGAAACTAATTTTATTATGAATTAAGCATATAAGAAAACATATTAAAAATGGGTTGCCTTTAAAAATCCTGGACCGACCAATTTTTCTTTTTTTTTTTAATGATTTAAAACAAAATTTTGCAATAACAAGATAGTTAATAAGAAAATTATGTACTGACTTAACGTACAAAACGTATAGAATGTGCAGCCGTTGGGTTTTCTATTATTTACGTGGGGGGACTACTGGGTTGTCAGGTATAAACACGTATGTGTCGATACCAGTTAATGTCACCTAATTGGATAATAGATTTTTTTAATATCATCATAAGCGCTGTTTTATTATGAACACGTTGATATATGGTTGTCTGTAAAAAATTGGGATTTTGTTAAAAAAAAATTTTTAAAAAACAATTAAACATACTCTGTCCAGGATTTTTTTAGGCAACCCATTTTTAATATGTTTTCTAATATGCTAAATTCATAATAAAATAAGTTTCATTTCTATTATCAACTCGATGAAGATCGGCCTTAGTTCGGATCTTAGACGGAGGCTCGAGGATCAGATGAGTCTACAGTCTGGCAGCACATTTTGGGACGTTTCCAGGTGAAGCGTCCCTCAATGGAATAGACCGCAGTGACCGCTTACCATCAGGTGGGCTGCGAGTCTGTCTGCCAACTGACCTAGTATAAAAAAACAGATAAGGCCACGAGACTCGGGAAAAGGAACTCGAGACTAAGCGTCCACTACCCATTAAACTACCCCGGTTTCTATTTCACACCCGATTGGCACGAGCCGGTGCCAGGCCTTGTGGCTATTGACCATCCCATTTCGTATTGGACCAGAAAAATTGTCACATTATTTAAACTAATACATCAATAGTTCGATAAAAGTAACCAGCTGAAGTGCTGCATCGATCTAATAAAAGCGTCTAGTACACAAACAGAGAGAAACATTACATCGTGTAGCGCAGCTCCGTAATGTCAAAGCAATACTTACGGGCTCTGGTCACGCACCCGCCGCGCCTGTCCCCGCTCGCTTCATTCTGCCTCGTTTGCACTTGCTCTCTTCTCTTATAAGACTCGCATAAGACCTACTCGCTCTATTACTCTCTTACTATGTATTTTTTTGAGCACTCTCATAGTCTTACATCTTTTTTTTTCGGAGTAGAATGCGTTAATACACCATAACCACAAACCCGAGACTAAAGCGTCCACTACCCACTAAACTCCTTCGGTTCCCCTTCACACCCTATTGGGGCGAGCCGGTGCCAGCGTTGTGGCTATTTACCAGCCCGTCCCCGATAGTCTTGCATCTAGGAATTTACAAAAGTATCTTAGTGTTGTATTCTTATATTGGTTGATGTTGGTCAATAAAGAAAAGCTACTTTTGCACCACTGGTATTCAGAAGAGTGATCAAATTTATGACACTGACTTTAATAACACAATCGTAGGCAGACTTTGGCACCGTAGCCCTACCACAGGGTACGCCTACCCGTCTACAGAGACGGGGCCGTGTGTGGGATTCCCGGCGTCCTGCAAGCGGCGCTGCTTCTGTACACAAAACGAATGTCGGTACATTCAAGAAGCTGCAAGAGAATGCTTGACAATGTAGCAGTTCAGTTTGTAATAACTGTGTTTCGGTGATGATGGAATTATGTTCGGATTGAGTGATGGTTCCTAGTTAAGCGTCTCTCAATGACATAGACAGTTTTCCATCAGGTAGACTGTGTTTCTGTCTTCCAACTGAAGTAACACAAAAAGTGAACTACTTGCAACACAGTTCTCAGTGCATCCCAGTCGAGTAGTCCAAACGCTCCTCCGACATGACACGTGCGGTGCAAACGGGAACTTACTTCTTTACCCACTGCAATGTGTCTTACACGGAATGAAATTTTATTCCCATTGTTACGTTAGCTTGCCGAGTTCACGGTTCCACAATGGAGCTCATGACAGTGAAACATATCTGTGCTGACTATGCAATGCTAATGTAAGCTTAGAAATGGGGCACCATTTATTGCGGAGTTGTGAGACCATATAATAATCCCGCTGACATAGTTTAAAGCCTAACGTTGTGAAGTAACGAAATTACTCGTAATTCATTTAAGTGGATATCTGTTATAAAGAAGAAGACTTGGTTAACTTAATATGAATAAATAACATTGATCTTACCATAAATAGCATAAGCACGTTAATTTATGGTAATCAGAAAAAGCACCACACAATTACAAAATAACTTACTTCAATAAATAAAAACATTCAAACAACGAATGCAAATGTTTGCTTCATATATTTTGTCCTGGGTGGAAAAGGGGCATTCACTTGGGCGCTCTCGTACACTAAACGTAGCACAATACTAGCTTAGCTATTTATTCAGTCTAGAAATAATTCAGCCAGAACCACTAAAAAGTAAATTATCAGCCTATTAATGTCCCACTGCAGGGCAAAGGCCTCCATCCTTGAAATCAAGTTATCGTTACAATGATGGGTACTGGATTAATCACCACGCTTGCCAAATACGGATTGATGACAAACCCGGGCAGTATCCGAAAAAACCGACACAAAGTAAGCTCGACCCGGGAATT
Organism: Mecyna flavalis; assembly: GCA_949319885.1. Classification (NCBI taxonomy): domain Eukaryota; kingdom Metazoa; phylum Arthropoda; class Insecta; order Lepidoptera; family Crambidae; genus Mecyna; species Mecyna flavalis. The sequence continues at coordinate 15,826,414 of OX439430.1, forward strand.
GAACCCAGGACCCCGAGTCTCGGGCCGGTACTTAAACCACTAGACCACCGAGGTGACCATAGGCCACGGTCACTACCAAATCACTATTGAGCCAGTCAATGTCGTTGCACTAGCAAATCTTTTTTGCTTCTATAATTGCAGTCTAAAGATTGACTTTGGGACGGGCTGGTCAATAGCCACACACATGGCTGGCACCGGCTCGTCCTAATCGGGTGTGAAGGGGAAACCGAAGGAGTTTAGAGGGTAGTGGACGCTTTAGTCTCGAGTTCCACACACGGCCGCAGGTCTAGCTAGGCGGTTATGATGCAAACGCATTCTCGTCCGAAAAAAGTCTAAAGATTGACTAATTAAGCACTCACTAATTACATTATACTTTACTATACTGTGCCAGTCCCAGTGCCAGTTAAATGGCGCTCTGCTTACCAATGCACTTCGGATTTGTATAAATTACTTGGTTAAGTTTAATTATGAAAGTTGGGCTCTTTTGTTGGCTTAGGCGCAGCTCGACTGAATCACAGTTATGTTTGTTTATTTAATGTAACTAGCGTGGAATGAAAGATTGTCTGCTATTTCGAACTCCGTATAAATGTAAAATATTGGCTTGGTAAATCCACAATTCCACTTTAATATCCACTTACGAGATTTACAAACGACCTTGCGAAAATGCTGAAAAGCCATAATTATGACGCAGAAAACAGGTTTGATTTCCATGTACAAAAGCATTAAATTTCGTGTGTTTATAGGTGTCTGTTTGTATTAAGTTAAGTTAGATTGTGAAAAGAAACTAAGTATACCACTTTTATTTGTGCTGACACTATACATACATACATAACTAACTTTAAATAAAACAAAATGAATTGCAGAAAAAACTAAGACAGAACTTTTCCACGAAAAATCGTATTATGTTTTCTAAATTCGTTTGTTCGACATGCAAATCGTGTGCATCAGTATTCATATTCACACGAGTATCGATATTGTCTGCGGTTTTGCCGAGTCAGTGCAACCATCGCGACGCGTCGGAATTTACGACACCCTTTACATCTTTTATTTGTGACTTTTTTTATATGTCGATTATTGGGATTTGATGTATGCCATTGCTTTGCATGATTAGGAATAATATTATGTTTAGTTTGAAACTTTTTTACCGATTTTTTTAAGACTGGACCTCGTGACCTCACATTTGCTTGTTTTTTCTTTTTGTATTGAAGTCCTCCTTTTAACAATTTTCATAAAAATGATTCGAGAAAAGAAATGACAAAAAAGAAAAAAATTACAAACTTTTATTTATAAGAACCTTACTTGCTATCGTCGTCAACTAGTGAGCACAAAAAATGCAGCCCCCATTTCGTTGATCATGCAAATCGCGTGCATCAGTATACACGCGCTAGAATATTCACGCGAGTATCGATATTGTCTGCGGTTTTACCGAGCCTGTGCGACCGTACGACCTCTTGAGATGTCGGAATTTATGACACCCCTTACATCTCTTATTTGTGACTTATTTTTATATGTTGATTATTGGGATTTGATGTATGCCATTGCTTTGTATGATTAGGAATAGTATTATGTTAAATTATGGTTACTATTTTACCTATTTTTTTAAGACTGGCACTCGTGGTTTCAAAGCTCGTATTTTTTTTGTATTAAAATAGCATACACTTACCTTTTAACTATTTAGTATTTTCATAAAAAAATTCAAGAAAAGAAATGAGAAAAAAGAAAAAAATTACAAACTTTTATTTATAAGGACTTACTCGCTAGTGTCGCCAACTAGTAAGCACAAAAACTGCAGCCCCCATTACGTTGATCATATAAATGGCGTGTAGACATTTGGACACAATAGTGGCGTAAAACTGCCGTTGGATGCCCAGTAAAGCGAAAGGTTCATGCAATGTAAAAAAGAATAAAAAGAATAATACAAGGCTAGACTTAAAGCTTGTATCTGGATATTTTCGATGTTGCACAAATTCAACTCAAAATAATAATTAATTATAAATTATTGTGTTAAAAAATTTGTAAAATATAATATTTAATGTCGACTTTGTACCTAGGATAATTGCAACCATGTAAGCGAGTAAATTTTCTAGAAAATTCATATAAATCTTAGATAAAACTCTTCAGTAGCATGTTTAGAATCCTTAGAACAATCACACAATGTCTCTCGGATCTCAAATTATTCTTACGTACCTTAGAGCGACGGCGCTTATCTTTATTTCGGGAAACAGAAATAATATGCCACAAAGAGATACAATTATCCCCCTCAAATTGTCTTTGGAACCGTGGAATTACTTTGCTTTCATCGCCGAGATCTGCGGAGAGATACCACCCAGCGCAAGCTTATCTCTACCAAGAAAAAGTGGAACGACGCCTAAATAAGCCATAATTAAATTAATGTATTGTTATCCTTGCCTTGTTTCAGTATAAGGTACGTATGACATCGTAGTAGGGAAAATAGTTATTCAGTTTCGGATATCGGATATACACAGCCATTCGACTATTAAGGTTTCCTCACGATGTTTTCAATTACCACCACGCTGGTAGTAAATATGCAGGTAGAAAAAATTCAAAATATTAAGCTGTGTTCTTTGTTTTGTTTCTTAGATGACAAAGGAAAAATTGACAAACATTTTGATTATTTTGCGCTGAAACCGGGTAGTCCCAACACTTACCCCTCCCACCCAGGGCCGGACCCGCGTCACGCGACTTACGCAGTCGGCTCGGCTTAGTGACGTTACCAAAAACAAATAATATAGTATAATATTCTGCTGAGTTTTCACTATGCTAACATCCGAGATAGCAGTCAACCTCCTCCTCGCGTCGCATTCCTCATTACTGAGGGTCGTGATTCCCCACGTGAGGAATTATCCTATCTCTGACGCTTCCTAGTTCGCCATCTGTGACGGTCTTTGGCCACGTGGAGAGCATCGTGGATTTGGTGTTTAAATTCGAGCGGATTCAATCTGTCCATCTGATTGGACTTCGGCCCCTCGGGTTTTTGCCGTCAATCTTCACGGTAACGATGGGCTGTTCCAGATTATTACCTTGCAATGTGTTCGAAGAACTCTAAAACTCTTTTAATCCTTCTAGCCCCGGATTACTAGACACAATAGAAAATCTATTGTTATGCGGCACCCGAGTGCCGGTTCGGCGTTGAGTGGTTAAGGCAAACGGTAGAAAGTCTGGTTTTTATATTGAGCTCCTCCAAAATAGACACGTTGTTTCTAAATGCTGTCCACGGAATCTGCAACAGTTTCCTCCAACACCACATTTCGAAGGCATTAATACGGTCACGGTCTGCCTTTCTCAACGTCCAAGTTTCTGCCCTGTAGCCAAATATGGAGAACACAAGTGATTTAACCAGTCTCACTTTGGTTTTTCTTGAGATGTACTGGTCCTTCCACATACAATGAAGTTGAGTCATAGCAGACTTGACCATTCCTATGCGTCTTCTAATTTCCTTTTCACAGAAACCAGTGTTGCTGATGTTGGTGCCCAAATATAAAAAAGTCATCTACCCTGTCCAAATCCAGAGCATTTGTGAGCTGCAACTTGTTGGTACGGTCGACTACCATCAGCTTCGTCTTGGAGTGGTTTATCTTGAGACCAAGTTCTGCACTAACGGTTTCAATTCTCCAAAGCAATTCACCCATCTCAGCCTCGCTCGTTGCCAACAGTGTCGTATCATCAGCATAACGGAGATAAGTGATTTTGGTGCCACCTATAATAGTGACTCCACCCTCCCAGTTTTCACTGGCACGTCTCGTTTCGTCATGATATACTCCCTATATGCGTTGAACGCACAACAACAGACCTAACCTACAAGAAGGTGTAAATATCAAAGAGGATTACCCTAGAGAAATAATAGAAAAAATTTAAACAACTACAGCCGCAAGTTGAAGAAGAAAAGAAAAAAGGGAATATAGCGTTTATAAAATACGACAAACTGATAATAAAGAAAACACAAGCAAACAACAGACAAAAGAGGAAAAGAGAGACTTCAGGATCACCGAAAACACCATCACAAAAGAAAGTCAATGCATATAACACCCAAAGTACATTGACCACCTCGAACAACGCCCCGTCTAGAACTGAGACAAAGGAAATAATCAGACCAAATATACTGAACTATGTGGAGCGCGGGAGATCAGCTTCATCATCAAATCTCTCAAAAAACTAATATGCGACACCCGGACCCAAACAACCCCAGCAACCACATTATCAAACACAACACTGAAAAATTGCACCCCAAGCCGGCTTGTCACCGTGGGGGAAGAAGACAAACACCCTCCATCTAAATCAAAACATAACAATTATAATTTAAAATACCCTAAAGAAAACCTATCTAGTAATATGTACAAAAAGAAAACAATACAGATAAAACAAGATAAAAATAACGCTAAATATTACATGTCTGCACACTGAATACTCGGACACTAAGAACGGAAGAGAGCTTGAAAGAACTAGAAATGTCCATATCCAGCATAAAATGGGACATATTGGGCATCAGCGAGATGAGAAGGCCAGGAGAAGGGATAGAAGAGAGGAACGACTATATCATGTTCTACAAAGGAGAAAACACTGGACAGAGAGGAGTAGGTTTCCTTATTAAGACCAAACTGAAGAAGAACATTCTGGGTTTTAAAGGTCTTTCTGACAGAATTGCGGTAGTTCATTTAAAATTCCCAGGATACAAGAAAAACTGGACCATCTTTCAAATATACGCCCCAACAGAACAGGCAGGGAAATCAGACATAGAACATTTCTATGAGAGTCTCTCGGAAGCAATAAAACCGCACTACAGCAACAACATAATAATCATGGGCGACTTTAACGCACAGGTTGGAGAAAGGCAAATTGGAGAAGAATCCACAATCGGGAAGTTTGGGCATGGCAAAAGAAGTCAAAATGGCCAGAAACTAGTAGAATTAATGATGGAAAATAACCTTACATTAATGAACTCACGTTTTTACAAAAAAACTAAAAGCAAATGGACTTGGTCTTCCCCAGGTGCAAAATTCAAAACTGAAATAGACTATATTATAACCAACAAAGCAATCGCGTTTACAGATACCAACATTGTTAAAAACCTCAACTTTAATACTGACCACCGTATGGTAAGAAGCTGCCTAAGCCTAAAGCAACCCAAAAGATCCAGGAAAAATATAGCAAATAATAATAAGCTGTGCCAAATACAAGAACACAGCCATTCCACTAACTCCCACACAACTAAATCACTCCATGAAACTATTAACTCCGACGTCGAAATAGGGATCAAATATAGAAGACTACAAAACAAATTGAAAGAGATGCTAGTCATCAAACCCAGAAGCAATGAAAGCTATTTAAGCAAAGAGACACTAGAACTACTAGACGAAAGAAGAACACTAATATCAAATAAGGGGGACAAAGAAAGACGCCAAAAAATTGCAAACCTTAGCAAGAAAATCAAGGAGAATATGAGGAAAGACCGCAAGGAGAAAAGAAATAGAGTTCTGGAAGAAAACATAAAAAGAACAGGAGGAACAAAAAAGGCTATGAAACAACTAAGCGAACATGGTAAAGAATGGATATCGAAGCTAAAGCAACGCGAATCTTACTTAACTAATCGACTCTCAATACAGAATCTAGCTACGGAATATTACCGCCTATTGTACTCTGACAAATTCGATTTAGAATTGGACACAATCCCGGAAGTAAACGAAGCAAAAGAAAACAAAGTAGACGAAGTGCCAGAAATCCTTGCCTCGGAGGTAATCAAGGCAATAAAATCCCAAAAACTCGAGAAAGCCGCCCCAGGGCCGGACAAGATACCTAATGAAATGCTCAAGGGAACCTTAGAGGAAATCAGTCCTGTGCTGGCAAAACTTTTCAACGAAATCTTACGAAAAAAACAAACTCCAGAGGAATGGACCGAGTGTCACATAATTCTACTACATAAAAAAGGCCCTAGAGACGAGATTGGGAACTACAGACCAATCTCCCTAATATCAAACATATACAAAGTATTTGCCAAAGTGATCCTGGAAAGAATATCATCAACACTAAACGAAAACCAACCTGTAGAGCAAGCAGGTTTCAGAAAAGATTTCAGCACAATAGATCACATTCACACAATAAAACAGTTGTTGCAGAAATATAATGAATACAATAAACAAATCTACTTGGCGTTTATAGACTATTCAAAGGCATTCGACAGCCTAAGGCACCAATACATATGGCGGAGCCTTGAACAACAAGGGGTCCAGAGCAGCTATATAGAAATACTTAAGTGTATATACAAATCTAGCAAAGCCAACATCAAACTGGAATCAACAGGAGTAACATTTCCAATCAAAAAGGGTGTACGCCAAGGCGATCCTCTCTCCCCTACTTTATTCAACGCCGTACTCGAGCACATCTTCAGACAACTAAACTGGGACCACTTAGGTCTGAACATTAATGGAGCTCGCCTAAACCACCTAAGATTTGCCGATGATTTGGTGCTTCTTGAAGAGAAACCAGAAGCAATAGAACAAATGATGCAAGAACTAGCAAATAAAAGTAGAGAAGTTGGTCTGGAAATCAATGCCAGTAAAACAAAATTGATGACAAACTCAAGGGAAATAGACGTTATGGTAGATGACAACAAGATCGAATATGTCAAAGAATACATTTACTTAGGACAGATAATATCCCCCTCAGATGAAATGACAAAAGAAATAAACAGGCGAATAGCCCAAGGTTGGAGAAAATATTGGTCACTGAAGGAGGTAGCAAAAAGTAAGGACCTAAGCAACTACATAAAAAAGAAAATATTCGAGACCTGTATTCTGCCAGTTCTTACCTACGGCTGTGAAACTTGGTCAATAACACTTCATCACAGGGAAAGACTAACTAAATGCCAACGTGCTATGGAAAGAAGCATGCTAGGGATAAAGATCAAGGACAGAGTCAGGAACGTAGATATAAGAACGAGAACAAAACTCACAGACATTCTCACCCGGATAGACGTCCAAAAGTGGAGATGGGCTGGACATATGATACGCCACCCCATTAACAAATGGAGCAGGCAAGTCACCCTCTGGCAACCAAGAGACGGCAAAAGAAGCAGGGGTCGTCAAATCAGGAGATGGGAAGATGATTTGAAGCAGACAGCGGGACCATTCTGGTTGAGAGTGGCAAGAGACAGGACCCATTGGAAGGAATTGGAGGAGGCCTATGCCAAAAGGCACACCGAACTTAGGGACTTTTTGTAACGTATACCTATGTTCTGGAATAAAAGGCTATTATTATTATTATTATTATTATGCGTTGAACAGTATCGGTAAGAGTATACACCCCTGTCTTACTCCTTTCCCGAATTCAAAAGGTCCCAAAATCGCATTCTCCACTCTAACTACTCAGCAGACAACATGCACGTTGTAAAATTAAAACTATCAAACTGTGAAAATAAGAATATTTATGTTTCGTAAATGACAAAGAAGAAATTGACACAACATTTTGATTATTTTGCGCTGAAACCGGGTAGTCCCAACACCTGCCCCAGGGTCGGACCCGTGTCACGCGACTTACATAGTCGGCTCGGCTTAGTGACGTCACCAAAAATATTGTATATTCCACTGAGTGCTAACATTATTTTAAAACTATGAAAATTTTCATATTTTTGTACTTTTTAGCCAACCAGTAAAAAGTGTAGGAGGATCTAAATTGTGGGATCTGGTTGTGGCCAGTGAAATGCAGTTTTTTCCTTAGCAAAATATTTATTTTATCCTTTTATTCTTATAATTATTTTAAATCGTCTTTAACTTCACACGTCCTACATATTTTCGTGCTTTTTAACCCACGAGTAAAAAAAGTAGGATTTTTTCGTTCATAGTTTGTAAATTTCTAACAACAGGAGTCACCATGTAAAAGACCTATTTAATAGGATTCCTGTTGCACACTTTAAGAGAAACCTTTGACATAAAATATACGCATCATCAAGCTTTTCTCTCGAGTGTGAAGTCGATTTAAAGTTGCAAGCTAACTTGCAGTATCTAATAGCCAATTATGAACGCGGCCAGAGTTACGTCGACTTCGCAACTTCGGAAGTTGCCACAAAACGCGATCTCTAGTACACGGATATTGTTATAGAAATTGAAACCATAGATATAAATCCAAAAAAAGTCGTGTAGTTTATGCAAAGCACAATGTTAAAATTATTTGTAACCATATTCCAACAGTAATTATTATGTAAGTAGGTGTATAATTTAAAATTATTGTCAATAAAATATACTGTTATTATAATTCAATCTATTTATTTAACTTTTTATTATTAAAGAATGAACTACGATTTTCAGGCTGCTTACAAGATTTATTTGACTTCCTCTATTTAAGTCGACATATATTTGCTGAAATGAAAATACATAATACATCTTTGGGATGTTTATTGTTTTACATAAAATTAATGTATGTAATATAAAACCAGCAAAATACTAGACGAGAAACCTTTAAACCAAATTTATGCATCATCAAGCTTTTCTCTCGAGTGTGAAGTCGATTAAAAGTTGCAAGCTAACTTGCACTATGTAATAGCCAATTATGAACACGGCCAGAGTTGCGTCGACTTCGCAACTTTGACAGTTGCCGCAAAGCATGGTATAGGGCGTCTATAGTTAAAGTGACGTAACGGGAGTTTCAATATCAAGTAGGAACCTATCACTTGTCATGATTATTTAAAATCAAGAGTTTCATTATGACAATGTAGGACCCGACGTTTCGATTATTAAATTAAGTAGTTACTATAAACATACATTTAAAATAATATCCGAGTTCATCCAACTTATTTAATTATGTTTTATAAGTCACACGTAGAGTTGTTTAAGCTAAAATTTGTTTCTCTCTTCTTTCCCCGTGGTCTGCGCTTTTATGTTAAGTGCACATGTTTTACATAATAAAATGCTTCTATGCCTTCCTGCTACTTTTATATCGAACATTTAGATAGTTTAGATCTCATAGGACTAAAGGCCGGCGGGTCTCAAGCGCGATTTGTAAGGAAGACATTGTTTATATTCTATTTTAACTTTACCGTGGTTTTATTCAAATTCAATACTGTAACAATCAATATTGAGCCACTTGATGAATACCTAGGAATAATACTTTTAGACATCCCTTAAAACACACCTTTTTAATTCATAGCAATTAGTCAACTCAAATCTTATGCAAATGAAAGTTAATTACAAAGTTCCTTTGTTAATTTCCGTAAAAGGCTTACTTCTTTTTCCTTTTTGAATAAATGCGGGAATCAGAGTGACCGTACTTTGTCGCAGAATTTTAATGAACCCACCCAAAGGTTATATACTTCTAAGGTAGAATTGATTCAGTATTGACTACCTTTTTAAATCAAGCTATCTTTAAACTAAGGGTAAGGACCTTATTGTCTACATGGTTATAAACAAGGGACATCTTAACCTTTTAAGACTATCATACTACGATATTATTTACTGTCGTGGGTAGGTAAAACCTTTTTACCTACCCACGACAGTTATTAATTTGCTTAATTACACGGGATTTAAACAGTCAAGGTTCAAAGGGCTTATAAAAACCACAACATTCTGTTTTTTTTTTTGCTAATATACATTACAATTACTTCCGAAACAAAAAACGGCGTTCAAAGGCTACGGTAACTGCTTACCATCAAGTGGGCGTACGCTATGGCATAAAAAAAACGCTGCAAAATTTTGTTTTCTTAACTAAAAGCATCCCTTGAGCAAGCTTTAAGATCAAGTTGTCGTCACATTAATGGGCATTGATTTTATCACTTTCCTTGTCAAATGCGGATAATAGAAGATCCAAACCTAAGTCGACCTTCACCGGGTTAATAATAGAATGAAACATATTTTATTATGAATTTAGTACATTAAAAAAATATTAAAAATGGCTTACCTAAAAAATCCTGGACAGACTTCTTTAATTATTTAAAAAAAATATTTTTAACAAAATATTGCAATATCAAGATGATTTTTTTTTCCTGTCTAAACGTAGATATTAGTTTAAAGCATAGGTACCATTTTGTTCTAAGTCCGATCAATCAGCATTTCAACGTATAGTAGTTTAGAATAAATTGCATGAAATGAAATCCAAAGCATGCAGTTTAATTTGTGAAGGAATTCAAACAACAGGCATTGCACCAACATTGCAGTTATATTTTGACTGCAAACAGTTGGTTATTTACCATAGTATATTAAAACTGCCATTATATTTTAAAGTATAATTAAATAAAAACTTAACAAATTAACATAATATAGTAAAAGTGTATAAGAGATAACATTCAAAGCAAAATTTTAATGTTTTAAAGCAACTGAAAAATTGCTTATAATCTAACAATATGGTTTCAAAAAAGACTGACTTTTTCAAATACCTGTATTCAATTAAAACATAAACTTTTTTCCGTTATTTGTGTGCAAATGGAAGATTTAAAATTAATAAAAAAGAGTCTATTAGTAAAAACAACGATAAAGTATAAATAAACTAAAAGATGTTATTTGGCATTTCTATTTATTTTTTAATAATTTCGCCTATGACTCCAAAACCCCAACGAAGAAAAACTGAAATTTTAGATTTGAAATACGCGCAAGAGATGATTATTGGAATAATGAATTCAGAACGTTTAAATTACAAGCCCAATGAAAAAAATACTTCTGAACCAAAGATTGTTAAAATTGTCACCCAAACAGAAAATGAAAATCTTACAGAAAAACTAATAAACAAAAATCACGAGATCAAAGAAGGCACACATACTGAGAATTACTTAGAACATGATCATGAACTTAAAGAAGCTGATGAAAATCGTCGACTACGAAAAGTTTACGAGAACTTAAACGATTTTATATCTTCAGAGTTTTATTCTGATGAAGAAGTAAATACAGACTTATTAAAACGATTAGATGTGCTGATAAATGAAGATAAATTTCCGCAGGAAAAGTTGGACTATGACGCAGATGATTCAGCAGATCAAAATCAAGGACATGATCATAATGGTATTTTTTTTCTATCTAATTAATTAAATTAATACAAAAAAATCTGATAGGTTAGTAGTAATAAAAATAATAAATTTTAAAAGTAGGTAGGTAGTCATCCTTTTGTCTCAAGATTATTAAAATTATGATTATCTTTATTTTTCAGATAGCAAAAGAAAGAAAAAAACTTGTAAAGTCAAAGTTCAGAATGAAAGTAAAAATTGTAATAGTAGTATCACCAATGTATATTATTTAGTTTGTTTAACTTGCAACAAGGATTCTAAACAGGATTGCAAAAATGTCAGTTATGTTGATTTTAATCACCTGTTTCAAAAAAAAGATAAAAATACCTGCCCAACTTTTGAATGTTCTACAGCTAAGGACAGGAAAATTAATGATACAAACAAAACTACAACTATGGAGACAACTTCAAGTTTGACTTCGACCACAACCACTATGACAAGTACAATACCATCTCCTATCCCGTTAACTGGTAAAATTCACAACACAACTTGCAAATTAAAAATGAAGCCTAAAATGCAATACCACAATAGAAAGCAGAAGGCAATTCAACGAGAACTTCCAGACACAGAAATAGCAACACTGATACAAGAACTACGCCACGTCAGAAAAGAACTAAAGAAACAGAAAGCTGAAATCAGAATCTTAATCTATACAATAACCGTTTACCTTAATAAAACAAAAAAAGAACATACTGAGTTATTTCAAACAACGTTGGAAAATATTGGTGGTCTTAAAACTACTTTAAGAAATCTCGAACAACAACTAGAAAAGCAAAAACAAGACGTTTTTAAAAACGACATAGAAATCATAGGACTGCCTGAGCAAGATAATGAAAATCTACTTCAGATAATATCAGTGACTACACAGATGATAGGTGTGGAGCTCACTGAATCAGATATCGATGATTTAAAAAGAGTGGGGAGTAAAAAAATAAAAAAGGCAAAACGCAAATTGCGTTCAACTGTACCGCGACCTGTTGTGTTAAAATTAGTACGAAAACGTAAACGTGACGAACTCATTAAAGCAGCAAAGAACAGATTTAACAAAACATCTACGACAATAACCTTTAATGAAAGGCTGACAAAAGAAAATCGTAAATTATTTTTTATTGCAAAATCTCGAACGGTTAAACATAAATTTCAGTATTGTTGGGTGCAGGACGGGCGCATATTTGTGAAAAAGTCTAACGATACCCCAGCAATATGGATCTCCAAGATATCTGATTTGGATGAGAATGTTGGTCCAAGCTAGCGATAGGTATAAGTACGAAGATTAATAAATTTAGTGTATCATTTTAAAGAAAATTAAACGTATAAATAATTATTTTCTCTCATTTGTGTAACTAGACAAAACTCATCAGAGCCATGCCATATGAAATCAAAATGTAAATATCAAACTTATCAAGGTTCACAAATGAATAGAATGGATTTAGTTAAAAAAATTGTCTTGTGAGCCTTTATAAATATCTCAAAAATAGAATTCTATTTGATGGACATAAGCTAAAAATTGTTTTGAATTGATTTGCAAAAGTTGATCAGAGTCTCAGTGTATAGACTAGCAAAAACTTAGTGACAAAATTATTGTTTTGGATAAATCTATATTGTTTTAGGAGCCGTTCAGCCGAACTCTAGACTACTAAGTTGTAAAATTTAATGCAAATAAATATTATTTTTATTTTTATTAGCTTTATTTCATGGTTATTCAGATGATATATAATGAAAGTATCTCCGATTTAGCGGTCAAAGAATCACAAAAACGGCGGGAGTTAAGACGTTTTAGAAAAATACATTGATTTAATTCCATGACTGTTAGTGCGTGGACGGGGTACTTAATTACCATTATTACCATACATACTTTCAAAATGCATCCACTTGAAATCAAAGGCTCGAAGGTCAGAGGAGCCTACAGTATAGCAGCACATTGAGCGACGCTTCCTGGTGAAGTGTCCCTTAATTAAATAGGCCGCAGTGGCCGCTTACCATCAGGTGGGCTGCGCTTCTGTCTGCCAACAGACGTGGTATAAAAATAAAATAAAAAAGTTCTCTTGTTTGTGCATAATAGATATTAATTATTTTCCGTAATTTTCTTTCCTGGTAATTTATTAATTTATTGTAATTTTGTGACATTGTAGAGTCACTACATTATGAAACCTTGCTTTGAAAAGTTTTAAATAAAAATATTATAACTATAGTTTAGTGTGAAATACTGTTGTAGCCAATTTGATAACAGAATTAGGTTCAAGGCGTAACAAAACAAGGTGAGTTTAATATAAGCCTTCAAGTTTAATTTTAAGCTCAAAACAATAAAAAAATATTCAATTAAACATCAGATGAAAAGCAAGAAAAAATAAAAATCTTTATTATGTGGTCTTAACATCAGATTTTTTAATTCAGCTCATCTGATTGACAGTCAAAATTTGTCCCAAAGTTTGGAAATTCGGGAGTTTGACAATTTTTGTAGCAAACTTTTATTTAATTAGTTAGCAGGTACAATGCAGCTTGGTAAAAAGAGTCAAGACTTTGCTGTATTAAATTTTAAATCGAGACCAAACAAAAATCCCAATTATAGTAGGTTATGTTACCTATATTGGATTCCTAATATACCTGTATTATTATTTTTTTTTACATTTTAAGACTACACCAATGAAAACATTTGACCAACCATGATGACAAATTTTCATCAAATAATATTTATGACATTATTAGTGTCTTTATTGATTTCGTCATTTGTAACCAAGAATTATCAATTAAAGAGTCTTGGGCAAACGATTAGTCCCGAAGCTGAAAACGATAAAATAGTATTACGAAGATACGGAGATGAAGAAATTAAAACATCCGTAGATTATAAGGCAGAAGACATGAGTTATTTAGATTTTGAAGATGACGAAGAAGTTGATAAAGACAAACTGAGACAATTGGAATTGCTAATGGAAAAACGTGATAATCAATTTGATAAGTTGAACGATGATGTGGAATATTACACAGACGAGTATTATTCATTAGAAATTGATACCAGCAACCTAACATACATGCAGGACCCCAGGCTTGCAACTCCAAGGCCTAAACCCAAGACCAGTAAGTATTTGTAGTATATTTATATATACTATGCCGATAATAACATACGCCTCGGTGGTGTGGTACAATAAAGCCAGCCAGAAATCCGCATCAGACAGATTAGGCAGTCTGCAAAGGACTGCCTGTGCAATGGCAACGGGGGCCATGTCCACCACTCCTGGAGCGGCTCTGAATGCGCTACTCAACATCATGCCTCTTGACATACACATCATCAAAGAGGCGGAAGCTAGCGCATACAGACTCAACGCCCAGGGAGGACTCAGACCTATTTCTCAAAAATTGAGGACCTTACTGGACTCAGTGTTGAATACCAAAAAAACCAAATGTGTAAAATTTACCATGCCAAATGTGAGGCAGGTTGTTCCCAATATCACTGTGAATGGTGTACCTATCGATATGGTCAATTCAACAGTTTTTTTGGGCATAACTCTAGACTCGAAACTGCAATGGGGTCCGAATATCACTGCTCTCGCGGGGAGACTCAGCTCAGCCGCATATGCTGTTAGAAAAATAAGACGTTTAACAGACGTGGAAACGGCGAGACTAGTGTATTTCAGCTATTTTCATAGCGTCATGTCATATGGGTTACTTCTATGGGGATCTGCTGCTGACGTACAATCTATTTTTGTACTTCAGAAAAGGGCAATACGTGCTATATACGGCCTTAAAGTGCGTGATTCCCTAAGAAATGTGTTTAGTGAAATTGGTGTATTAACCGTACCATGTCAATACATCTTAGATTGTATTATGTATGTACGGAAAAACCTACATGAATTTCCTAAAAAATCGCATTGTCATGATTTCAATACTAGAAATAAACATAGGCTAGCCGTTCCTAAAACAAGACTTCATAAGATTGGTAATTCGTTTGTTGGATTAAGTGTTGCGTTATTTAACAAATTACCTCAAGATGTTGTTGACTTACCAATACACAAGTTTAAGTCACACATCAAATGCCAACTCATCAAGAAGAGTTATTATAAAGTGGAAGACTATTTAAATGATAAAAGTCTGTAGATGTGAGTACTATTGTTGCCGCTCCTCTGGCTGCGCCTTTGTATTGATATTTGTATTGACTTTATTATTTACTGTGACATAAATTAATTCTGTGATGTTAATGTTAAATTTTTTAATAATATATAATATTTTAAAAAAAGGCAAAACTGTTGAGTTTCTTGCGGCACTTCTTTCCTCAACAGGCCATTGACGTCGAAGGAAGCTTGGACTCGCGCCTTTGCATTGTATAGAATCACGATAGTATCAACAATGTTAACTTTGCTATACAGTAACACATTAAATGTTATAATTCAGTAAAATTAAATTTATTTTTCAATCAAAGAATCCTGAAGAGTTTGTAACCTTGGCGGTCATGCTCGCTTAAATGTGCTTGGGGTGGTGGCGCTATGTGTCGGGTGGTTACATTCCCTCTAATATGGTTGAGTGAAATTATGGCTGGCACATACGTCATACTTGTGCTGCAGGTGCCACCTTTGGGCACTGGTCTTCCAGGGCTCACGGATTTTTCTCGATTATAGTCTCATTCTTATACTTTATACTGTATGGCTTGGTATTCTAAAACTAATCAGTAATTGTAACAAACAAATTGTAAACAAACATGGCGATGAAAAAGAGTAACTGTCGAGTTTCTTGCCGGTTCTTCTCGGCAGATGACTGCATTCCGATACCGGTGGTAGAGTCACTCTGTAATTGACGATTCATAAATACTTGATACAAGTTTACATGAATAAAGAATATTTTGATTTTTTTTTGATTTGAGTTCATGAGACACCAACTCTGAGGATGACCCCCGATGTCATGACACCGGTCCATGTTTTCAACAAAACATTCAAGGTTGAGATTCCGGACAGGGAAAACTGGTTAAACAACCAAGTTACCTGTGAACGGGGAAGCCTAAACTGGTTCACCGATGGCTCCAAAATGGGCCCAAAGGTGGGCTATGGAGTATATGGAGAGCGACCAAGATATGAACACTCACAAAATCTGGGCACATTCGCCTCCATTTTTCAAGCAGAGATCTTCGCCATCATTGAATGTGCGGAAATCAACCTGCAAAGTAACCACGTAAATCGTGGAATATACATTAACTCAGACAGTCAAGCGGCGATACTAGCACTCGCCGCTAACCAGGTAACGTCAAAACTGGTGGCAGACTGTATGACCTGACTAAACTTTCTCGGAAAGAATAATAGGGTAACACTTAGGTGGGTTCCGGGACACGAGGGAATAATAGGCAACGAGAGGGCCGATGAACTCGCAAAAGCAGGTGCGGAGGCAACACAACATGGCCCAGAGCCAATCTGTGGAATCCCCAAAAGCCTAGCCCGTACCACCTTGGAAAACCTATACACAAAAAAGTCAAAAAAGGGATGGTTAAACATGCCAGGACTTAAACACGCAAAATCACTTACAAAAGCCTTTGATCCGAAAACTTCCAAACGGATCTTAGGACTGAGTAAGCGACAGGTACGCATCATGGTTAGAACCATTACAGGACACTGTTGTCTTAATAAGCACATGACTGTAATGGGTCTACGCGAGTCGAGGAAATGCAGATTCTGTCACACTAGCGACGAAACACCTCTGCATATACTCACGGACTGCGAGCCATTGATGCACAAACGTAGCCTTATTCTGGGGAAGCACATTCTACAACCAGACGAGGCTAAAGATATCCTCCCCAAGAATATCCTCCTCTTCGTAGAAGAGGTTGGGCTTGGAGAGGAACTGTAATCTAAGTGGCGTTCACAATAGATCAGAATTGGTCGCAGTGACTGTGGAAACACTAAGCCGCTATTAATAAAAAAAAAAAAATAGTATGTTAATAATGATTTCTATTCGATCTGGGAAAACATAAAAATAAATAACCAATCACACAGCCCAGTCATGTCCCAATTTAAACATTACATGTAATATAGTTTGTTGTTATTCAAAAAAATATCTACCTACACCGGTAGAATCAAATAATATGTTATTTTATGGTCTCTGGTGTAATAACTGTTTCTAAACCTTAAAAAACCATTTTATTATCGGTCGTCATTTAACTTTTATTTAAATTGCGATCAGTCTATTATTGTCCCACTGCAATGCAGCGGCCTCCATGAATGAAATCAATTCATTGTAACAATATTGGAAAAACAACTTTTTCAATTTATACCCCAAATCAATTGTAATATAGCACGTGATATTTCTGATATATTCACCGCTACTTTGATTTTCAGAAGGCAATACAAAAAGCACTGGAATAATATGGGAGAACAACGATCGACCTAAGAAACAAGAACTGCCGCCACATATACTAAAGTGCAACAGCGAGTCACGATGTCAGTTTCCATTCTTGTATGAAGACAACAAGGATTAGTGACCTATTCTAGTAACCAAATAATACCTATATAATAAATCTTTATTAACATTATCTTATTTACAAACGAGGATCAATCTTTACAAATCTCTCAAAAAGTCTCACTTAAAAATTATATTCGATGGACATTAAGCTGATTATTGTTTTGAATTGATTTGCAAAAGTTGATCAGAGTCTCAGTGTATAACTAGCAAAAACTGAGTGACAAAATTATTGTTTTAGCTAAATCTACATTTTTATCTTAAGAGCCATTTAGCCAAACTCTAGACTACTAAGTTGATATTTTTATTAGCTTTATTTTATGGTTATTCAGAGGATAGGTATCACCTGCTTAAGCGGTCAAAGAATCATAACAAAGGCAGGAGTTAAATTCATTGAACTATTTAAAATAAACATCCTTAAATTGCATACAAATTATGAAAACAATACACATGCTTTCAAAATGCATACACTTGAAATCAAAGGCTCGAAGATCAGATGAGCCTACAGTCTGACAGCACATTGAGCGATGCTTCCTGGCGAAGAGTACCTCAATGGAATAAGCCGCAGTGGCCGCTTACCATCAGGTGGGCTGCGTGTCTGTCTGCTGAGTTAGTATAAAAAAAGTGGACTGTGCTTCTGTCTGCCAACTGACGTGGTAAAAAAAACAAAAAGTTCTCATGTTTGCGCAAAATAGATATTCATTATTTTCCGTAATTTTCTTTTCTTTTAATTAATAGGGTAAACTATACTAATGTTGGCCCCCCTCCAGTTGTTGGCACTCTGGGTTTTAAACTTAAATATTAAGCTTTTCGCGGCAAAAATCCATAAACTAAAGATTTAGAATAAAAGTTCAATTATTCATTTACAACACTAAATAGTAGTTTTTAAATAATTACAACTGACAACACTAGAAAAAATTCTTTTCGGTCATGGTCCCGAGAGAAACCAGTTTGTGCGTGATTCCTTAAGAAAATTTGTGAATGCAGGGTAAGTTTAACGACTTATTACTTTTTATTTTGTAGATAATTTCTGGTCAGTGAATGTTTTTTAGTTAAATAAGATGTTAAATAGTGGGTTTTGCAGCAAATACAATCGTAAATCTTGTTGGAAAAAAACTTTTAGGGGGTGTCAATACACTAGTTTACAAAAAAATATTTTTTTTTTGTTCATGAAATGAAACCTATATTATTTAAGTAGGCTATGGACGGTTACTAAAAAAATATTTTTTTATTTTTCGTAGCACGTCACAATTCGGAGATATCGATGACTTTTTTTTTATCTACCCGCAATTGTTTAAATGCGTTTATCGTTCTGTTTTGTAAACAACTGTGTGAATCAAAAGTCTCATTTTTATATAAAAATGTCATCTAGTGTGTAAAATACATCCAGATCGATTTTGTTATGTTTGTGGGAAAATTGTTCAGTTAAATCGTGGTTTCCCTTTAACAAAACCATTGCAAGAAGCCTATTTACAATATTTTGGATTTCCGGTGTCAAATCAAGATAAAAATTGGGTTCCTCATGTGATTTGCACTAATTGCAGATTGATCCTCAGCTCCTGGTATTCAGGTAAAAATAGATCACTGAAATTTGGTAAACCAATGATCTGGAGAGAGCCAACTAACCACGTAACCGATTGTTACTTTTGTTTAACAAAAACTTTTGGTTTTAACTCAAAAAATAAAGATAGTATAAAATATGCAGACGTTCCATCAGTGACCAAGCCGGTCCTTCATTCAGAGGATTTACCAGTTCCCACACCACCACCATGAAAAATTTTACCAAAGCTTTGGATAAGTCCAAGCCTGCATTTCAATATCTCTACTCTGTATTTACGAATCTTTCTGCGGCTAAATTAAAGGAAGGAATATTTGTGGGTCCTCAAATCAGGAGAATATTGGACGATACAAAATTCGAGAGCCTTTTAACCGATGTAGAAAAAGCAGCCTGGAACTCTTTCAAAAGTGTCGTTAAAAATTTTTTAGGCAATAAAAAAAGTGATAATTACAAAGAGATCGTTGAAAATTTATTGCATAATTATGAGCGTATGGGTGTAAATATGTCACTAAAAATTAATTTTTGCATTCCCACTTAGATTTTTTTCCAGAAAATCTTGGTAGTGTGAGTGATGAACACGGTGAGCGATTTCACCAAGATTTAAAATTATTTGAGAAAAATTATCAAGGTTTTTGGGACGAAAACATGCTAGGGGACTATTGTTGGTCTGTTGTGAGAGATACAGATGAAAATATTTATAAAAAAAGAGCAAAAATTACCCATTTTTAACTGTCTATCGTTTATTTAGATGTGTTTTTTGTAAAAATCTTCTTAATAAATATTTCAAAAACCTGACGTGCTGGATTTTTTTAAATATTTTTTCCGAGATGTAGATACCCAAAGTAATGTAACCGTATGTATTCCATTTCATGAACAAAAGTCATGTAAACTAGTGTAATTGTAATTTTGTTTGTATGGAGAACTAGTTCGTTGACACCCCCTGCCAATTATTGAATTACGGTTTTGCAAAATCGCTGTTAATGTTATGATTGTGTTTTAACCAGTTTCGAAAGTTCTGTTCATAAAATGCCTACTTGTATTCTTATCTATTGTGGTTTCAAATTTTAGCAGTGCCAATAATTGTACTTTTTTTACGATTGGCACTGCCAATTATTGTACCTCGAAGGGTGCCAATGATTGTATCAGCTTTTATGAAATTCTAATAGTGATGTGCCACTGTTTTGTAAAATTTATTTATTAAAGCATTATAAGTCCTACTAATAGGTAGATTTTTACACGGCGATTTAAAACGACTGTATATTTACTCAGCTAATAAAAAGTGAGCTACCTATCTACATATATCATGGGAAACCCTTGGTACCTTCGGCGCTCCCGCTAAATTCCCCCTCCCAGTCGCGTTTGGGCCCTTTGGGTACCCTCAGATGAGGGTCCCGCGACGGCCTTAGGTTTCGGAGGGGGAGGCTTTAAGCCTTGGAAGCCTTTGGAGGCTCCCGAGGGTTTCAACGCTCTCCTCTTCGATTCCTTTACGCTACTGGTGGTGGGCGGTAGATTCGCCACTTTTGGGGGTTCCGTCTCCTGGCCTCCTTTGATTTGAAGACAACTGTCCTCACACCAAATTTGGCCTCTCCACGGTTGTTTTTGAGGGCATCCACAGACTGGTCGTCGAGAGAGAAGGTCACAATAGATCCTGTCGCTTCCTCCTTCGTGTGGAGAACCCTCCAAACTTTTGGGTTGAGATCTTCATTCTGCACCCATAGCATAAATTGCTCCGGGGCAGAATGCGGTCCCAACTTTTGGCTTGGGCAATTCGCTCTCTGGTAATTTAGAGAGCTTTGCACCGGGCCATGGTTCCGTTTCTCGGATTAAGCCCTCAAGCCAGTCATTGGTTCCCTGGTTTGTGCCGTCGCCAATATCCAGCCTGTCTTGTAGGCAAAACCCAAGAGTTTCGGTACCCTCCTGAGGCTACCATCTACCACCTTGTTGAAGCCTTGATAGCCTCCTGTATCAGCCGCATTTGCTCCTCGGTCATCGGCTTCAAGTGGCTAATACCGACTATATAAGAGCCAGCAATGTCGCTGTACTTGGGGGGTTGAGTTTGTCCACCTACGTCCATTCGGGATGTTTTCCTCGGTTGGACTTGAGTACCACGGCCGCCTACGGAGAAACCAAATTGGATATATTTATGATCCGAAAAGGTCTCCGCGTCAGCCACCCGCCACTGGGTGACGCGGCCCGCCAAATGTGAGGTGGCCAGGGTGATGTCGACGACCTCACACAGGTCGGCGTGCTCCCCCTGTTGAGGATCACTAGTCCCAAGCTGAGTGTCCAGGACATTAGGTCCTCGCCGAACGGATTGTTCGAGGGGAAGCCCCACGTGGTGTGCTTGGCGTTCCAATTACCGCCAAGCAAGACCTACGTCTAATTCCTCTATTTTCTTACATTTTTAAATATTTTCTGGACTTTCACGAACATTTCAAAACCAAAATTAGCCAAATCGGTTCAGCCGTTCTCTAGTTTTAACGCCTATAACGAACGTCAAATTATTTGTATAGGTACTCGTAAGTATATAGATTTCACTTTTCCCATCACTATCAGGCGATCCGATTAGTTATTAGCACGGTCACGTGTACAATTATTGGCACTGCCAACAATTGTACATTTTTCTATGCCAATATTTGTACTTTAGGGTGCCAACAATAGTGACTTTCGGTGTTTTTTCATATTTTGCGGAAATTTTCGTATTTCTAACACATTTCTTAACTATCAACCCGTTTAAATCTATTCTCAAATAAATAAAGAATCATACGAAATCAAATTTAAGTCGATATTTAAATTGGCTGATTTTCTACAGGCCTTTAAAGTTGCGAAATTCCTTAAAGTGCCAATAATTGTACCTCTTACCCTATATTGTAATTTTGTGGCATTGTAGCGTCATTACATTCTAAATCCTTGCTTTAAAAAGTTGTAAATAAAAATATTTTGTAACAAGAATTAATTTCATGGTAATTACGAGTATAGTTTAGTGTGAAATACTATTGTATCCAATTTGATAACAGAATTAAGTTCAAGGCGTAACAAAGCAAGGTGAGTTTAATATAAGCCTTAAGGTTTAATTTTAAGCTAAAAAAATAGGCCAACATTTCCTTTTACTTAAATACATTGACTAAATAAATCAAACTTCAGATGAAAAGCAAGAAAAAATAATGACCTTATTATGTGGTCTTAACATCAGACTTTTTTTAACTCAGCTCATCTGATTGACAGTCAACATTTTTGTCCCAAAGTTTGGAAATTTGGGAATTTAACATTTTTTATAACAAACTTATATACAGTTAGTTATCAGGTACAATGCAGCTTGCTAAAAAGAGTCACTTTGCTATATTAATTTTTTTATGCAGGCCAAATAAAAATCCTAATTAAAGTAGTTTATGTTACCTATAATGGATTCCTAATATACCTGTATTATATTTTTTTACATTTTAAGACGACACCAATGACAACAAATCATCAAATAATATTTATGACATTATTAGTGTCTTTATCGATTTCGTCATTTGTAATCAAGAATTATCAAATAAAGAGTCTGATGCAAACGATTAATCCCGAAGCTGGAAACGATAAAATAGTATTACGAAGATACGGAGATGAAGAAATTAAAACATCCGTAGATTATAAGGCAGGAGACATGAGTTATTTAGATTTTGAAGATGACGAAGAAGTTGATAAAGACAAACTAAGACAATTGGAATTGCTAATGGAAAAACATGGTGATCAATTTGAAAAGACGGACGATGATTTGGATGATCTAGATGATTTATATTCGGAAGAATTGTTTGATCCTTACCACAACACAACATACTTACATGACCCCGTGCTTGATACTCCAATAGCTATACCCATGAAGCCCAGTAAGTATTTGTTACCTATACAGTATGTATATTTATACTATCTTAGTGTGTTTGTAACGATTTATTTTTATTTTGACTTTTTGATGAAATGAATTCATTGTAACAACGATAAGTACGGGTTACAACGATAACAACCCCAAACCTTGGGGTTTGGGGTTGTTTTTCGAACACATCTCAAGTTTGGACTTGAGATGTGTTGTGACCATTTTAATCTCTTTCAATTTATACCCAAATCAATTGTAATATAATACGTCATATTTCTGATATATTCACCGGTATTTTGACTTTCAGCAAGCAAATACGGTGACATGTTTGAATTGAGACTAGAAGGTACAAAAAGCACTGGAATAATATGGGAGAGCGACGATGAACCTGAGAAAAAAGAACTGCCGCCACATATAATAAAGTGCAACAGCGAGTCACGATGTCAGTTTCCATTCTTGTATGAAGACAACAAGGATTAGTGACCTATTCTAGTAACCAAATAATAAATCTATATTAACATACAACACACAATACGTGGCGATAAAATCAAAATCAAAATAATCTTTATTCGTATAGGCCTCTGAGATGCATTTATGCATTGTCAGTTATAAAGGTAACGGTGTGAATCTTTTACCAGATTCGGAATGTTATTTCCTATCGAGAAGAACCGGAAAGAAACTCTTTTTAATCACCAATATTTACAATAATTATATCAATACCCTCTCCATCAGTATCATCATCATTATCATCAGCCACAAGACGTCCACTGCTGAACATGAGCCTTTTTTTTTTTTTTTTTTTTTTTTTTGACCCGGGGAATGCATTACGCACCTTCACTCTCCGTCGGGGGCGGAGAGTGGTGTGTGGGACTCCCGTTGCCCTGAAAAGGGCAAGAGTTACCCACTAAACCCCGGGGTGCTCCTCCTTGCCGTGTAGGAGACGTCGTGGGGGTCCAACAGAGTCTTGACTTCCACAACGCCGCCCGGCGAGCGATGCCCAAAATACGCGCCCTACAGGTTTCCCCCTTTTAAGGGAGGACGACGGAAACGACCGGGAGCACCGGGCCATTTCCGTCCGGCTGTGGTAGGGAACCGTGCAATGCAGGTGGAGGTGCCCCCGCATCTCCGACCAGCTGGTTCCCACCTGGAGGGGTCGAATCAGCGTATTGGCGCCGAGCTCGACCCCTTCTTCTTCGGCGAAACAGGGGAGCGGAAGGGTCGTTCTCCCGCACCCGCTCCGCTGCCTCCTTCTGCAAGATGACGGTCTCGCAGAAGGATGCAGTTGCTGTCCATTCTCTCTCGCTCCGGAGCATTGCCTTTACAATACTCGAGAGCGAGAGGTCAGGGCCGATCTCCGCCACTAGAGTGGCTCTTTCGGCATCAAACGCTGGGCATTCCGCCAGCGTGTGTCCAGCCGTATCAACTGGCGCGCCGCACTGGTGGCACACCGGTGACTCCTCCCTCCCGATGCTGAACATGAGCCTCCCTCAACGACCTCCACAATGTCCGATCGGACGCAACCTGCAACCAGTGCGTCCCTGCCATCCCCACTAAGTCGTCTGTCCAAATAAAAATATATCAGTATATATTCCATCAGTATATTTTTGCCAAATAATACAGTTTTCTGTACATAAAACCAATTTAAAAAAAAGAACAAATAGGAGTAGATTAAGTCTCAGCTTAACCGCATGAACTTGAAAAAAAAGTAGGTGCTGTTGATATTTTTCTTTACTTTCATTAACCTTCTGATTTGCACGAGACAGCTCTCAGACAATTAACTAAACATTCTGAGTAAACTTTTTGTCCTTCGTACCAAATTATAGGCGTTGTATCCTGTGTGTATCTTAGAGTTGCTTTCAACCCAGTTCCCAGTTATTACGCCGGCCGTCCGACCCTTGACAAGGGTAAATCCCCTTTCTTCATATTCCTGCACACGTCCCGAAAGCCCCCCTCCGCCGCTCCGCACGGTTTTTATGTCTGTCCAAATAAATATATAGCCTAAGGTGGGACAGTGTTTACAGTTTTGGAGGAAATATTATATTCGCGACGATTTGTTTCGTAACGTAAGGTGACTGCGAACGTGTCACACCCGTATCCGTCTTTCTTAATAAAATATGGGATGGATCTGCTTAGAGGTTTGTTAAGACGACAGTTGTAGTTGAGGTGTGTAATTCGTGATGGAAGAACTGACCATTAGGAGGAAGATGTCGCAAATGATTTGTCTTTCAAAGCAATGTTTAATACACAAGGAGTATGAGTGTTTAGTATCAATTCAACGAATAATAATATGCATTAGATTTTGTAAATTAATACTATGATTTCTAGGTTTTGGATTTATTTCCTGAGCTTAGGAAACATTGTATTTTTTGAAGACTGCTTGGGTTTGTGATCACCAATCCGTATTTGGCAGGCTAGTCAAAATAAAGTAAGAAATGACAACCAATTCAGTGTAATGGTCGAGAAGTCTACTATAAATATTATAATACTCCCACCAGTTTCCCCTTCACACCAGAGAGGGAGAAGCCGATGGCCATCTTTTGAAGATTGACCCGCCTTTCTTTATTAAAAGGCTGACAGCTGACATACGCGTATCATCATTAATTATTCTTCTAACTCCATCTTCAGATTCAATAACATATGTCATTAAACCCCACCATCAAAGTGCCACCGGCGGTAGATAAATGGAATATTTCTTTATTGACAACAGCCATGTTTACGTTGCCACAACCGTCAAAGGCGACTTATCGCTCTTCAAATGATTAAAGGCCACGTTTTACGGCGCCCATTAGAAGACCAATCTATCACAAATAAGTGAAAACTGCGTGTTCGGTAAAAAGCTATCTTGTAACGGCCACTTTAGTTGCTCCCCGGGGAATAATGACTTCCCGTACGTGTCTGTTTCGCGTCGCGTTACGGAAAAGATTTCCTCATAAATGGCGTGTGGGTCGAGTTACAAGTTGATACAGTAGTTTTTATATACCACTTTAGTTGGCACGTAGTTAACCTTTTGTTTAGTGGCGATATATATTTGATATTCATTAAGGCTTAACTTACAGGCCCCGGTAAACTTCTTGAATATCGGGTGGGGATTGCGAGAACACGAATTTTGACACGCTGCGCGCTATTGGTCAGAAGCATACATCTGACCAACAGCGCGCGCGGGCGTTCGGGAGATTCGTGCGTGCTATTGGTCACGCGCAAGTGCACATGCGCGAACTTTCCCTGTCTCCGTCGACCGATGTTCAACAAGTTTGCCGATAGCAATACCAGAGACAAGCGTAATTCTGTCACTATGTATGTACTTATAATATTAGAACGGAGGCACATTGTGAAGTAAAACTCATTTTTCAATATCATGGTTCCTAGACCCAAATCAGAAGACGGATCAAAAAGTGATGTTTATAGGGTTTATATGTTCGTAGATTACTCAGTCTAAGACTCACTTAGAAGTAAACAATGGATTCTGCATCTACTTTCTTTTGTGTCAGACTGCTTTTCCACTGAGTAATGAGATTGAGATAAAAGGGAATACACCAGTGCTTGTGCCCCTAATTTTGTGCTAAGCTAAAGAATGGCCTTTGTGATTGGAACTCGGCTTAAAAGTCTTTTTATAATATGCCTTTAAAATTATTACCATTCTGACCGCCGCGCGCCGCGACTGGATCCAAGACATTAATAAACTTGTAACTAACGTGGTTGATCCTGTGTGTGGCTGCTTAACCCACACATGGGGTCAGGCTGTGTAACAACAGGCTTGCTGTTTCCGTCTATAGCCAAAAGCACAGACCTATGCCTATGGTGCTTATGGTGGTAGTGTCTGTGTATAAGTCTATTTTAACTTATCTATTGTAATTAAAACTCAATATCCTATTTTTTTTTCAATAGTTTCTTATAACATGGATTGCAACAGGAAAATAAATTAAAAATTTACTTAAAGATATAAGAAAATCTTCTTGTTTCTTGAAATAACATTTTTCCAATGCCAAATAATGGTAGACCAATGCCAAAAATAATAAGACTTTACCCACAATACAAATGGTAAAATTTATACACATATATTTTCTCTGTTTAGTGAAATTAGATCTTGAGTAAGTACGGCAGCATAGTTCGGCATGAGAATGGTTGACGTAGTGCAAACTAAATACTGACATGCAAAAATTGCGTGGACGTCATTGAGCTATAATTTAATAATTCTATGGTGGACGTAAACAACCCTATGAACATTCTCTTGAAATGATTTGTTATAGGTACATTTTGTTTTACCAACTTATATTACATTTTAATATGGGACTGTTCAGGCTTTAAATACACATTATAATAAATAAATGAAATAAAAAACACTAAAATGTTTTATTTGGTGTCCTTATTAAATCTTCTATAATAATCTTCGAAAATAATAAATAACAAGTACTACCTAAACATAATAATTTTTTTATGGTTGTCTGTACAACTTTAGAACTCTTTCGTACCTACTTTTTTTTGTCATAATATTATCGATAACAATCTTTTTAAACTCTTTGTTTTTAATTAGTGGAAGCAAACGACCAAGTTCCCTTTATTTGGATTATGATAATCTTATTCTATAAATATCAGCAATTCCAACAGTTTTGGTGTGCCTTAAAACATGGTTTCATCTTCTAAAGGATCGCAAGGCCGTGTCCATATTATAGTAATTGCGCTAAGGGCGCTTTACCAATTGTGAACTTTGCAATTGGCAATATTCTTGCACTTATTATCATCTAATATAGGACCTTCGGTAGGCGGAGTAGTACCACCGGCAAACGGTGCCATGGTACTAGTGGTTACGCCAGACTGTCTGGCGTATTCATCTAAAGCAAGTGGCTGGACTAATCCTAGCCAGCCTCCATTCATCCTTTGAGCTCGGTTTGCCGGGTCGATGATCATACACGTCGTCTTGTATATTGAGTGTAATGCTCCATCTAAAAACAAAATAAAAAATAAACGTTGGACATTACATCGATCTGACCCTAAAGTTAGTAACGTAAGCACTGATCTTGGTATCACAATCAACGGTGGTACTACAAATACAGCCGCGCCGCCTCCGTAGAACAGTGGCTAAGCCGCTCGGGTATAAAACCCGGAGATCGTGGGGACCGGTTCCCGCCTTGGGTCTGGTTGGTGGTAGGACTTTTTTAGGGTCCGAATGGCTAGCTACCACCCCCATGTGAAATCTGCCGCCATTACAGCTCTGGCTGTGTTCCGGCAATATTAATGTGGGAGCCAGTACACTTAAAATTAAAGGGTCGAGGATCAGATGAGCCTACAGTCTGGCTGCACATTGAGCGAATCTTCCTGGTGAAGTTTCCCTCAGTGGAATAAGCCGCAGTGACCGCTTACCATCAGATGGGCTGCGTGTCTGTCTGCCATCTGATTTAGTATAAAAAAATACCTTTGTACTTAAATACATAATCTATCAAATCGAACGACCAATTTGGTGTACTGGTTAAGAAATCGCTTATTGCACCTAATAATCGCGGGTTGGATTCCCGCACGGTAAGTACAAATAAATATGTATTTGAGTGAACATGTCTGTTTGTATTGGTCTGGGTGTTTCTATGTGTAATGTGTATGTATTTACAAAAAAGTATATACGTAATATTAATCCGTTGTCTGGCCCCCATCCAAGCTATGCTTAGTTTGGGGGTAGGAAAGCGCGGTGTGAATAGTGTTCAGACATATTTATTTTATTTTAACATCCAGACACTAGACAAACAAAAATGTTTATCACACTACTTGCCTTTATTTTCTTTATTTCTTTTATCTGTCACTGGGATGCAAGTAGTGACCTCTTCACAGCTAAAGTCTGGAAACGGCACTGGCCCGCATGGAGGCTTTCTTAGACCATTTGGATAACCCGAATCAGAATTCTTTTTACTATAACCTGGCAGAAGAATACCCCTTAGTGGTGGTTGCGGCAACGATTCTATCATCTGGCTTTGTATGGCCATCGTTATTATTAATATTTTTAACTTCATTGCTATATTTTATTTGAATATTATTTAAATATCATATTTGTGTTTTGTATGCAGTTTTTTAAACAAGCACACGATCGTCACCATTATGTGTGGACGAAATAATTGTTTTGGATTCGTTGGACGGATTTTGATTAGTTTTGAAATGGTATTCATGGCATGCAATTCATACTTAATTACTTTCATATCGTGTTATACATAATCCTTAAGGCAAACTATGAGACTAGAGTGTTTTTTTTGTTATACATTTTTTTTAACTTAGCTTGCATAATTTTATACACTATACACATCATTGGACAGTGTTGGTTTTATAAATAAATCATATAAATATTATAATTTTTTTTCAAACAGTAAAGTCAATAAAAATGTTAATTAAAAATGTAAATGCTATAAGTAAGTTTACTACAGTACAAAATTCTAGCAAGAATTAAATTTATGTAACCCATTTTTAATTTAAAACACACACCGCAGAGAAAAACGAGAGAAAAACTAAACCGTTGGAAAATCAGAGTGCTTTTAATATTCAATAAGGCATAAACATAAAACAAGGTACAACTGTCGCACATTTCAAAAACGGTCGAATTCGACTCGGCCGCAAGATTGCGCGATCGTGAGTGGAATTTGTATCGCAAAATAAAAAAAAAACAAACATCTCCCTGCCCGAAGGGAAAATATGATATTGCTTTTAAATATGAAATATTACGCCGAAAGTGTTCATGTATTATGAAGAAAAAGGGTGGAACCCTTGTCACGTTATGCGTTTACAGGCGGCGCAATGTGTCTTCATAGAAAAAACAATGAATTGGTGTTGGCCACTTTGTTATATTGTGTTTTAGTCACTTTCTGAGGAGGATTTATGTGTTTGTACGCTTCAAATAACTACAGGTTCACTTTATTAGGAGCATTTGTTATGAGACATCTTATCAGACAGGCGGCTCACTTTGGATGATTGGACATAAAATAAAGTTGGATCGTCTGGACCTAGGTGTCTCACAACGACCTTTTTCGTCGCCTATAATACAATTAGTTGATTGAACTAAAGTCAGTTTAATAATTTAAGTAAAAAACCTTGTAATTATTTATCCTTCTGATAAAGTGATTTTGTAGTTTTGTATAATTAATTGTGTTTCAGAATGTTTTGTATCGTCAATCTGCATGTAAAGTATTAAAATACGTTGTACCAATTAACGACGTATTAATTGAAAACCTAACTGCCTCCGTGGTACAGTGCACAGTGGTAAGAGCGTTGGGCTCTAATAAATACCCGGAGGTCGCGGGTTCGAATCCCGCGTGGAGCATCGCTTTCTGTGAATGTTTCCAGTTTGGTTAGGACATTGCAGGCTTGAATCACCTGAATGTCTGAAAAGAATGATGATTCCGTGCTTCGGAAGGCACGTTAAGCCGTTGGTCCTGCGCCTAATCTCTCTTCGGTCATGTCAGACTGCTGTCCCACCGTGTTACGAGAGTGAGAGAATAGGGAGTGCACTTGTGCTTGCGCACTCACTTGTGCACTATAATATATCCTGCGTAGTTGGCTGATCGTAAAAGATTGACCGCCGTGGCCGAATTCTCGGCTAGGAGGACATTAATTGAAAAAGAAGGGTTTGTAAAAAAGGGACCGTTTGATAATTTTATTGGAAAGCTTTTCTATAGAAAAATCACATAGTTTAAATTGGCCATTGCAGCTTTGACGTTACTAGGAAAACTACAACAAATCATCTTTCTTTTCACACAAAGCAGTTCTAAAACCAATAGTCATAACCAACATTATGCATCATGAATCATAAACTGACCTTTATAAAATAACGAGTACATTAGCTATTCGCCCACTTCAACTCGACACACGTGACAAGTACACAACTTACACGAAACTCCCACATTACACGACGCGTACCAAATTGTGTATTATTCCCGCGAACAAGCGAAACTAAACAATGTCTACTTTATAAAGTCCAACAAATCAATGGTATATTAACAACTGAGCGCGCCCTCCCAGGCGGGCATTAGCTGGGAGTTTGCATAACGAATGGAGCCTTTACATAATACAATACGATTTTGACACGATTGATCTCCATTGTCAGAATCCACGAGAATATTCGCAGTCTTATCTAAATTATACACATACTCACTAATTTTATAAATGGAAAAGTAACTCTTTTACGCTGTCACGAAAAAGATTTTTAAGATGTTAGAGTTTTATGTACTTAATGTCACATGATTCATCTACTAAAGGGTAATTAGCATCTAATAAAATTGTAAACTAAACCCTAAGTGTAGACGACAAAAAAAAAAGTATTTTTTATCCATA
Source organism: Mecyna flavalis (assembly GCA_949319885.1). Classification (NCBI taxonomy): domain Eukaryota; kingdom Metazoa; phylum Arthropoda; class Insecta; order Lepidoptera; family Crambidae; genus Mecyna; species Mecyna flavalis. The sequence continues at coordinate 15,857,560 of OX439430.1, forward strand.
GCACAAGCTAATGCTTCGTTTGGGGCTAGATGGCGCAGTGTGAATAATTTTCATGAGATATTTATTTATAATTTTTATCCTTGCTTTGATAACCTTATAATTTATGCTTGGTTTTGGTTTAAAATACGTTCCTAGTTCCTACATTCAGTCAACCTTCGTTAACGCTCTTATGTGTGTCATGCCGTGATTTAGGGATCGCGGCTCAACGTACTATATTGATATGTATTATTTAAAATAGAGGCGACAATATTATTTTATATTATTTATAACTTTGCGAACGCAAATCAAAATTAAATAATTTAATTGGCTCTCTCCGCTCTTACCTAGCCGCCGATGTTTAAATGTGTACTTTTCGCTGACTTGCAATGCTTTGGTGTCCTTTGGTGCTCTGTCGTACGTAGTGCAATTCGATAGTCGCTACAGCTTTAACGTTCTTAATGATCGTGACATGTAAACACCATTGAACTATATCCTGAGCCCGTTCTGCGGTTGTCGAGAATCTGCGATTATCTGCGAAGTAAATCAGTTAGGAGTCAACACTATTGTACCGGTTGGTTAATTAATCCGGATGTTTATACTGCTGCGAGAAGGTTTGAATGAAATTCACTTAACATTTTGTTATGTGAAACTCATTTTATAAATATACTAGCGGCCACCCGCGGTTTCACCCGGTTCCCGTTCCCGTGGGAATATCGAGATATCCTTTCTTAGCGGATGCCTACGTCATAACATCTACTTGCATGCCAAATTTCAGCCCGATCCGTCCAGTGGTTTGGGCTGTACGTTGATATCTATCTATGTCAGTCAGTCAGTCACCTTTGAGTTTTATATATATAGATATAGTTCATAAGTAGGTTTACCAAGTACGCAGGATTAAAGTGCAGAATAAATATATAAATAAATATCTCTGGACATTATTCACATAGCGCCATCTAGCCCCAAACTAAGCATTAGCTTGTGCTATGGGTGCCACACAACGAATAAACATAACTTATAATATCTTTTTTTGTAAATATAAACATATACATAAAATGCCCAGACCGATACTACCAGACATTTTCATGCACACAAATGTTTGTACCGTGCGGGGATCGAACCCGCGACATCAGGTGTAATAGCCGACATCTCACATCTCGACCATTACATCAAATAACTTGTCAAAAAAAGAAAGGTAGAGGTGCTACCTACACACTTATAGCTCGGCGTGACAGGAATCTGAAACGTCTGAAGAAAAATCAGGCGCAGGACCAACGGCTTCAATGAAGTTTCCGAAGAAACCCATTCCTTGTGCGATGCCACTTTAAAGTGCAACCCTACTGAATAAGAGTTCAACAGTACAATAAAATTCTAATACTACATTCTTACTTGCGCAATTGGATTACTGTTGAAGTGTTCATCAGTAATACCATAAAATAAGAGTATTTTTATTTACATAATCACCGTTCAGAAAGTGAGATAATATTTTTTGATCACAAAAAGATAAATGTACGTGATCATTTTGAGCGAATATCCGGATGGATTTTATGTAGTTATACTAAAACGAATATGAGGCAACTTTTCTTAATACTACAATCTTTCACATTTACGAGTGTCCGGTCCGTATTTGAGCGGAAAAAATATTTTCCATCATAAAAATATTTTAGTGTAGCACTAAAGTACCGTCCGTATAACCCGAGCAGATAAGAGAGGTAACTGCGCGTGAAATTTTACAAGTGTCGCTGCTGGCCCTTGGCTGTATTGTAACTGACTATGTTGATTTACATATTATAATAAACTAGCGGCCGCCCGCGGTTTCACCCGCGTGGTTCCCGTTCCCGTGGGAATTGATCAAAATCCTTTCTTAGCGGATGCCTACGTCATAACATCTACCTGCATGCCAAATTTCAGCCCGATCCGTCCAGTGGTTTGGGCTGTGCGTTGATATATATCTATGTCAGTCAGTCACCTTTGTGTTTTATATATATAGATAGATAGATAGAAGATAAAATAAATAAAGATCTCTGGACATTTCTCACACAGCGCCATCTAGCCCCAAACTAAGCATTAGCTTGTGATATGGATGTTAGACAACGAATAATCTTTACTTATATACTTACAATACATACATAATAATATTATATTCTAACTACAATTTTAAAAGAATCTGTAAGAATAAAAGTGATTTTAAAACAATCTTCTAACTCTTTACTTCAGAGAACCATTTCAACTATACCCGCTTGGGAAACAGTGTATAATTGAAATCAAACATCGTCTCATTGTGTGCCGGACCGCATCGCAAAGGCGGGGTGCATTTAAGACCCGTTATATATTTGCAAACTGCAAGTATAATGGTCTATAAAGCAGTTGTCAGTGCACAGAGAAAATATTGGAGTGGTATTATAAGCGATTAACCACTCAACGCCGAACCGGCACTCGGGTGCCGCATAACAATAGATTTTCTATTGTGTCTAGTAATCCGGGGCTAGAAGGATTAAATCCGAAGCAATTTAATGATTTAACGATGTTTAGTCAATTCAGCACTGAAAAAAATTATATAACATTTACATATCTCTTGCTCTGTAAGTAGTCACTTACTTCCCTGAATGCCGGGGTGTATGGCTATCATTACAGCATAGGTTTTTGAATTTGAAAAAAGAACTGTCATACTCATACTGCAAGAAGAATGTTTTTAAAAAGTTAGGTAATTTTTTTTTCTCTCGAATCGGAATTAAGACAATTAATTACATATATTAGAATTTATGAAGATTTTATTTTAAATATCGAACGTTTTGTTTCGCAGTCACATTGTATGTTATTAAAAATCAAACTGGCCAGCACGATTTGACGCGCTTGCGTGCCATAAAATCGTGAAGAGTAAAAAAGGCAGTCGACTACCTAGGCGCGAAAGTAAATTTTTTTCGTGTTTTGGAGTTCTTTCTCAAAAGTTAAGTTTTTTTTACTTACCTCACAATCGATATGTAAAGCAGAGTGTTTACCTCGGGTGTATGCATCAATTGCATACTCGGGCTAATTAGCGCCCTCGCTGCGCTCGGGCGCCAAAAACCTCGTATGTAATTGATGTCATACAGCCCTTGGTTAACAATCTACTATTACATATCTCTTGCTCTGTAAGTAGTCACTTTACTTCCCTGAATGCCGGGGTGTATCATATGGATATCATTACAGCATAGATCAAAACCTACCATGTAATGTTAACATTACAGCATAGGTTTTGGAATTTGAAAAAAGAACTGTCATAGTCATACTGCAAGAAGAATATTTTTAAAAAGTTAATATTTTTTTCTCTCGGTATCTTATTTACTCGAATCGGAATCGAGACAATTTTTATTAGAATTTATGAAGATTTTATTTTAAATATCGAACTATTTGTTTCGCAGTCACAATGTACCTATGTTAGTTGAAATCTATTTAAAAATCGAACTGGCCAGCACGATTTGACGCGCTTGCGTGCCATAAAATCGTGAAGAGTAAAAAAGGCAGTCGACTAGCTAGGCGCGAAAGTAATTTTTTTTTCGTGTTTTGGAGTTCTTTCTCAAAAGTTAAGTTTTAATACTTACCTCACAATCGATATGTAAAGCAGAGTGTTTACCTTGGGTGTAAGCATCAATTGCATACTCTAAGTAGCGCCCTCGCCGCGCTCGGGCGCCAAAAACCTCGTATGCAATTGATGTCATACAGCCCTTGATTAACAATCTACTATTCTTTTCTAGTGGCTATTATTTTTATCTTTGTGTCTTTCGATTCTTATTTGCAATAGTACCTATAAACGTAATTTAAACTCACCTGCGCTTTAAGGCCTCTCTGCCTTGAATTTCGCGCTAGCGGGGCGGGAGCGGAAGCGCAAGCAGGCGCATTGCGGTTCACCGCTTGAGAGCATCGTACAGCTAGTGAAAGCCTCGATCAAACGATGACCGCAGTGCTCCTGCGTGCGCTTCCGCTTCCGCTCCTGCCCCGCATCCGTGAAATTCGAGGCAGAGGCCAAGAAGTAATAATAATAATATTTAAATAATAATCTTTATTATCGAAGTCACCTAGTAAGCAAAAATATGCCTGTGACAGGTGACTACACTCTTGCTTGGCTAGCTAATTGTATTGTTAAGAGCACATCAAGTCATAGTCATAGTCATAAAAAATTACAAAAATGGATATGTGAATATTGATGTGCTCCTGTACTCTACAATAGGTTTTCACAATATTTAAGTTTACAAACTTCTATTATTATTTATACAAATTATTATAGAAGTAATATTATAGGGACATTTTGTCGGCCTCAATTATTTTTAATCTTTTTACAGTTTATCTCATTTACCTTATTGACGATAGACTGCAGTTTGACAATAAATGTAGTGTCGCTTCTGTACTTAAACTTTAGTTTCTTTCCGAAAAAATATTTCAGGCAAAGTTCCAAATTAATTACTTACCCAGCTAAGGATAGAGCAATTTCCCTTTGCAAACGGCGGACGATTACTCAAAGCGGAATGTTCCGAGTTCAAGTCGACTAGTTGCGACAGTCAGAGACACCAAGTTGCTCTTTGAGTCTGAACTTCCTAGAGCACACCGTTTAAGTGATCCTTAGTTCGTGAATTATTCCCTAAATTTTAAAGTATTTCAGATAGATTTGATGGATCCCATGGGAGCGAAGCATGGGATCCAAAAGGAATTTATATTATCTAAGGATCCTATGGGATTCAAGAAGCGAAAAAAAATATCTGTGGTTCCCATGGGAGCGAAGCATGGGATCCAAGTCGACGGAGCGTTATTATTATGAGTTCATAATAAGTCCTTATACTTACAAACTGAATACTGTGTGCTTGATAGAGTAAAAACGAGCGCCGTCTCAAGAAACACCGTCCTGAAAAACCTAAATTAAACGTCAACGGAGTATCGTATCTGGCCGGACCCACGTTTAATGAAGCGATTGTCGAATTACGATAAACGTTTTAAAAATAATTAAAAGGAGCCCGCTCGGGTCGGGCGGACAATCTTATCGGCCCGCTGACAGACATTATCGCACGGAATCGATGGTTCTCTTTAATTGATTCCCACTTCCACTCCAGCGCTCCTTTGTCTTTTTCTAATCGGAATTCAACGCGGGTATGGCGCGAGCCAGGATTTTTGTTAAAAAGAAAACGGGCGAATGGAACTGGGAAATAAATAGGACCATTTGAAATGCCTCATTGGCAACTGTGTGGGTGCCTTTTTAAATGACTTTAAAAGCGCTTGTAGAGAGAATGGTTAGAACTTCTTTTTTGGATTCAGTCACATAATAGTCTAGAGAAATTGCCATGTCTGTAATGTTTTTTACAAAATGTAAAGTATTTTTCATATTTTATAATTAACAAATAATTAAATTGCTTAATAAATCTTGTCTTGTTAATGTAACATTGTAATATGGTAAGTTTTGAAAGTGGTTTTCTTTACAAGGATATAAAACAAAAACCAATAAAATTTTGTACTAATTTATTTAATATCATCATTATTTACATCTCCAAAATCACATATCTGTACAATAAATGCCAAACGCAAATCCATTAACCTAGTGATAGATCTCTTATTTTTAATAAAAGATACAATTTTATACAATATTACTTAATAGGTCGATTAATTAACATATATTAGTATAAAGGTATATCGTTAAAATTTATCCTTTTTTATTATTGTGCAATAATTATTATATTTACAAACCATCAAGCGTGAGGGGCAAGCCTGGTAAATCGATTATACTAGGAGGATTTTTAAAGGCTTGTATTCAAGCCTCTAGTAGGAAACTTTGGTCACGCGCCATATTGAATAGGTCATCATGTTGATCAACAATGATGGGCATTAATTATAATATATTTAACCCAGACAACCCGTTGGGTTTTTGCTGTCACATTTTTATGTCGCGAGACAAATGTTTTCTTCGATGAGGCAAAATTTACTTAAATTAAAAAATAATATCTCGTCAACTTTGACTAGAAAACGAATAGTTTCTTTATTGAAACATTATCACAAACAAAATATCATAAGATTTAACGACGTAATAATGGACCTAGTAGTCCTTAAGACAGGGATCGTGGTAATATCAAACATAATATTCACACATTTAGCCGGCGATCTAGAGTCACTACATCCATTTTTGATATAATTAGTTTTTTCTGGTTTTTTTTTGCTGTGGTTTTGTATCTTGTTTAAGTTTTTTTAAGAAATTAATAAAATATTATAAAATAACACGATTATTGTTATCCACATAATTTTTCGCAATACCAACTCATTTTATTAAATTTCGAGTAAAAACGCAAACACGAAACAGCTGTAAACACATTTATAAGAATCAGTTTTTTTTATTTCTTCCATTTAAGGAAAATTTTACTCCGTTTAATAGTGGTACACAAAATTATGGGGTAAATTTTAAGATTACTTAGAATGTATATTCTGAATCTCTTTTATGCTTAATATTTTCAGTGTTTCCATAAAATTTCTAAGAGAAGATATTACATGCATCTGAGATTTAAAATGAGGAAAAGAAATATAAACTTTTAAATAATCATCTATTATGGACTTTGATGAAACAAAAATCCTTTCAATTGGTTATTTGAAAAAAAATTAACGGCAATATAGTTCTAGTGGACTCAAGACCGCCGCCTCAAATTGGGTACATTAAGATATTTGGCACATTTAGTTCACGAGGGTAATTCTATGCAAAGCGCGGCATCACAATGAATATATGTATGATTTTATACTACTCTAACTTTGGAAGGACAATGCTCGAGTATGGTATGTCGGTATAATTTAAAATGGAAATGGGTAGGAATTCGCAAACAGGTTAACGAGGATCATGAATAAATACCTAAAACTATTGTTAAGGTTCGTGGTAAGCCCGAAGATTTTACGTAGTCATTGTACTTTTATTTATAGTAAAAGGACGCCATAACTAAGTAATAGTACAGGAGGTCACAAGTAAAGTATTGTGGTTTGATTTAGTAGTAACAGAATACTTTATCTTTAAAGGTCATTTGCCGCTGTTGCTGTCGAATAAGTTTCTATAGGTTTAATAGTAATGATACTGCCTTTTTAATAATAAACGAGGCAGCATCACTGATACCTGACAGATAGATATCGTGAACTTATTTGTCAGCGGTGCAAATTGCATTAACTCTGATTATTCAATAAGTGAAGTCATAAAAGTACAAGATATTGATGCAAATTTACCAAAATTTTGATTTTCTTGTTGAGTGAGGATAAATAAAAAACTAACAATTATTTAACTCTTAAACACCCGACCGAAAGCCGGGTGTCGCGTAAACAATAGATTTTCTATTGTGTCTGGTTTTCCGGGGCTTGATGGATTAAAGTACCTGGTCTTGATCTTGGGGTCCTTGTAGATTTTTTTGGAGAAAGGCGTAGTGATTTAGCCAGTACCTATCATTGTAGCGATGACTTGATTTCAATGATGAAATATAGGCCGATACTACTACTACTAAGTAAAAAAATCATACGAAACATTGATGCTTTATTGAGACCTCCTGTACAAATAGGTAAGAGTTATAAAAAATAATGTTTATCCCTTATAAAAGTAGATGGGGAAATCATGTGGAAGGATATTGGCTATAGCGGATCTCTTACATGCTACTCGTATTTATTTGGAAGGTCAAAACAAACCGTTCATATAAATATAAATTCTCACTCTTTATCTTTCTTCACAGGATATGACACAAGAAAGGACGTGAGCTTTACCTTATTGGAGCATTAATGAAACCTATATAGTATGCAATATTAATTTTTTTAGATTTTATACATTTTATAAAATACGAAAAAAAAACTGTTCTTAAAACTTCTAAATAAAAAATATAAGAGAAGTTAGATCTAATTCGTATTTATTGCATTATTACAACAGGCGTATTTAAATTACGAAAAGCAAGTTTTCTCTTAGAAACCATACTATAATTATTGTGGTTACCATTTTCCATGTTCATAACAAGACAGTTATTTGTTCTTTGACATATTCGGGTTCTATAAATATATAATATATTCAAATGTGTCCCAAGTTGGTTAAAGAACACCCAGTTCTGCGTCCCATAAATTAAATTTCTAAAGCCTATTATACAACCTAGGTTTCATTATTGCTTGGGTCTAAGCCAGGGTTCATTTGAACCACCCATTGTCCTTTAGATGTTATGATATGTTTCAATTTTATTCATAATACGGCCGTAACATTAACAATCAAATCGATATCGCATCGATTCAAGTTACATTATAATAACAAACATTTAGGGGTAAATAAATTTCAAGTAGTGGAAGACAAAAGTAACAAAGAAAATTTAGCTAATTCTAGGAATAAAATCAAACTATGAGATCCACAAGGATAACAATTGCAAGAAAGGGTTGCCGCCAACAGTAAAGAGTTTTTGCACCTGCAACAAACAGAACATTAATATTAATGGATAATATACAATTGCAGATGTATTAAGGATAAATACCGTTGTTAGAATAAAGGTTCAGTTTAACAAACGAGATGCCACAGAAAGATAAATTACTAGAGTAAGTAATAAAGCCAGAAGCTTGCGAGGGTAATGAATGAATGCGCAAAATAAAACAGACTGCTGCGCATAACAAACTTAAGCAAGCATAACTACGCAAGTACAATGATATAACCGTTGTATATTTACACAACTTGCATGGAGAGAATAAACATAAAAGAAACGGAATATAAAACGCCGACGAAGAGAGATAATAAGAAAAGAACACCGCGGCTGTTTCTCTTCGAGTAATCGGTACAAATATCGGGGACAAGTCGACGGCTTCATCGAACAACGGGCAAGAGATCTTATTCAACTTTTTTTGCTTATTGATACTGCGTTGATATTGTGCTACGAGTAGTAAAAACTAGAGCCACATTAAGAGAAATTAAAAAAAAAAACTTTGTTATTGAACATTGAATTTTTCAAATCTTTGAGATTCAACTTCTTAGGAGATGAATATGACATGTTAGTTATAAACTCTGCTAAACATGCCTCTCCAAACGCTCGGCACTTTGCTTTACTAATAATAAAAATATGACAATAGATGGATAAATGTTTGTCAAGCAAAAAGTACTAAACGGATTTAGATGAAACTTTACAGTAATACTCGTATCTAAAGCTAGTATAACAAAAAAACATATTATAAGCCTATATTAATCAATATGCATATTACATACAAATTTTTCATGTAATTTTTTTACCGGTGAAACTCTGATATAAACAAATTACTTTGAAAGACTAAATTTTTCCCTTATTCGGTTGTTCGTCAAAGCCATCGGTTACTATTTGATTTTTTATTTCGCCATTTCAATAAGAAGCCGCAAAAATCATTGAGCTGTAGTGAGGTAAATGGTCGTTATCATTGCCGCTCCAACGCTCTTCGACTTGTGAATTCACAATTCCTTCTTCGTGAAAGAATTGTTGGTATTCCTATTTATATTGACAATACGATAACAGTATCAACAGCTTATGGTTTCACAAACAAAGGCTTTCCATATGTGCTTACTCCGACGACATATTTACGTCTGAAGTTTAATTTGCAGATCAATAACACCATGTAGATAAGGACGGGGAAATAGTTCGAATACTCGAGTTTCATATCCCCTAATATTTATTCAAACGCTTACCCTGGTCTCTATTTGATTTCATATTATTTGACTGTTCAAACACTTTTTCCTTGGGGCGGGAAGGTACAAGAATTGATTGTACGCGGTCTGTGCTGAATATTTATGAGAGTTAAGTGTGTGTATGCGAATCGTTGAATGTTTAATCTCTATTTGGAGGCTCGGGTACATGAGAACCTCCCAGGATCTCAACCGCACACCTAGTCACGTCTACACCCATGAGACCCGGTCGATGTTTAACCGTTCCATAATTCAAAATTAGGTCTAGCATTATTCAATGCGGTACCGAAATTTTCCAATTCCGTCTTCGGTATGTTTCCAAGAGAATTTTCTATGAGAGTAAAAATTACTTTCGGTCTTACACGATTGGATAGGTAGAGCCACGAATATGGCTGCTTCGGATGCACATAAAATGTTATGGCTGGTTGGGAATGCTTTGCAATGTTTTCAAACTTGTAAAATTTTGTTCTTGGCAAAGATCACGTCTCGCATAGTATTTTTATTATCAATAATATTTTGGATGATGACTTGGAGGAAAGTTAAGGAACTTTTGGACTTGAGTGGTAACTAAGCAGGGATTTTTATGTTTTACCTGCTTTAGATTTTCTCTCGTCTATTGCAGTAGTTTAGAAGTTGTAGTTATGAATAAGTTATTGTAGATATCAAAAATGCTCTTTTTCAAGAAGTTAGTCTTAGACACGTTGCCCTAAGGTGAGATCTAAGGTGTAAAACAATTACTGCTCTCAATATTTTGAGCTTGAAAAAATAATATAAAACATAAACTCACAATTTTTTAAACCCTAATTTTTCAATTTATATAATTTTATCAGAACAACGCCACATAAAACGTGCCTGGTTTTCTATATCTAACTTTTGAGCACCAGCACCGCCTTTTTTTATTCGCCCAAAACGTCGCTTTACTCAAAAACAAGGGCAAACGATTATTATTCCAGCCGTAACATAACAATCCGTCAGAGATTAAGACGCTAATGCAATAAAGAGTAGTCACGTAACACCGAGCGAAACAAAATAGCAGTGCAGCTTCTAAAAAATTAAAATACCAACGGTACGCCTTTTTCCATCAAGGTAAAAGCCCAAATGCTAAGAACGTCGGTGCTCAAACAATTGCCACATCCAGGCGTCGTCACATATTCCGCTCAACCAATTTCACCGAGACTTCTCCGAGTACATTTATTTTTTACCATCAGAGGGGAAAGAGACATTTTTAATAATGCAGTATATAAGAATACAAAGCGGATAAGGCCTACCGCGGCTCCAGAGTCGCTTTGAAGACCGCATTATCAACTTTATGTATTAAATATTAAGTTTTGGTTCTTTAATAGCATGTAATTAGGTTAGGGTTTGTCGAGGGTTTTGCTTGGATTATGATATGATGCGAGCGTATTGTAAAATGTAGCGGTAAAAGCGGGATTAGCGAACAAAAGTACGGGAATATTTGATGTGATGGAAGATACGTTCGTGCGTAAGGATAAACGGTAAAATAAACGCGAGGAAAATGTTGAATGAAATGTTTTTTTTTAATATGAAGGTATATTTGGTTACTGTTGTACTAGAGATAACAGAAAACTGAATAGAACAAAATGAAATTCACTATGGTTACGAAGATGGGTTTAAAACAAATCATTTTGTACAATTGCATTGTGCTGCAAACAACTAGTGCATTAGAAGTAGGTAATTAATGCTAATTGTATTTGATTTCAAGAAATAGAAGTTAGCAATAAAATCATTACTACTTACAAAGGAATGCTTAACGGCTCTACGGTTGGGCGCCAAATTATCTGAGTACCTATTTCCCGTTACTAAAATGCCTTATTTTATAGCGATAAGCTAGTTTTAACTGCAAAAACGTTTTTTTGGCGCAAATAGTGTTGTGTTTGTGTAAAATACCTACTACAAAACAAAGATAATCTAAAAACAAGGCAATTTGCCTAATTGAAAATATGTATTGTGTTGATTCAGAGAACAAACTTTACTTGCTAACAAAATATGAACACATATTCCATGATGAAAAAGAACCAATTATCACAATAAATAAATAAGCAATGTTTCATTTAAGGCCTCTTCCTCGAATTTCGCGAGAGCGGGAGCGGAAACGCAGGTAGGCGCACGGCGGTCACCACTTGACAGGACCGCACCGCTCGTGACAGCTCGTGACGACTTGTGTCAAGCGGTAACCGACCGCCCGTGTTCCTGAGTGCGCATCCGCTCCCACTCCCGCTTCCGCGAAATTCGGGGCAGAGGTCTATTACATTATAAAAAAAGGACACAAAAAATTAAAAATAAATGCGTAATGCCAAACCTGAGACGTGGTGCGGGTGAGGCGCTCGGTAGACGTGATGCGCAGCGTCACGCTCGGGCGCTCGGTCGAGCTGCGCTCGGACTACGCTCGGGCGCTCGGTGCCCGACCCCGGCTCGGCCCGCTGCACCGCTCGGCTTACGTTCACGCGGCGCACGCCTGCAACACGCCTCATTGAGTGATGGGATCGAGATAAGCAGTTATAGCGCGATATGTTAGACGATTGGTCACGTGACCCGATTGCTTATCTTTAGTGATTGGTGGTATATTCAATTTGAAATAGAAATGTACTCTATATAGCATAGTTTACCGTACACTGCGGCAAAATCAAAAATTCAAAATCATGTCGTTTGTCACATAGTTTGCTTATTAATGTAAATATTGTGGCTTTGAAAAAATGGTAATGGTGATTAATGAATTAAATAATTATAATGAATCCCCTTAAAGCATGTCCAATGGCCCATGCAAGCTAAAAATAATCAAGCTCTAAAAAAGTTTAGTATTTTAGAATCTGAAACGATTTTTATACCTGAAAGAGCCAAAAATATGGTCTACTGTTCTTATTTTATTTCCAACAGCGTTTTTCAAAAGACTTTTATCATTTGTATCCAGACTATCGTTGAGCTGAACTCAGACTATGCTTGGACGCTCGGTGTCCGCTGCACCGCTCGGCTTACATTCAGAACGCACGCCTGCAACACGCCTCATTGAGTGATGGGATCGTGATAAGCAGAATGAGCGTTACTGCCAGGGTCTACGAAAACTTAGGTTAGGTTAGGAAAGGATTGGTCACGTGACCCGTTTACTTATCTTTACTGTGATGGTCGATATTTTTTTTACTTGACGCATGTTGTAGTTGGTAAGTAAGATGTTTTTATTTTTCGTTAAGGATATTTTCCTTTTTAATTGCTGCGAACGATTAATGTGATTTATTATGAAAGAAATGTAGAAATACACGAGTATTTCTTGTCATACGAATGACACGCCCCCTGATAAAACGCAAAATATAATACACAGGGCACACAAGCTGTCTCTATAGAAGATTAAAAAAAGATTCATAATTTATATCTGACAGATAATAAAGCAAGTATGAGCAATTTTCATTTTACAGATAGAGTCGTTTCAGTATCGACATTTTCCTAAGTATTTGAAACCCCCCTGGTAAGGTGATAAATAGAAAGAGCCTGGAAAAAATTGTGTTTTTTCTGAAATAGGGAATGTTTTTGTATCTTAACAATATTGTAAGCGATTTTATAATACCTGTTTTTTAGATAAAATTCAAAGATTTTTATTTGAAAACCTTTCTTTTCTTTCTTTCTTTCTTTTTTCTAATTTATATTCTTTTACTTTGTCTTCAAAATAAAATCGTTACATTTACACAGCCTCATAAATTAACAAATTATGTATGACATAATATAAATAAAAAAAAGATTGTCAAAGCAATTTACAAATGTTCCATAAACCTAATGGATTTGTGATTCCTGTGAAAGCCACTTCCACTAAAATGTTTTAAATAAATAAACTATAAATAAATATTCCCATCAAAATAAATCGAGGAGCTTTAATGAGTGGACTCTTGTAATGTCAAAATATTTATGTTACGCTCATCTGAGCCAAACTCGGACACACCTAGCCAAACTCGGACTACAGAAGTAAACACGGAGTATTGTTTTATTCTACTTGAATTACGTCATTTACTTATCTCTTAAATCATACGCACGATTTACTCTTATTCCCAAAACCTAGGTTCTAAGGGTGTTCTAGATTTTTTAGGTTATTGAGATCTAATTTTAGATAAATGCCAGAAATGGCTTGTGTAAGACAAGGCCTTCGACACATTTATTAGGGACCAATTTATAGTAACATAATAATTATAATGTATTATAGTTATGCAGAGACGGAGACACTATTTGGCAGCTGGAATGCAATAGCATTATTATATTATTATTATGGGAGTATATCGACTTATACATGTTAAATACAATGATAATGTTTGGCTATAACACCACGTACACAAATGTGGGGTGAGGCAGTGAGCCAGTGCGCAAGAGGCTCGCAACAGTCTGATTTATGCCTACCAAAATTACGATAGACAATCATAAAGACTCAAAAAAATAATTTATGCTTTTTTAAAATGTCATTCTCTACCTAATTTGAAAAAACAATAAAAATAGCTACCTCTTGTGTGATGAAACGGAATTTTCGCTTCACTCATCAATTGCACATTATTTAACTCAAAACCGATTTCAAAACAAATAACTTTGGTCGTAATATAATATTAATATATCTTTTGTTTAAAAATATATTTCATTTGAATTAAGTGGTTTTCCTTTGCACGTATTTAACACTATTCTACGCCGAGGGAATACGTACATTCTGTGGTAACTTGAATACTTATTGATTATACATTACTGGCGTGGTGTGTAAAATAATTATGACTGAAGTAAACTGTTCCGGGAGTCAGGCTGCACTCCAACTGGACTTTTTATACCATGAGCTTGCTAATAGCTACTTCTCAAGTGTCAGTTTTCTGTGAGAGATTGGTCTTTCGCTAGTCTAGTATGCACATTTCGAGTTACAGCTAGAGATCAGGTCCATTTTTTGAATTATTGTCCTTCTCAACGTGAGTCTTGAAGCCATTTTTTAACGTTTTTACAAAATTCAACACCATATAATAAAGCCAGTTCAAATAATTATTTCATCACATCAGGCTTTTTGGTTGCCAAATACACTTTCATCGTCCAAATGAGGTTATTCGTCAATCAAATTGGCTATCAATTGCTAGTTCAATGTAAACTTAAATGTAATTTGTACAATCGTTTTATTAATGTTGCCGTTCCGGCAAATTCGTTGATTTATATCCAGAAAACATAACGTTAAACGTTAAAATAAAAGTAGTGTAACGTTTACAAGTGAGCTATGTGTGTTTGTTGTTAAAGGGCGACCTAAAGTGGAAAAAAAACAGTTTCGATGACTTACGTACTATGCGAAATTAAGAAAGATATTTTCAAATCTTATTATACTTCAGCTGAATCTAATTTAGTTTGATGAGAAAAGACAGAACCTATGACCAACTGCTAAAGACAAATTAAAGTACGCATTTGCCATTCTTATTGCGCCGAATATTCTTTTTCACGAAACTTCAGCTTGCCCGTTACAAAGTAATGCCTAATTCAGCTGTTAGTTAATTCAGGAGTCGTCGAGAGCAAATGCATTTTAAAATGGCACAAGGTGAACTCGCACGACAAAGGGATTAAAGAGAATCCGAGTTCGACGTTAAAGTTTGATAATCGTGACCGCGGGCGGCGGAACTTGCGACCAGACCCAGGCAGGTATTTGCGCTTTGCTCCTATGGATTATGGCTCGGGAAACTTTGGCGATCTTGTTGCTGTTTGGTTTTGGATTTGTACTACACACGAGTTTGTGGTAGCGCAGGTACTTTATTGTTGACAAAGGACGTATAAGATGGCTTTTCTATGGTATGGTGTTTCTTTTCCGTGTCATACTTTTTTTTTTTTTTCTAGCCTATTTGATCCCACTGTTGAGCAAAAGCCTCCCCTTCTGTCCGCCACATCTCCCTACTTTGTGCCAGTTGCTGCCAGTCGGGCATAAAGGCGTTTAAGTCATCCCGCCATCTCCGCCTAGGCCTGCCACGCCTTCGGTGTCCGTCACGTGGAACCCAGTCAGTGGCTATTTTCGCCCATCTGTTTGGATCCATGCGGCAGACGTGGCCAGCCCAGTTCCACTTTAGCTTAGCCGTCTCTGCCCCTACATCTGTTATTTGAGTTTTGGAGCGCAGCATGGTGTTTCGGATTTTATCGGCGAGCTTTACTCCCAATATACTTAAGTACTTAAGTATAGAAAATATATTTTGACTCGATGGAGCATTTATAGGTGGGTTCAAATCCCATTTATGACGAAAATAAAAGAAATGAACATTGTTACTTTATTCTGTCTGGATTTTTATAGATACTTAAGTATTTAAGTGTATATGTATTTAGGTAGCTTCATTGTTTCTTTTATTCATTACAGAGCTCATAACAAAAGTTTGAGATCATTTCCATTAGGTAACTTTAGAGTCGTCGCGAACAAATGCATTTTAAAATGGCACAAGGTGAACTCGCACGACAAAGGGATTAAAGAGAATCCGAGTTCGACGTTAAAGTTTGATAATCGCGACCGCGGGCGGCGGAACTTGCGACCAGACCCAGGCAGGTATTTGCGCTTTGCTCCTATGGATTATGGCTCGGGAAACTTTGGCGATCTTGTTGCTGTTTGGCTTTGGATTTGTACTACACATGAGTTTGTAGTATTGTACATCTTTATACTGTCTAAAATGCATGGATAAGGAAGGTTTTCATATAACAAGGTATTTCTTTTCCGTTTTATACCTAAGTAAAAATATATTTTGACTCAATTAAGCATTTATTAGTATTTGTGGGTTTGAATCCTATTCATGACAAACACAAAAGTGATCACCATTGTCACTTTATTTTGTGTCTAGATCCTTATAGATTCTTTAGTATTTAAGTGTATATTTATGATAACTCCATTATTTCTTTCAGTCAGAACAGTACTCATAACGAAAGTTTGAGATAATTTCCATTAGGTAACTCCAGTCGTCGCGGGCGATTTCATTTTAAAATGGCACGTTGAGGCGAACTCGCACGACAAAGGGATTAAAGAGAATCCGAGTTCGACTAATCGCGATCGCGGGTTGCGGAACTTGCACCAGACCTGGCCAGGTATTTGCACTTTGCTCCTATGGATTATAGCTCAGGAACTTTGGCGATCTTGTTGCTGTTTGGCTTGGGATTTGTACTACACACTGGTTGGTTGTTAGTTGTAATGTACCTATAATATTGTATTGTGAAATTAAACTGTTATCATGGCTAGCGTGGCCTAAATAAAGGTATGTGGTGAATAAAATTATTTCCAAGTGTTAGTGATTTTGTGTGTCCAATTTTGTGACATAAAGATATTTTTATTGATACCATTTTAAAACGTCTTACTTGGTATTCAGCTGAACCCTTTATTGATTTTCTCTAAGAAAAATTTAGCTTTTATGAAACTAAGAACTTTTAAAATAATGATTAACATGCTCTACTTTAAAAGTCAGAAATTAAATGCAATGATAAATTCAAACCACAAGAAGTATTTACAGACATGGCGCACTGAGCGAACTAAACAGATATACATACTCGTATCTTCATACATTAAACGCTATTCATTGAAAGACACGTCTGTATCAGCTGTTACTCGTAAATTCAAAAGACGTCGAGGACGATTTGGCATGGAAGTTGCTAGAAACGCAAGTTTTCAACCGACTCAGTTTAGGAAATATTAGGTCTTTACTTCGAAACAGCCGATTTGAGGAATTGCGACATTTGAACTTTTCCGTTTTGTAATCAGCGGAGCTGAGCTTTTCATCGCAAAATAGGAAAGACCTCTGTGGGTTATTAAAATCCTACTATCCTACTAATATTATAAATGCGAAAGTCTGGATGTTTGGATGTTTAGATGTTTGGATGTTTGTTCTTCAATCACGCCTAAACGGCTGAACGGATCTAAATGAAATTTGGCACACGTACAGTTTATAACCCGGATTAGGACATAGGCTATAAAATTCCTACGGGAAACGTCTCATTCCCGCGGGAATAACAATTTTGAAACTACTGAACCGATTTGAATAATTCTTTCACTGTTGGAAAGCTACACTATCCCCGGTGAACATAGGGTACTTTTGATCCCGGAAATGTGGGGGGAAGGGGAGATATTTGAAAAATGAGATTACGCGTGGGTGAAACCGCGGGCGGAAGGCTAGTTATTATATTAGGTGTTTTTAACACCGCCAACTTTGAGACTGTGACTGAGTGTTTTTTTCTTTATACCACATCAGTTGGCAGATAGAAAGCAGCCCGCCTGATGGTAAGCGGTCACTGCAGCCTATTCCATACAATGACGGGTATTGTCTTAATCACCACGCTTGCCAACTGCGGATTGGTGATCACGAACCCGAGCTGTGTCAGAAAAACCCGACACAAAGTTAGCTCGACCCGGGAAATGAACCCAGGACCCCACGATTTTGGCCCAGTACTTTAACCACTAGACCATCGAGGCGGTCATAATGAAAGGTAATCTAAAATAATTCCATAAAGATACTTGGATACTTTTTGGTTAGTCATTAGTGTATCTATCAATTCATAACTACGAGGAGTCATAATTATTGTAAAAAAAAAGTGTGTGCAAATGCCAAAGTTGGTAAGAACCTCCACTTCATTTTATATTATTTTCTTCTATTATTTTTCTTCACTGAAAATACCATCGGCGCTACAGCGTTTTTATTCACCATTCAGTTGTGAAATACATTCACGTAATGAAAACAGTTGTGTTTGTACATTGTAGGGCAGGGCTTATTATGTTACGTATATTAATATGATTCAGTTGAATATCTGGCAATTTATGTACATATTTTTCTATAAACAATAATAAGAAAAATAACATACATGACGCTCTTTGGTAAATTTATAAAGCGTAGTAAATTAAAAGGTCTTGATCAAAATAAACGTTTTCAATGAACAATACAATTTTCTATGTTTAATTTTAATAGTAAAACATAATGCATTATAAACAACATAATTATTATGATAGGCTATTGGGGAAATTATTAAAAATGATATGCCAAGTTACACAATAGACCTGAGAAAATTTAATTTTTGTTTTTTTTTTTTATTACTTAGGCACATAAAAGGAAAATAGAGAAACTAACGAACATACCTGGGCTTTCAGTATAATTAAACTACAGCGATGTTTTAGTAAATAAAATGTTGAAACAGTGTGTGAATGACCTATTAAAAAACATAGACTCAAAATTAGTATTATACATTTTACTGAAACTTGTATTGTTTGTATTCGATCTTATCTTACAATACTTATAACGTCACGCATATTTCTACAGCTACTTATGTCACGCCTACGTAATATATTACGGTATATCGTTCATACGTCATTCACACACCGCACAAACACGTTTGTATGTGTTACTCACTCTCTTTGTTGGCGTTGCTCTTCATTTCCGTCGCCTTCGGAGACGTCGATGGCATTGGTATTTCTGCACAATTCAAATGTTATTGCGTTAAGGAAACAAAATTGGAATACAACTGTACTACTAAAATTCTAGAACAACAATGCAATATGCATTGTTGGTCGTTGCAGAACTGTAAATAACTGGCTAAGAAAATAAGGCATTGATTTACGTATGAATTGAATATTTTTATTAGCACGGATTTTTACAGCACAATCAACTTTAAGAGCTAATAGATCACGTTATAATAGGAATATTTGGTGCTTTAATTTATTATTGAAACTTATTACTGACAGGCACATAGTCCACCTAATGGTAAGCGGTCACTACGGCATTTTCTACTAAGGCGGGTTGCAGACCAAAAGCTAAGCTAAGGTAGTCTTCCAAGTCTGAGGGTCACCTAGTTTCTCGGGTGGCCCTCCGTAGGCGCCACCCTGACTTGAGGGATGGGCTGGTCAATAGCCATAAGGCTAGCACCGGCTCGTCCTAATCGGGTGTGAAGGAGAAACCGGGGGAGTTTAGTGGGTAGTGGACGCTCCAGTCTCGAGTCCCACACACGGCCGCGGGTCTAGCTAGCCTGCGGTTATGATGCATAAACGCATTCTCCTCCGAGAAAAAAAAAAGCTAAGGTAGTCTTAGCTCTTGGTCTGCAACTCGCATAAGAGATACTTTATATGGAAGCATCGTTCAATGTGCTGCCACACTGTGGCCTTTTTTAATTTTAGAGCTATTCATTTCAATTTGCCTTTGCGTTAACAACAAAGAAATTGGAAATGCAGATAAAATAAATGTTACCATATAGTCTGATGGACCCTTCAGTCTCTCCTAAGGAGTTTTTCGAGATACATCTGTAGTTTCCGAAGTCCCCAGTCTGTAGATTCCGTACTGTCAGCTTCATGTGTGCTCTGGGGACAACCAAAGTTATAATTAGAATCAAATATAAGAGTACGTAGGTAATTTTGGGCTGGTAAATCGCATCGAACGGTGCATAGACGCATTATTCTCCGATTTGTTGTTCAACTACTTCAGCTATTGATAAATAGGAAAATCTAGTGTGCATTTTATAAAACAACTTATAACATTAATTTTACGCGCAACTTATTTAGCCAGTACGAGCTTGATATTAAATCGGTCGCATGAAAAATCGCTGTCTTTCCAAACACAGGTTTGTCAATACAATCTGAATTATTAAACATTGCTCGGCCCAACGAAGGACAAAATAAATATATCTGTTTGTGATCAAAAACCGATTATGGAGATAACGGTCGATTCCATGTTATTTTTGCCCCATGGTTACTTTATTTTAACAATCATATCCTGTAATAATATTATTACGTACTGGAATAATAGCCTGATTGGTATGTATTTTTCATTTATCCTATGATTAAAGTAGAATTGGGTATGTACTCTTTGTGTATCGTTTATTCGATAGTGCAGAATGGGCCCCAAATAATTAATATTAATTCAGTCAAGTGTAAATTAACTGAAAATATATTATATTATTATCTAATTCAAAAGACAATCAATTACAAAATCCTACTTAAAAAAATATATACTTTTGTATTTGAGTTTAGCATAAATAGTTTAAGATAAACTAAATATAAATATTATTCACATCCCAAGAAATACTCCTAAATCATACCAAGCGAGATCGCAATACTTTTCAATTTAAAATATTTGAAAGCTTTTATAAAAGTTGAAAATCAATCGTTATTCTTGGGCAAAGTCACGAGATAAGGCTAGGGATGAATAATGCAAGCCTCAGATCTAGTGATGCGCCGAGTCGTATATTATTTTTGGTGTTCGGATATTTTTTTACTCATAAAAAAAAGTCGAATTCTGACTCAAGTCGGAAGATTTAGACAGGAGTACTGGCACGGGTATTCGAATACTTCAGTAGACTTGAGTACACAATTCAGGTAATATATCTATCTGTCCTTCTGGTGGAGTAGAGAGAAAACACGTTCAAACCTGCAACGACACTTCTCGCTACGCTATATTCCCGTTTACAATGAGTTAAGTTGAAACGTTGCTATTCGAATAGCGTTAGTACTAAACTTGTATTCGAGTACGCGAGTAGCTGCTAGGTATTCGAGTGACTACTCGAGTCAGTGTGACTCGGCACATCTCTACAGAGCCGGCATGACTGATGTCTGTCTCATTATGCGGTGGTCTGGAAATATGACTATATTTTTCACAATTTTCACACTACTTATTGTTTTATTGCGCTTGAGTGAACGTCTAATATTTTGGGTCGAATATTTCAAGCTGATATTAGACAGTGGAATGAAAATATGTGCATGAAACTAAGTTTAGTTCCAAAGTAATATATATTTTTCAGAACTTTTACACAACTTTTTGTTTTATTACGTTTAAGTAAACGTATATTTTATATTTATTTAAAAATTGAATAAAATTCTATCTGTACCTTTTTATTATTCTTTTCATTACTATATTTTTGAAATTAAAGAAAAAAGTAACAATGCTCATTATAATGTAATGAGGCTCTTGGCTCGTTTCATGTATTCAGCTACTTTATTTAATTATGTATTGTTCGTCTCGTAAAATATAAACTATGAAAAATATATTTACAAAACTTATATTTCTATAAATAAAGAAATATTAATTTTGTATTGAGATACCTCAAAGTAAAAGTACATTAATACTTAAAACTGCAATGTATTTAAATATGTCAGTTACTTTTTTTAGAGTAGATATGCGATGCCATCCTGTATCCTGTATGGTCACTTTGATTTTTAAGTGTACCTGACTCTCACTTTATTAGGAACTAGCGGGCGCCCGCGGTTTCACCCGCGTTGGTCCCGTTCCCGTGGGAATTGATCAAAATCCTTTCTTAGCGGATGCCTACGTCATAACATCTACCTGCATGCCAAATTTCAGTCCGATCCGTCCAGTGGTTTGGGCTGTGCGTTTTATATATATAGATAAATACACTCCTCATCGCAACAACATTAATTACAAAAGGCCACCGCGACAACAACAAGATCATATTTTACACATTTTGGGTCTTCAAGTCTCCAATTTCAGTGCACTTACTCATTTCATCCTGCGATGGTAGGTACATCATTGACATTGCAACATTAGTCACATCAGCCCATCACGACTATTAACGTCCAGCGAGATTGATTGAGCAATCAAAGCAGACAAGAAATGCAAGGGGGAGTTGTTAATTATTATCCAGGCGCGTTGTCGCAGTAAATCTGTCTGGAGACGCGACCTTCGTGTTCACTCCAGGCGATTAATCGTCATCGACAGACCTTGACAAAATTGATGAGGAACAACTCAACTTTCTATCGAAATGTTGAAAAGCACTATTTTTTTTTTCTTTTTCTCTATTTTAAGCCGCTACCTTTAGCTGGCTATGTCACTGCGGCTTATTCCATTAAGGGACACTTCACCAGGAAGCGTCGTTAAATGTGCTGCCAGACTGTAGGCTCATATAATAATTCATTCCATGATAATATGACTATTAAAGAATGACTACATATATAATTTACCTGAATATGTCATAGTTTTACACGCCACGTGTTCATTTGGTTATTTATTTGACAGTTTTAAGAGCTACCGTACCCTTACAGAAAGATCATCATTATTTTCCTATTCCTATTACTATCTTATTCCAGCGCCCCTAGACAATCGGCATTTATGACGTTCGTTATAGCTCAATTTGCGATAGCGAATGTCAAATCCTATACTTTCACCACGTGACTTTTCTATGGCATCTGTCAAATCCATACAATTTAAAGTTAGCGAATTTCGCTATCGCTGTCAAAATGTTACTTTGTCAAGGCCCCCAGGTCAGGTTAGGCAGTCTGCAATAAGGTCTTCCACTTTTACTCCAACAAGCAGTTAACTACTTCTCCTGTTTTCATGATCATATTAAACATAACTTTAAACATTTAGAAAGATAGAGCACACTGGCTGCATGAATGTAGTAAAAGTAAAAAAAAAATCTATAAAGAAGATGACACTTGATATCAAACTTCATACTAACCTGTATGAATTTTCTTCAGTGTTGATTGCGTATTTCTTCGTAGGTAGCACCATCACGTTATCGTAGACCCAGTAGGAGATCGCCCGGGGGTGAGCCTCGGTGTGGCAGTCCACTGTGACGTCGGTGCCCGCTGGCGCACCCACTAGCTGGTTTGGGACCCATATCATTGGAGAAACTGGAAGAGAAAAACGAATTAAGTAAGGTCGGTCCTTTGGCATTTTTACACACAAGAACGGATTGTAATAATTATTACAACCGCAATAACCGATAGGAATTGACTACAGCTTAATGGTACTAAGACCTGATATTACAAAGTAGTTACTGATTGCATTGAGAAAAACCAAGTTATGTGGGATATCTTTCACCTCGCTTTCACCATGCCCCACCGAAATAGACTATTTTTTTATTTAATTTTAATATTTAATTTTTCTGCAATTTTCTGCCACGCACGACCAAAATATGGAATTCTTTGTCATCAGCGGTGTATCCAAACCGATACGACTTGCAAGTGTTTAAAAAAAAGTGCATTCCTTCCTTAAAGACCGGCAGCGCATCTGTGATTCTACTTGATATGCAGATGTCTATGGGCGGCGGTAGTCACTTTCCATTAGCTATGCCGCATGCTCGTCTGCCCGCTATACCTACCATAAAAAAGTACCTACTACCTACTATCGTAAAGATAATATAGTACACGCGGACGAAGCCACGGTAGAAAAACTATCAAAGAGTATGGTGTCAGAAGTAAACAGAATTTTTTTCGTTATGTAGTAAGAACGGAATAAAAAGAGTTATTCACAAGGAAATTACACCTTGAGTTCCCAACGAGCAACTAATGACCGGGAGAAAGCGTAAACTTTCCAAAAACTTCAAGACTATATTTACATTTGAGGTTCACGGTATTAACTGCACCAAACTACTTATTTCGTTACCGTACATATTAGAGTCTCAATTGGTGTTAAACTCCTGCACAGAATTAGCAAGCGAGCGAACTTTGGATATAAGCTAGCTTATCCGGCTACTGGCGAAGGTGAGAATGAAGCTATCAAGATTAGGGTAAGACCAAATCTTGAACAAGGGTTTAAGGTGAACAATTTTACACTGATTGCGGTTTTAAGTCGAATAAGCCTAAGAGATCTGATAAAACATTAT
Source organism: Mecyna flavalis (assembly GCA_949319885.1). NCBI lineage: Eukaryota > Metazoa > Arthropoda > Insecta > Lepidoptera > Crambidae > Mecyna > Mecyna flavalis. Next base: position 15,881,750 of record OX439430.1, read on the forward strand.
TAAGTCTAACAGAAATTAACGACTCAAAAAAAAACGAAAATGTATAATAGTGGAATTTAAAAATACTTACTATTAAAATTAATTTAATAGGTATTCTGTTAACGTTACTACAATAAATTTAACGTAATCCGCCTTAGCAGTGCCATGGTAATCATGCCTTACTGCGGCACATGCTGAGCGAAATAATAAATTATTTAGTGTAAGTTAATACATAAAAGAAATATTATAAAAACAATTAAATATTATACTAATTCAATAAGTTATTTAATAAGGCAGTCTCCCGCCTAGACCAAGACCTAGTTAGTACCTACTTGAGACTTAGAATTTGATTTTTCTCAATTTGAGATAAAAAAAAAATGCTATTTATCCTATATTTGCTGAATTGGGAATGTCTAGTTTTAATTTTACTAATTTCACATGAGGGAAATTATGACATTTAATTTAATTTACAAAATACTAACTGTAGGTACATTTTTCTAGAGCTAACTATTGCATGAAGTTATTTCTATTAGGGTCATTAGCTTACATTAGTTAACAGTTATCATTTCACGATAGCATCCAAACTATGTGCCAACAGCTTACTTTTTTATTTCTGATCGAAAAACTTGGCATCGTCTTCACAAAAATGTTGCTCAACATTTAAGTTACAAGATAACTGCAACCTCTTCGTTTCAAGAAACAAAACATAGTTACCAACATCTATTTCATCGACATAAATTGTCTGCGCAAAATGTAGGAGCAACGTTCCAAACCAATTTGAATTGTATTAATTACATGAGAAGAGTCATCATCTTAATTACGTCACCATAGCAATGACTGCAAAAAAAGTATGGACACACTAGTTCTCGGGCCAGGATTGTCTATAATCTGTGATACAGACCAAGAGTCCTTTGTATTAATATAAAAAAGAAACTGAATGAATGTTCTTTATAAAATTTTAATTTTCAATTGGTAAAATCCGTAATTTTTTAGGAGCGTTAATAAAAATAAATATAAATAGGACCATTGAGCTGCAATGTAATTGAACCTTATTTTTGGAGTAAAAAGTAAGATTGTTTATAAAACTATACTGAGATATAATTCCTTTTGAGCCTAATCAAATCTAGAACTTGAATAAAAATGAAGATGCCTCGGGCGTTTTGCATAAAATGTAAATATCACGTAATTTATACTGGGCGAAAACAAACAGAATAGTTAGTTTGAATACGATTAAAACCGCTCAAATACTTATGAATAAAATAATAGCTGGCCATTTGTTGATTAAAAAATTGATGATGATATAGCCTCTGAGGTTTTGTTATTAGCATAATGTCTACTCGGACATTATTCTAATTATAATAAAACAACGATTGATATAATAACGTTTGGAGCTAGAAAGCGCTGTGTGAATGAGAGACTAATTCTTGTGAAAAGCACATATTATTATGTAAATTATACATATATAGAAAAAAATAACTTTGTTACCTCTTGAGTAGTTCTACAGTAGAAACAGTAAGTTTTTTTTTTCATTATTAGTACCTACTACGATTTTACAAGTTACAGATTATAACTAGTGGAACTCTTCTTCCCACTTCTTCCAATTGGTATTTACGGTACAACTAATGTAAGTTTTTGTTCCCACAATTACTACGTTATGAATAATTCCAAACATAAAATGTATTATTTTATAAACAATAGTTTTTCGGTTTAAAAAAAACACGATACTTTCATTTGTCCAATGAAATATTAACGTAAACAGTACGAGTCATCCTTGAAACCTAGTATTTATTTATTATTATTATAAACATCGTATTCTAGTTAGGAATTCATCACCCATTCCAAACCAGACGATTTAACCTTATTGTTTGATAAATTACCTTCATAAATTAACGGATTGCGTGCCTTTTGTATACAGCATGTGTGATTTTGACATCAACCTAAATTATTATGAGTGTTTAACTCAGTTTGAAGTTCATAACTTTTGTCTATTTTGTTTGGTATTAAAATTAAATAGATATTGAAATCAACACAAGTTGTTGGAAAAAACTTTTAAAGTTTCTTTTTTTCGATGCTCGATGCATGGGACGAACTTCGAAAAATAAACGCAACGAATATTTTGTATGGCTAATTTTCGTAGTTGTAGTACTTATTAAAGTCATGATAATAAGCTGTGTAATATGCATTACCAATGATAGTAGCTGAACTATTTTTAATATTGTTGATTTTTAATGCTTGCACATAACCTTGAGATCTAATTAATATTTTCGATGTTTAATACATTTATATCGAATAAAGAACACTTAATCTCTCTTTTGACAGAAATGTCATGGAAACAAAGATTTAAATCGCATGGAAAAAGACTTGTTATCCCATGAAATCCTAAAAATTGTAGGATAAATAATTCACTGATAAAATACTGAACTCAAGCAAACCTACATATATATAGACAAGAACAGTAGTGTGATACACTGAATAAGCTCAGCACATTTTTGCTCATCTACGCATTTTATAGTTTCAAGATCCCGCTCACAGATTGCCTTACCCTTACCTCCTTAAAGCAATATAAAGAGAGAAGATAAACTTAATAAAACGATACAAGCAACCCCTATTACGTTTAATCCGGCAGATCAATCAACGAGCCTCGATAAATAACTGGACAGAACAGAACATTGTATAGGAACTCGGGTGGAAGCAATTTATAAACTTTCAATAATGATGGATAGTGTCAGCCGAGCGATTCCTCACTGCGGGGCTGAAAGAATACGTACATAATAATTTCATACGTTAACGTAGGTCATCTTTAACGTGATGGCATTTTTTGGTTAGATTTGGTCTTTGTATTAACTTTTACTGGGGTTCAAAATAAAATAGGGTACTGTTCCAAATTAATGCGTTTTATGCCAATGAAATAAGAAATGTTTTTAAAGCAAATGTATTATTTATCTACTTTAAAATTGACACGGTACACAAGGCCACCTATCAGAATACGCACAGTCAACAGTATATTATTATCAAAATCACAATTATTTCAATACCAGTGAACGTAGTTTTTGTCAGAACTGTCTGGTGTCAAGATGATTTTAAAGTAAGTGCTTGTATTTAATACCAAACATTAACTACTAAATCATTCTTTTAATTCTTAGTTCTAATGTGAATTTCGTTTACAACTTTTGGAGTTAACAATGATCAGGCATAGTTAATGTTTAGTAATATAAAATCACTTATTTTAAAATCATCTTGACATTAATCATAGTTCTGACGCGGACTACGTTCATTAGTATTGAACTTTTAACTTTGATCATATACTTTTGCTGTTGACTGTACATAATAACTTCATACGTGGGTAATCTTTAATTTCGGTCAGATGTCGTCTTTATTGGTTTGCTTAGTTTGGAGTTACATTGTATTTTGGTATTGTAAGGTTGATTTTTGTCAAACGTTCAGATATTTTTGGTGGTTTTGAACGCTCAGATAATTTTGACGCTGACTGTATATAGGGCGAACTCCAAAATCATAAAACCCATAAAAAAGTAAAATACGTAAAAATATCAGTTGCCTTACCATACTAAAGAGCCATTGTAATAATCAATGAGGCTGAACTCTCTTTGAATACAAAGAGACATACCGTTAAATTGCTCACGCTCCGCTCCAGGTAATAAAATCCACTGAGAATGTAATAATAATTCAAAGTCTCACTGTTTATGGTGGCAATATTCGTGAGCAAAATTACTACTTTCGTGATACAATTTAATATTCGACGATGTTTTTAAATATTTATTAAGTTCTTTGTTCCTTGGTGTCCCGAATTTTATGTTCTCTTTTATTTTTCGCGTATTATGTGACACCAGTGGAGGAGATTTACGTTTCATTTTCTGCTTATCCCTTCTGTATTAGCATAGTATATGTAAAGTTACTCGTATACGAATACGAAATTTTCTATTTGGTACGTGGAAACTCCTGCGATTAAATAAAGTTATAAAAATAAATGTTAAAATGTGAAATTTTATTACTGGTTATTTCATTAAGAAAGATGAGTTATGAAGAACACGTCTTCATAACCCATATTTTGATATGATTCGTTTTATTAAGACAATGTGCGAACATTATGCAATATGTCTAGCTTACTGAGGTATGCGTAACGAGTTACTTGACTCTCTCAAGATATACACATACACAGGAATATTAATAGGTTGTTACTCCCACTAATTTAAAAATAGTTCATACATTTTTATAAAAATATTATGAGCGCAACATCGAACTCGTCTTTGTTCTATACGATAAACTTTAAACAGCGTCTTGACTTTTAAATCAAGAGCATAAAACTTTATTTTATTCGTCCTCCTTCGTACCATTTAATTACCGTTTACTTTATACTTATTTATTCATTGCGACGGATCGATTTCTCATTCCGTGCACCTCAACGGTGTTTATTTCCAATAGGCAGGTTTGCGATCTCCTGGCATGCACCGTAGAAAAATATTATCATTCAATTATCTCTGCCATCCGTCCTCTATTTAGTCAGCTGCCACGTAATAAGTATTCAAAATAAAGGGGACTTCCAATTCCTTTTGAGTGGGTAGCCATTTTCTTTTTCTTTGAAAAGTGCCTTGACGTTTTTCTTTACGTGAAGTTGGTGTATCTTTGTAATTTTACTTATAACGTAACACGTTTTACCTTGTCGACTTTATGTTTTCGCTTAGTTGAAAAAGGTTGTAATAAAAGAGACTTAGCTTTAGGTGGGTTAGTTTAAGGAAAGCATCAAAATATTTACTAGTGTCAGTGATTACTGTTTTTAACAAATAAATTAACATTGGACAACGATACACACATATGTATATTTAACGCCATTATTTCAGGCAATTATGTTAATATACAGTCAGAATAAACATCAACGTTAGTCATACAATATTATTTTTGACTAAGATTCTATGCTACAAACCCTGGTATACAGAAAAATGTAACCAACTGCCAAACGATGATTTAGCCATTAAGCTACATTATGCATTAGTTTAGGGTCAGACGCATACATGTAATGCAAGTTATGTTGTCCAATATTTATTTATTTATATTTATTGACTTGGATTTCGAATGCACATGGCTGGGACATTTATAATTTTAAACTATTGCAAAAAACTTACTGATTCGACTTAATACAAAAATTATGCATTTGGTTTAAAGCTAAATGACACCACTTTGAATAGCAAATAGATTTTTTAACCCTCATTAATGTAACAAATTGTCCTCTTAGGAATAATTAATTATTTATGATACGACATTATTTTAATGAGATTTTAGAAACTCAACACGCTATCCTCCAATTTAGTTTTAAATGTAAATTATATGGTTATTGTGTAGCGCGTTAGTGTTCTAACTGACTTAAAAAAAAGGACGACATTATCAATTCAACTGTTGTTTGTTCTTTTTTAAACCACTTTGTTTCGTGGTGACTGAGCGAATCTACATAAACAAAATTCTCTATAGTCTAAATGCTAACGATGCATTTTATCTTGTTTATTGACTAACTAAACAGTGACAAAAATTAAAGAGGCAGACGAAATAAAAGTTGGAAGAACGAATTCCACTTTTTTGCCGAGATTTGTAGTCTCAAGCTTTTGAAAGAAAAGTTTGGGGAGGCCTTTGCCCAAAAGTGGGAAATCCTTTAAGCTAAATAAAAAGAAAACATTGGAGCCTTATAGCCTCTTGAATTACTAATCAGCTACTTCACTGAGTCATTCGTTAAACTACGGCAATGTTTTATCGAATATACTTTCATAAATTAAATTGTAAAAGGTTGTTATTTGCGGCTATTCCACTTATCCCACTTCGCCATCCCACCTGGGTGGGATAAGTGCTTATTTATTTTTTACTTTTCCCACCCAGGTCGAGAGGAACAAATACAAAGGTTCCCTCTGTCAGCAGATCGAAACTTTTTTTTTTTTTTTTTATACTGGCTCAGTTGGCAGACAGGCACGCAGCCCACCTGATGGTAAGCAGCCACTGCGGCCTATTCCATTGAGGGACGCTTCACCTGGAAGCGTCCCTCAATGTGCTGCCAGACTGTAGACTCATCTGATCTTCGAGTCTCTGATTTCAAGTGTACTGGCTCCCACATTAATATTGCCGGAACACAGCCAGAGCTGTTATGGCGGCAGATTTCACCTGTGGTGGTGGTAGCTAGCCAGTCGGACTCTGAAAAAGCCCTACCACCAACCAGACCCAAGGCGGGAATCGAACCCACGACCTCCGTGTTTTTATACCCGAGCGGCTTAGCCACTGTTCCACGGAGGCGGTCGAACTGTGACCTCTTGTGTGAAATCTAACAGAATTTTGAACTTACAGTATATAGGTATGTACAGCCGCGTGTCAACCACACTGCATGCAGCGAGCCACGCCGTGGACGCGTGCTTCGGCCAATGTTGTATGCTAATAAGCTTTTAGGCCTATTTGGCGATTTACACATTCAAACACGTTGATTCTGTATAACAGAGTATGTACTGTTTTATTTTGTATTAAATTTCTCAACCGTTACCCCAAATTGGCCGACAAAATAACAAAACACCGTATATAATTTAATTTGAGTTCCGTCAGTTAAAAATGCTGCTATTTGTACGTTACAAATGAACACTTCGATTTGATCTTTGTTTGAGTGATTTATCACCTAGTTATCCTAAACAATTCCTATTAATCGAACAGAATTTTGTACTAACAGTACATACGACCTCGTGTCAACATACTGCAGCAATGCATACAGCGAGTCACGCTGCGGACGCGTGCTACGGCCATGTTGTATGCTAATGAGCTTTTAGGCCTATTTGTGAGTGTGGACAATTCACCGGATTTACCCATTCGCCGCTAAATATTGATAGGTGTTTGACTTTCTAAACACGTTGCACCTGTTAAAATAGATTTATCTGATGATGTTAGTGTTTATTGTTATGCAAACAACATTAAACGACAACAACGGGCTTAGTTTTACCAGAAAAGATCGCAAGTCAGAAATAGCAAGTCAGATAACGCCACTTCTGCCGGTTCTAAGGCACTTCCGCACCTAGTGTTGCCCAAATGCAAGAACAAGACGAGACTTAGCCAGTCTTGGTCTTGGTCTTGCGCCAATACACCTGGTCTTGGTCTTGGTCTTGGTCTTGCGCTCCCAGTCTTGGTCTTGGTCTTGGTCTTGCAGCAAGAGTCTTGCAAGTCTTGCAATTACCTATTAGTCTATTACTATTTATTAAAGTTTACTTTAAATCTTAGAAAAACGTATTAGAATTGGAACATTGTGAGCTTGAATTAACATAGCCATAGTAAAGATCAAGCAGATTAATAAATAACTGAAGATTTGATAAGAAATTCGAAAAATCAACTGACCTATATGTCGTTTTCCATGGAAGTAACTGTTTCTTAATAAACATTTATGATTTATAAGCTTACATTTGCTAAAACATGTAAAAAAACAAATTAATTACAATAACTTGACTGTATTTTAAAGCACAATACTTATCTGTCTAGAAAGAGATTGAACCCTCATTACCCTCAACTTATAAGAAAGGACAACGCAAGAAGTTGTATGGGCTCTGTCCCCACCCACCAACAGACTTGGCACTAGTTTTAATATTATTATGACATTCCTAAAAAAGACAAATAACCATTTTTAATCCAAAAAATGACGGGTATTCAAAAACAATAAAACCGTCCTTATGCCGTACGCCTAAGAATCAGAATTGCGCTGTAAGTGTCTAACTTCAAGTAGACTCGACTGTAAAATATTTTTTAAGATTATATTTTATTGAACACTTTTATTTAGGCCAGGGGGGTTACTCTTGATCGCCTGCACATTATTTTCACAATTAACTGTGTCAAAAAAATACTTGAAAAATACAACATTCAAATTCGATTTGCGTGAAATCCCCATTCCTACGGGCCCGGGGGATGTCGTCATACAAAAAAAAGATCAGTATGGCAAGAGGTATAAATAGAGATACGTTTGAAATCTGTTGGTGGGTGGGGACGCTCCTTTGCATAGTCCTTTAATAAAAGAGTTTTACGATTTATTATTTATTTGAATAAAAAATAAAATACAACACAAATCAACAGCTTTATCATTAGGTTATGATACTTTATATCAATTTTTTTAACCAAGAATTAATACAAAGTAACCATCTGGCTGACTCATCACTTAACCTATTTCTATGTTTTGTTTAATTCCTAAGCGTACCTACCTATACACCGAACTGTTACACCTAACTACTCAGTGAAATAGCGCTAAGTCCTAGCTGCAAGACGCAAGAGTCTTGCAGGCTATGTCTTGTTCTTGCTCAAGTCTTGCACGGTCAGTCTTGGTCTTGGTCTTGCTAAAAATACGCGGTCTTGTTCTTGGTCTTGGTCTTGCAAAAACGCAAGAACAAGACCAAGACTGCAAGACCAAGACTGAATTTGGGCAACACTATCCGCACCTTAGCCAGTTTACGACGGTCTCTCAAATAAATTCTTGAACAACATTACTTTACTTACACTCAACATCAACGATGATTCTCTTGGACACTGAAGGTGGCACCGCGTTTGTTGCTATGCAGAGGTACGCGCCCATCTCCGTGCGACTGATCCGTTGAAGACTAAGAGTATCCCCTTCGTATACTGTCACTGGAACAAGAGGAAATAAGTAAAACATATATTTTATACACTCCAGTAATGTTGTAGTACATTATCTGCTCAAGGCTTGCATTGTTATGCAATACAAAATACATAGTTTGTCAATTTGTAAGTAACACTTCATCAAAATCGATATATTATAGCTTTTGCTTATTCAGAGTGCCGTCTTGTAAACCATCGCGTTTAGCATTATTAGTACAATGGGTTTCCCAAGTTGGTATTTAGGCATATTGAATGTTTTTTTTAAATGACAAATGCGTACTAATATTGTAACTTTATTTGCCTATAGTTTTTTTATCTCTCTTGGCAACCGAGAGGAAAATATTATCAAAAACCCGAGTTTTGTTTCAAAAATCCAATACCGTAGCCCGACGCGAGAAATGAACGGAGGACCCCGAAATCAGGGCCTATTACTTAAACCATTAGACCGTTAAGGCGTCCTCAGGGTGTAGATCAATACAAACTGATCCTACAGAAAATAAAATTAGAAAGTAAACGCTAAAAACACGTACCTAGTGGCTCTTCTCTTAGTTGATAAATACGGAAGGAAAGCCCCTTCATAATAACCTGAGCGGGAGAATGAATCTACTTCAATACGAAACAAAAGACGAAAAAGAACATTTAAACGTATTTACACCAACAAAATTTCAACCAGCTACTAAAGTGCTCCAGCAACCCTTCAGGAAACAGGATCTTAAAAGTGCATCTTAAGTACAATGCAGCATAATCACTTAATGTTTTGGAGCGCATTGTTACTGGCATTGTTCTTGTTGGCTAGAACAACGTAATTGGGAACAGGCAAATTTATTTGAGCACTAGAGTCTTACTGGTAGCTTTATCTAGTAATATATTTCAGGCTTTAAATGAAATGGTTCAGTACATTGCATTTTGTTTTCTATTAATTAAATAAATAACTTTGGACTTTTTTCACACATCGCTTTCTAGTCCCAAATTAAGCAAAGCTTGTGCTGTGCCAGACGACAGGTAAATATACTTAAACACTTTTTCTTTCACTTAATACTGAATTTACATCAAACACATCCAGACCAATACAAACAGACAGGTTCATTTACTTCTATATGTAAATCTTGAAACGAAGTCATAATGCCGCTAAAGGTAATTTTCACAAAAGGTCAATTTAATTACTTATTACAAAGGAGCATATTATTGCTTTGAGAATTAAAACTAATTGAACACTGGAATGCAATGAAAGATGGTCCGAGTATTTTATTCCCAGTGATGCTATGAATAATATTCTCAAAACGTCCGTATCGCTCAGTTCTCGAAAGTGAAGTTTAACGACGATTCACCTTAATTATTCAATTTAGCGTGTGTAACACTGCGCTGCAATATTTGCACCACCTCAATTCATTGTGCTGGTGAGTTATCTCACTCAATTTTTTTACAAGGATATCTTTTGTCACTAGGTAAAGGTAAAATGAGATGCTGATATTTTGGTGACATGCTTATCGTGTAAATAAAAGAAGTTGTTCAGCTATTAAAAACTTTAAGGCTACATTGAAAGAGAAGGCATGCAACAAATCAATAATGATATTATGTCGTTACTGTGACTACTAATAGTGCTTAAAAGTGCAGCTTAACGACAATGCAGCGTAATTGCTCAATGTTCTCGAGCGGGCTCGTCACAGCCATTGTCCTCGCGCGGCCATACTGCTTCGTAATTGTAAACTAATAAATAACAAACACATCCGGCTTGGAGACAATTAGTTTTTTAAAGTCCCACGTTTTTACTTATTTCAAGAATCATTCTTGCAAGGTTAAATAAGATATTGTGTCGAATTCTTATTGCGTAAATCAAACATATTTACCAGCTGTTTAAAACATGAAAACTACAATAATATAAAAGATAATGCGTGCAGCAATTGAATAATGATATGTCGTTACTGTGACTACTAATAGTGCTCAAAAGTGCAGCTTAACGACAATGCAGCGTAATTGCTCAATGTTCTCGAGCGGGCTCGTCACAGCCATTGTCCTCGCGCGGCCATACTGCTTCGTAATTGTAAACATGTAGACTCATTTATATACTTAAAGCTTAGTAACCAGCTTACTAAACTATTATAACATACACCTCCAGTTTGAAGACAGTTGTTCAAAGTCCCACTATTTTACTAATTCAAAAAAAGGTTTTTCCATAATAAGGTAAAATGAGAATAACTGATATTTTAACATGCATATTGTGTAAAGGAAAAGAATTTACTAGTTGATTAAAACTTTTAGACTGCATTAAAAGAGAAGACATGCAGCTGCAATTCAATAATGATATGTCGTTATTGTAACTACTAATAGTGCTCAAAAGTGCAGCTTAACGACAATGCAGCGTAATTGCTCAATGTTCTCGAGCGGGCTCGTCACAGCCATTGTCCTCGCGCGGCCATACTGCTTCGTAATTGTAAACAGGCAAACTCATTTGGGTACTTGATGGCTCGCTCCGACGCGGTGCGAATTTTTAATTTTTACGACTTTTTTGCTGTTGGGCGGCCCGGAGCGGACGTTACGCCTTTTATCTTGAATATTTTATGGGGGATGGGCAGCCTAAGTGAGAATTCATCTTCATTTTGCAAAGTATTTTACAAGGCTGGTACGTTGTTTTTGTTAAACAGTAATCTAATTTGGTATTATTTATTATTCGAAATACTGAAATATAAATAGAAGCAAATAATATTCGATACGAGTAATACGAGTACCAGCACACTTGGGATTTATCTCTATTCTTAACTTTATAACCTACCATCCATACTAGTATAAATGCGACAGTAAACCTAACTATCTATGTGCCAGTCCATCTGTATGAGTCTTTTAGAAAAAAATAAATACCTTGGGAATAAAACATAGGCTACTTTTTTTTAGCTTGTTATAGTTTGTATTACGTCTTTCTTTGACGTCGCAACGGATCAAGGTGATTTCAGGTACTGTTTGAGAGCTGGAATGTGACATATGAATTTTTTTATCATAATTATACCTGCGGGATTACATTGTTCAGTTAACGCAAGCCGTGGAAAGCTATCTGGCTAGTCTGATTTATGTAATAGACTATGCTGCAAAAAACCTTTATCAGATTTCCAAAGAAAATAAACTTTTCAAAATACGACCAGCCATAACCACACCCCGCCCTAAGCAGGGTCGGAGCTCCACACAAGATGAACATTCACATGAAAAATATAGTTTCTTTTTGTTAGTAAAATTTGTTTTAATTAAAATATTTTTATACACCTGGCTGTTTTATTAAAATTAATATAACAGGCAATACTTTTCTATACGTGCGCCTAGTAATTTTTTATTAGCTTATAAAAGTCAATGAAACAATATTATATGAATCATTATTCAAATTTCTATTTGAAGATAGAAAAGTTTTATGTTTATTGGCACTGCCCACTGTTTCTTTCTGCTTGGCCTAAAGGTTGACTGGGAGAGAATGCCATGAGGCATTAAGTCCGCCTTTTGTACTTGATTTGTGCAATGAAGCTTAAATAAATAAATAATTATAAATATAAAGACTAAAAAATATGCGCATATTATTACTTACACATTTTAATAAAAGCTTAAAGCGATAAATGAAACTGCAATGTACGCGGGTGAAAGCTAGTTGTTTTATAAAGTTGAAGGGAAGTCACTATTTGCAAATATTTTCCTAGAATTTTAACCCGTCTATTGAAGCTACAGGAGTGTTTCCGAGAAACATTTTCCGCCATGAAACAACTGACTGCAGCCTTTATAATGTTCTACGATAACGCAGTAAGCAGTGATTCCTAACCGAATTACAGTAACATCGCCTACCTAAAGGAAATCAACCAGTGAGTAAATACACCATTACAGTAAACAAATTAGCATACACTCGTGTACTATAGATTTACTCTCATGTTTTATTAGATTGGGAATCCAATATGGCTGAACAAAGGAGTACGATGACTATTTAACTAGTTTGGTGTATGGGCAGAGAAGTTGGCAATCACATTAGGCGATTTTGATCCCCACATTAGGTACAAATATTTGTATGCATAAACCTATCTTTATAAATAATATTATATTTATCAAAAAATATTAAATTTTGTCCTTTCGTTGTTTGAAACATAATAAAGTATAATAATTATTTAGATTGGCGTTAGGCAGCACTGTAAATAGTGTCGTAGACAATAATTATTTATTTGATTTACCAATTTAATTTTGTAAATATGGTAGTATTCTTTATTTTATTCATTAGTTTAAGAGTTTTGCAAATTGATCTTTGTAAAATGCATACTTAAGATTAAAATCAAAAATCTTATTCACAAGGTTACGATCCCTACTGTATAAAAAGATACTTGATTTTTATTGAAAATCTTTAGGTGAATTTGGTTCTGAAAACCCAGCGCAAGCTTAAATCCCGTTCCTTATCAGCTCCCACGAGAAACGCAATAAATAACGTATTTCATTCCCATTCTAAACCGATTCAGCAGTCTAAGCGCGAAATTGTTTACAGCGTTTGAATCAAGGGCCTTTAAACCACTCGCCGCGAACTCTGAAGCCACAAATAAAAAGGGTCCAGCCGCATTAACGCAAACAAAAACCCGTCAATTCGACTCACTTCCGATGCGGCGAGTAATTAAATCGTTTTTCAGACGGTTATAATCACGACAGGTGAGCCTGACGGGGGAAGGGTCACACACAATTAGCGTGAAGCACCACTCGGAACCACACGTTAATTTTCCCCGCTCTGTACAAGAAAATCACTCTTGAAATTAAACTCAATTTTTGGGAGCCTTTGTCGACAGTACTACAGCCGCGAATTAGTGCTCGAACCGTTTAATTTGCCGGCACAACTCAGCTTTTCTCGCTCCATAATTATCTTGAACCAGATTTTTTCCGCGAAGAGGTTTAATGCCTCGAAGGTTACGCTCCTATCCCGAGGATTAGCAGCGGTTTAAACTCGTGGTTTTATTACGATATCAGGTAGACTAAGACGGTTTCTAGGTGTAGATGTGCCCACTTTACATTTTGAGCTGGAAATAAGTGCTGAGATGAGGTTTCTGGAAAATAACCAGGAATTTATGTGGCAGATTCTTTTTAAAGGGTAGCTTTCAAGATTATATCTCGCAAATGTGGAAGCTGTGTAATACCACGCTTAACAAGATTACAATAATTTCCATCCAACATTATTTTGTGAGGGTGAAGTAGACTGATAAAAGGTGAAACTAGAAAATACTCTAAGAGGATACTTTGAAGAGCCATTAGATTATAGTGTTTCGTGATGCAAAGAGAAGTGCAGGGTTTTATATTAGAAAACTTTTAAATTGATACTTAGAATATTTTCTAAGACACGTCATTTAGCTTTTGAATATTTCATTTGAGAGTATAGATTGTTTATTGTCAAGAGAAATTAATCGTTTGAATTAAAAAAAACCTTTTAATATATGTTTCAGAAAGATATTCCTTACTTAAAATAAAATTTCTTCGGAAATTCCTTTAACTCGATGTGGATATTTCGTTTACAATTTTATATTAAAAAAACTGCCTGAAATTATTAATTAAATGTGAGACAGTCAAATTGGCTTTATAAATGACTTTATTTTTCTTTTTAAACGAATAATTGAAAGGGCTAAGTTTATAGTCTGAATTTATCACTTCCTTAATTGCTAGTCCTGCTGACAATCATTTGAAGCGTAGGATGGATTTCCCAAGTGTTAAATGAAATTACTTAATTCGTACATGTTATATTATTTTTGTAAAACACACCAAACGACAGTGCTATTTAAATGACACCTTAGTATAGTATAGCCTACAACTCCAAAATTCCAATATATTCTGGACGAAACAGACCAGAAAAAAAAACCTGAAAACCTTCTCAATTAGAGTTTACTTTATTGAAAACCATATTTTAAGGTAAAATAAATTGTCTTAAGCTTGTTTTAGATATCTACTTACTCTCTATTTTGTATACTACTTAGATAAATACTCTAAATATATTGTTTAATTAAATTGTATTTAAATCAAGGTAAAATTTTCTTACCACTCTACAGGGATTATATTATAAGCATTACTTCTGGTTTACACTAGAAGCAAAGGAAGTTGGCTATTCGTTATTTTGAAGTTATTACTAGTTGATTTTGCGACCACCAAATCGGTCAAAAAAGGAGTCACAAAAAGTAGCCACAAACCTTTCTTTCGCCTATCCACTGAGATAGGCTGTCCGTCTTCTCTCCGCCACATAATCTTGGGCGTAGGGAATCCGTCAGCTTTGCACACCAAGCTGATATTCTGGTTCTCTCGCACCGCTACTGCTGACTGCGTACTATCTTCATCAAGGATGTTTGGGGGTACTAGAAAGAAGATACAACGTTAGGATACGATATCATCATCAGCCTATATACGTTCCCACTGCTGGGACACAGGCCTTATCTCAATTGTGAGATAGTGTGGGCCATACTCCACCACGCTGGCCTAGTGCGGGTTGGTGGAGGGGTGCGTAAGGCCAGTGACCAACCTTAATGTCAGATGTTATCAAGCCGCCAAATGGCCTCTGACTAGGCTTGACGACTAATATTTACATTATAGTAATTATCAGCCGGGACCAACAGCTTAACGTGCCTTCCGAAGCACGGAGACGCTCGAAATTAATGTCACTAAATATGGTCAGAATGGTCACCCATCCATTAACCGACCGCGGCGTAGGTAGCTTGACTTTCGTTATCGCTAACGAACCACTGTCACAGCTGCGCCACGAGCGCCTCACGGATACGATATACTTTATTATAAACAAAATTGCAATCAATGTACGTGATGTTATCTGAACTAATCCTATCCAGAGAAGACAAAATGACTCAGCTGCAGGGGCCACTTACCACCAGGTAGACTTTTTTGCGTAGGGCAATCTATCAAGCGCCATAACTGCACAGACAAGTGAGACCTGCGGCCGTGTCGGACCCGCGCCTAAAGATTTCGATTCGTCATATCTATATATATAAAACTCAAAGGTGACTGACTGACTGACTGACTGACATAGATATCTATCAACGCACAGCCTAAACCACTGGACGGATCGGGCTGAAATTTGGCATGCAGGTAGATGTTATGTCGTAGGCATCCGCTAAGAAAGGATTTTGATCAATTCACACGGGAACGGGAACCACGCGGGTGAAACCGCGGCGGGCTCTAGTTACCCACTAAACCCTTAAGGTTACACCTTAACACTCAATAAAACCAGGCGAAAGCCCTCCTTCTATCAATGAACGCCGATCAATTTACCATCAAATGCGCTGCATGCTTGTCTACCAACTGACAACACATAAACAATCAGTCGAAGCAATAAGTAACTTTACTATCAGGTGCAGCTGAACTCTATCAGAAGTAGAACCTTCATCAAACGTGAAGTATCCTACATGCTTCCTAGTGTCCGGTAGAAGTTTCCAAATCGCCTAAGTTGTAAGTTAAAGAGGAAACTTCAGCGACATCAAGTTCCACTTCTTAGCCGTTCGTGTTACAAAGGGATTAGAAACGCCTCTCGGGACTTGAAAGTATCAGCCTATAATGACCCACGATTTTAATGTTATTTTTGGTGTAAAAATTGGTTCGGGCGAGCTTACCATCATTTCTTTTTTCAAGTGGTACACTCGCCCATTCCTCGGCCCACTTTTCCACTACTCATTTCAAACAGTGTAAACTGGGCCGCGGCCCACGGGCGAGTTGCCCCCCAAGCCTGCACAAAGGCCTTCAGCATTGAAATCAGGTCATTGTCATTATGATGGAAAATGGCTCTATCCCCATGATTGTCAAGTGGGAGATGGTGATCACAAACCCGAGTGGAATAACATCATAAATATAGGAGTATTATTTCATATTATTGTCATAATTATAAACCAAAAGGAAACAACTGACAATAAAGTTAAACCTACCGATTTTTAAGTAATAGGATTCAAAATAAGAACCTTTGGCGGTTATCTTAGCAAACGAACCGGAACATTCGTATGTTTAACGACACAACCATCAGGCAAGAAGTAGCATCCCTTTGTTTAGTGAATAAAATAATATGTGGACGACAAATATTTAAATTATGTAATAAGTTTTAACAAATTATGTGCATTGTATATGCTTAAAATATGGAGTAAAAACAAATCTCGTGGTTTGATCATTAGCAAAATAAATAATTTAAATCTTAAAAATTTTGATAATAAGAAACCGTTATTTTTGTCTTTGTGTAAAAATAGGAAAATATTTTTCTAATTTTATAAAACTCAGATTTCATGAAGTTACTGGTATAATTTAGAATAAAATAAAATTTTCTAATTCCAAAAAAGAAAACACGGGCGTAAATCAATTTCTTAGTGACTTTAATGTTCGCCCGTTTTATAACTCGCCGGAACTTTATTAAAGTTTCAAAACTATTTTCTTGAAGTGCTTGCCTCGACTCCCGTATGCATCGCACCATAAACATGCAGGAACTTAGATGGTAGTAAAATTATAAAATTACTCAAATAATTTAGATACATACTCTGACAAAAACATTTTTTATAAATTAAAAATACTTAACGATAAAAAAAGTATTGTATATGGCCTGTTATTGTCTCAGTGTAAGGCAAATGCCTCCATTGATATCAAGTCATCGCTACCAAATGCAGATTGGTGATAATAACAAACCCGAGCCGTGCCTGAAAAAATTGACACAAAATTGAGCTGTCCCAAATTAATAAAAACGTCATAAAAGGTATCTTTATATTTTATTGTTTTTGAGAGAAATAAGTCACGTGGGCTTCGTTTATCTGACGCCCGCCCACGCTCCTACTGGAACACAAACAAAGCCATTATATCTGATGCTTGTTTGGCTACCCAGTTGGGCTCTGAAAACATCGTATCACCAGATCCAAGGTGGGAATCGAACCCATGGCCTCAGTTTTTAGACCCAAAACGGTTTAGCCAATGTTCCACAGAGGCTGAAAAGTCTTAGAATAAATTTTAAAAATATTCTAGTAAAGCTGTCTGGTTGAGACCTGAAACATGTACGTAGAGCGACCTAAATTGTGTCCAAGAGGAAATACTTTCGGTTCTAGTGAAAAGTCTTCGTGAATCTTTGATGACTGGCGCAAACAACCCGGCTCCGTGGCAGGTTTAAGATATTGGTTTGGTTAAACAAAGTTATGGATAGTACTGGTTATCTAGATAAAACTCTTAAACTCATATTCTAAAAACGTGGCGGTAAACTAAGGTTTTTGAATCTTATTTTTGGTTTTTCAAGTATGTTTACTTAAAATAAACGTTCGTGATTAAACGAATTGAAATCATATATAACAAAGTTTCGTTATAATTGGATTTACCAAGTACATGTATATAACTTAAATTGCTGTATAATTGCAAATCAAAGTCAAAGTATTTATTTTGCATTTGATTTACCATGAAATTCTTTTACACGTCATAAAGAGAAGAAGTGCCGCAAGAAACTCAAATATAATGTTTATGTGAGTGTTACACACATCCCAAGCCCTCAAAAACTCCTATTATCAAAGCTTTTGTGCCGTTATATTAAATCACTAAATTGAAATACATATATCACTTATAACTGTAGTTGTTTTATAATTGCAGTAGCAAAATTTCAAGTCATAAAAATATTATGCGTGTGTAATAATAATATTTTGTCTCTTGTTATTATTCTTGTGGTCCATTCGTTATTGCCAAGTGCCAAATTTTAAAACCTAACCTAAGTAGTAACCATTTGAATTTGCTTAGAGCAAAGATTATTGCAGACGGTTTCCAAACTTCGCAAGTTGCGAACTGGCACTTATCGGGGTCCAATGGAGTATGAATCCTAGAGTAGCTGCAAAGTTCGCGAGTGCTTCTGAACTTACGTTGGGAAAATAACTAAGTGTAAGCAAGCAAACACTTTGATAAAAGTTGTTTTCTTGAAAATAATCATTACTTTAGCATGAAATTTCTGACTGCTTTAGTTGTCATGTTATGTGTTTGTGTCTGGTAACTTTAATATACTCATGAAAGTAAAGGCGCTGAGGCCATGGTTTACGATCAGGTGAGTTAAGTTGTGTCTAATGACGTTAGAAGAACTACATGGTTTTTGTTCTTATAACGTTATTATTAATGTTACATTACAAAGAACGATGTCGTGAATTTATTGAAATCAATATAATTACAAAAATAATGTAAGAAAACATGCCAATTTATTGGATCAGTATGGTAATTCAAAGAAAAACTTTTTTTTTCAATTTTACATAGTGTGAAACGACGATAATGACTTTTAAAGCCTTTTATTGGCAATCAAGATTTAATGCAACTGAATCCGTTGCTTTATGTGCCTTTCTCGTAAATAACAGAAATCCCAAAACGCGAAGAAAATAGTTTCTTATCTTTATAACAAAAGGCTAGATTGACGTCTAACTATAACTCTTTTACAGTGCAGTAAAACTACATAGCTACTGCCAAATGTTCCGAAAGCTTCATCACGGAAGCAAAAGCATACATTTTAAATTTTAAGACCCAAGGAGGGCGAAACTGAATAAATATTTAATCAACTTTGAGAAGCGCTGGCCCTTAAAGGCCGAAAGAACGCAGAGGCGTGCCCAAACCACCGATCGGGCGCCACTCAGTCTTTATACGAGCGCAGTTTCGGCCAAGTTTAAGTGGAAATAAACCTTTACTCTTTCTGTCGCTTGAACCTACGCGTTGGGCGGCCCTGTTTCAATTTTATTGCTCCGCCGTTTGGGGGCGCTGAGGGCCTCCCGAATGGTAATTGATATTGCATTGGTAGATTGATTTGTTGTAAGTTTTAGTTTTTTTATTTGAGCCAGTGCTTTTCAAACTTTTGAGTTTTTTTTTTATGTCAGAGGCGGCAAACGAGCCGACGGGGCGCCTGGATGGTAAGCAATCACCGCCGCCCATGGACATCTGCAACATCAGAGGTATCGCTGATGCGCTGCCGGCCTATGTGGGTATGGGGGGTGTGGGCCTCAGGCACTCTTACAAACCAGAAGAAAAAAAATAGCAGTCACTATTATTTCACACTAGTGTTATGAATTTGTCTTTTAATGAAATTGCTGATTATAACTTACTATAACCGCGAAACACCCAGATAATATAGTTTGTATTTTTTTTCCTAACATCCCATACAAAAGTCTAACTTGGACTAGCCAAAGAGCGATTACGCGCGAGAAGAACCTGTTTACGAGGCACGGGAGTGTTAACTTTTCCACCTTCCAGATTTTGGCTTCTAACTGAGAAAATAACGCAAGCAAATACTTTTCCGATTTACCCAGAAATCTAACTGGACTTGGAGTCGCATCCGTCGTTTTATGGAACTTAGTTACCGAAAACATTTTGCAATATTACCTATGTAATAAAATACTAATTAACTCAGTATAATATAATATTATATTATATACACATTTACAGACACAGGCTCAATTATTTTTAATACATAGCTGATTGGTACATAATTGTTAGGTCCATTACAAGCTACATAACAAATACTTAAGAGATACTCAAAGTTCATTCTAGTGTGGCATCGGATATAGTTAATTAAACGACAGAAAACGGACCAAGAACCGCTTCGGGTATTAAAGGAGGTGTAATTAAAACTTCTATAGGAGCAAGTCGGTGCAACCGCCCGATGAGTGGGAACAATGTAACTGCTCAGTCGTCGATTCCTCTTCTATTGCATTTACTTGATGCATTCTTTTGTTTGTTTTTATTCGTACGTAGCATAAATAACAAGTGAAATTCTAGTAAGTTTATTTAAAATTTTGAAGAGAACCTGAAACGTTTCATTTCTAATTTAAGACTAACGCATTTGCATTAT
The DNA here is from genome assembly GCA_949319885.1 of Mecyna flavalis. Lineage (NCBI taxonomy): Eukaryota > Metazoa > Arthropoda > Insecta > Lepidoptera > Crambidae > Mecyna > Mecyna flavalis. Next base: position 15,902,169 of record OX439430.1, read on the forward strand.
GTAAAAAAAAATGGGACTTTTCCAAATAGCGCCATGCGGCCTAAAACTATGGGTGTACTTTGGGTGCTGGATAACAGATAAAAGTTACTTTTATACTTTTTTCGTTAATAAATACCTACGAATATTATAAATGCGAAAGTCTGGGTGTTTGGATGTTTAGATGTTACTCAATCACACCTAAAAGGCTTAACGGATTTAGATGTACGTATAGTTTATAACCCGGATTAGGACATAAGCTATAAAATTCCTACGGGAAACGTCTCATTCCCGCGGGAATAACCATTTTGAAACAACTGAACCGATTTGAATAATTCTTTCACTGTTGGAAAGCTACACTATCCCCGGTGAACATAGGGTACTTTTGATTTCGAAAATGTGGGGGAAAGCGGGGATATTTGAAAAAAGAGATTACGCGCGCGTGAAACCGCGGGCGGAAGGCTAGTAATTTATATAACGCAAACAAATAAAAACAAGAACCGTGCGGGGATCAAGCCAGCAATATAAACTAATTGTTTTGGAATTGCAACCGTTTAAAAATGTTGCAGTTGCAGCATCAAATGTTGAGTAAAGACAAAGGCTGACTAATTAAAGGCGCTACTAATTTCTCATTCTGAAAAAGTAAAACATGAGTATTAACGAGACAATTTGAATGCGGTTAGTGTTGCATTGTAATTTCTATCTTTTTTTTCTTTCTGCTGCATCGGACTTAAGAATCAACTCATGGACATGAAATTTACAACATTGGTATTTCAATTTATTGTTAAAGTTAAATAAAGAAATTGCTGGACATGTATAAAAAATATGCAGACGTCGAATATAGAACAGCTTCTTTTTTGAAGCCGGTAAAGTAATATCTAGTGATTTAGACTATGAATGTGAGGTAAAGTTTGAATCCGCTACAGCTCAGCAGCGTGTTATCATCTACAAAAAGTAAAAAAATGGCTGTATTTACCCGCTCATCTCCAGGTAGGGATCTGCCTGTCGATGTGGATCCAGGGCGTCAGGGATCAAAAACAAAATCTGATAATGAATCTCACTCACCTACAACTTGCAGGTACCCCACTTGACTGATCATGGGATTAGTGTTGACTTGGCACATGTAGTATCCTCGGTCTTCTTGCTGGACTTGGCTCACGTGCAGAAGCCAAGTCATGGCGTTGTCGTGGGAGACGCTGAACCTGGCCAGGCGAGTGATCACGTGCCGGTGGATGGTCAGGATCATCTGCCTGTCGATGTGGATCCAGGCCACCTGGAATAGAATGGAGATTTAGGTACTTTTCCTCTGATTAAGGGTTCAAGACATATACATATAATTGTAATGGAATGGGTCTATACCCTTGGCTTAACGGAGACGCACAATGTTGCTTTGTATGGAAGTGATTATTTTTAACAGTGACTAAGCCAGGTCGTGGGTTCGATTCCCGCTATGGATCTGGTTAGTGGTAAGACTTCTGACACTCTTCTCTCTGCTTTCTGCAAATTTGGTTGACACACAGCCACATGCACTCTGTTAGTAACGAAATTTATATTTCCTTATTTCCTTTAAAAAAAATTTTCTATGTCGCCTAATAACAATTTTGTTTTCAAAGTTATGAATGATCGAAAACTTCTTTCTGACTTGTATTTTTGGCGACTTTCCAAAAATACCAATTACTTAAAAGATATTTCTACCATGTTGCTTATACCCAACCCATTGATAAAATAACAACAAACAAACAACGCAACATTTGGCAACGCAAATTTAATTTTCCCACATTTTGAAACTCCAAATCCGCGTGAACTAAAATTAAAAGATATTTACGTCCTCGCTTACAGATAAATCCGGCGAGTAACAAACTATCGCATAATAGATGCTCCTGTGTGTGGTTCGAATTCAATTTCCCGTTAGTATTAGAGTTAAATTTATACTACATGAAGTTTGGGTTAGATTTCTGATTTCGATGCGAGGCAAAGCCGGGTTACTAATGGGGTTAAATTTACCATTGTATTGTTTTCTGACTTTGCATATTGACTTATGAGTTAAGCCTTCTGTGTTAGCTGCTTCCTCTTTTATAGTTAGATATGTTCATAGTATAAATAAAGATGAGGCTTTGGTCAACTCATCCCGCTTAAAACTTATTTTAAATTATATAAAAATGACATAAATCCCTGAAAAATATGACCACACGCAACTTCAGAAACTTTTATTAGGACAAGGTTTTACAAAACCTTTTTTTTTTTTGGAAAATTCCTAACGTACCTGGTGAGCTCGACGGAATAGCTATTTTATACAACTGTTGAGAGATCAGGCATAGGAATAACGGTAAAGCCGTTTTTTAAGTTAATAAACAAATTGACGAGCAGTTGCCTTAAGATCGCAATTATTCTAACACGATCAAAATGAAAGAACAATAAAATTTGTAATGAAGAAGAAAAATTAAATAACCACTGCGTAAATTAAAACGAAAGGCAAGCGGGCAATGTAATAGAGAACGAGCAATGACCAAATTATTTCAGTCCCAATAAAAATATTTCGTCTCAAAGTATTAAAGGGGTAAATTGGCGGGAGCACTCTGTCTCCAAACCGAGGAAAATAAAACTTTCATTTGGAAAACAGGAACTTTATTGCTGGAAATATTTTACTAGCTCTCACGTGATGTGCTGAAATCAGGAATAAACTGCGATTCCCATTTAGGTGATGTAGGAAGTCTAATGCAGTGGGATATGGGAACTAGACGTCAGGATCCAGAAAATAAAATTATATTAGAAAAAGCTAGTTTGTCATGTTATTTTAAAACTGAAATATAGACTTAAAGGGCATTTTTTTTTTCAAAATTAGCTAATACTTCTCGGTGAGCAAAAAACGTGATAATGAAATCAAAATGACGTTGCCAGCTGCTGGCTTAAGACCACGTTGTTTTAACACAAACGAAACAAATAGTAATAATCATAGTAACTATGTAGTACACAATTGTACACAATTTATATCTTAGCGTCTGTAAATAAATATGTATTGTAATAAAGCGTGTGATAAAGAGGAATATTTATTTTATTATAAAGTACTTACTGCTTGCTTTTGTTGTTTTGTAACAATTTTCTATTTGAAATTGCGCTTTCGGTAGCGACCCTACCCTTGTTTCAATCTTATCAAGGACTAACATTCATGCGACGTATATTTTTGTTACCATATGTGTACGGACAATAATTATAAAAAATCAAAACTTTAAATAATATTTTTCCTATCCTCTAAGGAAACAGAACAGATAGGTATATAAGACAAGATCATGAATTTCAAGTGATAGTTTATTTTCTCAACTATAATGTTGATGAGATGCAAAAACTCTTCCCTATCTTAGCTCCCAACCAAATAGCAGAAGGGAAGACGCCCGCAAAAGTTGCCAACAAAAACAGAACTCTGAATTTCAATTCTGTTCCGCTCAATATTTCATTGGAGAACTTATTTTTGCTTCTGTGAGTAACAACCGTTATAAATTTTCTTTCAAATTTTCCATTGATCATAAGTCAACCGTTCGGTTAATAGAGAGGTGCTTGGGCGCTTCTACAGCCGGTGCCGTTATTACTAGGAAGTGAGTCAGATAAATTATGACGTCACTTAATCACAAATTCACCGTTTCTGTTAATAGCCCCCTGGTTAATAGAGGAATCGCATTGATTTACGTCGGGCTGAGAACCGTTATGTAAGGTTGCTAATAGAGTTGGCGTTGGCTTGATCTATGGCTGATTCTAGATTGGAAATGGTTACTACAATTGGATGGTTTGGGTGAGAGCGTTGAAGATTGTATCAACAAGTATTATGACTACGTGCTACTTACGTGATTGTGTTATAATGTTGTAGTTGATGTAAGGTTAATGATATTTTGACACTAATGTAATTTTATAGCATATTTATGTGCGTAGATTTGTTTCCTTGATGGTGCAGTGGTTTATACTTCAGCTGCAGCAACACCCCGAAGAATTTACTTTAGAAAATTAGAACTGTGACGAATTTACACAAATACTATTTTCTGTGACGAATTTACTTGATGACGAATATACAATAACCCATACGGGCACCGATTTTTTTTTTGTCAGAATGAGACACAGATAAACCATATTGCCTCAAAAGCACCTTACTATTATAGAAGCTTGTAAGCTTGCCTAGTCAAGCTTTTAAAAAAAAATTAGGTGTGAACAATGAACTTATACTTTGGGGTCAATGAAAGACTAACAATCGGGTAAGCTAATTTTAGTCAGCCACAGTCAGATGGACTTCGCGGCTAAACACAGACAGATAGGAAATAGAACTATATTTTTTTCTGATATCTCATGGAGATGTAATCGTTATGAACTACGTTAACTCCAAAGACACCTGTGTAAAATCTTTAATGTTAACATTCACAGGTGTCTTGGAGTTAACGTACTTAGTTCATTACGCTGATTCCCAATATTGCAATAACTCTATTTTGAATTATTTCGAGTTGTCCTACTCTTTATCTAGGTGTGCGATTATTTATACGTAATTTAAGAATAGTCTTAAGAAAAATAATTTATTTTATTTCTGGTCCGATTCAAAAAATCTCTGTTCCTTGTGAAATCACATAACAATGGTCACAATTTCTTAACCCGTCTGATATCGCACACAAAAGCGGTACAGATGAAGCAAAGTTCAGGGGTCTAGTAAAATATGCAACGTATTGACTGTTGCGCACTGCGGCACGGTTCCAGCCTGCGGTCTCCCCGGGTAAATTTAACGCGGTTGTGACTTTGTCAAAGTAAACACCGATGCGTGGCTCCGCTAAGATTTAGTTTTGCAGTTCTCAGATTTGTTTGTTCTTCGGCTTTGGAGACGTTTGCGGTGCTACTTCCGGTTTCGTGGTGTTGGCTTGCGCGTAACTTGGATATACTTGCTTACCGATAAGTGAGGGTTCAAGATAAATATGAATAAATAGTTTGTTTCCTTATAGTTTTACACTGAATGCGCACCTCGACCAAGTGATTCACAAAATAGCAAACATGGCAACACATTATTTATGTTTAAAAAAATGCCCTTTCAAAAAATTCTCACCAACATTTCGGCTGAGTTCCTGTAGGCAAAATAAGATCAGAAAATTTTTAAACACCGTAAGGAATGAAAGAAAACAGAATATAATTATCGTCCTCAAATAATCTGAAAGAACTACGAAAAGATACTGATGTTTATTGTAAGCAAACCCGTATCAAACCAAAATATTATTATCGCAACATCGAAGAGCTATTTTAAAGCAACGTGCATTTATGTTACAAACATCTAAGCAATATTACTAATATATCATGCATGCATTTAATATAGATGCAACTTTATGCTAAACGCATGTGCAGTATTCCCAAGCTTCTGTGTTTGTTTTGCGCAAGGCGTGCATTGCATATAGCTTATTATACTGGAATATAGCTTATTATACATTAACATGGACTACTGCTAAAATCCATTCAAGCAGAATAAACCGACCATGGCCATCAATAATGAGCATCTTCCTTGATTAGCTAATATCGTATGATCAATGCATACTGAAGTTAATCCACGAGATGCAAATAATATAGCTAGAAAAGAAACAAATAGCTATAATCTTTTAGACAGCATATTATGTAACAAAAATACATGAATTTTATTAAAATACGATGAATATAAATCATGGATTTTGATAAAATCACACTTGAGACATAGGCCTATATTATTTATTATTCTTATCATTGAGCATCAGTCAGTCTAGTCTAGATATTATACCTATAGATAAAAAGCTTTTTCGCATGTTCAACAAATATAGTGTTATTATATTGCATACATAATATTTTTTATGTCTTTTCAGTTTGTGTGATTTATTTACTTCTGTCAGTGGTTACATTCATGAAATACTGGTATGAAATTATAGCAAGATTTTGTTTAGTAAAAAAGTATAAATTTATTCACATAATATCAAAAATACATTTAAATGTACCACTTTTGGTAACGAATATGATATTAGCATTATTGATTCACTATTATACTGCAAAATGTAAGCCCCACGTTGGGCGCCAACATTACTGTTGCACATTGATGCAACGTTATGCAAAACGCCCGACGCCGTGGTCCCGAGCCGCCACCGTAATTGTTTTACCCGCGGCTTATAGAGCATGCGGAATATTATTTATTGTACATTTGCATCTACTTCTGTCAAGAGCTTTTCGTGTGTTAATATGTTGTTAACTTAAGGGTTACCTGTTGATTACTTCGGAGAATTTATATACCATTTACATCTAAATATCAAGAGCTTGTGTTGCTAAGAAATGTTAATAATCTCTTTAGATAACTTAAGCGCAAAGCACGCTCCCTGGACAATTTCCAAATTTAGTGATACACAATTTTTTTAAGTGGTTCGGTATAATTATGTGGCGCGCATTTCATTTTCATAGTAAAGTATTTTTTTATATATATTTTTAATACGTAGTAAAAAATAACTTTTGTAACACCTTTAGACGTACTTATGGTGTCAACAGGCTTATTAATATCACATCAGATCCAATCTAATTATAAAACTTGAGCTCCACGGTGGGCGCCAATATTACTACTTCACATTTGTGCAACTTTATGCAAAACCAGCGCAAAGGTCCCAAGCCACCGCCGTTAATTGCATTACCTACGGTATACACAGCATGCAAAATATCTAAAATGGATGATAATATGTGTCTGACTAAAGCTATTCATGCCAAGCGTTAGTGTCGGTTCATAATAGATAATTTTCCGTGATTCAAAATGGAGTTTCATTGGATTGAATCTACATTGATGGTTGATTGAAGTCATTTTTCAATAGTGTGGCTTTAACATTGCCTCTTCATGGCAAGAAGTAAGATAGTTTTTTATACATATTATTATTCGTTGTCACTATAACGAATAAGCTTGTTTAATTTAATAGTTTGTCCGACTTTTAAAAACAAAAATTAGTTCAGAAATGGGGCTACTTTCACCGTTACATATTTATATAACATTGTATAAATCAAACTTTAGTCAGTCAGTCAAGATGTTTTTTTTTATGCCACAGGCGGCAAACGAGCCAGTTGGTCGCCTGATCGTAAGCAATTACCGCCGCCCATAAACATCTGCAACAAAAGAGGGATTGCTGATGCGTTGCCGGCCTATAGGGTTATGGGGGGTGTGGGCCTTCGGAACTCTCACAAACCAGACGAAACACAATAGTAGTCACTATTATTTAATTTTCATGCTCTTGTTATGTGAGAGCCGCTCCATTCGTGCTGTAAAACAGCATGGCTCTACCACTACTAAATGTAAGAATAAATTAATCTGTGAGATAAGTTCGACGCTGTGTCTTTTGTAAATTTTCAAGAGACAGTTAAAATAGCCCGAGTTTATCTAACAGCCGTAAACCCCGCCCTTATATACAATATCACTCGTCCTACTTTAGGTAAAAGGTTACTTACTTTTGCGATATTGTTTTATTGTTGAACTTTTAGATTTCATAAATTCTCAGAAGATTCCCAATTTAGGAAATGTCGCTAGCGGCATACTCGGGCTAAAAGAGGAATGTATATAACCAAAGTAAAATACCACAGGGACTTCAGTGTGCCTTTTCAATTTCAACTTGAGTAACATTGAAAATTATAGTTAGTTTCTTGTTTTACGGAAGAGATCAACTTAATGATCGAATGATGCTTTCTTAGCTGTAAATTTATTTGCAAACTACATAAATAGTTTATCTAAGACAAATAATTTGTGATCAGTAATTCTTGTAAACAATCTTGCCGATAAAATAAATTAACTTGCTGACATTCTTGCCCGTCCCTTCTTATAAGAAGCAACATTCCAAACCAGTGGTGGAGACTTATTAAATCTATATATATAAAACTCAAAGGTGACTGACTGACTGACTGACTGACTGACATAGATATCTATCAACGCACAGCCCAAACTACTGGACGGATCGGGCTGAAATTTGGCATGCAGGTAGATCTTATGACGTAGGCATCCACTAAGAAAGGATTTCGATCAATTCCCACGGGAACGGGAACCACGCGGGTAAAACCGCGGGCGCCCGCCAGTATTCAATATTGCTACTTTATGATGATTCAGAAGTGTATATTTAAATGTCTGAATTAATAAAGATATTTATGATTTTGCAAACAAAACTATCAAAACAAAGCAAATGTTACGGAAAGACGTAATTCACACCAAAGCATAGTAGACAATAGATCAAACAGCGTAAGGGGAAGAATCGTGGGAACCGTCCCAAAATTCGCACATGCAGTCGTAAAATACCATTGTAAATTCTTTCTCACGGTTTGAGCCATTGCTCATAAACTTTACCATCTTAATCCAACACTTAATCACCTCCCAAATGGCACGTGAACAAACAAGTGGCATAACTCCGTGGAAACTTGCTTCTCGCGAGTGGCAAAGCCCGCGTAAGCTTCTTTCCCCCTTTTTATTTCCCCACCACATACTTAACGGCAATTTCAAGTGAACCGCGACGCTTTATCCTTGGTATTAAGGTGGTTTTCCGCCGTGTGTTTTGCCATCGCATCCCTAATTTTGTCAACAAGCGTCGCAATAATAACACTGGTGTGTATTAGAATGTAAGATGTTGTGGTGTGAATATTTTTAACTATTTTATCGCAGGCTGACGTCACCAAAGATGTTGTTTATAATTGAGACTGCATTCATACTTTAAAGTTTCGAGGAATCATTGACTGCTTTTTTAATTTTGTATACAATATCTATTGTACGTTTTATAAAGGATAAGAAAGACGATTGGTATACGTTATTATTGATGTTTTACAAAGGAGTAATATGCAATGGGAGAAAAAACAAAGATGGTTAAACGATTCGAATCATACGGACTAAATCAAGGGGTAAAGCAAGTACGATGTTGAAATTTCCGAGAAATGAGCACAAAATTGACCTTTCAAAGCTGAATTTTTAATATCTCAACGATACCCAAGCATCGTCGGGATGCGTTCGACGGTCGGAACGGTTATTTCAGAGCTTGAGTGAAGTTAAGTGGCCACTTTTTAAGGGCCATTTTGGGATAGTATTTGGTAATAAACCGCTCGAAAGTTCCTCCTGTGGACAATCGAATCAAATACGCTGTAAAAGTTTTTATGAAGAGCGCAAAGGAATTTGTACTGCGGCACAGTTTTGAAGTAAAATAAGTCAGGGATTTATTCCTATTTCATCTTAAAATTGTTTGTGTCTGAGTTGTACGTTTATGTTGCGCTATCTGTAGATTTATCTTATTCACTGTTATGACTTAGTACGCAATGAACATAAATACTTTTATCTTAAACAACGCTAAAATCGAAAAATGTTGGTAACAATACAATCTACCAGTAATCGCTGTATCTTTTTCACCATCATGAATCACAATAGGTTTGATTTAGTTTTTTGATGACGGATAGATTTAATACAAATAGCGATTCAATTCCTAAAAAACTTATTAGTATACATATACAGCACGGCATGTCCTCCTTAAATTATTCATGGATGACCCATTTGTGGGTTTCTAAAATGTTAAAGTTTAGCACGTGTGCTAATAACGCTGGTTTTCGGTACAGTGTAGTGTACATTATGCGATTTCCGAGGATCTCCAAAAAGGTTTTAAACTTTGTTGAAAGACTAGTGCCACTAGAACCACTTTCAACAAAACCTTTGTAATAAGTATTATTACAAAGTAAAATCACTTTATATCTACTACATAAAGAATAGGCATACTGCTTGTTCGAAAATAAAAACACGTCAACAGTTGACCGTTTCTGTTCTTGGCGGTAGCGGTAGGTAATAAACAAAGTCTTCCGTGTAATCCATATTTTGTGACAAAAATAGATGATTTCGGTAAATAGGAATACAAAAGGGACAATGCAAAGGGATTAACTTTATTTAAAAGCCGTGAAATTACAAAATGATTTGTTGGATTTACCGCTGAAGGAAGTTTATTTATATCACAGTGTGGAAATCACTTAAAGGAAAAATATAATCCGTGCCGGCGAACGGAGTTTGGGCGGGTTAAGGTATATTTGATTAGGGTCCCAGAGTCGACCCCTGAGGCATTCCCACCGGGTGCTCATATCGCCAGTTTTATTTGCTTCTCTCCATTAAATCGATTTTCAATGATGCTCTTTTAGTAAACAGATTCCGTGTAATTTACCTTTTTAAAGAACATCGCTTTAGGCATTTTCGGTTTGTCAGTAAGCTTTAAAATGAGCTCAACATTTTTGTGAAAATGCTTAGTTATTATTTTTCAGATTTTTTGTCGTATTCGATTTGTGGGCTCCTTACAAACCCACTAGGTACTAACAACTGCTGTACAAAATTTTTCTTTAAACAATTTTATATTATTCGGTTGATTTATTTCACCTACTTTTTCTGCTTTTCCACTTTATTTTATTTAAATAACGATGCATTTTTATTCAAACTTTTTAAAGGGAGAATATATCAATATATAATACTCAGCCGCTGAAACTTTATTTTTATGTATACAACGATGCTCATTATGTTTATTCGATATTTGTAATGGCGCATCTCCAAAAGACAAAAGAGACACATTTTCTTTCCAGACAAAACCTATTATTCGTATGCAAAGCAGTTCTTTACTCAATATTAAATTCCTTGCAGAATTTCAATTGCCCCCGACCGCTTCTAGTCCTTACGTAAACAGTTGCAGCGAATCAATTAACTTATTCATGAATACGCCGGATGAGCTGCCGTAACATCGATTACGTGTTTCTGAGCGAACGTTTATAGCTTAGTTACATTTCTGGGGAAGTTTGGTTACGTAATGATGTCATTATCTTTCTTTTTGATAATAAAGCTAATAAAGATAATAGCTTAGGAAATTGGGTGAAAATTCGTTCACCGTTGTTATCATTAACACTCTGCTACATCTTATTTTGTAAACGTACTTAAGAACAATATAGATTGCTTCTGTCTAAAGTAAATAAAGCTCTTGTCGTTTAAATTGACTAGCTTTATATCTGCTTTGGACGTCTGGCTCAGTCCTAGTTATTATTTCAGAATTTTTCTCTACAAAATTTTATCAAGTTCTTATAAGACTGTATAGGCGGTGCAGTATGAGTGCTGCATCTAGGGTTCTAGTGTCGACAATTCCAAAGACAAACAGAAATAGTTCTGATTTGTGTCAAATTAAAAAAAATTGGCGTTGACACGTTTCCACTGTAGATGTTTTGTTCTGTACTATTATACTATTGGGAATGGATTCACTAACATGATAATAGGCATGTGTATATTCTTTTTGATCTGGTAAATATAAGGCCTCACTGGGTTGCTACTAAAACAACAATAATTAAAAAATAAATGTGAAATGAAATAGAATTAATGCTACAAAAAAAAAATGCAGTTTTGATAGTATAACTTTATCCCTTGAGCAAAGTCTGAATTTGTAAGAACATAAAACAAAAAAAAATAAACCTGAGTAATAATTTTGTATGCATAAGAAAATAATTCATTCTGAATATTTAATGAAGACAAAGAACAGCGCTAGAAATACAGACACTTATGAATGTAATTTCTAAGAAATAGAAAACGTGTTTGCATTTTAATATTCAATTCGCAACGGATCCAACCAAAATTTACTAACTGTAAAGAAAATAATAAAAGTAAAGTAACTCGAAAGCAAGCGAGCCCCACTCCACTTAACTTGTTTATTTATTTTCTAAATTATTCTGGAAAACATGGAAAGTATAAAAGTTTTGATTAACTTCACCGAGGTGAATGATATAATTGCGAAGAAGCCTTCAGGTGCGCTTACGAACATTTTCTAGAGTTTTAGATGTCGTCTTCTTTTTTTCTTATTCTTTTTGCTTTTGCTAAATTGGTTGTCATAATTACATTTTCATTTTTGAAAATATTATAATTGTCTATGTTGTTTCAAAAGTTTAGGATTATTTCTTTCTTTTAATGAACTCTAGCTACAGTAAGAGCAGGAGGATACTTTACTATTTTTATTTTGCAATTGAAATCTAGCTTTACAACAAACCCTGGCCTACTGCACCAGGCTGGGGTACCTAGGGATGGGCCGGTCAATCGCCACAAAGCGGGCACCGGCTCGTCCTCATCGGGTGTGAAGGGGAACTGGGGGAGTTTAGTGGGTAGTGGGACGCTTGGTTCCCAAGTCACACACATGGTCGCAGGTCTCGCTAGTCTGCGGTTAAGGTGCACAAACGCATTCTCTTCCGAAAAAAGAAAAAGCTTTTACAACAAGAATTCAATATAGTCATCCATCTGCGGACAAAAGATAATTCTCCTCTCATTCTGCATTCCCAACAATTACGCCTTCATTTTGCCATTTTATTTATTCAACTGATTATTCTACGACTTTGTGTGAAGCTATTTTAAAACGAACTGCTTTGTTTTTGTCATCATCTTATTTTTTATGGATTTTGATCTAAAGAAAAATTCTGTCATAAATTATAGGTACTATCTGATTCAAATGCTATTAGGATAATACCTTTTGGAGTTGCGTTACGCGACAGTGATGACTGATACACACGCTGACAAAATAATGCGTTGCTAACGTTACGAACAGGTCGCCTGAATCCTCGCGCATTTGATGTCATTATTTTGTCGCTCAATAAAATTTTGTACTATCCTAATAGCATTTAAATTGGATAGTACATTTCTTTATTTTTAAATATATTGTGTTTTAACGTTTTACGAAGGGAGTTCTTGAATACTAGATGTATTTTATACATTTTTAGTCAGTAGTAGCAGCCTATGTCATTTTCCAAGTGGTATCAATAATAATAATCGGGCCAGTGGTTAAATCACGACAGCATATAAGACAGAAATATATACAAAGAGAGTTACTTTTGCATTTTTCATCTTAGTATGGATTGTAGAGATGTGTGAAGAGGGCGCGAAAGTAATTATAGTACGGTAACACTTATCAACGATATGATAATGTAAATAAAACATGATCTAAAATAACAACACACCCAAACATCGTTGAATATAAAACAAATAATTGTACTGAATACGGCACGTTGCTGATGAATATCGCAAAATAAAACCACGCGAGATATTTACACAGAGTTTATGCTTTTCAAAAAATACAGAATAAACATATTCCATTGAATGTAGGAAATAAAATAAAAGGATACAGAAAAATGAGATATCTTTTTGCACAGTTTCTCTACATGAGTTTTTAAAATGAAGCAAATTCTGCTGGTATGGATCGGTATTATTGTACCTAATAAGTAATAATTTTATCACAGTTTCTCATGGAATGCTCACAAGAATCGGGTAAAAATATCATTTAGCCTATTTATGTCTAATTACAAAAATAGACTTTGTGGTAAATGTTAGATAGTGTGACCAGAACAGTAACTATCATCACGCCTTTATTACTAGAAAATCTTTGTTTTAATAATGAGACATTTATTATTAGTTACAAGACGTAGGTATTAAAATTAAAAAGGTCGCCCAGCGCTCCACAAAAATTTATACATAATGAGAGACCAACCGTAAAGTTTTAAACATTGGCGTAGTCTGGTTATGCAGTATTTAAAATTACAGTCAAAACTTGTTTTCACAATCGCAATAAAGGCTTATCGCTAGTTGTTAGGCCGAACACTTAACTTTTAGGTACTGTTAACCCTAAATTTTCCAGTTACAGGATATTTTCCAACCCAAGAAGTCTCGTTTTATCTAATAGAATCTCCTATTAACCCTGTTTCAATAGGATAATCCTAAAACGAACTGTCATATTTCTCTGCAGTAATTAAGCGAGGTGCTGGGGCGGACTCCCCGCCTTGCAATGTAACAATTAACTTATTCATGAATTTGCCGGGCGTCTAATTATTTATTTTATTTTATGAGCCCTATTATCTTGATACTGCTGGATCGTAAATACTTAAGCGGTAAGTGAGAGTGCCTTGGAATTTTCGAGTGCCTAAATGAAGGGTTTTGGATGGTTCATTTGTTGTTTTACTTTACAAACGGGATTAGAAATTCTATTTTGTTATATATTAGAACTGTGACTCTGTTCTTGGGTAGGATTTGTGATTTAATCAAACTCAATTTTATTTATTTTCTCTTGGCAGGCAATTTTTACTCTTTGACTTGTTAACGGAAAGTGAAACTCTATTCGTCGTGGTAACCACCTGTTTATAATAATATGAGACTGGCACTTTATTTTTTCCTTTTCTGTAAATAAAACCCAATAATTTTGGTCTATTTATAGGGCAACTGTCTACTTGGAGAAAATAATCTTTGAATAACTTTTTATTACTTTTTGTTTCGAAAAATATTAAAAAAATTAACAGGGATTATTTTGAACAATTTAGTTGTAAATATATTATAAGATTAGAGTTGACCTATGCTTCCAATAGAAAACTGTAAAAGATTTGCGTTAGTATTTTTTTCAACGAAGTTGGTATTTTTAGTGATTATGATGAAAAATATTTTAACGACATTCATTTGTTATAACGACATTCATTTGTTTTCCCGACATTCATTTGTTTCCCCGATATTCATTTGTTTTCCAGAATTTGCACAACATGTATTTGTGATCTTTAGTATCCATTTAGTCCTATTATTATTGTCCGTTTAGTACTGCTAGTACTATCCGTTTAGTCCTATTGAAGTTTGCGTTAAATTTAGTAGTACTAAAAGAACTTTTTTGTACGTTTTGTTCGATTAAATTTCACACAACAGATAGTAGGACTAAAAGGATTATTTTCTCCGTTTATTCCTACTAGTAGGACTGAGCGGTAGAACTAAACGGACTACATCAATGGTTCGATGTGGTTCATAGTTTATTTTGGTTTTGGTATTAAATAAAATAAGCTGGTATTTAATCTTCGATTTATGCAGTTAAAAAATATTTATTCCAAATATTTATTTACAAACTTATTTTGAATATTTAAAATACATCTACCTACACATTATCTTGAGACCCTTAGAGATTTCTTATTTTTACTAAACCGATACACACTCGCAAGTCAATCCGCTGCACGCGGCTGCAGTACCTACCTCGGGCTTAATTTGCGTGCCCTTGCACGTCTGATCACGCGCGCTCGTAGCGTTACAGATTTCCCCCGGGACCGCGCGGACGGCACATTCGGAAGAATGGGAGGCACTGATAGCTTCCTTCTGATTGATTCGCGTCGTGTTACAGCTTGAGCGGTCGATAAGGTTAGGGCAGTAGGGTCTAGTTTTTTTAAGGGAAAATAGTGTCTGCTGCTTTTCAATAATTTTAGAAGTTGCAATATTTTCGAACCATCTATAGACATTTACAAATCCAGATTTTTTTATTTCCTTACAAAACCAGAGTCGTTGCAAATATAATTATAAAATAGTAACAAACTCAACGTATCTTAAAATCAACGAGCAGGTATCCACGGGCGGTAAAGATCACTTATCATCAGAATACACAGTAAAACGGCAGCATTACCATTTTATTAAAAAAAATACTGCAAGAGAAATACTGCACTTCCCACAGTATTTTATTTGCGTACGCATGTCTGATGACGCAGCATCTGAAGCGTTATAGATTTCCCTAGGGCCAACGTGGATGAATACATTCGAAAGAAAGGAAATAGTGATAGTTCCTTTTCATCGATTCAAGTTGAAATGAGAGAACATACACTTCATCAGCGGGAAGATTTTGGCTGGCAGTTTTAAATTGACTTAAAATGCTGTAGGGCTACGATAGAAAATGACCATCAAATAACACTATAGCCATAGATCTAAATAGATGAAGCGAGCATCGCAATAGTATGGAAACAAAGTGCGCTACTTTTTCGTGGTGTGGGAATAAATGTCTCCGTTCATTCGGATACTCACAGACTACTTTATAGGTTTCATGAAGTTTTAAGGCTCAGAACTCACGGCGCGGATTTTAATCGCGCCCGCAGCGGTTGCGGCCCGCAGCTTCCCGCGGTTTTATTTCAAAACTCACGAGACCGGTGGTTGTCGTGCGCTTACATACCATCCACGATAAGTTGTCTTTTGGTAGGTACGTTACGCTGCCATAATAATATGTCACTAGTGCAAAATGGCGTCGGATTTCTGTACTTCCCGCCCGCGGCCGGTTAACACGTTCCATGCGTCATGACCAATATAGGGCCATGCTTGACTTTACCAGCGTGCGGTGCAGAAAAATGTGTTTCTCACCACGGTGCGGGGGGGTTTTTCATATGTTGTTCTATGAGTAAGAAAGAAATAAATAGATATTTCCGAGTGTTTTTTTAAAAAGGTTCTAAATTTATCAAAAACAGACATGGCAAAATAATGTTCACGTCGCACAGAGTTGTGTACTTTTTCGCTGTGTGCGGCATGGCCAGTATATGGTCACGCCCCTGCACCTCATGCCGCACCGAATGCGGGCGCGCCATTCTCGCCAGTCGCGCATAGTGATGTACAACGTCCGCACACAAATCAAATCAAACGCAAATGTGATGATTAATATTTCATTGTTGGTTTTAATTTTAGTTCCTTAATTGCTGTGATATAAGAGACATATTTCATTTAAGTTAACTTTAAATTTAAATAACGTTAAATTTAAGTTATGATGATGATTAGCATTTAATTGTTGATTTTGATTGTAGTTCATTAATTACTGCGATTTTAGAGACATTTCATTTAAGTTAAGCATACTGGGCTGTTACACTTTAATGATTATGATGAATTGTTGATTTGTATTGTTGGTTTTTATTGCTTGCCCATCACTATTACTCGTTAGGCGTCTCATTAACACAGTGCGGCATGGCAAAATGTTTCTCATGAAATCAGGGTAGTACATTTTCTCCTAAATCTGGGGAAATACAAATCAGAATTAAAAACGATTTATGCTGTAGAAACTACTACATATTACCTACATTTTAAAAAAAAGAACACACAAAAATGTTTTAATTTCAAATAGTTATGACCTCTTGAATCTATTAACTAATGTGAACAAATGATGTTCATGACGCACCGCAGTAAAGTCCTGCGTGAGAATCATAGAGTTCATGTCGCACCCTGGGTAAGTTCAGTAAATTTGGTGCCGCAATCAACGTGTTAATGGAGAATGTTCACTAGTTTCGATTTTTAACTTTTCTTATAGTCCATATGAAATAAAAAAAGTGTGTATAAAAATTATTTCGATATGTCACTTAGTTCCCGAGATATTGAATTTTAAACGGCGCGAGTGTCGGCCGGCCGGAGCTCGTTGCGGTGACGTCACAGTACATACACTCACGCAGTACGTTGCGCGCTCCGGTACGGTTATTTCGTAGTGAACCATACCGCAGCGCGCAACGTACTATGACCTGTGACGTCATCGTACTGCAGCGCCGGCATGGCCGACGCGCGGCGAACGGGATTTTTAAATGTCTATAAAATCTAAACTAATTGATATTTTGGCATGAAACAAAAAATAATGTGTTTATATTCACATAGGCTTTACTGTGACAAAGTTACAAGCTATTTCGCATACCTAGTAACATTCTCCATTGCGGTCGCCCGCCAATCGATCGCAAAGCTCGCGGGTGCTACCCGCCGCGGCTGCGGGCGAGAATCGCGTCGTGAAAACTGCACTTACGATTTTCATACAAACCAACATTCTACAGAGGCTGCGGGCCCGCAACCGCTGCGGGTGCGATTAATAATCGCGCCGTGAGTTCTTAGCCTAAGACTCCACAGAGCGCAAAAGTAACATAAGTTTACAGTTCATTCAGACGGCGATTATCTATTTTTAAATCAATAAGTACGTGTATATCAAGTTCTCTTAATTACCTTCTAGGATGTCGTTGACCCAATTAACGAACTCAAATCCACGCCAGTATTTATTGCTCTTAATATAGACCAATTTATATCATTCTATTTTTGTCACTGCAGGACAAAGTCCGCTTTCATTGAAATGAATTTAATATTAAAATTATCGCCTAAATCGCCTTTTCAAATTGACGATTGTTTCGATGTCAAAGTAACTTTGAGTAACTGGCCGCATAGAAAAAAGAAAAACGCGTGGTTATATGTTACTATATTTAATAATCTGTATTTATATTATAAATACGAAAAAAAAACTCGGTTAAAATCACATTCATCTCTCTCTACTCGTATTTATTTCTTGCTCTTGAGTTTTGCACTGCCTACTTTTTCAATTTATTTAGACTTTTCCTCTACCTATAGGTTGACTGGAAGAGATCGCTATTAGCGATAAGTCCACCTATATTTTTCCACTCAACATTTATTTTTCTTTGATAAATTATTTTGCAATAAAGAGTATATCTATCCGTCTGTCTCATCCCAAGCAGTCATCATAACATTTTGGTGTACCTATTATCGAATTAAATCTCATTTTAAGACCAAATGTAACACCAGTTTTAGCGGAGTTCCTACTCCGCACGGTGCAAACATTTATTTGTGCGCATGAACATTTTTATCTATAAACTGATGTAGTGGTTACAGATATTACTCGTAGATCTTTGGAATATGTAGGTATAGGCTCTAGGATCTTGGTTAAATAGTAATGTGTTTATTGGTCTTTGAAAACTTCGGCCCTTAGGGGCGAAACAGAGGATTAAAGTTACGATAGCTAAAGTACCCAGGGCGGAAAGATAGTTTGGTACATAAACAACTAGGCTAGAGATGTTTTAGGAAAATTGAGCAATGTAAACTTGGTTTTCAAGTTTCGTGACTTTAAGTTTATAAAAAAAACATCGCATTTTTTTCAGTCAGTTTGAACAAAAGTATTTTATTGATTATTTTGCGCAATTAAAATACCTCTTTTTTATAAATAAAGTTAACATAATGTATGCATAATATGTTTGTCTATAAACAAAGGAATTTATTACTCTGCTACCGGTACAAAGACTTGGTTAGCTGTACTGAAAAGACACCAACCAGAAAATATCTGTAGTGGAAAATTTGGAAAATAAAGCAGTATGTAAGTAATATTATTATTACATAACATGAAACACTAAATACATACTAAAAGCATTCAATAAATAATGGATCATACAACCTAAACCAAAGTAATAAAAAAAGAATGTTTTGAAATAAGTTTACACCTTTCAATAAATTGTTTATGTTATTAAAAACTTGACGAACTTTGATCATACTTTAATACATTATTTTAACTTAACTAGTAATAAATACATCGTGTAAGTCTGTAATATATGTTATTTATATTAACAAGTAAGTAAAGTTAGTGCGCTACTTTTCATTGATTTTGAAACCCGCGGCGAGACAAGACGCAAATATTGGAGTGTATATAATATATATTTAGTCTTGGTAACAACTCCAGTAAAGTTATCAGACTGTGTAGTATGTACTTCGTGTTTATTTTGTGGAACAAATTTTGTTTATATTTTGTTATACAAATTATACTTACTACATTCAGCAGTAGCTTGAATCTAGCTACTACTAGACTAGACTTATATTTTCGGAAATATTTTTTTTACATATAACACAGACCTCTCATTCCATTTTTTAATGCTTAATTAATCTTTCAGACTCTCAGCACGTGTTTACCTGTGGTTTTACTATATACGCTACCTTCTCTACTTTACTCCAAATTTAAACAATCTTAGACAACGGGTTGTCCGCCTCGGGTAAGTCTTTAAATCTTCTGCGTAAGCCCCTTGAGATTTCAGCTGTCTTTTAAAGACAAGGTAAGCTGATAACTTGAAGAAAAATATTGCTTTTATGAAGCAATAAATACTGCTGTTTTAAACATGATTTATAGTTTTTATTCCCGCGTTGCTTGTTTGATTGCCACCTTTGTTTGGTTTCACTACTCAGTTGCTATTAAGAGGTTCTGTAGTCAAGCAAACGCCTTTAGAGACTTTAATTAACTCTGTGTTAACGCGTAAAATTAATCTATCCAATAAGGCGTTTACAAGGAAATTTTATTTGATTAATATAATTACGAGAACATTAAAAAAGCAAACTTTATCAACTAATGATCGCGTAGGTTCCGGATGGCCACAAGAACTACCTTTGTCTTCTTTGGGTGTGAAGGGGAAACTCCCCCAGCTTAGTAGGTCTTCCTAGCCTGTTATCTTTACTTTTATACTATTATTATAAAGAGGAAAGATTTTGATTTTTTGTTTGTTTGTTTTGGATAGAATCCAAAACTACTGAACCGTTTGAATAATTCTTTCACTGTTGAAAAGCTACAGTATCCCCGGTGGACATAGGGTACTTTTGATCTCGGAAATGTGGGGGGAAGGGAGGGATATATGAAAAAAGAAATGACGCGTGGGTAAAACCGCGGGCGGAAGGCTAGTGGTCTATAAAAGGATTCTCCTCCAAGAAAAAATTAAGGGAAATACGATATGAGTTCATTCTACTGCACCACATACTACTCACTTTGTAGGTGCCAAGATGCTCCACGACGCAGGGCAGACTCGCATCTCTTCCAAGAGCGACGGTCACGTTGGGGATAGGTTCGGCGAACCGAGGTTCCTCTGTTAACACTGCGAACAAAGAAAATAAACTCGTAATAAAATAATAATTTAGGTTTACTTTAAATTGTAGATTATAAATTGCACATACAAACACACACACACACGCACACAAACGACACACTTACAAATAGACCCACACTCTTTGATATCAATGTTAATCTATATAAATACGTTTTTGGTTTTCTTTTTTTATATAACTGTCATTACTAAATCACTAAATTAACATAATGTGTAAAGACGCGCAAAGGTTATGAGCGAAGCATTTCTAACACAAGTATTGTATAGTTACTTAAAAGAGATACTTCTACACAAAACTGTAAACTCTTTATGTTAATATCAATGACGTTCAATATACAACTGAACGTCATTGGTTAATAAAGCATTTTTCAAAGCATTTTCCATTTTTATTTTCTTAATAAAATGTTATGTCTATGAATCTGTAAAGAATGCTTCAAATTAAGAAATAGAACCACGTTTAGAAAGACATTGAAATTGCATCGGCGATTTTTGTCATCAATCATCTATAGACATAAAAATATTATGTACATGTCTATAAACTGTGTGTAGCTTAAACTCGAGATATAGATTTCTGTCCGCCATTTCGTTACGTAAACTAAGTACCCCTTATTTACAATCAAAACAAAACAATTGTTTTTGTTTTGATTTCGAATTAAATACCAAATATTATGTTTTCTTAGTGCTTAACTACATTACATAGGTAATATTAATATAATCAAAGTGAAAACTTCACACCGTTTTTCTTTTTATATAATTGTTTCGATACAAACATTGGACTGATCTTGTATAGTCTAAGCACTTGTATAAATGGGTATCAGATTAAACGAATGTACTAAGAATATTTATCAAAATATCAGGTAGCTTAAAATTAACGTCATTTCATTATAAACAAAAGCACTTATGAAATCAACGCAGATGATAAATGAATTACCACAATGTTGATTGATTTCAAACCAAGATATTTTATGCAAACACAGCTTCAGCAAACGAAAACAAAAATATTATTCGTTCATAAATGGCGAAAGAATTTGTTATCTCCGTTTCTGAGAGCGTTATCAACTTGCAAAACTTCAACTCCCCTAATAAACAATGTTTGCTGTCATCAACTCTTGTGGCTTCGTAACTTTTCGCTTGATTAAAAATGTCAGTCTCCCCGATGTTGGGTCATTTTGGTGAAATTGTTTTTGTTTCTCATTCGGCATCTTTGTTTGACATGTTTTTCAATTTTACTGTTTCGGTACAGTGATACTAATATAGTTAAGTAAGTAACCTACATTGACATTTTATTCCGCCTTTTTTCGGATGAGAATGCTTTTAGGCACATAACCGAAGGCGAGCTAGGCATGCGTCCGTGTGTCCTTAACTAAAGCGCCCCACTACCACAGTCCTACCACTCCCCAATGGTTTTTCCTTTCCACCCGATAAGGACGAGCAAGCCTGATAAATAGCAGTTTACCAATTCTTCTAGACCTTCCTAGGTGCTTATTAAGTTAAATTTTAATAGAAGACCAGACCTTCAAGTCCGATAATTTATTTTCCTTTTTATTATTCTCCAAAATGTTTTTTTTTTCTTTTGGGTTTATGTTGATTCTGTAGCCCAACAGTAATAACATATGTGTTATTTATAACAAAACTCATTCCAAATGTTTCATATTATTAAAACAACCCCTATTATTTCGTCTGTCTGGGCTCTCAATGTATTCAAATAATATTCACTAAATTATTGTGCTTAAGTTACTTGAGATAGTAATTTAAATTTCATTACAATGTTTTAATAGAAATTGAACGTAAACTATACTAATATGCATAGTAATGATCTAATCTATTATGCTTGAAATTTTTTGTATAGTGAACAGCAAAATCAGATGAGCTATTTAATTTAATATTTTTTTACGAAAGAGGAAGGCAGTGTATAAGATCCGAACTAAGGTCGAATTGCACCGAGTTGTTAATAGAATGAAACTTATTTTATTATGAATTTAGCATATTAGAAAACATATTATTAAAAATGGGTTGCCTATAAAAATCCTGGACCGAGTATGTTTAATTGTCTTTTAAATTTTTTTTTAAACAAAATCCCAATTTTTTGCGGACAACCCTATATCAACGTGTTCATAATAAAACAGCGCATAAGATGATATAAAAAAATCTATTATCCAATTAGGTAAAATGAACTGGTATCGACACATATGTGTTTATACCTGACAACCCAGTAGTCCCCCCACGTAAAAAATAGAAGACCCAAAGGCTGCACATTCTATACGTTTTCTACGTTAAGTCGGGACATAATTTTCCTATTATCTTGTTATTGCAAAATTTGTTAAAATCATTACAAAAAAAATAAAAAATTTGTCTGTCCAGGATTTTTTTAGGCAACCCATTTTTAATATGTTTTATAATATGCTAAATTCATAATAAAATACGTTTCATTCTATTATCAACTCGGTGCAATTCGACCTTAGTTCGGATCTTAGACTATATGTTATCGCTATCACCTATGTAATAGACATATGCGACTAGGCCTAAGGTGCGTCGCCTGCCTTTAACGGAATATGGAGGGAGGCCAATAAGAATGGAGGAAGGGAGGAGGGAAGAGTACGATGTGGACAGGAATCTGGAATAGAGACTCATGGTCACAGTTAGGGTGGTGGGGTTGTCAATCCCAGAAATAAGAGACCAAGAGCACACAGACACTGGATGGACCGGGTAGTACAAAGTCTGAAAATGATGATAAAAAGCACAGCTCTCTATCTAGCACAAGAACGTTACAAATGGAGGATAGCTGTGACAAAGCTGTGTCGTATGATCCTCAACAGTACGATGTCCCTCACTATGGAGAAGGACATGTTATATTTCTGTCGCAAGGATATGAAAAAAAAACAGGGATTTGGTCAATTCTCTAAAGGATTTGATCAAACCACGGAGGATGTTAAAATAACAACACGATTTTATCATTTCTCTAAACAAATCTAGTGATTTTAACAAATCCTTATCATCTTATCATCATATCCCTGCAACATTTACATTTTCGAATAAAAATAATTATTTCTGGATTTCTCGTAATTCTGCTTCTAAATCTTTATCATTAATTAATATTTTTATGAGTTTTCTACATAATATTTTTGTCAACAGAAAATTGATAATGGTTGCGATAAGTTCAGTGTAGAAAAAAATAATTACCTATACTAAATCTAATTGATGAGCATGAACGATACTAGCTGCTGAGTCTCCTGCCATGTGACGTCTTCCAACCATATGATTGATGTGACTAGTAAGTAAACCTTGATATAAGAGAAAACTGAATCGCCGAAATTTATTTCAGATAGACAATACCAAATTAAATAAATATTTCTTACAGCAGCTTGCATTATCGTACATTGCAACACTCTTAATTATATTAGTATTTCAGTGAAAAAGACAAAGAGGTTGTGGTGGTATTACAGTGATATTATGACATCACATTTCATTTTACTGGCGCATTCCATGGTGAACCTGCCCTATGCGCCAGGGTATGTGGGTTTCAAACCCTCCTAACATTTTTTTTATATGTTCTGTGTGATTCTAATATCTACAGCACTAGCGTAAGTTAACTTAAGTAACAAAATTTTAGATACTTATTTGATGCTTATAGTAGTCCGTTACTTAATATTTATTTATAATGCAAGTTTTTACTATCTGCCACTCCAATCGCGGAGCCCTAAAGCTTACTTACTGAATGTACTCAAATTACCTACTGTTGTCGGTACACAAAGGCTAAATAATGTGATGTATGTATATATTATTTTGAACCAAAACGTGAAATTATATTTTTAGGCGAAAACCGTAAAACAATAGTATTTACAACAATTCCTGAGAACGGTAATGTTAATGCTAATAAGTTTTGCTAATTGCACATACATACATGGCCTCCGTCCACTTGGCTCCCATGCTTGGATCCCATGGGATCCAAAAATAATTTTTTTCGCCTCTTGGATCCTATCATTATGACATTCAATGAAAATACTATATTTCGCTCCCATGGGATCCAAAAATAATTTTTTCCGCCTCTTGAATCCCATAGGATCCTCAGATAATATAAATTCCTTTTGGATCCCATGCTTGGATCCCATGGGATCCACAGATAATTTTTTTCGCCTCTTGAATCCCATAGGATCCTCAGATAATATAAATTTCCTTTGGATCCCATGCTTGGATCCCATGGGATCCACAGATAATTTTTGTCGCCTCTTGGCTCCCATGGGATTCAAAGAAATATATTGCAAGAGTCCACAACCCCCATGGT
Organism: Mecyna flavalis; assembly: GCA_949319885.1. NCBI lineage: Eukaryota > Metazoa > Arthropoda > Insecta > Lepidoptera > Crambidae > Mecyna > Mecyna flavalis. The sequence continues at coordinate 15,926,884 of OX439430.1, forward strand.
TGTTTAATTAGATTTTAATAATTCTTACTGCCTCCGTGGTACAGTAGTTAGAGCGTTGGCTCTAATACCCGGAGGTCGTGGGTTCGAATCCCTCGGGGAACATCACTTTGTGTAAATGGTTAGAGGGTAGATTTTAAGAATTTTATTTATTTTATTGTAGAGGGAACGACTTGTGAAATCAAACTGTCGACGAACCACGTTTAAGAATAAAATAATGTTAAATGTTGTATTTATGTTCTTATTTATTATTTAAAATATTTACGTAACAATTCACACAACTAAGCATATGCTTATGCTATGGGTGCCAGACCACGAATGAACATTACTCTTATATTATTTTTTTTGTTCACAAATAAGTAATATACATAGAAACACCCAGACCGCTATTAGCGATAAGTCCGCCTGTATTGCACAGTTTTATTATGTTACATGTTATCTGTGTTAAATGTGTAGTGCAATAAAGAAATATTTATCTATCTATCTATCTAATGTCGGAAAAACAAATGAATGTCGGGAAAACAAGTGAATGTCGTTAAAAACATTGTTTATTGATCTGAAGTTAAAAAAACAGGTGCAAACGATTTTCGACCTTATCGACAGTTACTAAAATAACGCATTTTAATAAACCAGCAAAGATAGTCAACAAGCGTTTGCGAAAAAGCATCAAATTTTGTAATGCCAATAAGGTTGAAAATCGCTTGCACCTGTTTTTTTTACATCAAATCAATAAAAAATGTTTTAACGACATTCATTTGTTTTTCCGACATTCATTTGTTTCCGACATTCATTTGTTTTTCCGACATTCATTTGTTTTCCCTACATTCATTTGTTTTCCCGACATTCATTTGTTTTTCTGTCATTCATTTGTTTTTCTGTCATTCATACATTTTCTAAATAAGTGGACTCGATAACGCTTATTACCCTCCGTCCTCTTGGATCCCATGAGTTAGTATACCCAGGAGCCAAAAGGCGAAAAAATTTAGTTGTGGATCCCATGGGAGCGAAATATAATATTCTCGTTTAATGTTTTATTATAGGAGCCAAAAGGCGAAAAAAACTCCTTTTAGATCCCATGGGAGCGAAATATAGTATTTTCATTGAATGTCATAATGATAGGATCCAAGAGGCGAAAAAAATTATTTTTGGATCCCATGGGATCCAAGCATGGGATCCAAAAGCAATTTATATTATCTGAGGATCCTATGGGATTCAAGAGGCGGAAAAAGTTATTTTTGGATCCCATGGGAGCGAAGCATGGGAGCCAAGTGGACGGAGGCCATACATGTAACCAAAATCTAATACGTAAGTAGGTAGTATTTCAACATTCTGTAAGATTCTAGAGAGCCTCCCGCCTCGTGACGTCCTACCAAATGATTGATGGGACCAGGTTTCATTTAACGTAATTTTGGGCAAGGAATATTAATCAGAGGCAAGTGATTTTTCTTTTATAGCCCCACTTGGTAGTTAAGTTATTTAGCTAATGGCTTTAGGAGTTGAGACCGTTTAGAGGTGTTTTATAGTACGTGCAATTTGCTTAAGCGTCGAAGTGGTTAAGTGATTACTTTAACAAATTTAAAATTTAAGCATATTAGTTTAAAAATGTATAAACTGGTACCTTCGTAAAGGATAACTTTAATGGGTATTTCTGCTTTATTATCTTTAATTTAGATAATCTTATATTTAGTTGCTATTATGTGTTGTTATGTCATGTAAATATTTTTTGTTTACTATTCGTAATGTCGCTGTTTATTTGTCACGTGTGTCAATTTATTTTACTTTGTTTAATTTTTTATCAGTGTATAGTTTATGTATAATGTGTAACGCTTTTTCTTTCTTTCTTAGTTTTTTAATAATGATGCTGCTGCTTTTATTTTGTCAGACTTTCGAAACTTAAAACTACTTCAAAAAGTTTATCTAACTGTAAAAGTATTGCAGTGAAGGTATGACAAATGGAACTAATAAAGAGTTAGGTGATGATATGCCACCATAACAAAGTTAATTGCCAATTGTTAAAGCCTATCTAGTTAGACGTTACGATGTGAGTCGAGCTTTAATTAATCAAGTTGCGACCCTCAAAATATTGTCTTCATTAAGTCCCCAGGCTCTTTGAGCCACGTTTTATTTGAAAAGTTTGAGTGTAATTCCGAAAACTTGGTTAACCTATTAACAGTTTCATTTCTGACGCTCATCACCTTGAAAGTTGATGAGTTATTGTGTCTCTTTGTGACGGAATTCGAGGTTAATGAGGTATGACCTGTGGGTTTCCAGTAACGGATTATTGTTGTGGGCGGAGTGAGTGCGTCAAACTCTGCGGACCCATTACGTTAATTTGTAAAATAATATTATTGGGTTACACGATCTGAACTTCTTTAGTTTTGTTTAAGGGAAATATTCACAGACTCCGATGGCTTGGTCACTTGGAGAGAATGGGAGAGGATCGCGGTGTCAAGAAAGCCTATCTGGGCCGGCCTACTGGCCGTCGGCCGGTTGGCCGCCCTAGGTATCGCTGGAGCGATGTAGTGGCGGCTGATCTCCGGGAGCTGCGTGTTGGCGACTAGCGCACGGGCACACAGTGGGGAAGGATGGCGAAATCTCGTATCGGAGGCCAAGACGCACTTCGAGTCGCTGAGCCATCGGAGTAAGTAAGTAAGAGAAATATTGATATAATGGTTAGTATGGTAGAGTAAAGTAATGGTTGAGTAGTCAAGAGGTCGCGGTCGCTCCATGCGATACAAATATTTGTGTGCATAAAAATGTGTGTTTGTGTCGGTCTGGGTGTTTCTATGTAGAATATGTCCGTATATCCGTTGCCTGGTATCCATTAATAGTACAAGCTATGCTTAGTTTGGGGCAAGATGACAAAAATAGTGTCTAGAAATATTTATCATTATTTAATTTTAAAAATCATTATCGAAACTTCCGGTTTAAAAATATACTATTATTATTTAAACCTTGATCAAAGTAATTTGTTTTATTTAATTTATAATAATTGCGCAAATAGCAGAAACACTAACACTTGTACTGACCCTTTTGCAAAATAAAACAAACCAAAATCTATAAAAGCTACTAATCTAATCTACTAATTTAAATAACTTGTCGAAAAGAGACACAAAATGAACATCCAATTTCGTCGAACCTCTACATTTACCAGTCTCATTTATAAATGATAGCTGAACGTAAATATTCCTATTTGCAAATACAAATTACACAATCCATAACAGAGATTTACAAAGTAATCATTTCCATCCTTATTTGTATAAAACGGATATTATATTCTTTGAATCTATTGACAAGATATCATGTCGGCGTCGTTTTTGTTATGAGATATTGTAATATCCCTCTTTTCGATATTTTAGTCAGTTTTTGAATAATTGCTAAATACAGGGTCCTTTGTAAGCGTTTTCGCAGAATCGGATTTAGGGATGGGAACTACTTACCTATCGTTGAAGATAATAATGGATACTTAAAGCTTCTTTATACAGATTTTGCAGCGAATGTTTAAAGTATTATCGTCTGTTTACAAACCTTAAGATGTTTGTATGAAAAATGCTAGTCCGCTTAACTGGAAAGATCTAAAAAAGGTTTATAACGCAGCTTTTTAACGACAGCAACTTTCTTTAAGTAAATTAATATGGGACAACATCACTATTGATGTAAGCCCAAATTAAGTAGCTCGGGTTTGAGAAGCAACGAAGGTTTTACAAATATAAACTTTAATTTTTGTCCTACCACGAGGCGCTCGTGGCGCAGTTTGACAGTGGTTCGTTGGCGATAATGAAAGTTGGCACAAATACCACAAGCAATAATAATGTTTGTCCAATCAAAAATATATTATAGAATTCCAAACCAAAGTTATAGGGGTTCAAAAAAACGACGAAACACTTCGAGAAAGGTAGGTAGTGCCCTTGCGCTTCGCTTGGTTCGTCTTAGCGGAGGCACTACCGTACCTCCAGATTCTTGTTCGATGATCTTACCCTTGAAAATTGTATCCGATACCCGATCTGTAAGCCAACCTGCTCTTGATCGATCAATTTACAGACAACTGGCGAAAAAGTACATTTTATATTTTTGTAATCCTTCGAATTTTATATTAGTAAAAATCATCAACTAACCTTGACAGATGATGGTAATAAGCTGGATGATGCTGATTGCGAAGCTCTTGCACGGGCCTCGTCTTCCGTTCATCTTACATGGGGTCCAGGGAACAGCATCACCAATCAATGATCGACCTTGGTGGGAGCGTCGGCCTTCTCAGATGAGCCATTTAGTATCTGCAAAGAAAAAAAAATCCGTTAATATGCCACCTTGAGTCGAATAATTAGCTGTCATTTCTGTGGTTCAATTACGGTGTTTCAACGTCCTTCTACCTAAATGGTTTTTATATTAGTTCAAGGAAAATAAGGACGCAACCTACTTGATGGTAAATGGTCACGTGGCTTACTCAATTGAGGGTCATTTAAAAATAAACTAATAGGTCATAATCGGTCTTGCCTTTTAAGATATTAACCAGAATTATATTTATATTTACCGTACTGCAGATACCTACTTTTAAAATTTTCATATCACTTGAAATCGGGTCCCGTACGTAGTTTCGAATGACGTTGTAGCGAATGGTCGTTGTGGCGAAATGTGGCCTTTCGCTTTAGCGCGGTACGCTAAAGCGAATGGTCATTGAAGCGAATTCCACCAGGGCGAATGACACTGCAGCGACAAACATTGTGGCGAAAATGTTAAAAATTACATATTAAAGTAAAACTGTAAAGTTGAAATATAATACAGAAAGTATAAGTTTCAGTTTAATAAACAAAAAACAAAAGTTAAATTCTGTTTACTAAAAGTCTTAGATTGTCAGTTTTTAACAAAATTAAGTTGTTATTAAATAACAAGATAATAATGTCTTTTTTTCACCTTTATAGTTTTAAAGTAACATCATTATATGTAATTTCAAACATTTTCGCCACAATGTATTCGCTGCAGTGTAATTCGCCCTGGATGAATTCGCTTCAATGACTTTTCGCTCTAGCGTACCGCGCTAAAAGTTTTTCGCCACAACGACCATTCGCAACAACGTACGGGACCCCTTCAAATCAGAGGCTCGAAGAACAGATGAGCCTACAGTCTGGCAGCACATTGAGCGACGCTTCCAGGTGAAGCGTCCCTCAATGGGATAGGCCGCTGTGGCCGCTTACCATTAGGTGGGCTGCGTGCCTGTCTGCCAACTGACCTAGTAAGAAAATATAATATTTTTCGCAACAGAAAAAATAATTTTACTTATTACAGCAAATTATTACGCGCGACTAATCCACCATCATATCCCTTGTCACTTTCACAAATGTAACGATGGTACATTAAAAAATAAAATATTGACACATTCACAATCGAAAACACGAATGTATCAGAACTCGTAACGATAATATCGTTGCCGTGAATGTTTTATGAGTTTTATCAGTTCACGATAAACTGAGTGGAATCATTGCTGGGCAATTAATCAGAGGGGAATTGGGACGTCACTATGTATATTTTTTTTTACAATTTCATATTTTTCAGCGTGATTGGCATTTAAATTAAAAGAAATCCCACCAAAAACATTTTCATGTAAAATGTTGCCAAGACTCGCATGTCAAAAAGTAATCAGATCTCATGTAGAGCCAAGCTTCTTACTCTACACGTCTTAACTCTACAAGGTCTAACTTCACTAACTCTACACCTTAGTAAAAATATGTGGCTTGGCCATTCGTTACTACAAGAACTATTGTATAGCACAAATGTTATGACGAACAGTGAATTAATTTTTCACCTTATGTTTATGTGAATGTATGTGTGCTCCTGAAAAATGTAGTACAATGCATTGACATCAATGCCAAAAGGTGCAAAGGCACCATAACTAGTAAGGCCTCGGCCTCGAATTCGACGCGGGCCGTCAAGAGCAGTACGATGCTGTCAAGTGCTGAACCGCCAGTGCGCCTGCGTGATCTGCCGCTCCCGCAAATTCGAGGCCGAGGCATACGCAGCTCGACCACCGACGCAGTGGAGAGGGTTTGTTCCAGTATCACATCAAGTTATCATTACAAAGATGGGTACTGGCTTAATTACCACGCTTGTCAAATGCGGATCACAAAAAAAACATTCCTCGTGAAAAACAAAAAAAAAACGTTCTTATTCCCTGTTGTTCTTGGTTCGTCTTGACGCGAATCTCTAACATCATCATCAATCAGCCTATATACGTTCCCACTGCTGGGACACAGGCCTTATCTCAATTCTGAGATAGTGTGGGCCATACTCCACCACGCTCGCCTAGTGCGTGTTGGTGGAGGGGTGCGTAAGGCAAGGGACCAACCTTAATGTCAGATGTTATCAAGCCGCCAAAATGGCCTATGACTAGGCTTGACGACATATACCTACATAGTAAACATCAGCCGGGACCAACAGCTTCACGTGCCTTCCGAAGAACGGAGACTCGAGAAATAAATGTCACTAAATGTGGTCCGAATGGTTACCCATCCATTAACCGACCGCGGCGTGAGTAGCTTTACTTTCGTTAACACGCTCTAACAACACTAGTGCATTATGTTATCAAGTAATAAGACGTTAAGCCACTGAACTTAATAAACCCATTGTTACAGGATTATTAATAGCATTGTCACAGTGTATACAGAACCACGGAGAACGTTTGTCATTCGGCCTATTGATCGAGTAATCAGTGATCTTAATTAAGTAATTACTTATACTGAATTGGACACAAATTATGTTCGTTAAATTAGATGGTTCAATTTGAGTGTATCCTTAATAACCTTGAGGAATAGGAAATAAATAAGAACTGATAGTCAATTGTTTATTTTGAATTGTATTTGAAGCAATAAAATCAAACAATTCTCGATGTATTTTATAATCCTTAGAACACCTAGAATTTCATTAATTATTGAGTTGATTTAATTAAAAAAATGCTTTTACTTCATCTTTTGAAAAAAAATTACCGCACCACGATAGTCTAGGTTACCTTCGTCTAAAACATTCTTAACTTATTTCAAAACTTTCCTAATCTCAAATTCTACAAATAAACCAGACAATATCGAGTTTAACTCAAGAGCATAGTTCAATTTCGCCGGCAAACTATGATCAGATACCGAATAATTCAAATCCATAAAGTATAAGGCCGTCGGCGACACTAGAATTTTTAGTCAATTTCTCGTTTGACACAATTGAATTTGTACGTCAGGCGAATCGGGTTTCTGGGCACGACCGGGGCGACTTCCGCCGCGTTGGTAAAAGTCATAGGCGACTTTAAAGTCCTTTGATAAATCACGAGATCCGAGTACCTACTTTGAATATTTGTGGAGTCAAAGTGAGTAGGAATTTGTCAGAGCTTTTTACGTTTAATGCTAGTATTTAACTGGACTTCTTCTACCGTTATAAACTAGAAGTTTGAATTCTACATTATAATGGATTTCTATGCGCATAAAACACACTTCGTAATCACTAAGTTGTACGCGTACAGAACGTGTGGAATATCTCAATAGATATGAAGCTATGGGATTTGACAGATTAGGATAAGTTATATATTAATTATGTTTAATTCTTTATAAATTAGAATTAATGTATGTGCGCGCATATCTTCCAGCTCACCAATTAAATAATTAATTTTTTGTTGCGTTTTTCGTTGTCCGGAAAAAGTTTTTGTCTCTCATTCTTTCAGCACCCGTGCGAAGCCGGAGCTAGAATTGCGTAAACAAAAAATTAATAAAGTTTTTCACACATAATTATTTAGTTTTAGATTATACGGCCAAAATGTCAGAGGCGCCTAATAGTGAGGCAGAACATTAAGCGATGCTTCCTAAGTAAGTATCCTTCAATGAAAAAGGCCACAGTCGTAGTTTAGGTTTCAGGTTACAATCGTGTGAGCGGTGTGAGCCGCGTATTCGCCAGTCAATAAAAAAACGAAAAAAAAAATTATATAACATTTACCAAATCTTTTTACTTAAACCACAAGCTAAAACTTTTGTCTCCCGAAGTCGCGGTCTCAGATCATTCGTTTGAGGTTACTTAAAGACTCTTCGAGCCGGCCCTTTGTGGCCAAAGGGCAATCTCTATGAATATGAGCCAGTTTCTGTGAGCCGTTACCGTAACGACCTTTCGATAGTAGTTACGTGCAAGATGGGTTTGTTGTTCGGTCGTATAGCTCACTTTGTGGATACACTAACACTTTTGCTAGTAGGGAAACATATTGAGTAAAACTAAAGGTTCTTAACTTAACTCGTTAGGAAATTACGTCATTTAAAATTGTACACTAGTTTTATGAAGTGATTGTGATTGCTTAGGTCAATGGAAATAAAAATAAAAGTATGACATAATAATCCATTGGAAGATTCAGTAACATTTTTGAAATTTATCTTAATGTGATGTTTTCTGGTTTACGATACAAAATATTTTTTGCATGTTACGACATGAAAATAAATCTTGTTGGTCCAATTGCTCTAGATACGAGTGTACATAATATTCATATATTTCAGCGATCCATTTTATGAATACACACATAATTGAAAAAGTTGAATTATTAAAGCATGTTAATAGAAATCTTATTACAATATTATATAAACTTATTCATATGCATACACGGACTTCCTGTTTGTTTAACGTAAGGAGTAAAATTTGTTAAATATAATTAGATTAATTTGAACTTTGCGCCTTGCAACACTAGTACAACCATTTTTTTTTTCTGTCTCTATTCTGTGACATCATAGTGACCGGCACGCTCTGTATTCTTTTTCTGCATATTAATAAAGTTAATTCTGCTAAACAGTGATTATAATTTGCCCAAACCCATCAGGTTATGGGCCCAGAAAGCTCAGAAAATCAAACAATACAAAATTCATAGTAATAACAGTGATAAAGAACATTACAAGTGTACATAACCTCAAAGCAACAACGTGATATTTTTCTTCAGAACTTTTTGCAAAGTATTTCAATCTAATCTGAGTGAATTCTTCAACAATGGCGGCAAACAATCAAATGACAATAATTGAAAAGCTATATGGTCGTGAAAATTATGTAACTTGGCGGTTTGCAATGCAAACGTATCTACAACACGAGGAGCTATGGGACTGCATAGAATCTGACTCAAAAGTAGATCCGAAAAGAGATACTAAAGCAAAAACAAAAATCATACTTTCAGTTGATCCAACTAATTATGTGCACATTCAAGAAGCCAGCACCGCCAAAGAAGTATGGAACAAGCTGTCATCAACATTCGATGATTCTGGGCTGACACGCCGCGTTGGTCTGCTGCGTGACCTGTGTAATACGTCACTAACAGGATGTCAAAATATAGAGGAGTATGTAAGCAAAATTATGAGCACCGCTCATAAACTCAGAAACATTGGTTTTAAGGTTGACGATGAGTGGCTTGGCACACTACTACTCTCAGGTCTGCCAGATTCTTACCAACCAATGATTATTGCTATCGAGAGCTCGGGCATGAGAATTACCTCAGATTCAGTCAAAGCAAAACTATTACAAGATGTCAGACCATTGGACAATGAACCAAAAGCATTTACAGTCAACAACAAATCTCAGAAATATGGTAAGAAGCCATCTAAAGGACCAAGGTGCTTCAACTGCAACAAGTATGGACACAAAAGAACAGAATGTAAATCAAAATCAAAAGACATACAACAAAAATCATCTTCTTCATATGCTGCTGTGTTCATAGCTACATCTGCACAGTGTGAAGCATGGTATGTGGACTCGGGTGCATCATCACACATGGTTAAAGACAAAAGTTTGCTTCAGAATGAGACTACTACTGATATCAAGAATATAAGAGTAGCAGATAATAAGGTATTATCAGTGCAATGCTCAGGGCAAGTGAGCTTAAATACTTACAATGGAAAGGGCCAAGAAAACAAGGTACTGTTTACTAATGTGTTATATGTTCCAGGATTAGCAACTAACTTGCTCTCAGTTAGTCAGATTATTCGCAGTGGAGGCCAAGTAAGATTTGACAGGAGCGGCTGCACTATTATGAACAACAAAGGTCAGATAATAGCAACAGCTAGTATTATCAATAACATGTACCGGCTTAATATGCCTGGAGGAGGCTATGCATGCATGTCTGATGTTGAAAGTCAAGATATCTTCCTGTGGCACCAACGAATGGGGCATCTCAACTTCAACAGTTTAAGGAAAATGCCTGAGAACACTGACCATGTAAATTTTTCAGTGAAGTCGGAAAATCTGACATGTGTCACCTGTAAAGAAGGTAAGCAGACACGACTACCATTCAAAAGTGAAGGAATCAAAGCAAAGGGTCTGCTTCAATTGATTCATTCAGATATATGTGGCCCTATGGAAACACAAACATTAGGAGGTGCTAAATATTTTATTACATTTCTGGATGACTTTTCAAAGAAAATTTATGTGTATTTTCTCCGGAATAAGTCAGATGCATTTGAAAAATTCAAAGAATTTAAACATGAAGTAGAAAATCAACTTGATGCTCGTATTAAAATTCTACGAACCGACAATGGCCTGGAATATGTCAACAGGAATTTCTCTGACTATTTAAAAGCTGAGGGTATCATACACCAAACGACCACGCCATACTCTCCTGAACAGAACGGCACTGCGGAACGTATGAACCGAAGTCTTATTGAAAGAGCTAAATGTATGCTTTTTAATGCCAATCTGTCAAAACAATTTTGGGCCGATGCAGTACACACTGCTGCCTATGTAATAAACCGTTCACCAACCAAGTCTCTATCATACAAAACGCCTGAAGAAATATGGTCCGGGCAAAAGCCAAATGTGAAACACATGCGAGTTTTTGGTTGTGAAGCGCTGGTACACTTACCTCATGAGAAACGCAGAAAATGGGATCCTAAAGCCCAGAAAATGATCTTCATCGGCTATTGTGATCACACCAAAGGCTATAGATTCATGATACCAAATACAAGAAAAGTAGTAAAAAGCAGAGATGCCACATTTCTTGAATCTACTGTTAAAAGAGATTATGTTCTGTTAGATCTGTCAGAAAGGAATTCTACAAGTAATAATAACAGTACAGAAAATGACTCTGAAACTGAAGATAAAGACACCAGCATTAGCTCTTATGATACAGTAATTCATGAAGGATCTTCAGTCAGTGAGTATGAACCGGACACTAGCTTTGATTCTCCTCCAGTTAACAATATAACATTAAGACCCCGAAGAAATAGAGTTATAGAAGTAAAACAAGATGAATCAGAAGAAAATAGTTACATGTGTCAACAAGACAACTCTCTAAATACTCCAATAACTTATAAAGAAGCAATAAACTCAATTGATCAAGAGAAATGGAAGAAATCTATCAGTGAGGAGTTAGATGCTCATAAGAAAAATAATACCTGGTCATTGGTTGAAAAACCTGTTAATGCCAAAGTGATACAATGTAAATGGGTATTTCGAATAAAAGAGGAACCAACAGGACTAAGGTATAAATCACGTCTGTGTGCAAAAGGATTTGCACAGACGAAGGGTATTGACTTCAATGAAACTTTTGCACCAACTGTTAGATATGACTCAATACGCTTGTTACTTTCAGTTGCCGTACAAAATAATTTAAAAATCATACAGCTAGATGTCAAAACAGCATTCCTGTATGGTGAACTTCAAGAGACCATATTTATGACACCACCTGAGGGACTGGTCCATGAAGAAAATATGGTCTGCAAATTGAATAAATCTCTGTATGGATTGAAACAGGCTCCGCGGTGCTGGAACAGTAAGTTTGACTCTGTACTTAAAAAGTTTGGTTTTGTCAACAGCAAAGCTGACCAATGTGTGTATATTGGCCTAGTTAATAACAAGAAATGCTATTTGTGCTTATATGTAGATGATGGATTGTTATTTTCATCAGATAACTCAGCAATAAAAGAAATAACTGAAGATTTGAAATCCATATTTGAAATAAAAATAATAAGTAAACCTAGAAACTTTGTAGGTATGCAAATAGAACAATTCAATAAGTGCATATTTATACATCAGACTAAATATATAGAACAACTACTAATCAAATTTAATATGAATGATGCCAATCCCAACAGCATTCCTGTAGATCCTCACATGAAGTTGTATAAAGAAGGAGAGGCTGATAGAGACATACCCTATAGAGAAGCAGTGGGCTCCTTGATGCACCTGGCCATAGTGAGTCGACCTGATGTCATGTATGCTGTCAGCCTGGTGAGTCGTTTTCTCAATTGTTACAACCAATCCCATTGGAATGCAGTCAAGAAGATATTTAAATATTTAAAAGAAACAAAGGATTATGGACTGTGTTACTCACAAAGCCCACAGTCAGCAGATGTCACTGGTTACAGTGATTCAGATTATGCCAATGATTTGGATACTCGTCGATCAACCACTGGATATGTGTTCCTCAAAAATGGAGCGGCTGTAACATGGTCCAGTCAACGTCAGCAAACAGTGGCCCTATCCACAACAGAGGCCGAATTCATGGCTGCCTGTGCCGCCACGAAAGAGACAATGTGGATCAAGCAATTCTTGAGTGATATTGACCAGTACAAACAGGACCTAATGTGTATTAACTTGGATAACCAAAGTGCTATTAGCGTCATTAAAAATGTTAATTTTCATAAAAGATGTAAACATATTGAGATAAAGTATCATTTTATCAAAGAAAAATATCACCAAAAGATTATTGCATTGAATTATGTGAGTAGTGACAATCAGTTTGCAGATATTCTCACAAAAGCATTGTCAAAAGATAAATTTAAATTTTTGAGAACTAAACTTGGCATGTATTCATATAAGTCTCTTTCTTGATAATTCAGATAAATTGTTATTGTTATAAATTCCAAAGGCTTACATATTTTAAGATATATGTATTCAAATGTTTTCTTATTGCTGTAAGGCTTAAATTCAGGAAGAGTGTTAAATATAATTAGATTAATTTGAACTTTGCGCCTTGCAACACTAGTACAACCATTTTTTTTTTCTGTCTCTATTCTGTGACATCATAGTGACCGGCACGCTCTGTATTCTTTTTCTGCATATTAATAAAGTTAATTCTGCTAAACAGTGATTATAATTTGCCCAAACCCATCAAAATTAATATATAATTAAATAATTCATTTCCACAGCAAACTTAAGAAAGGTAATAAAAGTAAAAGTAAAGTATCAGCCTATTAATGCCCCACTGCAGGGCAAAGGCCTCTCCATCCTTGAAATCAAGTTATCGCTACATTTATGGGTATTGGTTTAATCACCACGCTTGCCAAATGCGGATTGGTGATCACAAACCCGAGCAGTGTCCAAAAAAACCGACACAAAGTTGGCTCGACCCGGGAATTGGACCTATGACCCCGAGATCTCGGCCCGGTACTTAAACCACTGGACCATCGAAGCGTTCTCAAGAAAGGTAATGCAAGGCAAAAATAAAGATGAATTACAGGAAGCATGTCCGCCCGGAGCGCTTCGCCCAAAGATTGGCATTCAATTTAAAATTCTGTTGCCGACTCCATTTGGATCGATTTTCTTTGTGCTACTCGAGTTTTGTTGAAAATCCCGCTGAAAGGGGAGAGGTAAAAAAGGGCCAAGTAAGATTGAAAGGTTATATTTAAATCGAGTAATACGTTGGTGAATACAGTGAGTAGCTTTCGTTCGCACTAAGCGCTGGTTGTTGATTTAATAATTTATTTAGTTCTATTCAAATATATTAATATAATTATTTGTTCTATAGTTTTCTCAATAAAATGTGGGTTTCGAAAGGTTCAAAAAGCTCGAAGAAAAAATAAAGATGTAACTACCCCGACTAACATTATGGATTTTAAGTACATAAATATACACCTAAGCTCATAAAAATGCTTGGTTCAATACTATCCTTGCTATCCAAGCCATTGGATATAACAATTAATCGAATTATATCCAACTTGGCCTTCCACTACCGCGTGTATCTTGCGAAAACGTTTTTATCGTTCGCCCAATATTTATAATGGTTATTAGCTTCGATGTCGGGGCTAATCGCTGTATCGGAGCGGTAATGCCCGCTAATTTAATCCAATAGACTATCACGTGGGTGCAAATGTCACGGATTTCCGCTTGATAAGTAAAGCTTGTAATTGATTTTATAGGAAGTTTATTATAACTTTACATAACGTGAAAGAGGTAGGTGAAAAGCAAATAGTTCAACTTATTAGGTGATAATTTATTTCATAAAAGAATATAAGAGAATACCAATAAAATATAAAAGAGTGCGTTTTGGTATAGTGAGAAGGCAAAGGTAGAGATATAATCAGAGTCGTTTTAATGTGAGTGCTAAAACTACAAATCCGGTAATCAACCATGATTATAATTACCTAAAGTACCTAAAATCTCCACTATTAGGTAGATAAAATTAGGCCAAAGCTATATAAATACTAAAACTCAGCTTTTTGTGTTAAAATATGCGTAAAGATAACGCCTCGGAAACTTTATTATACCTCCGTACTGGAGATTCCTTATTAACATTAATTCTTAAATATTTAAGGTTTTTTATGAGTTATTCGACTAGGTTTATACACCACTTCACACATTACTGAATCCTGTGACTAGTGTAACAGTAATGTTAGAGTTTTATTAAATTAATACTTAATAATGGGAAAACTTAAACACGCAATTTAGGAATTGCGTTGTTGCGGGCCGTTGTTGACGCGGGCCGTCAAGAGCGGTACGATGCTCAAGCGGTGATCCGCAGTGCGCTTGCGTGCTCTGCGGCTCCCGCTCCCGCCCCGTGTATTCGAGAACGGGTCTATGGGATTCCCTACAAAACATCTCGCCGCTGCCGCTGCCCGCGAAATTCGTGGCCGAGGCCTTATACACACTAGGCGCCCGCGGCACCGTCCTAAGATGCGGTCCGAAATTCAAAAATTCGCATACGTGGCTTTAAAAGTGTAGCTTCAAGGCATACAGAGTTCCTTAAAAAAACTTGTTCTAAAATTATCTAATTCATTTGTTAAAAATACGACGACTAATTAGCAGTGCGAAGTTTATTTTTAATTAGGTCAAGCCACCAATCTTCTTGTTTTGTATAAAATTCGTTTTCGTTGTATCAATTCAATAAATTATCGTCTTCAGTAAAAACCTTATCGTTTGCTAGTATTCAAGAGGTCGTGGGTTCGATGATACCCACTTTGTAAACATGATAGTGTGCATGTATACGTCATAAGTGCCCTAATTGTTATATTTGTTAGTTAACTTATATGAATGTGTACAAACATAATTTTTAAGTACCTAGATAATTATGTTTTAGTCATTAGTCGTCCTTCAAATCCTCAATATTAGTTATAGTTCTTATTGATTTCTCCAACGCTTTTAATATGGTTGATCATGACATTTTACTTGCCATCCTTAAGTCTTTGCAGTTCTCGTCATCTTCGCAGGATTGGTTTTCCTCTTATCTGCGTGGCCGTCAGCAAGCAGTTCGTGCTGGACACAATGTGTCTCAGTGGAATGCTTTATCTGCTGGTATTCCGCAGGGTGGAATCTTATCTCCACTATTATTTTCTATTTTTATTAATTACCTTTCTTTCTCGCTTGGCTGTTCTTACCATTTCTACGCGGATGATTTGCAAATTTACACGCAGTCGTCAGCTGAGAATGCCAATTCGGCAATTGCGTTGCTCAATCGGGATCTGCAGAGCATCAGCGAATGGTCTGCCAATTTTGGGATACCTGTCAATCCTACTAAATGTCAAGCAATTGTTGTGGGTAGTGCTAAGCAGATTGCCAAAATTGCGGTTGGTTCGCTCTCACCTGTCATGTTTGAGAACTCTCTTATCCCATTTAGCCTTAGCGTTAAAAACCTTGGGCTCATCATTGACTCAACTCTTAGCTGGACCTCACAGGTCGCTGAGGTTAGTCGACGTGTCATATTTTCTTTACGATTATTAAATCGATTTAGGAATTTCCTACCCATCAATACTAAAGTGTTACTTGTCACTTCCCTTATTTTTTCCTCTCATCGATTATGCTGATGTCTGTTATCCAGATCTAAATGAAGACCTTTTGAATAAGTTGGACCGTCTCTTAAATAATTGTATTCGTTTCATTTTCTGTCTCCGTAAATTTGATCACGTCTCTTCTTACCGGTCTCAACTTAACTGGCTCACAATACGTCAGCGCAGACAGCTTAGATTGCTCTGCTCACTCTTTTCCATTCTATTCAATCCTAAATCTCCTGATTATTTAAAAAGTAAGTTTAAATTTCTCTGTGATTCTCATGACCGTCAACTTCGATCCGCTAGCTCATTGGCGCTCACTGTCCCCCTCTTTCATACGGGCTTCATGTCTGACTCCTTTACTCTTAACGCTACACGTCTCTGGAATAGCCTCCCGGACAGTATTCGAAAAGCTACAAATAAGTTTGCGTTTAGAAGGCAGGTTCGTGAATTCCTGTTAAAAGCCTGACGTGGAATTGTTCTTCATCTAGGTTTTCACTCCCCATAATTTGAATCATCATTCTGGACATCATCATTAATATTATGTGTATGTAAATGTATGTATGTATATATATTATAATATATGTTAGTATTTGTGTATGTTTATTATCAGATTATCTTATGTTTTGGTAAGATTATAACGTATCTTTTAAAGTTATTTTTCTTTAGTTTGCTCTTTGCCGCATTCAAACATTTCGTTTTTCCTAAAGGTTGACTGGTAGAGAATGCTTTTAGCGTTAAGTCCGCCTTTTGTACCTAACTTGTGTGGTCAATAAAGTTTTATAAATAAAATAAATATTTTTTGGCTGAGTGCTAAAACTACCATTGACATAATAAAAGCAATTAGTTCTCTACTTAATAGCCTATGCTATGAATATTCCAGTTTATTAAATTATCCTTTATTTAATATTCAATATTCCAACAAGTAACCGTTACATAGCATTAAATTAATGTAAGTTCAGAAATAACCTTTCACTTTCAACCCTCTTAACCTTTACAAGATGGAATATTCAGTAATATTAAATTAATAGAAAACGTGCCGCAAATAGATTATGCACTGACTCTTTGAGATCAGTTTGGTGACCTCGCCGATACTTTTATTTACATTTTTAAAGTATTAGGTAAACGCGAAAGTTTATGTAAACACTATCGATCATGAACACTTTTTTATTGCGAAGGAAAATGCGTTGAAGCATTATATCCACAAGCTTACTAAGGCTTGGACTTAGGACTACATTACTCCAACCTAATTACCCACTTAACTCCCCCATTTACCTTCACACCAGAAAAGGCACAAGCTGGCCCGTCGTCACTATATTATAGAGCTAGTTAATCCTTTTCTTATGTATTTTTTATTAAGTCACTAGCGGGCGCCTCTGCAGTTTTACCCACGCGTATTTTTTTTTTGTCATACCCCCCCAATGTTTCCGGGATCAAAATATTCAACACAAACAAACAATCAAATCTTTCCTCTTTATAATATTCGTGTACAATCTTGCATAAAAATACATAATGCCACTAAACGAGTACTACATGTATCCCAAAGTTCAACTATTTTCCATCCATATAAACGTAACGTTTGTTAAAAATACACTCGGTAAACTAAAGCTATAGACGGCGTATGTTAAGTGTTGCAGGGTTAGAGAGTCCATTAATCTTGGCTCGGCGAGTAGCCGCGGCGGCCGGGGGTTGGGCCACTGTATGCAACGGTCCTTACCGCGTACACTCTGTGTTTACAAGGAAAATTGCCTTGGAATGTTGTACCTAGTAGTTGTGTGGTTGTTAAAACCTTTTGAAACTAATTGAAAGTTGGTTGTTTCTTGTAGAAATAAATAGGTAGTTGTTTCAAATTCAATTCTAATTCACAATTTCACATTCCACGAATAAAACGATCGATTTACGTTTCTGTTTGTCAAAAAAATGGTTGCCTGTAAAGTCGGTTTTACGGGCGAAGATTTTACGTGACAACGTCTTTTTCTCGGTAGAATATTTATAAGACAGAGACACAAGCATGCGCCGATTCAATGCGCCTAATTCTCTAGTGCTGCGCGCGCGGCAGACCGATCATAGTTGAGTGGGAGAGAGACGCAAGGCATTCGGCGGGCCTCTCTCTCGTTCGGTGACTCATCGTAACGTTACCGAGCGTTACACTTTTTCATAAGTGACTCCCAGCCGCAACCTAATTTAAGACGTTGTCACGTCAAAAAAAATATTAAAAATTAATATAAATTAATACACTGGCGGTAAAGTTTTTTTTTAAAGTTTGACTTCTAATATTATTAAATAAACCAGTTCTCATTTAAAAAACCCTTGCTTATTATTTAATTGTAAAGACTTACAACTTTCTTTATTCTGTTTTTAATTTTTATTTTGTTAAAATATAAAAAAAAACTTAAGATCCGTTTCACCATAATTTTAACTGGGTTGGTAACAAAATTTAAAACTACTGGGTATATGTTACTGTATATCGCACCGTACTTAATCGTATCCATTTTGTTTATCATTATTATCAATTTATCCTTCTTACATCTGTATAATTTTAGCTTAGCCTATACAGGGTATATAGCTGGAGGTGGATATAGTGGTGGGTTTGGTTGGTGGTAGGACTTTTTCATCTTAGAAGATCGAAGATCATAAAGGCCTAAATTATAGCTGCACCACAGACTTAAGCTTGAGAAATGCTTGCCGATGTCGTGTTGCTCTCTTATCATCAGGTGTGCCAGCCTACAAACTGAATTGATTGAAGTTATAGCGACAATAATTCAAAGTAAACAAAAGATAAAACCAACTGGTCACAGCTAACAAAAGCCACTTAGAGGGTACGGGATCACAAGAGTCCTGTCCGCCCGGGGCGGTTCGGGAAGGCATCCCAATAAACAATGTATATCTGGCTACTTTTCGTACAAAAACATTTTCGTTTGTGGCTACGCTTTCATTGAAGTTGACACGCTTGAGGAACTACTTGAATTCAGAATTTCGGAAAAGATAAAGTAGAATAAGCCTTTTTAAAAAAAAAACATAGTTTAACGTAGCGTTCTAAAGAAAAACAAAATGTTGTAACAGAAAATTGACTAAAAAGACTTATCCATACTAATATTATAAAGAGGAAAGATTTGAATGTTAATTTGTTTATTTGTATTGAATAGGCTTCGAAACTACTGAACCGATTTGAATAATTATTTCACTGTTGGAAAGCTACACTATCACCGGGTGACATAGGGTACGTTTGATCCCGGGAATATGGGGGGGAAGGAGGGGATATTTTGTAAAAATAAATTGCGCGCGGGTAAAACCGCGGGCGGAAGACTAGTTGTAAAAAATGTTTATAAAAATGTAAGTAACCGACGCAATTGGCGACTACGATCTATCAATATCAATATCAGTATCAATTCGGTACAGCCCACCCCGTTGCAACTTACTTTAATAATGACCGTCTCCAGTAATCACATGAATGTATGAATGGAGTTCATTTAGCAAAAACTTATCCAGAAAAAATATCTAAAAAATAATATACTTCCGTGCTCAATCCCTCTCAAATTTATGAAATATCACTATAAAAATCAAAATCCTCGTCAATATTCAAATTCAAATTTTATTTTTCCACAATCATCACGTCTCAAACCCGAAGTGCCCGAAGCTCATCTGCGGGATCGAACCGGTTTAATATAACAAGATGAGGCAAAAATGTTCCGTCACGGTACTTATTACCGCGGGAACGTTTAATATTTTCAATTTAATCTCATTATAACCTTTGGAGTTGTCGGAAATGAGGAAAAAACGATTCATGTTCAAGTCGCTTTCAATGGAATGAAAGGATTCTTTAAGAGTAAGGTTGATTCTGGAGTTTTTTGTATTGTTGACTATAGTTAAATGGATCCTGTACAATCAGATAATGATGTTGTTAAATATCTAATATCAGGAGCATTTATTGTCAATTTAACTATAAGCATAGTTGTCGGATGTTTTTATGTAATTTCAGTTGGAAGACAGGCACGAAACCTACCTGGTGGTAAGTGACCACTGCGGCATATCAGAGAGAAACTTCGCCAAATGCATCGCTCAATATGATGCTACCCAACTAGCAAAATGGTCAATTGGTAATGCTATATGGACTTATAGAGCTCCGATAATGGTTTTGGTATTTGCTACTACGCTTTTAACTGCATAAAATGGTGCTATTTTCACTTGAGTATGTTTAATTCTATAATTTGGTCTTATATCGGCATATAGGATCAAATATCGTGGCTATTATAGTCTAGGACTCCTATAAAGGCATTAAATAAGAGTAATTACTCTCAGGTGTAATTACTCCGGTAACGAAGACTTATATGTGCCTATAAGATAACATCTTAGAGGCATTTAAATCTTAGGCCTCCTCTAGAAGCATCTACCAGGATAGGATACACTGAGGAGCAATCACACTAGTTACTTTTACTTATAATGTGATATAAGCTAAAATTGTATGGCTAATATAAGTAACTTCCAGTTAAACAACTGAATAGCATTTATATTTCTTGTTTTTGTTTTACATAAGCTTGAAATTAAGGTTTATGCGGATTTAATATCAGCGTTTCAAAAATAATAAATCACTAAGATTATAACAGCATTTAGTAGGATAAAATGTTCTCTATATAGATTTGTCTTAAGCCGTTACAAGTCTAGACATATTTATATTGGCATTCCACAGTAGTGTTATTGTCAACGTTATCTTAAAATTGGTATACAAAATGGCGAATCTTCTGCAGTTTTGACACTTGCCAATATAGAACCAAATAAACTTATGATGGCACTATGTCACACTTGGAAATGCTTACCGAAAAAATGGCAGCCCTTCGTAGCATTTTTTTTGATAAATAAATAATTACTCAAATGTAAATAAAGGCAAGTGAAGAGGCGCTCTAAAATTTTGTTTAAAACTATGACTAATTTCACAGAAAATTCACATTCCCCTACGAATATTAATAAGACTAACTAACAACAATAAGATGTTGTTTTTCTACTATGGCTGACAATAATAAATTCTGATAAAGATAAATACCACTTCCTTATTCAAGCTGTTAAAAAAATTATGACAGAGGCCAACACAGCGCAACACATTATACTGTTCGTTCGTTCATTCGTTCACCAAAATGAGCTTAAATCAGCATTGCAAGGAGCGCATTAGTCTTACTTACGACTATAACTTACTTATATTGATTATATTATTGATTTGCAGGAGTAACTGCATTTTCGTAATTCTATTACAGGAGTTATATAGGCGTAAACAAGCATTTTAGCGGTCTAATATAAATGTGTTATAATCAAAAGTACACTTAAAAAGTGGGCCTTTTCCCGGACTTATATTCGGATATAATTCTCATATAGTCCTAAAGATTCATCCTCCTGGGATAGCTTAAAAACCACTTTTTGCTGGTTGGGTACTTTGTAGTGATTTTAAGTGTAACTAAGCATATTAATTGTACTGGAATACGGTCAAAGTTATAATGGCGGGTAATTTCTAGTGGTGGGGAGCAGCAAGTCCTATGGATTTAAAAAAGTTCTCCCGCCAACTAGACCTCATCTCGTAAGAATTTGATCGATCTAGAGGTCTTATTGGTTTTTAATAATAAAATGAATACGACTATCTTATATAGGTAAGACTTGCAGTGAATTAGTCTACTAGTAAATATAACGGGAGGGTGTAACATTTTCAATTTAATTTAATCAGATCATAAACTGTGAAGTTGTCGGTAATAAATAAAACGACCAATTACAAAGTTGCTTTTAGTTAATTTCCACGAAAAGTAATATTTTAAACAATTAATTTTAACAATAATATCTGTCTAAATTGTCTGTATAATTAATTATTACTGTCAGAGTAAGGGATTTAGCTACTATCAAATATTCGACCACTATTGCGACAGACTCTAAGTCTACGATGAACTGTGACAGCCATATGACCTCGCTCGTCGTTCTTTTTTTGTACTATCTCATGCTAATTTTAACCGACCTTAATCCGGGCTCATTAGCTGTCTATGTCTGGTTCCGTATACCTCTGTATCAGTAGATCAGGCACATAAAGACGGTGCGGTGATTTGAGGTAAATTCCACATGCGACAGTTTTGCATACAAACATCGTCTAGATACAAAGGTTAGAAGGATAAGGCTCATATAAAAAGGCAGGAGCTTATTTGTGATAGACTGGAAAAGTAGCTTTGTTTTTATACGAATGTTTTAGTTCGTGTGGTTTCAAAAGGCAAACATTATGAGATCTTTTGAAATTCGTGTGTCATTTTTAAACACCCATAATAGATTTGAACGTTCTGACAATCAGTAAAGGCTTAGTAGGTACTAAGTAAGTGGTCAATAATAAATATGATAATAGTTAGATGCCATAGAAGAAACAACAAAAATTACATAAAAACGTTTTGGTGAAAAAATACGCGAAATGCTAAGATATAAAATTGTATCTTAGTTTCAATTAAATAGGTTCAATAGTTTTCAATATATTTTCAAAAAACGTGACGAGGTCACCGGTGACCTACGTGGCGCTGTGATTGAAAAACATTAAAAACCGTTACGAAGGCGCCGAAATGATGTTGACTCCGGTCACCCGCCCCCGCGCCCCCGCAGTTGTCCGCAAACGCTGGAGGTGCGCGCACATTGCGCGCTTCATTTTCATTTTGTCTTTTGAGTGATTAAAAAAGGAACAATTTTCTTGTCACTTGTCATGTCAACTTTTACCTAGTTTATTAGAAGTATTTTCGAAAAAAATGTAGGGAGACCAAAACCACGCGGAAGAATTAGTAATCTACAGCGTCACTCCGGTCACCTCAGTTCAAAAAATGTAAAAGAAACACGTCCTCCGGCGCAGAAATTCGTTCTGAAAATTGGTCTGCCACGAGGTCACCGGTGACCGTAGTGGCGCCGAGATGTAAGCAAGGGTCCGGTCACCGGTGACCGGAGTGGCAGCCAACGTGTTAAGTTCCATTATGTCCGTGAAAAATTAAAGTTAATGCCAAGCCACTAAAGACGAAACAGCATAACAAAATGCGTAAGAAGTCAATAGTGCTTACATTGAAATACTATTATAATATAATGATAGCCAATTATTGCAATATAAAAGAAAATCCTCAGGTAAAATATACGAATGTTATATGATAAGAAAGAAAAAGCAATAAAAAGCACCTGCTGTTTTCTCAGAGTGCGATTTGTCAGGCATGCTTAGCGCAAATTCCTTGTGACAAATAAATAATCCACAGTTATGCAAAGAGCTCGTGAGCGGATTACGGGCTGTGCAAACGGTCAGCAAGTGTTGCGATATTGAAATATGTTCAGGGGTTGACCAACAGCTTGATATTCCCTCATTGTACACTATTAATTGTTTTTCTATCTTCTTCTCCCTCTTCTTCCTGTCCGGTTCCCAATTGATTTGGGGTCGACGCAATATGTTTTTTGCTGCTATTCATCCCTGTAACTAATCAATGAAGTATTCACTACTTTTTCACTCATATTTATCTTTTACGCAATTCATCCATCTCCCTTCTGTAATTATTACAACTGTAAAAGTCAGTTTTGTACAATGCGTATATATGGATACGCAATTACGCATTGTACAAAAGCAAAGCATTGTAAGCATGTGTTTATGTTGTAAATTCGTAAGTAACTCTGTATTATCTGTTACGCATTTACGCCTTAACCATTAAACCAATTTTGAAGAAAATTTGGTATAAAATAGACCAACCTCGGTAATAGCTACATTATACTTTATAACGCAGAATTAGTCTATAGGTGCGTACAGATTATATAACATAACATGTTATAAAACAATGTTATATAACATTTTCAGTACTAAATGTTTTGTTGAAATATAATGTCAGATTAATTTTGACGTGTTATAAAACACCATGTTAAATAACATGTTACTAAATCTGTACGCACCGTTAGTTTTATAGAAAATCAGAAATAGCAGTGTTTAATGTTTGTTTATGTTTGCCCTTCTTTCACCTCGCACCGAAGTAACAGGTCAACGTTATATTTAGTATGGAAATAGTTTGGGAACTGAGAAGTGACAGCAGCTACTTTTTATCTGATTCTGAGATTATAATAATATAGGTACTCTGGGTTAGTTACAGTATAATTCAATATTTATGATTTATGTCTGTAATAAAATAATTACTTTATTAACAATATTTGTTGGAATAATTTAATATTAAGTTTTCCTGAAGTGTCCGAGTCCGTAGCGAAAACAAATCATAATAATAATTATAATACTTCAATAAAATAAAACATTGTTAACAAATTCTTCTAATTTGGGTTGAGAAGGGTTGAATTAATTATAATTTACCTACATATTGGATTACACGAAGGTAGCTTATGAAAAACGATACAATTTTGGCGGTCCCTGGTTTATATTGTGATCCAGATAATTATTTTTCTAAATGTTAAAGGAACATTTGTTAGTAATTTTTCCCATTATGCTAACAAGATGCAACCAAGTAACTTGCAATATTTCGCAATTAATTTTTATAAGCATACATTTTTTAAAAATTATGCAAAAGTAATCTAGGTATAATTATCTATTCGTAGTATCTAGTCATTATTATTATTTTTAATATAAACTTATCCACTATGCTATTTATTACTAACAGAAAAATCCTTTGCATCTAAATGTTGGTAAAATAAAAAACAGAATCTCATACTACATAATTATTAAAAACCATTCACAAGTCATGTATAAAATATAAGTACTGTCATTTGATTGGGACATTTAAAAATTGGCAACTTTCTCAATTTTTGAATCTTAAGTAGCAAAAGATGTAACACTAACGAGATAAGTAAAACTATTAAAATAGGCAATAAAAAACTATAAATATGAGATGACTGTGCATTAAAAATCTTTACAATTTTCTACCCGGTAACAAATCGCACAAAAATGCGCTTAGCTTTTCCCGTCACCAAACTTAACAAGACCCACGAGCCATGAGACGTCAAATGAAATACAGTGGTCCTTGGAAATATATTTAAGCACTAACGTGAAATTCTATTCGCTCTCAGTCGTGAATCAACCTTAACCGCCTCGTAAGAACGTTAAGGGCGCTACTACACTGACGGATTGCAAGCGTTTTCGAAACGGGGCGGCCACGCGGCGAAAACGTTGCGGACACGCAAAGTTTCTGCTATCAGTGAGCGTAATAGAATGGATTCCGACTAGGAAATACTGCAGTTATCTTTATTACTTTGTATACGCAAGAATCGTAAGACAATAATACAGGGAAGATTTTGAGAGGGTCCATTAACAACAAATCGTCTGAACGAGTTGACTACTAGTCTAGTGTGCAACGTGTTCACTTTTTTTTATACTACCCCCTCAATTGATGGCCTGCCTTCTAAAGGCAGCGCCATGATGGTCGACGTTTGATGGGCTGCCTTTAGAAGGCAATTCCTTATCGCCCGTATTTAAAGTCTGTTTTCGTTTGTTTGACGATTCGTTGTGTTTTATTAGTTTGTTAGGTTGGTAGAACAAACCAGCGACTAGCAAATGACAGCGCCCGGCGCGCGAACATAATTTGAAACCGATTGGGAGTTTTGTCAATCTTTTTAAAATGTTCGCGCGCCGGGCGCTGTGACTGTATGCAGAAATTGTTGATTTACTTGATATTTTATTATGTAAAGGTGTGAATGTTATTTAATGTGTTTATTGCTTAATAGTAACAGGTTAATTTAAAGTGGACAACTAAAGCAACAAGTTGTTTATTTTTTTTTATTTGATTTTTTAGTTTTAATTACCCAATTTCATTCCACTTGTATTTTCCCTCGCATACAGTTCGAACACAGTAGAATATAATTTAAATTATATATTTTTAACTTGTAGACCATTTAATAATGACTTTATTGATACCAAATGACTGGTATTTGCATACAGGAAGGATTTAAAATAATTTTTTTAAAAAATTAAAAATCAAAAAATAATCAAAATGGCGGCCATTTTGTTTTTCCTAATCAAAATTAAGGAAAATGGTCGCCATGATGTCATCAATTGAGGGGCTACATCAGTTTGCAGACAGACACGCAGCCCACCTGATGGCAAGCGGCCAATGCAACCATTGAGGGACACTTCGCAAGAAAGCGTCGCTCAATGTGCTGCCAGACTGTAAGCTCATCTGATCTTCGAGCCTGTTGATTTCAAGTGTACTGGCTTTCACATTAATACAGTCGGAACGCAGCCATAGCTGGTAGCTATATAGCCAGTCGGACTCTGAAAAAGTCCTACCACCAACTAGACCAAAGCGGAAATCGAACCCACGACCTTCTTGTTTTATACCCGAACAGCTTAGTCAGCGTTCCACGGAGATTTGCAATCTGTCAGTGTGGCAGCGCCCTAACCGCCTCGTAAGAACGTTAAGAGAAGAACGGGACTCACCGCCATTTTTATTAGGCGACGGCACAGTGCTCGCGAAATGAACAATTATTTTTATTGCCCTTGTTCTGTAGTTGGAATAGATATTAAACGAATTGCGACGGAAAACCACTCAAAACTTGTACTGGTTGGAAGTTGGCTTTCAAATAATATTCCGGTGATAGTCAAAGATAGAAGCCGTTTATTTGAATATGAGGGGTTGTTTTGTGGAGGATTTGTCCTTATGGTTTGTTAAAAGAGTAAATAATTCTACTTGGGACTCAGTAATACATCTAATGGGTTCCAATGGACATCACAACACCGGCAGCTTCAGGACACCATCAGCTCCTACTGCGTGGATAGGAACGTATTAAACGATAGTGAAGATGACGGTTGCTGATTTTTTAAAATAATTAAAAATGTGACGGTAGAAATAACAATTTGAATAACTTTGTGACGCATAACACCTGAGTCATTCCGTGATCACGACTGCTGTAAAGTAGTCGAAACGTCGTGTTTAATTTAAAATGTAGAATATATCGCGAGTTTTTATCCGTTTAAGTTGTTTTATTTAATGAGTAGTAGGTAACCGCGTAAACATCAAAAACCACTAAATAATTCTGTTCATGTAGAATAAGATGATTAATAATATATATGAGCTATAGCTTGTGTAGAAAAAATAAATGTAAATTGTGAACGTAGTCATCTCGGACACTGCTATAATAATATCATGATCGGCCGAAAAGCCTACATTAAACAATTTCAATAGGAAACTCGGCCTCGGATCAGATTTTTTATGTCCGAGTTGCCCCCTAAGCCAATTAAAACATAGGTTTGGTGTTTCAGTCACAATTTGAGTACTTTGGAGGGTAGGTACATAATTTTTTCAATTTCTATATTACAAAAAAAATAACAACTTTGATGATAAAGATGTTCTTTGTTCTGTAAAACAAACAAAAATACCTTTTTCCGATTTTATCATAAAGCTATATTGAATTTAATGTTGACAGCGAAACAAGGCAAAATTCATGTCTCTTTTATAATTACGTAATTATTTCGTGCCGAATGGAAATGTGTTTAAAATATCGATGTAAATTAACCGCGAGGTTATTCGTTCAAATGAAGTGGGTCCGAAAATCCCAAATGTTTCAACCAATGCATTGGATAAAAATATTCTTCGATATCTTTTTAGACATTATTCACACAGCTACGTCTAGTTCCAAAAGTGGGCAACAGTAGGTACAGACGGTCTCAGAGAGATCAAATAATGTGGTCGCTAAGCATAGTTTATGGATTCCAGACAACGAATAAGCTTTAGTTATAGACTTTTCTTATGTTCATAGAATAGAGAAATCATTAAACACGTGTGTGTGTGTACACAAACACAAAAAAAATATTGGGATATTTTTAAGTGTACCTACATAAAAAAAATACTGAAATGTACATCAAAATAACTGATTGCACACCAAAGGTTAGGTTAGGTTAGCAATACAGTATTTTTTGATGCACAATCAGTATTTTTTGATGTGCAGTTAAATACAACCCAAAAATATTTGTAGCGAGCGGAAATCGAACCCGCAATCTTTGCTGTAACCAAATTCTCAACCGTTACACCCAAACTCGTTTAGGTCCATTTATGCCATTTTAAGTGTGAAAGGTCGAATTTGTTTGAAGCTCATCGATGGCACGCATCCATGGATTTTATATGCGCGTCTGAATTTGTATCAGTGGATCGAGGTTAAAAATTAAGGTAAAGAGGTCTTTATAATTTTCGCACTTGCCATAGATAAATACAGCATATTATATTGAACAGTTCAAGAAGAATGGCTCTGAAAAAAAAAGAAAGTACTTAATTATAATAGCAACTAACAACGTCGTTACAAAAAATTTAAAATAAACAGCAAATGCCACCTCCATTATTCCTCGTTTCGACAATTACGCCAGTCTAAATAAAGACGTTCCAAGAGCAATATTCAAGGGGAAGGAAGGAGTATAAAAAATTATCATCACCTCATTCCCTCGCGGCGAAGCCCAAATAAAAAAGTAAGTCGCAAGTAATTTTTTTACAAGCTTTACACATAGCGGCAATAAAAGCGCCTCGTCGCGGAGGCAAGGGTATATTTCATTTTATGTCTCACTCCAGTGTTGAGGCAACCGTCCAATAAGAGCGATGCGGGAGCGAAAAGGTCAAAATCAAAATCAAAATCAAAATATTCTTTATTCATGTAAACTTGTATCAAGTATTTATGAATCGTCGATTACAGTGTGACTCTACCACCGGCTTCGGAACGCAGTCATCTGTCGAGAAGAACCGGCAAGAAACTCGACAGTTACTCTTTTTAATCGCCAAAGAAATTTTACAACATTGATAATAAATCTATCTATACTAAGCCATACAGTTTTTCGTGTAAATGTAGAAATAATAATAATAATAAAGAAAAAAATTATAACTGTAGGACGTAGTGTAGATATAACAACAATGACAACAGAACAGATTAAAATACAGTTTGCGCGGACAGGGAGCGAAGCATTCCTACTACCAGTATCTACAGATCTCCATCATTAAGAAAATCTTCAATTTTATAGTAACCTTTTTTCATCAGACGGGTCTTGATACACGACTTAAATTGATTTATGGGTAAGCTAACAACATCCATTGGCAATTTATTATACATTGTAATACTTAATCCTTTAAAAGAATTTCCAATCTTTTGAAGCCTAATATTTGGAATAGCAAGCCTATGTTTATTTCTTGTGTTAAATTGATGACAATCTGATTTCTTTGAAAAATTTTGTATGTTCTTTTGTACATACATAACACAATCCAGTATATATTGTGATGGCACAGTTAATATATTTATTTCCCGGAATAATTCTCTTAACGAGTCACGGGTTTTGAGGCCATATATAGCGCGGATGGCTCTCTTTTGCAAAATAAATATATTGTTTATGTCAGCGGCAGATCCCCATAAGAGCAGCCCATACGACATAATACTGTGGAAGTAACTGAAATAAACTAGTCTCGCCGTTTCCACATCAGTCAGATTTCTTATTTTTCTGACAGCATATGCGGCTGAGCTAAGTCTTTTGGCAAGAGCTGTTACATGAGGCCCCCACTGCAATTTAGAATCGAGGGTTATCCCCAGAAACACTGTTGAATTGACAATTTCAATGAGTTCTCCATTTACAGTGATCTCAGGAACCACCTGTCGCACATTCGGCATTGTGAATTTAACACATTTCGTTTTATTGGTGTTCAATAACAAATTGTTAACAGTAAACCAGTGTAAAGTTTGTGAGACAGCATTACTCACATCGTCAAATGATTGTTTTCGTCTGTCAACTTTAAATATAAGGGAGGTATCATCAGCGAATAACACTGTGTCACACAGGTTTTCTGTATAATATGGAAGATCATTAATATAAATTAAAAAGAACAAAGGTCCTAGTATTGAGCCTTGAGGGACCCCCAACAGTAAAGGGGCTCCTTTGGAATCAATACCATTCACGTTTACCTTCTGGATTCTGTCAGATAGGTACGACCTTATAAGACTTAACGCGTTGGCAGAGATGCCATAATGCCGCAACTTCATCAACAATGTCTCGTGATCAACACAGTCGAAAGCTTTAGACAGATCGCAGAATATACCTATAGCATCTTGCTTATTATCCCAGGCATCAAATATATGTTGGATGAGTGCTATACCTGCATCTGTAGTAGACTTGCCTCTAGTGAACCCAAACTGATTACTATGTAATAAATTATTTAATTTAAAATGAGAAAGCAATTGAGAATAAATAAGCTTTTCAAATATTTTACTTAATGTTGGGAGAATCGATATTGGTCTAAAATTGGATGGGTCACTTTTTTCGCCTGATTTGAATAAGGGTATTATTTTACTGTGCTTCATTAAATCTGGAAATTCACCATCATCCACGCATTGATTAAAAATAATAGCTAAATGAGGTGCAATAGAATGGATTATATTTTTTAATATATCCATTGAGATTCCCCATAGATCTTCGGTTCTTTTCATGTTCAGTTCTTTGAAAGTTTTATAAATAACTTCAGGACTGACATGGGTAAATTTAAAGGATGTTACACACTCATCCACATGAGATTTGAGGAGGGAGTTGGCAAGATGTGGGCTAGAATTTAATTGACAAGTAGTTTTGACTGCAATGTTAGAGAAAAACGATTCAAATGCATTCGCCACATTAGCATTAGAATCATGAATAATACCGTCAATATTTAAAGAGATCTTGCTAGTTTGTGTTTTATTTTTACAAGTCTCTTTATTAATGATTTTCCACGTAGCTTTGCTTTTGTTAGTGGCTTTCGATATTTTATCTTTTAAGTAATTTGATTTTGCTACTGCACATACTTTTTTAAATAATTTAGAATATTTTCGTACATATTCTACAGTAGCAGGGTTATTTGACTGTGTTTTCATTTCATATAATTCAAATAACCTTCTTCTACTTTTGTAAATTCCCGTGGTAGCCCAGGCACTAAAGTTAGTCTTATTACTATCGATTTTAATAGTTTTTTTAGTAAATACAGATCTAAATTCTTTTTCTACAATATCAAATAATTTTTCATACTGTTTGTGTCCGTCGGCACCACTGGTCCAAAAGGTATCGATGTAAAATAAATCCTATTATATTACGCAGGATATACTGCACAAGTAAATGTGCAAGCACAAGCTCCCTTTCCCTCATTTCAAAATATTAATATCTTAAATCCAAATATCTTACTAATATTATAAATGCGAAAGTCGGATTTGGATGTTTGGATATTTGGATGTTTAGATGTTTGGATGTTTGTAACTCAATCACGCCTAAACGGCTGAACGGATTTAGATGAAATTTGGCACACGTATAGTTTATAACCCGGAATAGGACATAGGCTATAAAATTCCTACGAGAAACGTCTCATTCCGGCGGGAATAACAATTTTGAAACTACTGAACCGATTTGAATAATTCTTTCACTGTTGGAATGCTACACTATCCCCGGTGAACATAGGGTACTTTTGATGCTGGAAATGTAGGGGGAAGAGGGGATATTTGAAAAAAGAGATTACGCGCGGGTGAAACCGCGGGCGGAAGGCTAGTTTACAATAAATCGTTCGTTTGTTGCATAAAATACAAATTAATATTAATAAGGTAATAAATTATAAATAATAATTATTATTATGATGGAGATCTTGCATTTTGTTTTACGCGAAATACGCTATAGGTAGGTACATTTGCGATTAACTTTCTGGCATGAGAAGAAAACGGAATGACAATTCCTTCTTGATGAACGGAATAAAGAGATCATGAAAGATTTTGTGAAGAATATGACGTAAATTATATTCTCGTCACATTTTTAGAATTCATAAAAAAAATATTTTTGGGATTTGTTGCAATTTGTTATTATTATCGAACTTTTTAGTAAATATAATGATAAACCAACATCTCGCTTGTAACTGGACCACAACCTCTTACCTATTCAGCACACCGCTGTGACACTGGAAATGAAAGTTAAATGTCGCCAGAAAATAATGCCTTGCACGTGACCGCTTGTGTTCAAACAGTTTGCCGCTGAATACATTACCACTGTCCGCAGTCGGAAACGAATACCTGAACACTTTTTTTTGGGAAGAAAAAGCGTTTGAACATCTGTGGATCCCATGGGAGCGAAGCATGGGATCCAAGTGGACGGAGCGCTTCTACCAGCCATCCTGCGCAGATCATCGCTCCACCTGGCCTGAGGGCGTCCTACACCACATTTACCGAGACGCGGTCTCCACTCTAGAACCCGTTTACCCCAACGATTATCGGTTCTACGGCTGATACGTCGGTTTTCAGACCGGAGCAATTTGCACTTATTACGAGTAGATAGAATATTATGTACAAGTAAATTATCTTGGTTTTGGTTTGCAAAATCATGTTTAACTTGATTTTACTAAACTAAATAGTAAATAGGTCAAAAAACTCTATAATATGCATATTGTAGGTATATGCATATTTTTAATGCAAATGAACACAAATCAATCGATTTATTTCATCGAGTGATTCTAATCGTTTATCGCATATTTTCTAGGTATCCAACTAAATGTTTGCTAGCGGAAAGAAAAATAGAGTTTTGCAGCAATCTGTTTGTGCATAAGCGGTCACGTACGCGCATTATTTTCAGGAAACATTTAACTTTCATTCCTAGTATGAGTTTAGAGCAGCGAGAAACAAATGAGTGTGATATTGCTGTTAATTTACTTGAAAATGTTTAAGCTTTGGTTTTGACTGGCTCGATGGCGCATTTGACAGTGACTTTTCTATGCGCCAGGAGTTGTGGGTTCCAATCCAGGCCAGGAAAAACATTAATGTCAGGAACATTTATTTTATGTCTTTCTTAGTTTAGATGTTTATTTGTAAAAAGTGTAGGTACACGTTTGTGGCACTATCATTGATTTTGATGCCCATAACACAAAAGCTTGGAGGCATAAATAGCAATTCCATAAAAAACATTCTTAATGTGAGTGGCGTTGTCTGGTTTTTAGGGTTCCGTAGCCAAATGGCAAAAAACGGAACCCTTATGGATTCGTCATGTCTGTCTGTCTGTCTGTCTGTCTGTCTGTCTGTCTGTCTGTCTGTCTGTCTGTCCGTCCGTATGTCACAGCCACTTTTTACCGAAACTATAACAGCTATACTGTTGAAAATTAGTAAGAAGATGTATTCTGTGAACCGCATTAAGATTTTCATACAAAAATAGAAAAATAATAATAAATTTTGGGGGCTCTCCATACTTAGAACTGAAACTCAAAAAAAAATTTTTCATCCAATCCTTACGTGTGGGGTATCTATGGATAGGTCTTTTAAAATGATAATAAGGTTTCTTATATCATTTTTTTCCAAACTGAATAGTTTGCGCGAGAGACACTTCCAAAGTGGTAAAATGTTGGTCCCCCCCCCTGTAACTTCTAAAATAAGAGAACGATAAATCTAAAAAAAATATATGATGTACATTATTATGCAAACTTCCATTGAAAATTGATTTGAACGAGATCAAGTAATTAGTTTATAAATTTTTGGGGATTCCCATACTTAGAACTGAAACTCAAAAAAAATTTTTTCTTCAAACCCTTACGTGTGGGGTATCTATAGATAGGTCTTTAAAAATGATAATAAGGTATCTTATATCATTTTTTTCTAAACGGAATAGTTTGCGCGAGAGACACTTCCAAAGTGGTAAAATGTTGGTCACCCCCCCTCTAACTTCTAAAATAAGAGAACGATAAAACTAAAAATTATATATGATGTACATTACCATGCAAACTTCCATTGAAAATTGGTTTGAACGAGATCAAGTAATTAGTTTTTTTTTAAAACGTCATAAATCGTAAACCGCAATTTTCCTCTCATTCTCCTCAAAACGTCGATCAAACTTACAAAGAACTACAAGAACTTTTATATTATGATGATACTTGCTGCTACGGAACCCTTCATGGGCGAGTCCGACTCGCACTTGGCCGGTTTTTTATAATGACGATGCCAAATAAACCAATTGATCACTTGATGGTGTGGTCACAGCCACAGCTGGTATGGCGGCAGATTTTACCGATCTGACTGTCCGACTCCTCCCACCAATTAGAATTAGGGCGGGAATCGAACCCTCTGTTTTTTATACTATAATACTGTTCCA
Organism: Mecyna flavalis; assembly: GCA_949319885.1. NCBI lineage: Eukaryota > Metazoa > Arthropoda > Insecta > Lepidoptera > Crambidae > Mecyna > Mecyna flavalis. The sequence continues at coordinate 15,960,916 of OX439430.1, forward strand.
CGGAAACAGTCAATGAAAAAATAAAATTAGCTAAGAATTAATTATTACATTAAATGGGCCGTCACAGGTTTTTAGAGTAATTGTGGATTACTTTTTAAATAATATCTGAAAGCCTAAAATCCAAAACCAACACGAAAAATGTATAATATCTCTAGAAGAATTTTGGCAAGGTAACAACTCTATCCGAGACCTCGTATGTAATTAAAGCAACGGTTTTATTCTCATGTTACCAAACGTTTTATTAATTAAAACATACATTTTGTATATTAATTTAAATTCTTTGAAGGATTCCTGGGCAGGCATCAATTTCATCTCGTGAAAGTTAAATAATTTCTTCCAAATCTACGACGATGTTACGAGTAGGTCCGTTTTGTAGAATTTAAATTACTAAAATTATAGTAATGTCTCATAATTAGTGTTTTAAATACAGGCAATTATCTTGAATCTTGCATTTAATTCCCAGGTTGGGAAAAACGTGACTAAAGAATAACCTAGCGTACAGGACACGACCAGTGTGTTCGTATCTTGGCATTCAAAAGGTTAATCAGGTACTATAGACAGTGTTTACTCTCCAATGAATCCATGAAAAGGTCAGATTATAATAACAATCTCGTCTTAGTAGAATTAAGAAAATCATATTACGTCACATGGCGTACACAGTACAGTCATGAAAATGATAATCTTATTCAAAAATGGACCTTATCCCGTGAGCAAAATATCACACGTGTTCATCAATGCACGTACTCGTACGTAGGAAGGCTTATTAGCTGGAGGGTTGATTAAACGCCGCGAGGAACACATCCTTGAATTCACCTGGTAATTACACACAGCCTTCTGTGAACATAGTCTAGTGTAAGATAAGTAGTTCGAATTCATAGAAGTGTAGGAGAGACTTCAAACGCTGCCTTGAGGTAAAAGTTAGTTCGAACTTATTGATTACTAGCCTTCCGCCCGCGGTTTCACCCGCGCGTAATTTATTTTTTTAAATATCCCCCATCCCCCACATTTCCAGGATCAAAAGTACCCTATATTCACCGGGGATAGTGTAGCTTTCCAACAGTGGAAGAATTATTCAAATTTGTCCAGTAGTTTCAAAATTGACATTCCCGCGGGAATGAGACGTTTCCCGTAGGAATTTTATAGCCTATGTCCTATTCCGGGTTATAAACTATACGTGTGCCAAATTTCATCTAAATCCGTTCAGCCGTTTAGGCGTGATTGAGGAACAAACATCCAAACATCCAAACATCTAAACATCCAATCATCCAGACTTTCGCATTTATAATATTAGTAGGATATGGCAGAGCAAATTATACCTATTGGTGCGGTGCCGTGCTGCAGACAGTTCTTTTCAGTTCTTCGAAATGGACCGGCTCGACCGTACTACCTTCCCACAGAAGAACGACTTCTGAGTAGTTGCTTTGCGCTAGGACGAAAAAGAAGTAAGGGGCCTGAACATAATTTTTATCAAAAATTGTCTGCAGCGTGACTTTACTACTATGTATCACCCTTAAGCTACTTTTTTATCTATATCATATTATCAGCTTAGTGGGGTAGCATTCACATTAAATAATACGTGAGATGATGTGTAATGATAGACCAATAAAATCAGATTCCCTGCCTTGTTGCCAGGGGAGTTACACGTGTCAAGAATCACCCCTGTCAAGAAAGTTACGGATGTTTGACAGCAGCCCTTCTAATAGATTAACTGTACTTGCCAAATCTCACAACAAGATTCAAGTATAACATAGTTAGAACCGCGATACGAACAGTGCAGTCAACAGCACATCAGACTACCCTATTCTGTCAAATTTCTACAACCAATTTTCAGCTTTATTTACTTCACATAGAGTTATTTATTTAGATATTTAGTTAAAATTTTTGACACATTCGGGTAGGTTGATATGCTGCCGTCCGTACTTGGGATTCACTCGTATGTTATTTAAAATAAGTTATTTTTTTAAAATTAAACTGTAGTATATTATACTATGTCATGTATTAAAATTCGCTTTCTGTACAACGCTTTCGTTCCTTACTCCACATTAATTACCTAGTAACCTAAATGATAACACATTGAGCAATGCTTACATAATAAGTAATTTTATTTATAAACAACTGAAAGGTCAGAGGAAAAACATATTTTGGGTTTAGTTTTGTTATTGGTTAAGTTTGTTTTATTATATTATAACATTTTAGAATTTTTGTATCTCTCACCAAAAAGGAAAGGATATTTAGGTATGATAATAATGTTAAGTGACAAGAAATAAAACATTTTTATTACAAACTAGATGCGCACTAGGGCAACTAGGGGTTAAATTATTAAAAAAAAAGCGTCTAATAATAGTTACAAAAAAATATGAAAAAATGGCTATCTAATTTTGGATAAGTCGTTCTTAAGTTTAAGGAGTTGTCGCCACAAGGCGGGCAAGGGCTCGGACATTTTAGAATGTGAATGGGGGTTGAGTGGGTAGTAAGAGGAACTTTTCTGGTCCCCGAGTCCCACACACAGCTGCAGATCTCGTTAACATACAGTTATGGTTCCAAAAAGCGTTCTCCTCCTAACAAAGAAACACAGGTCGATTGCTTTAATATAAATAAAAACATTCAGTTTTATTTAAAAAAATAGATTTTTTAGTCCTTATTCACATTAAAATAAATGCTGCATTTAATTTAAATTTAAGTAGACAAACGAAGAAGATAGTTGAGCGATCAAGCTTCAAGTTGGCAGTCTACCTCTTCAGGCGAAACTGCTACTCTCATGATTGTTAATAGGCTGGAGTTGCTTGCGTTGTCGGAATTAAAACAAGTTCCTCACTTCAGTGTAATTTCCTTAAAGAGCGGTTCAAGTTATGGGAAACTAGCGACCCGCCCCGGCTTCGCACGGATGAAATGGTGTTTCTCTACTATATTATGCATGTATTATACATATAAACCTTCCTCTTGAATCACTCTATCTATAAAAAAAACTGCATCAAAATCCGTTGCGTAGTTTTAAAGATCTAAAAGCATATTATATAGGGACAGACAGCGGGGAGCGACTTTGCTTTATACTATGTAGTTATAGTGATAAATGCTTCCCTGAGCGTTTTTTCCCGATCTTGTCAGGGTTTGCTTGCGCCATGACCCAGCATTTGACTACTGCAGTTAAAATTCTTGACAGGACAGGGGAACTAGACCAATATATTCATGGCTACACAGCGATTTGACTGTGCTGTGTGCAGGCTTCCTTACAATGTTTTCTGTCATCGCGAACAAAATGTTCAGAACGTAGATTAGGGCTCAACCTCACCTCAACGAAACCGACAGTTCGGGCTTCGAAGAGGTTTTTATGCTCGAGTGCAATCTCGTTAATCTCGCGAGATCTCGCCCTTTTTTCGACCGAGATTCAATCTCGCTAAAAAGGGCCGAGATCTCGCGAGAACGAGATTGCATTCCCTACGTAAAATACCTAAAATACACAAGTGCACGTCGAAATTTGAACCATTGACCTCACAATTTATGAAGCGATGTTTCATACAGCTTTGCTACCTGCAGCTCTTAACTTAAAAAGTTTTAACAATTACTCGTACATACTTATATTATAAGTATGTACGAGTAATTGTTAAAACTTTCCTACTCTCAGCTGCTTCTAAGGTAAAGTTTGGGTTATCGCCACAAGGCCGACACTGGTGACCGTCAATCTGCATTTGGCAAGCGAGGTGGCGGCTCGAGAAGTCGGCTATTACACCAGAGGTCGCGGGTTCGAACCCCCGCACGGTACAATCATTTATTTTGTCTGCATGAACATGGCGGTTTGTATCGGTCTGGGTGTTTCTATGTTAAATCATGTATGTATGTATGTATAATTATGTATGTATTTAGAAAAAAAGGGTAATGTTTATCCGTTGCCTGGCACCCATAACACAAGCTAATGCTTAGTTTGGCTAGATGGCGCTGTGTGAATAATTTTCAGAGTTATTTGTTTAAATAAGAAGTATATTTTATTGTCACTGTCGCTTTCCCGCTATGCCTTGTACCACACCATGAGAGCTAACTCGACACTCCACCGGCGTTGCGAAGTTGTTCCCTTTTGTTACTTTTTCATAACAATAACTAATTTCGTCGGTTAATTAGGCAACTGAGAAATGTTTGCTTTCACGAATTTCAATGTACCCATAACGTTCGGGGCTTCTTCGGAGTTTTCCAAGTTAATTCTGCGGTAGTTAGGGAAAATATTAATCGAACTTTGCTTCAAATTCCAAAGTTGAAATCTGTTATATGTACTTGTATTAAATCTATTGGATTAAAATATTTAAGGTGTTCAAATTACTTCAAATATTGTTGGTTCTTGTTGTTTTACTAGCCTTCCGCCCGCGGTTGCACCTGCGCGTAATTTCTTTTTTCAAATATCCCTCCCTTTTCCCCATATTTCCGGGATCAAAAGTACCCTATGTTACCCAGCTTTCCAACAGTGAAAGAATTATTTAAATCGGTTCAGTAATTTCGGAGCCTATTCAATACAAACAAACCAACAAACAATCAAATCTTTCCTCTTTATAATATTAGTACCTAGAGATTATTATAGATTAAGCGCAGCTTGATGTCTTGTTCAAAATTACCTATGCCATCAGGATCCTTAGTCTTATAGTATTATTATTATCAAATGCCTAAATAAGTATCAGCATTATCACAATTATTTTAACTGTTTACGCAATCTTACTTTAAATATAGTGTGCTGTTTTCGGCTAATACAGGTGATATTAAAGAATAAATAATAATATTATGATTGATTGTATCAAGTCAACCATTTATCAATTTTGCATGCCTATTGACATAACAATTTTTTGCTAATAAAGTGAGTTGATCAGAAGGAAGGTAAGTAAATGTATCATAACTTAAAACAATAGGTACCTACTCACAATATAATTTCTTCAAAAACAAAAAAAAACATATTCCTATTATATTACACCGATATAAATTATCCGACATTAAATAGACAAACTAATTCATAGTCGTGTTTGAGTTTTAAGATTTTTAGCGATGAGATATATTTTTTAGCCTTTTGATTAAACTGTTCTTCATCTTAATATTTTATTAGTCTAGATAAATTCCTTTGACGAAAATTAACGCTTGTGTTCTAATTTCATTTGAGACGTTGTTTTATTAAATCATTAATTCGACTGCCGTGTCCTCCTGAATAATTAAAATAACCTCCAAACGATAATGAAAAGGTAAATCCCTATAATTACTGTCGAATAAGGTTTTCGTTTTAAACTCAACAAAACTTGATTGTTAACTGTACATTGCATTGTTTTTTGATATTCAAATAACAAAAACAAACTTCTTTCTTGTTTTATTATTGTACCAGAAAAATTTTAACTTATCCAGTACAATTAGTTGTTTTTTTTTCTGGTAGTAATACATTGTAAAATGTAGTATATTTTACCATTATACTGCGTATAACTTCTTTTTAGAATGTATATTAAGCTTACTCAAACAAATTAACTTTGATCTGTATTAGCTAAAATGTAAGTATTAATAAAATTTATAAGACTTTAAAATTTTGATTTGTGCATTGTTCTAACTTATCGAAAATAAATATTACGTTTAGTGTCTTTTTTTATTTTTTATACTACTTCAGTTGGCAGTTCGTGTCTGTCACACGCAGCCCACCTGATGGTAAGCGTTCACTGCGGCCTATTCCATTGAGGTACACTTCACCTAGCAGCGTCGCTAAATGACGTTAGACTGTAGGCTCATCTGGTCTTCGAGCCTTTGGTTTCAAGTGTACTAGCTTCCAGATTAAAACTGACGGAACACAGCCAGACAATTTAGTTTTTCTCTATCATATTTAGCTCAATAAATTGATTTATTTAATTTATAACATAAATAAATACTTCCTGGAAAATGTCTTGAGAAAACATGAACAAGGTGATTAGAATATCTTTAAAGGTCACATTGTAGGTGATCTTTGTCCAATTGCTCTAAGTTTACCACCAAAAATAACTTTTGGTAACTGGGCCTACTAAAAATCATGGCCTACGTGTAATAGGGCTATTAGATCGGGAAAAGCACTCGATAAATGAAATTCGTCTCATCAATTTCTATACCCTGGGTCGTGTATTTGTGAAATTTGACGCCTTCGGGCTTGTGTAAAGATTGCTAACACAATTACAGTATATGTAAAGTCACGTTCGTCATTGGACATTCTAGCTTGGGTTTGGTACAAAACCTTACAATCACACTCGACTCTGTATTGTTCAACATTGCTCCCGAGGGCTTGAATCCAAGGGTTGGGCCCAGTTTACTTTATTGAAAACTCTCGCCTTCTGTTAGCCCAGTTGTAACAAAACGTGGGTAGTGCCTTTGAGTTTGACCAAATTGAACTGACTTTCAATGAGTCCTTCATTATTTCTTGTAGACGTTCTCGATAATTCATGATAGAACTTATTTATCAACTACAATAAATTTATATTAAAATAGTTACTTTCATTTTTATATTTTAACTAGCTTCACACAAGTGTGTGCAAAGCTAGCATATAAGACGACCCTTGATACAAACATTATTCTGACAAACAAATATTTTATTTGGTGCAACTATCCAAAAATTTTGGAGCCGGTAAATTTGGGTGACTCATTTTTATTGTATAAGATAGACTTAATCGCTTTCAACTTGTATTTAAATCTACCTGTGTGCGTATTTTATTTACCGATTTACCTACATTTCTTGTCTAGAAACAAAACAAAAGTTTTGCTTGCAAGAAAACATGTTGTTGCCAGTTCTCTCCACATCTATTGAAAAGAAAATCTTCTGAAGCTATGTCCAAAAAAACCGAAATAAATTTTGCTCATCCCGGAAATGGAACCTAAAACTCAGAGGTCACGGCCAGGTACATAAACCACTAGACCAACGGGGCGGTTATAATATCAATAAAAAAGGCTATGATTATGCTAGTCACATTATAAAACTTCAGTAACAGTGGTAGTGTTTGTAGTCTTTGCCGCCTAAAAGGTTATCGACAGCGTACTTATTTCACGTCCTACACAAAGTATTGTAGGTAATCTCGTATCATATTTATGTATAATAATTTCCACGAAATCTCGTCCAGGTCGGAAACCGTGTTGTTATTAAAACCTTGTCTAGCCCGTACCCACATTCCACAGATATAGCGTACAGTCAGCGTAATTTCGTATAAAAAGTATCCGATCTGACCCTTCACTAATATTTTTTAAGTCATAAATCTTTATTTCATAAATCAAGTGCAGTACTGGTTTGACTAACGCCTATTTTGAGTTTCGAGTTACTAATTGGGTGCTTTAGTGAGACGTCATCTAATTGATTATTTGACTAGCGGTCGCCCACGCGGTTTCACCCGCGCGTAATTCTTTATTTCAATTATCCCCCCTTCTCCCTACATTTCCGGGATCAAAAGTACCCTATGCCACCCGGGGATAGTGTAGCTTCCCAACAGTGAAAGAATTTTTCAAATTGATTAAGTAGCTTTGGAGCCTATTCAATACAAACAAACAAACAGTCAAATCTTTCCTCTTTATAATATAAGTATAAATAATCTATCCATAGGAAAGTGTTAAAACATTACATTATTTTTCATTCTAACTGTACCTACACTAGCTTGTTACGCGTGTGTAGACATTTCGCTCGAAATATCAGTTCTGGCTTTAGAGATTTACTCGCGCTATTATGGCACCGCAGAATCCGCATATTTCTGCAATATTATTATTACTAAGTCCGTATTTATTCGTAGAAGTTGTTCTGTTACTATTTCTCACGTTTAAATATTTCTGCTTTCCTTTTTAATGATCAAATACGAACTATTTTTTTAACGTTCATTTTATTTGATATTCCTTTTTGGTTTTAGTTATTGGTAGACAGGTATGCAAATAACCTGTAGTACCTAAGTAACCACCGCGGCATATTCCATTTTTATGCTAGTTTAGTTGCCACACATACACGCAGCCTACCTGATGGGAGGTGGCAAATAAAGCTTTGTATCCATTGAAATAAACACTTTTTGTTTTTCGTCGTTATCTATATAAATAATAATAATATAAGGGGCACCCTGCGTGATCGCATCAGAAATGATGAAATCCGCAGCAGGACCAAGTTCACCGATATTGCCCCCAGAGTTGCGAGTCTTAAGTGGCAGAGGGCAGAACACATTACCTATAAGGAGGACTGACGGCCGTTGGGGCGGACAGGTCTTCGAGTAGTGGCCACGTGCTAAGAAATGCAGCCTCCCACAATGTGGACCGATGATCTCATAAAGATCGCCGGAATTCACTGGATGTGGGTATCGCAAGACGATTTTCTCCCAACGACCACGTTACCAGGGCGGGGCACCGAGATGGTTGGTATCGACTCGATCGGTTTGGAGATCCTTGGGGGAGGCCTTTGTCCAGCAGTGGACGTCCTTTGGCTGAGATGATGATGATATAAATAAAAATTAATCACCGAAATTATATACGCACGCAAAACTTCAAAAATAACTGCACACAATTTGTTACGACCAGGTTTGTTAAATATAATTTTTACTCGTGCGACAGCAGGACGGTCAGCTAGTAGTTAATAAAGAAAATGGATGATGAACCATTTTAACTTCCCTCCAACGATCCCATTCAACACTCGGTAGCCTAGCATTCAATATCAAAGGCTTCTAGGATTAGTTTGTGATTGAATAGTCGGATTCTTAAGAAAGTAAAGGGATACGAGTGGTCTTTCCTTTTTATTTTTCATTTTGTTCTCTTTGTCGTCTTAAAAAGAATTATCTGGACTGAGCTTACGCGTAATGCAGGAAGTTAAAAAGGATGTCTTTTTTATTGATTTAAATGTAGAACTAATTGAGTTCTCCTTTTTAGGAAAGGAAGCTTAATTAATGGCTACTTCCCATATGGTAAACCTCAAACTGTGCCTACTAAAAAGTTGCGTTTGGTAAACATTCTGTTACTTCATTAGGTACAGTTTGAGGTTTACTACATGGGAAGTTTACCAAATGGGAAGTAGATACATCAATTACAATACTTGTGTTTTAATAGAGTTTTAATTTACTATTAGTAATAAATACAAGAAACAATTACTGTATAGTCGTTCTGAAGGTTTGTAATTATACAATTCACATTATCTACGATGAATATTCAGGCCCAGAAGTGATAATTTTTCAAATATCATCTTCTTAGAACATATTACATGAGCGGCTTTTAGCTACACTCCTTATAACATTTCAAGCCTACTGCCTGTTATGACTAACTCACGAATTGCGAAACGGACCCTAAAGCTAACAAATTAAGTTACAGAACCGTAAAAGTGAGTAGCTTTAACTCCAACACGAAATCGTGGATTGTACTCATTTAAAACCGAGGCGAGGAAAAATCTCGGCGCCTTGAAGAAAAATTACAACAAAAGTAAAAAGTGAAGTTTCCTTAATTTGATCAAGCGTAGACTCTAATAAGGCAAGTTAATTAAAAATAGACCGACCGATGACGGAAGTCTGCGTCGCACAGTGGATCGACGTCATACAAGCGATGGGACACAGGCTACTTGAACAAACAACTGCTGAATTTTGAAAAACAAGTAGCACCATCTTATTCACCTACTTACGAGCTATAAAAAATGTTAGTACCGTTTTCTTATTGGGATCTCATTTGAAGAGATAAAGTACTTAATGTGATTTCTTAGTATGGAAAATGAGTTTAAAAGTCCTGTTTCTCGAGAGTCCCTTCGTGTCTCGACTTGAACTTTTTATATGTTAATAATACATATATTTGCTACATTTTCTCCAAACAAACAAGGTGCGCGCGACGCGCCCCTTACGAGGTATAAAATATTTTTTTATTTTTTTCAATAATTCTTTTATTGTATGCAATATTTTATTGTTTTAACATATTTTATCATCGAAACTAACTCGAAAGGTGATTTGCTGAAGGTTAGTCAGATCATAGGCACATTAGAGAAAACCTTTCACGCTACTGTTAGTGACCGACGACCGTAAATGATTAATTTATGAATTACCGTATTAAATATATAAATTCAATGAATACAGTTTAGATACTGCTGTAGAACATGTGTTATTTAAAAATTTAATGTAACATTTCATAAATACCCTACCATTAACAAAGATAAAAAAAAAATGGTATCCTAGGACAAACAAAATATTTTTAGTTTTTATACAAAATAGTACAACAGACATTCGATATGACAAACAAAAAAGTTGTATGTCTGTATGTATAACTTAAAAAAATCTTTGGGAAAGTACTTAAATTACTTAGAAAATAAAAAGTTAGTTACTAAATGTATCCTCTTCTTCATCGATGTCAGATTCTTCGGATTCATTATCGGACATGAAATTCATAACATCGCAAAATTCAATTTGATATTCTTCCGTTACTAACATTTCATAAACTTCTTTAAACATCTTTCTTTTTACTTTTTGATCCATTTTTGGTCGTATGGTTGTGAGAAAAGGATCTCAAGAAAGAAGAAGATTATGTAGTACATCTTCGTAATGGCGCTATTTTTTCTTGAGTGAAACTCTATATTTACGAAAATCCCTATTTCTTGCTTCAGATGCCTCTCTGACAAAAAACCGATTGGCACTACAGACATGTGCTCAATAATAATGTGATCCATGAATTAGCAACTTATGAATACTACCTAATAAGTGGCATGTAATACCGATACCGATTACTAAACATTTTAGTATTATCTAAACAATATTCATTAAGTTGGTATATTAAATGAGGTAATTCATAAATTAATCCTATAACGGTCACTAACAGTAGCGTGAAAGGTTTTCTCTAATGTGCCTATGATCTGACTAACCTTCAGCAAATCACCTTTCGAGTTAGTTTCGATGATAAAATATGTTAAAACAATAAAATATTGCATACAATAAAAGAATTATTGAAAAAAATAAAAAAATATTTTATACCTCGTAAGGGGCGCGTCGCGCGCACCTTGTTTGTTTGGAGAAAATGTAGCAAATATATGTATTATTAACATATAAAAAGTTCAAGTCGGGACACGAAGGGACTCTCGAGAAACAGGACTTTTAAAGTCATTTTCCATACTAAGAAATCACATTAAGTACTTTATCTCTTCAAATGAGATCCCAATAAGAAAACGGTACTAACATTTTTTATAGCTCGTAAGTAGGTGAATAAGATGGTGCTACTTGTTTTTCAAAATTCAGCAGTTGTTTGTTCAAGTAGCCTGTGTCCCATCGCTTGTATGACGTCGATCCACTGTGCGTCGAGTGAATTAGCACCGAGCATTGTCACTGAAATTTCTTTATTGTTTCACTGAATTTTATTATATTCTAAGATTTCGTATTTAAATTGGAGCTGGATAAAAGAGGTTACAAAGAAGGAGTTTTTCTGAAAAAATGTTATAAAGCTTTCTGGACTCTATGTATTTATTGGTTGGCGTATATCCGGCACGAAGGACCAAATAATTGAATCCTGGGTGACTATATATCTGAATTGTAAAACAGCTGCTTTGTTATAAACTACGCGTAGACAACGTATATAATCGAAAGTAGGTATATACAAATAGAAATACCATTGGGTTTTTAATTTACCACTTTGCATCATCATGACTAAACGGAGTGAGTATTTGGTTACCACAAACAATGTTTTGTTTTAATTCATACATACGAAATAAATCGGCCGTAGATAATGAAATATATTTTCAGTTATTGAGAAAATATTTTAAATAGGTAGTTCGTTTGTGTGCTTCCAACTACAAATAATTCGAATCGGCTATTACTCCACAATTAACGCTCATATCAAATAATAATGAATAAATTGTGGAATATACGGTAACAAAAGTTCAAGCTATTGAAATATAAATTATTACTGTGAAAATAGTTGTAATTGTGTTTTTTTCATTTAAATGTTCGACTAATATTTACAGTAAAGGTAGGTAATTTTGAAAAGAACATTTTTGCACGTTTTAATAGTATTTATTTTAGTTTAAATGTTTCATACCAAGCATTAAGCTAATATTACTACGTAGTACATATTATTTCTATTCTATGATACCAAGTAGGTTTATTTATGTTTAATATATCAAGCAGAATTTAAATGAAATATTTGAAACAGTATTCTGTATTCAAAACACATGAAAATACATTCTACGCTACAGACAGACTGAACGAGCTAAATCCTGCAGTTACATTGTTTTAGAGGCAGCTACGAATTCGTAGCAGTTCGTAGCAATAGCCGTAGCATCGGTTACTCGGATTTAGATCGTAGATTCTCTATTTACAATGGTTTTGTTAAACAAAAAGAATATTTTAACTGTGGAGAATTCCATTCTAGCAAAAAATCTATTGTACATCCGGTGAAATTAAAAGGTAAAACCCAAAGCTTTTTAAGTTTTTTTGATCAATAAAAAGGTATAATATTTATTTATTTAAATATATTTGTTAATTGGTTACGTGTTGCTGTTCGTGAATAAATCATTATTTTTCAATGAAATAAAAAATATTTTTTTGTTTCTGAAAAACATTTTTATAAACATAAATTTAATTATAACGTTGTGTAAACCTTAAAGTCTATATCCATCGTGACAACATAATCTCATTTGAATATTTTAAATATAAATTTTATTAAAGTCGCTATCAGAAGGCGCATGGCTAAACAAAATATTATGAGACCGCTCGGCTGCAACAACCAAACATTGATAGACACCTATAAAGGAAGTATCGGGCAACATGCTAGCAAACTGCAGTCCTTTACCAGGTAGATCTAGCTATTTTGACGAGCCATTTGGTGTAATGATCGAGAAGTCGGCTATCACAACAGAGGTCGCGGGTTCGATCCCGCACGGTACTAACATTTGTGTGCATGAACATGTCTTTTTATATCGGTCTGGGTGTTTATATGTATAATATGTATGTATTTAAAAAAAAAGTATATAGATAATGTTTATCCGTTGTCAGGCACCCATAGCACAAGATAATGCTTAGTTTGGGGCTAGATGGCGCTGTGTAAATAATGTTCAGAGATATTTATTATTGGAATGATTATTTACCTACTTTGATGAAAACATAAATTACAAAAAGCATTTGACTAATAAAATGTTGCATGCAGATAGATAGATAAAGTGATCGATTTCTAACTGCCGGTGAGTGCCTTGTGGGAACTCTGAACTAAAGCTTCCGCTAAACACCCACTACATTGCCACAAAAAATAATAGATTGGCTCAAAGCACTACGAGTATAGACTGTAAGTTTTAATTCGTAATGCAGTATTGTAGAACTTTTAATTTATTACACTATGAAATAGACGGTTATGAGCAAAACTAGAAAATAATATTCTCCCATAAAGTACACATGCCTAGAAATATTATTTCATTAACAAATTATGTCGGTCGGTCATTCGCCAAAAAGCGGACAAAAACTTAATTTTTAACCTTGTTTTTAGAGCAAGCAATCTTTTATAATTACATGTTTTAGTAAAACCAAGATTAGTATATGAAAAACAAATATAGAGAATATTAATAGGTACTAAAGAAATGAGACATCCAAATAACAGTTAACCGAACCTCACGCTTAGCACATTAATAAAACATTTTTAAATAGGAAATTTTACTTCTACACATGACGTCATATAATTTGAGTACTGAGTGTTGAAAGCATCATAAAGGATAGTAAAGTACATACAAGCCTTTTAGTTATTTACTGAATACAATTTCAGAGAACTTACATGTTAGGTGGATTAATGTTGAATTTAGGTATCTATGCATTGAGCTCAAGTTTAACAATTTGGGAGAATATATATATAAGATACTTATATCTTCATAGGAGGAATTGAAATAAAATAAACTTGTTGGCGTTGCTCTATTGCTAGAGAGTAACGCCAACAAGTTTATTTTATTTCAATTCCTCCTATGAAGATATAAGTATCTTATAAAACAACATTTAAAGTTTATTTATTATATTTTTTACAATATTAAATTCACATTGAAATTATAAATTGTCAACAATCAAAAATAACGGTAACGCAATCCTCCTCTATTATTTACACTACCGAACTTTTTAGTAAATGCTCGGCGTAAATACCAAAAATTAAATTATATTTAAAGAAATTATATTTTCTTTACATATATAATTGTATATATTTTTATTTTGTTTAGTTTTTCAATTAGTGATACAAACTTAATTTATTCAAACGGCCCTGTAGCCCACAAACATTTGTGTTGTCATTATATTCGCTTAACTTAAAAACTAATTTTATCGAAAACATAAAAGACAAAATACAATAGTATAATTTTATCCTAACATCGAGACTTTATCCTTTGTTGCCTCATTATTGAGTCCTTATTTACTTTACCTTCAGGCAAAAGGCTTTAGTCATTGTCCTGTGTCTGTGATTATAAGAAAAATATCCTATGTTTTGAATAAAAATATATAAACTGGCTTTGGGCTTAATTTACATAGGATTTTATTTGGATCTCAAATATTTCATAAAAGTCAAATAAAAGGTAGAGTTGTGCTATCATTACAGCATTCGGGTGCCTGCCCACCGGCGTGGAGAGAAGGAGCGGAGCTGAGAAACTGAAAAATAGGATTGCAACTCCCTGTCTGAGTCTCAGTTTCTCCGCTCCGCTGCTGCCTCGCGTCGCACCCGTGGACAGGTACCCTTAAGGTAAGCGTCCACAGGCCCGCATCGGACGCATAGCAATGTTACGGATTTTAGCTTGCCTTGTATAAAAACTCATACAACAGCGTCCACTAATCCGCACCGTGATAGTTATTAATCCGTTTTATGCAACCGATGCGGGTCTTTGGACGCTTGCCTTTAGAAGCCGCTACGAACTCGTAGTGGTTCGTAGCAGTCAATGTGTCGTAGTAGCTGTAGCTTTATAAATTAGACCGTAGCGCGCAGTCCAATTTAAAACGGTTTTGTAAAATAAATCAAAGGAACAGTAGAATTGGGATCCTAAATAGTGATTTTGTCACAGATTCCATGAGCGAGGTGGCAACGTCGCTATTTTGGACGCCAAATATACAGTTCCATAGTCTGAAATTTTCCTGGACATACAGTTTTGAATATACACGCGACAGCAGCGCCACACAGGCGCTAAGATTTTTTCGGGAATTTTTAAATAGGTATTTTTTTGCAGCTATTTACACGATTTTTGGCTTTTATCGATTTTTGTATTGTACTAGGGGGAGCTAAAATTAAAAGGACCTAAGTGCTGCTGCCAAACAAAGTGGCGTCCTGTATGCGGGCGCCGAAAGTACCTAGGTGGACACCAGTTTAAATGCACTTTTACCTTAAGGGGTAAATAGTGCAAAAATGCTTTTAGCTATTGATTATTACCAAGAAAGCTAGGTTTCTGTTAAAATATAAGTTTCGTCTATATTAATGCATAACAGTTTTTAAATCAAAAAAAGAAAAACAAAACAATTGAATAAAATATTATATAATTAAGTAGTAATAAAAAAAATATTAAACATATTTTTTTTAAGAGAAGTTGTCTTTTTCTTTTAACTTATTAAATTATTTTATCAACTGAAACGATCATTAATATTATTAATACTAAATAAACACATGTTATAATAA
The DNA here is from genome assembly GCA_949319885.1 of Mecyna flavalis. NCBI lineage: Eukaryota > Metazoa > Arthropoda > Insecta > Lepidoptera > Crambidae > Mecyna > Mecyna flavalis. Next base: position 15,976,483 of record OX439430.1, read on the forward strand.
TACTGTTTACCCAAGTTCCTTTACATACATTTATTTACCTTATAAAGAACAAGTGTCATTATTAACTTGATTATTTTCAAAGATCAGTTACATTCAGGAATCAAAATGAAACCGCAATATTGACACCACAACACACCCCAAAGTCAAATTCTTGAATAAAAACACTCAATAATTCAAAAGAATAATTCAACTCTAAAGTGAAAGGACAAAATTTACTCGTAAAATTTGAAAGGACATTGTTTGATTATGGCGTTAACGCTAAATCACCGCCATTATCGGTCGGAGTCAAACATTTGATCGCTCCAGCGAGCCGGAAATCGGCATACTCGGCGATTCCGGTTCGGCGATATCTCTCGCCTTTTTGATTTGGCGCCACTTGTTTTTACTCTTGACACAGAAAAAAAGAGCATGTTTACGAACGTTTTCTTTGCATTTAATTTTCAGCTAAAGTACTAATTACCGCCACTTGTTTTTTAATCGTGACAGTAAAATTAAGAGCATGTTAAAGTTTTTATTTGTATTTAAGGTTCTTTATTTAACTGACAAAGTTCTTTAGTAAATATTAATGTTATATAAATGTCTGATTTACGTTAAATTATAAGTACCTATGTTGTAAAGCACACTTATAATTTAACGTAAAGATACATCTTTTATAACCATATTTTTTTTATATAAGGCTGTACGCCTGTCCGATAAGCGGTGACCGACTTTATTTTGTAGGACAATAATTAAACTTTCTTATTGTAATTTATAGTACGACGTAGACGTCCTACAATCAAAATCACAAACTACTGAAGTGGGCGGGTAGCCTAAAAAGCATTTTTTATACTACATCAGTTGGCAGACAGACACGCAGCCCACCTGATGGTAAGCTGCACTGTGGCCTATTCCATTGAGGGACACTTCACCAAAAAGCGTCGCTCAATGTGCTGCCAGACTGTAGCCCCATCTGATCTTCAAGCCTTTAATTTCAAGACGTGTACTGGCTCCCACATTAATATTGCCGGAACACAGACAAAGCTGTTATGGCGGTATATTTCACCAGCTGAGGGGGTGGTAGCTAGCCAGTCGGACTCTGAAAAAGTTCCTACCACCAACCAGACCGATGGTGAGAATCGAACCCACGACCTCCGGGTTTTATACCCGAGCAGCTTAGCCTCTGTTCTACGGAGGCGGGCATTCCGACTAGGCCTGAATACAACATTTATTTGAGACCTGAATGTAAAACTGATTTTAAAGCGCCATTTTACAATATGTTTCGTGACATTTAATACAATTACTGTTGCAAAATATTACATTGAAATAATTAAAACTGACATAGCAAACATTAATTTGAACTCAGGTTTAATTTAAATCAACTAAATAATATTGTTGGATGCTTGTATTAATGGTGATTCGATTGCAAAATGTTAAAACGGTAAAATAATTTTTATATCAAAAATTTATCGCTAGACGTATTTTATAGATAGGCACTGTATAATCCCATACAAAAACATCCCATACAAATCCGACAAAGAAATTAGAACGCTATGGTAAATTAGTTACGAGTACGAATAAAACGTTCAGACTACGTTGCGTATTAAAGGGAAACGCCGAAAATAGGCCCAGAGTGCACAACATATTCAATTTCATGAATGAAATCTAAATATTTGTACTTGATTTTTCTCGTTTTTATTTTTTCAGTAAAAGTCGGGAAAAACATTTATAAATTATTTAATATTTCAACGAGTATATCCTTTACATTTCACTACTGACGTTGTTTATACCGGTCCGAAACTTACGTTTTTATATTGCGTTAATCGATAGAGCGGAAAATATTTTATAAATTGTTAAATAATATTAAAGACAAATTAATAAATGTATATTTATTTATTTTTTTTTTTTTTTTTTATACTATGTCAGTTGGCAGACAGATACGCAGCCCACCTGATGGTAAGCGGCCACTGCGGCCTATTCCATTGAGGGACACTTCACCAGGAAGCGTCGCTCAATGTGCTGCCAGACTGTAGGCTCATCTGATCTTCGAGCCTTTGATTTCAAGTGTACTGGCTCCCACATTATTACTGCCGGAACACAGCCAGAGCTATTATGGCGGCAGATTTCACCTATGGGGGTGGTAGCTAGCCAGTCGGACTCTGAAAAAGCCCTACCACCAACCAGACCCAAGGCGGGAATCGAACCCACGACCTCCGTGTTTTTATACCCGAGCGGCTTAGCCACTGTTCCACGGAGGCGGTCAATGGTCAAATTTATTAATGATAAATTAGTATTAAACTACTTTTTATAATTATTAATATTAACACTATAAAATGTTTACCGCTATATCGAAAAACGTAATTAATTTCGGACCAACCAACAAGAAGAATAAAAATAAATGATCAATGTCAGTGGCCGATGCACAAACCGTGCAGTGCCAAGAAAAAAGAAAAAAAAGTATTGGTCCGAAATTAATTTACGTTTTTCGTTAAAGCGGTAAATATTTAATAGTGTTATTTAATAATTATTAATATTATAAAAGGTAGTTTTAAAACAATTTATCATTATTCATAAATATACATTAATTCATTGGTCTTTAATAATATTATTTAACACTTTAAAAAATATTTATCGCTATATCGAAAAACGTAATTAAAAATAAACTTGTTTCGGACCAATTTCTTATTTATTATCAAACATCAAAAGTGACATGTAAACATCATGTAAAGGAAAACATCGTTGAAATACTTAATTATTTATAAATGTTTTTCTCAACTTATACTGAAAAAAGAAGAAGGCGACAAATCAAGTACGAATATTTAGATTTCATTCATGTGATTGAATATGTTGTGCACTCTGGGCCTAAGTTACTATGGCTGTCTGGCAATCCCCTTTCTAGGTGTATTTTTAAACAGATAAATACAACTTACATATTTTTTAGTATTCTTTTAGATAAGATAATGATAAGTAGGTTTATTTTACTTAGCGTTAACCCGCCGTTCTATCGAACGCAAATAAGGCGGTGCTATTGTCTGTCTCGTGTTTGTTCCGACGCTGCCGCTGACGTGAATCGCACGCGAGGGGTTAACAGAACGTAAGTACAAACTAGTTAAGATAAACTTAACTTAGTTTATTTATTTTTTCATACGGGAAAAACATATAACGACAATTAAAAAACCTAAAGTAACGAGAGGAAATAATCAGATGAGCCTATGCTCGTCTGGCAGCAGCACATTGAGCGGCGCTTCTTGGTGAAGTGTCAATCAATGGAATGGGCCGCACGGCAGTGACCGCTTACTATTAGTTACCATTAGATAAGCTGCGTGTTTGTCTGCCAACTAAAGTAGTGAAAAAACTTTTATAAGATAAAACAAAGAAAATATCATGTTATCTTTTAAGCGTCTTCTTACGAAAGTTTTTTTCTGGGGTGGTTTTAATAAGTGAATTAAAATCATGATTGTATCCTTGTGTAGTAGAACACTATGATATATTCTTTCAGTACATCTATTTAAAAATAACAGAATCGTTTATTATAAGGTCCTTACAGACAAGTTCCTCGTAATTTATTTGTAAGAAATCAACAATTCTGTCTTCTATTTTTTAAAATCGGCAGTAGAGATAACAAGAATACGGGTATCTTAACAGCCTCTTATAAGCGATGAATCTTATCACAGAGAATATTATCATTTATTAAAAGCAATAATATTAGCCCCCCCCAGCAAAACAGGTCGGTAGCTCTGTTCAGCTCAGTCCCATCAAACGCAAATAAGACGCCATTGTCTGCTTCGCATTTGTTTCACCGGCTGCAAATGACATGTATAGAACGCGTGGAAGAATGGAGTTTGGATGTTATGTAAATGTAAACAATTAGTTGTTATTGAAGATTGCGCACCTAAAGAACTTTCGGCTTATCTATTTATACGAAGCAACATTTTGACACATTACTATTCCAAGTTTCTTTTTTCTTTGTTAATATTATCTGAGTTGTGCACACCTTTTCACCTGAAAACTATTATAATAGTTAATTCGCCGTATCTTGGTGTCCTTTGTGTCCTTAGCTCAGAGCTTTAGATAAAGTAAAAAGTGTTTTCCAGCGTTAAAAAACATCGCATTCAGAGAATTAAACGTCCGGATTATACCTACCGGCTTTTATTTTTAGACGTTTTCCTAAAATAATTGTAGGGGGGACTTGTGATTTAAATTTAGAATGAGCAATAGTGTTTCTACTATTACTCATGATTCTAAATATACTTACTTTTTAACCCTTTCGAGCTTTATGTGTTACAATTAAAAGTTTTCTCTTTGTATTATTTAATAAAAGCTGTTTATACAACATTTCCTTAGTCCCGTACGTTGATTGATAATTGATATAAGAATGACTGTTCATTTGTCAAAAGTCATTATGATTTGTCATAGATTTAGTATGTGCAGTCAATATAAATGCAGCCAAAAAACTTGAAGCGTACCGATGTCATTAAATACAGAACGTAATATTTATTCGTCGTAGTTTTAAAATACGATTTTTAAAACAAATAAAATAAGAAACATTATTTACATTTGAAATATTAAAATATTTTTTTCAGTAGGTACCTATTCATAAAAAAACGTTCACCCAAAAGTATTCCTGTTTTGCAAATAATGGTTATTTCTGAGTTTACTGTTTTTCGTAACATTTTTTTCTGTACAAAAAATTATTCTTTGTTGTTTATATTATATTTTTATTGGTATAAATTGGCAAAATCCAAACTCAATTTTTAACTTAACCCATTTTTGCTAATGAGGTACATACTTTGCCCTTTAGTTGAAAATAAATGTAGAACCAAGCTTATAATCGTCATAAAATGCCGATTTATTTTAATTAAGTCATTACAGTATAACATAAATAATATATTTTTTACTCGTTAATATCAAATTATTAACAACCTTAAAAAAATAAGACATCAATTAATTTAATTTTGTAGAGAACATTTTAATCGTTAAATAAAATTTTATGATCGTTTCCGAATTCAGAATTAATTAATTATCATACCATATGAAATATTGTTGAGTAAAATTGAAATGAAGCTCATTATATTCTCATAGCGTATTCTTTCGATTATAAATTGGAATTACATTTTGTGAATTGTTCGGTCTTCAATCTGATAAACAGTTTAATTGGATTTTTTTTATTTTAATATAATAATATCCTCATTATTTCGCTTTATTAACTTAATTTTAAATAGACGAAGAAAATTTTCCATGGGGTTCGCGCTTGATCCTGAAATTTGTAATTGACATAAGTAGTTTTTTTTTTTCGGGAAGAAGATTAAAAACGTTGTTTTTTTAGATAATGCTAATTACTAACCGAAGGTGGCAATTTTTTTTCTTATAATAATGCATTAAATTCTAAAAAGTAATAAAAATAAAATCTCACCTTAAAACAAAATAGGGACTTAAAAAAATCCGCCTCAAACACTGTCCATAAACGCACAATCCTCCTGTTCTATTCCCAAACGGAAAACCTTTCAAAACCACATTCGAAAGACGAACGCAAAAGTTTCCAACTTTTCGCGGGCAAAAAAAAATGGCGTCACGGATCGGTACGCGCGCTCCTCGCGGCGGCCGGCGAGGTACTGTCGCCTGACACGGCCCGTTGCCACCGAACGCACCTCCAAAAGGATCCAGTTCGTTACATAGTAAGATCGAAATTTGATCGCAGTTAGATGAAATGAACGCGCACTAAGACAGCCGGTGGCTATTTAGCCCGAAAAAGATGGGCTACAGCGCATGCGTCCGGTCGTTCAACCCTTGCAGTGGATGCTGCATCGCTCTGATGAACTGTTAACATGCAGCCTTTTGGGGTTGGGGTCAAGATGTTACAAGACTGAGGCTAAACAGGTAGAGGTGGGATTTTCACTTTCGCATCCGCGTCTTTTGGTTGACGCTCCTTTTTACGCGTTGTTTAGTTTTATAATAATTATGTTGTATATTTTAAGATTAACAACAGCAAAAACCATAACAACTAATAATTTTAGAAAACTGGTTTCAAATGTAAATTATTATTTTATTAAAATAAAAACCAAAAACACATTAATTTATAGTTAGCAAAATTATTTCAAAAATTTACATTTTCACTAAAACTTTTAAAATGTTAAGCACGTACGAATAAGCCACCTAAAAAAACTTTTACTAATTCATTTGTCAAAATGTGGCATATTAATTAAAATAATAAGGGAATCGTAGAAATAAATAAATTTTTATAAAACACTAGACTAGATTAGGCACAAAATAATGTCTGAACACATACAATATTATCACATTTTTTAATTTTCTGTGAGGAGTTAAAATAAAAAATAAAAATAAAGCAATTAAGGGACGAAATTATTTCCGAGCTAAAAAATGGTATAAAGAAAGTTCACCATGCTTATGTATTTCTATATAAACAAAATAAGTAGTAAGCATGTGGACTTCCTATCGATTTAATTTTTAGCACTATAAAAGCGTATTAAGACTCATTTTATTAAGATATACCTAACTACTCGTTTATCAAAAGAATAAACCTTAGCGGCTATTGACCAACGATTTGTTTAGAGCTCGTCAGCGCGGCAGCGTTCTGAAGTTCGTTTTAGAAAAATACGTGAACTCACAGCTGTTGTTCATAAATATCCTGCTTAATTGGTTCTGCGATAATGATGTGGGGTGAACATAAAACGTTTCACCAGAGCTTTCGTAAGTAGGCGCTACAATTATTCCCACCAAATAGATCTATTGAATCTCGGACCCATTGCCGCACCCTGGGGTAACCCAATTGTAGACTGGGCGCAGGTAACAGTTGAATACTTTATTTCGTAATCCCAATCCAATCTCGCCGCTTTGGAAGTAGCCCCAGGAATGAATAAATCTGTGAATTCCTAAGCAAGTGTATCGGGGCCGATATTACTGATTTGACGTTAATTGCTTCCGATTTGGTTTTGGGGGCGCTAAAATGCTGCTACTATTGAACCTAAGATTTAACTCAGTTTTGAAATTTGATAGAAAATTAAAATTACTTAACATAAGTAAGCATTGTAATTATTGCATAAAAAAAATCCAAGTAAAAATAATAATTAAAAACCCCATCTTTCTCCAAGCGTTTCGTCCTTTCTTATCAGGGTAAATGATTCTGGGCTGGTCAATAGCTAACGCTGGCACCGGCTCGTCCCAATCGGGTGTGAAGGGGAACCGGGGGTGTTTAGTGGGTAGTGGACGCTTTAGTCTCGAGTCCCACACACGGCCGCAGGTTTAGCTAGCCTGCGGTTATGGTGCATAAACGCATTCTCCTCCGAAAAAAAAAAGGGTAAATGATTCTGGATTCCGAGTCCAGCTATTACATTCGAGCAACTGCTATAAGACCTCTGTAACCCTCAAAATGAAGCCTTGAATGATATTATCATGGCCATAATTATAGCAATTATTATTATGCAGGCTTCCTTACGATGTTTTCCGTCGCCATCAAGCTAATGATTCGCATATAGAAAAATCTAGCGTTGCGTGCGTTGAGATTAGAACCATGGACCACACGCATGTGAAGTGATGTTTCATATATCAATTGTTTACTTATTTAAATTATTTCAATTCCACATTCATCAATAAATAAGGAAACCGTAAAAAGGAATGGCAGCTACAGGTTTCACTTACGTTAATGAGAAAACGTTTTCTTAAACAATAAATAATTTCAGTTTTAGTTCAAACTTCATACCAAACACTACGTTAACTTAATAGCATTACGTCAAACTATGTTCCAGCGAGATCTTAGCCGCCTTCAACTAAATTGACGTCTGCTTCTGACTTTCATTGACAAATTAGATTGATTCTCTATATTAATGTACAAATTGGTACGCCCGGACCATTCTCCGTTTCCACCGTCGATTCGGAGAGGCCATTCATTACGCTCAAATGATTGAAATTTCAATGAACTATTATGACGTTGCGTTGTGTGATTACTACTAGATTGAGGTATGCAGGTCGCATTCATGGAACGATTGACATTAGCAAGGGATAAGTGAGATATCGCTGAGAATGAAATCAAGGTATAAAATTCTGTTTTGCTTAGTTTTAGATCAAAATTATAATAATTTATTGAACTGTTAGTTTTAGCAAAAACAAATTTTATACTGAGTAAAGTATTAAGCAAATATTTCTAACTAGCTTTCCGCCCGCGGTTTCACCCGCACGTAATTCCTTTTTTCAAATATCCCATGGGAATGAGACGTTTCCCGTAGGAACTTTATAGCCTATGTCCTAATCCGGGTTATAAACTACACGTGTGCCAAATTTCATCTAAATCCGTTCAGCCGTTTAGGCGTGATTGAGGAACAAATAAACATCCAAACATTTAAACATCCAAACATCCAGACTTTCGCATTTATAATATTATTAGGATATTAGTAGGATTTGTGAACATCATTTCATAATAATAATATAGGTAATCAATTTTTATGTAAGAATACATATTTTGAACAATGACTGTATTCCGTCATACATAACTAATGATTTGTTTGAAATCAGGCTTGAATTAAGAGTGTGCAACGCTAAACCGGCAACTCAAAAATCTGTGCGGAAGTAATTTCGAATTTCGATCCACTCACACACGGACGGACGTGTCTGTGTGCGTAACTGCTACTGTTTGAGCGTAGACTAGTAGGATAAACATTTCTTAATACTTTTGAGGTAATGTTAATCTTTTTTTCGAACTGTTTTAATAGGCACTACGTACATACATTGCATGAGTTGTTAATTTTTTTTTTAATTTTACCACATTGACTTTAATAAAACTAGTAATACACAATAAGACGAAAGTAAAATAGTAATTGTTTATTTACAAATATGTGTCTCGAATTGGCATGGATCTGCTTTTTCGTGGGTCGACGAATTCGGGTAGTAGGCATTTGGTGTAAAACTTTATTAATTTTGGTTCCATAACATTTGACCAAAACCCATCGTCTTTCACGATTCTTTCAACCTTGAGTTGGTATTCTGGACCAGTCCACACAGCAAAAAGGCACCATTCCTTTTGGCTAAAAACATAAATAAAAAAAGATGAGTCATGATTAGATTATGAAATATACATTGTGTACGAGGATAATTATGATAATGTGTGATCCCCAAGTCGAAAGGTTATTTTTGCCGAAACGAACAAATAATACTAATTTTGTTGTTCCTTAATCTTTGGTTTCTCTAGCTACGTATTGTTTAAATAACATTGTAGGTGTTATAATATTGTAACAAACGAGAGAAACGACTTGAGTTTCCTACTGCAACCCGGCACATCGATCGAGATCTAGGTAAAGATAGCTTTTAAATGTTATTTTTTTCTCTGACAGTCTCCATTTTTTTATCGTTCAAATGTGCTATTTATGTGCATAAACCAAAAATATTATTATGACTTTTTTATTTATAATTTGAAAGAATGAATACTAAGTCTATCAGTGTGAGTAAGTTGTTTTGTTTCGTGAAATTAAAAATTATTCGCAATGTTGATTACCTTATGTGAAGCTGACCTTGAATTTGGTAATACCAATCGTGATTGGTATTAACGGTACCATCCAATTTCCAAAATTTAATTTTTTTTTGTCTAATTGCTTCCTCAGCATCCATGTTGCGCGCAGAATATGGACATTTAATTTCGACAATCCCGTCGTTACACAGGCCATCGGGAGATGCACCCATAAAATAATGGTCTTTGTCGATAAAAAGTCCACATTTTTCCACAACGACTCCCTCTTGTTGCTGTAATTGCTCGATAGCCCTTTTTTCATTGTTTTTACCATGTTCTATGGATGGTATTTTATCCAAAGAAGAAGAGTATACAATTGACTTTACCAGGGGTGCTGAGCTTATGTTGGGCCGTCTCTTGCAAATCTAAGAAAATTGAAAATAGTTTAATACAAGTATATTTTGACGAACAAACATGGCTCCATTGACTTTGTTAAATAGTTTTACCTTGCTAAAAGATGATGCTGTCAGTAAGCATCTTCGAAGTTCTAGCCACAAGGCACTTTCAGCTTGTAGCACCGTGTCGCGTTCTATCTCATGGCGATTTTCAACAAGGGCTTTCAAATTAGTCAAAAACAAATTTTTGGCTGTCTCGTACTGATCTGTTCCCATATCTGGTTTTTGACAATTTTCGCCATAGTGGCCATGGTCACGTTGAAAAACTATTTTTCTTTTAGGAGCTGACTTATGACGATTCCTATTACGTATGCACCGGCGCAACTCGAGAATTTTCACCGATTTCCGTGGACTTTGGTTGAAATTAGTTTTATACAGATTGTACTGAGGTTTGCCCGTATTAAATGCGACTACTGCAGCATGGCACCTGTAATAAGACTCTGTAATAATTCATGTTTTAACCTCCAACAATATGCTTCATAAAAATAATTGCAAATTAAGGATATGTAAAGATCAATAAATTACAGGACATAGGCGTAATACCTGGCAGTATATGAGTTTTTCAAAGAATAATTTATTCTTTTTCCGCCCACATGCTTAGCCACAATGCTGTTGAATTGTTCTGCTTTATTATTATTAACATCCCAGAGCAAGCTTTTGGAATGTAAGGCTATTTGAGACACATAAGCTTTAAGTTTTCTCATCAAATGTTGTACCTGAGGAACTAAATTAGGCTCTTTTCTTTTTTCTTCTGTGCAATAATAATTTTCACATGCACGATGATCACCAAACACGTGCATCGGACTGTTCATTATGTCGTCGCGCAGTTTCAAAATTTTTTCAGAACTGCTGCTGTTCTGAGCATTGCGAAATCTAGACGCTGCTCTTACCGCTGTTCGAAGACGTGTAATCCGTTGCGAAGTTAATAATTTACGCTCTGAAAGTGCAATAGATGTGTCTTTTTGAAGTTGCATCAGTTTACTGCAGTAGTTCCGCAGTAAATGATTGCAACATTCAATTTTTTGCACTTGCACGTTGGAATACGGTCTACTTTCTATAATTTTTTTATATGTACTTGCGTCTCCATCAGCAATAAGAGTTGAGTATATCAAATTCCGCTCCTGAATGGAACTTTGAAATCCTGCTACTATACTAGCCTGCTCCATGCTGGTTGAGGATCCAGAATGATTTCGAGTGCATTCGTGACTGGATGCTGGTTGGTTCTTAGTCAGCGATCGGGCGCAAATGACGCAATATTTATTTTTAACCTGCATGTGTAACACTTTGCCAGTTTTAAGCCCAATAATAGCACCAGCTCCTGACAAAGCAGAATAATTAGTTCTATAGGATCGCTTCGACCAGCACGCATCGGCTACCACTGTGATGGCAGGGATTCCATCAATAACTGATCCACTTTCGATAGCTAAATCGGCTTCTTCCTTAGCTGCTTCTTTCATAGAAGTCTCAGCAGTATTGGCCCACCATTTTGATACATCAGCATGACATTTTTTGTAAGTATGTTGGCTTAAATTTGGAAGGTCAATTGCTGCTAAAAGTTCATTAAGGTTAGTCCAACCACAACCAATCAACATGGCGCCAGTCACAGCAGCATGATTCGTAGTCATTTCATTCGGGTAATTATTATTGCACATGTTTATTTTTAATTGCGTGTTGCACATGGTACATTTAAAATGAACCACCGACTCTAAGCCAATTTGTGTTTCGTTGGTTATTTGGATGTTACTTATCGAGCAACCAAATCCAGGATTGTGATTTGAAATGTTTTTGATTTGTTCAAAAAAATACATGAAATCAACAATTCTTCTTCCTTCAATTTCAAATGGAGGACTGGTTGGTGCCTGTAGTTCCACTTCCTAAAATAAATAACATACTTAGGTAACTGATGATACTTAAACAAACAACGCAAAAAATTCTGATAACTGTTTAATGCCTACCAATTCAAGCTCTTGAATACTTTGCTCGTCGTCTGAAACATTTTTTGATAGGTTTTCATTTGTTTTTTCTAGGTCTGCTATTAAAGCGTCAAATATGCTCTCTGGTACCTCCGAGTCACTATTTTCTAAACATTTACCTGTAGTTTCTTTGTTTTTACTGGTATTCCTTTTTTGCCTAGAAATCAATAAATAATAAATAATTATATAATATATCTCCGGACATTCTTCACACAGCGCCATCGAACCCCCATCTAAGCATTAACCTGTGCTATAGGTGGGAGACATCGGATAAACATTACTTATATAAACTCACCGGCAATAAAACTTGGCCACTGGGCTTTTTTCATACAAACATGGTCACTTTAGCGTCTCATAGATAGAAAACTATCACGACATCAAAAACGATTTTTGTGACTTTACGCTAGCACTAATTTCTATAAAATTGTATGCCAAGTTACACACTAAAGCTACAGATAAGCTACAGAATATATTAAATGTTACGTTTATGAAAATGGTTTTTTAAATTGTTATAAATTGTGTGGATTATCAAATGGTAATATTTGATGACAAGGTGAAAATCCAAAATATGAGTTTGTCCTAAATAACCATCTATCTGGCTGAACAAAGCAGATACTACAAAACAAAATTCATCAATTAAGATAAGCTAAATAAGCGCCAGATTTTCTTTAATTTATTTATAATAAATTGATAATTACTTACCTTTTTGCTTGTCTAGCATTTGCGGCTGATTTTGAGTTTTTGCTGCAACCGTACTGCTTGCGTTTATTACCCATGACTGAAAAATAATATAAGTACTCGTACTTTATTAACACAAAGTGGTATTTTAACTAAATAGAACATTTACTACAAAATAAATTGTTGGAATTTAAATACGAGCCTTGTGTATTCATACTCATTGCTAGGAAACTTATCTCTGCCTATTGAAAAATAAAGCTGTCACATTCTCTTTTCCGCTGACAAACAAGCTGTTATTTTAGAGATTTGTTGTGTTTGATTGTTTAGATAAAACGGTGTTTTATCTAAACAATCATAATTAATCTCAAGAATACAAATAGTTAAATCTATTTCGAAATATTCAACAAATGAATACTACTTACTCAAGTATCAATGACGCGCGTGGTGCACTATTTGGTTTCTGAATAGCCTTCGGCTCCCTCCGAGTGTCTACGAATGGCTCCGAGCCGCGCTGGAAGCCGGCGATACGTCCTCACTCTGGCATGAGCCGACGCGTACTAATTCATCGAAATTCACGCGCGTGAATTTATAGGACATTTTAAATAAATCATATTAATATTAACTACGCTTGTACATTGATAAAATTCATATTATGTATTAATTAAAGGTCATTGTTTTTGATGAGAGCAGTTTCAACTGTTAAAGTTGGTCGTTTATTGTAAAAAATCTGCAATGAAAATGGTAAAATGGGCCTGTTTTTAATTTACGATTTTCAGAATCAAAGCAAACGATTTCTTATTTTCCTTTTGCAGTTCACTGATAGACTATATAACCTGTCCTAAAAAAATATCTCACAAAATATATTTCCAGAATGGAATGGTTATTGGAAAGCTCAAAGTATCCTCTAACATAGAGATTTCGGAATTCCGCTGTTTGGAAATTGCTGATAAATACTAAAAATCGAATAAATGCTAAAAATTTCCACTTCTATACACTTCTAGAAGAGTTTGGCTACAAAGAATTGTAAATATCTTTTTTAAATAAGTTTATATTAATTAAAAAGTAGTCAGTCAAAATCACCAAAATATTGAAATTTCGTCGTGAATTCGACGCGCACTCTTAAGGAAAACCTAATAGTACATAAAAATATCCTTCTAGATTATGTGTTTCTCAATGGAATAGGCTATATTGCCCGCTTTCCAATAAAAAGGCTTGTGCCTGACTCCCAACTGCTAGCGAAACATGATAAATAAAAATATACAGGCCATTTTGTAAGCCAGAAATAGTATGAAAAAAAGGAAATTCTAAGAACGACATGAAATAATTACACTAACATCTTTTAACCCTGAATACACCGGATAAGGCCGGGCCCGATAAATATATAGAGTTCTGAAAGGCTCTATAAAACCGGTATAAAAGTAATACCGTACCTTACCCGTATCCTTACAAACTGATTCCGCGAGTCATCTCATATTTTCCAGGTACGGGTCTGACCCATTCACAGGTGGCTGATAAATAAGCTTCGGTGATCCTCAATGCAACATTAGATACTTTTGAGTTTCTTCCTTTACAAGTTGATTTTATTCACTACTATTTTTTTCTCTTTTTCCCCTTTTTTGTCGTATTCGTATTATTCTGGGGGTTTTTATATTCATCTTTAAATTTGTGCATGTTAAATTTAAAGACCATTTTAAAGTATGTATTAGACACATTTTAATTACCACGTTACCTTATAATACATTAGAGATTGACCTTAGTGGATCTTCAACTATCATCCACCTTCCAGGAGACCACAGTCAAATAGCCACTTCATAACGGTTGTTCTATGTTTCTGTTGGTGAGTTAGATCACTAAAGCTCAATAGGGGGAAGGCATGGTGTTCGTAGCAGGAAGTTTTTTTTTGTTGAGAACGTTATGTTCTACCTTTAAAATATAGAGTCGGCGGGTGATTGCTGCCTTTTAGGCCTCGGCCTCGAATTTCGCGGGCAGCTGGGCGGCAGTGGCAGCGGGTGTGGCGAGATGTTTTGTATGGAATCCCATAGACCCGTTCTCGAATACAACGGGGCGGAAGCGGGAGCGGCAGCGCACGCAGGCGCGCTGCGGATCACCGCTTGTCAGCATCGTACCGCTCTTGACGGCCCGCGCGTCAAGCGGTGACCGCAGTGCGCCTGTGTGCGGCGCCGCTGCCGCTGCCGCCCCGCTGCTGCGAAATTCGAGGCCGAGTCCTTACACTACAATAACATTTTGATTGTCACTTTTCTTTGCATAGGACGCCTAAATTTTCATGAAGTCGCAAATAAACAAAACATTTGCTTTTATCATTTTATTTACATAACTTCTGCTCACCCCTTCTCATCACATGTCCGTACCAGGACATAAGGTTTCCTTTCATCTCTTCTGACACCAGGAAATATAACAATAATAAGAGATAAAATATTCCCTTATCTAAAATTTTTATTACACAGAAATGAATATTGCATTCATGAAAAGCTTTTGTGTGATGAAATTCTATGTATGAATAAGCTTTTGAATTTTGAGGTTTATTTGAATATAAAAAGTTTAAAGTTAATAATATATATTTTTCATAAAAACTAAACCTAAGTTTACATTGAAGGTAATATAATCATTATGGTGGCTGTTGTAAAACTCGTATCTTTCAAAGTTATCTCTTCAAACACAGCTTTAACGTTAGCAAAAATGAATTTAGCAATAGGTCATAATAGGTCAACCACTAGTAAAATAAATTGATATAGCTTTTATGGATAAGTTCAGTGGGCACTTTTCTCACATTACTATTTTATGTTATTCCTCCTATAAAAATTCATACCACGATAGAAACTATACTTGGGTCCGATTTTTCAATCGGTGCATAATAGTGTAGTTGATAGTGACACTGAAGCGCTAGGGTATGTGGGTTCGAATCTCACACAGGAAAACCATTTATTTTTTGTAATTAATCCTACTAATATTATAAATTAGTATATATTTGTGGTACCTTCGTTGTTCCTGATATCCATAACACAAGTGCTCAAGCTACTTTCTTTAGACTCAAATCAAGACATATTAAGTGATGTTGACCAATATATTTTATTATAAATTATATTATAATGATAAAGAATTACGAACATACACCTGATAATAATGAAAAAATTAAAATAAATAACATTATGAAGAAAATCACCTTCTCAGCTTCAAATTCTAAACTAAACATTTTATCAAATACATGTACAGTGACTTTTAACTTCCAGATATAACCGTGGACGATATTAAATTTTAAAGTAACGACAAACATACCGACGTATTCCGTCTATATCGGACCAGTAATGTCATTAGGTTCTATTCAAAGCGTTTGCATGTCAGTAAAGATAAGACATCCAAAGAGGGTATTTCTAAAGAACTATGTTCGTGCCCCCAACCGTAGCACACGCGACTTGAGGTGAATGGGAATAGAATATGTAGTTATAGGATGTTTAAAGGAAAACATAACGCATGAATGGATTCTAAAGCCTATAACTATTCGAGACAAGATATTCGTCTAAAGATACTTAGGTTATTTTAACATTATAAAATTCTATAAAAGAAGATTCGCATTGATATTTTTGAGTTCTTTTTAGAAGATAGCTCTTCCCACGGATAATAAGATTGGTCGTTTGCCTCCAAGTCTAAACTAAAGTCACAAATCTGTATTTAGGAAGAATGATGATTAAGCCAGTACCCAGCATAGTAGAGGCTCGAAGATCAGATGAGTCTACAGTCTGGAAGCACATTGCTTCCTGGTGAAGCGTCCCACAGTGGCCGCTTACCATCAGGTGGGCTGCGTGCCTGTCTGCCAACTGACCTAGTATATAAAAAAAATAGTGACTACGACTTGATTGCAATGAAGGAGGCTATTGCCTTGCAGTGGAACATTAAATAAGACGGTAAGTAAGTTAAGGTAACTTATTTTTAATCGTCGTGTGTAATAAAGCTGATGATGATGACGATTTGCATTCAGCATCATTTTATCTAATGTTTATTTAAAATAGTTTTATACGTGAAACGTACTTAATAATATTTGGAAGTAGAACAAATAAAACAAAAATTGTCCTTGTTTATTTTTTAAAGCATCGAACTAAGCATTCCTCTCCTCACTCACACGTCAAACAACAAAGTTGTCTGCGGAAAATCCTAAAAATAACTAAATCTAACTCAGCAGTGGACTCTGTAAACCGAAGCCGTGACGGGAGGTATTCAAGGAATCCTCAACTCACGCCTTCTATTTACTACACTTCGACCTTAATCCCCCAAAAATTGAGTTCAAATTTCTCTAACGTCTACGAGCGAAACAATTCACACGTCTATGCTGAGTAAAAAACTTCCAAATAGGGAACATGCATTATTTTTATTTTTGTGTTCATTTTAAAGAATTCCATGTGGAATAAACCACTGTTAAATTAAAAAATTAATACATTGTAATTTATCTGAAAAAATGCGGTTTTAAATTGATAGTATAGATTTTCGTGCGAAAACGGACCTATGGTTCGGATGACGTCACTCCCGTCCTGTCACTGCCTCACTGGTAGACCGACAAACTTATCTGTTCCGGTGGCGGCGTCGCTACTGTCTATATATAACTGTCATTAAATATCGTTTTTGCATTGCATTTCACGTAGTTCCAATTTTGGCCACCGGAACAGATAAGTTTGTAGGTCTGTACTTCACCGTACTTGTTTGTCGCTGGCTTTCATACTTTTGCATATTTTAACGAGTTTCGAAATATTTTTTTGTAAAAATTTAAAATGGACTATCCATCGACATCAGGTGATCATAACAATACCACTAATATTCCAAAAAAAAAGCCGTGTTGACTCATGTTTTGTGCCATTGTGTCCTTCTACTTCAACAAAGTTTCCGAACAAATTATTTTTGACTGGACCTTCTGACCCAAAACAGAGAAAAAAGTGGTTTCTTGCTTCATAATATGAAACTTCAAACGATATCCTTCTTTACGTACGTTATGCTCCGGAGTAACTCGACTTTTTATTGTACATAAATCTCTATCTCTTTTAATTTGGACATAGCCGATAGCATTATCGCCGTAAGATTCTCTTGTTGAGCTAAAATAACTGCTATGTTTAGAAGCCGCTGAATAAAATACAAAGTTTAACAACTATGATTTATCCTACATACCGTAGTAATTTAGTCCCTTTCATTTCTACACTTGAAAACTCTGCACTTTCGACAAAAAAAAGTTACAACCATGTCAACACTAACTCTTGGTAAATTCCTGGAGTCTGCTTTGATAAACCCAACTTCCATTTTAATTAATAAAACGCAATTAATATTCCCTTAAAATATTAATCACATAGAAAACCTAGCATTAACTATGTTGTCATCACGCGAGTGACGTCACTAAACGCTGATTGGTGTTTTAAAATACGTTTCGTTTCAAGTAATTTTCATTCGTAATTATTGTTAAAAAACAACATTATGTAAAATAAAAATGTTGCAATTGCCTTTCTTTTATATTTTTGTATCATTTTAATCATAAAATTTTCATAAATATTATAATTGCATCTTCCCTATTCTCTGTTTATTTTCCACCTTAGCGCTGTCAAAATAAGGTCGAATACGAGTCGGATTTGACCGACGCTGGCGTTGGACCACAAACTTCTTGCCGGCTCACTTTTGTTCCTCTGATAGAGGATAAATATTATTCGAAACTAGTTTGGGGCGGTTGATTCTAGTTTCAAACTGTCTGTGTTTTGATTGAAAGTCTCCCTATTCACGTTTGCGACTGTATCTGTTTGTTTAGTCAAAAGTTATTAATGATTGTGAATTTTATGTCCATAAAACAGTACCTACCATTTAAATACATCAACACAATATAAGTACCTACTTCATAATTTTATTGAGATTATTGTAAATAATACAAAATGTTTATAATATAAACTTACAATAGCTCAGCGACGGCGACCCCAAGCGAGTCTTGACCTTCAGAACGAGAGTACGCCGCCTTTGCCGATACCTTACAATCTCTCGCCAATGTTTAGCTTGAAATTCATGGATGTTTGTCACAACTATGTCGATGTAGCTTGGGCAGCTTATTAGGCTCTGAGCACACCACTATTTTCCTTCAATCTCTCTAAGCATCCTTTCCCCAATGGGCGTTTAAACACACAGTTGCCAGAACTTAAACATCTATGCGGATTGCCCAGGAGTTGCTGCACTATTTTTACATTTACGTAATCATAGATATTCTTGCCTCTCCAGTTTCCATTAGCGGATCTTGTAGGCTCAAAGATTTCTTTGAATAAATTATTACTTTACGGTTAGCCATGAAAATATTTTAAGCCGTACAAAATCATCCAGAAGAAATATGATTAATTCCTCGAATTTGGCCAAATCCCACTACACGCACGAATTTATTTCCCGTGTATTTTATGTTGACCCGATATTTTCTAGGAAAACATTGTTCGGATTCAACGGACGACAATCACATTCAACTATCTATACTAAATAGTTGTACAATTATTTGTTGTGATTTGAAGATTTTAAAAGGCCGGCAACGCATCGGCGATCCCTCTGGTGCTGCAAATGTTCATGGGCGGCGGTGATTACTTACCATCAGGCGACACGCTGGCTCGTTTGCCGTCTCTGGCGTAAAAAAAAAAACAAAAAAGGTTACACCAACCAATTATTGCTACAATAATTATGGGTACTAACTTAATCACCACGCTTGTAAAGAGGATTGGTGATGACAATTTGTTGGAGCCGTGCTTAAAAAATCCGACACCACTTTCCGCTTTACCTAAGTCTACCAGACAGCCACCAGACCAATCATGTTGATATAAGTAAATAATGTTTAAAAAGCTAAAGTTGATTAGTGTAAATGCCAGCATGGCAATTCAAAATGACAGTACAATTGTGGGTTTGTATACGTGTGTGTTATTACTAGCTTACATAGGTAGTTGGCTGGGAAGAGAGGAAACTTGCAAAGCGGAATAATAGGCCAGCCATGTAGCCATGATCCCACTGTGGTTTCTTGAGTGTGTTAGCAACAATAACTACAACTAAGGGCTATGAAGATCTATCTACAGTAACCCTAATGTTTTAACCAACATTACCAAACCTGGGATCATTATCGCTTTGATTTCACATACCCTAGATTGACTCAATCGGTCTTCTGTAGCACAACGTAAGGTCCTAAATACTAGAATATGACGACCAATGGGACGTAGAGAAAAAAATGATTTAGAGACATCCGCGATTCGGCCCGTATGACATAAGGCGAGAAGGATTATGTGTAGGTGGAGATAATAAAATTTGTCCACTGTAACAATATTGATACAATTTATTATAGTAAGAACAATTAGTGGTTAACTGAAAAAAAGAACATCATATCCCACCTCGACGAAACAGGTCGAGATAAACGCAAAATATTACGCAATATGCATACAACAACATTCATTTAGCTGCGCCAAGTTAAATTCGATCAGTGTAATTTATTTAACAAAATTGGCATATCCGCCACAATCTCCCGCATTAATAACTGTAACTCGCGCTCGCTTTGCCCGCGTCCTGCAGTGGGTCTCTAGGGACTGCATTGTTCGCGACCCGCATACTGCATGCGGTACGCGGGAACGAGAGCGCGGTGCGGGAAAGAGAGGCCCGCGGAATGTTGCGAGTTCTGTTAGCTCTAATCATGCTTGTACACATTTTGGGCTGTTTTATGTAAAGTTAATGTACTATGGTTTTGTAATGTTAAAGTTTATTGATGCGGGATAGTTTTGATCGAGTTAATCAAAATATATATTTTTGGTGTGCCAATCTATAAAGCCGTGGGTTCGAATCCCATGTACGACAAACATTTACGTGCTGAATATTTGTGTTTTTCCTATGTTTGTAATTTTATTTGTGTTTGAGTATAATTATGTTGCTTCGTTGTTTTAGATACCCATATCACAAGTGCCCAGCGGACTTTGGAGTCAGAGCAATAATTAATGTGATGTTGCCTAATAATTACTATTTTACACACTTGAGATTTGTGACATTCATAGTTGTGGATTTTCAACTGAGTATAAAAGTACACCATGTCCTTTCCTCAAGGTGTAGTCTATGTTAATTACAAAGTAAATCATTTTTTGGGCCTTTCTGAAAGTGCCGGCCAACCAAAAAAAAATGGTACGTATCGATAGAACTAGTTCTATCGATGGCTAGCCATTTGAAGCAATAATTAATATGGCACAAAAGTTGTAGGATCGCTCTGAACCAAGTTATACAAGCTCTAAGATTCACTATTTTCATACATTTTATTGACTTCTGAAAGTGTCGACCAACAAAAAGTAATTGTACACATTGTTAGAACTAGCCATTTGATGTAACTATAGTTACTTGGCACGGAAGTTGTTGTTGTTGTATCTCCTTTAATAAAAGTCGGTCAAATGGTTTAGGCGTAAACGCATTAGGCACAAAGATAGGGTTACTATTTTATAAGCATTAATTACCTAAAATAGTTGTAAACCATTTTGTCGGGTATATTATAAGTTAAAATAAGGTGGTATATAACTGTACTTAACATTATGTATGAATAAATTCTATTCTATTCTATTCTATCATTGTTAGTACATATGGATTCTACGAGTACAATATTTTATACAGTCAATACTAACATTGTGGCCAGTAGCCCGCAGCATAGTTAAATAAACTAATCATAATGTGTTTATTGTTCATTCAGAAGGTTTGGTTTTTATCCATTGTTTGCAAAATGTGGCTTTTAAAGTTTCATTCATTTGTTATTCATTACAAAAGTGGGGACGTGAAAATAAACTTTGTTATTTCGGGGCCGTGGCAATTTGTTATTTGCGGGCAATTTGATAAAATAAAGAAATAAAATATTCCTGTTATTAATCTTGTATAACTAGTTTGTTAATTTAGTTCCAGTTTTAAACTTTATGCATTTGTCTCAAAATGTATGTACACTGTTTTAAATTTTTTTCATTGTTATAGCTTTTTTTTAACATTTGGGTTTTTAATTTATGTTCCTGAAGTGCAGTGCCCCTTAAGAGTTAGAGCCTTTTTGTGGGGAATTCTTTATGCATCCTACAAGTATACTTTTCTTATGACAAGGAGATACTCAAACGGAGAATGTCAAAAATTGAGTAAGCTAATAGATTGTACTAAATATCATTAAAAAAACTGCTTTATAACGTAATGTGTATATGATTTCATATTTTAGTATTAAATGCTTGAATAAAATAAAGCGACTGTCCCTACAATGCCACAAAGAGCATTTCAGAATCTATAGCGACCCCAAGGGGTTCGCGTCATGTGGAGTGAATGCATTCGTACAAATCCGCTGAGATGCATCCTACTGCAGTTTAAACTGTGCAGATGTCCTGTTACACTGATATATATTATAACGATGCATTTAAACATAAAATATGCTAATTGAAAGAAGTAGACGCAATATTTATTGTAGTAAAAAAATTTTTTAGTAATTTTAAACAAATTACTAAATGTAGTTTGACTGAAAATTTAAACAATCATGAATAAATTGATAGTAAATTCAACTTTTTCGAGATATTCATAGCATTGACTGCCAACGTTCCAGGGCTTATAAAATATTTGATGTTCGGGGCTCACCGGTGGCATTTAATTTATTATTATCTAAATATACATTACATCTAAAAGGACTTAATAACATTTGTAAATATAAAACATCATTATTTAGAATGATACTGTAAACAGCAAGACTGAAATTGTTTAGTATTAGTCTCGTTATTTATTTAAGTAATGTGAAATTAGATAAACAATTTAAAACAAATGCCCCAATAACGTCACAAAGAGCGGTTCAAAATTTGCAGCGACCTCCTGTGATCCGTGTCTTGTGACTTGAGTGCATTGTACAAATCCTGGAGAGATGCATGCTCCTGCAACGCAGTGTAAGCTGTGCAGATGTTACACTGATACATTAGGATGTCTTTAAATAAATAACAAGATAAAGGAAATAAAGTAAACATTTTCACATTTTTTATACGGGACAATTAAAGAAAATTGAGAATTTTATTAAGTTTTTAGGAATTACTTTTTTTTTTTTTTCTTCTACATTTCTTTCATCTAGAAAGAAACGTGAATTTAGCGTCGATTTTCAGTTCAAATTCGCATGCACAACATCAACAAGAAAAAAATCGACTCGTTGCCGCGTTGTCACATTTACTCTCCATAGCCTAAAAATAGTTTTCAAAAACTGTCCTCGAAAAACTAGATTCCGTATACTGTCGACAGCTACCATGTTGACAGACAACATGTTGGGCAGATATTGTAACGGTAAAATAGTTTCACTTGAGTGGAGTTACGCTGTGAATAAAATTTTGCAATGAAACATGTTGATTGATTGTAGCACAATACTAAAAATACAGCCTGTGTGGATAATCATCAAATAATGGACTAGAAAGATGGATAATATGTAAGATGTACATTTTCTAAGAAAAAAAATACATTAGGGTCCTGATCTCTTAGGATATCTTTAAATAACATAACTGTCTTTGGAAGAAAAAAGACTTGGGAGCAATCGTATTAAAGATTTTCTGCGAAAAACCCAATTCAAAGGATCCATCATTGTAACGCCGACTTGATTTCAACTATGGGGACATTTTTAACGTTACATAATAGGCTGATTACTTAGTACGCAAACCTGCTGGCACAACTAAGTAAGCCATAAATTTAATGCAAACTGTAGTTATCTAGTGTGAAGCGAGGCTTTATAGGTCAAACTGACGTGCTAGCGGTCACGTACACTCACCGCAAGCCTCCGCCTGCAAAAAGTGTGCACTAGCTGTGAATGAACACGTGAATTACACAATGTATACTGCATCAATCGCACTTGCGAAGTGTTGCAAGCATGCAAAAACTTGCAAAAACACCAAAGAAATTTTGTAGGATAATGCGATCAAAACAATTTCAAAGTTAATGTAAAATACCTCTAATGAAAAAAGTATGCTCTGCAGTGAAAAGTTTTATCTGCGCTAATTGATTTCCCTGACACCTAAAAAAAATCAACCACACAAAGGGCGCGAATCAAGCCCAAAATGTTTAGGGCTTTTTTTAAATACTGCCTAGCTATGGTGCAAAGGAATATTTGAGACAAAAATAAAAAAAAATGTTATAAAGTCATCATCATTTCCTTACCTTTATTCCACGCTAGGGTAGGGTCGGCGCAACATGTTTTTTCCTTCCACACACTCCTATTAGCCGTCAATTCTACATTCACTTACACATGACAAAAATAAAAAATAATCTAGAGTATTCATAACTTAATGTGTGAAGAAATCGCTGTGCCAATAATAAACATTTTATTTATTATTGTCTTAAAAAGTATTCATAACATAATAATAAACTAACGTAAACTATGAATAAACTAGCCCCAACAATTATTGTGTAGCCAAATGTTCCGTAGAACACAAACTCAGGTAGTGCCAGGCAAAGGCTGTTTTCGGCCTGACGTGTTAGCGGTTGTCACGTCCACCCACCGCAGACTGCGGTCTCTCCCGCAAAAGCGGCAAAAAGAGTGCACTTGCCTTGAATTGGCTTGCAGTTGACACGTTTTATGGGAAAATCACTGTGAATTCCTATTAACTTTAGTAGACTAGTTTGACACTACAAAACTACAAAATATATTAAAACAAAAATGTTTATAAACAAATTGAGCAAATCTTTAAGAGAGTTCTCGATAAAAACCCATTGCAGGGATTGTTTACCATTGCAGATTTGGATAAATGACATGCCTGTAAAGTAATAAAAATGTTGTATCATTGTAACTCGTAGTTTGGAAACGAAAAGAGAAGTATTTATTAGTCCTCATGTGGCACAGACAGATACAAAAGCATAGTTAACCCTAGAACCACAACATGGGGTCATGGGTGACCCCACACATAAGTATTTTTATTTTAATTTAGCGAGTTTTGCACCTACAATCCTGTGCGTCTAGGTACCTTCCGTAATTGGTAATCAGTGGCCCGTGACGCATAGCGGCGTGCGCACGCTCATTAGGTTCGGAGATTTTTCAGATTTTTCAGTTCTACTCCCAAAACATGAAGCATGGAGATGCTTCATGTTTTGGGAGTAGATGAAGAAAACAGTGCTCAAGTAGCCCAAGCTTGATCAACTTCAAGTTCCCGCTGCTATTTATGCACTAGAGCCAAAGATAGGAAGGGCAGAGAGAAATGTGTTAAGTGCTCCAAAAATATATGTGCACAACACAGGTTACCTATTTGTCATCAATGTGTCTAGATTTTAAGATTTTTCCTTCATTTTTATTCCTTATATAGTCCATTCATATCCAAAGAAACTTGTAAGAATTGTTAAAAGTTATTAAAGTTTTATATTTTGTACGTATCTAATCATGTTTTTTGATGGGGTCACCCATGACCCGTGTTGTGGTTCATTTAACTTAATTTGGATGTTGTAGTTGTAGGGTTAAGAAGTATAGGTACAGACAACACATTCACAAGTATTTAGATTGTCAATTGAATTTGCCTCCATTTATAGGATCCACCTTAGCTTATTGGATCCACCTCAGCTTATTGAACCCACCTCCGCTTTAGCTTCACTTTGTAATAATAGAAGAAAATAGTACCTATACGTAAAAATGCAATTCAATCGCCTTGCCAACACACGCAACAAAAAGCTTGTGACAACATTCAGCTATAAAAATAGCAGCCATTCCACCCAATTCGATTGTTCGGAAAATTATTTTACTTTTATCCCGTTTCGCTTTCATTTATTAATTTCGCCAACATACATTTGGCCAACTGTCGGCAGTCGGTCATGCGGTAAATACGGCGGTATGCACGGAATGGTTTGTAAAATAAATTTTATAAAACAAAATGGCGCTTGGCCGTGTCCGATTCGAACGGACCTTTAATTTGGTGGCAGGTTATACTCAGATCTAAACGCAGGTCTGTGGAGCGTATGCGAGCTAAAATTGCGCGTTAAAATTTATGGGTACATTCAGTCTCAATGGTTTTATTTTACCTGGTGAACATTTTGCTGTAGCATATCACATAACACTGATGGCTTTGGCTGTATCAGGGTTAAACAAAAAAAAATGAACATAAATCGAGCACAAACTTACTTTGAAATTATTGTATTGTAAAACATTTCTTTAACACCTTGATTCGGTTGGTTTTGTTATTATTAATTTATTATTAACTATTTATTTCATTACGATTTATTAAATCATTCTTTCGTTTCATTCAGAGTTTTTTTAAACATTTTCTTTCCTCTTCCTCTTCTTATTAATTTTTTATTGGTTTAACATTTGCTTACGTTGTTTAATACCGTTTTTATAAAGAACTAAAATAAGATGTTTATTGTAATTTGGAAAATGATATGCGTGAGAAGTATGACAGAATCGCTAGAGAGTGGAGAGATAGATAAAAAGCCATGATGACCTTTTTACTTATAAATTTTTATTGTATGTATGTATTAGAACTGAAATTCCATTTTATTGAACTTACAGAGACATTTCTAGCAGCATAGAACCACTGCACATTGGGTCAATACCCGAACTCTTGCAATTTTCCAGACCGCATGGATAAAAACGATTGGTTGTCGCTATGAAATTCAATTCACGTCCAAAATTCAATATTATTGCCAATCGACGGGTTACAGCGCGGCCCCATTGTGTTTAGGATTGTCCTTTTTGGAATTCTACCGTCACTACCGTAGTGGAGACTAGCAGTAAGAAAACTAGCGACCCTGGATGTCGACATCAAATATTTTGTATACAAACAGTTAAGAAACGCAGCTGATGGTAAACAGAAGCTACCACATTCATTATCTACATTTTTTTTACCAGAACAATCTATCGGGTGGGCTCGCCTCCGTCCACTTGGCTCCCATGCTTGGATCCCATGGGATCCAAAAATAATTTTTTTCGCCTCTTGGATCCTATCATTATGACATTCAATGAAAATACTATATTTCGCTCCCATGGGATCTAAAAGGAGCTTTTTTCGCCTTTTGGCTCCTATAATAAAACATTAAACGAGAATATTATATTTCGCTTCCATGGGATCCACAACTAAATTGGCTCTGCCTACATCGCACTAATTAAGCTGCGATGTATAAGACGAGCCATTTGGTTTAATGGTCGAGAAGTTGGCTATTACATCAGAGGTCGCGGGTTCGATTCCCACACGGTACAAGTGAAAACACTTGTGTGCACACATGTCTGTTTTTATCGTTGTCTGTCTGGGTGTTTCTATTTATATAAAATATTATTATGCGATATGAGATTAGAAAATATTTAAGTCACATAATATTTTTTACGTAAACTAATTTTAAAACTTCTTTGTCACAATATCTGTCTCTCTTATTTTAGCTGAATAAAATGCACTTATAAAATTCTCCCTACACTGTGGTTCTAGCTACGTGGACAGGACGCAGGCGCTCGCTTTTGTTCACACTAGCTTTTATCGAAAGTTTTAGGACTTAGATTTTCAGCTAGTAAACTAAACTATAAAGCAATTTATGTTTCTGCCTAAAAATCAAAATTGTATTGCAGAGTAATGGTAAAATAATCAATTAAAAATTGTTGCCTCCAGTTGCCTACAAATAGGATTTTTCCTTTTGGTTTACATTAAAAATGTTTTTAGGGCGACTTTGTAATATTATTTTTACGTGGCATAATTTAAACCACAAGAGTCAGTTTTACCATAGCCAAATAATTTCCTGTTGATTTAGTATTAGGTATCAATAACGCTATCTTATTTTGTTAAATATTAATAAAGGAGATAGCATGACCAATGGTGAAACTGGTCCCAATCAAAGCAGAAACAATTATTAATCTTCAAAACTCTATATTTAACTAAGAGAGAAAGGAAACAATGGTTGGTACTGACATGTGCGATTAGTAAACTTTAGTTTCAAATCAAATAAATCGCAGTCCAGCAACAAACTCGTACAAAATACTTTCAAAGTTTCAGTCATTTGTCACATTAAAAACTTAGCTTCTACAAGAGTGCTAGTCGAACTAAAAACCATTTGATAGCTCAATAACTGTGCTTACAAGATAACCCCCTAGCGTCGCCAATGCGCATTAAAAAGCAATTAACTGATCTCCCGTGCTAATGAACCAACCAACTACCGTTGTATCGAGCTGTACATGGAAATAGTATTCATTTGCTGACTTAAATCTCTTAACGGCTATCTTAAACAGAACACAGGTTCAACTCTTACAAAATATCTAAAAATAGTTGAGCATCGCATGTTTTGTTGCTTTTTAGATTAGCTTGTAGGTAACTTTTTAACTCATTCGTAGATAAGATTTTCTAGTACATAATTAAACAATTTAATTTATTGAATACTAGCGGCCGCCTCCACGGTTTCACCTGCGCGTAATTTCTTTTTTCAAATGTTCCTTCCCTTCCCTTCCTTCCACATTTTCGAGATAAAAAGTACCCTATGTCACCCGAGAATAGTTTAGCTTTCCAACAATGAAAGAATTTTTCAAATCGGTTTAGTAATTTCGATGACCAAATATTTATTCTTGTTCGACTATTAAAATACTAATATTTTAGTAGTCGATTATAATTTTTTTGTATCTCATTATCATTATTTTCAAAAAACATGCAACCTTTTTTGGATCATTAAAAACGCTAGCAGCATAATTTCCATTTTGACAGTAATAAAAAGAAAATAATTGTTTCTTTTTCCTTTAAAGGCGTTAAGATTTTTTTTCTGAAGAATCTAGCCAGCATCAAATAAAAATTTGCATAATAACCTGCTTGGTTTTTTCAATGTAACTGGCATCAGAGTTTTACGATTAATTTGACAGCAATAAAAAGCAAATCTTTTTTTAAAAGGAATGTCAAAAAGTTTTGAAAAGACGTTGACCCTCTTTATTTTAAAGAGGCACTGGCAACAATGCTTCTAAAATTTGACAGCAATAAAAAGTAAATTATTTTTTAATTCTTTAATGGCGTATAGATTTTTTCTGAATAATTTAGCCAGCATTAAATTTTTTAAAACTTATATTAACCTGCTTGGTTATTAATTTAATGTAACCTTTGTGGTTATTTTGTTATTTTAAAGTAGCACTGGCAAAGTGCCACAAAAGTTTGACAGAAATAAAAAGTAAATTAAAGGTTTTGTTTTTTTTATATATAGCGTTTCAAATTTTTCTGAAGGTCTTTTCCTAGCGCTTTCTGTGACACTGCCGGCTAGGTATTCTTTGAAAAGGTCGTTGCTATTACGTTTCTTCATTCATCTTGACTATCTATTTACGCAGTCTATATAGTTATCAAGTAATTTCTTTTTTCAAATATCCCCTCTTACCCACACATTTCCGGATAGATGTATAAACTTTCAAGTATAGATGAAAAAAAGGGTGTGCAATTAATACAGAATTTAGTGTTATCTTACTAATATTAAAAGCGAAAGTTTGAGGAGATGCATCGAAAGATAGACAGAAAGCAATAGTTGATTGACCAAAAAATCACAAATTGTGACTGTAAAAATATACAAACTAATGAAAGTAAAATATATACATAATCTAGTGAATTAATATAGGCAACAGGTCCGTGGCTCAGCAAATGCTGTTATGATTCGGAACACTAAGCGCTGGTATTGTGCCAGAACTAGGCTTTGGCGACCCATAAAAGAACACCTATATATGCCACTTATGCGATGTGTCTGTTTATTGGTTCTATAACAGTTGAATCACTGTGTTCTGACCCATAAACTCAATTTCATCAGCAAGTTAACCCCGTCCAAAGATCACAAAGTCCCAAAAACCGCTCGGCGACTTGAAACAAACTTGGTAATGAGCGCATGTCGCTCAAGTTCGCGCGGAAAGTATGCAAATGCAAGGTCCGGCGCGTTTGTCATATATTGCCCGACGCGATGACGCGTTAACTTGGGACGGGAGCTAAGTTTCGAAAACAATAAAGTACAGATTTGCTCTAACCCACTGCTCTTGCTTTTACCTAGTAGTACAATTGATCAGTTACATTCTTCTTCTTCTTCTTATGTAGCGTGTCGATGGCAATATCATTAGATTTTTGACTCCTAATATTGAGCAACACGGATTGCACTCTCCGTGGCCGACATAAGCTCTTCCCGTGTACAGGTGTCCGGGCAGTTTGGGCAAGATATTAAATGACCCATGGTCTGAGGAGTAAAGCCACACTCACAAGCCACACCCAAACCATCAGTGAACCCCCACCTATGCATGTTTAACAGTTACATTTATCTACTACTGACACATCTTTAAGCTTCTTGATACATAAGTGGTACCTACTACTGACAAAATCCTGGTCTGGCAAGGGTGGTCGATTTCACGTGTGATCATTTTAAGCTCGGGCCAACTGACAAGTGAAAGTCTTTTACAAATTTCTTTAAATAAAGGTTATAAGACATTATTGCTCTGTTTATTTACTTCTTGTGACCTAGATCCCCTTAAGGAACAACACTTTTAAAACTAAAATATAAAAATATACCTAATTCATTTCTTTTTAGCTGTTCTTCTTCTACATTAAAGCGGAAAAATATTAAATATAATAAACATATAAACCCAATGATTTGATTGAAAAGACATTTATAAGATGCATTATTGAATTCTTCTCCCCTCGCTATTGGCAATCGCAATATAAATTAATTTACGTAACGCGTAAGATGTCATTTATCAAAAAACCGATAACACTTGGCGTAAACGATTTCCGGGGTCCCCTCGTATTGTTAGGGTTACCCCATGCTAGGTGACAAAGACACGTAAAAAAACCTTATATTGCTTTAAAAAAGAACTTTTGAGAAGAGAGGTGTGTATTCAATCGATTAAAAGTCATACGTAAAAGATCCTTGAGAAAAGGAAAATCTTCTATTCTTATATTAAAACTTTATGCGGGTCTTGCTAAAGTTTTTTATTTTATTTTAATTCTGTACAAATCTCGATTTTTCTATTTGTTATCCAACATTGCGAAGTTACAAGTTGCAATGCTGTAATGGTCGTTGTTTTATTTGTTGCTTGTACCGTTGATGAAAAAACCGCGTTATAATGATAGCTTACTTTCTTAAACATCACGCTTTAATGTATATGAGCGCTAGTGGTGACAAAAAAGTGATATAATATTTAAAAAAATCAAAATAACGTTGAATAAATGAAGCCTAAACCCTAAGATTACTGCCAGATACAGATCCAGAAATAAATAGCACTATGTGAAAAATGTTTACAAATCTGGTGTAGTTTCAGAAATCCTGCTCCCGGTCTAAGTTCTGTTAACGCTAGGCTCACATTGAATATGCAGCGCGATGGGCGTGACCTAAACTCTTGTAAGCCTTTGTTTGGTGCCAATATTGGATCCGCTCATCGCTTTGATACACTGGCCGAAATATGCGGTCTGTTTGCACTGCGACCGCGTTCCGTGAGCCGTTTAGTTTTTGTGAGCCCACCTGTTTGGTGAGCCGTTTTTTACGGGTCGAAAATCTTTGTGCGTAATGAAAATCGTTTTGCATTTTTAATTGCTTTTTTGGATATGAAAGGTTCATTCTGTTTGCTGTAGGTGTTTCGTCTGCTTTGACTGAGTTGTTTGCAATGAAGATTTTAGATACAGCTCACACGTTAGCGAGTTGTAGTTTATGTGAGCTCTGTTTAGTGAAACGTTTTTTACGGGTCAAAGATTTTTTTGAATAATGAAGAGGCGCTCAGGAATTCAGCTGTTCTTAATTTCTTGAATGAGTATATGCAATGTCATAATGTTATGTCATGTTGCGTATTTACATAACGCTTAGATAGTTCAAGAGTTTAAGTACCAGGCCATCTTAGGGTCGATTCCCCGGTCCAAAATATGTGTAGGTTTTTTCGGACACAGCTCGAGTTTTATGATCACCAATCCGCATTTGGCAGGCGTGGTAATTTAACAAGTAAAAGAAATTTTGTTTCTATTACCAAAAACGTGAAAAAGCGAAACATGCTTTCACGCTTAAACCTCCGCATTTAAAATTAATATGGATTTACTTTGTTTATTTTTTATAAAAAGTAATTTGTTTTATTGCTTGTATGACAATAACAATAAAGTTGTCACTGCGGCTCGAGCATTCCAACAGTTGTTTAGTTTGTGTGGGCTCACCCGTTTTGACGCGAGTTGAATTTTACAGGTCAAAAAATTTTGGGAAAACATTTTGGTGAATACGTTGATTATTTCACGATCGTTCGACCCTTTAGATTAAACAATGGAAAATAGTTTACGCAAAGGATTTATTACTTTAAATTTAGCAAATAAACTTTTCTAAAATGGTCAAAAGGAAGATATTTTTAAAGACACATCAACAGGAGTCGTCACAATAAAAAGCATAGTTAAATAAGAAGAAATTATCTTTTTTGGAGTTTGTTTCAGTGTAAAAAAAGCCTTCATCATTGAAATTAAATCATTGTTATAACGATTAGTATTGGCTTAAACACTGCGCTTGACAAAATATAAATTACAAACCGAAGCTGTGCTCCAGAAACACAAAAAAAATTCCCGACCTGGGAATTGAATTAACCCTGGGCCCCGAGACTCGGCCTGGTACCTTATTTTGTTTCCATACACTACACTAGTTTAAAAAGTTTTAAAATCATTACGTAACAATAACTAAAAAAAAACACCCATAAAGCAAGATTTCACTAAATAGAATCAGCTGAATCCAGTGCATATTAACAGCCTTTAACACTCGAACAAAGAATCTAGCTTAGCCCCGTCTAGTAAATTAACCATTGACCATTCCTTACGAAGCAAAATAGACTCTACTACATTGTGATTAAGGTAAAATTGCCCAGATAAAGTAAAGGCAGTACATCAGAGTAGTGTTAACGAGTATTTGATTGCAACGATAATGTCTCCGCTTCCGTTTCCTACTCAGTAAGTTGCGGACCTCCCTCTAAGATTTTCTATCTCTACTTTCTGGGTACGTTAGAGTAGGAGGGATATAAGATAGGATTGGTCAGTGTTTTCACAGTATAGGAACTGTTTCAGTAAAACCACAGGTCAGTTTAACATTACGTTATACATTTTGTGAGTTCATCGGTATATTTTTGCGGCAAGAACCAAACCACAGATTATTAAATAGTTACTAACGTAAACCAAACTCTGATGTAATAATCGAATTCTGAAGCAAGCATAAATTTAATTATAGTGTTTCATTTATTTATTACCTCATCCAAAGTTAGATTTCACCATTACCACCGTCACCACCTGTTGGGGACAGAGACAGATGCATTGTGTGTGGGTATTTCCCCCACGAAAAGAAGAAATAGCTACGCCAACTATGCCCTAGGGTGCTGCTCCTCCACGTCTCATGGTGGGATCACAGTAGAAAGTTCTACTAGAAACACCATGAATCAAGATCTTTGAGTCTGTATGACAGCTAATTTAACTTTCTTTTAATTATGTACTTCTAGTGGTAGGCCTCCCACATGGTAAACCGATGTTCTCATAAAGATCGCCGGAATCCACTGGATGCGGTGGCGCAGGCCGATCGGTTTGGAGATCCTTGAGGGAGGCCTTTGGCCAGCAGTGGACGCCGTTTTGCTGAAATGATGATGATGAAATTACTTCTTTCAAATCCGTGGACTATCCGTTCTTCGATTTTTCAGATTTAAGGTATACTTCGTCAAGCATGAAAATTGTGTAAATTTTCATCATCATCTAATACAAAAAAATATACATCATAATCAAGACTAAAAAAATCGACTCATCTATTGTAAAAAATCTAGTTTTTTAATTAAGTGTAGACATACCTTACTAGGTGTTCTTTACTGTGTCTCAGCTACGGGTCGGCAAGTGTTACGCTATGTCGGGGCGAAGCGAGTCGGTAATCGACTTGTAACCAATTTGTTGGCGCGTCCGACGTGATTTAATTATTTTGGCGTGTTAATTACAAACTGGTTACTATTATGAAGTGTTTATATTTGAAGTTTATGAAGCGGATACAATGTTTGATTTGATTTAAATAGTTTAGTGGTGTGTGATGTTTGTGAATTAATGGAGGCGTATCGGGTTTTAAGTTGAACTTTAGTTTCCTATAAGAGTTAATTTAATTTGTTTTGTATTACAAAATATACCACAAAGTGACTCCATGTGCCTTAAATATTCCATACTCCAATTTTGCTTTTATCTCTGTAGATTACACAGATAAAAACAAAATTGTTTAAAAGTTTGTTTGTACAGCTTTTTCTTTTTCTTGTATTTAATCTTATTATTTGAAATTATACTTTGTATATTTTCTGTTATAAATAATTTAGATACCTATGTTTTCTTTTAGGAATTATTACTTCACGAGCGCGCAGTGGGTGTCGCTGACTGAGGTGTGCGTTGTGTGGCTGACCCGGACACAGAACCTGTTTGTCGTGTCCGTGTGCAAAAGTCCCATGTGATACTCAAGAGGTAAGTGTTACTAGCATAAATGCTAAAGTCATAAATGATCTACAAGCCAGCCTTCGGAAAAAAGGCAACATGATCCAAGGCATCAATCGAACTCACGATCTTCGGGTTTTATACCCGGGCGGCATAACCACTACTCCACACACACATGTAAATGCCAATAATACCAACATGTAAATTTGCATTTCCCGACACCAGAATTATTAAACCCACAAAAGCCTACAGCGGCAAGTTTCAATAATGAGTTGCCAGTGTAAGTCCCCAGTGTTAACAAAACCATAAATAATAGTTATCTGCTATTGCACCTCCGTCAATACAATAATTTAACATCGCACGATCGACCATAAATAAAATAGAGCGGTAAATCACTGGTTTACAACCTTGTACTAGGCCAGGTCCCAGGGTGGCAGTCGCGTCATAGTGGTGGCTGGATGTTGTAAAGTAGCATAATATGTTTAGAATATTCATCAGTACCAATAATGGTTATAAGATGAACTAGAATATTTCAGGTAATATCGCCTGTCTTTAATTTACAAGCATATTGGAAAGTATCCAAGTAAGTTTAAAAGAAAAAAGATGCGAAACGTAAACTTGCCGAGAGTCGAGCGACTTTTCAGTTTAATAACATCTTGCTGTGAAGGCGTTGAGTTTTTGCCTATATTTTATGCTAGAATAATACTTGTATGTGCTTTTATTTAAAGAGCAGACAACGATACTTAGATCTCTTTTGTGTGAGTAAAATTCTCATGATTTTCGAAGGCATAGAATAAATAAAAAAATACTTTCATCATAACGCAATTTTCTGAGAAGCTTGTCAAATGGTATTTGTATTTATTTCTATGCATGGTTTAATCTTCCTTTTACAAATGGACATCAAAGCTCTTAATCAATATTTCTACTTTTTATACGGATTTTTTTGAGAAATCCTTACCTCTATAAACTTCTAGGAAAACCACCTTTCAGTATAAACTTAAGTAGGCACCAAAGCTCTTTTACGCCAAGCTCTCTGCACCACCTTACCTTTTTACCTTTATTAATGGCAACTTCTTAGGAATTGATATTCAAAGAATATTTATTTTGCTAAAAATATATTATACAGATTAACTTATTTTAAAATAGTTATTTTTGCTTATTTAAATATTGGGTTTTGTAGCTTTGTTTTAAGCAGAAATAATAATATCAATTGCAGCCATAATTTTGGCAATTTGTGATAAATTAATATTATGTTGTATTTACATAAACAAACATTTACTTTACTTTTTTTTTTAAATATACAGTCGTGGTCAACTAATTAGGGACACTCTATCACTTAAACATAAGATCGTACCTTCAGTGCGAAAAAAATATTTTACGAGGCTTTGAAGCTTGTACCTATTGATAACAAGTAATTTGACTAGTATTCTAAATATTTTAGGGTCAGGAAAGAAAATAGCAGGTGACAAACTTTTTTTTTTAATAAAAAAATCATTGCCGCTTTTACACAATTGAATTAGGGATGGACAACTAATTAGGGACACGTAAAACTTTAATTGTAAGCTGGTAATTATTTAAGTATTTATTACATAAAAAGTCTTCATTCATAAAAATAGAATACAAAACATATCATTAAACGTATTTTTATAATCAGTATGGTTGTCTTTATGAGCTATAACCATTTGACATAAGCGCGGCATCAATGCAATCAAATTATTACAGGTGTCTAGAGAAATATTATTCCAAACACCTATAGCAAGCATACTATAGCATCGTTTCCTTTAATATTCAATCCATTGGAATTGATCAAGTTTACTATCAATTATTTTTATAGATCCTACTCCATGTCCAAAAAAAAACCGCCCGTTGGCGTTTGCAAGAAAGTATGGACATTGGACTGTTGCTCAATGAAGAAATTCGCGGTTTTCTGACGAGACCAGTATAAATCTTAATTCATTCGATGGCAGACAATACAGACAATACGTGCAATGACTTATAAAGTCCGAAATTAATCCAAAGTACACGAAAAAGCAGGTGAAACATGGAGGCGACAATATTCAATTCTGGGGCTGTTTTTCTAGACATAGAGTGGGGCCTATAAAAATAATTAAAAGTAAACTTGATCAATTATAATGCAAAGGAATATTGAAGGGAACGATGCTATGGTATGCTGAAGAAGTCTTAACAGTCTATTGGACGGTTAAAACACGACAACGACCGAAAACATACCGCGCACTCTGTTAAATCGTGCCTAGCGCAACAGTTAGTGTTGGTAGTAGAATGGCCCGCAAACAGCCCAGACCTAAACCCGATAGAGCAATTATGGTATGAAGCGAAGAAGAAAGTGCAGCTCAACGTACTGCCACTAAAAATAATCTTTACGGGACATTTCAAGGTGTTTGGAATAATATTTCTTTGGAAACCTGTAATAATTTGATTGCATTGATGCTGCGTTGATGTCAAATGGTTATAACCAACAAAAACAACCATAGTGGGTATTAAAAATACGTTTAATGATTTGTTTTTTATTCTATTTTGATTATTGAAAACTTTTTATGTCCTAAACACTTAAATAATAACCATTTATTTATATTTAAGTACAGTAAATTTTACGTGTCCCTACTAACAACAACAATTAGTTGTCCACGCATAAAGTCAATGATGTGTTAGTGACAAGGATTTATTTATTTAAATAATATTGATCTCAACTAGCTATTAGCTTTCCTAGCCTTTAAATATTTGAAATACTAGTCAAATTACTTGTTATGAATTACTATAAGCTTCAAAGCCCCATAGAGGTTTCTTTTTCAGACTTGAGGGACGATCTCGTGTTTTAGTCTTAGAGCGTCCCTAATTAGTTGACCACGACTGTATTTTAGCATAATGTTTTTCTACATATTTTATCGTTAATTTTCATCTGTACGATATCTTTTGCCAAATTCAAATTAACGATACATTTGTAAATTCTTAAAAAATTTAATTATTTATTTCAGTACAGTAGGTATATACCGTACCTTCTGGTTTCTCTAAGCAAAACCCAAATTATACTAATTATAAGCCTCTTACCAAAGAAACTTTAAGACGCAACCAGAAAAAAGAGCTTCGGTCTAAAAAATATTATTCCGCCTCAGAGACAAAGAGTCGCACTACACATTTGCGCTCTCTACTCAATTGTCCTTACATTTTACATTTCTGCATCATATTCCGTCGCAATGAAAAGTAAAAACATTGCAGATGATACCACATTCATGCCAAAACGAACTCAATTTCAACGGTGGTAAGAGCAAAATTCGTTTGCGGGTTGAATTTCGTAAATTCTGATGCAAGGCAAGACGAAAGTGGCTGAATTGAGGTAGAAGCTAAAGTGCGGAATAAAAGTGACGGGAGAAATAAACTAAAAGTGAGCATTCGCCAGTATTGGAACTGACGATGTTTGGAACAATTTCGCGATTAGAGAATGTATTTTGATGGTTTCGGTCTTAACTCTGGTCATATGGCAGCTGTTCATCTGTTTTCTGTTTTTTGGTTAGATAGTTGGCGAACTTTATGAACTTTTTTTAACTGGTTAACTAGCACAAGCAAAATTGGCAGTCTAAATATTGGCTCTGATCGTAAAGAAAATGTTGTAAGTTCTTGTGTTATGGATCTCAAGATTGTTAATATCAATATACTTACTTACTTACTCCGCTTGCTCAGCGTCTCGAAGTGGATCTTGGCCTCCAATATCAATATAGGGACCACAAATATACCTGTATATTTAAATACATAAAAACATCCAGATACGAGCAAACATAAATGTTCATCACATGGATGTTTGTTTGTTCTGCCAATTGCACCTTCCGTACAGTCACGGTAGATGTAACTATGTTCCGAAAATATTAATAGGACCATAAGAATGACATTGAACATTTAAAGATCAGAAAATGTCACGATGTCAATATGCTAACACATTAAGCGATTCACGGTGAAATGCACTGAACCATTTCATGGGTCATTTGCCTCATAATGGTCGTAATCAAAAATGTTCATGGTTTGACAGAGCAAATGTAGCTAAGAGAATTAATTAATTATTTATTTTCAGCTTAGCATTTATAGAAATTGTATCTGAAAGAAAGAATCAGTAATTCTTAATGAGCAATAATAAATTGATCCACAAAAATAGTATTCTAGCACCTAAAATAATAAGTTGCATCTAAATGTAGTTTAGGGGCTAATATTGTATTTTTAGGTACTAACTTAGTATTTTTGTGGGTAAGGGCAGATTGGTGATCAAATAAACACAACCCATTCTTAATTTGAATGTGCAAAACTCACATTTAAACTTGACTATCTAAATAATACCTTCACTTTTCTGACCTGGGAAATGAACTAAAGCCGCGTTATCAAACCATGAAAATAAAGCATGAACGGAAAGTGACGGTTATTAAAAATTTCAAAGATAGCAATCCTTATTTAAGTTTTCATGTGCAATTTTTAAAACAAAGCCCAGCTTTTATAGTGGGGCCATAAATCGTATGTCCTTGCGACATTATAAAGTATCTCATTTTTGCCAAAATTTGGCTTGTTTCCAACTCGTACGGCCTCAGTTGTTGCCTTTGTAAAAATTTAGAAATTCAGTTAATAATACTGTTGTTCGGTTATTAAGGAGGAGGGAAGAAAACATGTCTACAAGCTTGTAAAAGTATCTATTTGGCTTCTTATAATAAAGTTGTACTAAACGAGTTTCCCCTACGGCGGTGAATCCTTACGATTAACTGATTAAACAGGCTATATTATGCTGCAGAAATAAGTGCACAATACCTTTCTGTTTTATGCATCTGTGCAATTTATATTACCTCATTTTCATAACATGTTGCAATACCTTTTTTTATACCACATTGATTGGCAGACAGGCACGCAGCCCACCTGATGGTGAGCGGTCACTGCGGCCTATTCCATTAAGGAACACTTCACTAGCGTCGCTCAATGTGCTGCCAGACTGTAGGCTCATCTGATCTTCGAGCCTTTGATTTCAGGTGTACTGGCTCCCACATTAATGTTGCCGGAACACAGCCAAAGCTGCTATGGCGGCAGATTTCACCTACCCGATATGGCCAATGAGAGATCCGTTGTACTTTTACACAGGAGTATTACTACACCGCAAACTTCTAAACTCTGAACCTTTCGCTCTTAAATAATGACAAGTTTTGATGCAATGGAATATGGAAATACACTTCCAATGTGACAAAATAATAAATTACATGTTAGAAATTTAAAATCGTTAAAACTTTATTGTCACATTATTGTAATGCAAACAGAAAATTGCATCAGAGATATAAAATTACAAACTCGTTCTGATTTCTGCCCACTATAAAGATCAAACCGAATATTAGGAGTAGGTTATCGCCTGCATCAAACTTTCATATTAAATATGATTATATTCAAGCCGCAAACACGTGGCGCGTTTGATTGATTAAATAGCGTATGAAACCTGAAGTCCGGTAGTTGGAAACTAAATAAAGGCAGATCATACATCTTTAAAAAATTAAATTATAGTATTGGCCTATGTGTGTTGTAATGCAAAACGTGAATATCTTGTGCCAAAAACACGAAGAGCCTTGTATGGAAAAAATTGTAAAGCTCAATGCCCGATGAAAGGTGATGGCTAAACGTCTGCCTAGAACATGTATAAATATATCTTACTAGTTCGTAACATTAAAATAATAATTAATAATTAATCACATGTTTACTTTTCTTCTAGAACTTTAGCAAAATAAATTATTATTTAAAAGTTATTCATATAACATCCGGTGACCTTTGACTGTTCGGCGCGCGTACAAATGTCATATTATGTCGATTATACTCGATTTCGTTTGAATTGGACGGGAAAAAAGTCGATATTATCTTTGAAATGCAACATTGTTTAATCTATTCAAATAAATTAATGTCAACTAACGTTAAATGATAAAATAATTATCATATATAAAAACATCAACAAACAAGTATTTATTATATACAAGCAGCATAATAACGACGGAATACAAAATGCCATTAATCTATGCTCTTTAGAAATTCGATTATGAAATCTTATTTTAAGTCGTATTATTCTTTATCGATCAGTTAAAACTTATCTGATGGTTCAAAAATCAGCTCTTATTTAATTCGCGATTCTACTGCAGCACTATTTACGTAACAATCCATCTCTACCTCTATATAATAGCCAAATGTCTTACAAAGGGTTTTTAACTCTTACTATGACGATTGTATTTAGTCCGGCTCGTCGGCATGACTGGCGCGCTCATGTGAGGAAAATCCATGAAACTGTTTAGCTGTCATTTAAACAACAGGCCCCAATTATCTCATAATTGTACACCGTGCACAAACGCCTGTCAAAAGTTTTCAGCAATAATCTATTGTAGATGTTTTGCTTAGCTAATGGCGTAGGAATTTTAATGAATATATTTATCAATATTATTACAAAATGAAAAGTTCCTGAAACTTTTTTCACGCAATAGACTAACATTTAGCCTCCCAGTAATGCATTCAACTAGGTAAAGTATTTATACATTGCCTAGGCAGTGGCCCTAACTGTATTTAGCCAACTCCTTTCCCGAAAAAGTACATAAAGTGCCGCTATTAAAATATTTAGTTAATTAAACAATTTCTATAGCCAATAGAATATAAATGGATAGATTCTTAAAAAAATTCCAAATTATTCTTTAACGATATTGATAGCAGACGACATACATACACGTAAGACAGGCAGATCAAAACGATATGTTTTTCTTTAAATAACAAAGTTGGCGATACACATGCCTCTGGCATTACAAGCGTAGTTAGGTGATAATAACCGCTTACAGGCAGGCCATTGGTGGCGTTCTGAAAGCCACCTTCGCGGTATAAAATTTGTTTTTATTTGGTCGTTAAATAAATATCTCCGGACAGAGATTATTCACTCAGCGCCATCTAGTCCTAATACTATTTATTTGATTGAAATATAATTATGATTCAGTTTTGGATTTTGATTTATGTCTTAGCTAGCTTTTTCTAATTTTACTCTGATAATTCTACTGAAATGGTGTTACAAAATCGCCGCATCATTTCAATAATGTACGCATAATATCGCACGAACCGCACTCATAAACTGTATTTGCTGATTATGGCTAAAACACGCTAAACAGCCATCGAATTCAGAATACAAAATATCACAGAATATCTGCTGTTAGATTTTGCTGCATATTTCGTTATTATGGCCTTTGCATCTGGCCAGCTTGTGAAGTTAATTGAATGCTTTAAAATTTTGGAAAAACCTATTTTCAATACCCGAGAGTTTCACGCTCTTTTCCCTGTATATTTTAAGAGTTTTTTTGGAAGTCTTATAAGGGATTAGTAAGACGCAATGTATCGGCTTGAAAACGCTGTGAAAACTTGCCAGTGAACCTGGGTTAAAATCCCGGTTCGGACTTACAATTTGTGATTAAACTTTTTGGTTCAAACTATAGTCACAGTCTGGAGTTTGTTCTGCACCTACTCACTTTGATCGTGTCAGACTGCTGTTTCATGGTTCTATGAAAGTGAAAATAGGGTTTGCCCTGCTGGGAAAATTTAATACGATGTTTTTTATTTCTTTAATTAAAAAAGATTTTATTTATTTACTAATAAAGAGAAAGAAGAATACCATAAAAATAAATAAATAAAAACATTTTTAAATTGAAACATTATTTCATTAGATGCTGCTGCCCAAAGTCTTGTTCAAAAGCTAACTGGCACGCGGCAACTAGAACAGATCGCAATTTAAACATCTTTCGCATAAAATAAGCCAGCAACTAGCTAAAATTCTCAAAGCGGACAATACAAGCCAACAACTCAGCGCAAACCGACCGCAATACAGAAACGAATAACTCTCCCAGCTCGCGCCAGTTATTTTATTTATCGTAGCACCCTTATACGATTATCTTTACTTATTCAAGCCCGAAGAACTTTTCAATTCTTTACTCCGAGACGAAGACGTTTCTTCGGTCACGTATCCGTTTTAGTACCGGCTCAGCTGCCGAGCTGTCGGCCAATTGGAAAAAAAACATGCCATTTAATATTTCATCTCGACCCCCGTAGTACGGAATCGATATATTTTAAATTCTAATTCTGCTCAGTACTCGAGAGCTCGTCTTTACAACTCCAATCGATTCTGAATATAAAGTGAGATTCGGATCCCTGATGATTTAGTCAGTTACGCGTTAAAAATTAGTAATGCGATTTCTTGCACTCGCGATGGGATCGATCGGATGTTTTTATAATGAGAGGACTGTGACAAATAAAGCCAAGGAGAAAATCATATGTACATCAGCAGTACACTGATACATTTTCACGTCAGGGGTCGTGCGTTTGGTACCCACCTAAGACCAACATTCTTGTGATGAACATTTGTTTTAGTTCCGTTACTGCATGTTTATTATGAATTTCAATACATATTGATACGTAGCACTTTTGTTACTTCTGATACCCTTAACAAAATTGTGGGATCAGATCTATAGTGATGTTGTGTGTGGGTTGTCATGTGAATTTAATTAATATGTACTTTTTTGATTCAAAATCAAAATAACTTAAAAATTAAATTCTCTATTAGTATTCCGAATGGCCGTTAGGATTTTAGTAAGCCGGTTCAGTATTAAAATTCAGGTAATGTGTGAGAAGCTGCAGATTCCAGCGCATGTCGTACTACGTGCGGTGGCTCCATCTGCCGGGCTTTAGCTAAGCGCCGTCTCACCTGACCCACGGCCCGGGAATATCACCACACTTTGACTCGCAAAAATGCTGGGATTTATTCGAAAATTTAAATAAGTGACACACGAAAATGTTGTAAAGTATTATTTATACATCGTCATCTAATATTAATGACACTATATTCGTATAAATTTTTTACTCATACAAGTTATAACAAATAAGCGCGGTGTACCATTGAACCAAGAAACAAAAGTACCCATATTATTTGCAAGAAAACAACACCCTACATCCTTATAACATTTATTATATTTATAGAAACATTGAAACCCATACAAAGTACAACAAAACAGCGTCGTACACCCTTCTACCAAAAAGCAAAAATTGTACGACATTCAGGAACATGTCTATGAATTTTATTGTTATAGGTACCATTCGTCCTAATATCGAAGCCAAGGTAGGAAGGTCCTGAATGTAACCATTTAAATGTAACTGACACATTTCATTTATTCATCAACAGAACAGATTCTAGAATTTCATTCATCAACAGCCTCCAAGCATTTAAAAAAAACTAAGCTAAAGAAGTTTAAACAGTTTCAAAAATTATAAAATAAAATAGGCTACAGTTTACACTCTACACAAAGCTACACAAAGATAGAAAAGTTATTAAATCATTCGTCACCCGGAAATACGCCTTGGTATGGCCGGTGCTCAGCTACGCCTTTGATTTCATTAGACTTAATTGAAAAATAAAAAGAATTCCTTTACTTACATCGCATTCAGCTCTGTCTTCCTGCTATCCCACAGTTTAGTCTACAAATGCTACCAACTAAATAATTTTAAAAGGATCGGAACAGACAACAGAATCATCGATATAAACAATTTTATATCTTTAGTTATAGAGCTTAAAATAGATCGGCACAAACAAAATCTTCCTTCCTTTCGTATTAATCAAATCCAAATAGTTAAGTTTGGTCGGATCAAAATGAAGGAAGCCTTAATACTTATCGATTTAAGGACGAGTTTGCAGCAAATCGATATTTGGAGATGAGCCGTTGCTAACTCTAAGTAAAGTTTCTAGTACTAAGTGCATCGAGATCGGTCTACGTGCATCCGTTCGCAATGTCAGTTGGAAATTTCTCGTTACCGCAATAATCCACCTTCGGGTTGAAATAACGTTTTGCAATATTTCACAATTCGCGTGAGCGACTTGTGGTTTCGCTGTATAATATTATATTTTCACTAGGTTACGTTCAATGTGTGTCGGAAAATGCGAACAAACGGCAATTTTCCGACATCACTCACTGGCTTTAAAAGAATGACCAGGCAACTTTTTGAAGACATATTTTACTAGTACACTGTTGTATTTTAAAAGAGATAAAGACTCGTTTATCGAAACTTATTGCTATTTTCTTAGTTCTTATCCATCTATATATATAAAAGAAAGTCGTGTTTGTTACAA
Organism: Mecyna flavalis; assembly: GCA_949319885.1. Classification (NCBI taxonomy): domain Eukaryota; kingdom Metazoa; phylum Arthropoda; class Insecta; order Lepidoptera; family Crambidae; genus Mecyna; species Mecyna flavalis. The sequence continues at coordinate 16,020,552 of OX439430.1, forward strand.
CACTTATAACTCGAGAACGGCTGGACCGATTGCCATGGTTTTTGATTTGTTGGATTTGTTTCCGTCCCGAATAGCAGAATACATCTTAAAAAAGAAAGGATTTTGATCAATTCCCACGGGAACGGGAACCACGCGGGTGAAACCGCGGGCGGCCGCTAGTTTTTATTAAAATAAAAATTACATGAACAAACGTATGTAATGTTGACAATGTATAAATAAAGTTTGGGGTTTGATTGACACAATCGGACAAATGAATTATAAAAAAAAATCATGGTTGAAACTTCTAGTTGCCGTCATTACGTTGAAACACACTGGACAGGAGATATTTTATTCATTACATAAAAATGCTGTAAAAACAAAACTATATAAGAGCACACTCTAGTTTTTATTTATTCTAATATTTAAATATTTAAACTTCACCTAACCAAGAAATCAACAAGCTATAACAATATCCACAGTTTAATTACATCTCAAACACGAAATCGTTTTATTAATCTCATCACATTCGCTTAGGTTTATTGCTGCCGTTTCAAAAGCCGTATGTATACAGCTCCGGTTTAATTAATTCTAGGCATCTAATTAATAGCACATATCTCGTTTATGAAAATTGTGGGTCTTTTGTAATTATATGAATTTGCCCACATATTGACATTGTTAGAAACAGCTTTATCTATTTTATTTTCACCAAAACGTTTTTATTTTGTCCTCAAAATGTTTTATTTTTTCATCGCTACTTTATTTCTCAATATTTCACCACAATTAAGTCCCTAGTAATCTTCATGTTGTCAACTTGTAGCATTGGCTATAACAAATAATGTTAATGATCTAGAAAATCTCTCCCAAAAACTTGACCAGTTTTTTTTATTTCATTAGCAAATATCAATTAAAGCGCTGAAACCCCACTTGAAAGTTTAAGTAGAATGGAAACGCCGTAAAAGTATAATTAATTTAATCTACTTAAATGTATGCAACAGTACACCAAGATACGACGGAATCGGCCATATGCCTGCTAATTCTCAAAAACACCGTTGAAACTGCGGGTTTCTCGAGTCGCCTCATTCACAATCCCCCCACGCATCGGCGCTTTAACGGGAAAAACTGCATCGTCGCTCTGCGGAAACATTTTTACATTTGCATTTTTGCGAATGTTCCAGGAAATTTTCAAATAATTGCTTCTAGCTATTTAACTTGGAAGTTATTCGCGCTTTAAAAGGCAAGTTTCAAGATTTAAAACCCATTTTTTGTTTGAAATTGCTGAACAATTAAATAACTATTATACAAATACACTGTATCGCCACGAATACTTTGTTAGATACGCGGCATGTTAATTTTTATTTTCAATAAAATACTTTTGAAAGGCATGATGCAATTACACACTTTTAAATTTTTCGTAAGCGTCTTCGTCTTCTTAAAAGTAAATTTTAGCGGAGAAGAGTTTTGGCTATGTTTTTTCAAACATTTCGGTGATAAGCTAGTAGTATGAGACGCAACAAAATGTAAATAAAATTGTAACAAGATGCTCCCTTGTGCCATGCTTTTAATGGAATTGTGGAGGTCACTAAATACGTAACACCTCTTAACAAAACTATCATAAAAAAACATTTTATGTGCAATATTTTTTGTGATACTCTCAACGCTGTGTCTTCAACAACGCAGTATATTCACTATCTCAAAGACAAATCGCTCGACTGATCGGGCGACTTGTCGCACTCTACATCGATAGTTTGTAACCGGACGACAAACGGGCCAAGCGCTGGCCGGGTATCACGCGGCCTTTGAGTCGGTCGTGATGGAATTACGTCTCCCTAGCATTACTGTGCTTTAAAAATTAATATATGCACCGCTGACGGCGAGCGCAGCGTCTTTGCAGCTAGTGCTAGAGACGGGGTAGGTGTCGATAGATTAGAGAAATAGTTAAAAGTAATTTTGTCAAAACTACCAAAAATCACAAATATTATGGAGGTACCGTAAATTTAAAATACATATATGTTGCTTCCATAGATTTTGTAAATGGTAATAAAAAATAAGCTTATGACTAATAAAAATAACAACGGTAACTTATTATTGAAAATCAATTTCAATATTTTTTATACAATACATGTTGATTGTTAACTTCACACATTGTTTTATCATAAAATAATATTGAAACTACTACAAGAGCATTTATACACTTGAGCTATTAAAATAAATTGATATTCAACATATTGTTTAAAATATGAATAGCGTGTCGTTTTCTGATATTATAATTTGATATTATATTTCCATCAAATATATAACACAAAAATAATGGAAAGCTCGCAGATCCGATTATTTTCTATTTATTCCGATTATATACAAAGTATCGATATTACTTGTCCCAACTCTATCTAACCGTATATTCCTAAAAATAGTGCCGTTACTGTTTTACTTTGTGAGTTATAGTTGAAGTTCCCCGTAAGTGCATTGTTGTGAATATTGTATGGCGGGATCTTTGAACGGGATGAATGGCACGCGGTTACAGGGATATTGTTTTAGTAGCTTATAGTTTCAGCTCAGTTTATAAAGAATAGCCTTCCGCCCGCGGTTTTACCCACGCGTAATTTCTTTTTTTCAAATATCCCCCCTTCTCCACACATTTCCGGAATCAAAGGTACCGGTAAACCCTATGTCATCCGGGGATAGTGTAGCTTTCCAACAGTGCAAGAATTATTCAAATCGGTTCAGTAGTTTCGGAGCCCATTCAATACAAACAAACAAACCATAAAATCTTTCCTATTTTTAATATTAGTATAGATAAAAGTGCTATTTACTTTACTGCCCTTACTACAGTAGTTTTGAACATATCGATTGTTTATTGAACTTATGAAGATTCTAGGCATTTGTTTTTTAAACTGATGACTGAAACGAAATCAGTAAAATTAAATGTAGAAGCACATAGTAAGATTAGTTTAATTTTGTTTTGCGCAAGAAAATTCGTGACACGGTTACAGGTCTCAGTATCATGGTGTCATGATTTAAGACCTGTAACCACAATAATAAATAACCCCGTGTGAATTAACTAAAACACACTCTGTGATCGGCCGGAACAGTTGGTACTAGTTGACGATAAAATGTTTTTTTGTTATAATATAATGGTGCGACTTATAACGAATCCTCGGTGTTCGCTCAAACCAGATCTGGTTTTTGTGTCACCGTCAATTTGAAAACTATGTAACTCGTTAATAAATAAAATAAACCGTGTTTGGGACTCGAGATTAAAATCGCTCGTCCCACTACCCACTTAACTCCCAGGTTTCCCTTTCCACTCCCGAACAACACGCGCCGGACTGCGTTGCCATCCCCATACCATCCAGACACTGGTGGCCCGTACCAAGAGGTATAGTTCCTCTTTTTTGCCCCGTGCCATTAGGGCATGGAATGCCCTTCCGGCTCACGTGTTTCCTTCCTCCTATAATCCTGGGCTTTTCAGGCGGGACGTGAAACGGCATCTATGCAGGCCTTCAGGGTGAGAGTGACTGGCTCAATGGGTACTATGATCAGTTCTATTGAGCCGGTCAACCTTATTATTTGGACCTCACTTCCGCTTACCATCAGGTGGAGTGAGGTCATCCTGACTGCCTCCTTATAAAAAAAAACACCCTAAAGGGACGAACCGTTGCCTGCTTAACTAGCCCACGTGGCTATGCTATCTAAAGACCTAATTATCCTCTCTTGGCACTCTCTTAACGTCAAATAAAATATATAATTAGATTAATCTAGTTTCAAGAAAGAAATCAATCAACGGATTCTATACAAGACTTTATTAGTATATTCGTTCGCAGCCTTACTAAAATGAGTTTACTGAGAAAAGTATATAAATACCATCTTATATTTTCTACTGATCTAATTTTTGGAATTCAAAGCAATTCTAGTAATTCTAAGTAATTCTGGAATAGTTGTCCAGAATTACTTAGAATTCTGATCATGTTCCTAGAAATGTTTTAAATAAAGCGTCTGTTTTATTGTGTTTGACTGACCCGATGCATGGCGCAATTGGTTAGTGACCCTGCTCTATGCGCCAGAAGTCATGGGTTAGAATCTCATTTAGGATAAACATTTATGTGATGAAGATATGTATTTCTCCTCAGCCAGATGTTTATTTGAATTTAATATAAACTTGTGTCAATTTATTTAGACCATGTATGAGGTGTCTATGATGACACCTCATTGCAAGGACAGCGAAGATTGGGCTAGTCAATAGCCACAAGGCTGGCACCGGCTCGTCCCAATTTGAGTGTAAAGGGGAAACCGGGGGAGTTTAGTGGGTAGTGGACGCTTTAGTCTCGAGTCCCTCACACGGTCGCAGGTCTAGCTAGCCTGCAGTGGTGCATAAACGCATTCTTCTCCGAAAAAACAAAAAAGGATATTGATGACTGGCAAGTAATTAAAAAACCAATCTGTGTTCAAAACATTCGAAACTTTGCCAACCAGGGAACTCCACTCAAGACCCCGAAGTACTTTAACACCAAAATAATCCTTAATATTACAATAATAGATCGAATCACAGAGGCCTTGATGGAACTTCTGTAATCTAACTTTATTGTTACGTATGAGTATTGATTGAGTATTTATGACATTGCACATTATTCAACATCAAATAAAAAATATCTGACTATCCCACAGCTATTCAAATATTACCGATATCGCTAATATTCAAATATTACCGATATCGCTTATATCCAATCCCGCAGATTGCCTTCCTTTGGATTATTTTCAATCTAACTGTAACTCGATCTCGAGCAATTTGTCGACCAAACTGGAGGGGTGAATGGAGGGATATATAGATCCGGGTAAAAAAGTTCAGTTTCTCTGCTATATTTCACTTGCAACTTTAGAGCCTTTAAAGGTGATGAACGGGACTCTGGGTCAAATGGGGAGATGTTTTTATTGGCTGGTCTTTTATAGACGGTAAGATGAGAGAACGTATGTTTCAGAAGCTTTTCTTGTACTGAAACTGAAATTAATTCATGATAGTTTTACTGGATGAAAGTTTTCGGAACAAGACTTATGCATTATTTTTCTTAAAATAATAATTTATCTTCAGAACAGTATGACCATGAATATTTATAAGCTGTTACATTTTGTAATATTCATGTTTACGTAGGTATATTATTATGATTATGACCCATCAAGTGGTCAAGAGTTTAAAAATGTGTTTCATTTTAAAACAGGTATATTGTTAAAATGCCTGTCATAAAGCAAAAATGCGTTATACTCGGATAAAATAATCACAAAAGTACCCAAGCACATCAGATATAATACGCTTATACGAGTATAGGTACATTCCTTATAACAAAATTGTTAGATCTGTTGCGAATTCAGGAGTAATAACATTTTATCTCAAAATTATCGAATTACGTAATGCTTTCGTCTTAGAAGGTAAATAACCTACTGGTCCCAAGCGCCTGTCGCTGCAGCTGGGTGCAAGTTGTCGCTCATCGAGCTCGAGGTACACGAACCACACGAGTGCGTTATAGCTACATGTTAGATACATAGTATAATAGTTAGCAGAGTGATGACTCCGTGTTGAGATCATTCATTCGACATGTTTGTGACTCAGCAGACATCTGCATCACACTTGAGAGGCATCACAAATGAGCTGCCGGCAAAACTTTTTTTCGCAAATAATATGTCGATGATTTAGGTGATACCAGAAAGTAATTTATTCACGTTACAAAAACATACAGGTTGCAATTTATAAATACATATTAATTTAGTTTGATTTAAAAACAAATGAAACTTGCAGAAGTTCGTTATATTATTATCTGAATCTATCTAGTAATAGAAGTTAGATTGTGATGAGACCCTATGCCAGAATACCAATGACGTTCAATAAACAACATTGAAAGTCATTGCAGAATAGTCTTTATTTTTGAAATCGTTTATTTATGAAAAAAATTTGCTAAAGCTGATTCTTTAAAGTAGATTATTTTAAATGTATATACGTTTCTTAAATAAAATCATAGTCTAGCTTCTACATTATGAAACAATAGCAACAGACGAATTGACCTATGTATACTACAGCTGATAGACTTGATGCCACACTAATGATAAGCACGGCCGATTATATAGACATTCTCTAATCATCGAGCGTTACCTAAATAAATTCTATAGACATCCTCTCATCATCGAGCGTTAAATATCATAAATACAATACAAAAACATTTATACTACAAGGTACAATACAGATTAATAATACAGGGTAAGAAAAACCTCGACTGGTGCCCACATTAGAACGTATCTGTCTTTACTGTAATCTCTATACTATACCGCAGTGTTCCAGTCGAGACCATGTTGTGTCTACATGCGTTGGACTGTGAAGCGAACTTCCTCTTTGTACGGTCTGTTCGATGTTTAGCCATCACTTAGTTTGTGTATTATTACTTGTATAGTTATTATACTAGCCAAGTAAGACTATGTCTAACCTATATTGCCAAGCTTTGGCTAAGGATAGTATTAGTCAAGCTTGGGGTATTGTGGGCGTGTATATTTGTAGCCTGAAGTCTGAGGAATTTGATGCGTTTAAATATTTGATTGAAATAAAAATCTACTCGTTTTTTCCTTAATTAAGAGGTTGTGATTGTTTTGGGAACGAATCCCAATTTTTTTTTGGGTGCTCTTAGGGTTCTTACATTATAATCTGGTGTCATACTTGTCTTTTACAAAAAGAAAGTTAAATATGAACTGCTTCTACTGATCGTTAGATATAATACCTTTCTCTTGATAATTACAATCTATTATACTTTTACACTAACAATGGAAAGCGCGGTAAATCTATCTGTGAAACTCCCCGGCTAGTGTGCGGGGCACCGTACGCGGTGACCATAGTGATGTGTAAATCGATTGAACCAATTATTCATCTAACGTGATGTATTTATTTAATGTTTTTAAAATAAACTAACTCCTATAACACTGCAAACAAAATCATCCGCAAAACTGTATTCCGATTGAAGTTAGCCCATTCACTCAATAAACGGAACCAGTCTATAAGCGTACATGCAATGTTCAAAATTTATGTTCCAATATCTCAAACGAAAACACGTCTGGATTTCTACATATTAGTATGTATTAGCTGTAGATATTGTAATAACTGGAAACCGATACTCGCTGCATTCAACCCTCATAAATCGCGGACCGAGCGAAATACGTAGTGGAGTCAGCGATAAATTCGTAATGCGAAAAGGAACAATTTGGACGGAGGGGCCATAACGCTCACACGTGATCTTCGAGTTTAACGCCGCCAGCCGCTTTTTGGAACTGAAAGATTACTTTTTAAATAATTTTTTTTTTTAGCATAATATGTGGTCATTAAAGCTTGCACATTGTGTACCAAAAAACGCATAAGCATTAGAAATGATTTTCGTGCAAAAATTAGGCACATTTAAATAGGAAAAACCAAGACCAATATTGAAAAAACAGATTTCATACAGATAAAATGGTTGTATAGATACACAAAAAATATTCGTAGGTTAGCGTTAAGATTCTCAAATAACTGATTTTGAACCGGCGTTAAGTAGTTAACACGCTACAAATAGCTGTGAAATAACTTATAATTTCTTTACCAAATTCACAACAACAATCAAATGGAGATAAATTTTATTATTTTATTTTTATTATTTACTAAAAATCTCGCATCCTACCCATAAACATTATAGTTTTGTCCAATAGAGTTTTTTTCCGTTCTTATATTTTTTACTTCGTTTAGTTTAGTAAATTAGTAAGACGTACCCAAAACTGATAATCAAAATCAGTTTACGTAATACTCTTAGGAAGAAAAAGAAAGTGCTGACATGGTTTAACGACCTCAGGACAAAAACGTAATGTCAACGCAAATGCACATACATTATTTATAAGCAATTCTGACTACCTGTAGTATCAACTGTTGTAGTATCGTAGAACAGTTGAGCGTTTGTGAAATGGTTACGCAAAACATATTTATCTCGCTTAGCTATACATACAGTATTTTTTTAAGACGAAAAAATATATTTAGTAACTCTTTTTAAAGTAAACTAATTTTGTGGATTACTTTTTTGTTGCCATTCGCAGAAAAAGGTATTGATAACCTATACACCTATATTACCTGACAGGTACTGTAAATTGATCACATACTCAAATTATTTTTATCTACATCCATACCATATTTTATAGTCAGGAGCGATGAGCAAACGCCCTACATTTAGATATAAGTATCTGTGGCTGCATCATAATGTTTACATTTTAGTATCGGTAACCGATACTTTAATTACGTTCAAATTTCGAACGTCTTCTTAAAAAGTTAAAAATTAATGGATTTGAAGCTAACATATGTAAGCAAAACATCTTGATGTATTTTCAAAGGTACCAGGAGAGCATAACCGCAGCGTAACTATTCATTAAATCAAAGAGTTTGAAAGACGCGAGCTAGCCTAGCTTCTTGTTCTTCTCTGCTCTCCTGGTACTACGGATTATATTCCACGCGGTTTCACATCGATCCTGACTTTAAAATAGACATTTATCGTATGAATGAAGATAAAGTTATGTATGTGACTCATGTGATCCTTTTATGAAACTCACTTCGTTCGTTTCATAAAACCACATTCGTATTTTAATGACCCTCATTATGCAACAGTCACATAAATAACTATTGGTATGTAAGGAGAACCTATACGCATATAGATTTACGCATTTTAAGATACATCTTTTACATATAAATTTAAATAATATAAAACAGAATTACTACATGTAAATCAATTTTTTATTAACCAGACATAAAAGTTGCAGCTATTAAATAAAAAGCATATTCTTACAACAAACCAAGGAGATAAACTAAACCTGTAAATACTAAATAATAATAAATAAATATCTTACCAGTTACGATCAAACAGATAGGACGACAGCTACGAAATACAATATTATATTAGGTTTCGTAGCACGTGTAGCATCGTAGTACAATACTCGTAGCGGTGACATAGCACACACTGCTCGTAGCAATCAAAATTCTGCACATCGCTGGACGATTCAGAATCGCTCTGCGGACGCGAGCGCTGAAATTAATTATCGACTGGCATTTTTGCATTCTACTAAATGTTGATTCGGGGTACCCTAGTTTAGTTACCTACGGTGAAATTCAACAATATCTTTGTAAATAATATCAAATTGGTTTTCTATTTATTTACGAGTATTATTAACATCAAATAAGTTTTTAGTAGTTAGTCGTTCAGAGAGTGAGAATTCTATAGATCTAAACCCCTTTCCTCTCTCTGTCCTCATTTTCGATAGCATTTCTCCTTACATCTCCCTGTGTATTTTAAACGGTAATTCACGTATTTCAGACCCTATTATAGATATCTAAAAGTGTTCACTCACCATCACGGATGAAAATGGTTTTAATGTAAAACATTTGCTGATTGTATTTCATTTACAAATATGAGTGTAAATGTTTATCGTGACCTAAATAACGCTAAACATTTTCCTTGTCTGCGAAAACTCAAAACAAAACGCCTTTACCTTCCAAAAAACACATTTGCCATCGTCACATATACAAAACGTCTAATTTCACACTCATCTGAACACCTCGATCCGGAACCGACCAGGAACTGACGTATCACACGGCTGAGAAAACAAACTGAGACACTTTGACGTACTGAACACAAAGAGGCATTCGAAGCGATCTCTATCTTAGTTAAGAGGCCGACACTCGAAACGCGTTCGTCAATGCACACTCGAGTTATTGCTTTTGAAACGAGCGCTTCCCTGGAACCCTGTACTTCAATACTTCCGGCGCACTCGGGAACCCGGAAGACACCGAAATACATCGAACGCTCAAAGTAACCACAGTGAATGCTTGTAGAAACGTATGAAGCAATGGATGTGGTAACTTGATTAAATGCCTTCGCTAATGAAGCGCGGTAGTCCAGTGATGCTCAAGCACCGCCTGAGAGGTGCACAGTGTAAGTGCAGGCATGCATTATGCAGTCGACGCGTCGATAGAATTACAGTCGTACTGTACATATAATAGGCATCATAGTAACTAAGTTTGGTTTTGCTAATGTTTAGCTACGGTTTAACCGAGTGTTACCAACTTGAACTGGAGTTGGTCTGCCTCACTGTTGATAATTGTTCAATAGTTGGTGAAATCGGATTTACCGGTAATGGTTCAAGTGGCATTTCGTTACTTAGAACTAAGTCTGTCCAAAGTTAACATTGCCAATTCAATAATAACAAGATGATCGAATTTGGAGGAACATTTACAAATTATTTCAGACCAAATTTCGAATTGAATTAAAATTATTTTTTGTGATAATGTAGAATTATTTTAGTCTTTCTTTCCTTTAGTTCTTTCTAAATCTTTATATGGGTTTGAATAGATTTATTTTATATTATAGAAATGTTTAGAACCGCTTTTACTTTATATTATTTGTAAATGTGTTGTGACTTTACTTTACAATTACTATAAGAATGCTCAGTATTTATATTTAAATAATAATTAACCTACATTGCTAATAAGTTACTTAGAAATTACTCTTAACTTATTTAAGAGCAGACTGTTTCAAATTTAAAAGTAAAATTTTAGGGGTTTATACGTAAGAGTATATAGATTCAACTAAGCCTCAGTTAATTTATTCTAACAAAGAACCGAGCCAAATCATTACTACTGCAAAAAAGCCCCACAGAATTTCAAAGGTTTTCATTAAAAAAAATAAAACGACACGCGGACACCGCAAACAAACTCATTAACATTCCAAAAGGCTTATCCCGAACCATTCTCGTCACAACATGTCCAAATCACACATTTCAGCCGGAGCCGATATACCATCGTATGTACGATGTGTAATAACGGCGGACGATATCAAACGCGCACCGTTTTCCGATATTGATGAGTCGAGCCGAGCGCCAGCGTCCACCGCGTCATGAATCACTGGCATTACCTGATACCTTCACCAAAACCCCCCTCAAATTTTAAAAACACCCCTCGTTTCATCATCCATCGACGCTTTTAAACTCAAAAATTTTCCACGTAGACTTGCAAACCCAGCAATGGATCAGGAACTAAGCGATGGTTGTGAATGAATTTGGGACGTAGATCGTGTGGTATTGGCTCAGCGCAACTAGCGGAAGTCCAATGCTCACGTGATGTATGCCGTAGCTGTATGAAGAGCGCTGTGTTTAAATTTAATGTATAATGAGCTTGATTGACGAGCTTGATAGAAATTTCCATTTTAAGGTAATTTAAGCAACAATGTACTTTGCTGGTAGCTGGTTTGGCATAGTTCACACAGCGTTAAGCTGACAGTAAATAATTCAATGAATTCATGCAATAGCTGTTTATATATGTGTTTGAAAAGTTAATCCGTAAATAAATACATAATATTTTTCTAATTAAATAATATAAGTATTTGTGGTGCTCAGAGATAACTTGTATAAGCGCTTTGAAGTTCCGTAACACTCAAGTTTGTAACATGGATAATTGACAAGTAATAAAAAACAAAATCATCTTGACAACTTAATATTTGGTAAATGATAATATTAACACCAAAATAGTTATTTATGTGACTGTTGCATAATGAGGGTCATTAAAATACGAATGTGGTTTTATGAAACGAACGAAGTGAGTTTCATAAAAGGATCACATGAGTATTTTAATGCCTAATTATGTACAGTCACATACATAACTTTATCTTCATTCATACGATAAATGTCTATTTTAAAATCAGGATCGATGTAAAACCGCGTGGAATAAAATCCGTAGTACCAGGAGAGCAGAGAAGAACAAGAAGCTAGGCTAGCTCGCGTCTTTCAAACTCTTTGATTTAATGAATAGTTACGCTGCGGTTATGCTCTCCTGGTACCTTTGAAAATACATCAAGATGTTTTGCTTACATATGTTAGCTTCAAATCCATTAATTTTTACTTTTTAAGAAGACGTTCGAAATTTGAACGTAATTAAAGTATCGGTTACCGATGCTAAAATGTAAACATTACGATGCAGCCACAGATACTTATATCTAAATGTAGGGCGTTTGCTCATCGCTCCTGACTATAAAATAGACATATTATGGTATGGATGTAGATAATAGTTATTTATGTGACTGCTGCATAATGAGGGTCATTAAAATACGAATGTGGTTTTATGAAACGAACGAAGTGAGTTTCATAAAAGAATCACATGAGTATTTTAATGACTAATTATGCACAGTCACATACATAACTTTATCTTCATTCATACGATAATATGTCTATTTTATAGTCAGGATTGATGAGCAAACGCCCTAGTTACCAACTTAATCTGTATGTAAAAGTTAGTACTGACATAATGACTGACGTTTGTAGTTTTTAAAATCCATAAACAATCTAGACTCGAGTTGATTTCGATTCTCAAATCGATTGTTATAATTTCAGCATCGAATTAAATGTATAGGAATGGAACATAAAATTACTAATCGACTAATTCGATAATCGAAAAAACCTATTAATTTTTACTTTTAAAGAAGACGTTCGAAATTTGAACGTAATTTCGTATCGGTTACCGACACTAAAATGTAAACATTTCAATGCAGCCACAGATACTTATATCTAAATGTAGGGCGTTTGCTCATCGCTCCTGAATATAAAATAGACATATTATGGTATGGATGCAGATAAAGATAATTTCAATTTTGTGCTCCAATTTAAAAAAAAATTGACATTACAAAATACATTATGTACAGTATACAACACCAGCTTCACTTCAATATTTGCAGATGGGTATAATTACATCCTTTAATTCTCACAGACAACATAATATCCCTTTTGTTTGTCCCCAAATATATTCCAGCTAACAACTGAGAATTAAAACGATTAAGGCGTCGGATAGCGTGGGATCACGGGAGGGACCGAGGTAATGTATTTGCATCTCATAAGACACCATGAATGTATAATGAAGTAACGGGCCGTGGACTTAACTGCGATTGCGGACAAATAAACGGCTGGGTTGAATGTTGAGGATGTGTCTATGACGATGAATCATGTAGTGGGGTCTAAGACAGCACGTTACAAATTATAATCGGAATTTGAATTGGCAGGACCAAAATCTGTTTTTGACGACTTATCCGTCATGCATGTGTAAAGTTGTTTGGTTCTCTCTTTATAAACAAGGCGGAAGAGGTGTACGTATGTCTATGAAATCACTTTTAAGGCCTGGAATGAATAACTTGTTAAGACTGTTGATCTAATTACTTATAGAGATGCAGTCAAATTAAAATGTGAGATATCTTCCATTATACGTCAACAAAATTTTAGATTTTCTCTTTCCTTTATACCACTTGCTTTAATAGTGAGACAAAATGTGTCATATTTATTAAGAGCCTTGAATATAACCGTTCAGAATAATAGGTAATTATGTCACAATGACGTGACTATTTTGCAACCGCTGGTAGAGTCAGCATGTAAAATTTACGATTTATAAGTGCATCTTTGGAACCAAAGTTGTTTACATAAATTAAAAATATTTAGGTAAAGGTTAATTTATTGAGTGACATCTTAAGAATCTATTAAATAAAAGCCCGCAGCTGATATCACCATGTTATTCTTTGCGGCTTGATACCATGATTGTCGTTCGAATTGAAACGATTTGCACTAGTCAATGTTTGCAGCCCTAATGATAGTATTTAGTTTACTTAAAACTATATTCTAGCAAAAATATCGTTGCTTTCATAATAAAATTAAACTTTAAGGCATTTTCACCAAGCATTTTATTACGAGATCAACGCGTCGAGCTGAATGGCATTATTCCCACGGATAGGGCCGAGCGTCGGAGACGGACGCCGCGTGCTCAGGACAGCCGATACACAGCTCTCCTTACTTTAATAAATGTTTCAAGATGCACGTTGATAGAATTAACTTGATTTTATTATTTTATAGTTTTTAACTATCATTTTGATTTTTATTTAAGTGGAATAATATATGGATTCGCCTGGAAGCATCACTCAATGTGCTGCCAGACTGTAGGCTCATCTGATTTTCGAGCCTCTGATTTCAAGTGTACTGGCTTCCACATTAATATTGCCGGAACACAGCCAGAGCTGTTATGGCGGCAGATTTCACCTGTGGGGGGTGGTAGCTAGCCAGTCGCACTCTGAAAAAACCCTACCACCTACCAGACCCAAGGTGGGAATCGAACCCACGACCTCCGTGTTTTTATACCCAAGCGGCTTAGCCACTGTTCCAAGGAGGCAGTCATATCGGTCATTTAAAATCCACATCAAATATAAGCGTAAACATAACGTCTGAAAGTGCACAAAGATAACTTGTTCCGATAACATAAATCAATATTTTAATTAATCCCGTTAAACATTGAATACCGTTGTTTTTGCAATATCATTAAATTCCACCGAGCATAATTTATAAAAAAAAATATTACGAGCGCCACGTGATAATTGCATTATTCCCGCGGACAGAACGGGTGCTGCTGAGACGGACGCCGCGTGCTCGCGACAGCCGATACACAGCTTATTGCTCTTTGCTTTTAATCAATGCTTCAAAGTGCACGTTGATAGGGATAACTTTATTGTTTTTAAAGTCTGTTTCAATTTAATGGAAATCAATACCTACCTATCATTGATTTACCCAATGACGCATTTAATTTATTAGTGAGCCTGCTCTATGCGCCAGGGTTCGTGAGCTCGAAACTCGTTCATAACGAACATTCATGTTTTGAGCATTAAAATTGGTCTTAGTCAAATATTTAGTAAGTCGGCACCTAGTTTTACATATTAAAAATTTTACTTGTGTGAATATGAGTACTATTTAACGTAAACATTTATGAGACATTCATTAACAATACAATCATCAACACATCAGAAATCAATGAAATACACTCTATTAGGTATAACTTAAAACTTACTACTCCAATCTTGTACAAATTAAAACATAATAACATGCCAAGAACCAGCTTTCTAATTCCGAAAAAAGTATTTAATAAGAAAAAGTAGCACACCTATAAAATAAACAGTCAAATCAATTAAGTACCTCCTCTTTTTTCGAATTTGTTTTAAAAAAGCATATAATTGCAATACTCCTTTATCGTGTAGTGTGTCTCATCCAGTCATTACCACAAGCGCTGATATCGATATAACCGGGCGATAATTAGCTCCTAATTGCTGTTTGAGTCCGGCAGACTCGGGCAAGTGCTGTAACATGAGCTAGATGCACTTTTGATTGCCTGGCGTAGATAAAAAGGTTAAGTTTTTATAGCAATAGATGTGCTTGATGTGTGGTTTTAAATACTGAACGACTGATAGATAAGTTCGTGGTATTGTTACAGATGACAATGATATGTCTTTTTTTCTAAAGTGACAAAAGAAACTTCAGATAAATTTTCATAAACTTGTTGGTTAGTGGTGAAACTGGCTCTTGGACTGTTTCACGAGCGCTGTCACCGTCTCCTACACCCCAACCACCAGCTTTCTCTTCTTTTGACCGCCTCTGTGGGATAATGGCTAGGCCGCTCGGGTATAAACTCGGAGGTCGTGGATTCGATTCCCGCCTTGGGTCTGGTTGGTAGTAGGGATTTTTCAGAGTTCGACTGGCTAGCTATCACCCCCACAGTTGAAATATGCCGCCATAACAGCTCTGGCTGTGTTCCGGCAATATTAATGTAGGAGCCAGTACACTTGAAATCAAAGGTTTGGAAATCAGATACATAAGTCTACAGCTTGGCAAGTACATTGAGCTACGCTTTCTGGTGAAGTGTCCCTCAATGAAATAGGCCGCAGGGACCGCTTACGTTGCGTGGGCTGCGTGCCTGTCTGCCAACTGAAGTAGTAGTAAAAATGGTGGACTCGATACACTGAGGTAAGAGCGGTGAGTATTCTAGCGGGTGCATCTCAGCTCGTACAAGGCGCACAGACCCAAGAGCTCAAACCTTAACAGCAAGCTAGCGAGTCCTGTGCCGTGTGTGGGGCTCGGTCCCCTGGTTCTCCTTCACACCCAAAGAGTACAAGCCAGTAGCGAACGAGCCGCCCAAAGATGGTATGATAGAAGCCCTTTAAGAAGAGCCCCGTACCGCCCCTTCAAAGGCAAAGTTACCCGAGACACGATCCGTGTATGACTCGCAAACATGCAAAACATAAATAAGACTGCACTGCTCCTCGGTTAGTTATTTGCTCAATCAGCCTATGCAAATAGTTATTTATCTAAACCAACGCCTGTGACGGAGTAATTACGCGGCATGATTAGTTCTCCCGAAATTAATCTAACGATTTCAGATAGTAAATCACTTGCCACTATGATTGAGTCGGTGAGATTAATTTTGCTGTGAATTAACTTATTTCGTGAGATGTAATAACGTTATAGCCTTCTCAGAATAGTGGGCGAAAATAGATGTCTTATTGAATCAAGGTATGAACTAAAATGTACGTAGGATTCAGGGAAAATTTTTTGATTTCTATGTTGAAGAAATGACGCCCTTCAAAAATTTAGTCATTTAATACGGTCAAGTTACATGTCAAATGTTACGAAGGCAACTTGATCTGCGTAGACTGTTATTATGAAACCAGGTAAGGAACATAATCTTAAAGGACTTTTGATTACGTTTTCTGACAAGCACAAAATGTGTTGGAATATGTATCCCTCAATTGTTTTTTTAAAATAAAACTTAATTTGTTTGAAAACATTCCATCAAAGATAAGCACTTTCCACAAGTTTACTTATTTCAGTGACAAATCATTGAGTTGTTTCGTAGGTGAGCCGCTGATATACCTAACAACTCCTTTAGTGCACGAAAATACATAAAACTATACTCAAAAACTCCCGCATTAATTATGACCAGTACGAATACAAAGTCAACAAGTAAACTAAATAAACTAACCGGGAAACTGATAGTCGACTAAGTGTAACTAAAGAACCCGCTATCCGCAGGACACTTTCCCGCCTTTTGATGTTACATCCCGCCTCAATTCTGGCTTTGGCTCTCCTTTCGCAATTATTCAGAGGCGCTCGTTATAATTTGCGCTTACTAATTAGGGTCGAGTGGGTTGTACGGTGTACATTATGTTCTAATTTTCATACGTACGCAGAGTCAGGCCAGGGACGCACTTGGTGGATCGGAATAATGGGGGTCACAAGCGCAGTTTCAGAAAATCGAGATCTGTGACTGAACGATTTTTTGAGTGATTTGTTTTTATGTGTTAAGTAATTTGGTATAAGAAGACCTACTGGTTGAAAACATGTTAAAATAATCATTAAAATGTAATTAAAAAACTTATCGTCACAGTCGTATAGCTTTAGATTTAAATGCTCAATTTTTGATAAATTTTTCATAAACATCAGATTTGTACTTTTTAAATTGGCTTGATTTGAATAAAGTTAAATAAAATGAGAATATAATATGTATTTATTAAAATATATGACGTACAATTATATCAATGAAATTAATAGAGTTATGCGGTTATTTCATCTTGTTTCTAGAAATTAATATTAATTACTTATCCATTTTACCATCCAACACACAGTTCTCTCTTCGCTTTACAAGACTTCTTAGAAGTTCTAGCTTGTTGGTTGCGATAATCAAAATGAACTTCACTTTAGAATATAATTATGTATAATATACCTACCTAGTAGGTAATATAACTTGTTAAACTTGGAACCTAACATATTGTATATGGTTCTCAGGAGAACACCTGCAACAAAAACTATTTGAATAAGGCTAAGATTTTAAACGAGAATTTAGTAGGTATTTTCATTATTTTTATTCATAACTTCATGATCTTTCCGTTTTATAAAACTGTTGTCTAACAGTTTAAAGAAATGTAGTTTCCTAATTTCTTATTTATAAGAAATTTTTTTTTTAAATAAGCTATGAGAACTGAAAGTGAAAATGAAAAAATATAAATATACCTTCACCCTGGACCAGACAATGATAAAATTGAGTTTTATGACCGTCATTTAAAATCTTTTAAAAATCATCATGCTATGCCTTCTAAGAGTTAACTGACTGGCCTCATGGTGCATTTGGTATTGACCCTGCCATATGCGCAAGGGTCGTGGGTTTAAATCCCACCCAGGACAAACATTTATGTGATAAACATTTGTGTTTGTTTAATGTCTGGATGTTTATTTTTAATTAAGTATATATTTTTGTTACCATCGTTGTTTCTGATACCCATAACACAAGTGCTTACACTACTTACTTCAGGGTCAGATTAATGTATGTAATGTTGTCCAATAATTATTATTACTTGCCACATAAACCTCGAATCATACCAAACCCCCGAACTCATTACGACCCACTGACCCCCACTCAGTACTGCCCAACCCAAGTACGCTGATTATGCGGAATGGCTTTCAGTTCAGGGCTGTTCGGTTAGTTTGTCCAACTATTGTGTCTGTGTAATGCGGTTCATTTTATGAATCCACGTACAGTCAGATGCTAGAACGTGTATTGTAGCGTTCGAATATGAACCTTATGGTATTGACTTAAGATCTCGCTTATATTACACGTACCTGTATTACTGTTCCGGTGTAGTGGGGAGCAGAAGTACCCACTGAATATGTAATGCATTTGAACTTGGGGGTGATAGTGTTTTGCATTTATGTGTGGGTTTTATGGCATTGAGATGGTGTAACAGGTTCGCATTGGAAACTTTCAAGTAAGCGAGCTTGAGTTCTTTAAAATAATAAAAAAAACATATTTTGGTCTTTTATACGACAAAAAGTGTTTTAGTCGTATAAAAAACCAGATGAACCAGAGACAGATGACGTGTATTTGACGTTTAACTATTTTAAAAGGAATGAAAGAAGAACGTTGGACAGACGTAGTTTCGACGATTATAAAAACGTAGAAACTCTAAATCGCGCAAGCAAAGATATTGTCATAAATGATGCACCAAAGATACATGGTTCCCAAACACCGACCAACTTGAACGTAGATAATCCATCTATTACACAGAGTCTTCAATTTAATACAAATAATAGGTATGTAGATTGTCTCTATGCGACATTGTTGACTACATAAATCCACTAGACTCAGATTAAAGTCCTTCTACTAAGAACGTTCATATATTTTGTGAAAATTAGTTAAGCCATTCATATTCTACAGCTAGAAAGATGCATTTCTTTTGCCTACGTATCAAAACCACTAAAGTCCAATAAAGGATTAACCGGATCATAACAATATCATCGCAAAAACTTTAGTGAACCAACCGTTGCCCTCGTCCAAGTAAAAATATTATCTTTCGATGCAACATAGTAAAGGCGCTTACCTATTAACTGCATTAAGCTTTTAACACATGTCTAATTCAAAGAGACGCTAGCGCGAGCTGGACCCAACCTTGGAACATCGACATTTCCATTTTAGACTTTGCTACTTTACCTTTAAAGTTAAAATTTGAATGTTCAAGTATTTTAGATGAGATCATTTGGAAGTTTTTAATGCTAGAAGGTAGAGTGTCGGTACAGGCGCGAAGTTAGGTCGTCTCATTTATTATTGAATGGATTACCTCACGGAGTTTCGGAGTGAAAGAGGGTTCGCTGCGTCGTCTGACGCCGTTCAAAGTATTTGTTACAGTTTTTAAGCGATTACTTGTTTTCGGGAGTGAAAATGTTGATTGGAATAATTAACCCTCTTTTGGGAAGGGATCGTATTGACCGGGGGAAGTTTATTGTTTCAAGTTATTCAGCTATATTTTGGGTAAGCAATTTAATTGAGGTATGATGATAAACCTGAAGAGTTGTTGTTTGTAATGCCAGTCTATTTATTATAAGGTCGATATATCGCCGCATCAATTGACTTTTTATGGGGATATTTACCATCAGATTTTGCCAAAAGCTACGCAGTCCGATACCATTATCTGTGTTTAGGCTAGTTTTTCTGCTATAGGATCTTAGTTAGGACTTAAGTAAATCTTTTTAGGCAAACGAGAGCTCAAGCATTACAACTGCAGGTTAGCGAGATCTGAGGCTGTGCGTGGGACACTTTGTTCAGAAAATAAATTAATGGTGATCATAGTCTATAAACTTAAAATATCCCAGTGCTGGATACAGGCTCCTCGTTTTAAAGAGTCAACAATTTTTCATTCTATCTTGAATTTTTTTTTCCTAAAACTGGAAATACAGTATCGTTAAACTCATACTCATGTCTGATGGACCGAGTGACCAACAGGGACCTTAGAAGGCGGAGCAAGGTCACTCACGTCGGCAAAAGAGTTGCAAAGCTCAAGTGGGAGTGGGCTGGCCATATTGCCAGGAAGCAAGAGTCTTGGTGCAAAAGACTGCTTGACTGGAGATCTTGGGACCAAAAGCGACCCAGGGGAAGGCCAAAAATGAGATGGAAAGACGACATCAAACAGGTGGCGGGCAGCAACTGGACGCATACTGCTCAAAACAGGAAACTATGGAAGGAGATGAAGCAGGCCTACATCAGACTACTGATAGAAAAAGGCTAAGAAGAAAGTCATACTATATTCAATTGCATAAATCAATGATATTAGAATAATAATTATAATATCATTGGCATAAATGGATACATTGATTAATTGACAGTTCCATTTAATAAGGGTATCTTGTTACAATTTGTTATGAGTATTGCTCATTGATATGGTAGAATTGTCTAATGTCTGTGTTTGGCTAGTATCAAATGGACATTAATTAAAACAACAATGATATAATATTATTAAGGGCCATTTTCCTGACTGCCTGATAAGTTCATTATAATTTATCTGTAAGTTACCTTAGCTGTTCTATTTTTTAAAATTTTTCATTAACACATAGGTAAATTTTATCAAAATAAAAATATACTCTATTTACGTACGCTTCTAAGAATACAAACTTCATTTGAATACTATTAATAAGTCATACAGCACAAAAGTGTTAGCGTATCGGGAACTAATTTACTGGTGAAGCTGACCCTAAATACTGCACTTTTCTTTACTAATAATATTATTAGAGGAATGATTTGAATGTTTGTTTGTTTGTTTGTACTGAATAGGCTCCAAAAGTACTGAACCGATTTTAATAATTCTTTCACTGTTGGAAAGTTACACTAACCCCGGTGAACATAAGGTACTTTTGATCCCGGAAATGTGGGGGGAAGGAGGTGATATTTGAAAAAAGAAATTACGCGCGGGTGAATCCGCGGGCGCTTTTGTCTTATATTACTAGTCACAATCTAGAAAGGGAGGGTCAAAAATACCCAAGCCAGCAGTTCAAAGGTTAAATTCCTAATAGAAGTATAAGCGAGTCGTTTCGAAGGAGCCTCGAGTAACGGTAATGATCTGCAACTTGGCGAATGATAACGTTAGTCGGCAATGAAGTTTGATGTTAGTGGTAATGGTGTTGTGGATCGGTAATTAGAGACTCGTGTTTACTATAAAATGAGTTTATCGGCGATAAAATTTGTTAACAGCTTTTATTAGCAGAGAATAAGTAAACGAAATGGTTAGAGAAAAGATGATTAGATTATTCCCTAAGTGTGTGCCTTTTACTTTATTAAGGTTGAGGTCTGAGAAAGCAGTTTAGTATAGGTACATTATTATATCCTCTTTGTGCTTGGTCATTGTCGTCGTCTGTATTTTTAACTCTTAAAAAAATCATTTTTTTTTTCACTTGGCAAAACTAAAAAGGGCTCCATTAAACCTCACCAAATAACTCTAGTTTGATCCAGAGTCTGCCATACCTGGGAAAAAGGACCAGTAGGGTTACACGGGAATAAAATAGTCGAGTCAATCACTACAAGATGGGCACCGGCTCGTCTTTTTGGGGTGTGACGAAAAACCGGGAGTTTAGTGGGTAGTAGGAATCGTCCCACATACGGCTGCAGGTCTTGTTAGGCTGCTATAATGGTGCTTAAAAGCATACTTTTCCACAAGAAAAAATTGCTAAGTTTATTAGATGTTGTGTAATAGTCCTCTATCACTACGGCTAAGCCGCTGGGGTTTAAAACCCGGTGGCCATGGGTTCAATTCCCGCCTTAGGTCTGGTTGGTGGTAGGACTTTTTTAGAGTCCGAATGGCTAGCTACCTCCCAGGTAGAATCTACCGCCATTACAGCCACTGGCTGTATTCCAGTAATATTAATGAGGAAGCCAGAACACTTGAAATTAAAGTC
Organism: Mecyna flavalis; assembly: GCA_949319885.1. Taxonomy (NCBI): domain Eukaryota; kingdom Metazoa; phylum Arthropoda; class Insecta; order Lepidoptera; family Crambidae; genus Mecyna; species Mecyna flavalis. The sequence continues at coordinate 16,042,629 of OX439430.1, forward strand.
ACGATGATCAGATGAGCCTACAGTCTAGCAGCACATTGAGCGACGCTTTCTGTTGGAGTGCCCCTAATGGAATAGACCGCAATGCCCGCTTAACATCAGGTGGGCTGCGTGTCTGTCTGCCAACTGAAGTGGTATAAAGAATGCTTCGTTTATGTATAGATGTTGCTATATTATATATATATATATTTATAGACAAAGAACAAATCTAATTCTTCCATAGTGGTTAAACTACAAGCTGCTAATTAGCGTACAGTCATCCACGAAATTCATAATAACGTATTCTTCAGAGGCACTTGCATGTTATAATTGAGGGTAGTTAGCGACATATTTGTGTTTAGGGCTGCGCGCCATGAATACCCAATGAGGGGCTGAACTGGGAGCGGCAGTGATGCGGGATTACACTCTTGTAATAAAACTTGTGCGCTATTTAAGTAATCTTTGTAAGTAAGAACTATTAAAAGCCTAATTCTTTGACGTGTTAAATACGACGCTGTTTAAAAGTCAAGCGTGGTGATTAATATTAATTATCATTGTAACGATAACTTGATTAAAACGATGAAGGCTAACGACTCTACTTTACTTTTATTTATAACTAGCTGACCCGGTAAACTTCGTATCACTTACTATAGTATTTTCCTCGCAACTTTTACATGTTATTTATTTTCTTATTGTTTAAACCTTCCCTGGACTTCCACGAATATTTCAAGACTAAAACGAGTCAAATCGGTTTAGCCGTTTTCGAGTTTTAGCGAGACTAACGAACAGCAATTTATTTTTATTTATATAGATTGAAATATAATTTTACAGTAAAATTGCTGTCGGTCTGTTACAACTGATAGGAATAATTTATCAAAGCTAATTAACAATAAAATATGTTTAAGTTACTAAAGATAATTAAAATTATTATGTAGATAAGTATATAATATGCAATACAAATATAAATACTAATGTTGTGAAGATTTTATGGATGCTTAGTACTCTGACAAATACTACTGAAAGATCTTAGATAAAATTTTACAGTACCATAGCTTATTCAACAGGGGAATATCACAGGTAGAAGCTAGTGTCTTTAGAAACCTAAAGTTGAAAAGTGTGACCGTAAATTATTACTCAAGCAAAAACATGCCAAAAATTTTTTAATATACCTGTAGAAAAAGATGTTGGGCTCAGGTACATAAATTAATATAAGTTCTACACAGCCTTTGTGTAAAACGGTTACTTAAAAGTGAAAATGAAAAGATTATTTTTAAAGTTGTTGTTTATGTTAAACTCGTAAGACGGCAGTTTGGTAATGTAACTATTTTGGTATACATTACGTATTCTTTTAATCTCTAGCAATAAGATCACCTAGAGTGGAAGTTACTCAGGAAACAGGCATAAAATATGACGTCAGAGTCGGTCGCCTTTGGTAATTTGACAGTCACCATTTTTAGGAAGTTTTTTCGTGATAAATAATTTATTTTTATCGTTATCCTTGGAGTTGGTTAAAGAATTTTAATGTTCTATTGTTTTCTGTTAGCGTAACTGTCCACGGTGGCGTAGCTTCATAGACGCGTATTCGTCATTATACGCTTGGTGTACGCCTGCTTGCAGCTTACATACAAAACTATGTAACTCTGTCGACGGAGCGTCCACGTCACGCTCGCGTCGCTGCATGCTGGCTTTGACGCTCCGTCGTCAGAGTTACATAGTTTTGTATGTAAGCTGCAAGCAGGCGTACATAAAGCGTATAATGATGAATACGCGTCTATGAAGCTACGCCGCCGTGGACAATAGGTCTTATTTTGATGCTGCGTACATTGTAGTTAGCAATACCTTGAGAGCTAAGCGATCATTGCGGTCTGCTCCTTCGAGGAACTTGTCTAAGAACAATAGGCCAACGTATCTTCAGTTTCCTACATTATACAACTAATAGTTGAGAATAATAATTGATCATTAAAGTAATCACATCAATACAATAATAACGTATTTAGGCCTGATTTAAGACAGACTGAGTAATACAACATCGTCTTCTGTTGAAGGCTTCGAGATAGAGGAACAACGATTGTAGAAACTCATTTTACAAGAAATATCTTTACATCAATATAAACATTCATAAGCCTCATGTATAATTATGACGTATAAATATCAACATTTCCACGTAAAATTAGATCTGTGTGTATGAAATTAGCTAATACATATTAACAACATTACGCCCCAACTTTGAGGCAAGATTGCTCCCTAAACTTGTTAGTTTCACAGCATTCAAAACTCTGAACGTAAAATTTTCACTGTAACGACCGTCATGAATAATTCCCTACATATTTGATGTTTACACAAAAAGAGGGGAGAGAATATTTGGAACGGTTTTGACAAACATCGTCTCAGGTGTCGACGGAGAGTTCCAATCACGAAATGGAAATTACAGGCTTTCTCCCACTCGGTGACAACTCTCTCATTGCTATACATATTTGAACCGACTCATTACAATGAAGAAAGTAGGCGCAGTAAGTGCCAAGTGTGTTAAGTACCTATACGTAGTGCCTACATTGAAAAAAAGTATATGAAATTAAAGTCTCACAACTTTGCTTTAAATTAAAAAAAAGCCCTGCCTAACAAAACCTTATTAGTTAATCTGTAAATTCTTTATTAAAAGTAATTAAAACAATCTCTATAATTATTAATTTAAATAATTATATAATATTTTTGTTTCTTAAGGTTTCTTATAAGTACCTAGAAGTACACAGTAATGTGGAACAATTTTATACTCAGCATATTTTATAAACTTTTCTTATTCAAAAATTCGTAAATAAATTAAAAATAAAATCATCCCTTTAATTAATATTACCTCTAACACCTCTTTATGCCTGTACCACAAAAGTATAAGTGGACTTTCACCGAAAACATTTTTTTACAATTGAACAGTCTATAACTGAAAATAAACGTTACGAAACGTTTATTTTCAGTTATGGACGATATATAAAATAAAGCCACATGCGAAAATACTTAACCCATCTGTACTAAACAAATCTCTGTATTACAAAATGTCACAGCACAAAACGGTCCACTCAAAAATGTTAACCCGCCGCGCGTACATACATTTTTTGCTGCAGCCTTCCGCCGCCTGTGGCACGGGTCGAGCTAACTTCGCCCATCCCATTTCACCACCGAACTTGTTTCACAAATCAGGGGGATGACGAAACAAATCCAACAATTCCTATTTTCGCTTTCCAATTGTTTGTCGGTCGCTTGTTTTTGCGTCGAGTCTCGCTTGATTGACGACTCTGACAAGTTGGGATTGCGCTGTCGTTGGACTTGTTACAACATAGGGATCTGTAAGAGAATAGCAAAAACGAAAATCGTGTATCTAATTAGGTTGGATAATCCCTTCTTAAGCTGGGGTAACCGGATACAAAATGTCAAGTCGATGTTTTACAATGATGTGGGGTAGCGTGTTCGCCACACTAACTCCGCAGTGAGAGAAGACATCGGAAAAAACCGTTTTATTATGGCTTTATTGACTGTACACTTGTACAGTCATGTCACAAAATGTTATCAGATATTTTTGAAAGACTGATATCATTTCCTTCACACCAAATTTAACGTTTTTTTTATACTAGGTCAGTTGGAGACGGGCTCGCAGCCCACCTGAATATGAATATGGTAAGCGGTCACTGGGGCCTGAGGGACGATTCACCTGGAAACGTCCCTCAATGTGCTGCCAGACTGTAGACTCATCTGATTTTTGAGCCTCTGATTTCAAGTGTACTGGCTCCCACATTATTATTGCCGGAACACAGCCAGAGCTGTTATGGCGGCAGAATTCATCTGTGGGGGTGGTAACTAGCCAGTCGGACTCTGAAAAAGCCCTACCAACAACCAGACCCTAGGCGGGAATCGAACCCACGACCCTTTTTATACCCGAGCGGCTTAGCCACTGTTCCACGGAGGCGGTCAAAATTCAATGTTATGTGTCTGTAATACACTTAATTATTTGGAATAATGATTAAACGGTCAGCTATTACATTAGAGGTAGCGGGTTCGATCTCCGCACAGTAAACTGGATATGATATCCAAGTACATATTTTATTCCTAACAATCAAAGATGACCATCACTAACAAAAAGACCAATTATTAACAAAAAAAAAAGAAGTTAAGAACCTTAAATAATCTCGTGTTTACACACTTATCCAGTTTCTTAAACAGTTGTTGTTTTGCCAGCCGCAAACAAACGGGGTTTCTTTATGCATCTATATTTTCCATTACGTCAGAAGTCTTGTATCCGCTAGGCTCATTTTAAACAAAATTGACTTTTAATATTGATACAAAACTACTTGGTCCTAACTTTAATTCCCGTGCAGGCAAAATTTGCGTCAAATTTATTGAACATAGACCGAGATTGTGATCAACAAACCGCATATTGCAGACGTGGTAAAGCCTGCGGCCCCCCTGATGATAAGCAAAATTAAAGGCTCGAAGATCAGATGAGCCTACAGTCTGGCAGCACATTGAGCAAAGTGTCCCTCAATGAAATAGGCCACAGTGACCGCTTACCATCAGGTACGCTGCGTGATGTCTGCCAACTGATGTTGTATAAAAAAGGCGATTACTGTCGCCTATGGACGCTTGTAAAACCAAAGCCATCACTTCCGAGTCGCCGACTGAAGATATAACAAAAAAGAAGTCGATCAGAGTTTAAAACGTTGTGAAAATAAAAAGTATGTACTTATTATGTACATTAAACCGGCTTCACTATTTGTTATAATAAAAGAAGGAAAACGAGTAATCACCCTCGCCCTAGAATATTTGCAGCGCCAAAGGCATCACATATGCGGTTGCCGGAGGAATACGCTCTCATATCATCATCATCATCATCATCTGCCATACGACGCCCACTGCTGGGTATAGACCTCCCCCAAAGGATCTCTACACTGATCGGTCCTGCGCCACCCGCATCCAGCGGTTTGCCGCAACCTTGACAAGATCGTCGATCCACCTGGCAGGGGGCCTTCCGGAGCGTCTTCCAGTGCGCGGTCGCCATTGCAGAACCTTTCCACCCTAACGGCCATCGGTTCTGCGGGCTATGTGTCCCGCCCACTGCCACTTCAACTGAGCAACTCTTCGAGCTATATCCCTCATAATATATTTGGTTAATTTTAATTATTAAGAGCTAGTTAACGCAAGATCATTGACAAAGCTCAGTGTCGTATTGTGAGTCCAGCAGTTTATTCAGCGTGAGATATCGCCGGGCGAAGCAGGCGATTTGTAAATTGTTACTTCGGATTAATCCCTACTCTTGCAACACGAAGTGCTTTTATCCGAGATTTTCTTCTCAAGATACATTGAAAGAAAGATAGTGAAATATTTAAAGGACGGTAAGTGGAAGCAAGAATTACAAGAATATTTTTGTTATGCTCAGAAATCAGAATACAAGATGTTGGAAGCTTCGAAGAAAATTCTTATATTAAAGTAAAGTTTCAACTGTTCATAACACGAACAAAAAATAATAATGCAAAGTAAATAATTTATAACACATTTACTTCAAAGATTGCAATAGGTAAAAACCCATCTTCAAAAATTATAAGTATAATATCTGTTCTGCACATAAAGTCAGTATGTATATCATAAAATGTACTGTATTCAAAGTAATATACAAAATAATAAATCAATTAAGAAGAAGAAGAAGTGACTTTTATTGACCATTATAGACAAACGTGAATGTAGTGAAGTGTTCTTTATGCAATGAGAAAATATAATGATTTGTTTAGAAATGATATTACTATACATACCATTCGATAAAACCTAAAACAACAAAACCTAATACTAAATAATAATTTGCTTACGCAAAAGTTTGATTTGAGAGACACCTACAGACATTTTCACTCACATCATTCTCCTGATTTTTTTTAACAAACGAATCTCGAAACGCAAATGGATTCTCAGACACATTTAGCTAAATAGAGGCTTCAATTTAAGCCCGGAGTGAAGGTATTATTGTTTAAAAGACGCAAGGAGAAGGCTGGCGTTGACAGCGCCCCCTATTGTGGGCTGCGAAGCAGTTCTATGGAATGGCGGCGTCACGGTGAAGATGTGAGCGTTGCGAGTAAATGTATGTTGCTGAGCATTTTAGTGTCTCTGAGAGCCCCCTCTGAGAGGAATGGCTTGGCACAATAGAGCTCTTCCTGCTTGGCGTGTTTTGTTTTTTAAAAATGTAGTTTGATTGGGGCAAGTTGTAAGATTTTGTGTTGTTGACAATCATTTCTTTGTTTTGGAGTATATAATATCGGTTATTTTTACAAGCCTTCAAGAATAACTGACATAAGTTGGGTATCATCCATACTCGTCTGTCCCCGGGTGTAAAGAGAACTTCCCTTGTTTAACCTATAAAAGTGTGACGACCGTATTTGGTGCCAATTAACACAGCCATTAATCTGTATATTAAAGCAAAAAAAAGACCACTTTCCACTGTCGGTAACTTTCTTCTTCGAATTCTCGCATTTTACGAATAACCTCCGAGGAGGATCAATCAGCAAGTAATAATAATAATAATAAAATAATGATTTGGGATCAACAAGTATTTGTCCAACAGTTGTATCTCAAGTTATTTTGTGCCACTTCAGTCTGCCGAATGGCACACAGCCAACCTGAAGGTAAACGGCCCAATTGTGGGACAATTCACCAGGAAACATCACTGAATGTGTTGATACAATGCAGGCTCCTCTGATCTTCGATACCAATAACAAATGAACTTGCTCCAACATTACCACAAATTGCCAAACCGCAACAGTCAACACATTAAAAAACAAAACGCATACGCAAAACTAGAAAAGCGGCAGATTTTCACATGGACATGGAAACGGTCAAAACAGTAATAAAACACATATCAACCTAACGGGAAACTTTTTAAGTAATAATCAGGGCACAATCGCTAACATGCCGTCGCTTGAATCTGAAGACCTACTACTCTGAAAAACAACGATACGAGAGCTTTTGTCGGAGACTTCCTTTGTCTCAAACAAGATACTTATCAGCCATTTACCCGTTTACCTGTTGTCATCCGCCTTTTTTAAAGCCAGGGGGTTTATCATTTTATCAGGAACGGGATCCGGGATGACGTCACCGTTTATTATTTAGGGAGTTTTAGATAATAAAGGGGAAATGTGACTGATGTAGCTTGGCTAGTTAAAATATTTTTACTTGATAGTTTTTATCGGGAAGGACTTACGCGAATTTAGTTGATGCAGATACCTGGCACAAGACAGACCCATTTGTTTTTAACACCAGCGTGAAATAACAGTGACGTCTATTGTGTTTCGTCTGGGTTGTGAGTGCCGAAGGCCCACACCAGCCAAAAAATTAAAATAATAATTACTTGCAAAAATCGATAGTATTACTAAAGGTGAAGCATTCTGCTGCGGGAAAACAACGAGTAAAAAAAACACGCGGTATTTATATCGTTGGTTTGAATCTCACATCTATCAATGAGCACTTTTTATATGTATTTAATTAATAAAAAATAAAAATAAAATAAAAATAATAATGTCCAGAGATATTTTTACTACTAGCACGGCGGTGACGAAAAAACATAATAGGTATTGAGGAAACAAAGTCAAATGTTGAGACTGTGTAGTAAAGCCATGATCCGTTTGATCAGATTGCAGTCACTCCAATCTATACTAAACTGATATTATAAAGAAGAAAAATTTGTTTGTTTGTATTGAATAGACCCCGAAACTACTGAACTGATTTGAAAAATTATTTTACTGTTGGAAAACTACACTATCCCCGGGTGACATAGGGTACTTTTGATCCCGGGAATGGGGGAAAATTGACCAAAAGAATTACGCGCGGGTGAAACCGCGGTGAAACGCTAGTAATGTATAAAATGCTTTTTAGAAATAAAACATTGGTACTCGAAAAATTAACCAAACAAAACCTTACACCTATTTAAGCCACTCCTTCATAATTCATAGCTTAAAATACATCTTGTTTACCTCCCAAACAAGCCTCGCCTCGGAATTTGTTCCAATAATTTAAATTTGCGGCGGCCGTATTCAGGGGACGCGGCAAATTGCCCTAAGTCCGGCCCGGCTGGTGATTACTGCCCTGACAATAATGTTCCGTTAATTAATACAGATGTTCCTTGTCTTTGCCGCTGTTCCGTAGGCGTTCCGTTAATTTAGTGCCTAATAGGATGGAAGGCAAAATATACAGATAATTTCGACAAAATATTGTTAGTGTTAATTATAAAGATCTTGGTGGTGATACTGTATACAGCAGTGGGTAGTACAGAGAGTAATTAAGAGTACGTATTAGTTATCGAGTTTTATGGATTTACTTAAACAATTTTTATATGGTTTACGCACGTATCATCAAAAGTGAGTAAAAAATATGTTTATTTGTTTTGATAACTAGTTCATTGCACATAGGTCCCCACTCTATTTCTTACTTTGTTAAATTACCTAAACTCTCATTTAAATGCACAGTTGACGTACTTAAAAATAATAGGGAGAAAAATGACTATTTATTTATCGTAATCAAAACATGATTGTTCCAATATTTATGCTAATAACGCAAAAACAGCAACAGTGACCGGTAAGACCGTGCGCCTAGGGACTACTCAAGTTAGTCGTACTTTGTTCTTGTTTACTTCTGAATGAGGTTTAAAATGTTTTCCTCCCTCTAGGGTACGCTTCGTTAGAGTGGTGCCACACGGGCGTTGCGGCTGCGCTGCGTCGTCGCTACGCAATTATTTCAACGCAATGAATGCCACATAAGCGCAACGCAGCTTTTTTTTTATTGCTATATGTAACAAGACGAGCAGATCGTACACCTGATGATAAGCGCCACGTCTGCCCTTAGACAGTTCAGTGCCAAACAGTAACTAAGCAGTTACTGTCTGGCACCGCCCTGCGCCTGCTACACCGAGACGACAGTTATTAGGTCTCATATTCCCAGTAATTTCACTAGCACTAGCACTAGCTATCCTTCGTTCAACGCAGCTCTCTTCCCCAACTCGTCCCTCTCCTCTCCTTTGCGTTGCGCGTGCGTTGCGTCGCTGTCCGTCATTTCAACGCATCGTGTGGCATATCGTGCAGATTTATGTAGAACGATGGAACATCACCGCTTAGTCGACGCAGCGCTAACGCAACGCACAGACAACGCCCGTGTGGCACAACCCTTACTTAACAACACAGACGTGGGTACTATTGACGGAAGTCACGCAAGTAGTACCTAATATTTCTAGGTACTCTTTCTGTTATGAATCTTATAGTTCATTCAATAAAAAAAAATTCAATAAATCATAATTTACTTACTGTTTACCTAACATCCTAATCTGTCCTATAACCTGATTTCCACAGAAATACGGTTGACTGAAAACTGAAATCGTATGTTTCTGGTGTTAATAATAAGTACTTTGTTTTGTCATTCCAATGATTGATGAGGGCATTATCACTTGCATGTATTTGCTTATGTTTGCTACATGTCAGTAAGCAGAATACTGCACGGTGCGTCCGTCTATGCGCGAGGGACCACTCGAGGGTAAGTCCTACTTTGCTCTTGTTTACCTCTGATTGCGGTTTCAAAACTGTTGGCTCCCTCGAGGGTATCTGTGTTATGTTGCTTTGCATTAGAGTGGTACAGTTGTTAGGTGCAGCAAGCCTAATGTTGTGTTTATTATGGTTGAAGTGTTTATTATTACAATTTTTTTATCTATTTACGAACATAACAATCGGTTTGAAGAAAAAAAATGTATAAAATTAATGGGTAATTAAAAAAGTCACAACGAAATCATCCATGTACAGAATAAATATGATACTTATGTATATAGGATAAGCGAGATGATTTTATATGCAAAAAATCAGTTTTCTTAATTTTAAACTATTTTGTTAAAAATGTATTTTAATTCATGGTTTCGTTTTTATTAAAATCATTTAATCTCTTGTTTTTATAACAAGATTTTGATACTCACCTACCTAAATGTTTGGAAAAAAGAACTATTAGTACAAAACTACTCTCACAGCGTAAACAAACCTCAAAACTTTGATTAAAAAATTGCACCTAATAAATCAGTAAACACCATCAGATCTAAGGGAATTAAATGAGGACTGCGTCACTTTCTTTACAAGACAAATTATGGTAACTAAACAAATTCAACGCAATTCCAATCGGGACAGAAGGCGGCCATTTCTCAGATGCTGATTGCCCTTGCACACCTGAGGGTTCAGGAAAAATATGGATTCACTAATGAAATGCTTAGCGGGATTTGCATCCGTCTGGATGATTGATGTTAGCTTTAAACGAAGGACATGCGAGAAAAGAAAGGCAGAAATTGGACTGTCAGGTACACACAGATTTAAGTATGATGTTGGAAACAACAATTTCACTCAAAACAAGGCCCGTGGGCACGATAGATTTGTTTAAAAGTATTTGGCAAGTCTTTTTGACTATTATCGACGATTTTCTTGATAAGAAAGTAAATCATTCCGCTTTACGTAATTGCTATGACTTTTAATATCACATCAACATAAATAAAGTCTACATCAATGATAGGTACTTGTTTAATCACCATGCTCGCTAAATGCAGATTGATAATAATAATTATTATTTAATATTATAATAGCTGTATCGAAAACACTGGCACAAATTCAGCTCGAACAAAACCAGGACCCCAAGATAAGGGAAAACAAGACTTGATCCTGCAGTTGCAGTCAAAATATCTATATGGTTTTGCAAAACATAATTATGTTTGTTGTATTTTTATATTTGGTTAAATAAATTTAAATCACAAGACCAACAATGCAAACATAAAACTGATTTTATTTTATAGTAAAACTTATTCCCATAAATAGTTTCCCACTTAGGTTTTTAAACAAGTGCGCATGCACTCTGAAATCAACACTCAAGATTCACGAAGATTTCTACTCGCTTACTCCATTATTCACTTGAACTAAGTTGGTAACAGTCTGGTTGTGTTGTGATATTCAATCCTGTGAAGATAGATAATGTTGCCCTACAAGCTACACGCTAATGTAGGTAATACCTACATTAGGAGATACCTATGTGTACAATCTTACATACTGCAACATACGAGTACTTCAAGTTGTCTCCAAGAGAAAGTGGGGTAGGGCACAGTTTCTTTTACTTTTAAATATTTTTCATGGGGATATTATGTACTGTCAGCTATCATTTATAACTGGGTCAATATACAGAGCAATTAATTCTTTTACAAAAATATTAAAATCACTCAAGATTATAATAAGTGCCTATTCTTATCTTTAGGCCGACAGCTTGTCGAATATTCCATTTCTGCTCTCAAAAAATATAATCCTGTATTGACAATAATTTTAAAGGCATCAATAAATTCTAACAACCAATTTCACAATCGGAAACATAAACAACAAGAGATTAATACTCCAGAATTCCAGATAATACAACAAAGAAACAAATCCAATTATTCTCAACAAACAAAACGAGCATTATTACTACAGTTAACTAAATAAAATCCAATTAGACACCACGAAATACACTGCGGACGTGGAAAGGTAATGAAACAACTGCAACACCATTAATGGATCGAAAAAATAAAACCGACTGTACCTACAGGAAATTAAAGAGAAATTTTTGTAGTGAAATGCATTTTCTTCTCGTTCGTAACGGGAACGTTATTTAGGTTAAATTGCATTTATCCTGCCGTCTAATGGACTTCGTTTAAGTTAAATTTCATTTGTGTACTTGAGTACTGGTTTGGAAAGCTATACACTTGGGTCTTGGTTACAAAAAAGTTGAGGTAGTAAATATTAAAAAAGTAAAGTATCAGCATGGTATCAGCCTATTAATGTCCCACTGCAGGGCAAAGGCCTCCATTATTGAAATCGAGTTATCGTTACAATGATGGGTATAGGCTTAATCACCACGCTTGCCAAATGCGGATTAGTGATCACAAATCCGAGCTGTGTCCGAAAAAAACCGACACAAAGTTATCTCGACCAATAAAAAAAATATAGTAGTAAATATTATTCATAATTTTTTTTTTCTGTAGAAGTTATGCTTCTGGAAGCAACGAGACTGCGTCTAAGCTACTTTTTCTTATCCTTTTTTTATGTCACCCCATTAGAAGCATGAACGCACCCCACCTTAAAAGCGGCTACTGTGACAGTGGCCTATTCCATTGTGGGATACGTAACCACAAGCATTGCGCACAATACTGCCACATAGTAAGTTCATCTCTTTTTTCTTTTGGTATAATATAGTGCTTAAAGTTTCAAAAATATAGTCAATTTACTTAGATACATACTTATATAATAATATGTATATATTATAAATAATGGACATAGAAAGAGATTTTGTTATGTATTATTTTACTTACATACATAGAGGACATAGAAAGAGATTTAGAATTTATGGTTTTAGGACTATTCAAAATTGTGGTCCTTCTAGCCTACCTAACCTTCTTTGCCTTAACTATCAAAACATGATATTAACAATACAAAGTCTCAAAAACTGACATTTAGTGCAGGTTTATTTTATAACGTAAGCATTCGCTACGCTATCTGCTCATGTTCCTCATTAGTAAAGTGGACGCGTGCAAAGCCGGGATAGTTGTTAATTTTTACATAATTTGGAACACTGTGGAGATGCAGTTTCTATGGAATATTTTCCTTTTAAACCATTTAAAGAGAGGTGTATTCAAAAGAAGAGTAAAGTTTCAGCCTTTTTATGTCCTACTGCACAGCCAAAGGCTTATAATATGATTGAAATCAAGTCATCGCTTGATCATCACGCAAATGCGGTTTTTTTTTAATACTAGGTCAGTTGGCAGACAGACCCGCAACCCACCTGATGGCAAGTGGCCACTGCGGCCTATTCCATTGAGGGACGCTTCACCTGGAAGCGTCACTCAATGTGCTGCCTGTCTGTAGGCTCATCTGATCTTCGAGGCTCTGATTTCAAGTGTTACTGGCTCTCACATTAATATTGCCGGAACACAGCCAGAGCTGGTATGCCGGCAGATTTCACCTGTTGGCGTGGTAGCCCAGTCGGACTCTGAAAAAGCCCTACCACCAACCATTATAAACCCGATCCGTTTGCGAAAAGACCGACACTAATTATGCTTGACCCGGGTAATTCATCAAAGACCCTGAGATACGGACAGGTTTTAAAAAAAAATAAACCAACGAAGCGTCAAAAAAAAGGGTATTTAAATATTTTTCAACCTTTAGTATCGAAATTTTACACTGTCTGAATGATTTCATCAAAAATTCACTGTATCAAAATTACAAAAGATTGTATAACTGTATGCATTCTTATACGACATGGAATATAATGTGAACCTAACAGCTCTCATCACATTTCTTACTATATTATTTTTACTCTTAAAAACTCTAACAATGCTATTACTTATTAAAGAAAACACAGCGCTACCATTAGCAAGCAGACGTCACTTAGGTGTCGTACCTGGCTTATGCAAATGATATTGTCATCTCAAGAATGGGCTTAAGCGTGAAGGGCTTATAAAGGTTTAATCCTTTTTTGTGTTTGTTATACAACACGCGGTTTTAGATCGTTATGAATAAGGGATATTTGTATCCAATTATAAGAGTTTGGGGTATAATTGGGACTTGTTAATTCTTACTGCTATTTTGAATGAATTGGTTTGTAGGTGTGTTACTCGTTGTTAAATAAGTATTTTTAAGAAAAACTTCAGTTAATAAAATACTTTTTAGGACTGTTTATCTTGCACATCTACTTGCATCTACTTGCACAGTAATGTAATAATTATGAAACTATTTTAAAATGAAGCTTTTTTTGTCCAAGAACTAACATGTGAAAAGGCTTCAATGCATAAAAGACATACAACTACTTTTGTTAAAATTTTACTGTTAAAAATAATATGTCACAATTTTTAAATACATAGAATAGTCCGAAGTACTAAGTCTCTATTTTTTTAACATTAATAGGTTTCGTTTTAAAGTTAAAAAATATTTTATCTCAGCACGAATTGTTACATATTTATTACGCGTAAATCTGTATCTGGTAGTTCAGTTCCTGTCCTCTTTCACTCCTGAGACGAATGTTGACGTAAGGCAAGTTGATGCCTCCAGCTGTGATGATAGCGGACGCTCGACCTCCTACCAGATCTATCGCTGAAATACCCTGAAATGAATTGGGTATTTAAAGTTTTTTTATATATATTTATCTTAAGCCAGACCTTAGCTACAAAAGGTGAATATCTCAGGCAGGGACGGTGTTCCATTTATTTTATTTTTTTTAATTAGAATCAGAACTAAGTTTTTAAGCTTACATAGATATAAAGTAACAGTATTCATATAGAAATAATAACTAAAGAAAAAGGCCTTATTAGGCTTGCTTTATGGTCTTTAAGTTTGATAGAGAAAAGAGTTCAAATAGACTTGTGCTAAATTCAACCCGTTCATTATTTTTTTCAGGATGGTTATATTGAATGTTATATTGTTCTTTGAATATCTCAGCTAGGTTGGTCGTTTATATTTGTTATTTTACAAAAAAATCTACTTTTAAGAAAAAGAAGCACATTCGTCTTTGATTATAAACAAACAACATGCATAACATCTTTAAATCTCAAAATAATACTCGTAGTTATCCAGTCAGTTAATAAAAATTACGTACCCTTATAGGCCTAGTGTTGTTAGTCCCATTTTCATTGAAGAATACATTCTTCTCCCGTCTTATAAGTGGTATAGACCCTAATCTGACAGTTTCCATATAAACCAACTGCGCATTCAAGGTTGTTCCAATTTGCAAGTGAGTACTTTGCACACTTAATACAAAAATGCACACAATAAGACCTAGACAAAAACACGATGCGATCTTCATTTTGACAAAAAATAAGTTACTGTGTTAACAAAATTGAAGACTGTGAATCAAAATGGACAATTCATATGGTTTATAAGTAGACACTTGAGATGATATTGGGTTTATCGATGGCTAGATTAGTAAGATCTGTGAGTCATGGTTCTATGTTATCTGATAACTACAGCATCTTTAGTAAAATACTGTTATTTCTTAAAATATTTTGTTTTCACGCATTGTTTTTTTTAACCCACTTCAGTTGGCAAACAGGTACGCAGCCCACCTGATGGTAAGTGGTCACTGCGGCCTATTCCGTTGAGGGACACTTCACCAGGAAGCGTCGTCGCTTAATGTGCTGCCAGATTGTAGGCTCATCCGATCTTCGAGCCCTAGAATTCATGATAACTTTGAGTATTGGGACTAAATAGTTATTTATGTGGCTGTTGCATAATGAGGGTCATTAAAATACGAATGTGGTTTTATGAAACGAACGAAGTGAGTTTCATAAAAGGATCACATGAGTATTTTAATGCCTAATTATGTACAGTCACATACATAACTTTATCTTCATTCATACGACAATATGTCTATTTTAAAGTCAGGATCGATGTGAAACCGCGTGGAATATAATCCGTAGTACCAGGAGAGCAGAGTTACAAGAAGCTGGCCCGTTACTAATTAGTGTGGACCGGCGCAGTCGCTTGTTAACCTAGTTAGGCCCTGCCGGCTGCGGCTAGCTCGCGTCTTTCAAACTCTTTGATTTAATGAATAGTTACGCTGCGGTTATGCTCTCCTGGTACCTTTGAAAATACATCAAGATGTTTTGCTTACATATGTTAGCTTCAAATCCATTAATTTTTACTTTTTAAGAAGACGTTCGAAATTTGAATGTAATTAAGGTATCGGTTACCGATACTAAAATGTAAACATTATGATGCAGCCACAGATACTCATATCTAAATATAGGGCGTTTGCTCATCGATCCTGACTATAAAATAGACATATTAGGGTATGGATGTAGATAAAAGCTATATTGTGTTGATGGGTGCTCTACTTCAGATGTTTTCCTCACAGATGGTCAGCTGGTAGTTTTATGTAATTTTTACTATTAGTATATTACTACTACTACATACATAAAATAATATAAGCTTAGTTTGGGATTAGACTAATGTACGTTTTGTACGTGATCGTATTTATTTTTATCTGTCATTCAAATATCAAAAAAATTCTTTGTATTTGTTGATATCGCATTGTATATCGTGAATCATAGAATTAAAGATTATCTGTATCGTGTTATTCATTTGATGATTCAAACTACAATTTGGCGTGTTTTTAATAGCTAATCAGATGATAATCGGTCTCTCTGCGTTTCAATTTTCTTCTTGGCTAATTTGATTCATTATTGCATGTTTTATTATATCCATAAACCAAAAAAGTACACCTACACCTACAACTTTAAATAAATCATTGTATAGTTACATTTATGTACGTTCTGTGAAATAAATAATGATTTTTTATTATGACTATGACTTTTCTGAATCTCCCGCTCTGCGGAAGCTAATATACTAAAATAAAAGTTTGTTTACGAACATATTAGAAATCAAAAATAAAATTACTTATTAAATTATATCCAGCTGAAACATAATATTTTTCTCTCCTTCGCAAGACCTTGCCATAAAACATCAAACTCACATATCTCATCATAGAGTTTGCTCCCTAAAAAATTATAACGAATGAGTTGGCCATTCGTTTCATTATTATACGTTGAGAAGGGACGAAAAAAGTTGGAAACCGGGCCACATCTGGCGCTAATGTGTCTAACTTTTGATAAAGCCATGGTGCGGACGAATAAATTGGCCGACCAACATACGATCGCTTTTTCATGTCCACTCGAAGCTGAGTGCGAAGTTTTTCTCCAGTTCTGGTGATTGACTTGTTTGCGGAACAACTTAATCGCCAACTCGAATGTTATACCGTCATAAAATGCCTGGGTTGCGGACATATTTTCAAAATTATTTGTTTATTAGCTTATGCCCGAAATTCGTCTGTGCTGACTTAGGCGCAAAGACAAAGAAGATTTTTGTTGCCGACTCGTATTACTCGAATTTATTGTAATATTATTATTAGTAAGTAAGTGGACACTAAAAGTGTCTACGTATGCACAGGGAGGACTGATTTCATATTTACTGGTGGCTGGCATATTATGACACATACAAGACCAAAAAATAACAAATTTTAAATGCTCCGTTATATCGCATTACAATTAATGACGATCCGGAACCGTCTACTCAATTTTTATTATTTAGTAACTGCTCGCCCCAGCTTCGGTTCAACAAATATTCTCCTGACTATAATTGTATCCAGACCTACTAGGAAAACCTGTTCTAAAAATTATATAATAGTTCGAGACAGAATAAAAGCCGTTACGTTGAAAATTAATCCGCCGCACGCGTATGGCGGGCGGTTTAACGTACAACCTGCGAGTAACTTGTAGCGGAGTGTGATTTATGGCGGCTGCGGCGATCCTCTACAATACCTCGTTTATTTTAGCCAGGTAAATATGGCGGCGGAAAGTGGGGGATACGCTAGTTTTGTGTTACAATATTCACTTACTTTTTTGATAAATTGAAGTGTCTAAACATCTTATTAGAAGTGGATAGAGAAATGTTATATGTTTCATTGTTACCTACATTTTTATATCTTTGTATTGGATATAGAAAATAAATTAAATGTAAAATAACAATAAGCGGACCTAAAATAACTGTTTGCGTTTTAGAAATTATACATACAAGAGTATTTTTACATTATGCAAGGGCTTAAAACCATAATACAATTTTACTTAAACTTACATTTTAAGAATCCGGCATACATAATAAAATAATGTCAATAATTTGTCCTTCATAAAATTATCGTTTGCATCCTCATTGTTTATACAAAAGCCAAAAGAAAAGTTAAAATTTTTATAAAATATCGAGTTTCCCGGTGGCACAAAGTGCATAGCAAACAAGTAGTACAAGTCATAGGCGAGTCCTCTAATGAGCCATCAACTTCTCAGGGAGCAGACTCCCTTACCCCTTTTCCCATATTATCTCTTCCCATTTTCTATACCTATTCATTTCTCAATTCCTAGTTGCTGTTGTCGGTAGGTAGTGGTGATCATCTTCACTTCTGGGGTGTCTTAATATTAATTTCATTTTTCAAATTTCCCCCCTTCCCCTCACATTTCCAGGATCAAAAGTACCCTATGTCCTAATCTGGGTTATAAACTATACGTGTGCCAAATTTCATCTAAATCCGTTTAGCCGTTTAGGCGTGATTGAGTAACAAACATCCAATCATCCATGTTACTCAATCACGCCTAAACGGCTGAACGAATTTAGATGAAATTTGGCATACGTATAGTTTTTATAACCCAGATTAGGACATAGGCTATAAAATTTCTACGGGAAACGTCTCATTCCAGCGGAATATTTGAAAAAAAAAATTACGCGTGCGTATTAAAAGTACTTTAAATGTTTTCTTGTAAAAAATCAATCAATGATTAAGAGCTTAATTACACCATCATTCATTTCTTCATGTCTTCGAAATTGTATACAGATTCCCGCCTAGTCTTCTGACTTAAACCATCTCAATTCGGATACAAGTTCTCAACTACATTGTCTGAGGTTATGAATATTATACAAAGCGCGCGTGGCCCGCGTCAGTTTTCACGAAGTGTACCATCTTTCTTGTACCACGAAAGGCTTGGGGCAACAGGATACGTTTTATGTTTATACGATTAGTTCCACGGTCAACATGCTAGATACAACCGAATTTTTGAAATGGCTAGATCTTTTACAGGCTGATTGATATATTTTAAAAGAAAATCAAGTCATATTTTAGTATTCAATTAATAAACTAAAGTAAGCCTTCCAGCCCCAAACTCATCTTAGCTTGCAACGTGGATGCCAGATAACGGTTAAATTTATTTATTATTTTGTAAAAACATACACATCAGATCAATATAATTATATCCTTCTACTACAGCATCATTTCATACCTAAGTCTTATTGAGAATCTTTCTCTCAAACACACCTATGTAAGTTATGGTTTCTCATTTAACATCATTTAAGGCCAATTTCACTGAAAGTTTTTAGTGCTTGATAATCTCCTGACAAGTTTCAAATCACTAACTAGCTGGCTGTCTATTTTTCTCTGTCTCATTCCTGTTTTCCCAACGAAGATATTATAATCCTGAATACATATTTTATGAGAATTGTAATGTAATCTCCGTATAATCAACGCTAAAGAATTATTAAAATTCGTCTTACTACCAACTAATTTATAGATTAATATAAAAAGCTTATAAACTATCGGTCGCCTCCGCGGTTTCACCCGCACGTAATTTCTTTTTTTAAATTTCCCCCCCTTCCCCCCACATTTCCGGGATAAAAAGTGCCCTATGTCACCCGAGGATAGTGTAGCTTTCCACTGAAAGAATCATTCAAATCTGTTTGCAGTTTTAGAGCATATTCAAACAAACAAACAAATCTTTCCTCTTTATTAATTAGTATACACAAGTGATTAATGTAGGCACCAATGATATTATATACAAACAAAAGCAGATATGTTATATTTAAGCGCTCGCGTTTTGAAGACTCAAAAAAGACCCAATTGTGAGGTTTTTTAACAGTCTGCGTCATACGTCAAATTATACCTATCTCTTTCATTTGCGTGCTATTTCGTATCTTTTGTCTTACTTATCAGTTATATTTGTCAATGTGTGCAATGGAACAGATTTAAATCGTAATTACTATGAACGTAACATAACTATAGCATAAAACATCATTGGTAGGCACTTAGTAACAGTATTCCGAAACCAATTGACTGATGCGTACGTTATTTAAGTTAGCAATTGAACATCTGACCGACTTGAGATGTGCGCAGTCTACTGAGTGCGCTAAATATTTCATGCAACGGCTGAGTTATCGGCGAGACGTGCGCTGAATGCACGCACATGCGGGGTGTATTTGCGACCAAGGTGCCGCTGTTAAACGTGTGGGTTATTCTGATGTGTTCCAACTAGTCTGATATTTTGTAATAAATGGCCTTTACTGGTTGTCAATCGGTTTTACGTGCTAAGTTATAGATGTTTAATTCTATAGATATCAAACGTCAAAATCAGTTTAGTTGTTAAGGGGCGACAATGTAACGGGTAGTATCTAGTCCATGACATGAGTTGTGAAATAGGAAAGTAAGTTAAGAAGACCCTTAATAAGAATACAATAATATATTATTGTTTAGGAGTTATAATATAATCATCATTAACTTAGACAACCTGTATAATACATATACGTGTATATGTTATAGTCAAAACCCTTAACAAGTCAATATCCTTATTGACTGATTTTCATAGATAAAATCAGTCAATAAGGATATTGACCGACACCCTCAGTCAATAACCTTATTGACTGATTTTACCGGTCAATAAGGATATTGACTGGTTAATGGTTTTGACTGTAACATAATATATAGTTATATAAGTTAGTGACGATTATAAAAGCATTTACAAAGACAAAATAATTTAGTACACAATTCATAAATAAAATGTAAACACGTACAATCGCACGAAAACGCACCGAAAGGTAAAAAAACCTCCATTCACATTTCCCCTCACCGTCTGATTAGATCGCAACGGGCGCCCAGAATGAATACTTAAAAACGGCAATACACAAGCCAAAAATTTAATTTACAACGAAAATATAAATTTTAAACCGCAATCTTATGAATGGAGGCCGAAGTTGGCGATAAATAACGGCTAAGTCGTCCCAGGGTTATCTTTTTAAAGTGAACACAACGGTGTTGTTAAGATAAGACGTAAATTTAATTTTATTGCTTTATACTTATAAAATTAAGGAATTGCGCGCCACAGGGCGGCAATGAAAGCGGATAAAGTAGCATCTTGTTTTAAATTCGGGACGCTTAACACCGACGACGCGGCTATTAAATTGGTAATCAGTAAATTGAATTATCTTTTGTGAAACGATATTATTTATTTTCTTTCGAGAGGGCTTTCTATAGCTAACTTTTACAGAGAGATTGTGGTAGATCATTTTAGGTCTAACAAGGAGGTCATGGATTCGATATTGTGTTAAGTTAGTTTGGTTTTACAACTATTTCAATATCTGAATGACAGTCTAGCACCTTTAAAATGTATGATTGTTACTTTTTCACAAAAAAATATAGAGTGGCTTTAGACGAAACTTTATTTAAGCAATATAGAAACACAATCAGAATAACATTATGTACACAACCTATTTTTTATTAACAAAACATACGTGGAAAGCCGCGGAAATAATCTAGTGTATTTTCCGATTCAAATGCTATTAGGATAAAACATTTTGTAATTGAGCGAAAAATTGCGACATTATAGTATCTGTGTGTGTGTAAGTCATCACTGTCGCGTAACGCAAATCCAAAAAGTCGTATCCTAATAGCATTTGAACCAGATAGTAATAATGAATGGAACCTTTTTTAACTAGCTAATATCAACACGCCAGACAATACAGCATTTCCAAAACAAAATCAAAATAAAATAGCTGCGAACGTTCCAAACAATCACGTGAAACGTTCCAAGTTCCAACATTTTCCTTCTATTGCAGTATTCAAAGAGACAGAGTGGTATTTGATGAAGTGGCGATACGATATGGCGTCAGATAGCTCTTTGTTTTTGGGAAGTTCACGCTTCCCTACAGTTTGGATGTTTTGTTTTTTGCACTTTTTGGAGGCGGGGCAGACTAGCGACTGTTTATATTGGACAAAATAATAGCAGGCGAACTTGAATTAGGTTGAAAGTTGTAGTTGAAAAAATATTTTGTAATATTACCGCATTTAGGATTGGGAATAGGCTCAAAAACTAGTGAACCGATTTGAAAAATTCTTTCACTGTTAGAAAGCTACACTATTCCCCAGTCACGTAAGGTACTTTTGATCCCGGTAAAATGGTGGGAAAGGGGGGATAATTGACAAAAGAAATTACGCGCTCGTGAAACTGCGGGTGGAAGGCTAGTTTTTTAAAAGTTAAAACGTAACAACAATAAAATAAGCATGCGCCAATAAAAATAGTAGGTTTTATGATTGGTATCAAGTAAGAAACATCAAGCTGTCTTTCTCTTTTCATCATTCCAACAATATGCCCCGTATACTCTGTACCGTTATTTATACCAGATTCTCATTAAATTTTCCATCGAGACAAAAAGCTGCACGTCTACTAATTCCTTATTCAAAATCGAGAATTGTCTTACAGTATCTTTTACAAGTGCCGTCTGCAATCGAAACTCACTCGTGGACCAAGAGGAGTAGAGTTTAGATTATCCCGTTTCCTTCTTGCGTTGAAAATAGCATTTTTGCATTGGAAAATAAAAGTGTCTGTGTTTTATCTAAAGCGCAATGAATGGCAAATGCGGCGGGATTATTTTACACGCAAGATAACTCGGTTGGATTTATATTGGGAACCTTATTCGATTGCTATTTTAAACCGAAAGGATTCTGCTTAAAATTCGATTCGTTTTAGCTCGTTTCTATGCAGCTATGTGTTCTTTTATTTACAAGCAATTGTTGGCGAAACAGATAAGACTATGTACAGTTGTTTTGCATGTTTCAAGGCTTAATGTTTTCCAATGAATGTTGTTGTTGTCTAAATATAATAAAATGGTATTCTACGAATATTATGAACAATTTAACATTAATTATACAAACGCTGTTATTTTCCCAAATTGGGTGTGGGTTTTCTATCAAAATGTGAGTTTTTAAACTCTTGTACGCTATTAATTTCAAATGGAAAATATTTACTGAACAAATTAAACTTTTATCTTAATTGTCTCATGCAAATTATAATTTGACATGAACAATGTAACACAATTTCAATAAATAAAATCATAATTAGTAGGATTAAAACACACATAATACTTATATTAATCAGCCAAAATATATCTTACTGCCGCACTCAGAGACGCCAATTAACACTAATCTCTGATTTACTAATTTTGTCATTGAAGAATACCATAGGTTTTACTATAATTGACATTAAAGTAAAATGACGTCGCTTTCACAAAATTAAAGCATTTATTAATTGTCACTAACTCTGCTGCAACAGAAAACATCATGAATTTCTGATAAAAAAAATCATTCGATAGTAGAGATGGTCTAGTTCTAGACCACTTCTACTAGATCCACTGATCCAACCACAGTCGACAAAATTGTCGACTTATTATTGTTAATAATAACTGAACTTGCCAAATCTTGGGTCACGGCCAAAGCTTACTCAGTCTGTGACCAGACTTCTCCCAACTTATTGGTGAACGCTGAAATAAAGGCGCGTAAACAAAACCGCATGTAATCGCTCCTTCATTTCACAGACTGAGAGCAAAGTTCCGCATAATCAAATTGTGATTAGGGCATTAAGCGCAATACATATTGGGCACCTATCTTTTATAATTTTGTATTCATATAATATATTTTTAAACTGCTCACAAGAAGTAAAACACGCTCGAATTTGTTTCTATTATTTTATAAGTTGTTTGGCTTGATGTCAATAAATGGGATATTTCTTCACACCACTAAGGTATGGCGCTTAAACTTATACGGACTGTCTAATGGTAAGCGGTATCCGACACCTATAGACGCTCATAACAACAGCATCACTAATGCTTTGCTTACACAGTAATTTTATGAAAAAATATATATACCTAACATTGGCAGCAATATTATGGCAGCACGTACTGTGGTCATAAATTGGTGTGGCTATTCTTATAGCTACACCACCTTATGACCAATGTGACATCTGACACCTCTGTCAGGTGATCAAGTTTCAGTTTCTTAAATTACTTTATACTCTTTGGTTGGTGGTAGGGCTTTTACAGAGTCCGACTGACTAGCTACCACAGGCGAAATCTACCGCCATAACAGCTCTGGCTGCGTTCCGGCAATAATAATGTGGGAGCCAGTACACTTGAAATCTGAGGCTCGAAGATCAGATGAGTGTACAGTCTGGCAGCACTTGAAGACAATTCAAGTGAAGCGTCCCTCAATGGAATAGGCCGCATTGGCCGCTTACCATCAGGTGGGCTGCTTGCCTGTCTGCCAACTGACTCAGTAAAAAAAATAATACTCGTACATACATCCGCTGTGAACAAGGTTTAATCCTTGTACTTGCTTACAGATGATGACGAACTCTGGCGAAGGAAGTTAATTTCTCCGTTCGTTGTACGACTCATAGGATTAATTAGCCTAATGTATCTAAGCCAGTACGCGTAAACATCTTTAATATCTTAAAAACATGAGCAACTTCGAGATTGTATCGTAAAGTTTTCGAGATTGTATCGTAAAGTTTAGTTTCATAACAATTGAACGTCATTGTTTCATAAGTAAAACAATATTATTAAATTATTTAATGTGAGGTAAAAAAATGTTCTCCCATGTATCCTTACTCGCTTTAATACTATTGGTAAAATTAGGCAAGACGTGATCAAGAATATTATGTGAAAAAATACACTTCCTTATTTTACAAAACAACTCTGTATTAAACGTCCTACTATTGAACTTGAGTGTGATAAATCTATTTATATGGCTAATGGCTTTCACATTATTAGATAAGAGAAGAGACCATATATAATATTAAGAAAACATCTTTTGGTAAAATGAAAAAAGATATTAATTTCAATAAACCAGATTTGTAAGATAAGTTTACTAAGTCAAATTACCGAAATATATATCTGAAGTAAGAACTTAGCAAATCTGTTATACAATTATTCCTACAAATACTTTCCATGATAGCTGGATAGCTCGCGTTGAGACTCGCCTATTGCGCTTGACTCTAGAGCCCTCGATACGAAAGCCTCTTAATCGGACGTCAAACCTCTATATAGGTCATTCCGCTCCATTGTAACTCAAGCATACTGCTTAAACGATATGAGTGTGAAATATATATAATTAGCGTCATCATCATAGTTACTTTCGTCATTCCTGTACAGATAAGTCACCTTACCCACCTTACTTTGATATATTTCTAAGCCTCTACATTATATAACTATATTGAATCATGTTTATTGCTCTTACACTAGTTTCTATTTGTTTAAAATCAAAACTAAGTATAATCAAAAAAATACTCACTAAATTACTTCATAACTCAAAAAAAAAAGAAAATGAAAAATATTTGAAACTTTATGATAATTTATAAGTTTTTCGTACTGCCAAAACAGTTTAATAAACCATGACGATGATTTTTTTCAATAGTCAAGGCAAGACCTTTACTTTTGAAATAAAATCATGTAAAGCCGAGTGAGTAAACACTCGGCGTAATTAAGTAAGAAATTGATTTTATGAAACGCTTTATTTTTATTTTAACTTGCTAAATTGACTTTCCTGTCTTCTTTGACTAATGCTAATGATTTATTGACGGCAGATAGCAGTATTCTTTTTTAATTGAATACTAAAAGCCCATGCACCTCAGTTAAACAGTGCGATGCTTAGACCCGCCATCGAGCTTGAGTGTAGAGCCCTCGATGCGAGGGCTCTCGTCCGGCCTTCAAACCGCTATACCGTTCATTCTACTCATTATCACTCTTGCATATTTCTGGACAATCACTTTACTTATTTATTTGATCCCTGTACACCTCAACTCAACAGTGACAAGTGTAGCCTTTGTTGATTTTGACATCCATAATAAAATGCTTAAGTAACTAATTTGACAAGTAGGTAAACGTGTTTGTTGAAATGTGATAATAACAATGGGAAATATATTTTATTCCTGCAAAGTTTCGCCAATGGTGAACAATCTTTATGTTTAACCAACTGCACAGTATGTTTGATAATGCACATGTAAGTACACTCCGTTTCCTTTCACACAACACAGCTTAAAAATATGATAAAAACAAAACCCACCGCAGTCAAACATGAAGCAAGTAATTTTAGTAAGAATCAGATATCACTACATAGTATAAAACAAAGTCGCTTTTTCTGTCCCTATGTCCCTTTGTATGCTTAAATCTTTGAAACTACGCAACGGATTTTGATGCGGTTTTTTTTAATAGATAGAATGATTCAAGAGGAAGGTTTATATGTATAATACATGCATAATATAGTAGAGAAACAGTGATAATTTTAGAGGTTTTTAATTAAAGGTCGTAAATAAGCACATTTTTTTGCGCTTACATTGCAAACGCTGGCTGAACCCTACGAGATAGATCAAAATAATGTACTACGGTATTGTTCACCTAAAAACGGTTTACAAAAAAGTCCGCGATGGTATATGTCTATCTATTAGGGATAACCCACAATAACCATTTTTATCCTTTACTAATGAGAAAATAAGGGCATATTTACGAAAAAGCGATTTTTTGCAATACAGTGTTAATCCTTATCCAATTAAGTACCTTAAATAAATTGTGCATGTAATATAGATCAATATGGCTCTTTACAGCATGCAATTTAAATGAATACTTTTGAAGATATTACAGATTTAAAATGCAGGGACATAGCGGTTGCGCGGTACCGACCGGCCGGGGGGCGCATGGATGATGGATGAACGTTTGTTACTCTTTCACGTAAAAAATACTGAATTGATTTTAATGAAACTTTACAATAATATAGCTTATACATCAGAATAACACATAGGCTACAATTTACAAGATATTCCCGCGGGATAACGTCCTATAGTTCACGCGGGCGAAGCCGCGGGCGGAAGGCTAGTAGCAGTATAAAACTGCTATAAGCAAAATAATATAAGGAAAAAATGAGTCGCACAGATGGTAAGTGATAGGCTTACTACCATGTATTTGCATCTGTATTTTTTCCTCAGATATCGGCGAGTGTTTAGCAACAAGCTTCTCTGCTCGAGTGAAGGGCTCTTGAGTGGTTCCCGCTCGACCGTCAAACCCCTTCTCCGTCGGGCAAAGGCTTCTATTATGTTGAAGTATTTAACTAGGTAATGAATAATGTGGCTGTGTCAATTTTCATACTATCAATAGAAAGAAAGATCAAGATTTTTTTCGTTTTGATCGTAGGTATTTGTCGTTTCATAACCCTGTATTGTAACAAAATACGAGATAGAAAAGATATCGTACAATTAACAACTGAAGTAATTGCATAATTAATTATAAAAAAACACAACTTTTGTATTACAGGATCTTTAAGTTCTATAACGGAAAAATAATTTACTTTATTAGTTAGATAAAATAAAATTAAAGTATTAAGTGAACCGTGTCCGCAATTTACAAAACAGCATAATTGATGAATCATCGAGAAAATGAATCGCAGTAAATATCCAACTCCTATACACAGGCTTTTTCAGATCAGCTTTCTTGAGTTCGTGTGGGTACAACTGAGGCGGCAACGGAAATTCTGTAGTTTTTCTATGTTCTGTAGTTTTAGCGACCTGCGAAATAAAATTTAATAAACGATCTATTTATATTCCTATAGTAAAGGTTGCAAAGACGTGGAACCGAATAATTGCGGCCCAAAATTATTCGGCTGTAAAAATAAAAAATAAATTTTTCATTTTATAACTATGGTATTTTTAGTAGATTATATTCCAATAATTATTATTTGATTATAATTATTATGAAGAACTTTTTTACTAATAAAGTTTTTGATTTTATTATATAAATTCTTTCGTATTTATTTTATTACATAAGCTCCGCTATCCGATACTGCTGCTTACGTTCCATCGCACATTACTCGAATAATACTCGTTTTTAAACATTCTTCACATCTTTAAGAACACATTTTATCCACAAATGCGGCATAGAAATATTACTTCAGGGTCTTTTCAATATGAAAACGTGGCTGGAGTATAACCCATGGGAAAAGGAATGTTATTTCACGCATCATAAAACGTATTTTAACAGAGGCGGCGAAGTCAAGATTTTAACTTTAATATTTTTCCAAAAAGAAGTTATTATACATTTATTAGACGAGGTGTCATAATTAGTTTCAAGTTTATTAGTTTTTTCCAAGTTGTGAATATTTAAACTTGCGATAGCATTCTGAAGCACCTATCCGTACAAATTGTTTTATACTCGTAAGTAACCATAATTATGTTTTTGTTTTAATAAACGGTCTCGACGTAGAAAAAAAATAGCTGAAGATTAATTTGGCCAAACCCACGTTAGTCTAATGATATGGCATCAATCTTGCATTCCCGGGTTCAATGGGCCATTTGCAATGTTGCACTTGTAAACCCTATACATATTTGTAACGACACCGATCAGGTTAAATTACGTTTTAAATTTGGAGCAGTACATTGAAGCAAATATGTGTGTAAGATTCTGTATTATTCATACGATTTCAGTAATTTGAAAAAAGGCACACAAAGAAAATCTATAAACAATCACAGTAGAGTAGATGAATCGCAGTTCCAAATGACCTAGCCCAATCTAAACTGAAATTTGACGAGGCAATCGCCTTAAGTGGGGGCTCATTTTGATAAATTCTTAACTTGACAACTGATGGCTCAGGTCGCTGGTAACGCAATAACCGGGGGAGGCTAGACAATACTTATTGAGGACCAATATATTGATGGATAAGGTATTACACTATCTGGTTCAAATGCTATTAGGATACGACCTTTTGGAATTGCGTAACGCGAGAGTGATGACTAAACACGCAGAGATAAATAAAATGCGTTGCTATTGGTTGCTAACGTTACTGACAAGCGCAGTTGATGTTATTATTCGCTCAATTCCAAAAAGTATTATCCTAACAGCATTTGAATCGGATGATACGTACTATTATGTACGTGTAATTTAAAATCATTCACTGGATGTGGACGGCGCAAAGCCATTCGGTATATTAAACAATGTCATCGTCAACGTCTTTCGGGTAAAATCATGATGATCAAATTCATAATTGATTATATTTTACTTCTTTTAAAGTTACCTATAAACTTCTGAATATTTTTTTTTATGTACATATCTAGATAATATCAGGCGATATCACTGTTAATCGGATTCTAAAGTGAGTGTTTTAATCTGCTATGTCAGTATCAACATCCTTTATGGTACAAGAAACATACAAAATGATACTGAGGAGAAAAATAAACTTTTATTTTCTAGAAAGCTGAAAAGTGAAGGCAAATCAAACACAGTAATCGAAAATTGACTAGGAAAAATACACAACTCACTCGTGCCATAACTTATGTTCCAGATCAGACATCTAACAAAAATACGGTCTTAGAAAAGAACAAAAGAAACAAATCGATCCCCGTCAAGACAGCGATGTACAGCCGAGGTGAAACTCACCGCAAGCCTAAAAAATTGAATCCCACACCGTCACACCCGACCACTTTAATATTAATGCGGGATCCCGAAGCTTGCAAACGCAATAAAAACAAACAAATTGCACGTAAAATAATACTGTGAGCTTCCCTGGCATCCTGAGGGAATTTATTTTGATGCTCCTCTAAATCCTTATTTATATGATAACGTAATAATTTTTCGAGGCCTACCGACTGGGTGTTTCTTACACTTCTAAACCGATGTTTTGCGGTAAATTTGGGAGGGGGACTTTAATATTTTTTTTTGTTTATAAAATTTTGATATTCGAGCCTGCTTTTTCACTGTGGCTAGTAGCAGTACTAAAAGAAAAATCTATAATATAAAACAAACCTAATGTTATCTCTGTTTCACAAACGTAGCTATAGTGTTAATGTGTTTTTTACTTCTCTTAAATCTTTCGTTGTATAAGTTTTGTAAAGAGAACATAGAAACATTTAATGTTACATAGTTTCGTTGGCAGATGACTTGTGATTGTAAAAGTTAACAACCACCAAACCATTTGGTCGTGTCAGATTGCCATCTTACCGTGTAAGTTAGGGAATAGGGAGTGCACAATATTATGTGTTTGCGCAGCCTCTTGTGTATGTAGCTTACGTAGTTATTTGATAGCACACCATAGCTAAAACTGAGCTAAACGATAATTATTCGTATAATGTTACGCTCAAAGATCGAAAACGCTCATTGAGCGGAAAAATAGCTCACAACGCTTTGTGGTTTTTTCAGGTTTAAAAAAAAAACCACGAAGGCCAAGGCGGGAGCTCCGCTAATCTATATCCATCAGAGTCGATTTTCGCCTTCGACGTTGTTTTTGTTTAACTTAATATCTCTCAAGATATAGTCTCCACTGTATGTCAGTACGTTGGAAGTTTTACTGTGACCACAACGCGTTGTGAGCTATTTTTTTTGCTCAATGAGCGTTTTTGATCTTTGAGCGCAACATATATATCAATTAACACACCATATAAAAAGTAAATCCAGGTATTTGCTCCTTAAAGCTGCGAAATATTGCCAGTTCCCCAGCAGGTTTAAAACACAATATACGGGAATGCGCAAGTTTACACAAGTGGCGCGCGTTAACACCTCGTAAAATAGAAATAATGACCGCCACTGCTGCTTTGGTTTCTCAAATTGTACCCAAATTAAATATTTTTCCCCGGAAAAAAGTTTTTTTTTTTTGCTTCTTAATGGGTGGGGTATCTAGTTCAGATGGGTTTTTTTTGTCTAACCTAAACCTAATTTGTAATTTAGTAATGCTTAAATAACAGAATAATCTGGATAGTCTAATTAAAGGAGCAAAGTATTCTGTGCTTCAACGCATTTTGCTCCACAAAATAAAGAGGTAGGGATCTTCTTTGACACGATTCTTCTTCTTCCTTGAAGACTGCTTGCATTAAATAACCTTCGTTTGGCATTTTATTAAAAATTTAGCAAATTACTGCAGCAATTACTAAGGCGACAGTGACAATCAGGGTCTTAATGATGTGGTTGCAATATTGGATCTGTCCTATTTTTGTACTTACGGACGCTTCCCTGAATATTGACGATTCAAAGGATCATCTTTGAAACCTTCAAAGATAAAGAACATTTTGTTATGATTTTTAGTAAACAAAGGACAAAAACTTTGACACCAAACTAAAATTCAATTTAATTAGGTAAATAATAATCAAGATTCAGTCTTCTATATTTGTTATAAATGCCTTTCCATAAATGGTAAGAATCGGGGTTGGGTATCGGACCCATCTTTAATTCATCTTCGATATACAAGAACTTTTGGTCGTTCTTTGAATTTGCAGTCCATTTTACAGGGAGATCAGTGATGAAATCTGGTGTAGGATTTCTGAAAAAAAAAAATAAAGATCGTAGTAAATAACAAAAAAAAAACTACTTCTATTTAAACATACGTTAAGTTTTAATAAAAAGTAAAACCACTTTTTTATAATAATTTTAGTTAAGCGAGTAAACATTGAACAACATTGATTGTGGTTTCTATGGTACAATTTCATTATACCCTAAGAATATCGATATATGAAATATGTAAATAAAATAAAGATAAAGATACAAGGTGAAAATATAGATAAAGGTTTTGGACACACTCGAATTGATTATACAGCGTGTTAGGTAACCCGAGGGACATATTTAAGGAGAGTGTTTAGAATCCGATTTAGAGTCCAATTCGCTATAAAAAATATATCCTTAATTTTTTTTTATAATAATCCTAATAATTTATGTATGCATGAACTACCTAAAAATCCCGTGTGCTGAGCGGCTGGTTACGCCCCAAATTCAAATTGTACGCGAGTACAATAATTTGAGTAATGAACGAGTGTACGAAATAGGTATTATGAAGGGAAGAGTGCCCGCACGTTACGCGGATTTTCAGGTTTCGACTAAGGTTATTGACAGATTTACCAGAGTTTTTATTGATGTAAACTTATTTTGTTATATGGAAGCATGAACTATTTGGGGTTTCAATATGTCCCTCGCATTTCCTGTCATACTGTATAAGTGTTAGTTCTGGATGGGTGCGCTCTAGCTCTAGCTCTAGTCTCAGGTCAAGCGACGCAACGAAAGTAGGTACTTAAAATTTTCATAAAATTTTATTTTGGTTTTAAAAATATTCTTCGTAAACTTATTGTGCAATAGAAGCTATCAAATAATTTATTTCACTTACCCATATTTTGCAAAATTTGTCCACATACGAGTCATCCATTCCACTATTTGTTTATCTTTTTTATTCATCCTAAAAGGCAATACTCTTGCATCAAATAAGTAGAACAGATCATCAGCGTGACAAGCACCACTTTCATTTTGGTAACCAGTCCTTCCTTTCACGTAATTCCTTCCTCCAGAGTAATTGAAGTAATAACTATAGACGGTGGTAGTATTGGAGTAAGCTAAAATTACATCAGTTTCTAAAATTGCAGGAATTTCAAAGTAAAGGTCAGTGTATAATTTTGCTAATTGCATTATTGTCTCTTTGCTTACTTTCTTGTCACCAAAATAAAATTGCCTTATTTTTTTTTCTGTTGTCATTGCTTCTGTTTCAGAATCAAGTTGCAAGTCTGATGCAAAAAGATACCTTTGATTTCGTTCTTCAAGGGTGGTGTCATTCTCTCCAGAAGTTAAAAATAGGCCTTCTCGACTATTAGTTCCGTATATCACTGAAATGTTTTTAGGATTTTTCTTGAATAAGTTATATGGTATATCAGTTAAAACAGGTTCCACGCCTGGTAAAGGTTTTTCAACGCACGGCAAATACAGTAGTAGCGTATCAAAATACATTCCCAATGGTTTTAATGGTTTTAAGCTAGTTAGTTCTTTGTAAGAGAGTTTTGATAAAACTTCATAAATTTTATGAGGATCTTCGGTATTGTGACCTAAAACTTTTGCTAGTAAGCTGGCTATAAAAACCGGTTTTCGGTTAACTGACCAATTGGCTATTGCAGAACCGCTTTGTATAATTGCTCTGTTAAATAATCCGGTTGTTGCTTCACTAGCTAGCAATATAGCTGAAGAAGTTCCTCCGGCGCTTTCGCCGAAAATCGTGACATTATCAGGGTCTCCTCCAAATGCTGCTATATTTTTCTTGACCCACCTCAATGCTGCTATCTGGTCTTTTAGTCCAGCGTTGCCAGGCGCTTCCTCTATGCCTAAGCAAACAAATCCTAAAGCACCAAGTCTATAATGGAAGCTGACCACGATAACATCGTGCTTGAGAAGATAGTCTGGGGCGTACAATAGTTTTCCTCCGCTGCCCAAGATAAATGCACCGCCGTGAATCCAGACCATGACAGGTAATGGTTTCTTAGCCATTACAGGTACATAAACGTTTATTTTTAAACAGTCTTCGTAACCCACTACTCCTAAGTATTTTACCGTTTGTGGACACGAATACATTTCATCAACTGCTCTATATACTCCTTCCCATTTTGGAGCAGGTAAGGGAGCCTGTGGAGAAGTTAAAAATTAATTATTTTTAAACAAAAATTACAGTCAAAGTGGAAATTATAAGTAAATAAATTATTTAAAGTTGACAACAAAGTGCTAATTACATAGTACTTAATTATGCAAAATATATTTGAACATATTTTTTGACATGTTTAAATATAATTTACATTATTATTTACATTAACATAAAAAAATATTTGTCATTTATATCGGAAGAAGATAATGACAACGTTGTGTTGTTAACGAAAAACAATGAAAATATGAAAATGAATAAGCCAAACAAAGTTCTAAATAGCTCTTAGTTAATTAAGTAATGAAAACATAATATCCTAATTATTAATTTAAAACTGTATTCATATTTTTTTTATTTTTAACCACGAAAAAATATTGAAAAAACAATAACGGCCTACCTATGTATTTTATTTTAAAACACTTTTTACCTGTTAAACATGTTATGTATCTTACTTAACCGACAAATCATTACACATGACATACCTACTTTATTTAGGAAATTTAATGTAGTCAATATTATTTTTGCAAAATAAATTCGGACAAATTTATATTGGAACAAAAAAGTTATGGCATTTTAGATTAAGGATAAAAAAAAAGTTAGGCAATGTAAAAGAGAACTGTCAACAAAACTCACCTTGAACCTCGTTTCACTGTTCGTTGTTGCGTACGGGATGCCCAAGTATTCGAAATACGACCCATCTGCACTTATTTTACCGCTCAAAGTCCCTTGCTCGATCACCACCTCGGGAGCCGGTTGATCTATCAAATTCATCGCGAATAGCGAGAACAAAACTAACCTTTTTTCGTACCGCATTTTTGTAACAAACTGTTACCTATATTGTATGTGTATCCTTAACATTCTGGCAAACGAGGTTATCTTAATCGATTAGATAATTCTTAACAACATGGCGACAGATACATATTCAAAAGAAATTGTGATGACTGATTATACAATAAGTAATTGTGATAATAAGTAAATTAATAAAGTGTTTGATCGCGACTATTTAATTATGAAACTTGTAACCTTGACACACCAGACGCGAGTATTGCGTAGACGGTTCCCCTTGTTACTAGCTAAAGTGACGTTGAGCGATGACGTATAGATAAACAGAGAGAGATGTAGCTAGCCGTTTCGCTCATTGGCTCATTGGCCGCCAATCGTGAAGACCGGATGACGTCGTGGTCATAATAAGCGAGTTTTAGAGCAGTAAGGTGACCGACACAGCGACCACTACTTTATTTATAATTTTCTTTCGTGATGTGGATGAAAACTGGTATTGATATTTTTTGCATTTTTTTTATTAAAAAAAATTTATTTATACACATTGTAAATGTTTTTATAGTTATTTGAATAAACTTTTTTTGTTCATTTTATTAATGCTTCTTATTTTTATAGTAATTATATTGATATTTTTATTTATTTTAAATAAGATTGATTGATTCAAATAAAAGACTTGTAATATTTATTCAACTTTGCAATTTTTTTTTATTTCATGCCTATTAATTTTACTTATGTTTTATTTTTAAGTACTTACAAATAAACACTCGTTACAAACAGTATTTATTAATCAAATCAACTTGAAATCAACTTCAACGCAACAAAGTAAAAGGTATAAATATTATAAAATTGAGATTTTGTCGTTATATTTTATTCTTAAATAAAGTAAGCTTAAGTTTTATTTTGGAAACGTTATATTTTATTCTTAAATAAAGTAAGCTTAAGTTTTATTTTGGAAATGTTTTTGTTATCTATAAATAAAATTGTTACTTTTGTAGTAGTTTTCAAAAGGACCTAAAACGGCCGTTATCGACACACGGCTACTACATCGAATACATTTTGAGCCCTGTTTTAATAACGTAAATACTCTTTATCCTCTTTTGTACCAACGCAACATAGGAATCCTTTATCTTTGTATTAATATATAGGAGATTATTTTTTATCCAACGAGGGCGCCACTTTGACAACACTAATCGCCTTAAGCGTAAGAAGTCAGCACTTCAAATTAATCGCTGAGTACGCGTCTTCTGTGCCATGCAAATGACTCTTACTGCACGGAATTCGCAATTTTAGAGTGGGCTCATGATTGAAAAGTTTTTAAGGAAGTTTTAGGTACAAGTTACCCCTTTATACCTGCCTACACTAAAAACATGTCCGGTTAGTAAAGAGAGAAAGAGCAGTATGTACCTCGTGATGACAAGTTTTTTTTTATAAGACTGGGTTTATTTGAGTTTGTAGCCAACAAATATTAATAGTAATAATTCAGTTGTCTTCCTTAACTTTTTACATGCTAACAATAATATATTATTTAAATATAAGATTTCAATCTTAGAAATTTGAGTGCGTCGGCTTCCAAAAAGTATCTTAGTTATACGAAAATCACGTTATTTAAAAAAAAAACAAATGTATCAAGAACTATCAAAAAAATGCTCTGTCACACTAACCCTAATCCACCTCTGATTATCTCTTCCAAATTGTTGATGCGTCACAATTTGCACTAAACAAAGTCCCAGAACGCGGCAGTCATCACGGACTTAACCGTCTCATTCGCAATGACGGGCTTGTTTAATTGCAGCAATATTGCCCGCCGTTCCCGAGGGCGAAGAGCAAATGAAACTAGTTTTTGGCGTTTTAAAAAGTACGCCGTACGTGCTGGAGTGGCCGCTGGGCTCCGGTTATTTCTGTGTGGATGTTTCGTGAATAATATTATGTAATGCATTAGCTTGTCGTATGTCTGACACGGTTTTGTTTTCCTTTTGCAGTTCTAAGTGTGATTGAAGATGTACTTTTTAATGTTAAGTGAGTAATAAGTGTTTTTGTAATAAGACGTTTCCCGTAGGAATTTTATAGCCTTTGTCCTAATCGGGGTTATAAACTACACGTGTGCCAAATTTTATCTAAATTTGTTCAGCCGCTTAGGCGTGATTAAGTAACAAATAAACATCAAAACATCTAAACTTTCGCATTTATAATATTATGAGTAGGATATTTTTAACCGACTTCAAAAAAGGAAGAGGTTAATGCAATTATTATAACACATTATCAATTTTATCATATATGTTATGCCTATTATCCTTTATACCTAGACAAGCACCAGATGTCGTGTTGATAGGTGTAATTAGAAACAAGAGTTTTGCTAAATTACCACTACGTGACATTAATTCAACCCATCAAGTTTGCAGGAGCCCCCAAACGACCTTACGCATTACAATATACGTAAAGCGTATAAAATATTAAAAGGGCTGGTCGCGAGCGCCGGTCACGCGCGGGATAGGGTTAACATTCAAACAGTTTTCGCTTCTCGCGTAATTTATTCAAGTAAATTTCGGCTGCGACGCTGAAGCCTCTTGCCGGTCACGTATTGCTGTCGGGTGACGCTTTGTGGTTATTTTCGCACGTTAAATTTGATGAAAAATCGTGCTGTCTTATGCTTAGCCTTTTAAGGGTTAGCTGTCACCAATTTTCCATTTTGATTGTACGTTTTACAAATTACATTAATATTATAATTTACATTTAATGAAGTCAATTTAATTCAAAACTATCAGCTAACAGCACATTGATACCAAAAGTAAAATTTATAAGTATAATTGAGACCTATAGAACGAATTGAAACATCCGACGTACGTAAGTGTTTTATTTCTGACTTATTTCTCTGGTGGCCCCGTATTTAACAATATAATGTGGATGTGCTGCCAACCCATTTACATAATTATAACACCCTTTTTTCTTTAGGATAAAAAATTCCTTAAAATCTCTGTTATAAAAGGAAATTAAGCTAATGTAATGTTCCTTGTAAGTAAGGTCTGCAGTTTAATCTGAATGTGGAGCATTTTCATTTTTCCATGTTCAACCTAAAAAATTATAACCTGACATCTAAGATGAATAGTGAAGATAATAAAAGATGTTCATACGCCTTTAAACACCGATAAATCACCAACAAAAAGCTCCTGAACGTATGACACACTCGACTTAACCTAAGACAATAATAAATCTAGAAGAGTCTCGTCATTTTATCAGAGACATTGATGGATGATCCCAGACCTCCATGTCTCATTCATTTATAACCCGCGTTAAAACTCCTCTGTTTCGGGAATTCATTTGTTACGAACCAGAGGAATTAAGTTGTGCGAATTAAGTTAGCTCATGATCGGAATAAGGGATGAATTAAGGATGAGAAATGACTAGGCTTGGTTCGGAAAAATGGTTGAGTAAACATAAAATAGTTATCATGTCATAAAAATAAAATAAAAAAATTTTGCGCTATGGTCGCCAAGTGGTTTTAAATGGCTTTGCACGTGAGGTCGATGGTTAAAATTTAGACGCGCACTTAAATAATGCCCATGATATTTAAGAAAAGTGATAGTAACAATTTGATTCATATAGATTTGAGTTATGTTTTAGATGTTGATGCTTCATTTAAAGACAAATAGCTCACCGTCTGTAGTTAAGTAGTGTATGAATATGAGTAATACCGATGACGATGAGACTAAAATGATTTACTTCGTACATTCTCCAGACCGCTCCATCCTCGAAAACTGCGGACAATTTATAAAAATCACTATCTAGCCTCGCGTGCGGCTAAACAATCGAGATAAGTGTGTGGTAACAGCCACCATCATAAATCTAACGAGATATTACAAAATGGCGTTTTATCTCGAGATACGACGTTGACGGATCGCCCGAAGCGGCCTCGTGCTTGGCCATTTGTTTACCGTTCGCCCATAGAGGGTCTTCAACTTAAGGTCCGCAGCTCGCGGTTGACAACCGCTTGGTGTTACTATGTGGCAGCTGATCATACTTTAAAGTTTTTTCGGACAATACTCAGTCACAGTCTGGAGTCTGAAAGTTGGCGGTGTTAAACATGCCCGTGTCTTGAAAAGCCGTTGACTCGTCGTCTGATCTCTCAAGGGTCATGTTGGACTGTTTCAATGTGCTATGATGAGAGAAAAGAAACAAGGAGTGCATCTAAGTCCAGACATTCTCAACGCGTGAAATAGTTGTTTTTCGCTACGTTACCACCTTCTTCGAGATGACTTCATATCAATTTATTCTTATATCTTCTTGCATTACCTATTTTATGTTACTCCGTGTGTGATTAATTTACCAGACAGTTCTCAATTGCGTTGAAAGATAGTATTTTCTTTATACTTGTTCAGTTGGCAGACAGACACGCAGCCCACCCGATGGAAAGCGGTGTGGCATATTCCATTGAGGGACACTTCACCAGAAAGAGTCGCTCAATGTGCTGCCAGACTGTAGGCTCATCTGATCTTCGAGCCTTTCGATTTCAAGTGTACCTACTAAGTGTGTATAATTATCCACAATAAAAAGTTTTTGACAGTTTAATACTTCTCGTAAGTAATAAAACAGGCCATAGACAGATTTTTTAAAAGTTGGTCACCCCTGACCTATTAGGTTCATTGTTTAAGTTGTTTGACTCAATTTAGAAATTAATTAGTAAATGTCGGGGTGTTTGAAAAATCTCCTCACAATAATGTAATTGAGATTATGAAACTTCAGCCAGGTCTTTTGGGAAGACATTAATAATATTAAGTGTCCAATTATAGTGGGCATAAAAAAGGCCTTTTATGGACCCGCATTTAATTAAATTGCGTGATATGAAATCTTTTTGATTTCCAGCTAATCTTATGTTTTCACTCAGCTTAAGTTTTATTATTAAACACATCACTACTTCGTTGTAATTAAATATTAATTTAATTTAATGTAAGACTGTCCTTGTTAAGTTTTTCATGACTGGGATTACCACATGTCATGCCTTTAGTTAGAGTAAAAAGTCGACAAATTTTATATTTTTAAAGAAAATGACTAAAGAATCAAGAAATGTTTTCTGTGTCATCCCATCTTTGTGGCACAAATCCGATATCTTAGTGATTGTGGAAAGAATGTTTATGCATTTTCTTTATACTCTGAGCGACGGAAAGAGCATTATTTCGTACAAAATAATATTGAAACTTGGAACGTTAGTGTCGAGTTCAATTTCGAAGATAATGCAAGCTCGCGAACCGTGTTAGAGAAAATGTAGATTTGCATTATTTAAATTTTCAGCCAGTGTGGTGGTTCTCCAGATACTTACTTTTTAAGAAGGTAAACAATGATAGGTACGTGAACAAAAATAAGGTTTGAAATAAAATAAATAAACAAAAAGACTTGAATATTAATTCTATATCGCGTCATATAGCACATGGCTTATTTCATTTAGATATTATGGTTTATAAAAACGGATCGTCCGATATGGTGTCATGCAGGCTCTTCTGATCATTTAGGCTTAGATAATATAATACTATGTACTTTTTAATTGAAAAAAAACCGGCACTTGGATCACCTGATATTAAGGTTACCAAGAATATACTACCGGCTCCCAAAACTAAGCAAATACTTACATCAAGGTAAGGATTTCCCAGTCAAGATATTTTTACTCGGAGCAAATCTTATTTTTACCACCTTTTTTATACATCCTAGCCAGCTTCTGCCAGCGGGTAGTTTAATGCATATGGAAATATGGTATGGAAAACATAATGTTTGGGAATCGTGTTTGTTTACTTGACAAATTCCAATACTTTGCTATTTATCTTCCATAAACCATTTATTTAACATCAGGCAACCAAAATAACAGGTAACACCAAAATCATATAATTAATAATAATCGAAAAGTTCAAAACTTAAACAGGAAATGACGTGCACTGTTGTTTTATACTAAACATATGCAATTTAAAACTGCAGAAGCAATATTATATTACACTTCACTCGGAAGCCATGGCGTAATTAAACCAAGCAGGCGCATGAGCAGCATGTAATTCGTTAGCAGTTCATTATTTCGCGGACGAAGTGGAGCCTCATTCAACGCGCCTTTTGCTCGTTCATAAAGGGATACAACTTGCTTAAAAATATTGCAACAGAAATGTTGGCACAGTGCAATATATGTGGTAGTAAAGAAATGAAATTGTAATTTACTATACGAAAATTTGGTCTATGGAGAGATTTTTGTTAATGTTTCACGTAAAAGCTATGTTTCAACTTTATTTTTACTAATCAGAATAACATAAAAGCTAGTTATCCTGAAAATTAGGACCACATGATAGATGGCTATAATTCACGAGAGATTTTTTTGAGCTGGTCAAGTTATAGGTCGGCACATTTAGGTACAAGGATCTTAGTAAAAGGACAGCAAAAACAGCTCAAACAAAAAATATGCTGACAACTTTTCTGTGCACCCTGCAATCTGATTTCAAGTCCAAATTAGGTTTTGCAACGTCACAATTCTGACCCAGACTGACCATGCACATTGTTATCGTCGGTTATCATCATTGGAGAATCATCATCATAAACATAGCTCCACTTACAACATAGCTCCACTTACAGCATAATCAGTCTTCTTTTGGACGTTCGATAAAAAATAACAAAAATCTTTACGCGATAAAAGATGCTTTTTACTTACATTCGAAAGGGAACATAGAAGGTATATAATTAATTTTGTATGCGCTTGTAAGTCTCTCATCTGGGTGACGCGTTACTTTGAACTGTGTGTGATTAATGGTAATGAGTGGGGTTAGGGGGGATTCGTTATAACAGCATTTACTTTGAAATATTATTACGCAGATTTAAGAAGGATTTTCAGTTTAATCGCTTTTGTTATCTTGAGGTTATTAACGAGTATTTTACATCATTTAAAACACTATAGCTCTTGATGATTTTCAACTAATCACATTTTTTAAAATTTTATTTTAAATATTTGATTTCCCTTTCGGGTGTGAAGAGAAAACCGCGGAAGTAGTAGGTAAATCCCGAGTCCCACACTCGCTAGCCTAAGGTTATGGTAATTAAAAGCATTCTCCTTCACAAAAAAGAAGCCTAAACTAAATATAATTGCAAATTGTATCGTACCATAGCAACTAGGGATCGTAATAAGAAATGAAAGTGCTTTCAAGCAAAAGTAGCCCTCATCAAAATGTTAACACCCCCAGTCCTCGAGACCGTCCAAACACTTACAGATTGCTCAAGAACTCAACAGAACGACATCTCGACGCTTCGAAAATTAGTCGTCGCGAATTCGCAACATAATGCTTCCAGTAATAAAGCAAAGGCGACCAATTAATATTCGGCGCGAGTTCGCCTCTCGAATAATTTAACATTTTTTTTTGTCCAACCCAAATTGGAACGGTTCGAGTTAAAAGGTAGAAAATGAGGGGTTTTTTTTCGATTTCGTTTTGCGGACAGGGATGTTTGACTGGTCATATTATGCACAAAATTTGCATGAAAGTAAAGTTGTTAAAAATATGTTCCTCTGTAAGTACATAATAATGTCCCCCTTGCCGATTTTTTGGCTACGTCGGCTAATCTTTTTCCTAATAAAAAAAATCCGACATAAATTACACTAGTTTACAAAAAAATAATTTTTTTTTGTTCATGAAATGAAACCTATATTATTTAAGTAGGCTATGGACGGTTAATAAAAAAATATTTTTTTATTTTTCGTAGCACGTCACAATTCGGAGATATCGATGACTTTTTTTTTATCTACCCGCAATTGTTTAAATGCGTTTATCGTTCTGTTTTGTAAACAACTGTGTGAATCAAAAGTCTCATTTTTATATAAAAATGTCATCTAGAGTGTGTAAACTACATCCAGATCGATTTTGTTATGTTTGTGGGAAAATTGTTCAGTTAAATCGTGGTTTCCCTTTAACAAAACCATTGCAAGAAGCCTATTTACAATATTTTGGATTTCCGGTGTCAAATCAAGATAAAAATTGGGTTCCTCATGTGATTTGCACTAATTGCAGATTGGTCCTCAGCTCCTGGTATTCAGGTAAAAATAGATCACTGAAATTTGGTAAACCAATGATCTGGAGAGAGCCAACTAACCACGTAACCGATTGTTACTTTTGTTTAACAAAAACTTTTGGTTTTAACTCAAAAAATAAAGATAGTATAAAATATGCAGACGTTCCATCAGTGACCAAGCCGGTCCTTCATTCAGAGGATTTACCAGTTCCCACACCACCCGGCAGAAGTGACCAAATTCACATAGATCCAACAAGTAGTATTAGAATGCACGAGCCTAGTGACAGTGAACAATCAAGCTCCGATAACTTTTGCGTTGATGAGGATAGTCACTAAAAATTCATTTTTTGCATTCCCACTTAGATTTTTTTTCCAGAAAATCTTGGTAGTGTGAGTGATGAACACGGTGAGCGATTTCACCAAGATTTAAAATTAATGGGACGAAAACATGCTAGGGGACTATTATTGGTCTGTTGTGAGAGATACAGATGAAAATATTTATAAAAAAAGAGCAAAAAATACCCATTTTTAACTGTCTATCGTTTATTTAGTTTTTTGTAAAAATCTTCTTAATAAATATTTCAAAAACCTGACGTGCTGGATTTTTTTAAATATTTTTTCCGAGATGTAGATACCCAAAGTAATGGAACCGTATGTATTCCATTTCATGAACAAAAGTCATGTAAACTAGTGTTATCGAAAGAGTCACTTTCGATAAACTTTGGTAACTTTTATCCAAACTATAATATCGAAACTGCCTGTTTAGATTTCTTTAATAATCGATGAACGTAATAAAGTATCGAAAGTAGAGTTTTTCGAAAACTATGAGGAAATTAGATGCCAGGGTATAATATTTGTAAATCATGCAATTTTGATATACATCCCAAATTAAT
The DNA here is from genome assembly GCA_949319885.1 of Mecyna flavalis. Classification (NCBI taxonomy): domain Eukaryota; kingdom Metazoa; phylum Arthropoda; class Insecta; order Lepidoptera; family Crambidae; genus Mecyna; species Mecyna flavalis. The sequence goes on from OX439430.1 coordinate 16,085,405, forward strand.
CGCAACTAGCTCTATAAATAGGTATAGATTTTGTACGTAAAATTAACTTCAAAGCGCTGCCCTGTAAAGTACTACATTTCCATTTCGATATTATAAGTAGTTTTGCCAGCAGGCAGTACGCATCACGCTCTGCACAACTTTATAATAAAATTAATAAAATTTTGAACATTTATCCTATGACGAAATACAACTGCAAAACATCTTTAACAACATTACTGAAAACTTGGGATTATGCTAAAACCGAAAAATTCCTGAATGACTTAGTATATAAAAAAAAAAACTTAAATTTATTTATCTTTTGAAAACAAATATGTAAAAATATTTAATATTTAATAAAAATATAAATACTAGATTAATTATAAACATAAAAATCCTTACTGTCACCAAGTACACCTTTCTTCAAGGAATTCATATTTTCTCACTCATCTCACACACTCAACACACATACATACTACACACACACACATACACACAAACCTACACGTACACACATCTGATTTAATTCGTTCAACTTTAATTTAAAATTATTAATTTGAAAAACTTAGTTTGTTAAACTTTTTGTAATTGCATTCATCTGTTGTAGAGAGCGAGGATATTCTAACACAAGTATTTATTTACTTAAAAGAAGTCCTCAATCACGCCTTAGAAATGTAACAACCCTGATACTGAATAAAGAATTTATTTATATTTATTTATTATTATTTAAGTAGGGACAGTCGAAATAATTTATTGCATTAAATATGGTATAGGTATACCTGATGTTCACAATTTAATTCCACCAATTTTACAATAACAACCCTGGTGTAATCAGCACGCGGCCTACGCATCGTACTAGTGTAGTTGTAAGCTATGATGGCAATATTTACCACGTCGCCTAAATTGGCAATATCATCGTCTATTGTGCGCAGCGCACATGGTTAATGCCCGCTGACAATGACCGGCGCACGTGAGCATGCATTGTGGAGCACAATGTCCTGTCTTAATAATACCGGGATGGTTTGATCTAATTAATGTTTATCTACGCCAGCTGCTTTTGTCAGCCAATGCGTGTGTTTTTGACTTAGAGAAAATGCACAAAAACAGTTTAAATAAAATATTTTTTAAAATAATTTAGTCACAATTAGAAAAAAGTCGCTTAAAAGACGTACATATTTTAATTCTTAATATTATGTAAGACGATAATACAATTTCTATCACCCTTCCAATCATCATTGTTAACATTTCTTGTGACAAAACCACACTTTTACTTTCAAATTGAGCATCAAACTCATTTAAGTGCATTAATTTCATTCCAACAATACAATTGTAGTGATATCAAATCAAAGTCAAAGTATTTATTTTGCAATTTGATTTACCAAGAAATTCTTTCGCACGTCATAAACTTTTTTCCTACCAGTATAATCAGCACGCAGCCTACGCATCGTACAAGTGAAGTTGAAAGCTATGATGGCAATATTTACCACGTCGCCTAAATTGGCAATATCATCGTCTATTGTGCGCAGCGCACATGGATAATGCCCGCTGACAATGACCGGCGCACGTGAGCATGCATTGTGGAGCACAATGTCCTGTCTTAATAATACCGGGATGGTTTGATCCAATTAATGTTTATCTACGCCAGCTTTTGACACAGCTTGCTAACGCGTCGGTTTTTTGAATTTGAGAAAATGTATACGAATTTTTTTATTTATATTATTAATTTTGATTTTTGATAGTAAAAAACTATTTTGTTACAAAAAAAAAAAAACAAATAATGCCCGAAAAGATCCAAAATACCTACGTCTATTGTATGTAATTTAAGTACAAATGATGTTATTTTTGGAGTTGCCTAGGCACAGTTTAATTTAAATAGGTCTACGAAACATGGACCTGCTTTCGAATAAAACAATAAACAGTTTATACCCTTGCATTGATGTCCAATGAGCACTGTTAAAACATAAACCACAGGGCCAATAAAAAAATGCTATCCTGTTACACATTTACACGTATATTCCCCTAAAGTTCCCGGCTAAAACAGAATTGTGTACATTTTGCTTAGCAACCCAATAGTTGAGTGATTAACTCGTAGTTTAAGTCAGTAATTGCCAAAATATTAATAAATCATCTAGGTACTAAAAAAAATTAGATTACGATTTCCCTAGCGTGTTAATACAAAGTATTACTTATAACTCCAAATCGTTAATATTAAATGGTGCATTGTGTTCGTCGCACACCGATGGTGATCACTGACAATGACCGACGAGCACCATTGTGGAACACAATGGTAGTCTTGTTAATTCGATCTGGGAGGATTGTGCCCGAGTGAACCAATTAGCAGTGTTAATAATAAGCTTTATCTTAAGATTTCATAGAAAATTATCCAATAAGACATTTATTTACGTGGTTTTTTTTTTGGACAAATTAGATCGATTTTTTGTTTGTAATGTCATTATTAGAGGTTCTTCCATTTTCTAAAAATGTTATTTCAGTTGTCAGACAGGAACACAGCCCACTAGATGGTAAGCGGCCACTGCGGTCTATATCATTGAGAAAAACTTATCAGGGAGTACAGTTCAATATCTTTACACGCTGTTAGCTTCTCTGATCTTAAAGCCTTCAAATTCAAGTGGCTTGGCCCCCACGTAAATAGGTCATCAGAAAATTAAACAAAATCTTTGTGCAATCTAATAATTTTGTTTGCACTTTTTTAACACTCAATTATTCTTAGAAGTCATTCTATTGAATCTTATAAGTGAACGTTAACTACATACTGCGCGTTATAAAAATTAAAAACTTCCAGTAAAATACCACGACAACCATAAACATTTCATGATACGTGTAAATTAAAAGTGACACTTGATATTGCTACTCGGGGAAAAATTACCTTACACTTGAAAAATAAACTAACGCAAATGTAGACTGTAAATTTCCACGAAGGCGGTTCAAGGAAACCTTACTTTTACTTTGGGTTATGGTGTAAGTTAGAAGATGCATTAAAAAAGCTTTAATATCAATTTTGTTACATGATATTTTAGACGTTCCCAGTTTTATATAGTAGATAGATATATTCTTATAATAAAGAGGCATGACAAAACGCCTCGATGGTCTAGTGGTTCAAATAAGTCCTGGGTTCAATTCCCGGGTCGAGATAACTTTTTTGTCGGTTTTTTCGGACACTGCTCGGGTTTATGTTCACCAATCCGCATTTTGGCAAGCGTGGTGATTAAGCTAGTACCCATCATTGTAACGATAACTTCATTTCAAGGATGGAGGCCTTTGCCCTGCAATAGGACATTAATAGGCTGATACTTTAAAGAGGCATACTCCAACCAGTTCCTCTCTGTCAGTTGAAATAGGCTGGCTCGAACAGGCAAGTACCACACTTTGGGCAGGGAAATGATGATGATTGGGTACACGAGTGTGCAGCTTACCGGATGGTAAGTGAATACCCATAGTAGCAAACGCGCAATTAAAAAAAGATAGGTAGTTTTAAAATTTTGAATTGTGTTGTTTGTCAAAACGATATCGCCTAATTTTCTCATCTTGAACCATACGCCAAAACTTGAGCACGCGCCCCTCACAGCGCGCGTCAGCGGTGAGCAAAAAACACCCACAACTAGAGCCCTTAAAATGTGGCAATTAAGATCTATTTTCGCATCGCAAGACAAACCTTAAAACATTGCCATGCACCGTTGCGTCGAGACGTCCACTCGCCGCGAATATTTCTTTAGCTCTGAAACTTGTTCGCGAAATTAAATTGAAAGCTGGATTATGAATTTGCTGATTCTGATTGCCGTTTTATGAGTTTTATTTGAACTCGGGTTTGTTGGTTTAAATTAAAAGTGATCACCAAGCAAAAAGTGGTTTGATTGTGTATTTTGATAATATTTTGATTTTGATTCAATCATAGCTCGTAGTTTATACTATTTAATCTTTTTTATTGTTGAAAGATGTACGGTTTGTGTTAAAGTTTTCGCTGCGTCAGTATTAAAATTTGATTTTAAATAATAACTTTACTATTTGACTAGCTCGATGACACATTTACCCTTGCAAGGGTTCGTGAATGTTTGTACCTAATAGAGGATTGTTTTTATTCCTTGTGAAATATCTTTGAATTATCTTGATTTTTCAATAGGAACTTTAAAAACTTAGTACCTTACAGTAATCATAGTAGCACCTTAGTACTTCATTTATGACACAGAACGTCTGTATGATAAATATTTGTGATTCAACAATTACTTTGATATAAAAAATAATATTAAAAAATCATTTACTTATTTCATTCCAATCAAAATATTGTAGTTAACCCATAATGAAGGCACATTTATATTACTAAAATTATTAAATAACATTTCTTGAAAATGCAGAGGAAAATTTTATCATCAAAAATAATGATACTAGCTCAACCCAATACCTCAAGTTGAAGCTAATTTTCAAGTTTCTGTACTTTTACCAATTAGCTCACTAGCTCTCGTTCCTTTGACGTGAGGCCAATTTCACAAGACCCACTTTACACAAATCACACAAGGTTCAAATTTGCCTGTCAGTGCAGTCGGCTTGGGATGGTATCCTCTGGGAAATCAGTGTGAGCTCCGTAAATCGACCCAAAACCCTGGTTGGCACGAAGCCTATTTTTCCCATCAAAACCTGTCGTTACTCTTTCTTTGGGTGTACGTAGACACTTCATGTCACTTTTATCTTTGTCTATTTATACCAATTTAACGCGAATATCCCTTTTTTATATTGAACGAGTGGGAATTGACTTTTTAAGTCTTTTTATCTCTCGAGATATCGGTTTGTCTATTAATTACATTTTGACAGAAGAAAAAGTATTTCATTTTTTTTAAAGAAAACTTCTGGTATTTGTAGGAAAATATATTTGATAGACTCAATATTGCATAAAATGAAATAACTTTTAATTTAAGAGACATTAAGTCGAAGTAGAATGCTATCATGCCTGTGGGGGCAACTGGGAATAACCCATAGATTGACCCATAAATCTCTTGTAGACCAAATTAAAAATTACAACTGTGTTTTTTAAATGTCAACAATTAATTAATAAACCCCCAGTTACAAGGCAATTTAAAAATCTTGATATTTTCCTAAATTGACTTAGTTATCATACTCTTTTTAAGTCTATTCAAATGGCCTGTTATTCATAACAATCGATTTATACATAATTTGTAGGTCAAACCTATTAAAGCATTCAAATTATAACACCGTTTCAGAGGTGAATTAAAATCAAAAATAACATTAGCACTCAAATAGAACACCCCAACCCAAAATCACCATAAACAATTCTTATTTTAATACAATTGGACTTATCAGAACCATAAATCCAATCCAAGCATTCATCCCTTACTTGTAGATCCATTTATTTACGTCACAATTTGTAAACACAGCTAGCTGGCTTCTTTTATCGGTCGCAAACGGAACTATAAAAATAATATTACCACAAATATTGCGCCATAACGCTATAGAATTCAGGGGTCGCACGATACGAATAAAACACCGTTACAAAGATAAAGTGGGGTGTGAGAGAAACGCAGTAAAAATGGGCCAAGTTTGAGCTGTAATTGTGGAAAAGGTTCTGTGGCTCGACAATATTTATTGCTAAAGTTACATTAATGCTACCAGATTTGCAGGTAAACTGATATTTTTTTTTTAAATAATGATTACAAACATCATTATCATCATTATTTCCTTGCCCTTATCCCACGCTAAGTAGGGTCGGCGCGACAGGTTTTTTTCCTCCACCCACGCCTTTATTAGCTTTCAATACTTCACGCAATCCATCCATCTGTTTTTTGGCCTTCCTCTGCTTAAATCTCCGTTTACACACATAATGATTGCAAACATAAATATATATTATATTTTTTTAAGCTTAATATTAATAAATTTAGTTTTTTTTATTATAGTGTTTCTCAGTGCTTATCTTCCCTTTAAAAAAGCCTAGTCGAAAATAAAAGTTATTTACAATAATAATACATAGTAAAGTGAAAGTCTTAATAATGTGTATAAAAGTATCAGTTTCAAATATCAAAATAACAACTGTAGGTTTGTTTATCTTTACTCAGTTGTTTTGCCTTCTGAGGTAAGCGGACGTCTCATAATTTTATTTATGTATTGTTAGAAAGACTAACAGCGATAATGTACATTAGATAAAGTTAAATAAAATGTATTTTTATCAAAACAAGTCTTCACATTTATATTATAATATTATAACAGTTTGTTTGTTATAAACCCAGCCCATCCTGCCGTAATCCAGTACACATACCTGACCTATCTGTCCTGAAATGTCCTTCTTACTGGCCCTTCCAACGATTCCATTCACACTCCCCTAATTTATTTCTTTCGTTAGCCTACTTTTACTCCATATGAGCAAAGCATCTATGCATACCTTTCTCGAGTTTTGTCACTACATCTTCTTTTATGCCATAAAGTTCTCTTATTGTTTCGTTCTTCTTTCTATCACTCAATTTAATTTTCAACTGCCACAGCTCTTAGAATACCACAAACCATTGTTATTTATTTCAGTGAACCCTAAAAGCAGCAAACATCGTAAAATCATGTACGAAGCACCTCTTATCTGCATAAAAAACCTTTATTTCTCAACTGCTTATTGAATAAGTGTTTTACGGCCCCTGATCAGGTGAGATGTTGTAACGTGATATGCTTTGGGCAAGTTATTACCTTCCCAACACTGGGTTATCAGGAAAAAGTCAGGAAGACAACTGGAGATAAGGATTTTTTAAAGCATCGATACTATAACAACACATTGCTGTAGTATCGTTTGTTAACATCGTATAAATTAAACAAAACAGTTTCTTTTTGTTGTGTTTTCTTATAAACGAAAAACCATCTTGACTAGCGAATGTTAATGATTAAAGGTTATATTTTTTTTTCTGACAATTAAAGTCTGATTGGAGTTATTTATTTTATATCAATTAATAATGTTACAGGTATGATATTTTTCTAATCAAATGAACTGAACATTTTTGACAAATCAGATAACTGACCTCGCAAAATTTTAAAATAATCAACGCAAGTAAAATAAGTACATAAATAGTTAACAAAGATTATTTAGAAACGATCCGTAAAAGCACCTCTGAAGCATACGTAAGTACTTAAATCATATTTTGATCATAAAAATCTACCCCATCATCCAGAGGTTCTTTGAGCAAATCAAGCGCATCCTAAAAATTAAGAACAATAGCGTTAATGAATCAGAAATATAACTTTTTACTGTCTCATAATATACATTTCTTGTGAATCCCGACTCCGTTCTTCGTACCCTGTAGAAAGAATTATGACATGGTACATCTTGCAAGCGAGACGCAATAAAGTGAATTATGCACACAACTGCAGCGATACTTTGTTCTTGGCCCTCGAGAACTGCATTGAAGGATGCTGGCATGTTGATGGGAGGCAGCGGTTTGGTTGCTAAAGCAGGAGAGAAAAAATCTAGTACTGTTATTTACGAGCCTATTATTTTATTTGAAACTAGCTTTCTCGTTTGTACGCGTGGTATTATGACAAAGAAGCCTATGTTAATACGAGATGTCAATAATTTTATTACTAACGGTCTTGTTTTGCTTTGCGGTCTTGTTTTCATTGTAATTTTTGTTCCTTATACGTTTTGACCAATCAGATCAACAAAAACGGGGTTTGGCGTCTTTGTTGTTGTTGACTTGGAAAATAGGTTGGTGTAAAATAGCGATAAAAGTGGATCAGTGAGAATATTATTATTACTGTCGTTTTGGTGCTCTAAGCTAAGCGGGTTTAGGGCTCAATCTAGTTTAGAACTTATGACGATTCAAAATCTTACCAGCGTTGATTGCTTACCATCAGGCGACCCGCTGGCTCGTTTGCCGCCTCTGGCATAAAAAAATAGCTATGGAGGCTGACAAGGGGGCCTAGACAAAGTAACATTTAGACAGCGATAGCGAAATTCGCTAACTTCAAATTGAATGGATTTGACAGGTGCCTTAGAAAAGTCACGTGGTCAATCGATATTTAAAGTACGGGTTTTGACATTCGCTATCGCAAATTGAGCGATAACGAACGTCATAAGTGCCGCTTGTCTAGGGCCCCTGATCGCTCCATTATTTCCCGCTTCTCCTATCACCGTATCCCGATCCCGGCACTCGTCTTCCCCCAGGACTCCTAATGCAGACTTACACCGAGCCGCAGTGTTCGTTCAATTTAAACTTTAATATGCAACCCGCTACACCACCAAATTGGAAATAATGATCTGAGCACTCAATTTTCTTCATACTTCCAGTTCCTTAGCGGGCCAATATAATATCTAGGTTAAAATAATCGGAGCAAAAGTTTTTACTTATATTTTTTACGTTTTTGTATGTAACTTTCTTTTTATATAAAAAATGAATTTACTGGTAAACAACTCTAATCGCCCATTTGCGACGACAGTGTAACATCTCAAAAACACCAACTTTACAGGAATCGACTTTTAAACTTTTAAGTGAGTAAAACCATATGAATTATTGTCAGAATAATGATTATTGTGTATGAAAATAAAAGGAAAACTATTGTTAAATTAAAATATTAATAGATAACCATTTTTTTGTAACACATAAGCTTAATTTTAGCGATTGAAAAAAAAAGAGGATAACTTGCCACGTTGTTCCAGTAAAATAAAAAAAAAAATCTCTGACTATGTTGTAGTTGTCACATTGTAGATGATATACAAGAATATTTTTAATAAGGTTAAATTTAAATACCACTTTTTTCATAAAAATAACTTTTTATTAAGAAAATATAAATTGACCGAAAAACAGTGGTAATTATCTTAAGTCTTACGTTTCACTTTAAATTTTTAACTTTAAGTTATAGAATTGGTATAAAAGTTAGGTACTTAACGAATGACCTTGTATAATTAAGAGTCAGATAACATTTAAAGTCTTCTAAATACCTAAATCCTAACAAAATCTCAAAACCTAAAAACTCTAGAAACCTTCGTTACATACTTACAACCTTATATAACATGTAAAAAAATACTATCAAGGGTTAAATTACAAACATAGGAACGTAAGAGGGTTATTATATACATCGTGACTTTTTAGTCGTATTCCCGCAGTAAAATGATTTTATCTAAGTAGATAAATAAATGTTTTATAATAAATACAATTTTTAAGATTGTGATAGACGAAACGAGAACCAAAAGTACTAGCTGCGTCCCTGGCGGGCGGGATCATTGACAACAAAGTATAAAAAAAATAAAAAAATACTTGCATGAATCGACAGTACCACTAATAATAATAATAATAATAATAATAATCGTTTATTTGCACAAAAACATGGTATAAAATGGTGACAACAATAAAAGGCTAAAGGTAAAGCGTTCTGCTGTGGGAAAACAACAACTAAAAAGTCACGCAGTATTATTGTCTTATGCAAGGCTTTGCCTTAATGCCAGAATAGGAATCGAACCCACGGTCTCACGGCTCCCTGGTAAATAAATAAATATCCTTTTTTTTTTTCGGAGGAGAATGCGTTTATGCACCATAACCGCAGGCTAGCTAGACCTGCGGCCGTGTGTGGGACTCAAGACTGAAGCGTCCACTACCCACTAAACTCCCCCGGTTTCTCCTTCACACCCGATTCGGACGAGCCGGTGTTAGCCTTATGGCTATTGACCAGCCCATCCCCGGGTACCCCGACTTGAGAGGCCTCAAGTCAGGGTGGCGCCTAGGGAGGGCCACCCGAGAAACTAGGTGACCCTCAGACTTGGCTCGAGCGACCTGTGCAATGCGGGCGTTGGGGGGCTACCCCCGCCCGCAGGTCAACCCTCAGGCCGGATAAAGCGTGCTAAGTGAGCTCGCCTTCTCCGGCCTGGCGGTCTACGCCGGAGGGGAGCAGCGAGGGGGTCCTCCTCGCGCTGCCGCTCCGCTGCCTCCTTCTGCGACATTACTTGCTCGCAGAAGGAGAGAAATAAATATCCTGGGAAATTATTCACGCAACGCCATCTAACGTCATGGACCATTTTGACCGCCTCCGTTTAACAGTGGCTAAGCTGATCGGGTAGGTATAAAACCCGGAGGTCGTGGGTTCGATTCTCGCCCTGGTTTTGGTTGGTGGTAGGGCTTTTTCAGAGTCCGACTGGTTAGCTACAACCCCTACAAGTGAAATCTGCCGCCATAACAGCTCTGTCTGTGTTCCGGCAATATTAATGTGGAAGCCAGTACACTTAAAATCAAAGGCTCGAAGATCAGATGAGCCTACAGTCTAGCAGAACATTGAGCGAAGCTTCCTGGTGAGGTGTCCCTCAATGGAATATACCGCAGTGGCCGCTTGCCATCAGGGATGATGCGTAGCTATGGTATTCCCGGCCATTTTGCTTCGTGATAATTACATTATTTACTAAGACCCAGTCCCCATCTGTAAAAATAACTAGAAATTAATAGTTCCGTTTAGCGTTTACACCGTGACAAAAAGATAAACCATTCAATTTCATAAGTATCTATTCAGCAATAACAGAACATCATAAAATGATCCACAAGATCACCTCGCTATAAAAAAAATTTTCATCATCTACAATGTTACTTTTCAAGATATCGCGCTGGTAATTTGATTTTATTGCAAGAACAATGTGATAAAAAGGGACATGTCACATTGTCGACTAAATATTTTTTGTTTGATTCTGGCTTAGCTTTATCGTCAATACCGTGGTATTCTCGAGGTGTCACGTTTTTCTTGAAAGGAATGAGAACCTCACCTCTCAAAACGCGTGTTACAACTGATTTGACACAGTATCGAAGTTAATAATTTTGACTAACGAGACAGCGCTACAGTGTGATATTTTATCTCTTTCGCTCATAATATTGTTGCGTTTGGAGAAAAAAATGCCCTGTTTTTGCAGATAAAAGAACTCAAAATCGCGGTTCAGATTTTCTATAAAACCGAAAAATGAATATTTTGAGATGTCACAGTGTCGTCGCAAATGGGCGTCTTGGTGATCAAAAACTTGTACTGTTTTTGAAAAAAACTGGCAAAAATATAGCCCACTAAATCAACGAGGTATTACATGTGGAATTAAATGATTATTTTTCGAAAGCATGTTTTTTAGTTTCGTCAATAACGACTGATTACAACATATGCCATTTTAAATAGGAATAAAAGTCAATATTGTTGATTTTGTTTAATATTACAATTGTTAATGTGCCAGAGTAAAGTTTAATTCAAATAAAAACTTAAAATTCAAATGTATTTTCATTTTATTTCAAATCAAAAACAAGTGGGTCCCGTGGACCCACGACTATATTAGTGTAACTATTTTTCACGACTACAGTTAAGGGTTAAATATATATCTCTGGACATTATTCACACAGCGCCATCTAGCCCCAAACTAAGCTTTAGCTTGTGCTATGGATGCCAGACAACGGATAAACATTACTTAGATAAATACTATTTTGTAAAATGTACATACATAATTATAATACATATTACAGCTATAACTTTCATTGTAGCGATGACTTGATTTCATTGATCCATGCCTTTTTCTTGCAGTGGGACATTAATAGGCTGATACTTTATAGTATTACATAATAATTATCATGAACGTATAAGGTACAGTTAAAAGAATTCGTTGCTTCATACGTGAGACTGATATGAATAGTCTGAGTAATCCGCAGAAGCCAGACTGATATTACCTCTGTCTGAGCGGACACCGGGTGCCTTTGAAAGTGTACCAGGTAACGTCACTGTCAATTTTGTCATTTAAAATTTTGATAAAATCTTGCTTTTAGAAATGAATAAGCTATTCAAATGTTATATTAGAAGCAGTAGAACTAACATTTTTTAAAACAAATAAATCGATGTAATAGGATAATTGCGTCTTTTGTATGATATTCAATGTATTATAAGTAAGACATGATATGTGTTATAGTCATTAAACTTAAAAAACATTATGCGAATTCACAAACCTTCACCCTTTTTTAAGAGTCAGTTAAAAGGCGATTAGTCTTGTTCTGTTCCTTTTTTATTCCCAAAGCGCCTGTCCGTCCCTCAATCCATATAAAAATATTCAAACTCTTGTTCACAATATAAAAACAAACTCAAACTTAGACAACAGCAAGACAAGTTTTGATAGTGATAGTGAAAAATTCCTCGAGCAAAATAAAAATTTCCCGGCACCCAGCGGACTTAGCAAAATATTTTGTAAACTTCAGTTTGGACTTTACAAAGAGTGCCTTGTACAATGGATATTATAAATTTTCTATTCGTATACGCGAAATGATTGTAAATAGGCAATAAATAGGGTACCTACAACACGAGTTTTGTGCGGAACAGAGTGGTTATTGGCAGTTAGCGTGGGGACACACGATGGTATATTTTGGGCGTGTCAGTAAGGCCTTGAATTTCGCGGCAGCGGTAGCGGCGGCGCACGCAGGTTCACTGCGGTCACCGCTTGATGCGGACCGACAAGAGCGGTACGATGCTGTCAAGCGGTGAACCGCAGTGCGCCTGCGTGCGCAGCCGCTCCCGCTGCCGCCCCACTGTGTTCATGAACGGGTATATGGGATTCTATTTAAACATCTGGCCGCTGCCGCTCCCGCTGCCACTGTTCAAGGCCAAGGCCATTCAAGGCCAAGGCCCTAGATCTCGAGATAAGATGAAACAACTTATGGCGATTACAACAACTGCAAAAAGAAAAATGATAAAAGTTTAGAAGGGCAACAATATCACCGAAACCATTAGGATTATAAGGCTCGCAAGAACTCAAATAAAAAGGAATCAAGAATCAAGAAAAAAATACTGCCCAACCTAACATGAGAAGTATTTGAACGTGTTTTACCACATTAAGGCTAGGTGAAGGCCGATAACAGTTTGCCTACGGGGACGCATCCTAATAGTCAAAAGATTCTAGGACTTTGATTCTTATATTTTAACGATAGGAGAAGTAAAAAATAGGTAATATGCCTAAAAATATTAAATTCATATCTTAAATGATTAGACCCAATATTTCAAAGATATTGAAGTTTCTTAAAATGTATTACTTATACATGAAAACTCTATTTCAGTTTTTATTTCAATCAAATATTTTACACATTACATTTGATTAGAACAAAAGCAAACGTAATTTTTAAATCAGATTTTTATCGCACTTTTATATAGTATTTTGTATGTACACTGTGAATGTGACTGATTAAATATTTTTTCAAAACCGCATCAGTACTTTTCATACTAAGTCCCCGTACGTACCCAACTTTATCGCTATTTAGTTGCCATTCGCGCCACGGGCCGCTCATAAAACGCGCTAGTGTCGCAGGTGTACCCACCGATATGTTTACAACATTATGGATGCACACAGCAATTAGACTGGTGAATTTGCTTGTTCATGTTTTTGGGGCAACTAGTTTTCAGAACGTTTTTTTTAATTGACCATGAATATTGTTATGTATTGTGTATTGCAATGCGACAAAATACATCAAAAACGTGCGTAGAGCAGAGTCACTACCAAACGCTTTATCAAACTAGACAACATTCTTTTTAATTCATCCTATAGGTATAACCTATTCCTCGTCGTCCAGACTTTTTACATTTCTTTTGTACTATTTTAATGGTAGAACTTTTTTTAAATTGATTCATTGTCAATGCACTGCCAATGTTCACTGCAGATTATTTTCATCTATTGAACATGATAACAGTAAGAAACAAAATTGTACTTCGATTATTAGGTTTTTGTTTCTTATAAAAAAGTAGACAAACGAGCAAGCGGATCACTTGATAAAAATTAATGGACATTGTTAGCTGACGACGCGCTCGAGGCCTAAAGATCGCTTGATCGTATCTCATTAGAAACACTTGTATCAAAAGGTTAAAACGTTACTTGAATATCATTAACACAAGAATAACAACATAAACGGCAATAACTAAACAAACCACCTCAATCAAAGCACAATACCTACAATTCATCTTCAAAGGATTATTTCACAGCGTCGCATTCGGCGACCTCAACTATACGATACTGCGGTGGACTACGATGGACTGATTGATTGATAGAGATTATGCTGCAATTCCGGGAGATCGATTGTTGTTTGCGAAGCGTGCAGGCTGTCTGAATCATTTGTTACTTTCCTGGAGTTTGGTGAATCGTATTATGAAACTAATAGAGCCAAAATGTCGCATGATTTGAAACATAAATCTGATTTGTGCCGTGATTTTGTATTCTGAGCCATTATCTATGTTAGAAATTTAATTACAACGCTTTAGTAACTTCAAACTGTACATACTGTACTGCATTATCAAGCCGAAAAGTCGCATGATCGTACGAGTATGTGTTATGTTTGAAAGCCAAGTGAGGAGCAAATAATATGTCCAGTCTCTAGATAGTTAGTTATTCTTAGCCATGATCTGTTTGAGATTCATGCACTACTTCAGCAATGTTTAATATGCAACTCTTAAGATGATTTAATTATATAAAATCATTTTGAAGGTTTGAAAACTCTAACGATTCCAGATAAATATTAGTCACAAACAATGAAGGCAGATAATATAGTATTATAATATAGTAGTTAACATTTTGAAGACCGCAGACTAGAGAATTAACACATTGTGCGATGCCTACTGGTAAAGTGGTATCTCTTAGAATATACCGCAGTGCCTTCTTACCATAAGATGTGTTGCGTGCCTGTATGCTTACTAAAGTGAAATGAAAAAAAAAATTCAATGGTTACCTAAATTTTGGGACTGCTACAACACGATTAGGAATAACATGCTTGTGGAAAAGCAGTCGAGTAAAATAAGATTATTGCTTACACCACAACGTAGCACAGCAAGTTATTACGATAAGCCGCTTAAATGTGCGGAAATAGTTTGCACTGACTTTTATTTTTCTACTAAGCGACCACAATTTAAAATATTTCTTAAAGCTTATGCAGTGTTGAGACTAGGGTAGGCTTTTGTTACACGCGCCGCCTGTATGAAGATCGCTGAGGCAGCCCTGACCGCCATCGGTATAGCAACCGATGTCGAAATACGTGTTAGTGACGGAAAGGCCCATCTTGCCGAGTCAGCAACTCGTGTAACCTACATTGAGCCCTGCACGATTGCGACAGCGCTCGGCCACTTCAGAACCAGCATCGTCTGAACTTAGACTAATTTTAGACTTAGTAAAACCTTTGTAGAATTTTAAATAAATTAGTTAAATAAATTTTTGGTTTTTTTTAAATCCTCCGGCCGCAGCCTACGTAATTGGCGCAGTCGGTAGGATACTCGAGTCAGTGCGCGTTCGCGATCGGTATCCAGCTTCACCAACTCGGTTGCTCCCAGTCGCACGCCCCTGGTTGAGCTTTCAAGCTTGCATCGAGTATCCGAACTACGAGGTCTGCAGCCCAGGAGGAGGATCAAGACATCGACCCAGAGAAAAGCCAGAAATGATATATATGTAAGTACACTAGAATTGTTCTTGTGTTGCTTATCCCCTATATTCATAGTTCTTCCCCAAAATTTTCCATCCAAGGAATAGTGGGTCCGGCGAGTCTGCACAAAATAGGCAGTCCCGCAGGATAGTTTCAGATTCTAGTAGGAATATTTCAAGTAGTTTAAAAGAAGAACCAGAGATGGCTCCTGACCCGGACACCATATTCAAGGCCTTACGCCCGGTGCCCGAATTCGATGGGAACCCTAACATACTTACTCGTTTCATAAGTATTTGCGACCAAATAGTAAACACATATGCAAGTAATGCTGCAGGTAGTGAATTGTCTAATTTGTGCCTGTTAAATGGAATTTTAAATAAAATAACTGGGCCCGCCGCACGAACGATAAATTCGAACGGGATCCCTAATTCATGGGCAGGTATTAAGAATGCACTAATAAATAATTTCTCGGATCAACGGGATGAAACTGCATTATATCAGGATCTCTCAATGGCCATGCAAGGAAACAGCACACCTCAAGAGTTTTATGACCACTGTCAAAATTTACTCAGTACAATTATAACTTATATTTCGCTTCACGAAACTATAAATACGACTATCGAGTCCAAACGCGACCTCTACAGAAAGGTAGCTTTGAAAGCCTATTTGCGCGGTTTAAGAGAGCCTTTAGGCTCGCGTATTAGATCTATGCGGCCAGATACATTAGAAAAGGCCTTAGAGTACGTTCAAGAAGAAATGAACGTAATTTATTTACAACAAAGATGTGACAGTGTTCTTAAGACTCCTAATAAGCCTTTTAATAGCACGCAAACTAACATGCCTTTATCTAAGCCAATTCAATACCAGCCTCCCATGCCTATGTGGTCCGGCAATCCCGCACAGCGGATGCCATTGCAGCCTCAACCTTTGCCTATGCAAATTCCACAACCTTTTAAATTTAATCCACCACCATATCCATCCCAATACCCTGCGCGACAGCCAGGAATGCCTTCCCGCACGCAACAGATGTTCCGTGCTCCGCCTCCCAATTACAACCCGCAGAGTAACATGTTCAGATTAAATAGGAACCAACAACCTCTTATGTCATCTCCCAAACCTATGAGTGGAGTCCAACATTTCACTCCCAAACCATTGCCTCCTAATATTAGTGGTCACGATTGGCGTAGATATGGCAATCCGCCTCCAAATAATTATTTCAAATCAAGAGAAATGAATTTGAATGAATGTGTTAATTATGATTCTTATTACAGCGACTATAACGACTATGACTATAATAATTATCAATACCCAGTCTACACGGACTTTGCGTACGACGCGATGAATACTGGATCATATTACATTGACGATAACGCCCCGTACCTCGAGACTTATACGAACAATGACGTGTCCCTATTACCTACGACCGATGTTAGCGACCTTAACGCGATCGAGGAACCGCAAGCGTCTTGTAGTACAGGGACTCCGCAGGGTTTTCAGTCAGCTCCGAAATCCAAAAAGTTAAAATAGAGTTAAACCTACAGACGCAACGCCATCTTCCCTACATAAAGATTAGTAATCCACCCCTTAAACTTCTCTTAGATACAGGCGCGAATCAGTCGTTTATTAGCCCGGAAGCTGTTCAAAGTTATTTTAAAGATTATCCCCTTGACTATGATCCGTTCGAGGTGACTAATGTCCATGCAACAAGCCGAAACGATTACTCAATAACATTACCGTGCTTCTCAGAATTCCGCGACACGGATGACGTAAAGTTTTTTATATATCGTTTTCATGATTACTTCGACGGGCTTATTGGGTTAGATTTACTTACCAAATGGGAAGCAAATATAAATTTAAAGGATAAAATTTTAAAGACTAAATACGCTGACAACCCTATCGCAATGTACAGCTCGCGTAATATAAATCTATACGAGAACATAATACCAGCTCAGAGTTCTAAGATGCTTCGTTTACCCATCAATGCCCCGGATGGCGATGTTATAATAGAGGAACAAATCTTTTGTAACTGTATTATCCACGAATGTCTAACCACCGTAAAAAATAGCCGTGGCATAGTTGAGGTAGAGAATCGCAGCGCTAACGACATTATTTTCTCGCTAGACAGCCCCGTTTTAGCTGAAGTTTTTAATGTAGAGTGCACGCGCACTCAATACAATAGTGAGCGCGCCCGCGATGTATTATCCCGTTTGCGCACTAGTCACATGAATGCGGAGGAAAAAGCGAATATAGAAGCCTTATGTACTAGATACGCTGACGTATTTTACTTAGACGGAGAGCCGCTTACATTCACCAATAAAATCAGACATAGAATAAAAACGACCGACGAGATACCAGTACACACAAAAACGTATCGTTATCCATTCGTACACAGACAGGAAGTTAGGGACCAAATAAGTAAAATGTTGGAACAAGGTATCATACGTCCATCCACATCAGCCTGGAGTTCACCCATCTGGATAGTGCCTAAGAAGATGGACGCCTCGGGTAAACAGAAATGGCGTATGGTAGTTGACTATAGGAAACTGAATGAAAAGACTATTGACGACCGATACCCCATCCCAAATATTACTGACGTATTAGATAAGTTAGGGAAATGCCAGTACTTTTCGACCCTGGACCTGGCATCTGGATTTTATCAGGTTGAAAACCACCCTGACGATATAGAGAAGACTGCGTTCAGTGTAGAAAATGGTAAGTTCGAATATTTACGTATGCCAATGGGACTTAAAAATTCCCCCTCTACTTTTCAGAGGGTAATGGATAATGTCCTGAGGGGCCTCCAAAACGAGATTTGCCTCGTGTATTTAGATGACATAATTATTTTTGGGACCTCCCTCCAAGAGTCTATAGATAACCTCGAAAAAGTCCTACAAAGATTAAGGGAATCTAACTTTAAAGTCCAGATGGACAAGTCAGAGTTCCTTAAATTAGAAACACCATATTTAGGACATATTATCACTCGAGAGGGCATAAAGCCAAACCCTGAAAAGATATCCGCTATAACCAAATATCCAATACCAAAGACCACCAAGGAAATAAAACAATTTCTTGGGTTGCTTGGCTATTATAGGAAATTTATTCCCGACTTTGCCCGGATCACGAAACCAATGACCGCATGCCTGAAAAAAGGGAAGAAAATCAACCTTGACGATACCGAGTACATAAATAGTTTCGAAAAATGTAAGACCTTATTAATAAACGATCCTATTCTACAGTACCCCGACTTTACCCGTGACTTTGTTCTTACGACAGACGCCTCTAACTTTGCTATCGGAGCCATATTATCACAAGGGCCCATAGGATCTGATAAACCAGTGTCATATGCATCTCGTACTTTAAATGATAGCGAGTTGAATTACAGCACCATCGAGAAGGAGCTTCTTGCGATAGTATGGGCCACGAAGTACTTTCGACCTTACCTGTTTGGACGTAAATTTAAAATTGTGACAGACCACAAACCCCTCCAGTGGATGATGAGTTTGAAGGAACCTAACTCTCGCTTAACGAGATGGCGTTTAAAGTTAAGTGAATATGATTTTTCAGTCATTTATAAGAAGGGCAAAAATAATACAAATGCTGATGCCCTGTCTCGAATCGAATTACACAACGAGGAGATCAGTTCTCTCGCTGGTAATCCGACTGATAAGCCACCTTCGCTTGCAAACTCATCAACCATCACAGTCCACACCAGCCACGAACACCCCATCCTTGAAGTTCCCATCACCGACGAACCCTTGAACAAGTTCCACCGACAGCTACACATGACAGTAGTAAGTGACGTAAAACGACGACCCATCATGACTAAGCCCTTCGACACTCATACGCGCGTCGCACTACAGTTATCAGAATCTAACTTAGAGGAAGACATAGTAAATGCTATTAAGGAGTATGTCCATCCGAAAGTAAAGACCGCTATATTAATTAACCCGCCGATAGCCATGTACGCAATTATACCTGTCATACAAGATAAGTTTAAAAGCTCGTCTATGAACCTTGTCTTAGTCAAGTCCGAGATTGAAAACGTTAAAGAGTATCTCAAACAACAGGAGATAATCCAACACTATCATGACGGGAAAAATATATCATAGAGGCATCAACGAGTGCTACCTTTCCCTGTCTAAGAGGTATTATTGGCCTAAGATGAAGGAACAAATCACTAAATTCATCGCCGAATGTACGACTTGTGGGCAGGCCAAATATGACAGGAATCCGGTTAGACAAAAGTTTAATATTGTACCACCTGCCACAAAGCCATTTCAGACATTACATCTAGATCTGTTCACAGCTCAAAACGAGAAATATCTAACGTTTATTGATGTATTTTCTAAGTATGGCCAAGCCTATCACCTACGAGATGGCACGGCCGTGAGCATTTTACAGGCGTTATTACACTTTTGTACCCACCATGGGCTCCCATTAACTATAGTTACGGACAATGGCACAGAGTTCACAAATCAACTGTTTGCTGAATTTGTTAACTTACATAATATTACTCACCATAGGACTCTGGCACACGCACCAAACGATAACGGGATGATAGAACGATTCCATTCCACCTTACTTGAACATCTCAGACTGTTAAAGGTACAGCGGAAAGATGAACCGGTCGTTCATCTCATGCCATATGCAATAATAGCGTATAATAGTTCAGTACATAGCTTTACTAAATGTCGACCGTTTGACTTAATTACCGGACACTATGACCCACGAGACCCCATAAGCATAGACTCGACGGCTCAACTATTACAACAATACACACAAGCGCATAAAAATCAAATGCAAATGGTTTATGACATAATTAATGAAACGTCCTTAGAAAATCGTGCCGCTCTTATTGAAAACAGAAATAAGACCCGCGAGCCCGAGATAGAATATGCCCCTCAGCAACAGGTTTTTATTAAAAACCCATTTGCAAGTAGGCAGAAAATAGCCCCGCGTTATACGCAAGATACTGTTTTAGCAGACTTGCCTATTCACATTTATACATCCAAAAAGCGTGGACCAGTTGCCAAATCTCGTCTTAAACGCATTCCTAAAGCAGGGAAATTGTTACAGAATCCTGTTGACGCTGATCCAGACGACCCTGACGAAGGAGATAAGACTTGAGAGTTTGGACGATGGACCAGGACTCTTACCGTTTAACTTAGGAAATACGAAGTTAACTATGCATTACCATACGTTTCTACAGCGCATTAGATTAGACGAAATTGAAGATAAAATTAACGTCATGCAATCCCAGATACTGACATTTGAGACTCAATTACCAAACGACACCTATATTTTATATGAACTTCAAATTCATTATCTCAATAATAAATTAAAGTCCGCGTTAGCTCAATTAAAAAGCTTAGAGCCTAGCCGTGTCAAACGAGGTCTCGTAGACGGCCTAGGATCAGTTATCAAAAGCATTACAGGCAACTTAGATTACACCGACGCTATTCACTATAATAAAGTCTTAAGTAACTTGCAAGTTAGCCAGAATAAACTAATCTCAGAGTATAACACTCATATAAGTATTAATAAAGAATGGACCGCGAAGCAATCTTTAATCATATCTCAGTTAGTAGAAAATCAAAGTCGCATTAATACTACATTACAGGATTTATTAGATAAAGAATCATATATGGGTTATAGCCTTATAAAATACGCGAAGTTTGCACAACTACTATCATTAATAAGTGAAAACATTGAGGACTTATCCAACGAGTTAGTTAAGGTTGAAAATTGCCTAGCATTCGTACATGCATCGACCATGCATCATAGTATGATTAGCACAGATATGTTAAGTGACATGATAATAAAATTAAGAGAAATATATGGTAGGCCTTATGTATTAGATTTAGAGCTAAGGGAATATTATAACATAATTAAACCCGGCTCATACTTTTTAGATAAGCAGTTAGTTATAATTTATAGATTTCCTATTATATCGGCGGACTCGTATGACCTCTATAAACTTTCCATTGTTCCTAATAAGATGCACCAAGTCCTTATTCCTTTATATCCCTACATAGCAACCAATGATGATTCTTTTGTGTACATAGAGGCAGAATGCCCGAAGTTCAACACTGGCTATCTCTGTGAAGAAAAATACTACCATCATGTACGTACCCAAGCTGACTGCGTGCATCACCTCATCCTGAAACAATCATTGGAGAAGAGCTGCAATCTTACCACTATCGACCTTACAAAAGGAGCCATGGAGAAAATTGACGACCTTCACTACACAATCTCATTACCACATCCCACGAGAACGCGACTCACCTGCGAGAGAGAAGACCTCATAGAGCTACATGGTAGTTATCTCGTTACCATACCTACCTCATGCATCCTGCGGACAAACGAGTTCACCATCGTCAATAACGACGGCGAGATAAAAGGTCAGCCCCTCAAGATAATGATGATCCCCGACATCGAGCTGCCGCCACGCGCTGAGACACCGCATATACAATTGAACGCGATTAATTTAGAGAGTCTGCACAGCATCCAAGACAAGATTGCACTCCAGCATCCCGTCTCATTAGACAATGCAACCTCTAACATCTTATATCATACTACGGGACCGTTCTATGGAATGATTATAGCCGCTACGATAGTACTTAGTATCGTTATGATTCGTCGCTATTTGAAGAAACATCGTGGTCCAGCACCAAGAAACCCAGAGTCTGGAACCACTAGAGAGCCAACGTATGCAGAGGCTGGACGTGGTACCCAGCATCCAGGACCATCAACATTTCCGCTAAACGTCCTGAAATAGTTGCTGAGCTACGGGGGGAGATGTTACACGCGCCGCCTGTATGAAGATCGCTGAGGCAGCCCTGACCGCCATCGGTATAGCAACCGATGTCGAAATACGTGTTAGTGACGGAAAGGCCCATCTTGCCGAGTCAGCAACTCGTGTAACCTACATTGAGCCCTGCACGATTGCGACAGCGCTCGGCCACTTCAGAACCAGCATCGTCTGAACTTAGACTAATTTTAGACTTAGTAAAACCTTTGTAGAATTTTAAATAAATTAGTTAAATAAATTTTTGGTTTTTTTTAAATCCTCCGGCCGCAGCCTACGTAATTCTTTAATAAATAAAAAATACTATTTTCTTAGTAAATAATCAACATCTACTGAGTTATCTTATATGACTGCAAAATTATTACTAAATTATATCTCAGCGGTGTAACTTTTCAACAATGTTAAGAATTTGTTGTTATTCATTATGCCAGCAGTTTAAATTCAGAACATTTTCATTGTTAGCTCACTTTATAAATACTAAGACTCTTTTAGTAATATTATAGCCAATGTTGCCAACCCTACAGTTTTAACTGTAGATACAGTTTTTTTTTGAAATTTTCTCAGTTTTTATTAGGCTTCAAAATGTACATCTTTTTTACTTAAGATGCGTCATCTATTTTATTTGCTAGGCATTTGAGCAATAAAATAATATCATTATATTGAGGTTCTATGAAAGAAAACCATTTCTCTTGGCTTAGCTACGGCATAATAAACTGTCATAACAACTCACTTCTACGCCGTCTAGCATCCATCAACATTCAAACTTCTCGCACATTAATGCAACTCGGGAAAGGGCAGAAAGGCCAAAAAAGGCCACCAATTACGTCGTTATCTCCTGCTTTAACTGAATAAAACTCGGCGTCGTTTCATCATTTTCGCGCTGGTAACTTTTAGTTAGTTTTTGCGCAAAACTTCTGATTTATGGATGCCCCGGGCATCTCACCGCGTACTCTAATAAAGGAATTTGAGAAAAAAGGTCGCGGGGAATTATGTTTTCGGCAAGTTGGTGAATTTTTAGACGAATGTGTCTTTTGTGCTGGTTAAGTTTATTTTGAAAGTAAGCGAAAACTAAACTGTGCAATTTTTGCTTATTTTCTTTTTTTATATTTTCTTGCAGCCTGTTTGTTTTTATTATAATTATTAACATAACTAACTGATTTACACCGCCAACTTCCAGACTCAAGACTGTGACCGAGTATTCTGAAAAGCAAAACCCAATCACATTTTTTGTCCCACCTGAGATTTGAACGCAGGACCTCAGGCGCTGCCGTCGCTTTAAATTGCGACCTACTAGCCACTGCACTACGTGGGTTGAGTAGAAAAAGTTCACGTTAAGTATTAAACCACGTTTTTAGTCTTTTTGAGTGAAAGTGAGTCTTCAAACGAGGCGTGAAGAGGCACTTTGTGGGCCGGCAGAGTGAGGATGACTGATGCTGCGTCCCTTACGTTGCACCAGTTGTCCTCGCGTCTGGACTTCACTTCCACTTAACATCAGGTGGAGTGTGGTCATTTGCCGGGCTAAGTATAAAAAAAAAAGTAGTAATCACATTTAGATCAGAAACCACTACAAGAAACTCTACATTAATATTTTCTCTGTCAGTTGATTGGCACGGTCGTCAGTAATTTTGCGGCGCTAACAGCTTTCGCAGCGTCAGTGCGTCGCGCCGCAGCGTGTCGTTTCGTAAAGAAGGCAATCGTGATTCGCGTGCCCAACAAAACTCCACGAAACACGTGGGAAACATTGTTTTATTGAATACGTTATTATTTTTTACGCCGGCGTACTCATTTCGTTTAAATTGGATGGTAAACTAAGCCTTATAGACAAACGGACGCCTTGTTTGACTAGGCGACAGTTTACCTTATTTATCGGTGATAGAGCTTTTTTAAATTCCAGCTAAAGTGGTTTTTAACTGAGGCGTTATAACATACGTGTCCTTCAAGATCAGAGTTGAGCCATTTTTTGCTGAGAAGGTATACCTGCGGCCGTGTAAAAGACTCGGGCGGGACTATCCATATAAAATAATTGTGCCAGTACCCACCAAATTCCCCTAAATTCTTCTGAGGGATAATCTAGGGCCAGCCTTGAGGCGATTGGCTGGAAGATCAGAAGCAAGCATAACGTTACCTGACAATGTTGTGGTCTCTCAATCAGTTCCAAACGGTGGACACATTCGTAAAGAATTGAGCAAACAAAAATGTGGCATTTAGCACATTGAGTGACGTTTCCTGGATCTCTCATAGGAATTTAAATGACCGTAATACGTTACCTGAGACACATCTGAATAAATAAATAAAATAAAATAATCCTTTATTACTGGAACTTATAACTAATTTTACATTTTTATTCACTTATTTATATAATTATAATTTTGACTTAAATTTCAACGTCGCGGCGTCCAGTTTGTCCTTTTCAGCTTGTTCTTCGACAAAGGCCTCCTCTACTGTTTTTCATTCTAACCTGTTCCTTGCGATACGTGTCCATTCTGGTCCAGCTGTCTTTTTCATATCGTCTTCCTAACGTTTAGTTTGTCTACCCTTGCTCCTTTTGCTATCACGCGGGTAGCATTCTGTCACTAGTCTTGTCCACTTCTCATCCTCTCTTAGCATGTGCCCAGTCCATCTCCATTTCAAGGTTTTATATACTCTATTTATATTTTTGAAAATGGTTATGATTTTCATATTTTTTAATCTTATTTTATCTTTTCTTTTTACTCCAATAATGCTTCTTTCCATTCCATTTTGGCATACTTAGATTTTCTTGAGTAGTTTTTCATTTAGTGCCCAAGTTTGACATCCATACGATAAACATGGAAGGATTCATGTGTCAAATACCTTTCTTTTCTCTTTCAAAGGCATATCCTAGTCTTTCATGACTTTACTCAGTGACCAAAACCACACACATATTACTAATCTAGTAAATAAAAATCAAAGAGGAAATATTTGTTTGTTTGTATTGAATAGGCTCCTAAACTACCTGACAGATTTGAAAAATTCTTTCACTGTTGGAAAGCTACACCGTCCCCAGGTGACATAGGGTACTTTCATCCCGGAAATATGGGGGAAGGGGGGAATATTTGAAAAAATAAATTAGCGCCGAGGCAGCCACTAGTCAGAAGTAAAATAAAAAATGATCGTTTAAATAACTTCATCAGTTATTTAAACGATCTTTTCATATTCATAATGCAATACTATTCAGCAGCAAAATGAACAAAAAACAATACTGAAATGCATTCAAAAATAGGTATTATTGCGCCGGCTTTGTTATCAAAGCTTGATAAAACGGAACAATAGAAAAATCCGTTGCGGGGATTAATTTCGTTTT
Source organism: Mecyna flavalis (assembly GCA_949319885.1). Classification (NCBI taxonomy): domain Eukaryota; kingdom Metazoa; phylum Arthropoda; class Insecta; order Lepidoptera; family Crambidae; genus Mecyna; species Mecyna flavalis. Next base: position 16,110,897 of record OX439430.1, read on the forward strand.
ATGCGGCCGGCGCGCCGAAACAACAGCTTGCTTGGCTTTGATGCTCTAATGGGATTGTTGGAGTGGCATACGATGGCCTAAAGGCATAAATGCCGTTCCAATTGACGTTTACCTGGAAAGGAAGTAGTATCGATTTTGTACAGACAAAACGGGTTTAGTTTAAAATTAAGGCACAAAAGGGTCGTTTTTATCAATTTGTAATAGATTTCTAGAGCTCAGAAGCATTAGGGCGGATGTCGATTTTGTCAACTTTACAGGACAGAGCAAAATAGAAATTAAATTTTATCGGCAAATATTTTAATAAGTACAGACAACACGTCAATGATTTCTTTGCATTTATTTAGCTAAATATATAGCTTTCCTAGCTTTATAATTAAAATTTAAAAACAATGTTTTTAAACAGTGAAAAATTAACTTATTTTAAAAAAAACATGATATCCGCCTTTATGCCACTAAAATTATTCAATGTTTTTGTTCAACTGATTAGTATGTGCCCATATGGCTTTATGCTTTTAATTTATGTAATTTAATGTGATTAAATGTGAGGTGTATGTCCAAATAAAACGTTTTGCCTAAACAATAAATCAAAATCTATTAAAACTTAACAAGACTAAATTGCAAATGCGACTTTATTGTGTTCATTTATTAACTGTGGTGCTTTTAGCAAAAAGTCGGACATCTCTTAATTAACTAGACTTTTTACCCGCACTTAGTTTTACACCCACACACAACACATACAAACTTATAGTTTTTTTACTTATTACATCCATACCGATAATTAACACGGTTGATTAGTAGGTACGCGTCAAGATAAAGGTTAAAAAGATCAATAGAAAGGTTTGCTTATTTATACTAAAGTATTTTGAATGTACTAAAGGCACCTATGATGGACGCGGACCAGCTATGGACAGTTTTTTAATTAACAATTAAAATTATAACATAAATCGGTTGTGCCAGTATTTAAGCTCACATACCAACTGTTTTTGACAGCCGATAGTCATTTCCATGCCGATGTTTTATGGTTGTTAGTAACGCGGTATTACCTCTTTAGTGTCGGGAATCTTAATTTCTTATAAGAATCGCGAAGCCCTATAAGTAGGTACACTTAACGTTTTATTTTGTGTTAGGTGTATCGTCGTTGTTGGATTTCACAACATTTAATGATTTATAAATAGTAGTAATACATTACTTTTATGTTATAACAGAAATTACATTGGTATACTAAACCTAAATTTTACCGGTGTCCGTTGCTGGATATTATTTAAGCACGTACACCCAATCATGGACAGAGTGGCCATTAAGAGGATTTCATTGTTTTTGTTTTCTTTAATACGTCATACGTCTGCTTACTTAAGTAGGTATATTTTACTGTTTCTAATATAAATCAGCAGTAAATTATTTATGTATCAAATAATGGACATATTGGAAATTCTGTCCATGACTAGGTGTACATATTAGGTTCATCCTATAAATAAGTCCAAACCAAGTACACACAAGAACAAATGACCAAGACTATCGAAGAAGTAAGAGTAATCGAGTAAAGAATTGCAAAATAGAGCAATAAAAAGAGAGCCGCTTGCTCCTAACTTTAAGACAGATTCACGAAATATTTCCATAGATATGTTACCGGCCAAACCCGACTCCAGGACAAACCAGTTTGGCCTAGGCAACATAGAATTAGATTATTATTACAGTAAAAACAAAAAAGGTTTTCAGGGTATAAAAAAACCACGAAGGCTGAAGCGGGAGCTCCACTTCGCTTCGCTCCACCCTTGGCGCCTTTTAACCTATATCCATCCGATTCGATTTCCCCCTTAGTACAAGCTAGTTTAGCCTAGGCCAAACTAGTTTGTCCCGAAATCGGGTTTGGCCGGTAACAGATACAATAAGAAACGGATTTCGTTAAAGTTGGCTTTTTTCTCTTTGACCCGGAATAAGTCTGAAGATCTTTCGTTATATCTAGTCTTAGCATAAGTTCTGTCCCAATTTGTATAAGGGTATTTGAGTCTGAGTAATCCGTCAGCAGAAAATCATGGCTGGGAAAATGAAAATTTCCTCTAGGAATATGATATTATCTGGTATTATAAAAGAATACTTGGGCTTATCGAAAAAGGACAGGTCATCTGTTGACTGCACCCTTTCGTCTCAAACGAACTACGAGAGCAAAGAAGTTTTTGCAGATACACGCCACGCGGTGACCATGGAGGAGTTCTTTTTACAGATGAGATTTTTTACGGTTGAAGAAAAAAAATCATAGTCAAAATGACAGGGTACCCAGCATCTGTGATGTGTGAAACGTAGGGGTGACAAAACTCCATTTTTGTGAACCAAGGGTGAAGACACGTGAAACTACCTAAGACAGTTGCCGCAACTATCATGGAGTGATCAACCTATGTCCCAAACTTCAGAACCTGAACGAACATGAAAGAAAATTCGAATTATAGCCACCAAACCACCGCGAGGCATGGCTGGATAATTGATGTTATTAATTGTCGGTCCGGCATTGGATCATTTACGTCCATCATTGGTGCCTGAGTAGTAGTGTTATTTTTTAATAATATTTTATTTTACTGAACATTCAACTGAAACTGGACATTGAATAATGACTGAGAAAAGAACATTTCATTTACCTTCAAGTCCAAAAGAATGTGTATTGAAAAATGAACCAACAACAAAGAAAAAACCAAAAATGTTTCCTTATACTGTCCATGACTGGTGACTTTTCCTTACTTTACGTTTGTCGTCCATCGATTTATTACAACTAAAGCTCCACTTTTAATCACTATGATCAGTTAACAAAACACCAACAGACCAAAGTTAAAACAAAAACACCGAAATGTAAACAAACAATGCTTGCAAGCCGCAAGGCTTGCAAGGAGCAAAGGGACAGACGGCCAGACATAGGATCGCGCAACGACCAACAACAATGTATCTCATTATACTTAAACTGATTCAGTGTCAGTCATTGGACACGCCGTGACCAATGGATAATGCCCGATGTCGCTAATTTTTTGGCACCATATTTAGAATAGTTCACATCCATAACGGTTTATTTTCACATTGGCCCACCAATGCATTTACAAAGTTACTAAAGCAAAAGGCATAAAGCCGTATATCTGCAACCGTTTTAATGTTACTTATAGTAATCTTAGAAGCATAATGTCGGAAGTTTAGTTATGATGAATATTTTAAATCACTGTTTGGACCGAAAAGGCGTAACTCTTTTTACGTAGCCTTTGTGCGAATAATTTTTTTAGGCATAAGGGCCAAACTTACAATCCACCAAAAGAAAGATACAGCAATGTAGACGCAGAGAGTTGGAAATGAAAATAGAACCTTAAGGTTCTAATGATTTTAGAAAAGCTGTTAGAACCGACATTATGCACGAAATTATCTCAGCCCAGAAAAGAGATAGAAATACAGCTCTCAGTGGTATCGAAAGAGAAAGAAGCGCTTTTCCTAGCTATTCAATAAAAAAAATTTGCCCGATGTGCACATCCGCCCAAATGCTTCTAAGCTCCAGATTTACTTTTAAAATAAATAATATAACACGTTGTAGTGAATAAAAAAATGTAATGGATCACTTCTGCTGGAAGACGTCCACTGCTGGACATAGGCTTCGCCCAAGGATCTCCAAACCACTCAGACCTGTGAATTACCGCTATCAAAAGAGTGATTAAGCTGTGATAGGAAATAAATTAATTCAACTGATGATTAAAATTAAATACCAAAAAGAATAGTAATGACCCTCATAATTGACTACACTATATTAAAAGAACAAGACTAAGTGCTATTTGTATGAATACGCTTGACTTAAAAACTTAAAATTTTCACAGCTCTCAATTATCTTAAAAACTCTCAAAGAATTTTGAAACCATCGCACATTCCGACCTCGCATCGGAGTTCTTATAAAATTCACACATAAAACTATTTCCTATCCCATCCGTCGTGTTGGTGAGACTCAGTAAATTTTGCACCACTCTGAAGGAAGTCGTTAAAATATTCAGAGGTGAAGCGACCAGTCGAAATAAAACCAAGCAAGACTTAGTGTTCTATTCTTCCAAAAAATTTACTGATATTTTGTACATAATGTTTTAAACAAGACATAAAAAATTCTATCAATGTATTACAGTCTTGTTCTATTCTTCCAAATTTACTGATATTTTGTACATAATGTTTTAAACAAGACATAAAAAATTCTATTAATGTATTACAGTCTTAAGATTCCTAATCTTTTTTAAACATTGCACTTCCGTTTTTGCATTCGAGTTCTTAAATAATTCACACATAAAACTATGTCTCATACGTCGTGTTAGAGAGGCTTGGTGAATTCTCCAGCACGCTGAAAGCAGCGAACTTTAAAATATTCAGAGCTGAAGCGACCAGTCGAAATAAAACCAAGCCGGACCTAGTGAAGGTTTAGCTTCTGAAGTACACCCACTTAAGCTTAAAGGAGTACATCAGAAAGATGAAGCTTTGAGCTAGATAGTACCTACGCAATTCAAGTGATCATAATGATTGATGGCATAATCATAGTGGCCTATTTTATGAATCTTACCAAATACAACGACCAACAAGACTAGAAGAGATCGAGCCCACGAAACCCAGGGAGAACCCGCATAGCCACTTTATGTCTTTAGCTGTTATATCTGCAGCATTAGTTCGTATTCAGTTCAGTTTAGTCATTGAAAATGAAAGGATTAAGTTAATATTGCCCAAAGGTACCAATGACGGAAGAGAATAACTATCAAATAGTAAATTTAACAGTCACAATGACACTCCGCGGCAGGTCGGTGTAACCCGCGTCCCGACCGCGTCTCCTCTGAATATTTTAACGCGCGCGCCTTCAGAGTACTGCAGAATTTACTGAGCCTTACCAAACACGACGGATGGGAAATAGTTTTATGTGTGAATTTTATAAGAATTTCAATGAGATCGTAGGAAGGTTTAGTGTCAGATGTTTTTCGTTAGAGCAAAGGTGACTTAGGGTTAAGAATGTCCGCACTTTTATTCAGCATTGCGATTACTATAAGATTATCATAATATTTATGGTGATATGAATTGGTCAGCTTAAGCTTAAGATAATTTTGGTTTTATAGATATTTTCTTATAGAGATCTTTGTTTCCCCCCGATGACGATGTGCTTGATATTTAAATATAAATAGATTTTTTTTTAAATAGAAAACAAAGAAATTCAAATTATTAAAAGTTGCGTGTCTGAAGATGGGTTTTACCAACTCATTTTAGCAGTAAAAATTGTCATTTTCGACATATCTTTGTTTTGTACTGAGTCACCTTGGTAGCACACGAGTGACATGGGGTAGCAACTAAGCCAGTCTGGGACCCATAACTTGCAGAAAACCGCGCGTTAAATATTTAACTGACGAAAGTAAGACTCGTCTACATTGACAATGCATTATGCATTGACTATTTTTAGTTTATTTTGTATAATAATAAGAACATTACATACACAGATCTAATTCTGTAGTATAAGTATTTTATACGATTCTGGGTACCTACAGTAAAAGTCCAGACTATTCCATTTGTTGAGATAAAAACTATTTCTAGGTAAGTCCTTTCCTAGTATCTGAAACTTTTTTGAACTATTTAAACTATTTAACAAGTCATGTATCACTTTATAGTTTGGAACATTAAGCAAAAGTTTCCTTTACCTGCGTACTTGTAGGTAGTGGAAGGGTAGACGACTGTATCCTATTTTAATTGACAGTAAATAATAAAGTTTGAACATTTCCTCCAGTGTGGACGCACGAAAACCGTCAACTACTTTGATCAAAACTTGGTAACCTGTCCGCTCCTAGAGGGACCGGTATCTTTTCAGACCCCTTCCAGAATTAGATTTACTCCCGTCCATATTGGTTTATCAAAATTTATGGCCGAAATGGCATTGCGGAACATTTCTTCCGACCATACAAGGTGACATAGTAATAACTGTTCCGTGTTTATGGTTACTTGTCTAGGGAAATGGTGAGTTAGTTTTTATGTTACCGTATTGCTGGGCGGTGGTTTTGATTATGTATGAGATGGACATGTAGTGTACCATTCTCGTAAGAATAAGAATAAGACTCTGAGTATCTTTATGGAATGTAGAAAGGAAAATATATTGAAATGATATCTGATAAATATGAAAACTCAGTCTCACATTGTATGTGGTCATAAAATATATGTTTTGACTTCATTGACATTAATGTCTTTAACGAAATATTAAGTACAGACAAATTAGCTGCCGACAAGGCACACTATTTCACCATTAGGCAACTAACGTTACATTATAGTTTGTAAGTAATTAACATTTCTAACAACTTAAGTGTTTCCTTTGGTACGTGTAACAAAAGAAAATAAATTATAATTAATCTAGTAAATTAGTTTTTGAATTCACCTTTTGACAAATGTGAAGTTGAAATGGAATAAATATTTTAGAGCACTTTGTCAACGATGTGATTCGTCTGAGTGCAGTGAACTACCGGGAGCAATAGGGAATCTACGAATCAACTTTTTGGATGTGGTATGAAAAATTACTTTTAAATAAACGTAAATAATAAAAAATTAAAACTTTGCTTTACTTAAAAAGTGATTGCCACTCCACTTAAAAATATCAATATGAAAAAATAATTATGTAAGTATGGTCCAGATTAAAGGCATTGGGTATTCTGATACTAATGCTTAGTATATTAATTTTAGTAAATCAAAATGAACGGGAAACGATGATTACTAAGCAGAGCTGTCATAGAAATTCTAAATCAGTCTCTTATATCAAATGTCCCAAAACGTTTGTCCGCAGTAAAAAAAATTTAAAAGAAAATTTACGAAATTGTAGTTATTCAAGGAAATGGGGAGTATTCTCTGCAAGCAGATGATTATTAATGATGAAACATACGAGAATTTTAAACCCATGGAAGCTCATGATTAATCTAGCGAGTTTGTGGCTAATGAATATGAAGACGTATTGAATGAGATTAAGATGCGTGGAAAAACAACAAAATATAGGAGTATAAGAATAATAAAAATAAAGAAGAATTAAGAAGAGAAAAGAAGTTTTCTTGTTGAGTGACCCTCGATATAATCGATTACAGTGACAGCTTACCGTCAGATCTCATAATGAATTCAAAAATGCTCGGCGACTGATAATAAAATTATAGAACCTCCACAAACATTCGTAAACGCTGTCGCGCCTCTCGTTACCATGTTTACATAATCCCTTAACAGCCGAGTCGCTTTCAACTCGCTCGCTTCTTAATTTGTAACTGGTGCTTAATTGAGTGAAACGGCCAACTGGATTGTCGAAAAGATTTCCTTTTCACACGTGTTTTTTTTTTGACTCGTTTATCTAGGACTGTGTCCTGGGCTGCAATGTTAGAATCCATAGTTGAAATCATGGGTCAGGCAAAAATGGTGTTAGTTTTTTTAGACATAGTATCGATCATAGTGTTGAAAGCATTCTACTACGTAAAAAAAACACGTTGGAATTAGGCCACAGTAGCAGCTACATCTGTGACGGTGGCAGATTTCATCTGTCACAGAGCCGTTACAATTTTAATTTTTTTTTTTAATTTTTATTATTTGTCAAAAATATATTTGAAAATATTTCCACAGACCAGCAACATACCATACAGTTCGATGGCGTATCACTTGCTATCGACAAAAAACAGCCGCGTATTTTATATTTCTGATCACGGCTTAATCGTAAATATGAAGGGTTGAGCGCACCTTATGTTCGCTATTGCAAAAAGAGAGCTGCGCACTCTCCATAAAATATATCTGGGGTCTGGCGCATGTACGTATTCTATTTGGCTTTCGGTACTGTGTCCTTCTTGCAGGTAACTGAACTAACAAAACGTCAACTAGTAGCACATACATTGTACAATACCTAAAGTTAGTTGCTAAACAATCGATTTGATGTACTTGTTGACAAGCTTTCTTTTAGAAAGAAAGAACAAAAAAGTATCGCGAGTTAAATTTTTAAATAACAAAATAAACCAGACAGAAAGGTTGCTTCTTTATATTAAGCTCCATTAATGTAGATGCTAATCTTCCTAGTAAATACTATTTAAACATTAATTTGTTCAGTGAGTTATTATTAAATTGATATTTATTATTTTGATTGACCCGGGAATTTCGAAAGGAGGAAAAGACCCCATTATTTCGAGGTATTATTCTTACGACTTACTTTAATACAAGTCTAAAAGAAAACAGTAACATTTCTTACCAGAATACGGCCGTAGGTAGCGATATTACATATTTATGTATGTGGGAGCCAGTTCTTCGCATATGTTCTCGCTGTTTTATTTCTGCGAATAAAGTGCGTCTCCATGAGGTTTTTTCTGTGTTTTTTATATAATAATTTGGGCGGGGTTGATTTCGTGAGATGTGAAAAGTATTGTAAAAGGATACGTTCCTGATATGTAAAACAAACTAGGCTATTCTCACGTAGAAATCTGACGGGAATAAAAATGTTTATGTTAAAAAGATTATTGACAGCAAAACCCGTGTGATATTGCAATTTTAAAGAGTCACGGGGATATTCTACACCTCTAACTTCCAAACTAAGAACTGCAACCAAGTTTTTTTCAAGCAAAAATTATGATCTTACTCCTAATCATTAATATTATAGTATCAAAAGGATTTTCGCAAAATCGTCGGTGGCTTTGTTCGGCAATGGCGAATCTCCTAGTGAGTCTAATCAGTGATAGCGACTGTCTGAGAAGATAGGAATATAGTTAGATTTCGCTTGACTAAAACTAATTAAAACTGTTCAGAAGAAAAAGAAAATTCACCAGCTTCGTTATATTGATACAGTTTAAGATTCAGCTAATTTTGATTAATGAAAGATTTTTTTCTTGAAAAGTTCTAAGAGGACAAACGATTGTCGTAAAAAGTATTTTCATTAATCGATTTGCAAAAGAATTAATTGATTCTAATCAGTTTAAAAAAAAAGAATGAATTCTTAAAAACTTAAAAACATCTTTAACAAATTACTATCATGATTTTTAAATGATAAAATATTTTAATAAAATTATCAGCCAAAATCAGGGTACTACACAATGTTGTTTATAACCATCATAATAAATTGAAAATATAAAGTATAGAATAGTTTTTTGAGTAATGAAGCTAATCTCATTAATAATTCAACTTGAAATGCATTAAGCAATAAAAGAAGACATCAACATTTCCCTGATAAATAACTACCGCCTATGGACATAAACAGAAAAAGGGAGTACGTAAAAAAGAAGAGGGGTTACTTTCAAAATGTGTTTGTATTATGGTTTAAATTTTTATATTCAAAAACTCTGCCTTTCGTATTTATTTCGCCCGTCTACCAATGAAAACTTGGTCTTATATCAGCCACTTACTTTTCGACGAAAAATCTCCGCGCAACGTCAAAAGCCAGAGTTCACCTTTTCGCTCGGAGTGAAATGAATTCATTCCGAAATTTTTCGCGACTATGTGAGTCTTTACACTAAAATGACAAACAAAAAGCGGCAACAATCGTTCCAATTAAGAGGCGTGCAGGCGGCGGTGATAAATCCGCGGGCACAATGCCGGCCCCTTAACTTTCGCGTCCGCGAGTAACGAGTTTTTAACTTTGTGGCAAAGCGAAAAATGTCTCTATCTCCTTTACGCACCTGTTCAAGGTAGGAGCGGGAGCGGGAAATAATTATAATTTCTTAGAATAGAAGTATACATTGAATTTAACCCCTATTAATACCAAAGACTTGCTGTTGGCGTTGACTTTCATTATCTACCACTGACATCTTAATATTAATTTGGAATAACTGAAAATAACTCATATTGAATGAACAGTCATTGCCCATGATCCACCTTCATAGTTTACCCGGGTGTACCAAGGGAATGTATGAAAAATAATCCGGATTCGTTTCCTGCAGATACTTTTCATCGTATCCCTTAACGGTTAAGAAAAACAATGATTTTCTTGAGGACACAAAGATATTTTGATTTGAGAAACACGTTTCGTGTTACGATAAAGTGATTGGATTTTCTAAAAACATTTTTTTTTTTATGTTAGAGGGAGGCAACGAGCAGGCGGGTCACCTGATGGTAAGCAATCACCGCCGCCCATAAATACCCGCAACACCAGAGGAGTCACAAGTACGTTGCCGGCCTTTAAGAAAGAGATATGCTCGTCTCTTGAAGACTGCCATGTCGTATCGTATTTCTTAAGTTATCTTTACAGACTATTCTCTGTAACTATATTTGAAACCCAAATACTTCTTCTGGACTTATTTTGCAAAAATATTCAATCATGACTTCAAAAAACTTGGTTATACTTTATGATTACAGAAAAAGTGAGTGCAATAAAAATATATTTTCTACAATTCCGTCTATGACTGGTACCACAACTTAAGGGTATCCCGGGGAAATTACAGAAGGAAAACGGCCCTACTTTCAATAAAACTGTCGTCTTTATTTAACAGGGCAAAAGTTATCTCGCCCGCCGACCGACAAGGCCAAAAAACCTGCGGGAGCCATGCGCACATTGTGTCCTTAGCTCTTTGCCTGGGTTAAATATCAGAGAATGTTTTAAAACACTAGTTTTGGGCTCGCTACAGAAACTATTTGGTGTATAAGGTTGACTGGTAGAGAATGCTTTTAGCGTTAAGTCCGCCTTTTGTACCCAACTTGTGTGGTCAATAAAGTTTTTATAAATAAATAAATAAATATAAATTGATTTTTTTGCTGTCTCAGTTTGGCAGTTACATTTTCTTTCTTCTGATTTTGCAAGTCCAGTAGCTACTGCCAACAGAATCGTATCTACCCAGATACCACTGATCTCTATGACACTGGATGGGCGATTGACACCAAATGTTTGATCCGATTTGAAAATCGCTATGTTGGCGCTGAGAGCAGTAGTTAGTGTACTTGGAACTAATAATTGTGCTGACTTTCGCAGATAAACTTCGATAATGCTGTCATTGTCAATGTCAATGGCTGTCCATTTGACTCATGTTCTGAGCCATTTGAAGTCATTTTAGATCCCAGTACACTAATGGGGGGCGCTTCAAATCGACATAAAAATAGCTGTTATTTCAATGTCTATAGCTACTCCAGCGTAATACGCCGCGCGTATTATAATGGACCTCAGTGCCAGATACGCTAAGATAGCTTGCTTGTCACTGTCTTGACGAATGCACATAATTTGGAAACTCCTTTGGTACGAGCCGTGATTGTCAATACTCGGCACGATGAAAATTGAAATGCAAAGAATAATTTGGTATAAAAGGATTGGAAACCATACCAATATTTAATAATGTCTTTTCCATCTAACTATCTTACTAGTTCCAGGAACTAGTCAGAAACAACAGACCAAAGTGTAAGTACCTAATTGTTGTTTTGTTCTTATACAATTAGCGGAAACTTGTTGCGTGTTTATTATTGTACTAGCCTTCCGCCCGCGGCTTCGCCCGCGTGAACTATAGGACGTTATCCCGCGGGAATATCTTGTAAATTGTAGCCTATGTGTTATTCTGATGTATAAGCTATATTATTGTAAAGTTTCATTAAAATCAATTCAGTAGTTTTTACGTGAAAGAATAACAAACGTTCATCCATCCGCTCCCCGGCCGGTACCGCCGCAACCGCTATGTCCCTGCATTTTAAATCTGTAATATCTTCAAAACTATTCATTTAAATTACATGATGTAAAGGGCCATATTGATCGATATTACATGCACAATTTATTTATGGTACTTTATTGGATAAGGATTAATACTGTATTGCTTAAAATCACTTTTTCGTAAATAAGCCATTATTTTATCGTAATAAAGTAAAGGAAAATGGTTATTGTGGGCTATCCCTAAGAGATAGACATATACAATCGCGGACTTTTTTGTAAAACTTTTTAAGGCGTACAATAGTGTAGTACATTATTTTGATCTATCTCATACGGTTCAGCCAGCGTTTGCAATGTAAGCGCAAAAAAATGTGATTATTTACGACCTTCAATTAAAAACCTCTAAAATTATCAGTGTTTCTCTACTATATTATGCATGTTTTATACATATAAACCTTCCTCTTGAGTCAGTCTATCTAATAAAAAAAACCGCATCAAAATCCGTTGCGTAGTTTCAAAGATTTAAGCATACAAAGGGACATAGGGACAGAGAAAGCGACTTTGTTTTATACTATGTAGTGATATATTAAACTTTAACTTTATTTAATTATAATGTCATTATATCACCATCAAATCCGCCATAAGATATTCACAGCTAAACACAGGACATCAACAACACCCTCCTCATTTTTTTTTTCATTTTTTTATAGTTGATCAGTTGGCAGACATGCACATTGCACACAGGCCACCTGATGGTAAAGGAAGGACACTTTACCAGTTGTAGGGCCATCCAATTTGATCCGGCCCCGTCTAAAGCGAGCTTCCTCTATTGTATCTCAGCTATTCTCTAATATTCGTATTGTAACTGTAATATTTAAGGTTCTTACTCAAATTACTTACATTTCAATAACTCTCATAAAATAATTAGCCTTCTTAACACGCCACAATTGCCTCGTTGAGATGTAATAAACCGTCTGTGTAACTAATAACAGTATAACTGCTTCTGATTTGCGATTTGCTAGAAATTAACTCGGTATTAGAGGCTTTGTGGGGCCTATAAACTTTGATGAGATACGGTATGAGTTTAATTAACACCTACTGAGAGCAATATTAAGTAGTAAATTATCTTGTTATAGTCCTATTGAGTTGGCTATTTAAGATTTGGGAAGTATTATTTCGGATGAAAGTCTTATTGAAGATTAATAGTCTAATTACTTTTCTTTTTTTATTTATTTGTAACGGTTTGACTTTGACTGTCTACGTCATGGTGGCTAGTCACACTTTTTCGCGACGGCTTTTTACTTTCGATTCGTGGGTCGGGTCTTTGTGATAGGATTTTTCTTTTCAGTAAATACTCAATCACAGTCCAGAAAACACAGACCCACATTGGGAGGGAATAGAGGCTGCACCTGTGCTATGATAGTCTGCTTAGTTGCTTGATCTTAAAGACTGGTCATCGTAGCCTAAAATTCGACTAGGCGGAAATTATTATAGCTCGTATTTAAGCGTATACCAAAAAAGGCTGAACGTACACCAAAAAAGGCTGAAACGTGCACCAAAAAAATTTAATTGCTAACCTAACCTAACCTTTGGTGTGCCTTTAGTTTAGTTTGGTGCAAGTTACAGCCTTTTTTGGATATACACTAAAATATTTCCCAATTATTATTATGTAGATTGTCCGACCGACTTCCTATGTAGACCTTTATTATATGTGAATATAACTTTTTTTTAATTATTTCAGCGATAATACGGATACGAAGCCCACGTGATGGTAAACAATGAACTCTACCTACCATTTAGATAGTTTATCAGAAAACATAATTTTTCCCTATCGTCGCTACAGAGATTCATTTTGCGAATTAATCAGGAAAAATGCTTGAAAAAAAAATAACTATAATATTATAATTACTATTTCCTCCGTCGTCTCGCAATTTTTGGTTTCCTCCCAGATAAAAACAAAAAACTCATCTTTGAAGTAACTAAGTGCTCAGTCTCTAAATTAAATGAACAAAGTCAATTCCCCCGTCCCATTTTCAATCGAATCAACAAAACGTTTACGTCTCCGTCTGTTTACCCGAACACAAAAAGTCGAGTAATGAAAAGTAAAAATTTAACCAGCTGCCGCGACGCGCAGATAAATTCCGTAGCAGTAACAATAAAAACTTTCTGGCCTTCTCACCTCCTTAATTCGGGCTTTCGGGTCGAAACTTGGTGCTATTCCGCGAAATAATTTTGTTAGACCACGGCTTTGTCGAGGCATCTTGTACAATTAAAATTTAAGGTTGTGTTTTCGAGTTGTAAGATTGAATAAGGGTACGTTTTGATTTTTTTTCGTTAATTAGGCCAACATTAAAGTTGATTTCGGTTCTTTTGGGTCTTCTTTTGTTTTTTTTGTAGCCGAGTTTCATACAAAGGACCTCCTTTAACTGGTTTATAAGAAAAAAGGTACAACAGATCATTGTACCTTTTTTCTTTTAAACCCGTTCAGGCATTGTTTATTTTTATCCAGTCAATTATTGTGGTTTTTCTAGAAGACTGACACCTAACTTAGTCTGAGATGACGTACTTCAATTTTTAAGCACCTAATATTTGATAAATACCAATTGTGTTGTGCCGCATTGTACCGTTTACAAAATAATGACTGCTTTTAGTACTGACCTTGCCCTATGCGCCAGGGGTCGTGGGTTCGAATCCCACCCAGGACAAACACTTATGTGATGAACATTATTTTGTATTTGTTTTGTGTCTGGAGGTTTATTTGTATTTAAGTATATAATATTTGTTGTAAAATAGGTACATAATATTTGTTTAGCAAAATGAAATCATTCATTAGATAATAACTTCAGGCATTTATAATAGAAGACCGTGTTGATAACATTACTAGGAATATTAAGTAACGTCAGATATTAATTAAAATTTTGTATGTTCTGTTCGCAAAGAACAGGTTATTAGTCTAAACCCAAAAAGCAAACAAAAGGAATTCTATGCGTGACTGAGTACTTTAACATATAGCATATAGCAGAAAATATATTTTAATCTTTTAAATTGAAAAGTTCAGTTTCTTAAAATGCCTGTTTGGCTGAAATGTATATTATTACAGCTTGTAGCCCTTTGAAGTGCTCCAGTGCTCCCCCAATACATTTTCGTTGACTGTATTAATAAATAAAAACGCTGCTATGTGATTGTTGTCGACTGTACCACAGAAATGTTATGAAATCTCAACTCAATCTAGGTAGTTGGGCGCTCAAAAACGCATTAACCTCGAGCGTCATACCGAAACTTTAACGCGGAACGGCGTATAAATCTCTTTCGATTTTCCACTAAAATGTTTTTGCCTTTTTTATTTTATCATAAATCTCGCTCGAACAAGGATTACAGCGCTTTACAGTTAGTTCTGCACATATATTTTGAGAGCAAACGACCCGAATAAATTCAGTAGTGTGACGCACCGCGACTCAACTTTGTGTTGAGCGTAGTATACAAGGTACAGAGCGGTAAGGCAACGTTTAAATATATGTTTTAGCTTATTGATTTATTTATTTGTTGCCAGTATCATTTGTTTTTTATTTCTGATTTTTAATTTGACTGATTCTACCTTGGAACTAGCATTTGGCTAGACAATTATTGAATAATTCGGATTCGGACTTCACTGCTCAGAATTAACGTTATACCATGTTACATTATTATGTTTTCCTTTTTTATTAAAAAGCCCCACACATACCATATGTCTGGATTGTGACCAGTTATCGTATATGTATAGCATAGGTACAAATAGCACCGTCTTTGCTTAGTCACTATTGGATCCGTGGATATTTACCTTTATTTCCACTAGTTTTACTGTCAGTAAAAAGGTCATGGCACTAGCCCGTTACTGCCGTAGCTTGCTCGCTTCGCTCGCTTAGCTCGTACGTCACTGGTCGTAGCTCTAACATAACCTAACCGCATTTGTTTATAGAGTCGAACTAGCACAGTAGACACAGAGAACAAGCCAAATTTTAATTGTATAAATTTAACACACATTGTACATGAGTTGTGGTCGTATAGAAGATAAATGAAGATATCTCACTGCAATTAAAATCGCTGTGGTTTCGCTGCAAACAGAGAAACTGCCAAAGTTTGCCGCTGTATCGTGGACTGGTAAATTTGTTGTATTAATAATGAATTGGAGAGTGCATCCATTAGCATATTTGGTTACTTTCGGAGTTGTATGCATGAATATTGTATTAATTTATGAAGTAACAAAGTGGAACGTAACGAAAAAGTTGAAGTTGAATACTTGTTTTTATTTTATGAAACTGCTATTTTGAATAAACTACTGATTTTATTTTACGTTAAATTGATGAGTAGTAACTAAAATTAACGATTTTTCTCTAATATTCAAATACATGGTTTCGTTAAACTGAAAAAAGAATTCAGTCTATATTAAAATGTACAATATTAGTATAAATACGATTGTGAATCTAAATAAATACACCTCCGCCTGTTTTGTAGAAAGTTCAGGTTAAAAGTACTCTAAAGTCTAAACCAACGAGAATGTATGATTCGATTCATGAATGTGGAAGAAGCAAAAGTAACCAGAAACGTAGCAAATGGAACCGTAACAGTGTGTTGTATTTGTACTTCCATTTCGCTTCTTACAGCTTGTACTTACTTTTTTGTGTTTTTTACAGCAAAATATAATATTAACACAGGCACACGTACTAGGCCACGAGTCAAGCGCACTCGACCGGTATCTCGAGCAGAACCAGGCCGGCGACGCTTGGCGTCATTTCATTTAGCGAATAAGAAAATATTAGGTGCCTCGTTGATCTAGTAATTTGAGCACACAGATCTCCTACCTAGAGGTTTTGAATTTAACTGCTGTTTGCTTCATACTTCAGGAATAAATTGTTTTAGATTTTTCGGTAGCTGCTAAGGTTTCTGGTCATCTTCACCAGTCAGCATTTGGAAAGCCTAGTTATTGAACCAGTTGTCGCTCATTAAAATAATGATTTGATATAAATATATTATATTTTTTGCGATAATATTATATTACTTGAAATTCTGAGCATATTTGTCTAAGAACGCCATCTGGTATTTATGTTTTCAAAACAAAAATGTATATTAACACGGACACGTACTAGGCTGTGAGTCGAGCGCTCAATCGCACTCGACCGTTATCTCAAGCAGGTCAAGACTAAGCCTTCATTTCATTAAGCGAATAATAAATACGCGTAGTACTTAAATCAGTAGATCAATCTTCAAGTCTTGGGTTAAATTGGTGAATACTTTAGGCATTTTTTTTTGTATTTTCAGTAAGTGCTCAAGTTTGTGATAACCAGCTAGAATTTGTTAAGCCAGATTATTCCAGCTGTTCGTCAGTGTAATAATGATTTGATTTCAATATAAGATCATTTTCGTTGTTAAATACTACTCGTAACTATGGCCGTACTACTTTGCTATTGTGCCTTAAGTCCTGGTAAAAGCTGAACATCGCCTGCGTAAGTTTTCACTGTCTTCTTGCTATTCGAAACTTGTTATTTGTATTTTGACAACTAAAAATAATATCAACAGCAGTGCATGTGCAAGGCCGAGGGCGCACTCGACCGCTATCTCGAGCGGAATGAAGCACGCGATGCTCGAGCCGAGCCAACGCGAGCGTGCAAACTCTTTTCATTTCATTTAACGATTATGAGAATATTAGATGCCTCGTAAGGATAGTAATTTGAATACCTGGATCTCGACTGTTTTTAGATTTTTCTGTGACTGTTTTTGTTTGTTATCACCAGCCAGTATTTGGGAAGCCGGGAGATTAACCAGCTATCCTACAGTGTAATATTTATCAATCTGATTTTAACTAAAAACCATTTTAATTGTTGTAGGATACTAATAACGGCAAGTGTTATTTTACTTAAATATGTATCTAAAATCCTGGCAAATCATTCTGGTCGTCGCCTGTGTAATTTTTAACTGCCTTCTTGCTATTCGAAACTTGTTATTTGTATTTTGACAACTAAAAATAATATCAACAGCAGTGCATGTGCTAGGCCGAGGGCGCACTCGACCGCTATCTCGAGCGGAATGAAGCACGCGATGCTCGAGCCGAGCCAACGCGAGCGTGCAAACTCTTTTCATTTCATTTAACGAATAAGAGAATATTAGATGCCTCGTAAGGATAGTTATTTGAATACCTGGATCTCGACTGTTTTTAGATTTTTCTGTGACTGTTTTTGTTTGTTATCACCAGCCTGTATTTGGGAAGCCGGGAGATTAACCAGCTATCCTACAGTGTAATATTGATCAATTTGATTTTAACTAAAGACCATTTTAATTGTTGTAGGATACTAATAACGGCAAGTGTTATTTTACTTAAATATGTATCTAAAATCCTGGCAAAACATTCTGGTCGTCGCCTGTGTAATTTTTAACTGCCTTCTTGCTATTCGAAACTTGTTATTTGTATTTTGACAACTAAAAATAATATCAACAGCAGTGCATGTGCTAGGCCGAGGGTGCACTCGACAGCTATCTCGAGCGGAATAAAGTACGCGACGCTCGAGCCGAGCCAACGCGAGCGTGCTTACTCATTTAATTTTATTAGAAAATAAGGAAATAAATAAAAAGTAAATGGATTTTAATACATAATATTATATCATTGATATTTTCAGCAGTATCTACTACCTGGTTCAAAAGCTATTAGGATAATTTAAGCCTTTTGAAGTTGCATTACGCGACAGTGATGACTGACACACACACTGACAGACTGGTCCTAGTTCAATACCCAGGCTATGTTACATTTTTTATAGATTTCGCAAAGCCCAATATTGAGCTTAGCTATAAAAGCCTCGTGTAGTTTTTAGTTAAACACAGTGAATTTCACCCATCGCCATCTCGCTACTCAGAGAATGTCACACTTTTTTCGACAACACAAATTAATATTAACACGGGCCCACCTACTAGGCTGCGGGTCGAGCGCACTCGACCGCTATCTTAGAGCGAAGCCGGCGAAGCTCGAGCGAGCCAGGCCAACGGGAGCTTGCTAAGATCATTTAATCTCATTTTGTATAGAAAATACCCTTTTAATTATCTTATTCTAGCGGTTTATGTACCGGGCCAAGAATCGAGGTCCTGGGTTCAATTCCCGGGTCGAGCTTACTTTGTGTCGGTTTTTTCGGACACTGCTCGGATTTGTGATCACCAATCTGCATTTGGCAAGCGTGGTGATTAAGCCAGTGCCATCATTGTAACGATAACTTGATTTCAAGGATGGAGGCCTTTGCCCTGCAGTTGACACTAATATTATGCTGATACTTACCTTGCTAAATTATAAAAAAAAAACCGGCCAAGTGCGAGTCGGACTCGCCCATGAAGGGTTCCGTAGCAGCAAGTATCATCATAATATAAAAGTTCTTGTAGTTCTTTGTAAGTTTGATCGACGTTTTTATATTTGAGTTGATTGAATGAGAGGAAAATTGCGGTTTACGATTTATGACGTTTTAAAAAAAAACTAATTACTTGATCTCGTTCAAACCAATTTTCAATGGAAGTTTGCATAGTAATGTACATCATATATATTTTTTAGTTTTATCGTTCTCTTATTTTAGAAGTTAGAGGGGGGGGGACCAACATTTTACCACTTTGGAAGTGTCTCTCGCGCAAACTATTCCGTTTAGAAAAAAATGATATAAGAAACCTTATTATCATTTTTAAAGACCTATCTATAGATACCCCACACGTAAGGGTTTGAAGAAAAATTTTTTTTTGAGTTTCAGTTCTAAGTATGGGAAGCCCCAAAAATTTATAAACTAATTACTTGATCTCGTTCAAACTAATTTTCAATGGAAGTTTGCATAATAATGTACATCATATATTTTTTTTAGATTTATCGTTCTCTTATTTTAGAAGTTACAGGGGGGGGGGGGACCAACATTTTACCACTTTGGAAGTGTCTCTCGCGCAAACTATTCAGTTTAGAAAAAAATTATATAAGAAACCTTATTATCATTTTAAAAGACCTATCCATAGATACCCCACACGTAAGGATTGGATGAAAAAAATTATTTTGAGTTTCAGTTCTAAGTATGGAGAGCCCCCAAAATTTATTATTATTTTTCTATTTTTGTATGAAAATCTTAATGCGGTTCACAGAATACACCTACTTACTAATTTTCAACATTATAGCTCTTATAGTTTCGGTAAAAAGTGGCTGTGACATACGGACGGACAGACAGACAGACAGACAGACAGACAGACAGACATGACGAATCCATAAGGGTTCCGTTTTTTGCCATTTGGCTACGGAACCCTAAAAATGTAATGGTCTAGTGGTTTAACTACTCTACTTAATGGTTTAGTGATCTCGGGGTCTTAGGTTCAATTCCCGGGTCGAGCAAAATGTTGCCGGTATTTTAAGAAACATCTCGGCTTATTATTACTAATATACATTTGGCAAGCATGTTGGTTAAGTCAGTCCCCATCATTGTAGCAATGACTTGATTTGATGGAGGTCTTTACCCTGCAATTAGATATTAAATACCTACTATATTTTTTTAGATGGTGAATATTTGTTAAACACATTTCCACATGTCTTAGGTTCATTATTATAATTTAACAGTATTTTTGAAAAATGCCCTATTTGTTTGCGTCAAGCCAATAATACTACGTTGATATACCGAAACAAACCACATTCTTACGTTTATGGTATGGTATTTCGATTAATCAATGACGTTGCCGTAACCACAAGCGTATCACATTGTAACATATACTAGCTTTATTTCCTTCTGTATTTTCTCTCGACTATAAATCGCTTTTTTATCATTATCTCTTCTTTGTTAGAAAAATATTAAATACAAGTCATTTCCAGCATTAACTTATATAAAAAAAGGAAAAGAAACTGAAATCTTCGATTAATCAAAATAAAGCAACTTAATACATTACGCGTGTACAGGTACCGGCAAACTTCTTAAATATCGGGTGGGGATTGCGCAGATCACGAATTTTTGACACGCCATCCAGGCTATTGGTCAGAAGCATACCTCTGACCAATACAATAACCAAGTTTCTTTTTTTCGAATTGTCAGTATTACCACTAGTAGGTATTATCAGTTGCGTTGAAATGAAATGAAATAATTTATTCAATGAATAGATTTTTTAAATATTACTTTTGCAAGGCAATATTTTTCTCTTGCAGCTTCACCATGCTCAAACAGGCCAAAACCATCAAAGATCCGGACTGTATAAAAGCGAAAATTCAAAAGGAACTTGGCGCCAGTAATTTAGAGAAAACGTCCAACCCACGTCGTAGTAACTTTAATAAAAATCCATCTTGAATATTACATTCGGTGTTCGCTTAGAAAATCAGCATGTTTCCTCGTCACATACCGACGGCCTGAATAATTAAATCCACGCCTGTTCTCAAGAAAAATTGATAGCGATCCGCAGCCAATCTCAATATTGGACGCGTGACTCGACTGCAGAGGGCACTAACATTTCACTTTTTAGCGTTTACACGAGCGAATGTCTTTTGGATGTGTACAGGCGAACATACACTTTTTCTGAAGGTAATCAAAGTTACTAATGATGCGAGTACCTAAATGTTGATTTTCTTTTTGTTATAAAAAATAACTTAGGTTTGATGCCTAGATGTTAGTGGTTTAAATTAAGTATCGGGCCGTAATTTTGGAGTCGTGGGTTCATTTATTTCCAATTCGGGAAAAATCTGTCTGATTTTTCGAGCGCAATCTGGATTCGTGATTTTGATTTTAATCACTCATAGACACCTTGTGCAATGGGTTTTGATTTTGATACTCACTCATTAGCGTTCTGCAGTCAATTTCAATATTGGGCGCGTGATTAAACTGCTGGGCACTAATATTTAATTTTTTAGCGTTTACACAAGCGAATGTCTTTGGATGTTATAGTCTATTCCTTTATTGTGTCCTACATTCCTGACATCATTTTATTCGTTGAACATGATTTGTCTCAATTATTTAATACTATTTTTAAATGCAATAACCCGAGTAAGTCTATAGCATCCTTTATACATGGCGTTTTAATTTTAATACCAGGCTTGCTTTTAAAGCAATTTCAGGTTTTTCTCGCGTAAGTAGCGTGTGGGAATGTGTAATAACGTGTCATAAAATAGTTATTAAGTTACAAAAAAAAAAAGACTACATTTCTTATGATTCATTTTTCTCTGATGAAAAGAAAAATTAATGAAAAGTCGACAGTAAATGTAAGAATTATAATTAAAGATAATATTAAAAAAAAATATAATACTGTTTTCTGAGAATTTAATTTAATATCACCATCATTGCATTTTTATTAGCCTATCTCAGTACACTGCTGGATATACTAGGGTATTCCAAACGCTCGCCACTTTTCGAGTCGGAAGATTGAGTATGACCATAATCGCCACGCTGGGTAAGCGGGTTAATAATGGTGGGACGTTTTCGCACTGGTAACTCTGCAGCTCAATAATTCAACTATTTACCATTCATTGATAGCAAATCTATAATAGTAAAAAAATACATCTGTTCAGTATTGACTACAAAGATAGGTCACTACACTTACCTAACGCGATGAAGCCTCCAAGTCTCTCAGTCACCAATTAATGCGCTACTATTCATACGTCGATTTTCTGTGAGAAAGGTGGTACTTCCTTAGCAAGCCAGCTCATTTTGTACCATAGACAGAAACTCCCTTCTTTATGTAGGTAACATCAGTTGGCAGAAAGACACACAGCCCACTTGTCAAACGGCCACTGCGACACAATCCATTGAGGAGCACTTCATCAGGAAGCGTCACATGATGATTAAATGAATGTGCTGCTACGCTGGAGGGCCCTGTAGTCTTCGGCTCTTACATTAATGTTGGCAGAACACAGCCAAAGCTGTGTGTATGATTGTGTGTGTCTGCAGCAAGGCTCTACCACATACAAACTTATTTCCATTAAGCATTAAAGATATAAAAGTAAAGAAGAAACATAATGTTCGCGTGCAATACATCACGGTAGCACAAAGCCCCTAAAAAGATAAAATAACGCTATCAGTAAACATGGAATATTATTAGGGCGGCAAACGGTCGGTAATAAACGTGTACTAGATTTTTATGTGATTGTAATAAAAAGCTTCTTTTTTTGCGGGCGTGAAGCGAGAGTCTTATTCTGGTATTATTTGGAAATTATTTCTTTAATATTTCATACTGGGTAGCGATTTAATTTTCTTTGATTTCCTACATTATTATGTATTTTATCTACATCCATACCATAATATGTCTATTTTATAGTCAGGAGCGATGAGCAAACGCCCTACATTTAGATATAAGTATCTGTGGCTGCATCGTAATGCTTACATTTTAGTATCGGTAACCGATACTTTAATTACGTTAAAATTTCGAACGTCTTCTTAAAAAGTAAAAATTAATGGATTTGAAGCTAACATATTATTATGTAAGCAAAACATCTTGATGTATTTTCAAAGGTACCTACCAGGAGAGCATAACCGCAGCGTAACTATTCATTAAATCAAAGAGTTTGAAAGACGCGAGCTAGCCTAGCTTCTTGTTCTTCTCTGCTCTCCTGGTACTACGGATTATATTCCACGCGGTTTCACATCGATCCTGACTTTAAAATAGACATTTATCGTATGAATGAAGATAAAGTTATGTATGTGACTGTACATAATTAGGCATTAAAATACTCATGTGATCCTTTTATGAAACTCACTTCGTTCCTTTCATAAAACCACATTCGTATTTTAATGACCCTCATTATGCAACAGTCACATAATAGTTATTTATGTGACTGTTGCATAATGAGGGTCATTAAAATACGAATGTGGTTTTATGAAACGA
Source organism: Mecyna flavalis (assembly GCA_949319885.1). Classification (NCBI taxonomy): domain Eukaryota; kingdom Metazoa; phylum Arthropoda; class Insecta; order Lepidoptera; family Crambidae; genus Mecyna; species Mecyna flavalis. The sequence continues at coordinate 16,134,316 of OX439430.1, forward strand.
ACGAAGTGAGTTTCATAAAAGGATCACATGAGTATTTTAATGCCTAATTATGTACAGTCACATACATAACTTTATCTTCATTCATACGATAAATGTCTATTTTAAAGTCAGGATCGATGTGAAACCGCGTGGAATATAATCCGTAGTACCAGGAGAGCAGAGAAGAACAAGAAGCTAGGCTAGCTCGCGTCTTTCAAACTCTTTGATTTAATGAATAGTTACGCTGCGGTTATGCTCTCCTGGTAGGTACCTTTGAAAATACATCAAGATGTTTTGCTTACATAATAATATGTTAGCTTCAAATCCATTAATTTTTACTTTTTAAGAAGACGTTCGAAATTTTAACGTAATTAAAGTATCGGTTACCGATACTAAAATGTAAACATTACGATGCAGCCACAGATACTTATATCTAAATGTAGGGCGTTTGCTCATCGCTCCTGACTATAAAATAGACATATTATGGTATGGATGTAGATAAATAACTATTAGATGTCTCGAGGAATAACCGTACATAGCTAGCTTTTTCTGAGGTGTTCATTTTTTAAGTGCGTGTATCTTTAGTCCAGACAAGTTCTGGAACATTTTGAAGTTAAAAAGCTTTCCTTTTAACAAAAAATTAATAGTTATCCTTAGGCATTATTACACATCGCCATCAAGCTCTAAACTTAGCAAACGTGTATATTTTATAATAAAAAAAATTTTGTATTTATCCTGCGTCCCAGAACGTTTAGTTCTTTCATAATCGTCAATAATCGGCCCATAGAAGCCATTATTATCTTTCTAGTATATTAAAATATATATTAATTTTAGGACCATGTGCACCAAAATAAACCCTCTACACTACATGGAGAGGAAGACAGGAAGCGATGGTCTTATTCATTCGGAATTTCAATGTTCTTTATCTGGTAGGAGAGCCGTAAACATCGTCATAAATTGTCGTTATTTGTGAAAATTCCGTGCAGCCTACTTTTATACAGTCTCCTTGAATGATAGTCAGTAAAACAGCTCTATAATGCTTATAAATAAACAGGCATTCAATCGTTACAGTTCATTGAATAGTAGAAATAGAAAGTAAAACCAACTTAAAAGGAACTTATTTAAATAAACTACACTTTTATAGGTTGCACTTTTCTCTTTTATTAATATGTGTACTTTATTAAGTTAGGCAGATAAGCTGTACAACGACTTGGTTTGGTTGTTCTTCATTTACGATTTATTCTCTTTTCATTAATGGTTTTCCGTAACATTTATTATACTAGTGGGAACTAATGTGAAAAAATCATTCCTAACTATATTAGGAAGTAGCATAAAAAATATGGCGACCAACATTAAAACCTATATAGACAAAATTCATTGATTTGATGTTTTTTTTCTTTATCTCCTTTGTTTTAAACGATAAGCAAAAGCAAAATCATAACATATTTGCTTTAAACACCTCGTAAATATTACAACCACTAAAAACCATAAAATCATTTATAAAACTGGATGCGAAAGGAAGTTTCCGTCTTAGCGCTAACTAAAAATTGCCATTCCTCGGTAAGTGTCTTCCGTGCACTCGAAAAACTTCAATAATTACTGAACTTAACTCCATCACCTGCGATTCAGGCGTCAAAGTTGTGCAACGAGCAAAGACGAAGGTACGAGTATCTACTTGATATATTTATTTATCTTCCCAGTGATTTCCATCGCCCCTACGTCAGAGAAGTATTTTTCTGACTGGCCCGATGGCGCATTTGGTAGTGACCCTGCCCTATGCACTAGGGGTCGCGGGTACGAATCCCACCCAGAACAAACACCTATGTGATGAACATTTGTGTTCTGTGTCTGGATGTATATTCATTTGTATTTAAGTATATATTTGTGGTACCTTTGTTGTTTCCGACACCCATAACACAAGTGCTTACGCTACTTAGGTATTCTGGGGTCTGATCAATGTATGTGATGTTGTCCAATATTTATTTATTTATTTAGCTAGCTAGACAATTGCTACGCAGCCCACCTGATTGTAAGTCACCACCGCGTTCTATTTTACTAAAGGTAATTTCACCAGAAAGCGTCGCTCAATGTGCTGCACACTGTAAGCTCATCTATTCGAGTCTTTGATTTTAAGTGTTAAGAGGCGCTCGTGGCGCAGCTGTGACAGTGGTTCGTTAGCGATAACGAAAGCCAAGCTGCCTACGCCGCGGTCGGTTAATGGATGGGTGACCATTCTGACCATATTTAGTGACATTAATTTCGAGCGTCTCCGTGCTTCGGAAGGCACGTTAAGCTGTTGGTCCCGGCTGATATTTACTATAATGTAAATATTAGTCGCTTGCCTTACGCACCCCTCCATCAACCCGCACTAGGCCAGCGTGGTGGAGTATGGCCCACACTATCTCACAATTGAGATGAGGCCTGTGTCCCAGCAGTGGGAACGTATATAGGCTGATGATGGTAGGTTACAGATACAACGGCTCATCCACCTCGCATGACACCGCTATTAGGCGAGAAGTAGTAGGCGAGAAATAGTAGGTACCCCGGAACTCCAATATTTTTAGGACGTAGGAGTAACACACACCAACCACACCAACCTCCGCCTCCAACCAAAGGTGACAGTTCCGTCAAGATTTCCTTTAGTTCAAAAATGTATTTATTCCACCAAGTCATGCAATATTTGCAAAGATAACACAATCTATGTAACTTTCTGCGCAATTAGTATTTTAGTGCCAAGCATTTATACATTCTTTTTTGTGAATAGCTAGAAGGGACTAGTCGAAACTAACGTGAAAGATAAAGCAGCTTGGAAATACTCTGACGGTTATAATATCAGACACATTAAAAACAGTTTTAGATCTGTATACTATACATAGATTCTAATTTTGCATGTCAAATGCTATCTTGATGACTTTCTGGTCTAAACTACTGTAAACGTCTTTAAAGATGCCATAGATATAAAAAAGGCGGATTGTATTCTTCATTCACGTATTTTGCTCTCAAACTCAATGCAATAAATATAACATACGATACCCAGACCATGTTAAGCCGTTACTACAACCTCATTCAATTGGATGATACTTTTTAACTTGTAGCTTAGCGTAAAGTTTTGCCATATTAAAGGTCCGTTGAGCCTAATTTTAGGTAATTTTACGAAAAAGTTTACCTTCTGCTTTGAACAGTGACTATTCTTTGGAAACGCTTAGCATTCAAAGTGGCACTGTAGCGGTAAGTTTCTATCGAAGTTTTAACTGTTGTGTTTCTCTTGGAAAATTGTTTATACATTAACTTATTCGAAACCACCATCTATTTGGCTTAGCCACTCATACGTCCACTGTAACCACAGTTACAGAGACCATATACCTCAGGACAGTCCGTGTAACTACAGTTACATTTTTAAGAATTCGCGCCGGCCGATTGTTTTTTTCTTTTTCTTATCGCTGTGGATGTTTATAGTCTGTAGTGTTGCTGGTTTTTGACGCTCTATGATATGTACCACACCTTATTTCAAGTGGAACATAACTTCGGCTCATGGCTACAAAAAAAAAAAAATTGTCAAGTTGCTTGTTGTTTTTGTGGATCAGTGCGCGAGTGACTCCAGCTATTTTATTCGAGAAATCATGCCGTAAGTAATAAAATATTATTGTTTTGTATATCAAAATATTTATAATCTTACATATTTTCATATTTTATAACATTATGTGCGATTCCAGTCAGTTTTTAAGTAAAAATTTGGATTAAAAATAGGTCGGTGACTCTGTGTTTTTATTAGTGAATAATTGGAAGATCTAAAAAAGTTCTTATATTATATCGTAATTAAATGTTTTAATATAAAAACTTATTAATATTATAGCCTGGTTATTACCATACTTTCTTGAAATATTCCATATTTCATTCTGGATTAGACAATTTACCATACGTGAACTTCGATTTCACAGATCATGTAGCTTTTATTTTTTATTTTATTTGTAATATTTTTAAGATGATTTATAATGTGATTTTGGTTCCAAATGAAAGGCCATTAAATTACCTAAAACCCAAAATAGTTTTAATATTGTGAGCGTCAAAAATATCTAATAAAAAAAATATTTAAATTGAAAATTAGGACAAAATTTGCATTTCTTAAAGTTCACTGTAAGATCATTAATAGAATATAATGTTAAAACCAAACATAACTATTGCCTAGAAATCGTCAACTAATGAGCCTTTCATTAGTATTTTTCATTTTGCGATATTTGAGTTATTTACTGAGTAATAAGCATTTATTTAGCATACGTCTCCTGTCGATTTTATTTTGCGCGTATCACGTGACTCGCGGACTGTCCTGACAACCTAGCGAAACGCGCGCGGACGTTTGAGTGGTTAGAATTGTATATTGATGAGACTTATCTATTTATAATATGTATGTATTTGCAAAAAAAGTATATAAGTAATGTTTATCCGTTGCCTAGCACCTATAGCACAAGCTAATGCTTAGTTTGGGGCTAGATGGCGCTCTGTGAATAATGTCCAGAGATATTTATTTATTGGTAAAACTTCTCTTTTTTTAACGTATTCTCATCTGAAATTGTTTTTGATCATTGACAGGATCGATTTTTTTTATAGTAGCTCAGTACAATGGCTCCAATTAACCCGATGTTAAGCAAAATGGGAGCCCAAATTGCCATGACAACGGACGCAACACCGAGGCGTTTTATCAGTTGGCACCGCCAGCACTGGCCCGCCAGATGCTTCTTCACGCTTCGTTTGAAGGAACCCATGATATAAGGAAGGGGAAATGTAATTTAAAACTTTGTATTTTTTTTTTTTTGCGCCATCTAGCCCCAAACTAAGCATTAGCTTGTGCTATGGGTGCCAGACAACGGATAAACATTACTTATATACTCTTTTTTTTTTGTAAATACATACTTATTATACATAGAAACACCCAGACCGATACAAACAGACATGTTCATGCACACAAATGTTTGTACCGTGCGGGGATCGAACCCGCGACCTCTGGTGTTAAAGCCGACTTCTCGACCATTACACCAAATGGCTCGTCAAATCAATTTACTAAGTAATTAATTCTATGACGTTAAGAATGGTTAGAAAAACACAGTTGTTTGTGGTTTCTCATTATTTTTGAAGGGAATTTTCTTGGGTAGTCTACAGTTAATATCCATTAGGTAATATCAAAATTATAAAAACATCAAGTTAGTGTCTACTTGTAATAAAAAAAACTTAAGTTTTTTAACTTTAATATTCATCGCGTCTTTTTGTCTGAGTGGATTTACGGACTCATAGGTCATAGGTTCATTAATATCCTAACCATCCTATTTCGAGATCGAGATAAATTTTGGTCTAAATTTAATTCCACTGTAGGTATGGTATTTATAAAATAAAAAATAACAATTGTAATTTTTATTTGACTGATTTATTCGAAATCATCATCGTACTCGTTACTAACGCAGTCAAGAACTTTACCTCTATATAAGATCGGAACTGTATCTTTTGGACATAAAAATATTTTACCAGGATAGTCAAAAAACGAAAGGGAAGGGTTGGCACACACAAAAACACAGTGAATAAATAGTATGATGGTGCATACAGCGATTATGGTACCTGTAACAAAAATAACACATTTCTGTATCAATACGTTATAATTTTTTTTTAAGAGTTAGCTTAGAAATGTCATGCCGGGCTGCATTAGCCGTGTCCTATATTATGAAGGCTTTTTTTTCCAAAATCAATTCTTAGTTTTAATTTTAATAGTAGAATTTAGCAAGGTTCATTACAAAAAATTTCTTGGAAAAGATTATTTTGTCTTTGAGTAACTAGGTTATAATTATTATTATTACTTGATGAGTTTTAGGCACCAGAACTAAATAACTAAACTATTGTTTGAAATTATGTAATCTCATTATAATTATGTAAAATATTTGTTTTTTTATGAAAGGCTTTAGCAGCCATTCCATAGAGAAATACTGAACAACAATACATCGCCAATGTTCATAATTTATATTTTTTTCTGATGTATTTATTTGATTTTAATTATTGTTTTGGTGTAATAGTTGATAAATCAGTTATAAGTCAGTACATAATTAAAATTAGATGAAAAGTTTGCCAGGTGGTAGGTTCCTGTACTGGGCCGTCTAGGTGGGTACCACCGCAGTGCCAGATATTTTCCCGTGAAATAGAAGTGTGTCAAGCATTTCTGTGTTTCGGGGAAAGGGCACTGAAGCTAGTTAAATTACTGGGTATATGAGACCTAATAACTGTCGTCTCTTAAGGCGGGCAACGCGCCTGAGACCCCAAGGGGGTCCCGGGTGCTTATGGGCGGCGGTGATCACTTATCATCAGGTGACCCACTTGCTCGTTTGCCCCCCTATAATATAAAAAAAAAAGTGTTTCGAGGTGTTTCTACTTTTCAAATCACTTTCTAATGACACTTTCAAACATCTATAGAAATCAACAAGAAAATCTTCACCAATGTACGTACCCGATTTAATCCCCTTTACACACACAGTCATTTCAGTGAATATCTTCTTTTAACTTTTTCCAATAAATTATAATACTCAACTATTGTTGAATGTCAAATTAATGTATTGCACTGTGAGGAATGACATTCAATATTATGAATTTGATACGCAGTTACACATATTTATAACGGGTGTGAATTATTTCCTTGATTTAGTCACATACCTAATAGAGTTCATAAAGGAAAGTCTGCATCATATTTAGTGTCAGATAAATGTTACTATGTAATGTTTATCAAAAATTAAAACTCATCTACAAGGAATTTAAATGTTAAACCTTTTAATAATGGGGTAGAGCCATGCCGCACATAGACAGTTTCTATTAGCTGTTCGAATAGACCTTTTATATGTAGAAGACCGACGCAAGCACCTTTAACCGCCTCCGTGGAACAGTGGCTATGCCGCTCGGGTATAAACCGTCGGTCGTGGGTTCGATTCCCGCCTTTTTTATTCATAAAATATAGCTTTATCGTGTCTCAGACTCATGTAATACTTTGGCTCGTTTATAATTACGGGTGTTAGACTTTCGCATTATCAATTTCTATCTGTTAAACTTTCACGCCTACGAATGAACTGATTTTGATGAAATTTTGAGCAGATGTACGCTAGATTTTGGGAACGGACATAAAAGACTCGCGTTGTAACAAAGCGAACAATATAAGCATAGCTGCAGAAAAAAATACTAGTGGTTTTAAAACTCAAATGTGTTAGCTATTCACTCAATCAACATTGAAGCTATTACAATTTATCTGAGTGGCAATTAGTTGATTGGAGTCAAACAGGAAAACTGCAAACAAATATAAATTTAGTAAACTAATATCCCGTTATAGTTCCCCCAATGATGACTTAGTTTACCAATTTTGACGATTGAATTGGTGTAATGAATAAAATAGTTAATAATCGAACTGAGCGGCGAGAATTATAATAGATTTATGTCCAGCAGTGGACTGACACCAGCCGATAATAATATTGTACTAGAGGTTACATACGATATAAACACATTTGAATCTGGCACCTTGATCACTTGAACCGATACCCGGGGATGGGCTGATTAATAGCCAGCCAGCTCGTCCCAATCGCGTGAAAAGGAGAAACTGGAGCAGTTCAGTTGGTAGTGAGACGAACGTCTCTGGGAATGCAATAGGGAACATGCATTATTTTTATTTTTGTGTTCATTTTATAGAATTCCATGTAGAATAAACCACTGTTAAATTAAAAAATTAATACATTGTAATTTATCGGAAAAAATGCGGTTTTAAATTGATAGTATAGATTTTCGCTCGAAAACGGACCTATGGTTCGGATGACGTCACTCCTGTGCTGTCACTGCCTCACTGGTAGACCGACAAACTTATCTGTTCCGGTGGCGGCGTCGCTACTGTCTATTTAGAACTGTCATTAAATATCGTTTTTGCATTGCATTTCACGTAGTTCCAATTTTGGCCACCGGAACAGATAAGTTTGTAGGTCTGTACTTCACCGTACTTGTTTGTCGCTGGCTTTCATACTTTTGCATATTTTAACGAGTTTCGAAATATTTTTTTGTAAAAATTTAAAATAGACTATCCATCAACATCAGGTGATCATAACAATACCACTTATATTCCAAAAAAAAGCCGTGTTGACTCATGTTTTGTGCCATTGTGTCCTTCTACTTCAACAAAGTTTCCGAACAAATTATTTTTGACTAGACCTTCTGACCCAAAACAGAGAAAAAAGTGGTTTCTTGCTTCACAATATGAAACTTCACACGATAGCCTTCTTTACGTACGTTATGCTCCGGAGTAACTCGACTTTTTATTGTACATAAATCTCTATCTCTTTTAATTTGGACATAGCCGATAGCATTATCGCCGTAAGATTCTCTTGTTGAGCTAAAATAACTGCTATGTTTAGAAGCCGCTGAATAAAATACAAAGTTTAACAACTATGATTTATCCTACATACCGTAGTAATTTAGTCCCTTTCATTTCTACACTTGAAAACTCTGCACTTTCGACAAAAAAAGTTACAACCATGTCAACACTAACTCTTGGTAAATTCCTGGAGTCTGCTTTGATAAACCCAACTTTTATTTTAATTAAAAAAAACGCAATTAATATTCCCTTAAAATATTATTCACATAGAAAACCTTAGCATTAACTATGTTGTCATCACGCGAGTGACGTCACTAAACGCTGATTGGTGTTTTAAAATACGTTTCGTTTCAAGTAATTTTCATTCGTAATTATTGTTAAAAAACAACATTATGTAAAATAAAAATGTTGCAGTGGCCTTTCTTTTATATTTTTGTATCATTATAATCATACAATTTTCATAAATATTATAATTGCATCTTCCCTATTTTGTTCTGGCGAGATCTCGTCCTTTTTTAGAGAGATTAATCGCGGACGAAAAAAGGGGCGAGATCTGGCGAGTTTGACGAGATTGTACTCGAGCATAAATACGTCTTATTCGAAACGCGGACTGACACGGACGGAGTTGCGATCTGTCGGTTTCTTTCGCCAGCTCCGTTATATCACCTACTAGACTCGCACAAAGACTCCATACATAATACAGTCGAAATACTGCGTACGGACTAAGCGATTTGCTTCGTCTTTATTGATACGGACTGCGCGGGAGTAGATTTCTCTGCCTAGGTCAGTCTTTCCTATCATGACTTGGGGCCCTACAAGGCCAGAATTAACGGGCTTTTCCTAATCCATCGTAGACCGCACAGTTGCTTAACATCAGGCAACTTTGTGGTCAAGTGTTGGCTTAGCTCAAACATAAAAGTCTATTGAAAAAATATATTATGTTTATCTTATAATACTTATGAATTTAAAAAAAAATCCAAATCTATTCAAATATTGCGATTATTTAAAAAAAACACAGAACTGCCAATCTCGCCACATCTCGAAATTGGCGAGATCTCGTTGTTTGCATTCCTTGGTCCCTAGTCCCAAGACCCACATACGGCCGTGGCTAGTCTGCTGCTATCACACGTAAAGACCAATTGAAGTTACCAGTGAGTGTATGTAGTGTGTGTCACACCTCCCTATACATATAATAACCAATATTCATGAATCACATGCACATCCAGAAAGACATGCTAAATATCAACACAAAAAAACTAAGGGTTCATGGAGTCCTTTCCGGCCGTCATGGCAACTAAACTTCGTAACCGGTTGAGAAAAAGACATTTTTATTCTTTGTCGGCAACTAGTTACAAATAAAGATTTTTTTTTCTTTATAAGCAACTAGTTAGATGCCAACAAAGAATACTTTTATCTGCCATGGCAACTGAGTTTCTCAACTAGTTGTGAAAAAGGATTTAACTTTCTTGGCAACTAGTTGCGGCAGAGTGTTATTACTCAGTTAGGTAAATAGGCTGTGATTGTTTACTTACCATTAGTAAGTTACGGAAGTTGGCCAAATGACTTGTTTCCAAAATAAGGAAACCTCCTAATTTGTGCCGAAGCTAAGTCAATATATTTATTATTCGCAATAGGAATGTGCTGCTCAATGCATTTTCCGTGCATTTGGAAATTATAGCATTGACAACAAAGAAAGGACGTTTGCAACAACATAACGCCTCTACAACCATTCGGATAAAGCTATGTATTAGGGTTGCGACTGAAACACTGGTCGCATAGTCCATTTTGGTTTGATGCAGGAGTCTAACCAAACGCAGGGTTACGGGCACCAAGTTCAAATTAATGTTCATTATCATCATCATCATCTCAGTGTATTCCCAATTGCATCCAGTATGGAGCTCAGGGTCCGCTTCGACTATGGTTATTTCAATGGACTGATTGTCATCTGACCTCCGTAACCCTTACAAGGAAAACCAGACCTACTTGGAACATAGTCAAGATTTATGAACATAAAAACAAGTTCAAAATATGTTCATATCTCTGCAATAGAACGTAGAATTACTAAAAGTTAAGTCAGCCACTGAAAGGTAAGGGACAGAAATTAAGTTATCGTTACAATGATGGGTACTGGATTAATCACCACGCTTGCCAAATGCGGATTGGTGATCACAAGTGTAATTGTGTTCATCCAAGTTGTGTTCGAAAAATCCGACGAAAAGTTAACTTGACCCGGAAATAGAATCCAGGACCCTGTAATCTCGGCCTGGTAAGTACCAGGCCGAGATGCCAGGGAGTGCCAGGTAAAACTGCCAGGGAGTGGTTCAAGTGAACCACTAGACCATCGAGGCGTTAAAACTGCTGCCAAACAATGGCTATGTTACGACTATGATAAAATGAAAGCTAGTTCACTCTTAAATTCAAAGGCTAGAAGATCATTGGAGCCTGTAAAGAAACATCGAGTGATGCTTCCGTAGGGATGCGACACACATTAACACATAGCGTTATTTCTGTGCACGTAGCAACCCTATGTAGAGCGGTGACGCACAGTACCTGAGATGTTATCTGGAATAAACTAGTTGCCCGGGTAACTGAGCTTCTGAATGATATACACTTTACTGGATAAGACTATGTTTCTATAGAGAATAATCAGAATAGCAGGGTCTTACCTGAAAACTGTGTGAAAGTTTCACCCGCGCGTAATCTTTTTTTTCAAATATTACCCCTTCCTCCACATTTCCAGGACCAAAAGTACCCTATATTCACCGGGGATAGTGTAGCTTTCCAACAGTGAAAGAATTATTCAAATCAGTTCAGTTTAAAAAAATTATATTTCCACGGGAATGAGACGTTTCCCGTAGGAATTTTATAGCCTGTCCTATTCCGGGTTATAAACTATACGTGTGCCAAATTTTACCGAAATCCGTTCAGCCGTTTAGGCGTGATTGAGGAACAAACATCCAAACATCCAATCATCCAAACATCCAAACATCCAAACATCCAAACATCCAAACATCCAAACATCCAAACATCCAAACATCTAACCATCCAAACATCCAAACGTCCAAAAATCCCGACTTTCGCATTTATAATATTAGTAGGATAGGATTAGTAGGATGTACAAATAAATGAGAAGTTTCAAACTTTCGCTTCACTATTGCTTCTGATGGAGCCTATGTGTGTGAATGTTTGAAGAGTAGGAGGGGAAGAAAGGGGATTCAATGTTCTTTCATATTAATATTGTCCTCAATGAAATAGGTCGCATTGCCTACTTATCATCAGAAGGGCTGCGTGCCACTCTGATAGAATTCGTATACTAAAATTTACCCAAGATCATTATCGGGCACATAAGCGTTTTGTTGAAAAAATCAACAACTCGGTATAGCTTGGTTCTATTTACAATAAATGGGGGCAGACGGAACTAATTTGGTAGTTTCTACCACCATGGGGGTAGACGACACTAAACAGTTGTATCTGTCCCCAGTGGTGGCAGAATTGTTAGGGGCGAACGGGAATAATCCCTTCTAAATTATATGAAACGCAACACATCTTGCAAAACTATAGCCTAGTGTTTGCAGTGAGCTTTCGCTGATAAGACTTGAATTTACGGAGCGTAACGAACACTGTGTATGCAAAGCTTTATTGGTTTAGGTATTTGGATAAATTCCGAACAAGCTCAAATGATCTGGAGAAAAATCTAGATTTGTAAACAGCGTTTATCCACTGACACTGATGTGTACAAGTATATGTAAGTAAAAAGGTTTTTTGCATACTGTCATTTATTGATTTTACTTGTAAGTATAAAAGTTACGAGCAAAAATATTTATATAAAAGCACAATTCGCTGTAGGTATTCATTAATTTCATTTTGTTTCGTTTGAATAACAAAATAAAATTAATAATTGATATTAATAAAATTACAATGTTGATAAATAGCTCCATCTATTGAATGCAACAAGAACTATCAAGACACTTTCACGTGGAATTTACCTTAAACCTTTCCCTTTTTCCTGTATTTCCACGAAAATTTTAACGTAACAATTTTCCGCTAGATGTCACTTCTTGTTAAAGCAATACTCGCGTAGACTTTGGAATTGGTTTTAACGCAAAGCAAACAGATGGTGCTAGTAATAATTTAGCAATAAATAAACATTTCAATGTTATTTTCCGTGGTTATTTTCATAATAAAATCAACCAAGTAAGTACTAAACAAACATTTAACACACGTCTCTTTTTTAATTTAAAGGCGACATTTTGGTGTTTTATTTTCTTCTTTTTTTTTGTCGCTATCAGTAAAGAAAAACTATAAATCTACAAGTTTGTCCTTGATTTTCGAGATTTTAATTAATTGTATTAAGTCATTGTTATTCGGAGAATTCTCTCAAACTGTTGACGTTTTGTTTAACAGTAAATATTCTTGAGTTTCGTACATAATATGTTCAGAATGTCTTTCTAAATCAAATAACAAAGGAAAGGGAATAAATAATTGTTAGAACGGTTTAAATAAGGTTCAGAGGTATTTAAATATTGTGAATATGTGTATCAAAACGTATGTAATTCCATTGAAAGTTTGAAAAGCGTGGTATCATTGAAACAATACTAATTTTAATGTTGACTGTAGACATTCCATTGTGTCTGGTATCGTCCTAGTAAAAAATACAGCACCATTTTGATATTCAAACAGATTGTTTTCTAAAATGCTGTGTGCTCGTAAGCCCATTTTGAATCGCTAATGGAGCAAACGGTTTCTTTTTGCTTTCTCTGTATTCACCCTAGTGAGCAAAGTTGAATAGTAACAATCTTATTAAGTATGTAGATTACTATTAAAATATAGCTAAAAAAGTTAGTCAAAAATCCAGATTCTACCAGATCGACCCCCAGAAAATCCATTTAATAATAATAAATATCTCTGGACATTATTCACACAGCGCCTTCTAGCCCCAAATTAAGCATTAGCTTGTGCTATGGATGCCAGGCAACGGATAAACATCCCTCCGTCATAGTAGGTATAAAGCAAAGTCGCTTACGGATTATAATGCGGTTTTTTTTTAATAGAAAGAATAATTCATGAGGAAGGTTTATATGTACAATACATGCATAATATAGTAGAGAAACACCATTGCATCCGTGCGAAGCTGGGGCGGGTCGCTAGTTACTTATATATCATTTTCTTTGTCAATACTTATAATATTAATTTGTATTTGGATTAATGATATCCTTCCACGATTATTCCTTGTTACAGTTGAACTGTATAAGTCAAGTACGCAACAAAGAGACAAACAGGAAAATGTTGCCAAAAGGAAAGCAAACAGAATCGCAATGTATTGGTATTGTTACAACTTTGACATGATAAAAGCATGGTAAGATGACAAAGCCGCTAAAAATATTACAAAGATTGTTTATTTGAATACTTCTACATTAGAATAGTTCTGAGTGAGAAAACAGACGCATTAATCATAAAGAACATAATATATTCTACTTTCACTTGGATGAGCCGCTCTTCACGGGAAATACATTTACCTTCCAGGAAACATTTAAGTAGGCATGTTTTTGTCAGTGATTAAGATCCACATAGTTCAAAAGGGGAGACCGTGGTCGGTCTGAGGGTCGACTCGAGGGGGTCACTCGAGCCAGGTCTCAGGGTCACATAGTTTCTCGGGTGGCCCTCCTGACTTGAGGCCTCTCAAGTCGGGGTACCCGGGGATGAGTTGGTCAATAGCTATAAGGCTGGCACCGGCTCGTCCCAATCGGGTATGGAGGGGAAACCGGGGGAGATTAGTGGGTAGTGGACGCTTTAGTCTCGAGGTCGAGTCCCACACACCGCCTGCAGTTATGGTGCATAAACGCATTCTACCCCGAAAAAAAGGGGAAGACCATGGTTTAGGCAACGGGAAAAGGTTTTTTTGCCAATGTCATATATTCTCTTCATAATTATATCGTTGACGACGAGCGAGTGATGCCTTTTATGATACAAGCGTCCAAACGCGATGGCAACCGCTTACCGTGCCTACCTGTATGCCTGTCAGACACGTTCCTGACAATTTGCCTGTCAATTACCTTAGATACTGCCTTTTTTATTGGAATGTGGAACAAGACGAGCAGATCGTATACCTGATGGTAAGCGCCACGTCTGCCTCTAAACAGTTCAGTGCCAAACAGTAACCAGTAATTTCACTAGCACACTTTCTTCTTTCCACCCCTTTTTTTTTGGGGGTAGTAGCCGAATTCTCAACCATTACTCATTATCGTCTCATCAAAGGTTTGTAGAGTGTGGGGAGTAATATATGTGAATCTTAGCCGAAATTACTACCGCTCGCTGTCTTAAATAGTTTTTCAATGAGTTTTTTAATTTTATTATTTACTAGCCTTCCGCCCGCGGTTTCACTCGCGCGTAATTTCTTTTTTCAAATATCTCCTTCCTTGCCCCATATTTTCGGGATGAAAAGTAACCCTGCGTCACCCGGGGATTGTGTTGTTTTCCAACAGTGAAAGAATTTTATAAATCGGTTAATTTCGGAGCCTATTCGTTACAAACAATCAAACCTTACCTCTGTATATTATTTGTATAGAGGTGTAGATTATATAGATATTATGGTCATAGCATAAATTAACCCAAAAAGTAATAGCGATTTCTTTCAGTCCTCTTGTACTCAGTAAGCTCGAGCCTATTCTTAAGTACTTGGGCGTTGAAAAATTTACATCCCAAGTACACTCATTAATTCAATTACTAATCGTCGATTCAGCTGTTTTTAACATGCAAATGACGAGAGACTAGGGATGTACTTCAGTCTCTTGTCACAGGACACTTGTTAAAAGCTTTATATTCTTCGGATTTCCACGTTATATTAAATGGCTATATTATTAATAGCTTTAATGGAACCGGAGTCCTACGGAGATTATGTCCTAAGATCTTGTTTATGTTTTTTCATGCCTCAGGCCTTCTCAGGCACAAAATGACGGTATGTCATAATAAGTTTATATTTTGTAATTTTAAATTCAACAGAATTTAGTTTTAAAAACACGATAGTAGTTACTATTATTTCACACTGGTGTTAAGTGAGAGGGTGGTACTTCCCGGACGAGCCGACCCATTCGTACTGTAAAACAACATGTCTCACTACAATTACTGCTTTTAAACTAAGTACTAAACTTCCGTATTGCATAAAATACATACTCCTTTATGTGCATAAAAGATACCTTACACAACCTTATTTCACGGACGATCTGAGAAGGGTCAGGCTTTATCGGGGTTTAATATTATGTGATGCGTGAAATTCTACGTGTTCGTGTCAAATAAATACTGGTGTTTATGAATTTCTTTCTTTAAAGATTGCTGGAATACCTTCCTGAAATTGAATTGCACAATTATCGATAGGACCTTCAAATCTAGTAACAATATCGATAGTGCTATCAATAGTACCTATAAGAAAGAAAAACCTTTTTTGAAGAAAGAATATTTACGTTATTAAAACAGGGCTCAAAATGTTTCGTATTCGATTATATAGGATATCATTTTTTATTATATAAGGGCGCCACTTTGATGACACTAATTGCCTTAAATATTGCAGAACAAATTGATTGATCTGATTACAACGAGAGGCATCGTCACATTGATCGGTACTGACTGGCTTAATCTCTACGCTTGATTTTTTCGTATTATTATAATCTATTTTATCAACTCAATTTTATCCAGAGATCAATCAATGGAGGCCTTATAAAAAAATTAAATAAAAATTAAAAAAAAACAGATTCACAATTTTACACTTCGATATTCGAATTTCGTTTTTCTTTGAGACGTGCGAGTTATTTGAGCGCTGATTAAAGACGGAGCCAACGTTCTTTGGCAGAATGCAAATATTATTGCGAAGTATTACAGGTGATTTGGTAATCACATTTAGGGCACTTTGACGTAATTTCCGGACGCGATAGTCCTTATGAAATCGAAGCAGATATCTTCGTTATTACTTACCCACTTACCCATTTTCTGCGTATAAAGTTTAATAGGAATGGAGCATTAGTCACATAAGATATTCATGGGGGTAGTGGAATATTTAGTTTTCTAGTAAGATGATGTTTGCCGTTTTGGAAAGCAAATCGTAATTAAATGGATCAGCAGTTGCCTATATTTGTTTATTAAAATTGTTTATCCACGGAGTCGTTGGTCCGTGCCTTTTTTGTGTTAGTGTTAAATGTTGCTCTGCGTAAAGAGACAAAATTGTGGGGTAGTAGTTGCCTATTAAATATTCCACTGAATGGCATAGGCCTTCGTAATTGTAATCAAGTCATTATCACAATGATAGGTAGCTTATTCACCCCGCTAGCCAAATGCAAATTCAAATCAAGGCTGTAAAAAATCAGACATAAATTTTGACCCACCCGGGAATAGATCCTGGACTTCGAGATGGCGAGGTATGACGCAATGCCGCTAATTTTGACATTTCCATACTATCTGACAGGATATGGTAGCCGGTGACATCGTCATGGGCGTCCTGATGAGGCAGGGGTCATAAAGATTTATTCTGTGAATGGATTTGCTTCAAATAAATTAATCTTTATCCTCGTTAAAAAAGCTGGGATTAAGCTTAAAATCCCCAATCCATTCCATCTAGTAAACCACTTAGTTTAAAGGCCTTGTAGCCCTTTCAAACTTGGTGACATCGTAATATATACATAGTCTAAAGAGCAATCAGAATTAATAGTAACTTTTCCCCACTTTGACCAACTCGGCGGGTTTAGGCAAGCTGAAACTCTAAGTTTAGAAGTTATAATAACTAACAGCTCGTTAGGGTGGTGCCACACGGTCGTTGCGCTGCGTTAGCGCTCCGTCGATTGAGCGGTGACGTTCCGTTGTTTTTCATATAAATCTGAACGACATGCCACACAATGCGTTGAAATGACAGACGGCAACGCAACGCACGCGCGACGCAAAGGAGAGGAGACAGACGAGGTGGGGAAGGGATTGCGTTGAAACAACGGAGGGGTAGCGCAGTATTTAATAGCTTTAGCTGTTTGAACGCAGCGCGACGCAGCGCTCATGTGGTAGTCACTGCTTTGAGATAATTACGTTGCGACGCGCAGCGCAGCAGCAACGCCCGTGTGGCACCACCCTTACTCCTCAGTACTACTTTCATAGTTCGGTGACTGAATATGCTAACTTTGCTGGTATACTGAAAGCTGTTTATTAAGGAAATACCTACTACCCTCTGTCTAAGACTACTTCTGCGTTAATTTAAAGGTCGGGTGTAAATTAAAGTTATCCTTTACTCTTTAATTTTGGTGAAATGCAAAAGTGGCAGAGCAAAAAACTTTATTATATATAATGTTTTCGCCCTAGTATTCAATTAGGGCACTAAACCTGAAGATATGTGTGCTATTAGGATAAGACCTATTGTAGTTGCGTGACGCGACTGTGATGACTTACACACACACAGATAAATAACGCGTTGCTATTGGTTGCTAACGTTACGGACAAGAGCAGTTGAAGTCATTTTTCGCTTAACTGCAAAAGGTATTATCCTAATAGCATTTGAATCGGACAATGATTGAGGTTAGAGTCTCATATTTAATAATGTTGACCCCTTTATTTTACTTTGTCATAATCCTAAAACGGAACCACTCATAAAAATAAGTCACTATAAATGTTTGAAAAAATAACTGGTCACAAACAAAATAATAACTTTAATTAAAACATAGTTTACACTTCTCTAAAGTAACTCGTAAACATAAATTACAAAATATTAATTCACAAAAGCCAATTTTCTATTTCGAAAATCATTTTTCAACTTCAGTGGTGATAATTTAGCCACGAATTCTTTCTGCATAGTTTTCTTTTTCGGTGTCTTCCTTGCCGGGACTATCATGGTATACAAGACTTCCAGAAAGAACCATAGAAGTTCTATCACACTAATTATAGATCCGCCGACGCAAAGACCAAAGATTCCTCCAAGATTTGCTGAAAATAAATAAGTAGATAAATTAGCATCCTTAGAATATATATTTTTTTTGTAAAATCAGTTGGCACACAAGCACTGCTGTGCAGCATATTTCTCATTAGGTTCGTTGACACTAGTTCCATGATTTAGTTCCATGATGGAACTACTGTTAATTTTTTTTTATCACTAGTTCCAATGCCATACAACTGTGCATACAACTGACAAAAACAATTTATATTTAATACTTATTTTTAGTTAATACAATATACACACAATCAATGCTTGATACAATGTGTCAATACGTGAGGTCAATGGTTCTGAGTCTCGGTACTATGGATGTTTTTTTTTATGTTCGTAATAGTCACTAACTATAGCTATACTAGCTCAGCGGTAACGAAAAACATCATGAGGAAACCTACACACGTACTGTGTCATCCTCGTAAGGCAATATTATGTAATTATGCTCACAAAGTAAACCATACTTGACAAGAAAGAATAGAAAATTAGGAAAATCACTGAACAACTCTTATGAGCAAATTGTATCTTTATTGAATAGGACGTTGAAGGCTTTACGTGAAATGAGTCATTTCAGGTTAAAAGATGATACAATATTTTTCATCTACGGAAATTGATTTTTTGATACAACAAAGACCATGTTTTTTTTCTTTAACTGGGCAGATTTTAATGAACATATTTTTTAAATTTTAATTATTTCTTGGCAACTGAATTAGAGTAGGTACAATCTCTAAATATTATACATCAGTGGGTAGAAAATTATGTAACTTTTTAATAAATCAACAAAACTACAAATAAAGCCAGACATTTATTGTTTATACGCTTAATTGAAGAGATTTCGAGAAATTCCAGCTGTCAAAGTTACGATAAAGAACGAAAGTACAGTCAATGTTAAAATGGCTGAACATTTGTAGGTATCATTAAATCTTAATATCATGACAATAAGGGTTATTGGCAGAAGCAAATGCTTGGTTTCTCTTTATTTCGGCTGTATTTTCGTTCACATTTTCGTTTGATTGTGATATTAGATTTTTCTGCCTATTTTTATCGAGAATCTAAATTGACACGTGTCTTCTAAGGTCTCGTGTAGTAGATTTATATTTCTGGGCATCAAATTTACGATAAATTATGTGCCTTAAACGAGTAACTAGACAAATTGTAATCTCATGGTAGCTAACCGGCTAGATACGGTATTTCCAACATATTATAAACATTGTAGACGTTATCAAAATTTAGTATGTACTAATCTTTTATAATTATATTCTAGTGCTTCTAACTCCAAATTCTAATTAGATACTCATAATGCCTTGATAAAATATCATATTTCTAACGCTTGACAAGAAGAAATAACTCTAGACTAGAAGAAGTTTCTACCAAAAGGAAACTTATACTTTTACATACAAATTAATCGGCCTTTAATGTCCAATTGCCAGGTAAAGGGTTGAATCATCGGAATTAAGTCACTGTTATAATAACAAGTATTAGCTACTTCTTAGAGGAATTAAAACTCATTTCTTAATTATGAGAATAAAACCCTGGACTATAAAACCAAAGCTTACAGACTCCGATGGCTTGATATTGAGAGAATGGCTTCAGATCGAAGTGTCCTAAAAGCATATCTCGGACAACCTGTTGGTCGACGGCCGGTCAGTCCCTCGATACTGACCTTCAAGAGCTTGAATCAGAAGACTGGCACGAAACCGTAGAGGTGACTGCCACCAAGATAGGTTACAATATCTTGTGTCGGTCTTGTGTTGGTCAAGACCACAGATAACCTCCAGTCAAGACGAACTTTGGGTCGCTGAGTCACAGGAGTAAGTAAATATTTGAATGGAGTAACAACGGGAATTTAATTAGCCCTGGTGTGGCGAGCGGCGTAGCCAAATACTTCCATACATATTGCCTAACTCGAATTCCTCGATGGTTCCGGGCCACAAATATTTTTTTCCCGGGGAATGCGATACGTTCCGTTACCCTCGGTTGAAGCCGAACGGCCTTTTGCTTTGCCACTATGTAGAGATTTAAACGGCTGGAAAAGTTGAGTTAGCCTCTAGCTCTTTCACCGTGCCACAAACCGCATTGTGGCCCCTTAACCCCTAGATATATGAGGGTATCATTACTTAATCAGGTAAAGTACAAGTATTTGTGTATGTTAGAAGCGTCTCCAATATGTGTTATTTTATGGGGCATATATAAAAATAAAATGGCACCAAAAAAATAATGCTTTATGACATATTTTCTTAAATCAGCTAAATCAGGCGTTGCAGGGATGTTATAGGCAATCAAAATTGTTTTTGAGTTTTCGAGGTTTCTAGTAAGAAGTTATTGAGTCGTACTGGAACGGTAACCGACTTTAATTTCACGTTTATGAGGCAAAGATCGAATTCAAAAAAATCAAATGGGTAAAGTGGTATTGCTTACCTAACATCTGATCCCACGTATAAATGATTTCCCTTCTGTATTTCATACAAGTGTAATCACCAAAATGAACCAAAACTCTGCTGCTGTTATTGATTCTCCTGAAAATAAATAAATCACAACAAAATCTATATATATAAAAGAACGTCGTGTTTGTTACAACACTTATACCTCGAGAACGGCTGGACCGATTGCCATGGTTTTTGATTTGTTGGATTTGTTTCCGTCCCGAATAGCAGAATACATCTTAAAAAGAAAGTATTTTGATCAATTCCCACGGGAACGGGAACCACGCGGGTGAAACCGCGGGCGGCCGCTAGTTACAAATAAACAAAACTATTTTATTCTCGTTAATGAAGAATATACGCGAGTTTTCATCCGTTTAAAGTTGTTTTATACAAATATATTAGAAAAAATTCAACTTGTCCAGGTATCAGGTCCCGCCTGATACCTGGACAAGTTGAATTTTTTCTAATATATTTGTATTAATATCGCCATTAAGCAGGCAATATGCTTTAAAAAATTATAAAAAAAATAAGTTGTTTTATTTTAATGAGAAATCTAGCTAATTATATTTTGTCACTTCTCATCCGTGAGGTCAATGGTTTAAATCCCACTGCAAATTGGTGATTATAATTTTCATCATCATCATCATCAGCTTATATACGTTCCCACTGCTGGGACACAGGCCTTATCTCAATTGTGAGATAGTGTGGGCCATACTCACCATTATAATTTTAACTAAACCGAACTCTTTTAAAAAAATCCCTTAAAGTGGCCGCCAACCATCAGGTGGGCTGCATGTTGCTGCCAACTTAAAAAAGAAGAAGTATCAAAGCGTTCAGTGACAATGTTAAGAATTTATAATATTCTTTTTTTTATTGCAATGTGTAACAAGACGAGCTTATCGTACCTACTGATGGTAAGCGCCACGTCTACCCTAACGCCCCTTTCACACGGGCAGTCCAGTTTTTTGCAGGATCCCGTTTTCTGCAGGATCCCGTTTGATGGCGAATGTGTTTATATGGTTGCGTTCCCACGAGCATCCCGCATGCGAGATACTGCAAAAACCCGATCCGGCATTCGGTTTTGTCACTAGAAACTGGATCCGTCGTCCAGTAAAAAGCGGGATCCCGTTTAGTAGCACAAATATTTATATAGCAGTGTTCACACGGCAGTCCAGTTTTGCAAGACCGGCTTTTTACTGGATCCCGCAAAACTGAACTGCCATGTTAACACACCGTCCAGTTTTGCAGGATACAGTAAAAAGCCGGTCCTGCAAAACTGGATGCCGTGTGAACACACCGTCCAGTTTTGCAAGATACAGTAAAAAGCCGGTCCCGCAAAAGTCAGTTATTAGGTCTCATATACCCAGTAATTTCACTAGCTACCCATAGTAATAAATAATAATAATAGCTACGCCTCGATGGTCGAGTGGTTTAAGTACCGGGCCGAGACCTCGGGGTCCTGGGTTCAATTCCTGGGTCGAGCTAACTTTGTGTCGGTTTTTTCGGACACCGCTCGGGTTTGTGATCACCAATCCGCATTTGGCAAGCGTGGTAATTAGGCCAATACCCATGATTGTAACGATAACTTGATTTCAAAGATGGAGGCCTTTGCCCTGCAGTGGGACATTAATAGGCTGATACTTACTTCATAGCAATATTTCCGAAAAACGATCTAGTGACTTTCAAGAAAAGAACGTACCTATCCTTTCTTTACGAATTTGCGATGCGTCTGGGTGTTGCAAAATGTCCATGTGCGACGGTGATCACTTATCGTCAGATTATGCGTTTCTTTACTTACCTTCTTATATATAAAAAACTAGCGGGCGCCCGCGGTTTCACCCGCGTGGTTCCCGTTCCCGTGGGAATTGATCAAAATCCTTTCTTAGCGGATGCCTACGTCATAACATCTACCCGCATGCCAAATTTCAGCCCGATCCGTCCAGTGGTTTGGGCTGTGCGTTTATAGATATCTATGTCAGTCAGTCAGTCACCTTTGAGTTTTATATAATACTAGCCTTCCGCCCGCGGCTTCGCCCGCGTGAACTATAGGACGTTATCCCGCGGGAATATCCTGTAAATTGTAGCCTATGTGTTATTCTGATGTATAAGCTATATTATTGTAAAGTTTCATTAAGATCAATTCAGTAGTTTTTACGTGAAAGAGTAACAAACGTTCATCCATCATCCATGCGTCCCCCGGCCGGTCGGTACCGCCGCAACGCCTATTTGTCCCTGCATTTTAAATCTGTAATATCTTCAAAAATATTCATTTAAATTGCATGCTGTAAAGGGCCATATTGATCTATATTACATGCACAATTTATTTAAGGTATTTAATTAGCCTATGTGTTATTCTGATGTATAAGCTATATTATTGTAAAGTTTCATTAAGATCAATTCAGTAGTTTTTACGTGAAAGAGTAACAAACGTTCATCCATCATCCATGCGTCCCCCGGCCGGTCGGTACCGACTACCGCCGCAACGCCTATTTGTCCCTGCATTTTAAATCTGTAATATCTTCAAAAATATTCATTTAAATTGCATGCTGTAAAGGGCCATATTGATCTATATTACATGCACAATTTATTTAAGGTATTTAATTGGATAAGGATTAATACTGTATTGCTCAAAATCGCTTTTTCGTAAATATGCCCTTAGATAAAAATGGTTATTGTGGGTTATCCCTAATAGATAGACATATACCATCGCGGACTTTTTTGTAAACCTTTTTAAGGTGAACAATACCGTAGTACATTATTTTGATCTATCTCGTAGGGTTCAGCCAGCGTTTGCAATGTAAGCGCAAAAAAATGTGTTTATTTACGACCTTAAATTAAAAACCTATAAAATTATCAGTGTTTCTCTACTATATTATGCATGTATTATACATATAAACCTTCCTCTTTAATCACTCTATCTATTAAAAAAAACCGCATCAAAATCCGTTGCGTAGTTTCAAAGATTTAAGCATACAAAGGGACATAGGGACAGAGAAAGCGACTTTGTTTTATACTATGTAGTGATATAGAAGTCCTTTTGGTTTAAAGTTATTAAACTGAATACCTGTATCGGCTCCTTTCTCGGATGAATTTCACTTTTGTATCATACTGGGTGTAGTCACATCGTTGATAACATCCACTCTCAATAACGATAGCTTTAAAGTCCGAGAGCACATTATCTGCAAAATATATACGCAGTTTTTACAATAAAATGCTAAATTTTGTACCATTTGACTCCACCAATATCAAACAGTACCAATGTTTGTACCATTTTTAAAATAAAAGCTTACCTAAAGTAGAGTAAACGCAAAACATCCCATCCCACGAACATTTGCTGTAATTAATTACTTCCAATTCGGTAGCTGTGAATAAAAATAACAGGGCTAGTTATACTGTTATCAGATCATCATCATCATCATCAGATGATGACTCAGTCAATCAATTCAATTGGGAACACGCTGAGATCAGCGTGTTCCCAATTGCATCCAGTATGGAGCTCAGGGTCCGCTTCGACTATGATCCTAGATTTGACAAGCCTGGTTATTACAATAGAGCGATTGCCATCTGACCTCCGTTCCAAGGGAAACCAGATTCGACCTACTTGGAACATAGTCGGGACTAACGGCTTAACGTGCCTTCCGAAGCACAGAATCATCATTCTTTTCAGACATTGAGGTTATTCAAGCCTGCAATGTCCTAACCAAACTGGAAACAATCACACGCAGTGATGTTTCCCGTGGGATTCGAACCCATGACCTCCGGGTTTTAGGACCCAACGCTCTAGCCACTGTACCACAGAGGCAGTTATACTGTTATCAGATACGTTCATAAATTATATCGACGGTTAAAAGGAAATAGGGCATAAGCGACATTTTGGTCAAAAATGAGTTATATATGCCATTGGGCTTAAAATTTTCTGCTCTTTCGAATGCGCTTACTCCCATGGCTCTACGATGACTTTTTTGGCGTTCATGCCCAAGCAAAAAAATACACTTTCATGGTGTTATTTTTGCTAACCGACGAAAATTCTGGTCATTTTTGCTATAAAGGTGATTGTACCCCTACAAAAATGATTTAATTTGGGTTTGTTGTCGGTAATACCTTTTTACTTCACAAGGGTGCCAAGAAGCTATGGCGCTTGTGCCCTATATACACACTGCGTACTTATATTACTCTGGCGGTTATCCCCTATTTCCATTCAGTTCTTAATGACAGCCAAGTCGGTTATGCCCTATTACCTAAATTGATTTTCAAATGACACTGGTGGTTATACCTTACTTCCGTTTACTAATATAAAAACGATTGTCGCTAATTCCATATTACTTAAATTAGATTTGGTATCATGGTGTCGATTATAACATATTTCCACGTTTTACAATAATACTTATACGTCGCTTATACCGCAATACCAAATAAGGATTTAATAACGAGTCGGGGCTTATGCTATTGGATACCACAAAAACCAGTTTTAAACGCGTCGCTTGTCCCCCCGCAACACTCAGCCGCGCGCTGTGACCTCGTGAACAAGCGTGACTCGTGCGCTCCTATATTTAATAATATCGGGACCCACAGGATTGGTATGCAGTCTACGATGGAGCGCGCTTGCTTAGAAAAAGCCCGTTATTTCTGGCCTTGAAGAGTCCCAAGTTGTAATGTGTAGGAAAGATAGATCCCGGAAGAGAACTACACTCCCGCGCACTCCGTATCAAGAAAGATGAAGCAAATCGCTTAGTTTAGTAGTTCGATGATGGAACGGAGCTGGTCGAACCAAATCGTGCAGCTGAGCAGCACGAGTGTGATATCTCCGTATTTTACAGACTCCACATTGGTACTCTCCAAAGTGGAGTCTGTAAAATACGGAGATAAGCAATCTTCTTACAATGATCGAGGCTCTTCAAGCTCTCGACCAAAGTATCTCCACTGATAAGCCTCTTCGCACGCCGCTCAATAGAGTCCAAAGCAGCCAGCTGGTATCGAGCAGAACCATCCCAAAGATGGCAGCAATATTCCATGCAGGAACGAACTTGAGCTCTTTAGAGGTTTAGGAGCTGTTCCGCAGTGAATTACCGCCTGTCTCTGGAAAGGATTCCGAGCTTTTTATAGGAAGATGCTGTTACAGACTCTATGTAGCTCCCAAACTTTAGGCTGGAAGATAATTCCATACCAAATATCAGAGAGAGTCGGTCAGATCGAGGGACAGATACGCCACGAAAAGAGGGAGCTATCTCAAATGCGCTTTTTTTGGTGGAAAAAAGACACGCCTGCGTTTTGGTGGGGTTCAAACTGATCAAATTGGCATCTCCCCAGTCTGAGACAACTTGGAGAGACTGATTCAACTTGTTCACCATGTCTGATCTTAAGGCCTCAGTTTTACCGCTACCTGTATGTACATAAGACAAGTATCTCTCGACTACCGCCCTATCGTCAGCATACCCCTGAATTCCGGGAGTAGCCAAAATATCATTAATGTGCAGCAGAAAGAGTGTAGCCGAGAGTACAGATCCCTGAGGGACGGCAGCATTTATTTTTCGCGAGCCGGAGGAGAACCCATCAACAACTACTCTGATGCGACGTCCAGTCAGAAAATCTTTTATCCAAGCACAAACTGCAGCGGGGATCCCATAGGAGGGAAGCTTGCCAATAAGGGCATCGTGGCAGACCTTGTCAAAGACCAAGTCCAAGGACACAGCAATAGCCTCACCATGGTTTTCAATAGCCTCACTCCATAAATGCGTTGCGTATATAAGAAGGTCCCCAGTGGACCTACCTCTTCGAAGCCCGAATTGTGAATCACTGAGGAGATCGTTACCTTCTAAATACGCAAGCAAGCGGTTATTGATTGTACGCTCCATTACCTTACAGAGAATGGAGTTTATGGCTATTGGTCAGTAATTTGAGCTGTACGGCTGCCTTTTTTGAGCAAAGGCTGCACGTTAGCAAGTTTCCAGGATTTCGGAACTGATCCCACAGATTGTGATAATACAAAAATGTCTTTAAAAGAATTTTTTTTTATTAGCTTTTTAAATACAATAAGTGAACGGAAAAACCAAACCGTTTGGTCGGATGATATAGTCAGGTTCGTCGGTGTCAACTGGATGAATCTTGCACAAGACCGGAATGCTTGGCGTGACAAAGAGGAGGCCTATACTCAACAGTGGGTGTATACGGGCTGATTAAATAGATAGATAGAAGAGAATGTTACCAAAATAATTCATTTAATGTTAAACTAATCTCAGCAAGCCTGTAATTTAAAAAAGACTAGATTAAGTACTTACTAAGTTTTAAGATATTCTGAACAAAAAATAAATCTTCATCACTTTTTTAAACATTAAAACTGTATTTGTAATTTGTAAAGACTGTTTAATTTATTTAAATTCTTCCTCATCCTTTATATTTTGTACTCATTGCAGAATATCGATATATAAACGAAGATAAGCGTATTTTAAATAATTACAATAAAAGCTGGAAATGCTCGAAAAAACCGGCCTACCCGGGTTTTGATTACTCTACCCAAAAACCCGGGTTTTCAAAATTGAACCAAGTTTCGATGCCTTAATAGATAGTAAGCGTTCTTAGTTGTAAGAGAAAACAATGTTTTTTTATAGTCCTTTGTGGGAACAAAAGACCTATTTTAGCTAAAACACTGTTTTGTCTCTTTCTTTCATAACGCTGTCAACATTTGACAGAAAGTGTAAACATTTAAAAAAGGAATAAACATTATACAAAAATAAAGATAGCTTCGCAACTTAAAATTAAAAGGCACCGTTAAACAAAACATGGTAAAACAACAACGTTTCAGGAAACATGCGATTCGTGTTTTTATTAAGGGGGTTAATTTTGATTTTCTTGATTAAAAAGTAGTAGGTAACAAAAACTCCTTTTTTATTTCAATAAAAATCGTACTATCTGCTCGTTAGTAAATACCTATGAAATGACGAGCTATTATCTTTTAAATCTACCATTTAGTGTAAAATTATAGCAGGGTATACTGTAATAGACCTCTTATTAAGATAGATCCTTAGTATGTTTCTGTGAAATTTTACTCCCAAGCAATTTCACGCTACTTTAGAAGTTAGAGACTCAATTACGGTGTCGTGTAATATCTATTTTAGATATTTTCATGAAGGATTGTGTTGGTTGCGCTACTTTATTAGCGACATTGTGTGTAACTTATGTCTTATATCCTGGTATTGTTTTGAATGCCGACTGTTTCTTGTGCCCTATTATCTTTTATACAACCACTATGAAAAGTACCTTATCCTTCTTTTCCTATAATATTGATTGAACGGTCTAGTCGCTTATACCCTTTTACCTTGTGAAATGATAAGTTGGAATGTCGCATATGCTTCTTATCCTTGATTATTTGATTTTGTCATTTGTATCTTATGCCATATTTCCTCACTCAAAAATTAAAAGCTGTGGTCAGCTGTGGTTATAAGCGACAAAAACTACTTTAAATAACGTCAAATCACTAAAACTAAGAATACCAGTAACTGTACCGTGTCTATCTGATTTAATATCTGTTTCACTTTTCACAATATCTTAATAAATGACAAAAATACGTCAGTTTTTCTAAAATTTAAAACTTTGAACGGCTCTCCTGAACATTTCATCTTTTGTCGCTTATCCCCTATTTCCTTTTAACCGTCGATATATATGTCGCAGTAAGATAGATAAAGCTGTAATATAGTTATATGCCAGGGTTATAATTATGTAACGTACGATAGTTATAAGGAGCGATTTATAACTATCGTACGGTCACAATCTAGTAATATGGTTATCTGACTAAACTAATCTAGTTCTATAGTTATAAATCGACTGGGGCGACAAAGAAATTAACGGGCGTCTAAATATTTTATAGTATGGAATTATAGATGAGGTGTAATAAATATAACTTGGCGACTAATATTATTAGTGAGGTAATAAACATTGTATAAACGGCCGGAGGCGGAAATCGACTCGGATGGACATAGGTTAGAAGGCTAAGGCGGGAGCGGAGCGTAGCGGAGCTCCCGCCTTAGCCTTCGTGGTTATTTTTTTTTAACACCTATTCCCTAAATTAATGAAAGAAATGGTTTTTAAAATTACTTATTCGGACTGACACGTTTTATTAATAAAAAGTATTGTAATGTAACTAATTGTAGGTTACAAAAAGTTGATTATAACAAAAATAAAGACCATTAAATCGTTTTATTTAATTGTTTAGTAGATTTATAGCTATGTAACTAGATTAGTTTAGTCAGATAACCATATTACTAGATTGTGGCCGTACGATAGTTATAAATCGCTTCCTTATAACCATCTTACGTTATATAATTATAACCCTTGGCATATAACTATAATTCGGCTCTAACTATGATACTGCGACATATATACTAATACGAGTATTATATAAAAGGAAAAATTTGTTTGTTTGTTAGTATTGAATAGGCTCCGAAACTATTAAACCGATTTGAAAAATTCTTTCACTGTTGGAAAGCTACACTATCCCCGGGTGACATAGGGTACTTTTGATCCCGGAAATGAGGGGGGAAGGGGGGATAATTAACAAAAGAAATGTAATGCAGGTGAAACGGCTAGTAATTAATCTGTCAGATAGGTACGAAAGATGCAGCTGCATTATTAGTATCTGTTACATATTTGATCTGATAATAATATGCCGTGCGTGAATAGAAGCCGCGTTCTCTGGTGTTATAGCTGGCATCTCAGCCACTACACCCAAGCGATCGCTATTCTAACTACAAATGTCACAAAACAAACAACAGGTGTTGTAGAATAAAACTTTTTGCCAAAAATCATACAACAATACTATTATTTATTACGTAAGAATTTAATGAAAAAAAATTGGCCTAGATTCAATTTACGCTCGCTTCAAATAACGAAAGATATTAGAATATCGAAGTTAGTTATTAAAAATCGAAAAGTCTCGATTCCCCGTAAAAGTTAATTGATCGCATCGATATTTTTCCAATCTAGAAGACGAACGATGTTTGAGACGAACTTCTATTATAGAAATATTATAATACGTCGTCTGCTTTATATTTCAGGTTTAGTATTTTATTGATGTTACTAGCCTTTCGCCCGCGGTTTCACCCAGGCGTAATTTCTTTTTTCAAATATCCTCCCCTTCCCCCCACATTTCCGGGATCAAAAGTACCCTAAGTATGTCACCCGGGGATAGTGTAGCTTTCCAACAGTGAAAGAATTATTCAAATCGGTCTAGTAGTTTCGTAGCCTATTCAAAACAAACAAACAAATCTTTCATCTTTATTTATTATTAGTATAGATGCCTGTACTCTGATAAATTTATTGAAAGGATGAACATTTGAAAATCAGACCTTTTGAAAAACATTGTATTCGAGCTCAAGAGATATTTATTCGAAAAAAGGTTTTCATAACCAAGTTTGGCTACGTTTTTAAGCTTTCATAAATTAACGTCCATTTTGTTAACATGTGAATGTGATTTAACAAGTTTATACAGATAGTAATTGAAATTATTACGTAAGTTGATTTAGTAATAAAAATAAATCTGGTTTCATAATACAGTTTTTACCTATATTACATTGAATTAAATATTGGACCACGCGGCCACGTCAGATACATTGATCTGACCCAAAGTAAGTAGCATAAGCACTTGTGTTATGGGTGTCAGAAACAACGAATGTACTACAAACAAATTAACTCCAGTCACAGAACAAACACAAATGTTCATCACAAAAGTGTTTGTCCTGGGTGGGATTCGAACCCCCGACCCCTGGCGCATAGGACAGGGTCACTATCAAATGCACCATCGGGCCAGTCAGGTATTTATGTACCAGTTATACGAAACAAGAAACAAATAACAACTCGCATACATCAAATAGCAGTCATTTTGTTTTACCTCAGAAAATATACCAACCCTTGTTACAGTAAAAAAACAGGTGAAGCAATCCCACAGAGAAATTTTAGGTTAAAATTTAAATAAGCTCGGTATCCCACCGAATGTTTTAATTTAACTCAGCAAAAGGAAGGGTAAAATTTCGAATTTGCATGCAAAAACATAATACCTAGTAATATTGTAAACAAAACAAACGACATAATTTGAAAATTTTGTTTTACTAGTTGCAATATGTAATGCAAAACACACAATGTTAGATTTTCCCTGTGAGGTATTTATGTATTTACTAAATCGCATTATCTCCCAACTGTCAGTGCTATGAGTTATATTAGAAAGAAATAAAAATTCTTTATTGACCACGTGACATAAATATACACAAGAAAGTACAAGTGAAAACAAAAATCACAATACTTAAGTATCATCATCATCAGTCGAAAATCGTCCACTGCCTGACATAACCATACCCCAAGGATTTCCAAACTAGTCGGTCCCGCGCCACCCGCATCCAGTGGAGTCCGGGTCTCTTTACTAGGTCATCGGTCAATTAACACTTCCTAGTGACTAATTAGGTCCCAACCTCATCAATTATACAGACCCTCTGTGATGCTGGTATGCTAAACCTATTAGATTAACACGTTCAGTGCAATACGAGGTTGAAACGCCCCATGCATGACTTCTTGCTGGTGCGGCAGTCAAAATCACGATCTTTCACTCTGTGCGGGGGACAATTATGATAATATTCCTAGTAGTATGACAGAGACAAATATACAAAATCAATTCTCTTACGAAATCTAATCCAATGGCGTAGTTATTAAGACATGAGGTTGAATAGGTCTCATACGCACTGAATAAAAAAAAAAGAAACAAAAAAAACTACCTAAAAAACTGAAAAGCAAAAAATAATTTTAATAAGACATTCATCAAATGCGCTTATTGTCTAAGCCTATTAATTAAATTGTATTTTACGTGCTAGGTAGGTACCTACTAATCTGTTTGAAGTCGGTGCCAAGCCAAATAGTAGGTACCCAGATTACGTACCTACGTCCGCGGATTAATAAGTAACCCTTTATAATACATAATATTGTTATATATCATTTTTTATTACCTTTGGATCCTACCTACTTTAAATCGGTCCACAATTGACGGAGAAATCGACGGACATACATAAAAAAAAAAAATACATACAGTCGAACATATAACCTCCTCCTTTTTTGAAGTCGGTTAAAAAATTAATCAATTACAGTGCGGATTGAGGTCAAATCTGCCTCATAAATTTTAGGACTCATAGCCGCACAGGGTGAAGTGCTGCTAGTTTAGTGTTGTAATAAGTGTCGATACGGGAGCACAGGGAGGACAGAGAGTCACAGTTTGTTTTTTAATCCAACTGTTTTTTTGCAAAGATTACGTTACAATCTATTTGCTAAATATTCACCTAAAATAATAATTTATTTAACTTTTATTTAATAAATAGATTTACATAGCAACACAGCTAAAGCCAAAGCGATAGTAAACTTTAAATAATACTATGTCTTAAATGTTACACTTTATGTGTTCTTTTCCCTAGGATTGAGTTGTTCCAAAATTCCAAATGCATATTGATTGCTACAGCATGGTGTGGTTTTAAGCTTGTTATATCTACTTGTAACTTAAATTAAGTGTTAAGTTTAATTTTCGGCTTATAATTCCAGGTTATTTCCGTTATGAAGTCAATTTTATCTTTTGGGAAATACAAGTTCGTTTCTGCAATGGTCACAGCTGTTATACTCAGAGTAAGAGTACACACACACTCTCTCTCACACATGTACTCACAGTTTATCACAAATATGCACACATTCATTCCCCTAACATAAAAACACACTGACATACTTTATCTTAAAAATGGCGTTCATATCTAACGTGAGTTTTATTTCCGGATTTCCTAGTGGCAGATGCGTTGATCATGTACTTTAAAAGTGATCATCGAAAACGTTGCGTAGGCTGCTACAACAAATTAATATATATCGACACTGCAACTTTCTTTTACTCCCATCACTAGTCGAGACACGAATCGAACTTCATTTCAGTGCGATGTGAGGCAGAACAGATGCCATATATATATTTTTCATTTACTCAATACAGAAATGTCATAACTGCCGGCGAAGCTATATTTAGATTTAACAACTATTTAAGTTTGTAATGGTAAAGTTTCAAGCAGATATTGTCCTTTTTGAACTACAATTAAGGTATTTTTTCAAAACATAACTTTGTGAGGCCGATATGGTCTCATACGCACTGTAAAGGAGTTCAAACTTGTCTCGAATAGACCTCATTCGCACTGGCTGAAACTCCATAAACCGGCCAAGTGCGAGTCGGACTCGCCCATGAAGGGTTCCGTAGCAGCAAGTATCATCATAATATAAAAGTTCTTGTAGTTTTTTGTAAGTTTCATCGACGCTTTTATATTTGAGTTGATTGAATGAGAGGAAAATTGAGGTTTACGATTTATGACGTTTTAAAAAAAAACTAATTACTTGATCTCGTTCAAACCAATTTTCAATGGAAGTTTGCATGGTAATGTACATCATATATATTTTTTAGTTTTATCGTTCTCTTATTTTTGAAGTTAGAGGGGGGGTGACCAACATTTTACCACTTTGGAAGTGTCTCTCGCGCAAACTATTCCGTTTAGAAAAAAATGATATAAGAAACCTTATTATCATTTTTAAAGACCTATCTATAGATACCCCACACGTAAGGGTTTGAAGAAAAATTTTTTTTTTGAGTTTCATTTCTAAGTATGGGAAGCCCCAAAAATTTATAAACTAATTAATTGATCTCGTTCAAACCAATTTTCAATGGAAGTTTGCATAATAATGTACATCATATATTTTTTTTAGATTTATCATTCTCTTATTTTAGAAGTTACAGGGGGGGGGACCAACATTTTACCACTTTGGAAGTGAAACTATTCAGTTTAGAAAAAAATGATATAAGAAACCTTATTATCATTTTAAAAGACCTATCCATAGATACCCCACACGTAAGGATTGGAAGAAAAATTTTTTTTTTGAGTTTCAGTTCTAAGTATGGAGAGCCCCCAAAATTTATTATTATTTTTCTATTTTTGTATGAAAATCTTAATGCGGTTCACAGAATACATCTACTTACTAATTTTCAACAGTATAGCTCTTATAGTTTCGGTAAAAAGTGGCTGTGACATACGGACGGACAGACAGACAGACAGACAGACATGACGAATCCATAAGGGTTCCGTTTTTTGCCATTTGGCTACGGAACCCTAAAAAAATGGCTACGCAGTGAACGTGTTAAGTGCACTTCTGACAAATCCAATGTTTGGGATGTCCAACACTTATTTATTTAAATAGACAGCCATATCTTATAATAAGTGACAAGCTAGTTCCACTTAAATTTTAGAGATGGCAGCACTAATCTGTTAAGTTACGATAGCGTTACGATTTGGTTTGGTTTGGTTTGGTAAGGTCTTATATAGTGCTATACTTCCTATACGTCAAGGTGAAGTTAGAACTAGTACTGAAATGACCTTAGTGGAAATTTAAGTCGTCGAAACCTGGTTGGACACCCAGTACCCATAGAAAACCCGATTGTAAAGCCTTGTAATTTGCTTTCCTCTGGTATTCTCTGCCTTCTGTTTTTTGGACCAAAACTTTATGACGTTGGTTGTCTCTATGTTGGTAAAGTCAATTAAAAAAATTCAGGACATCGTCCAGTCCCAAACTAAGCCCGGTCGGTCATAAAATGAAAGTAATAGGTACAATAATTAAAAACTACGTAAATCTTTTTTCTTAGCAGCAATGTTGTTTCGGTTTCTTACTTCCACTTAAGGCTCACCTTTACCACATTTAATTTATTTAATAATTAATTAAGATCGTCAGTTTAAACGTAAAGAGTTAACAAACTGTTGATTTCAACTTGCAAACAAACTAAATGTTTTATTTGTATCTCGTAAGAACACAACTCACTTATCAACTTAAAGAAGTTAAGCGAATCTAAAAGCAAATTATGTATGACTTGCGAAGACATTAAAACAACAGCTCATTTTGAAAAGCCAGTTAGGATATAAAACGAGTAAATTAGGTGAGTAATTAATTGTATTTGCAAACTTCTAAAGGTGCTCGCACAAATGGAAGTTTTTTTTGGAGGATAATGCGTTTATGCACCATAACCGCAGGGTAGCTACACCTGCGGTCGTGTGTGGGACTCGAGACTAAAGCGTCCACTACTCACTAAACTCCCCCGGTTTCTGCTTCACACCCGATTGGGATGAGCCGGTGTTATCCTTGTGGATATTGACCTTGTGGATATTGACCTTGTGGATATGACTGACTTGAGAGGCCTCAAGTCAGGGTCGCGCCTAGGGAGGGTGGTGACCCTCTCGGGTGCGAGAAACTAGGTGACCTTCAGCTTTCACTTTAAACTGCAATCTTCAAGCTACTGCACCACGGAGACAGTTCTTTATTTTCATACCTGAATAATTGAAAGGGAGGCAACGGCAATAATCTACCACTCTCTTGATTATTGCGCTTGTCAAGCATCCTTGGTAGAAATCGGCTCCTATATCCTGAAAAAATGAGTAAAACTAAATTATTAAATATTGTAGCTTTGAATTTAATTATTTTTTTGATAGAAGATCTAATTCTAAGACATAAGATAGTAAGATACAAAACTGTGTAAGGTTTGAGTACAAAAAAAAATACATAAATGATAAGACTGCCTATTAATGTTACATCCAGTTATTAATTACATTTATCCTTTGTAAATAATCATTACGCTGTATAAAAAAATACATTTAACTAAACTAACCTCATATTTGGACCTTACATCCGCTTACCATCAGGTGGAGTGAGGTCATCCTCACTGCTTGGTTATAAAAAAAAATCTAAACGATCCCATGATGTTTTGGTTTCAAATATGTAGGTTACATAAATCTCATGTCATTTTATTATAAATATTGCTATTACCCTTAAATGTGTTTTTAAAAATATCAATAAACACTTTCAATTAGTTTAATATTTACGCTTTGAAAAGGTAATATTTTTTCTTACACAAAGTTAAGTTGTTAATAGGTACCATTTTTCACAATATACAACGGTTTAACAAAGCAATTTAGTAGATATTGATATAAATCTTATGTATCACTCCTAACACGAGCCACGAAATTGCTGCTTATCAGGAATGACAAACCAATAATTTTCGATAATAATCGCCTATAGAATACACCGCCCCATATTCCAATAATGCTGGCGTCACCATCCAACTATTAATTAGTTGATGGTTTTCGTGTCATTGGATGATATTTCTACGCAGTTTAAGGTTCACGAGGAAGATAGGATAATAAATGTTCCTGTTTTATAGCAAAGTTTAAACAGAAAGTTTATTATCACTGCCAACTCTTTTAATGCTTCTTCAGATTTTATAGTTCAAATCTTTGATCTGAAAAGCAATTATTAAAATATATACACATTTTTAAATTTCCTTATTTGGTTTTGCTTTTCAGCCCAAAGCAATGTCCTCATTTATAAAGGCTTCATAAGAGCACTTAAATAGTCCTTTAATAATACAAAAAAATCTACCGAGGCTACTAAAAATTAAATAGTCAAGTGATATCAATACAGTCTTCTTCTCTATTAATAAATAACGTGTGATAAAATAATTATATTTTGTTATATATAGATATGTTATCAATGCGCCAATTTAAAACTAAAATTACACCAATTAGTGGATTTTGAAAAATAATAAATGCATATTAATGAAAATGATATTATGGGAGCTACCATTACACAAGATTGAAATTAATAATTATAGCTAAAACGATTCGCTTGTGTTATATCGTATATTTTGCTCTACTTATTATTTGAACAAAGACGTAACATACCTATTGTTTAAAACATTTTTGATAAAGTAAATGTTTTTTATTTACAACTAGTAAAGTTCCATCGAAACAACTAACATGTAGAATTAAATACCGTCCATTCCATTGAATTTTTTTTTAGTAAAAGCCTTAAGGGGAGAAAAGCCCAATTAGTATATTTCTGTATCCTTTTTAACTGTATTTTATCTTAAAAATAAATAAACTCTTTATTTTATTCCCAAAAATATGCTATAAGTATAAAAAAGTTTTTAGGATATTTTATGAAAACAATAATACATATTTTGAATTTTGAACGGCTCCGAAAAAACTGGTCGAGCCGAACCGAAATAAATTGGAACTAATTTCTTCAAGTGGCATCAATAAAATAAAAAACAATGGCGAATGCTACACGTTCGATATTTATCGTGATATTTGGATCGAAATCCAGGATCACGATATTTATCGAGTGTGTAGTATAGCGTATCACATATCGTGATACGTGATACGCTATACTACCACACTCGATAAATATCGTGATCCTAGATTGCGATCCAAATATCACGATAAAATATCGAGCGTGTAGCATTCGCCAATAAGATGTCATTCATTTTGCTGTCGGTCAAAATATGATGTCAATCGTCAACCGTGCCTTGTTATAATTGGATATTGTGAATTATTTGTGAGCATAACAATAGCAACCATAATATGATAGCTAATATGGCGCCTCCACAGCAGGTTTTTTATTTTCTTGGTCAGGCTTATATAGCCTATATAGAACGGGCTGTAGATACACTTGCGATTGGACAATACATAACAGATGTTCACTGAATACGTAACTGGCTATTTCTGTTCACACCTATATTGCTTTGTATTGGATGTTTCTTGGAATTTTGCGTTAGGTTTACTTCTTTGTTGGAAATTGCTTATTCGTAAACTATAGTTGTTTAACAGACAAGGCGTTGTATAGGATTTAGTTCTATAGATCAAAGAGACATATTAAAGCAAAAATATATTAAAAACAACAAGGAATACAGTAAACATATTTTGACAAAAAATGTAAACATTTAAAGAGCAATCGATACCGTTAAGATCTGGTCTTGCAAAGATTATGCAGAAATTCTGTTTAAAAATAATATTATCTTACATGGCCACCTGATGTTTTGGGTATAGCGCGATAAGTATAATATACGAGAATTTACAAGAATCAGTTGAAGATAAACATTTAGTAATTAAACATTACCGATCGTGATATAAATTTTTTGTTTGATTTAAACCATGATTGTTTGTTTTCAAATTTAAAGCTAAACATGAAAAAATTTTAACTTTTACAACAGAGAGTTGTAAGCAACTCTGTGGTTCTGTCTGTCTCCGAAAGGATACATTCACATTTCCCTTTTTTTCAACAGAAAAACGAACCGTTAACGGCTTGAGTGAACGTATTAATCTTCAATCTCCTGCTCTTTTTAATTCACTCAAATATACTTTTCAAATATCAAACTCGTATGGTAGCAAAAAAAATCTCTTTGCTAAATTACTACAGAATATTATTTTCATATGCAAAATCTTGTTTGATTGCAAGGTACCGTTAGATGTAAACAAAAACGTAAATATCGTGTAAGCCGATTAAGAAGGGCGAGATCGCTGTGTGCAAACAAAAGGGCGGCGGTGATCACTTATCATCAGGTGACCCACTTGCTCGTTTGCCTCCCTATAACATAAAAAAAAGTACTGGAATAGTGAAAAGAAAGTAAATGATAGTTCTACTGACAGGTTTGGAATAAATATCCTTTTCTTTCATAAATAAATATAATACCTAGACAAGCCCCGAATTAAGCAAAGCTATATCTTGGGTGCCAGACTATGGATAAACATTACTTTTTAGTTCTTTTTATTAGCGTAGTATATACGTTATTTTTCATACATTATTATGTATAGAAATATCTAATTTCATGCACACAAATGTTTGTACCGTGCGGGGATTGATCCTTCTACCTCTTGTGTAATATAGCGTGTGGCAACAACCTTATCTGAAGTGGCAACGCGCCGGACATATCTGTCGCTGAAGCGATGACTTATGGGGTAGATGAGTTCCCGTGGCTCGGCAAACGCTACAACGACTTAATACGTTCTCCAGCTAAGAGTAGATGGCAATGATATGCGGAATGTCACTAGCAGAAACTGGATGTGTCAAGCGCAGAACGCAATACCGTTTGTCACGAGAGATCTATTTCCAATACTCTACTTTATTTTCACGCGAGGGGATAAAATAGACAGAATACATCAGAAAAATATTTATATAATTTAATGACTTGCATAATATCAAAAGATATTATAGGTATTGTATATTAACAGTTGTCATGTACTGAGAAGACCATCTGAGCTACTATGCAATAATACAAGAATATGCTGCGTTATGTATTCGTCAGTTTTAAATTGAAACTGAAATCTAAAAGTTTTTTCACTGATGACCCGAAATCCCAAGCGGCTGAAACTACGTGCAAAACTGCAAACCTATCATAAACAAATACGAGTAATTACTGTTTTTTAGGCCTCGGCCTCGAATTTCGCGGGCAGCGGGGCGGCAGCGGCAGTGGCGAGATGTTTTGTATGGAATCCGATAGGCCCGTTCTCGAACTCAGCTGGGTGGGAGCGGAAGCGGCAGCGCATATAGGCGTACTGTGTATCACCGCTTGACAGCATCCTACCGCTGTTGACGGCCCGCGTCAAGCGGTGACAGCATTGCGCCTGCGTGCGCCCCCGCTCCCGCTGCCGCCCCACTCGCGAAGTTCGAGGCCTCGGCCTTACTCACACAAGTACGTTGGTCTTACGGGTGTGCTACTTCCCCTGTCGAGCTTGCCCATTTCCTTGTGAGCCAGTACTGCGATGCCAACGGATAGAACGCCACGGTGATGCGTCCGTTGTCATGGTAATTTGGGTTCCCCTTTTGCTTACCATCGGGCTAAGTGGAGCCAATGTACTGAGCTACTATAGAAAAAAAATCACCTAACAGGAGCTGTCTGCAGCATGGACAGCATGGTACGCTTTTAGTATCAGAAAAATAAGAGCAAAGTTACTTACACTGCTGAGTAAACATTTTCTGTTGTGCATCGAGAGAGCCTTGACATTTTCCGAGCTGTCAATGGCCCAGACGTCCAGGTTGACGTCATAATACGTCCTCGAGGCAAGGATTATAGGTCCGTCCAATAACGTGATACTGTCTTTGTGATCGAACAGGTAAAGCTGAAATTGAATGCCAATAAAATAAGTAAACATATTTCCTTGGATATTATGACATCGCGCCGTCTAGGCTTAGACTAAGTATAGCTTGTAGCTCGGGGTTCTAGACAACGTATATTCTTTTTTTTTTGGGTAGCAAATACACAAAGCACATAGATACATCTAGGCTGATACAAACAAACATATTCATGCATATAAATGTTTGTACCGTGCGGTATTCAAACCCTCGAGCACTAGTGATATTGAAAAAATCTCGGAAAAAAACATTTTCCCGTATTTTGTTAACTAAGTGTTACTTAAAATTTTGTTTTGCTACTCGTATACAGTCTGTTCTACCCATTGAACTACGTTCTACCATTACTCACATGGCATCGTGACATCCGCAGAAGACAAGTGGTAGTGACGTTCGAAATGATTATGGTCCGTCAAGA
This sequence comes from Mecyna flavalis, assembly GCA_949319885.1. Classification (NCBI taxonomy): domain Eukaryota; kingdom Metazoa; phylum Arthropoda; class Insecta; order Lepidoptera; family Crambidae; genus Mecyna; species Mecyna flavalis. The sequence goes on from OX439430.1 coordinate 16,174,452, forward strand.
CCGGCTTGATGATATTGAGCGGGGTTGTGGTATGTACATTTTGTCATCTTTGTCTTTTGTTATTGTTTGAAATATAATTATTATTGTTTAAATATAAATGTTTAAATATAAATATAAATATATTGAATAGGCTCCGAAACTACTGAACCGATTTGAATAATTGTTTCACTGTTGGAAAGCTACACTATCCCCGGGTGACATAGGGTACTTTTGATCCCGGAAATGTGGGGGAAAGGGGGATATTTGATAAAAGAAATAACACAGGTGAAACCGCGGGCGAAAGGCTAGTTTAAAATTTATTATGTTCCAAATAAAAGTGTGTTTTTCTCTGCCCTACATTGATAACACTGCGTTACACGATTTTGGTACCCGTTAAACTGATAGCTGAAATGAATAGGTAATGAGTTACAGATAAAATGTTCCAAACATATGTGGTATCCATCACGTCTAGTTTTCGAGGTACATGCCAATAATTATTTTAACTTCTCACTTTAGGCGTATAAGAAACAGTTGAGGCTTTCGATGTAATAAACTTTTTCATTTTTTTGTTTTATTCATAAATCGTTTCTATTCGATAACCTCGATATCTCTAAACGTATTCATTTAAAAATCCACCAATTATTCTGAACTAAGTGGCTGTCCCAACTGCAAAAATGAACCAAATAAGTTTGGTTACGTTTGTGAACAGTACATTGTGAAATCACAAAAAATATGTTTCTGAAAAAGTGAGAAGTGCATATTTACATTCTTTTGGACGTGCTATAATCAAGATAAACCATGGATACCACATTTTTTTGTGTTTCGTGCTATGCTACTCTCATATCATGGTGCTGTCATTGATTTCCATCTAATCTTGGTGCTGTCAGTGATGAGTAGGGCGAGAGGTTCTACCAAGATATAAAGAAGCTTGAAGAACGATTTCAAGACCGTTGGAACACAACTATGCTAGGCGATTACTGTTGGCGTCTAGAACGAGAAGATCCTTCAAAACACAAAAGACAAAGTTAAAATTTAAAGGTATTCTGGGTTTAAATTGTATGCATTGATTTTTCTTGTATTTATTTATACTGTGACACTGGCAACCAACGGCGTACTCCATGGAGCGATACAGAAAAATAAAACATTGTTTAAAATTTGACGGATTAGGCGAATGCTGGAAAATAATTGAGGGATTGGTAGGTTGGACGTTGAGTTAGGAAGACATGAGAAAAATATAAGTCTTGGAATATAAGGATATTTTATTTTATTTACCACCAACCTAGGGGATTTAGTTGGTCTCCAGCTGTTGGATGAAGTTATTACTGGTGGTGTTTGTGATTGCAGAGGAGGATTGACACAGTGACCCTGTCTCTCCCATAGGGAAGAAGGGGATGGTCGAATAGATCATCAACTGTGTTGGTGGGTTAGGCAGAGGATAGTTGGATAGGCTATCAACTCTGATGGTTAATTTAAATTTTTTTAGCTTATGCAAGGGTTGTAAAGGGAGGTGTTGATCAATCGGCCCATACTCATGACGTATCCCGTGTTGCGATGTGCCCTTTGATTTATAGAATTAATGGTTGTGTAAAGCTGAGATTAGGGATATCAGATAGGTTTAGTTAGGTAGCGTATATGCCATCGGTAGGCTTTTTGTTAGGTTTTTGCCTAACGAACCCATCGCAGAGGTGAGACTTCGTGTTGATCATTATTTGAAATTTAAGTTTTTGAATTTTATATTAATCATGGACTTTGGCTGTAGAGTTATGTTTTTTTTTTGTTTGCGCTTTGTTATTGACTTGCCTCTATCATGGGTGGCTTTTTAGTAAAAGGCATGGCATATAAGATATCCTAACACTGTCTTTAAAAAAAAAATTGTTTTCTGATTCAAGGGCTTCAAGTGGAGAAGGTCGTTGGAAGCAGAACCACTGCGGTAGCCAGGGGACGGTCATCAATGAACTTTGATGACTGAAGTTGAACCATAGGCATCTCTCCTGGGCTATACCAAAATGATAAAAAATAAACTCGATTAATGAAAAAAATCTGGTACATTTTATAAGTTTTTTTTATATTATGTTTGAATCTTTCAATCTATATATGTATATAAAACTCAGAGGTCACAGCCCAAACCACTGGACGGATCGGGCTGAAATTTGGCATGCAGATAGATGTTATGACGTAGGCATCCGCTAAGAAAGGATTTTGATCAATTCCCACGGGAACGGGAACCACGCGGGTGAAACCGCGGGCGCCCGCTAGTTTTTAGCATAATTTGTCATATCATCCCGGAAAAAAATGAGACGTCATGGAAAGAAATTATGTATGTACTCTTACTATACAATAGGAATGAATAAGAAAAAATGACATTTCAAAGCGGGTACTTAATTTTTTTTTCATTTGTAACGCAGTGTAATTTTGCATTAATATGAATTTCCTCTATTCAAATGTTTCTCGACCTGACTCATTGGGAATGCAGTCTGTAAGTGTGTCAAACCGCACCAAAGCCCCCCTCTACTTGGCAGAGCAAAGTTAATCAACGAAAGTGCAATTGGCCTTAAGAGATCCCTATGCCATATTATGTAGGTTTCAGTCAATAGTACAAAAAGTTATATTTATGACGTCATATCGTTTAGAAACGTTAGAATATAGCCTTTACCCTATGGACTGAAAAAAAAACTTTACGTCAATAAGTAATTCTACTAATAAGTTATATTATGCATAGACAAAATATGCGTCATACTACTTATTGTGCCACATAATATAAAATACAAAGTGTTAAAGCAAATAACGATATTACGACTAATATTTTCCAAATGCCATCTGCAAAAACGAGCAAACGGCTAAACGTGACTTCCAAAACAAAGGAAAATCAACGGCCATATTTATAAACCATTCGAGCAATGCTAAAATAAATACCTAATACATTTGTATATTCTTATTATTTTTAAACGTTTGTACGTCGTCTGGCCTGGATAGCCAAGATAGGATGACATTCAGCCTCATTCAATATATTTTTACATTTCACTCGGTTACCGTGTCAAACAGATTTTAACCAAATGTAAAAATTAAATTATCCTCAATATTCTTAATTTGTTTTGAACATGGTAATCTTTTAACTAGTTGAAATGTGCATGGCTAATTTAAAATGATACAACTATTGTCGGTAGGCTCGGTAGCGTACACCGCACAGGTACTAAATTCACTGTTTAGTCAATAAATTGTAAATAGGACAAATATATTATTTTGTGTAATTACTAGAGTATTGGCTTCGCTTGCATTGTTTGTTGATTAAATTAATAAATGCGTAACATCAAGTATGTATTTTGATCGAGCCCCAAACTAAGTACTTTAATTTGTGTTATGTTCTTCTTATTTCTAAATTATTTTTTTTTGGAAATAAGAATATTTGATCTATGCATGTAAATTGTTAGTTAATGCCAAAGCCTTTGTTCCTTTGAAAAACATAATGTTTTTCCCGATTCTATAAATATACCTCATCAAGTTACCAAATTAAGGGTACGGACCGGAAGGGACTCCCACAATCATTTGGGTATTATTTGTTTTTCTGTCCAACAGGAATAATTGTTAATGTGTAAAGGCTGAGCATTGAATTATATTACTGTCGTCACCAAGGATTAAAAATATGATTGAGGTGGCATAAGGTTTAATGGCTAATATAATTATAATACCACTAAAATAAGCATCTCTTGTAGCGTGGTTTAAGTGGATTTAACTTTTGTTAGAATTACCTGTCTCTTGTCCAAGTCGCTGAGATGAGTCAAATTAATTGAAATTATGGCACCTTATCATTTAGGACTTAAAATTTCTAAAGGACTTGATGGTAATGATAGATAGGAAAAATCTTTTTTAAGACTGCCAAAAGATTTATTAAATACGTATGACTTAAAGAAAGAATAAATACATACTAAACATTTAACTATCATTTTATTGAGCAATTTTATAATTTACTTTATTGTCTACATAAGAAATCCATACTAATATTTCAATTACGATTGTAACACGGTATATCTGCTGTTACACGTAAACAACGGGAAAATTAAAGACATTAGAAATAATAACATTTTTGACCGCCTCCGTGGAACAGTGGCTAAGCCGCTCGGGTATAAAACCCGGAGGGCGTGGGTTCGATTCCCGCCTAGGGTCTGGTTGGTGATAAGGCTTTTTCAGTCCGACTGGCTAGCTACCACCCCCACAGGTGAAATCTGCCGCCATAAAAGCTCTGGCTATGTTCCGGCAGTATTAATGTGGGAGCCAGTACACTTGAAATCAAAGGCTCGAAGATCAGATGAGTCTACAGTCTGGCAGCACATTGAGCGAAGCTTGCTGGTGTCCCTCAATGGAATAGCCCGCAGTGGCCGCTTACCGTCAGGTGGGCTGCGTGTCTGTCTGCCAACTGACTTAGTATAAAAAAAACATTAATAAATTGTTCTCCCTAGAACCAATAACGTACTCGTAAATGTGAGAGCCTTTTTTTCCGCGACATTTGCGAGACCTACTAAACTCTCACCACGTAGAAATGATTTCCGTCGTCAATAAAATTGGTTCGTACTAAAGAACGTGCAAATATTTGTTGTCACACGATTTAGTGATGTGCTCACGGAGTAAAATAATAAGTAGTAGCTTGTCTTCTCTTATTTTGTTTTCTGTACAGAATCATGTTCAGCCATTCGTATGGCAGGGCATGCCAATTTTTCTTTGTATCTTTACTTAATATTTATTTTGAAGTACAGGCAACCGTAATATGCTAAATGTTTTTAGATAAAAAAAAAATAGGATGGTCAATAGCCACGGCTGGCACCGGCTCGTCCCAATCTGGTGTGAAGAGGAAACCGGGGAGTTTAGTGGATAGTGGACGCTTTAGTCTCGAGTCCCACACACGGCCGCAGGTCTAGCTAAGCCTGCGGTTATGGTGCATAAACGCATCCTCCTCCGAAAAAAAAAACTACAGCAACCGAAAGTTAAGCAAAAAAAACTCATTGTGCAATCTGACAAGCCTTTTCACGATCTAAAAGTCCGGATATTAAATAAGTGCACCATCTTATGCTAATCTGGCATAAGTGCTCTTTGAGACCCAGTTAAAAGGGTCCGAGATTAAAGTCAGAAGGAAAACACGCATTTCCGGATGGTAAAAAGGGGTTTAGGATGATTATGAAGGCCAAAATAATACGATTATGTGTGGATGACGTCGTTTGGGGATGCGGAATAAATAAGAAAAAGAATGGGAATGGAATAAAGTAAAAACATGTCAAAGTAGAGATGGTGAAAAACCTCTTATTTATTTAGCGAAATATCTCACAGTCTATAAGGTAAGACTTGACAATTTTGGTATAAATAAGGAAATGCAAAGGCCTATATAATAGGTATCAGTATTTATTTATGACATATACCTCCGTAGTGCAGTGGCATGACGTGCTTTAAAGCCTCATGCCCTAAGTTCGTGTTCAATTTTTCTGTTACAAATACTTATACTAACGGCATGCTATGATGGCCGTTTTGACATATTACAATACATGGTTTTTATAACGCTTTCGCGTTGTTTATTTATTATCTGCTGTGCAGCAATTTATGGGCTGTTTTTAATTTTAGAGCCGTTTTTTTAAACCGTTGTTTTGGGCTTTATTTGTATAGTATTAGAGACAGATTTTGAAACATATGATTTATCATTTCACGTCTATATAAAGTCATTTAATTAATCTAGGTTATTAAATAAGCTCTAAATACGAATGTGCTTTACACACATCACACACAATGAACGTAATATATGTATTGATTAAAAAATGATTGATTTAATCAATGAAGAATCAAACATTTTAGCGAATGAGTTGTGGCACCATGGCACATCACTACGCTTAATATATTTTCATATAATAAGATATAGACTTGTGAACGTTATCTAATATTGAGGGTTCGTATTGGCCCTATTTTCTCCTTTCTTTTTGGCAAAACACTTCACAGTATAAACATAATTTCAATGGAAAACATCTTTTTCTTACCGTTATTTTGTTGTTTTGTTACTGTATTGTACAGTTATTTGTTGTTTATGTTATAATTTTCTTTATACATAATATAATACATAAAAGCGTTATTGTATTTTTTGATAGTGATTTAAATGCCAAGACTCAGAATCCTAGATTTAATTCCTGGATGGCAATATTTGTATGTAAATAATTTTTTTTTAACTTTATTTACTCTGGAAAGTAGTATTTAAGAATGTTTGTGTTTAAAAGTATTTAGTTATAACTGAATATTAATAACGAACAAGTGAATATTAACAACAACAAAAAAGAAAAAAAAAACTAAACATAAATTCGTACAATCGTACATACAAACTTAGTAAAAAATATAACTTGGAATATGATTTTGAAATATTCAGATTAAACTATTCATGTGTTACTGAATAGCTTTTCATAGTTCACTTATGCTGTTTACCATGGAAATGGCTATAAACCTTAGAATAATATGATATTATTATTAAAAAAACAATTTATGAATAACAAAACAAAAAAAATTCAACATCCCCTTTTAGTAAAGGGGATGTTGAAACATTATTTTATTATTTGAGAATAATGCGCTTTGTGGCCTTTACAGAAGTTCCTTTGAAAGAAGAAGAAGTTTATAATATTATGTGGAAACTATCTGCCTGCTCTCACTGGTGGTGTAGAATTATAAATTAGTTGTTATTTAATTATCCTTTTAATATAATAAAAAAAAAACATAAAAAACTGACTTCAAATGTAAAAAGCAAAATGTAATAACTTGATTATAAAATTACTATTTATTTGTAAGTGCTGGGTAACTGACAGGTTTTGTCGGTGCGGTATTTTTTATTTAATATGTATCGGCACCGACTACAATTTCTTGAACTGAAAATAACTACAAGATAACTTTATGATTCAGGTTCAAATAGTCTATGTTTTCAACAAATTTCATCAAAATCGGTTCAGTGTTAAAAAAAAAACAGGGTTAATATTGCATGTATAATATTTAAAACGATTTCGAATCAAATGACACGGTAGGTCACTAGTTATTAATAAAACATTATGCTCGTTTTATATGCTGAGTTCGGGGAAAGACGGCGCCTGTGTGAATAATGTTCAAAGATATTTTAATATAGAAAGTTATTTATATACATAAAGTTTTGCTTACCAATACGTTAGCTTCAGATACTTTTCCGTCGGGTGCTATATAATCTCCATTGAACCGCACTTCCAGCCCTTCGGTGCTTTCAACACCTGATATGAATGAAACGTTTTCAACATGGCTCCTGTAGAAAATATGTTTGCGTTATTTATTTAGGCATTTCCATATTTTCTTTTATTTATTTTGCAATGTGTAACAAGACGAGCATATCGTACTGAATGGTAAGCGCCACGTCTGCCCGTAGACAGTTCAGTGCCAAACAGTAACTAAGCAGTTACTGTCTGGCACTGCCCTGCGCCCGCTAAGCCGAGACGCCAGTTATAAGGTCTCATATACCCAGTAATTTCACTAGCTTCAGTGCCCTCTCCCCGAAACACAGAAGTGCTTGACACACTTCTATTTCACGGGAAAATAACTGGCACTGCGATGGTACTCACCTAGACAGCCCAGTACAGGAACCTACCACCCGGTAAATATTTTCCTATTTTGGATCTTTTATCTAATTTTGGATTTGAAGACTTGAACAGCATATGAAAGACCTGGTAATTGAAATCAAGTTTATAACACATAGCGGCAGCCTCTGCGGTTTCACCCACACGTAATTTCTTTTTTCGAATTACCCCCCATCCCCTCACACTTACGGGATAAAAAGTACCCTATGTCACCCGGGGATAGTGTAGCTTTCCAACAGTGTAAGTATTATTCAAATCGGTTCAGTAGTTTCGGAGCCTATTCAATACAAACAATCAAATCTTTCCTCTTAATAATATTAGTATAGATGCATCAAAATAGTTATTTATGTGACTGCTGCATAATGAGGGTCATTAAAATACGAATGTGGTTTTATGAAACGAACGAAGTGAGTTTCATAAAAGAATCACATGAGTATTTTAATGACTAATTATGTATAGTCACATACATAACTTTATCTTCATTCATACGATAATATGTCTATTTTCACTCTATTTTATAGTCAGGATTGATGAGCAAACGCCCTAGTTACCAACTTAATCTGTATGTAAAAGTTAGTACTGACATAATGACTGACGTTTGTAGTTTTTAAAATCCATAAACAATCTAGACTCGAGTTGATTTTGATTCTCAAATCGATTGTTATAATTTCAGCATCGAATTAAATGTATAGGAATGGAACATAAAATTACTAATCGACTAATTCGATAATCGAAAAAACCTATTAATTTTTACTTTTAAAGAAGACGTTCGAAATTTGAACGAAATTAAGTATCGGTTACCGACACTAAAATGTAAACATTTCAATGCAGCCACAGATACTTATATCTAAATGTAGGGCGTTTGCTCATCGCCCCTGAATATAAAATAGACATATTATGGTATGGATGTAGATAATAGTTATTTATGTGGCTGTTGCACAATGAGGGTCAATCTAATACGAATGTGGTTTTATGAAACGAACGAAGTGAGTTTCATAAAAGGATCACATGAGTATTTTAATGCCTAATTATGTACAGTAACATACTTAACTTTATCTTCATTCATACGATAATACATAATTATGTCTATTTTATAGTCAGGATCGATGAGCAAAGTTAGTACTTAGTACAAAATCATGTCATAATTTGTAGGTCAATTTAAGAAGACGTTCGAAATTTGAACGTAATTAAGGTATCGGTTACCGATACTAAAATGTAAAAATTAAGATGCAGCCACAGATACTCATATCTAAATATAGGGCGTTTGCTCATCGATCCTGACTATAAAACGTTCGAAATTTGAACGTAATTAAGGTATTGGTTACCGATAATAAAATGTAAACATTAAGATGCAGCCACAGATACTTATATCTAAATATAGGGCGTTTGCTCATCGATCCTGACTATAAAATAGACATATTAGGGTATGGATGTAGATAAACTATATTTTAGGTATCTGTAAAGGTAGAAACAGCAAAAAAATAGTAATCTTACATGAAGAAAGGCATATCGAACTGGCAGCAGTATCCATGATAAGTGTACACCTTCCGAAACATGTCTGTGCAGTTGTAAATCTTCGATCGCCAGATGCATTCTATTACCATCATTTTGCATGGTTTTCTTACCTAAAAAAAACTTGTATTATTTCGTTAATTAAAAAAACAGAAATGATTATAATCATTTTGCGCATTGTAAATCGCAACGCGAGCGCATCGCAAGACACGTCGTAAACTGTCTTTATACTTATTATGTCCCAGTTTATAACCTTTTGCAATCTTTTTCTTTTGCGGGATATCTCGTGATTGTTTCATTTATAAGATCTTTAATTTCATTGAAACCTTAAGTATGAATATAAGCAAAGGCCTTAAACATCTTGGTTTTACGTTCAGAACAGATTTCAACCACAAAGCATAAAACTTTATTATTTTGACACAAATGTGTGTAGCGTATCTATTTAATTGTTTAGGTTTAACCGCCTCTATGGAACAGTTGTTAAACCACTCGAAGCTACTTCCTAGTTGAGAGCCCCTCAATGGAATAGGCCGCAGTTACCGCTAACCATCAGGTGGGCCGCGTGTCTGTCTGCCAACTGACGTGGTAAAAAAAACTTAATTAGTATAAATTAATAATTGTTGCAATTAATCGACCGTATATTCGTGAAGTTATAATAGATAAATGATACAAACAACATCTACAAGCACGTTATAAGGGTAGCCCAGATCGCCCATCAGTGAATGCATCTTCAGTAAGTAGGGTTCTGGCGTGAATCCAATTTGTTGAATGTCTATCAGGCTTTGATAAAAAGTTGTTATCTGCTCCCCGTTGTAGCCCCGGCGAGATCTGGAAATGTTAAAACAAAAAGATAATGTCGTTCTCTCTAATATCTTTTCTCTTAACTTCTATCAGGTGAAATCTGCCGCCATAACAGCTCTGGCTGTGTTCCAAAAACTACTTGTTTTTGTCATTAAAAACATGCTTCATTAGGTATGTTTCGTATCATGATGATTTACAAAAAAAATAAATATTTATATTGATATCAATTTTGCTGTATTCCGGCATAACTAGTATTAATGTTGGAGCCAGTTAAGTACACTCGCATTATTTTGCAAAATGTGTCGTATTTAGAAGAGTAATAGCATTGGAAACTTTTCGGAAGCCACACCTTAGAGAAAAAAAGATACTATGTATTAGCCTTAGATTGTAGGCACAACAAGATGTGGTAAGAAAAGAAAAAGCTTTCGGAGAAAATTGTGTCTCGTTTAAAGTAAGTACGAACAATGACGCATAAGTGTTACAAATACACTAAGTTTCGTTTCATATTATGTGAGAATTTATACAACACTTGACACAAAAAAGCTTGTGTCACGAGCAGGCATTGTTCCTAAGTTTCCACTTCTACAAACCGATTTAGAATGTATTTGACGAAATCTTTAATTTTGTCTTATGTACTCTTAAAATTTTAAAACGCTGCACAATTTTGTGAAGTCTGAATTGTTGCCAATTTTTAAGCTTAACAAACATATACCTATAAATACTAGCAGAATTTATTAACCTTTTCCACGCCAATGTCTGATATATCAGACAAACCATTTTCGTGCCCACCACGCCAATGTCTGATATATCAGACAAAAAAACATGATCAAGAAACGTTGTATTTTTACTTGCCTGAATGAGTTAAGTATAACCTAATAATTTTTTGGAATTTTTTTTTAATGGTCGTGGCGTGTGGGGCACCATTTTCGGAAAAAAGCGTGGCGGGGAAAGGGTTAAATGATAATATTATTTTTAATTCAACCAACTTGCAACTTGATTATACAATTTCAGTTGTTTCAGTTTCACCCCTTGTTAGACTTATCTCAATCTAATGACTCTGAGCTAAAGACCATTTATTATTATTTAAATTCTTATCTACCAAGGAACTAGCGCAACTATCGGCTATAAAAAGACGACGAAAATCAATTTCAGTTTCACAATGAACAGTTTGCACACAACAGTTAGAAAATTATTTTTTCAACGTCAACAGTTTTTTCTCATTCAATTTAAATTGCAGTTTTGCAGTTGCTAACGGAAAATATTGCAAGTCGTTCGAGAACTCTAAATTGAGCGCAATATGTCTCTACTTATGCAATTATAGGTACTGTTCAATTACAATATTCTACAAAATTGTATTGTTTCAAGCGATCAGTAATAATTAATCGCTTTATTATAAACCATAAACTACTTTTAATGGGTTAAACTGGCAGATGGTTTTTTAGTTCTAAATTCGAATCGAATACCCCAGAAAAACTCATCATCAACCGATAGCAGTCCACTGCTGGGCATAGGCCTCTCCAAATTCTCCCCACGCTGATCAATCCTAGGCCACTCGCATCCAGCTCCTGTCAGCCATCTCGTGCAGATCATCGCTCCACCTGGCCTGAGGGCGTCCTACACTACGTTTACCGAGACGTCTCCACTTTAGAACCCGTTTACCCCAAAACTCACTTTCTTTAATCAAAGCATTCTTGCCTTCTGTTTAGTGCCATGAAATTTGCACAATTGGCTTTGGTCTCACGACTGATTTTAGTTTTTGATCGCCTCAATGGATGAATGGTCATACTCCTTGGTTCCAAGTTGACGGGATCAATAGACAGAGAAAAAAGGATATACGTAATGTTAATCTGTTAGTTTGCACCCAAAGTAAGATTTATATTTCATTAATTTCTTTATTGTTTCACTTTATACTTCGATATCGAGTACAATTGCTTAATCAACAGTATAAAATAATCAAAATTATTCCAAAAATACTCACAGGATCTCAGTAATATTCTTAGTATTTGGACCGTATACAATTCCAGTATCACACAGGGTGACGGCTGGGAAAGGTATATCCGATATAGAATATCGAGTTGACTCCACCTGTAAAATGGTTAATATTATTTTTTTTTTCTTTATATTCGTACTACACGCGTAATTTCTTTTGTCAATTATTTTCCCATTTCCTCCATTTTTCCGGAATCAAAAGTACCCTATTCACCCGGGAATAATGTAGCTTTCTAATAGTCAAAGAATTTTTCAAATCGGTTCCGTAGTTTCGGAGCCTATTCAATACAAACAAACAAATCTTTCCTTTTAATAAGTATACATAGATGACGAGTTTTTCTATGTATACCTAACTAAAGCGTAAGCAACACTCTTAAAATCGATGTAATCATAGAACTCGTATTTTGTGAAATTACTTAACAATTATGATCTTTTTCAACGTCTCAGATCTGCTCGCTTGCCCTTGTCAATGCATTTCCACAGGACGGTGGGTTTCACTGGAAGTTTACGTCAGCAGGCGACCAAGTGCTGGAACGATATTCGGCCACCCATAAGAAATTCGACTACAAAGTTTGGTTTTAAAAAACATTTTAAGTGTTTGCTTTTAGAGATGCAAAAGTCCAAATTGCTTCATGGTTGCTTTGGTGACGTCGTCGTTTCATAGTGCTTGGTTGTTTTGGTGAAATAAAGGTTGTATTTATTTTTAAATTTGCTTATATTATTTTATCTTTTATATTATATTTTATCAATTATTTACACTCATTTTTATATGTGCACATGATATCATTTGTTTGGATAATTATGTAACCTATTTAAATTCTATTTTTACACGAGTCAATACTGAGTTATTTACTGGAGATTAGTAAAAATAAATATTGTAATTAATAAAAAGAAAGGTACGCCACGGTCTCTTCACGTGCACTAGCAATCACCCCTGGCAAAGGCTGAAAACCAGTGTTTTGCTCCCGGAGCAAAAATTCCACTGAGCCTCTTGCCCATCTGCATCGCCGCGGCACACATGCAGACGAAGCGTTAATGTAAGGTAATGTTTTTTGTCTTTTTTCTCTTTGTTACTGAGTTGTCAGCTTTTTTTGTGTGTATGTGTGTCCTTTGTTGCAAATAAATTGTTTCTCTATCTATCTACATGTTCTACGTTATTAGAAAAATAGGAAGAGTTTCCAAAGCCCGAGGTGAGGGAAGCTAAAGGTTGCTAAATTCAATTGACACTGAACTTCGTCGGATAGAAGTGCGCTCTGCTCCGCAGCGAAGTAGATTCAAGTGGAACTCTAAATCGAATTAGGATAAACGTATTAAACTGTATATTTTGTCAACCTACGCTAGTCTGGGAAATTTCCACAATCAATTTTTATTTAATTGAGACGCGTAGTAAAATTAGAGCAATTTGATTTACAGTAAGCAATACATGCTAACTAAAAATCATAAATAAATAAGCATGATGATTGAGCCAATGCCCATTATAAAGATGATCGACTTTTTGCCTTGGGATAAGATTAAAACTTGCCTTTATTACTCGTTTCATTTGCTGAAAATTGTTTCTAGTGATTTAAAAATATGCAACTTTTGTAGCTGACCCTAAATGGTACGTGCAATAGGCTTGTTTCCACTAAGAATGAATTGGATGGCTTAGAGTTTCTAATGATTAATCATGATATGTAGTAAACAAAAAAACAACTTTTTTACTAAAATAATATAAGATTACAAATATTTTTGGAAATTAAAATCGGCAAAATTACTTATTTAATCACGTGACATTAAACAACAAGACTGTCATGGCGTCTTGAATGACGTCAGTCCTCACAAAACACCGGTTGCAGCTGTTTAATGATCTAGTCGACTGACATCAACAAACTCGATTGTTTCGTGAGGATAGACGTCATTCAAGACGCCATGACAGTCTTGGCCTTTCCAAAGTTAATTTGAAGTTTATTTCTAGAAAAGCAAAATACTTATGAAAAAGGCCTATTTTTCTAAAAATAATATATATTTAGGGTAAAATAGATACTAAACTATAGTTTTAAACGAATTTCCAAATTTTGTCAACTAGCCTATTTGACCAACTATATAATTTTTTTCTTAATTTCCAGCATTCTAGATGATGATTTTTTCATATTTACAAATATGCTATCTTCTAAATTTTTGGATTAGAATATTAAATGTTGTTAAAAAAAGTAAAGCTATGTTGTAAAAATCGAAAGAAGTAATTAATATGTACGTACAAGTGTAAAAGTAGGATCGATGATAAACTTCTGCCAAATCATCTGACTTAGGAACGCGCAAAGAATCAAACTTGACATGATGATGGAAACCCATAGGAGATGAACAGTCCACCTGCTGCTTTTGTAGAAGTAGTAGAAGCCATGAAGTGTGCTATGCTTGCAGAAAGACTTGAATTTTGTACTAACATTACTTCTACGACTCATTCTGAAACAATAAGGAAATATTATCTTAAAACTCAATGGAAACACATCACCAGAGTAAAGAAGGAATTATTTTGTTATGTATGGGTCACTGCAGAATACAAAAGATCAAACTTGAAAGAATAAAGCAAAAAAATAAATATAGGACGTAAATATTGGATTTTTAGATTCAACGACCTATCTTTTTTTAAAATAGGAAGATTTTCCTCTACATTTTACAATTTAGATTCAGTGTAAAATCCTCATTGTAAAATAGGGGCCAAATGATAAACATTGTGGGACCCAATAGGACTTTAGGCAAAAATTTATTTTCTATTATTTGCTTTTTATTTTGCTTCATTATTACATTATTTGATCTTTATTTTATTTCGCGATTTACTCTTTGACAGGTCTTTGACATGGCTAGAGAAAGATGAAGGAACCAACTCTTTTTCAAGTAAAGGCACATAGGGGTATAAAAAAACCTTAGCAATAAATTTCACGCTCGAGTGATCATGTGCGCTTATCAACTTGTGAACATGAATATCGGTATAAAATCGAATTGTTCTTCATACAAAAAACCTTTTTTTAGTCCTAAGCCACTTTTGATAGTGGTATCAATGTCGCCATGAATAAATACCACATTAAGTGTGTGAAATGTTTAAGAAACAATACTTGACTTTGACTTTTTAGTTTGCACCAAGTGGATCTGTCCATAATTATTACGAAATGCACTTGATGCGCTACTAACACACCTATGAAAACCTATTATATCTAGCTCACTGATGCATCGCAAATATGGCAATTAGGACAGTAAGCGAGAGACTAGGCACTTATTTTAGTAAGAACTTCCATTATTTATACCGATGATAAATATTGAGTGGATGGCTTTGTAATTATGCAATTTTATAGTATCTTTCTTGTACATCATACGGCCATTTCATGATTACTTTTTTTATTATACCTCTAATTCTAGAGAGAGACTTGGTATAAAAAAATGTGAAGCCTATTTTTAATATTGTCATAGTAGCTGATGTTTTAAACATGCATTTTACTCGCAATAGATTATTTAAATATAAAATGTATCATTTATGATTTTCGTATTGATACTAGGCGGTTTTCTATTGAGTTATCTCTGAAGACAGCATTCGTATTTTACTTGATATGTATTTTCATTTCGGTGTCAAGGCCAGTGAAATAATGTGAAACCATATTAAAGAAGTATAAACATATTTGATTCAAATCAAAATAGTATAGTATAATTCCAACAGACTAGTCACCTAGTATTCAGTGGGTGATGCGTAATATGTCTGTTTGCAACCAGAATTTCATTAAAGAAATACAGTAAGTACAATATTGGTGCCTTTTTTTACTTTATTATTGTTTATAGGTATTCTAAGAAGTTCTTAATAGTTACTTAAAAATCATATTTTAGAATATTGGTGCAACCAAATTGAATAATTACATTTTTGAAACATTTCATAAACACGGTTGCGTTAAGATGTAATACAAATAATTAAATTATTACATCTACTGTCAAGTCTACGTAAAAATTATTTATAATCGTTTAATAAGTAGTAATTACGTAAATTCAATAAAATTGTATAATGTTTCGATTTTAGTCAGTTTCCATATACCTATATAAACGTGGGGAATTTGGCACAAGAGGAGCTTCAAAAACATTATAAAGACAAACGAGGTAAAAGCTTTTTTATGTGCAGTAAAGTTTTACGTCTTGTACACTTACCCATAAGTGCTTGTTTCAGTTTTCCGTAAAGCTTCGAAGAGCAACTAAAACAGTTTTTCGTTTGTATTTTGTGAATCCGTATGAATGTGGATTTTTTTTTGCAGTTATTATGACATATTTGAATTTTCCTGAATATACAAACAATAAGTGTAAAGTATCTTAAGTTTTAATTTTATGTTCAAGTTTAGAATCCAATTATTCAAAACTCTGGCATTGTCTTTTTAAGTTTAGGTCAAATATGTAAATCTTATACAATATTATTATTTATGTATAATAAAAAAAAACATCTGAAATTATGTCTAGGTAAATCACGAAATTGTCATAAAAATATAAGAAACTAGCGGTAGCCCTCGCGGTTTCACCCACGCGTCATTTCTTTTTTTAACTATCCCCCCTTTCCCCATCCTATCCCCCCCTTTCCCCATCCTATCCCCCCTTTCCCCATCCTATCCCCCTTACCCCATCCTATCCCTCCCTTCCCCCATCAAAGAATCCTATGTCCCTCAACTGGTTTTAAGCTACCTCTCCACTAATTTTCAACCAAATCGGTTCATCCGTTCTTTAGTTATAAATAGTGTTATTATAATAATAATAATAATAATAAAAACTTTATTTAAAACATTTACAATGATCAAACAAACAACAGTTTTCTCTAGTCTCCACACTAGGATTCCCTGTGTTGTGGCAGGCTAGTCTCTTCATCCTGTTGGCTTTTAGCACTTGAGCTTACATAGTGTGTGTATGTGTGTGTGTGTGTGTGTTTGTGTGTGTGTATGTGTTGTGTGTAGAATAGATGTGTCTGGTAAGTGAGTTTAAGTTAATATGGGCGCATCAAGTATTGCCAATTTTTGCTAATTATATATTGTAATTTTTTAATATTTGCTCTGTACTTTCGTAGTTTTGTGCGAGAAGCCAGTCTGTAATGCGTTTTTTACAAAGATACCACACTTTTTTACCACATTAAATAGTTGGTTGATTTTTGTATATAAAGTAGGTCCGATGTATGAGAAGCATTTTTTGCCAAAGAGTGTTTTTGTTTTTATGGCCATCCATTTTGGTTTTCTCTTTTGCAGGGATGCAATTGAGATTAACCGAAGTGCAGATTTATGAAATTTTAATAAGGTTGCTAGTATAAAAAGTTGCCGAACCGTTAGTACTTTGCATTCCGTAAACAATTCGCTTGTGGGAAAGCGTCGTGGTTTCCTGTATGCTACTTTTAGAACACCGCGCTGTGCACGTTCTAGCTTTAGTAGTCTAGTTTTGCATGCGTTACCCCATGACACTATACAGTAGCTAAGTATAGACTGGCAGAGGGCAAAGTAAATGCATTTTGTGAGATCTTTTTCAGCCACGGTGCTCAAGGATTTGAAAATGTAGAAAAGTTTTCTTAGTCTGGATCGTGTGCTATTGATGTGTGTATTCCAATTAAGGTTTTCGTCAACATAAATGCCCAAGTATTTTGTACATTCTACTTGTTCGAGCTGTGTACAAGTGCAAGAAGGTGTCTCGTGTGTGCACATGTGCAGTTTCAGCTTTAAGGGTTCTTTAGGAGCGGTTTTGCTTGAGATTCTAAAGGCTATGAATTTTGTTTTGGAAGAATTTAATGTAAGCAGATTATGTTGCATCCATTGGGTAGCCGCTTTCAGTCCCACGGTGGCGGTGGACAATGTAGTTTCCCATGTCTTGCCACTGAATAATTATAATTATACCAATTTCTTTTATTTTATAGATATCGTGAATTATTATCTGGCAAATAAGCTATCACTAACTTACGTATGCAGAACGGTAAAATTAGCACTTATTCTCTGTAGGACAACATGCAGAGATGACTCATGATTGTATGCACACAAACAAAATTTAGACCAGTTTCTCAGTGCAAACAAAGAGATTTTGATTGAGGGCGTGCCTTTTAACTTGAACTCCAGGCGTTAAAAACAAACTGTACAAAATGTTTGCCAAGCAGTCTGCTTGGCAAACATTTTCTGTAGATAGATCAAAAACTTTAAGTACCTATTTTATCTTTCTGCACGATAGAATCGGTCACTATTTCCCAGATATCTTCCTTTCGTTAACGAGATCCGTCCACAATGGCCAATCAACTTTGATACCGGCAATTAAAAGATAATAATCCGAGGAATTCCATTTTGTTAATGGCAAAGTTTTGGAAGGACCTTTCCTGATAAATTATTGAGAATTTGAGTGTTTATAAAGGTTCTATAGGTATTAAATTACTTGAATTACTGGCATTTTTGGTTAATTAATTGAATCAAATGTAAGCAACACTATTTATATTGAAATAAATACAGATTTAAAAGACCAATTTGTTTTAGAGATACCTCCTTATTTGCTTTATGTAAAATATTGCTTTTAATTTTTCTTTATTCGTGTTGCTATGACAATAATCATGTTTTTTTTTTTACAATAAAAGAGAACAAAAGAGGATAAGGATTACTTTTTACTAACCATACTAGTTACATAATGATATTAAGCTTATAAGTAACGCTTTCACGCCCTAACTACAAAACCGATATTAATGTTTGCTACAAAAATTAATCAAAACATTGGAAACATCATTGTCAGTTCACAGAAGTAGTAGTTAAATTTATGTTTTTAGAACGAAAACACAATGTAGTGTTTTTTAAAAGGACCCCTAATTTCGATATTGTAATGTGTTTTGACTCGTCTTGTTCTAAACATGTTTTAATTACACTTTTGAAATAAAAACAACAAACTTAAGTTTGCTTTTAAAGCACCATTACGGATAATTTGTTTACTTACCTTTTAACCCGTTGTCTCAAACTAACTTGCTTTTAAACGCATTTAGAAATCACTTTAAGCTATCGAAATATGGTAAAAATTTTACTGTGTGTTTGTTAGATGTGAACCTGTTTAGTGTAATGGTTGAGAAGTCGGCTACTGCATCGGTAGCGGGTTCAATCCCGTCACGGTACAAACATTCATGTGCATGAACATTGAACATGTCTGTGAGTAGTGATCTGGATGTTTACTATGTATATTAATAATGTTTACCCCTTGTTGTGACCTAAAGCTTAATTTAGGGCCAGACGACGTTGTGTAAATAATGTCCTAGGGACTGTACTGATCGCATTCCATACCGGTCGTAAAGTCTTCTTCTGAATATATTGACGAGATTTCAACCTTTTAAAATAGTGTTGTTCGTGCTTATATGAAAAATATGATTGTGATTGAGCTTAGCCGCTGAATAAAGTAGGTGTGCAATTGTAATTAATGTCGCAACGTCGCAACAAAATTATTTACTAAAGCAAATCCGTGGACACAAGTAAGTTTTAATAATTAAGCTTCGAAACGACAATAATCACAAGTTGGAACTACTCCAAAAGTGGCTGAATTAATTAACATTGCCTTCTTCGTTGCTTTGTAGGTTTCCATTACTGTAGAATAACAATTCTATCGAAAGTTTATTTTGAAAAGAGTTTATCGTAAAACAGAATTCATTACTTTGAAGAATAAAGTGCTGAAGTAAGACAATTGACATATTGTCCTTCAATTTTAGTAATAAATATTAGAAAAATAACAAAAATATTAAGTCTCATTATGTGTGAATAAACTACGAGTGCAGGAGTAAAACCGAGCAGTAAAATCTTGGAATTTTCGGCAAAGCTTCTTTTATAGTGTACATATTCAAAAAAGTTGGGAAAAGTCGTCTTTTAAAAAAAAATCCATAAAATATTATCCCAAACAAAATCGCTTAAGCAATCTGTTTATGGGTGTCAGGTCTAAGAGCGGTTACGCACTACGTCCGATCCGAATCCGATCCGAATCCTATCCGTCTCCGTGAAATGACGGTCCGGAGTAGCCGTAGAACTATTTCTAGGTGATTTACGCACTACATCCGTCATCTGTCATCCGATTTTCTTTGTGATTTTGATTTCACGGAGACGGATCGGATTCGGATCGGACGTAGTGCGTAATCGCTCTAAGAAAGGTACCACAAATATACACTTATAGAGACACGACAGTTTATCACATAATATAATTTTGTCCATATGGTAAGATATTAAGTCGATTAAATAAATAAATAAATAAATCTTTATTTGATAACAGGATTTGTTCCAAGTTACATAAAATCTTATAATCTAGCACTGTTTAGGGTATGTAGAGGAACCTTAAGTTGTAACAGCGGCCGCTGCACTAGACTCGAGGCCTGTATCGCAGGAACCTTACTGGACATTTCAAGGTACGAGATTAACGGCAGGTTCGGAGGATTGTAAAATTCAATGGGCGTTTCCGTATCCAAGAAAAAGAGAAATTGTTTGTGTGTGGTGTGTGAGTGTCTGTGTAAGGTGTAGTTGTATGTGAGTGTGTGTGTGCGTGGAGTGAGTGTGTAACTGTAATAACATTAATTGCAGGCTACAAGTAAGTTCTCAGTGTCCGCATAGTCGAGACTCTTGATCCATGTCCGGATTGATTTCTTTAGCTGGTAGACTGATAGGTTTTTAGCGTCTTTTATACATTTTATTATGTTATTATAGGTGTGGATATGAGAGTAAGGGGGGAGTCGCTTTGCGAAACTCGAACGAAACACAGGTAATGGGATCCTAAAGGTACGGCGTGAGGACCAACTAGAATAATCTGGAGAGTTTAGCACCATTTTGTGGGTCGAGGACACACTTTTATGCGATTCTACATGCGCATTATGACAGGGTCCTACCAAATGTGCCACAGTCAAAAAGGGAATCTCGAAAATAAGCCTGAATTCATCTCCTTAAACTTACAGTTGAGCGGTTTATAAATAATGTATAACCTTTTGTTCTTTGAACTGACGTGGATAAAGGTTCAACCACAAGGTTAGAATATTTTAATAGATAGTGGTAGATACTTATAGCTTGTCATCCCTTCAGCCATACCAACAGTATATAATCTTATTGACTTAGCGACCTTTTTACCTCACAATTGTAGCAAGTAAAGGACGAAAATACATTTATACAGGCGTCTCAAAAATGGAGATCGAGACTGCCACTGGATATAACTTTCAGGCTGCAGCAGACTTTTCGGATAAAATCAAACTCTAGAGAAAGTCTTATTAAAAAATCTTACTAATATTATAAAGGCGAAAGTTTGTATGTTTGTTACTCTTTCACACAAAAACTACTGGATGGATTTTAATGAAACTTTACAATATTATAGCTTATACATCAGAATAACACATAGGCTACATTTTATAAAGATATTCCCGCGGGATAACGTCCTATAGTTCACGCGGGCGAAGCCGCGGGCGGAAGGCTAGTAAGACATAATTAAAGAGTTTTGTTCCTAAGCTTTTAGTTATGATTTAAATATATTTTTTCAAATTCAATTTTTTTCTGAAACCGCTTTATTTTTGTTTCAAAGGTCTGTAGCTAAGATAACTCAAGCAGTCTTTTGGAGATCCATGTTGTGTTCTAGGGAGTCTAGAGTTTATAGTTAATTTCTGGTTGAATTAGTGTTCCTCAGTAGCCCACAACTTACCATCAGGCCTGTTATGTGTGGGGATTGCATTAAGCATACCCTCCGCTGGCGGGACGCCAAAGGTTATCTGGAACTCTCCAATCCATAGAGAGAATACCCATTAAGCCATACAGTGGTTCTTAAACGTCTTAATGGCAGTAGCATAGGAAACAAACGCCAGATATACTGCGTGCCTTTTTGTCAACTAAATCAACATAAACAAAAACTATATTTTAGAACAACCTGTATTTATAAATAGGTATGTAAATGAGGTGAAAGGTCTGGTATCGTGTCCCTTTTGAGTTCTGAGATTCCCTCAGATTAGCGCTTAAGACTACCGTAGCCGGGTTTAAGTGGGCTCTGGGAGCTTTTTGTGAACCTTTAGCCTTACTAGGTAGAAATGTTACGAATCTTAGCCTTTGATTTTGCGTAAGAACAGTACTCGAAGTAAAAAGGGAAATAAGGTCAATGAACCAATAGTGTTGTCGTATTGAGCCTTTTTTTTAGGTATGTCACATACCGATGTGCTCTTTAGTAAAACTTTTTGTTTAATAATTTTATAATTTTGCTACACTGAAGAAGAAGCAATTGGTTACACACATTCTGTGGCATAATAACTACCTATGGGTAACCACAAAGTTTAAAAAATACTCTTGTAGTAAACAGTTAAATTAATTGAAGGGTTGAATTCTTATAAAACCTAATTATGTCATTCTAAACTTCTAACCAAGTAGATTAAACGCATTTTTTATCTAGTAATTGTATGTAGTTCAATGTTTTTTATCAATTTAGCTTCAAAACCAACAGAGTCTGATACAAATGTTAGTTATTGCTGAGAAATGAACTATGTTAGACCCCTTTAAGTTAAAATATCTTAAATACATTCATCAATTTAAAAAAAAAGAATGTTGCGTCTATGTTCTCTTTCAGATAAATTATCAGGAACTTTCCTATTATTGGTCAAACTGGAATTCAATGCCGTATGATACGAGTATGATCGTGAGTAGAGCTGAACTTAACGCTTCACAATATATGAGCAAGAAGAAAAAACCATTTCGTACGTTCACGGTTCGCAACTTGAAATGGTTCACGGAGAACATAACAGCACTGCACGGAGTCAATCAGCTACCGAATAAAAGCGGAAGAGCGCTGACTCTGTGGGGCCTTGTTATTATTGGAAACATCTTGCTGACTGGCTCGTTTATATTGATAGCGAAGCAGAAGTATGACGATGACTCTATGGTTACTCAGGTATCTGAATTACCTACTGGCTCTTTATTTGTTCTTTATCTAACTATGGTACACATGCTTAATATTAAGGTGTACCAAAAAAAAATACTGTTATATTGGAGTAAAATGGATAAAGCTACTGCACTAGAGGTCCGGATTCCATCTTTGTCTATACTAATATTATATAGAGGAAAATTTTCATTGTTTGTTTGTTTGTATTAAATAGGCTCCGAAACTACTGAACCGATTTGGAAAATCCATAGCCGATAGCCTACCAATGGCATGGTGTTATTTCATATTTTTTTTTTTCAGATGTATGCAAATTGTAACGTCACTCAAGTACCATTTCCAGCGGTCAGCATCTGTAATTTTAACCTGGTCTCTTTAAGAGAATCAAGAAAAATTGCCACTTTACTGTGAGTAGTTAGTAACTACTTATAAAATTGTATTAAAACAATTGAAGATCAAAGAAACTTTTGTATAAAGATACGAGTAGGTAGCGCGTTAAGGTTTTATGGGAATCCCTAAGAAGATTAAAGTCGTGTATTGTACGGTTTCAGAGAAGGATTTCCCCGCATTCTCACCGAAGTTTTTTAATAAAGGTCCTGAAAGGGGCGAATTTGCCACGATTTGCGTCTTCAACTCACGCGATGCTTGTGGACGTATTTTAAAAAAGAAACATATTTCAAACATAACTTTTTTTTTTCGCGTAACCATAGTGATTGCAGAAACTTTTCTTTCACAGTAAAGACCATGGAATTCCACAAAAAGATATAGATGGCTTTTTCCACGGACTTCAGTATTTACAAAACTATGGAACGAATAGCACGGATATTGGAAACTACACCAATATTATGAGAATATTGAAATATCACTATTATTCTATGGAAAGTATTATGGCCGAGGTATGTCTTGAGGGCTTAGTTGCTTATCTTAACAGAAATAAAAACAGAATATCTAACATATTTTTATACTAATCTAATCACTACTTTTGCCAAACACGGATTGGCGAAATTTTGCCTGATCCGGAAATTGAACCAAGATTACGGCCCGACCTTTGAGGACAATACGGGAACGGCTTAAAAATAACAATAAAATTACTATTTTAGGTACGTCAAAAATGTGACAGTCTGCTTCTCTACTGTTCATTTAATAGAAAAGAAAAAAATTGCAGTGAAATTTTTCACATGATAAAAACATTCCAAGGACATTGTTGCACATTCAACTATGGAGGGAGCAACGATGCAAGTGACATGTAAGTATTTATTTATAAAAACATTACTGGAAGGCAAAATAGAAGGAAGAAGGGGAAGAGGAAGACCAATGCGGAGTTACGTGCAGGAGTTGAAAGAAAAAGCAAATGTCATGACGTTTAAGAAGCTTAAGGTGCTGGCAGAGTCCAGAGAAAAATGGAAATTGCTTCACCGACAAGAGTTAAACTCTGTTAATGATGATGATTTTTTTATTTATGAGGAGTCGGTATTAAACCAGAATAAATAAGTAAATAAATGAGAAAGTAAAAATTTTTTTTTTTATCCCTGTTTTAGATTATTGACACAAGATGAAGATTTTGAATATTTCGTCGACGAGGAAGAAGATTCGGGAGGGACAATGACCCACAAATTAATCGTGACTGCTGAATTCGGCAGGTGCACTATTCAAACATTAAAATTTCTAATTACCTAATACAATACAAATTTCCTCTAGAGCAGGCACAAATGAATAATAATTTGGTCCTGATATCAACAAATAACACATTTTTTTTTTTATTAGTTCTCTTTGACTGGCTCAATGGGTACTATGATCTATTGAGCCAGTCAACCTTATATTTGGACCTCACTTCCGCTTACCATCAGGTGGAGTGAGGTCATCTTGACTGCCTCCTTAGAAAAAAAAAATTGTATGCATTGACATCAAGGATTCATTTTTTCGTTCAGACTGGCAAAACGTTAAATTGAAGTTATATTTCTATTTTTTTTTAGTTTATCTGGTCTTTTTGTGGTTTTTGATGTGGAACCAGATGATTACCCACCATATTCCGTAGCACCAAACTACGGAGCTAAGGTATGTTTTCTATAATTTGTTCGTAATAATGAAATAGAAAGATCTTTGAATATGTACTTAATCGGTATTTTTTTAACAAAAATTGGAAGCATATAAAAATTGCGACGTTAATAAAAGAATAATGTCACAGTTGGGGTTTCGTATGAATTTAAAACACTTGAAAATTTTATTATTATTAATTCAAATACTACATAATCCTCTCTGTTTTCATAATTTTTATATCGTTATCTAATTAGATAAAGATGACTCAGAGCCATTGGCTTAAAGCCTTTCCTTTGTAAGTGTGATGTTTTATACCTTAATATTTTTATGTAGCATCAAACATTCCTTTCACACTTAAAATTAAAGGCTGGAAGATCAGATGAGCCTTCAATCTGGCAGCACATTGAGCGAAATGTATCTCATTGGAGTAGGCCGCAGTGACCGCTTACCATCGGGTGGTCTGCGTGTCTGTCTGCCAACTGATGTGGTATAAAAAGAAATTCAATAAAAACTTACCTTTCTTACTTCCCTTTCAGATATTAGTAAACGATCCATATGATTATCCAGAGACGACGACGAAATACCACCTAATAACTCCAGGGGAAACGGTTAACTTCAAAGTAGAACCTGAGTTCTTCCAAGTTGAGAATAATTTAAGAAAGGTCGAGCCTTCCAAGCGGAACTGTTGGTTTCATGACGAAGTGCGTCTTGCCCACACGGATAGATACAGTTACGAG
Source organism: Mecyna flavalis (assembly GCA_949319885.1). Taxonomy (NCBI): domain Eukaryota; kingdom Metazoa; phylum Arthropoda; class Insecta; order Lepidoptera; family Crambidae; genus Mecyna; species Mecyna flavalis. The sequence continues at coordinate 16,199,989 of OX439430.1, forward strand.
ACTTGTAATACCGAATGCCGGATGCAAACGTTCCTTGAAAGATGCGGGTGTGTGCCTTATAAGTATCCGAAAGGTGGGTTTTTTATATTTAAAAATTAGTAGCCTAAATCATTTTATAGTAATCTGAAAATATAAATTAGAGTCCTGTCAGCTATAATTCAGCACTAAGACAGCAATGCCAAAAATACCGCCACCTGCAATTGCAATAATTGCAATTATTGGTACGTTGGTCCGTACCAACGTACCAATTTGCTCGTGCACGTTTTACGTAACCTGACAAACTAAGTGGAAAATAAATTCGGGTCCTGGCCGAAGAGGTAGGCCAAAGATCTGTTTGCTTGGCGGATGGCTCACAACAGGAGATGCTTTAGACCGTCTGAAGTGGACGCGTAAAAGCAGGAAAGTAGGGCAAACCGTAAAAACGCAACCAGAACAAAGCTAGGAAGATAATAATATAGCTTTGAAAAACAATATCAAGTTCAGACACTTTTCTTGCCCAGTCATTATAGTCAAAACAAATCAATAGAGGGTGAGCCACGACAAATTGTTAATACATTTCTTTATACGAACCTAAAGGCTTCGTAAAAATGTTCTTAGGAGAGAAATAACCGAATTACCGACTTGATTCAAAAGATAGGACGCTATATACAGGGCTTTTCTTTAAAAAAAGGTTTCTCTACGTTAGGATTGAATGACAAGCCAATAGTATACAGTGATGTGTAACGTTTCTTTTTATTTTAATTCAATACGAGTATAAAAGTATTTTCAGCCACATATTACCTTGTTGATTAGTTCATGCATAAAAAAGCGCAATGTTATTTTTTAAACATGGATTTGGATTTGAACTTAAATTTAAATATTAGTTCATTACAAAACTTATTTTGACACAGTAACCGTATTTGATGCAATTATTTTCAACGTGACAACATTAATTGTGCCAATTTGTTCACAATAACATGGAATAAACATTAAATTTAAATTGGAATGCTCTTACAAATAACAACAGTTGGCAAATACCATCAAAGATTTTAATCAAAGACATAACTTGCTTTACCTTAGAAACCCTTTTGTTAAAATAGCACCTTAAATAAATGTTATTCAATCGACCTCAACCGTTAAAGAACGCCTAAGGCCCTTGCTCAATCCGTAAGAGTACTGCAGTAGAATATTAAATTAGGGTTATCCTATTTTACCCAGCTTAACAAAAAGGAGCAATCGTCGTTGTTTGATTCTGATTTTTTTTATATACATATAAAATTATATCTGTCAATCTGTCCTGTGCAACGTTCATATAAAATTATATACCACGTGTTTTTTTTGTTTACCTTTAGTCACCTTTAGTAGTATGTACTTTCGATTTATGGAGGCATTTTTTTTTATTTTTTTTTTGAAGGAAAAATGGAAATTAAATGTTAGTAAATAGTGAATTATCATCTTTTTGATAAGCACGAAAGGCAATGATCTCTGCCCGAGACCGTCCGCGACGCTGCTATAAAGTACTATTGGTCCGGGTTTCGTCTATCAAAATCGTTAAACTTCAGTTTACTAAAAAAGAAAACTTCATTTATCTATTGTACTACTAAAATAGAATCAATTTAGGGTAAGGCGGGGGAATGGCGTTCACTTAAGGAAAACATGGTATATTTTTTTAATTATTTATTATAAATCAAAATTAAAAAAAGTAACAAAGTCTTTAATTATAGAGTAATCAACATTTCAATAACAAAAGCATATATCTTTGACCTACTAGTAGTAGGAAAACATTAAAAAAAAACACGTTTGAGCGGCATTGCCCCTGACGTTGGGTAATGCCGCTCAAACATGTTTTTGACGAATAAGATACATTTTAATCAAAGAAATATTATTGAGATCAACCTTATCCGATAAAAGTAAAGTCTACAATCACAAATAGGTAAGTATCAATTATCCCCATTTGTATGTAAGATTATCCTTTTTCAATTTAACAATAACATGGTGCAGCAATACCACCAACTCGTTATTTTTTCCAAATTCTTCACTCCAAGCCGCTTTAGGGGTGATCCTTTGAAGATTTCTTGGCATATCTACAACAATAAGAAAATAAGTCACCAAGCAAGAGGATGGCGCTCAGATGAGCGGTATAACCCCAGGCGGTCTTTATGTAATTAATTTGAAATTTAAAAAAGTCATACACCGTTGTTGAGTATTTATTGCATTATCACAAAATAGAATAGTTTTACTATCAGAAAAGTAAAATTAATAATCAAATAAACATTAAGGTATGTATTGGACTTACCGGCAAAAACACGTAACCAAAAATTAGATCAGCGCGGCCGGAAACGAAGAAACGCACTTCACGGTCACATGACGCGAGCTGATTGCCCGTTTGCATCGCCTCTCTGTTAGAGGTCCCATCCCCTCGCGCTTCACGCGACGTGCTTTGTTGCTACGATCCATTTTGACAGAGTTATAGAGGTGAGCGCCATTACCCAGTGAGCGCTATTCCCCCTCCCTCCCCTACTGCGGGAAAACAACGACTAAAAAGTCACGCAGTATATTTGTTTTCATTAAACATATCATAGGGTGCAAGCTCTTCTCGCTAGTCTAAGCTATTTTATCTTTGTAAAATACGTAACATCTTGGTTTATTTCAGGTACGGTGGTGGTCACTTAACACCAAGATATCTTACTTGCTCTGTTCCATTTAAAATAAAAACTTTTAAAAACTTTGTATAAGTAAAACCTAGGGAGAGAATACTCCGGAAACCAGATGCTGTAATTCTACAAGATCTGCTTTGTAGATAGTATTTCGTATATTTTTTCGTATATTTTTTACCATTGATAGCCAGTATCAGGTATCCAACTTTCGTAAGCCATCTTGCGTTGCAATTACATGCTTGTTTAAAACAAGATAAATTGTCAATTGAAATTGAACAAGTTAAGTTTGTTTTAATCCAGCCAGTTTTCCAAGATTCTTGATTCTTGTCCCGCCTGATACCTGGACAAATTGAATTTTTTCTAAATTTGTATTAATATCACCATTAAGCAGGCAATATGCTTTGAAAAAATTATAAAAATAATTATTGAAATATCTTAAAAAGTAACATTATTTCTTAAAAGTTCTGAGGGTCATGTCTAGAATTTTATACCACATAACATTTAATTTACAGAAAAATCCAGAAGAATTTGCGAGTTAGAAGATTTGAAATGCTTGAACAACATGACAGGTATCTTTAATTTGATTAATTTAGTCTTTTAATATTGCTTGACATGATTACAAATTAAATACTCTGGGCAATAATCTGTACAAATTTAGAGGGAAATAAATCAATAAATTGTATTGTAAGTAGGTACATTCAACAGCACATCAACCCTTATCTGTCAATTTTCCACGACCAATTTTCACATTTTGGTTCATTCCCGTTCGATCCAACAAGTTCGTCCTACCAGTGCAGTGGGACGAACGGAAATTCTTATTTTTACTTCCCATTCGCCCCACCATCAAGTTCAGTGCGATGAACGGGAAGTAAAAATAAGAATTCCAGTTCGTCCCACTAAATGAAATGGCTTTTTAAATTGTGTTGCTTTCCCAAACGCTTGTTCACTTGTTTTAATTAAGTGCAACATTGTGGGAATCCAAATAAACTATTATTATTATGACTAACTTTGTTGTTTCAATTGAAATTCATTGACAGATTAGGTCAGGTTGATGTGCTTACTAAACTCGTATAAAATATTCAAACTGTGCCGCATAAATTAACATTTTTAGGGCACGTATTGAATATTTGTATGTAATATTATATTATCTTGAAACGTGCCATCCATTTGTATAAATAATGTATTTAGTTAATAAAAGCCTTCTAAGTTACTTCTTGGTAAGCAGCTAACGGAAGCTCTGCTCAGAATAAATAAGTAAATCTTTTCCTTAGTAGGATAAGATTAAGGCCTAAAATATGTAAATCATAATTCTGTTTCATTGACATTTGAAACTTAACAGCACACCATTATTTTGATTATCAGTGGATGCCTAGACGATCTTATGGTAAAAGTACCACTGTGATGTACCAGCCTAGAGTTCGATTCCCGAATTTCACAAACAAAATTCATTAGTCGAAAATTTTCGAGAAAAAGCTCGTGTCTAGTGGTTCGAGTAATTGATCACGGGGTCCTTTTTTTTCGGACGAGAACGCATTTATGCTCCATAACCGTAGGCTAACTACACCTGCGGCCGTGTGTGGGACTCGGAATAAAGCGACTACCCACCAAACTCCCCCGGTTTCTCCTTCACACCCCATTTGGACGAGCCCGTGCCAGCCTTGTGGCTATTGATCAGCACATTCCTGGGTCGATCTCGGGGTCCTGGATCAATTCAAGTTAGAAAGAACTACATAGCACTCTGTGAAGAATGTACAAGTATTATTACTTTTATTAATTTATTTTATTATTGTCTCCAGTGAGTATATCTAAAATGGAGATGAACTGCACGCCAATTTGCTACGTGGAATGTTCTGATAAAAAATACAGCACAACTGAAGATACTAATACTATTACGTCGGAGAGGTTACCTGAAGAAATAACGTAAGTAAATGCTTTGACGAAAGATTTGGGTCTTCTTCTTTATTAGTGCTTGTTCACGTTGAACGCGCGGGCGCGATGGCGGGCGCGGGCGCGAAATATCAAACATAAATGGCGTAGTATCGAAGTATGCACGTTTATACGGAACCTAGCGAAACTCGTAAAATTTACGGAAAATGAATTTAAGGAATTGTAAATAAATTTTGATGTCATGATAAAAAGTTATTAAAAAGTTTATTAGTACTATAACTTACAAGTTATTAAAGTGGCAGGGATGTTTGAACGACGATATTGTAAACACTTTACCGAACTTCGGATAACTTTTAAGTGCTTTACCTGTTTATTGATTGAAGATTATAAAGCAAGGTACAATTGATGATGATTATCTGGATTTTTATTCTTTTTTTTTCCGAGCGTTTTGTACTGATCTAGTCGAGGTACGCATCATGATTCATAATTATTTGGCCCGTAACTCCTAATTAGCCTATGGCAGTTCTGTTGGACATATTTTATCAGCTGTAGTTATTTTAGTTCTTGGCCTTGAATTTCGCGGCAGCGGGGCGGCAGCGGGAGCGGCGGCGCATGCAGACGCACTGCCGCACTGCGATCACCGCTTGACGCGGGCTGTCAAGAGCGGTACGATGCTGTCAAGCAGTGAACCGCAGTGCGCTTGCGTGCGCTGCCGCTTCCGCTCCCGCCCCGCTGTGTTCGAGAACGGGTCTATGGGATTGCATACAAAACATCTCACCGCTGCCGCCGCCCCGCTGCCCGCGGCTATAGGCTGATACTACTACAACAAAATGCACGTGCAATAGAAGCTGTTAAGTTCAATTTGTCTTGATGAGTTCTCTTAAACATTTTTAGTTCAGTCATCACGTAAAAACATGTAGTTTCTAAGCTCTAATGTTATATTTATCAATATAAATGTATACTCGTGTTCCATCTTCAAACTAAGAATAGGTACTTGAGGTGTTAAAAGTCACTGAACCTGTACATTGTTTCTTTTGTCCCGAAAAACTCATGTTTAATCAAACAAAGCGTAGGAAGGAATGTGTCACGAAAAATGAGGCGTTGTGGAGTGATGCGGGCCGCGAATTCCTTTAGCTTGTGGCTATTTTGGGCTTATCTATAAAGAGTATTCTTGTTGGTTGCTTAATTGTCAATGGCTTTCTTTCACCTTAACACATTTTGTTAAATTACCTTTTTTAAGTTAGACATATGAGAAAAGTTGACATCTAATCATAAGTGATACCGTCTATGGACACCTGCTATTATAATCTCAGATGTATTGCCCGTCTTTGATAAAATAATATGGGGGATAGGAAGGGCTATAGGAGATGACGATAGAAAAGGGGGAAAAGATAAGTTACGATTCGGGCCTTTGAGAATTTCACTTACCAAATATAGCGAGTAACCCTTATCCAATACGCCAATCGTCTGTTAAAAGGTTGTACTCTCCTGGTAGAGCCAAAGTCATTTGGTCTGAGAGATAAAAACTGTCGGCAACACTTATGATTATCCAATTTTGTATCCATTCGCAACTAGATTCGTTGCATTCTATTAAGGGACATTTCAATTCCGTAAAGTCTATTCAGATTCAACTCAAACGTTTTGTTAGTTTGTCTAGTCATTGATTGATTGCAGTCGGTTGAAAGATATTTTCAAACCGCCGAGCCAAAAAGGGTAGTTTCAACTACGTATGCAGATTTCAGTGAATTGCTGTTTTCCGGGTTTGGATAAGCAAATCGTTCTTTCTCGCAAGTACACAAATCACGAGTGCACATAAACACCCTTTCAAACTTTTTCATGATGACATATTTAAATATCCTCGACAATATTAACGTAAATTAAAAAGTTTCGGTAATCAAAGCAGCCAAAGGCATGAAATCACCTTATTGGCAGTTCCTCCCACTGAACTATTCCTAAATTGATAACCTATTGTACGACCTGCAAAGCATTAAACCTTTTTCTTGTCTAATACTAAAGTTGGTCTTAAAATCAAACCTAAATTCATACGGTCTCTCAAATTAGAAATTTTTTTTTAAGAGAGCTCTTATAAAGCCTGTTTAAACTTAGGAACAATTACCATTTCAAAGCTTACCTCGGAATGTAATTTCGGTCAAAGTTTGAAATGCAGAAGTTCCGCTTAATTCACGTGTTGGATAAATACCAATTTGCGTTTGTTTTGCGAAGTCGACTCCTGTCGGTTGTCGGGATTGAAAAGGCTGCTATTAATTTTCCTTTTGTTTATGCTCAGTAGTGAATGGCGATGAAAATCGATGTACGAATATCCATATTTTTAATGGATTTTAGAGCTTCTCTGTGCGAATTTTATTTTTAGTGACGACGTTAATAACGGAAATGAAAAGGTTAATCTTAAATTTATAAAGTCTTTCTTTTTACGTTCTAAGAAGAGCCTAGATATATGGCGTATTGTTTCTATATGGCGTCTTTCTACCACCGCAATCGATTTGATGTTCATTCTGACACTCTTAAATCAAAATAGTCACGGACCGTACGGTTTGTAAGGATTTTTCTCCCGCGTACGCTTGGCTGGTTTATTGAACTTTCCGCCGATTATTTCTCAAGAGGCTACATCATAGAGTTTTTCAAGAAAGGCGTAAAAATGTTTTAGGCCTCAGCCTCTAATTTAGATAGATAGATAGATAGAGCGGGAGTGGTAGCGCACGCAGGCGCACTGCGGTCAGCGCTTGACACTGGCTGTCAAGAGCGCGCGATCCTACTGCCGATTCGGTGACCTGTAATCAATCGCCGAGTCTTCTTGTTGATTGGCTAACCCTTTCATTTGATTGATTGCTTGGTTAATAGTGACTTGCTAACAGGTCTGTTTAATTCCGATAAAAACCCTCCATATTTAGCTCGAGTTGCTATAGGAATCTATTGTCATCGGCTTCGCTCACAGGCATTGGCTTCTCCCATGTGGACTACATCTATGCACGTTAATAATAATAAATATCTCTGGACATTATCCACACAGCGCCATCTAGCCCCAAACTAAGCATGAGCTTGTGCTATGGGACAACGGATAAACATTACTTATATATACTTTTTTTGTAAATACATACATAAATTATACATAGAAACACTCGGACCGATACCTACAAACAGACACGTTCATGCACACAAATGTTTGTACCGTGCGGGGATCGAACCCGCAACCTCTGGTGTACCTAACCGACTTCTCGACCATTACACCAAATCGCTCGTCAAATGTTATATCTCAAAGGATTTAAAAATAGCATACTTATGTAAATATAAATGGGGAATTAAAGGTCTGTATTTAATGAACTGGCCATATCATCAATGTACACTGAATGATGTGTATCTCGGGCGATTCTAGTTTAACAGACGTCGGACGTCAATTGCAGGCTGTGCTAGGTTAGTTCGTTTGACATACCATTAAACTTCAGTGATTCACCCTTCGAGTACTCACACCGCTAAGGATATCACTAGCTAACTAATGATGGAGATCTTAGTCATGCAGTATGACATTAAAAGGCTTACCTACACTTTACTTTTGTGGGAAAATAAATCACCTGTCAAATTGTCAACCTTTAAAAATCGATCTCCAAGTTGATTTTACGATATTTTTATATTCACTTTACTTTTGTGGGAAAATCCAACCCCTGTCAAATTGTCAACCATTAAAAATCGGTCTCCTTTTTTGGTATTTTTATATTAAAAAACTTAACCTCTAATATTTTTATTATATTCATCATTATCAGCATATCACAGCCCACTGTTGGAGCTATCTCCAAGAGGCCCATGGTACTTCTAAAGCTAACTACTTTGCTCGATCTTCGATTTAAATTACTTATCTGTAGGTACTAATTCAAGGCCTTGTACGTAGTCACACATATTATTATGTATTTGTAACAAAGTTCCTAAAAAATAATATTGATTCTTGAAAACCATTTCAAAAATATTTATGTAAACGCTGAAAGTGAAGACTGTAGGAGCAAATATTATTTATCTCCTTACTGCGCAGTAAGGAGATAAATATTTGTAATATTACAACAACAAAATTTGATAAAGTAAGCTATTTCCTCAGGCATCTCCCATCTTACAAATTACACAAAATATTTATAAATTCTAGCGTACAAGTTAATATTTGTGTAAATTACAGTTAACTCATTACCGTTAATTTAAAATCTGCTTAAAAGTCTTAGTTAAAATAGAAATCTATGTGGTTTCAAAGCTAAAAACTGGTAGATTGATGTTTTTTTTTAATATACTAGGCCAGTTTCTAGACCGGCACAAAGCTCACCCAATGGTAAGAAAGCATTGCTCAATGTCTTCATCAATGCCTCATCTGATTTTAAAGCCGTTGACTACAAGTGTACTGGCTCCCACATTAATATTGCCAAACACAGCAAGAGCTCCACCTGTGGGGGTGACCTACTGATAATTATTGTGACAAGACGGGCCATCATTTCAAGTGTGAATGGAACACCGGGTTAGCTAAGTGGTTAGAGGAATGGCCCAGAGTCCCACACATGGCCACCCATATCGCTAGCAGCTATGGTGACTATAGGCATTCTCTTCATAAAAGCCTGCTGACTATAAAGTGGTTTCTGATGTTTACGCGATTACTACTCATTAAATAAAACAAAACCCTGAATATTTTGGACCAAAACGTTCGGAGAGGGAAGAAAGCTGCTGATTATAAAAACTACATACATTGCACTAAATACGAGTATTAGGACCTAATACTCGAGGGAAGTTTTGATTGTTTGTTTGTATTGAATAGGCTCCGAAACTACTGAACCGATGAAAAATTCTTTCACTGTTGAGAAGCTACACTATCCCCAAGTGATATAGGTACTTCTAATCCCGGTATTATGGGGGGAAGGTGGTGATAATTGAAAAAAGAATCACACGGGCGTGAAACAGCGGGCGGAAGGCTAGTTTTTAATATTTTGTTTTGGTTTCAGAAATAACCATCCGGTAGATCAGCTGTCAGCTCTTCGTGTATATTACAAGTCAATATCGTGTAATTGCTACAAACTGACGCTTCTCATTGATATTAATTATTTTATTGGTACGTTATACATAATTTTAATTATTTCTTCGCCAAATCCTGAGTTGGAATCCTCCTGATGGACGAAGTGGAGAAGGACCTTAAATACCCCTAACTGGACTAATCTGGCACTCGACAGACCTGAGTGGCGTGCTATGATGTCGGAGGCCAAGACCCACTTCGGGCACAGATATTAAACGTCGCTGAGCAAGCGCAGTAAGTAAATCCTGAGATCGTGAATTCGATTAGGTGATCTAAAGTCTAATTGGTAGTAAGACTTTCGCTTGATTCTGATTTACTTTCGCTTAGTAACCAAAAACTCATTTTATCAAAAATGGATATAATTTTTTCTCAACGACGCGACGAAATCACAGAAAGGTAGGTACTTAAACCAATAGACATAAGCAATAATATAACTAGCTTTTCCAGGCATTGGTTATATTGTAGAGTAAATCCAATATTTTTTTCTTACTAGACATTTATTTTTCGATACAAAAAAACAGGCAGGATAATCTATATAATAACTGTTGCTTTCTTTATTTTCAGCAACATACGGGGGCGTGTTTTCGCTGAGTTTCGGAGCTTCGGTAATTACCATTATCGAACTATTGTATTTAACTATTCGTTTTATTATTATAACTCTATTTTATTTCATCGAGAATAATGAAGTTAAGGATTTTCGTGCGTGATTTGAATCTTATTCTGAGTAATATGTATTTACTAGACTGGGCTAGTTTCAACCCTTACAGATAAAGCAAAATAGACAGAACCTTAGTTATCCAATAGAAAATAATACTTATTATGATCTTTATAAATTGGCAAAAGAGACAGAACCTTCCTTAGATAACTATCCAATAGAAAACATTATGAACTTTTCTGTCAAAAAATAATAATACTGTAATCTTAATTTAAAAAATGGTAAATTATCACGATCTTATCTGACAGCGGTGAAACTGATTCTAAATTGTTGTTTTTTTTAAGATCATAAAACTTACAACTGTAAAATTCGAGGATAAAACTGGAACAAAATGTACCTGTAAGAAAATGTTTTTTTATGTTGTTAATCATAAGATAAATACATTGAAATCGATAAATACACCGAGATCATTTCACACTCAGCGTTATCTTGCATATCATCATTACCATCAACCTGTCTCAGTCCACTGCTGGACATAGAGGGGAGATCCAGCTCCTGCCAGCCATCTTGCGCAAATCGTCACTCCACCTGGCCTGAGGAGGGCGTCCTACACTACGTTAACCGAGACGCGGTCTCCCCTTTAGAACCTGATAGATCAAGCATATTTGTATGTACATATAAGTTTTTACTTTGAGTTAACTTTAAGCTAATTGTTTTGTATTTTTAAAAAAACTTAACACCTAAATAGCACAGATAGCTAGTTATTTTTTTAACATACCACCCAAAACACAAACGCAATTAACAAAATATATATTATACAGTATGACAGGAAATGCGAGGGACATATTTAAACCCCAAATAGTTCATGCTTACATATAACAAAATAAGTATAAATCAATAAAACTGGTAAATTTCTGTCAATAACCTTAGTCGAAACCTGAAAACCGCGTAACTTGCGGGTAGGTACTCTTTCCTTCACAGTACCTATTTCATGCACTCGTTCAAGTACGACTTAAATTGTACTCGCGTACAATTTGAGTTTGGGGCGTGACCGGCCGCTTAGCACACGGGATTTTTAGGTAGTTCATGCATACATAAATTATTAGGATAATTATGAAAATAAATTAAGGATATTTTTTATAGCGAATTGGACTCTAAATCGGATTCTGAACGCTCTCCTTAAATATGTCCCTCAGGTTACCTAACACGCTGTATAATTATTAAAGAAACAAATCCTTTAAACCACTCTTGAAACCCTTTCATCACATTAAAATTCATTTATTTTTCGAGTATGTAATGGAAGATACGTCGTTGCCCTTTGAATAAAAAACACTTCACTAAAATTATGTAAATCACCAAAGCTATTTTTGAAACAGACGATGTGACAAATACCCAAAGAATAAAAGTCTTTTATTTTAGGATACGCGTCCGAGGCCTTTAAACTCTCAGAATCTTTCACAAAGCTAATTTAATTATTTATGTATTTGAATTTGTCTTGAAAAGGTTTTCATGTTCCCAACATTGATAAATTTTTCAGATAAACGAAAATAATGGAACGGAAATACGGAAGATAAACACTCTTTTAAAAATAATCAAATTGATTCGTAGTGTGAAAATTTATTGTTGAATGAACATAAAAATAAATGATCAAAAGCTGTTATCAAGATCACGGAACACGTTCATAAAACATCTCACGTTTATTATGTGTTTTATAAAAAAAAGATGTCGAAAGTTGGATCTCTATAATGCTAATAAAGCAACGTCTTTAATTTCCAATAAAAATACATCCCAGTCATTGTGGTCAGGTTTTACTTTTTGTTTAAATCTGCTTCAGAAATGCTAAGTTATGGAGATTTTTTACTTAACACCACCGAAACACTATTTCCGAAAATGATGTACTGGTATTTTTTTTTATGTCAGAGGCGGCAAACGAGCCAGCGCGTCGCCTGATGGTAAGCAATCACCGCCGCTCATGGACATCTGCAACACCAGAGGGATCGCTGATGCGTTGCCGGCCTTTTACTCGTAAGGGGCGGTGTGGGGCCTCCGGCACTCTGGTAGGTATTAAGTGCAAGAAAAGGTTTTATATACTGAATGAATCTCTTCAACACATCCTCAAGCTTACACTTAACCCATAAGGGCACTCTATACAATAGGTTAATAGGTACATATATTACTTGTTAGTTCAGGGTTCAAAGGGTCAGAACCGCAGAGCTCTGATTCGGGCTCGGATTATTTAAGCAAAAAAGACACAGTGGTGTGTTTTCATACAGCTTCATTTATTAGATTCCTTCCTTAAAGCTAACTTTCTTGAATAAACACACTATAAAAATTTGATTTTCTATAAGCAACTGAATAATCAATTTAGGGTTTCTTTACTTTTCAAGCCTACGAGAAAATAACATTGGTAGTGAATGAAAGTAACAATCGGGTACTATGGAAAAGTTTTATTAAAAATGTTTTATAGAATAAGAAAAATGTAAGCTCTACGGAGACCACTCACACAAATCTGATTCGCACTTGACCGGTTTTATATTCTTAGACGTATTATGGTAGTACTCGTATATCAAACGCAGGATACTTACAAGAAGTTTAGTAAGAAAAGGTGTCACCGCAATAAATCCAACCGAAAATTATAGTATTAAGATGGCAGAATGAAATGATGAATACGCGCTCGTACTACTTTCACCCATGGCTTCGCCCGCGTGGACGTCATACCGCAGAAATATGATATTTTTTCCAGGACAAAAAGTAGGTAGTCTGTGCCACTCTACAGCTTCTACAGATAACTATATCTGTGACAGCTCACAACCTATCGCGATACCAAAAATTACGTCCATTTGATGCTTTGTCGTCACGTGAAAGAAAGGCGTTGTTTTATTTAATAAGTAGTAATCGCGTAAACATCAGAAACCACTATGTAAAGGCAGTGTTTTTGTTTCTCAAAAACTAAAAATTGCTTTTTTTATCATCCCTTGAAAATTGAGCATTATCACGGCTTAAAAAAAAACCTATGCCGATTTACAAAGTCTAACCTCTTTTTTTTGCTTCCACGCCTAAACCAGGCGATTGGTACAAATATAGATTAGGTTTTGAGATAAGTATAGGTCATTTATTATCCCGGAATATTGTTCAGAAAATAACAGAAATAGAAATGTTTTTGTTTGTCCTTCTTTCACATCGCGGAGCTTCGTGACTTTCGATACGGAGATAGTCTGGGATCTGGAGAGTGACATAGACATTTTTTCCGGGAAAATATCAAATTTTTTCGGGTACATCATGTTGTCCACGTGAACTAAGATGCGGTCGGCAGGCTAGTATCATTACAATTAACAATAACACAACTAGGCAATATTCGAAGATTCATTCTATTAAATACCGGATCACCTATTTAGTCGTATTATCTACTTTATTCTCACGTCCGGGGAACGTGACCAAATTCATAAGCGATTTAGTAAGCAATCCTTCGAATCTCTTGTCATACTTGCTTCTCTTTTAATAGCTTATAAGGATTTTCTAGAGTGATGTTATTTTATTAAGACAACAAATTGTTTGTTACAATTAACATCGGTAAGTAATGTTTTCAGTTTTTTATTTGGACAAAGAAAGAGGATCTATTTTGAAATTCGAAACGGCGCTAATTAGTGGCTGATGAAACTTTACATTCATTATAAAGCCTTGTTTTTCCATGCGTGATGTAACATAATATATTTTGTTTGCTTTTATTAAACATGTCGGTGTTGGTTTCGTATTTCGTATTTAACTATGTTAATTGACATCGACTCCAAAAATAATATTTGTACAATCACCTAGTCACCCCGCGGTAGTATTCGGGCCTCTATCACTCTAAGGCCTCGGGCTAGAATTTCGAGGCAGCGGGAGCGACGGCGCACGCAGGCGCACTGCGGTCACCGCTTGAAGCGGGCCGTCAAGAGCGGTACGATGATGCTGTCAAGCGGTGAACCGCTCCCGCTCCGCTGTGTTCTAAAACGGGTCTTTGGGATTCCATACAAAACATCACGCCGCTTCCGTGCCGCTCCCGACCCGCTGCCCGCGACATTTGAGGCAGAGGCCTTACTCATCAATCGAAACGCAAATGGTAAACCTATAACTCATACGCCGATCTTCTGTGAGATGGGTGTCCTTTCCCGGTCGATCCGGCCCATTTCAAATTTCAACTGGCAGACAAGAGCTGCCAGCAACATTGCACTAAACGCATAAACCTATCACACGTACACAAGTTTAGTGTGTGCGTGTAACTTGTTTTAGTTTACGTGAGATATATGTATATCTCACGTAAACTAGAAAACACTTCTCATATTTTAAGAGAAGTTTTAACATAACCTTGTATTGACCCATTGTATTTATTATCTATTGTTCACTGCTTAAGGAGAAAATTTTATTTGGTTTAATTAAAACCCAATTGTTTGGCCAACAACGATCCATCAATCAATGTCAGTGTATCTCCATAACTGAAAACCCATTTAATATATTACGCGGATTCCCTTAAGAACCATTAAAAGAGGTAATAAATGAAGTACTCGTATATATTATTATTATCTTTCGATAATTTTGTCTTTTAATAAACAATTACCGTCAATGAGGCAGTGGCGTAGCATGTGTGTCAGCCGTCCGGGGAGGAAGACAATTCTGCCTCCCTTTTTATTTGCTCCTCCAGGAAATTTTGCCGCTCCCTAAAAAGTGCCGTCTAGGGCGGACCGCCCCGCGGGGTGAAAAAATTATCATACGACAATCACTTGTCATAAGTAATATTGTAGTCTCGAGTATCCCCCATTGACTGTACATTTAAAAATGTGGTGTCTTTGTCATAGTCTGCCTGGGTTGCTACCATCCCACAGGTAAAATATGAAGCCAAAATAGCTTTATACGTGATCGGTTCGAAGATCAGAAGATTCCGTAACGAAAAAAACCTAAGGAAAAAAACCTGGACAACATGGTAAGAAACCTGACACTCGTCTAACGTCGTTTCAGTTCAGCTGACTCCGGCACGGTGTTTGTGTGCGTGCGACTAGGCGTATGCGTGTAGAATGTACAAAGCTCGCACGTCACGCGCCACCAGCTCATCGCGGCGTCACCACCTTCGGACTCAACCGCCACCATTCGCCAACATCTTCGGGCCCAGCAGCCTCCATTCGTCGTCACCTTCGGGATTAACCGCCGCCAGTCGTCCCATCGATGAAGCCACTCACTCGACATCGCTTGACCGCTACGCCCGTGGACCCCTGCACCGTCTTCTAGTTCCTCTCTGAACTAGTATTCAACCTAGACAGTATAACTCGCTCCTCCACTCAGCTACAGACCCTGACCCGGTACCAAAAGCTATAAAGAAAGGAGTCTGGCAAGGAGTGGTGTTAAACTTTTATTTTTGTTAGAACTTCGTTATCAGTCATATAATGCTTAAAGCTTCTGGTTGTGCAATCAAAAAGCTTTCCTCGTTGCCATAATGTTATCACATAAAATATAATTTACGGGCAATTTTGTTCGAGTTAACGATTTTCTTATGAAATCTTTTTACGTACTACCATTAATTAACGTCTCTGTCTAGTCCATCAAGTCCTGAGCTGTAACTTAAGAGTCCAGGGTTCAATTCCCGGGTCAAAATTGGTGTTAAATTTTTGGATTCGACTACAGCTCGGCATGTGATCACCAATCCGCATCTGGCAAGCGTGGTGATTAGGTAATTGCATTAAGACGATGGCTTAATTTTAATTAAGGGCTATACGTAGATGGCCGAAGGGTTTACTTCAGTGGAACATTGGCTTATAGATTTTTTTTTATATCCTGCTTCTATACTAATATATTATAAACAAGAAAGATTTGATTGTTTGTATTGAATAGGCTCCGAAACTACAGAACCGATTTGAATGATTCTTTTACTGTTGGAAAGCGCTTTTGATCTCGGAACGGTAGGGGATGGGGAGGATATTTGAAAAAAAAAATTACGTGCGTCACATTTAAAGTGATAGTATAAAGTTATAATAAAAATAAACGCATTACTTTCAGGTCATTTATTTATTTACCATTTAAGACAAACATGTATAATCTATATAGTTTTTTTACATTTCAAGACATAAAACTTTACAAAACGTATCAGTTTGTTACAATATTTACAATATAAATATTATTTACATGCTCTATTTTGTACAAAGTATACTTTTTGGTCCGATAAATAGATGATTTTATCGATTTATAATTTTACAACGAGATCATTTATTATGAGCTTAAGGTGTTGCTTAACAAGCCACTTAGATTCAGATTCAGTACCGACTATTACCCGCATTGGTAGGGGCAGTCGGGAATAATCCTTTACAGCGAATGCAAAGTTCTTGGAGTTAGACAACTGTTTATATTTATATTATACTTCGGGCAACCAACCCAATAGGTACACTAAATGGCTTGCCATAATACTTAAATACTTAAAGTATCAATTATTTTATTTACAATAATTTATTTTAATCCTCTAAGTAGAAAAATAATCAGGTTTCGTTAGAGTTCCTTCGTGTCTAATTTCATATGTAAGATTGCAAACAAAATACTGCACGCCTCTCATATTTTACTATCATTTAGGATGAAACTAAATCAGTCGAATACAGGCTTTATTACCATTGCTTAAAATCTTTTATCTACATCCATACCATAATATGTCTATTTTATATTCAGGAGCGATGAGCAAACGCCCTACATTTAGATATAAGTATCTGTGGCTGCATTGAAATGTTTACATTTTAGTGTCGGTAACCGATACTTAATTTCGTTCAAATTTCGAACGTCTTCTTTAAAAGTAAAAATTAATAGGTTTTTTCGATTATCGAATTAGTCGATTAGTAATTTTATGTTCCATTCCTATACATTTAATTCGATGCTGAAATTATAACAATCGATTTGAGAATCGAAATCAACTCGAGTCTAGATTGTTTATGGATTTTAAAAACTACAAACGTCAGTCATTATGTCAGTACTAACTTTTACATACAGATTAAGTTGGTAACTAGGGCGTTTGCTCATCAATCCTGACTATAAAATAGACATATTATCGTATGAATGAAGATAAAGTTATGTATGTGACTGTACATAATTAGTCATTAAATACTCATGTGATTCTTTTATGAAACTCACTTCGTTCGTTTCATAAAACCACATTCGTATTTTAATGACCCTCATTATGCAGCAGTCACATAAATAACTATTTTAAAGCCCATACTACATCTAGATTTATTGCATGCGGCACACCTGATGGAAAGTGACAACCGCCGCCCACAGACAACTGCAAATCAGGTGGAATCACAGATGCGCTGCCGGCCTAAAAATTTTTTTTTTTTCTAATTTGGTTGGATTCCAGAGGTAGTAAGATTCCATGGGATTAATCATTTATACATAATAAATAATAACAAGTATTGGCTGTGATTACAAATAAATGTTCCCTCTGCTTTTTAACGTTTTAAAATAAAAAGGGTCCAAAATGTTTGTTATACTACACGTACTTTAAAAAAAGTAAAGTATCAGCCTATTAATGTCCCACTGCAGGGCAAAGGCCTCCATCCTTGAAATTAAGTTATCGCTACAATGATGGGTATTGTCTTAATCACCACGCTTGCCAAATGCGTATTGGTGATCACAAACCCGAGTTGTGTCCGAAAAAACCGACACAAAGTAAACTCGACCCGGGAATTGAACCTAGAACCCCGAGTCTCGGCCCGGTACTTAAACCACTAGACCATCGAGGCGTACGTACTTTAATAATTTGTTTAATCCATCAAGCCCCGGAAAACCAGACACAATAGAAAATCTATTGTTTACGCGACACCCGGCTTTCGGTCGGGTGTTTAAGAGATAAAAGCAAAACAATTTTTAAACAGATTGTATTGTATGAATTGATATTTATTTTCGGAACTTAGAAGAAATGAAAACGAAGTAAATTAACCCAATTAAGTATTTGGTTTTTTGAATCAAATACTTGTTAATTGGATTAAATATCATTATGATAAGGAAAAACAAGCCAGCTGTAACATACAAAACAAAATTAATATTTTCATGCCACATGGATAAGGACGGTCGACAGCACATCATGGTATACACGTGCAGTTCGATAATAGCGCTTATGCCCCCGACATAAGAGCGGTACAAAGTCCAAAGTGTTACGTCTGACGTGATTTTGACTGGACAATAGCAAATATACTGCTGTGTCCCAAAAGTACTCAGAAATCTATAATATAAAAATGAATCGCAAAATGTGTTGGTAAGCGCATAACTCAACAACGCCTGGACCAATTCGGCCAAAATTTTTTTTTAAATGTTCGTTGGGGTTCAGGGATGGTTTTTACGGCGAGAAAAATTGAATTGATTGATTGATCAATTCCCACGGGAACGGGAACCACGCGGGTGAAACCGCGGGCGGCCGCTAGTTGTAAATAAAATTTAAAGGGTAATTTTAATCATCCAAATTTATTTTTTTCTCTTTAAATTAACCTTCATTAGAGGGAACAAACATACGCAAACGCTTTAACCAATCCTCGATACACTTTTCACACGCTGAAATCGGAAAGGCCTTGAGCACCATCGTCGTTTTTAGTTTTACCACTGTCAATGGCCTGAAATGCTTTTCGCAAAACGGTAATTTAAGTTTAGAAAAGAGAAAATAATCAGATGGTGCCATGCTTGGCAAGATATCAGGGTACCTGCGGAGCGATATTAGATGAATGTTTTGCCAAAAAGCTACGAATAATCATGGCTGTGTGAGCTGGCGCGTTATCGTGGTGCGGTAACAATTTCAACACAAATCTGGCTACAAGTCAGTCAAATGGTGTGTACTGTAGTTTTTGGTACGCTGATGTCTCTGGCTATCTATCTCACACTCACTGTCAGTTGAAGTGGATGGCAATCCAGCCCGCCCAACCACTGTACCTCTCTCTATGAATTATTTATACCACTTTTATACCTGAGTTTTGGACATATACCCTCAGAACAATAATTAATATCTTTTAGCGATAATCATGAGAAAATTATAATAGTATAGAGCTTTAACTCCAAAACAATTTTTTTTTTACCACATCAGTTGGCGGACAGACACGCAGCCCACCTGATGGTAAGCGGCCACTGCGGCCTATTCCGTTGAGGGACACTTCACCAGGAAGCGTCGCTCAATGTGCTGCCAGACCCTAGGCCCATATTCTGATCTTCGAGCCTTTAATTTCAAGTGTACTGGCTCCCACATTAATGCTGCCGGAACACAGCCAGAGCTATGGCGGCAGATTTCACCTGTGGGGGTGGTAACTAGCCAGTCGGACTCTGAAAAAGCCCTACCACCAACCAGACCCTAGGTGGGAATCGAACCCACGACCTCCGGGTTTTATACCCGAGCGGTTAACAATCAGTTTTCTAGCTTCATGTAGCGAAGACTTATAACCGTGAAACCATGGAAACGTCACTTCAAGCATATTAGTGGAATTTTCTACCTTTATGTTTGTTATGTCGATACCTACTGAGAGTTAGTTATAAGCCTTTTGATTAAAACTGTTTCTTTACCGATGAAAGGACTTTGAGGTAAGTCGTAAGTTCCCGAGTGTTTTGCCTCGATATAATCTTGAACTGTGATGAAGTTTTAGCGAGTCCAACTGGACTTGCCTAGTCAGTTTTGTAATTCACGTGTATTTATAGTGGCATAAATAAATATAATAAAAAAATTGAAGTTACGTTTCTTGAAAAATATTAAAAGCCACCTAAAATCACTTTACGAGCTTATCAATCGCTGCAACTAAACCACTGTTTGTACAGTCAGCGTCAAAATGATCTGAGCGTTCAAAACCACCAAAAATATCTAAACATTTGACAAAAATCAACCTTACCTTAAGAAGTAAAGGTGCATTTTCATTTTTTGTATGAGAACAAATGACAACAAACGAAATTTACACCTAAACGTATTGTGCTAAGACTGATTTAGTCAAATGTTCAGATATTTTTGGTAGGTTTGAACGCTCAGACTATTGTGGCGCTGACTGTACTTAACAAACATATTTAGTGATTCATATTTTTTTAAAGTATACCCAGTGTTTTAAAAAGTACCTTGTGGAACCACAGCCATCACTAAAATAAAACATTAGGCTTAGACCACATAAGACTTGTTTTGATCACTGATATGTTCATGAAACGGACGTTTCCGTTCGAATAAGCAAAAAAATACTTGGTAAATTTTATGAAACGTTCAAAACTCAAAACGTTTATATAATTATAATTAATACACGTGTTTCTCATAGCGAAAAACCTTTTGATAGTATTTATTCATGCTTCCGTTGATCAACATTATTTCAGAAGAAACAAAATATTCCTTTAATTTGGTTTTTATGACATTTTTTACAGTTCGATAAATCCATTTTCGCGCTTGTTACAATATTATATTTGTTGTCCTTGTATATAAGGCGTGATGAATTGGTCTCAAGAAATGCAACAGTTGTGATTAGGCCACGTTTGCCCTGTCGTTATTTGCCGTGGACTTCGTATAGTAGTTTTCTATTTACATAACTTGGATAAGCCATATTGTTTATCAGTACAAAACGACGGTAGTTAAAATAAAAATACCGTACAGTCCGTCCCAGTTCACTATACAAGAAGAGAAAAACGAGTACTATCTGGTTCAGTGCTATTAGGATAATACCTTGTGGAGTTGCATTACGCGACAGTGACAACTGACACACACTAACAAAATAATGCGTTGCTAACTACATTGCTAACGTTACGGAGAGGCGTAGTTGACGTCATTTTTTTTTTCTCTCGTGGTCCTGTGACAGGGTCAGAGATAGTTCTTTGCTATTAGTTATTTATCTACTTTGTCGCTCATTTCCAAATTCTATTTTCTAATTTCTTTAGCCATTGAATCAGAGAGTACAGAAAGTTCAAAAGATTGAATAAGAATCTATTGGTTTCAATAATGCAGGCTGTTTACTGTATTAAGTCAAATTACAATAAAAAGTTACAGATAGCAAGCTCCTTCACGTGTCAGTTGATAATTATCACCTCTCGCCAGATGTGTTTCACGCTTCACATAACGAACCTACATCAAAGGAAGGAAACACAATGTGCCGGCAATGAGTAACTTTTTAACGATACGGTGAATAAAGGGACCATTAAACTTTTTGCTGCGTGAAGGAATTTTCTCTAAACCAAAAAGGTGACAATCTAATCTATTTATAACTTGCCCCTGACGGGAAGGGTAAATAAAATAAACATTGATCAATTCTTTTTTCACTTTTAGCAAACCCGATACAAATACTCAGGCACAATATCAATAAAAGATGTTATTTATAAACAATCCAAAATGTTTTTTTGTCATTTGCCAGCTGTTTTTTTTTTCCCCGATGTATAAACAACGTGATGGTCTTCGACTCGTGGATGCTAATTTTAAATATTTACATAATGTTTTATTGATTTGCTGTTACTTTTTTTTTATTTATTTATTTATTGATAAGGCTTACCAACTAAATACATACAAGCCAGTTACAAAATCGTTCACAATACAAAGTGTACATATATGTATTTAAATTATAGGTAGGCACAACATTGTTATAAATAATAAACAACATCACAAAATAAAGTGGTAATCGTGTTAGTACAAAATTTAATAAAGCTCCTTGCAACATTTTAAAATAGATTTTCTAAAAGTACCAATACCCTCACAAAAAATGTCTAAATTACTATAATATTGAAATACAGAATTAAAGTTTCTGAGCATGGTACAAATAGGAGAACAACTGCCATATCTGTTTTTCCTTAAACTTACAGAGAATGGCTTATAATTATGCAGGCGAGCTGTAACCCTAGGAACTGACAATTTGATTTGTGATAAGAGAGACGGACCATCCACTTCATGGTTCATTAATTTATATAGGAACATCATTGATAGCTGTTCTTTTCGTTGAAGTAGTGACAACATATTAAAATGGTTTAACCTTTCAGGATAGCCTCTAATGCTGCGGTAAGTACCACTGATGAAAGAGATTCTCTTTACAAACTTCTTTTGGATTTTTTCTATACGCTGAATATTATTCTGATAAAAAGGATACCAAACAAAACAACAATAGTCAATGCGGCTACGAACTAAAGCAAAATATAATACCTTCATTGCTAGGACAGATTTAAATTCTTTGGTATTTCTGAAAATAAAGGCTAACATTCTTAAGCATTTGTTAACTGTGTTGTTAATATGATTCGTAAATTTCATCTCCGAGTCAATAGCAATACCTAAGTCTCGAACCTCATCCACTCTCTTTAAGACCGTCCCGAGTATATTGTAACTGCTAGGAAATTTGGTATTTTTTCGAGAGAACTTAATATGATAGCATTTACTAGCGTTTAGAGCCATACCGTTTTGCTGACACCATTCCGCAACCCTATCCAAATCTTCTTGCAGTTCTGTCTGATCGGCGGTATTCAGGACCGTTTTGGAAACCTTTAGATCATCTGCATAGAGTTCAAAATCAGAATTTTGAATACAATTTTTAATATCGTCAATGAACATGACAAACAGAATCGGTCCGAGATGTGAGCCCTGTGGAACTCCAGAAGAAGGATAAATTTCCTTAGACGTAAAACCGTTTACAGCCACTCGTTGAACGCGATTTTTTAAATAGGACGAGAACCAATTCAGAAGCGACCCGTGTATACCAAAAATGGTGTTAAGTTTGTGAATTAGTAACGAGTGATCGACCTTGTCAAATGCTTTACTAAAATCGGTATAGATTGCATCTACCTCCTCCCCAGAGCTCATTGAAGCAATTACTCTATCCACAAACGTTAGAAGACTGGTAGCTGTCGATCGTTTTTTTAAAAAGCCATGTTGTTGATCTGCTACAATTTGTTTTACATGCCAAGATAAATGAGGGCACACTAAGGATTCGAAAACCTTGGCAAGAACAGGCAGTATACTTATAGGCCTATAATTAGTCACATTACTTTTATCGCCAGCTTTATGGATTGGTATAATTTTGGCATCTTTCCACACATTAGGGAAACAACCCTCAACAAGAGACCTGTTGTAAATGATGTGCAATGGTTTAGTCAAGCTAGTAGCACAGTTCTTTAAAAATATTGGGTGAATACCGTCGCTGCCTGCTCCTTTACTAGGGTCAATAGCTTCTAATGACTTTTCTATTTTATCACTAGTTATATAGAGCTGCCCCAATGAAAAAGATGCATGTCCCGCGATATTATCAACCAAAGTGGCACAACTCGAACTGCTATAAGCCAAAACGAAATTGTCTGCAAAAAGATTAGTAATGCTATCACCGTCCCTAGCAATTTTGTCACCAAAATTCATTACAGTGGGTATATCACTCTTCACTTTCCGTTTGCTTTTTATGTAGGCCCAAAAGTACTTTGGGTTTTTGATAACACTACTGACGACTTTTTCAATGTAGCTTTTGTAACATTTTTTCATCATTGATGACGTACGGGTCTTCAAAATTTCATATTCTAGTTGGTCCATGTTGTTTTTAAATTTTTTGTACCTTTGACGTGCCTTTTCCTTCTCGCGCAACAAATGAATGAGGTTAATGGAGAACCAGGGGGGGTATTTCTTTTTATTTATTTTCTGGATTGGCACAAACTTTGTAATTATTTGATTCACAATTACATAGAATTTGGATACAACGTCTTCTATTGTTGAACATTCTGTAAATTCCAAGTCCCAATCTATTTCATCAAGACAATTACGTATCCTATCATAATCTGCCGAAAAGAAATTGAGTCTAGGCGTGAATTTAGGAGTCAACATACGAGGCCCCTGGAAAAATAGAAGTACCTGGAGAGGAGGATGATACAAATCTACACGAGAAATAATATCTTGTGACTCCTGCACTTGAATACTGCAGTTAGAATTGCTTAGCACCAAATCGAGTATCCTTCCCTGATGGTTCACTACATGATTGTATTGTTTCAAATCGTACGCTGACAAGAAATCCACTAGTTCATACGCGACACTGCTGTCATAACCGCTAGGTCTAAGAGATGAATCTGAAATAGATTTTGACCAGTTTATATCTCTCTGGTTGAAATCGCCAATCAATAACACATCGTCATCCAAGCCATCCATAACACTACTACTATTATCTAAAAAATGTTCAAGATTAGTACGATTAAGAGGGGACGGCAAGTAAACACAGCAAATATGAAATTTTACATTGCCTAACGTTAAGGTAACCCATAGGTCCTCACAACGACTTTCAAAAGGATTATTTCTATAAGCATGGATAGGCTTTTTGACGCCAATAAGAACACCTCCTCCACCAGAAGCCATCCCAACAGCACTGGACGATCTGTCCCTCCTAAACACCTGATAACGATCGTCAAAAATTTCACTATCGTAAATATCATCATTAAGCCAAGTTTCTGTCAAGACAATTAAATCAAAGTCATTGGCTCGAACCTCAAGGAAAATATCACTCAGTTTTGTTCGCATTCCTCGAATATTTTGATAATAAATACGCACGCCGCCTTCTACAACTAAAAGCACTAATCACTTATAAAATAAAGAAAAAAAAAAAAATACTTAGCAAGAATTCACACCAAGGTGTTCAGAAAATCTCGATGAAGTACCAACTTGGCGGGATGCTCATCGTCCTTTCTAAGGAAAATTTTCCCGTTTCTCACCCAAACATATTTGAAATTGTGTTCCTTGGCCCATATTCTAGTTGCTGCGTGGAGTGATTTATTCGCTTGTGTCAGATGCTCGGAAATGTAGACTGGTGACTCCTTGTCTCCATAGCCCAGCAGTTTCGTATTCAACTTCTCCTTAGGGTGTGATCTGTTGTACTTGATCACAGCTGCCAGTAAATTGTCTCGTTTAAGCTTACTAACAAATCTGCACACAACTGCCTTAGGCAAACTCGATGTCTTATTCTGCTTCTGCACACGGTTACAAGACAGAATTTCTGTTTCTGATATAGCAAAACCTGTCACCTTTCCAATTTGAATCACTGCGTTAGCCAGGTTTTCTTGTTTGTGCTCTGGAAGACAGTGGATCTCTATGTTACTCTGCCGTGAATCTTGTTCCATTACCGATATTCTCGATTCCAAGTCTTTGACATTACGGCGGAGCGACTCATTTTCTAAACCGAGTTGCTTAGTATCTTGTATGTACGTGTCAACCTGATTCTTCATTTCTTCGAATTTTGTATTCATGTAGTTTAAAGAAACTTCGAAACTACCTATCTCTTTTCTTAATGCTGAAAATTCTTCTTTTAATGCCTTTCTTACGATAGCTCGTAGTTCTTCCTCTAAAATGGTTTTCACGGTTGATCGTAAGCACTCAGTGTCGCTTTCAACGCCTGCGCTGCCACTCCCTCGTGCGTTTTTATTGACGTTTCGCGTTTCATCTGGAGAATGCCCAATCGGCGTTGTGGAGCTTTTACACGGTGTGTCGTCATTCTTTGTTTGTCGCTGAGCCGATAACATCTCTATAGAACAATCTGGACATTTCCAGTTCAGCTGCTTTTTGAAGTTACTGCTAGTAAGGCCCACACATAGGTAATGGTATGGTTTTTTACAGCGCGCTTGAGTGCACATAAGTTTTTCAGTGTTTTTTACGATGCTATTGCATGCGCCGCAGTTATTGTTACTCATTTTGTTTACTCTGTGATAGTAGTTGAAGCAGAATAAAAATACTCGGCGCAAGTACGCTTGAACGCAGCACAAGCGGTCGAGTAGGTAGGCAGCGACTCAACGCAGCACGGTGTACTTGATGACTCAGGCGCACGGCTCGGGCAAGCGACGATGCAGCGTAGTGAACAGCGAGTGTTTTATTCGTTACCCAAATTATTTGAAATGTTTTTGATTATAACTTTTTGTCCTTCGCGAATATCACAATACGGTTTTCACTATTGAGACGGCAAGTGTCTTAACTACAGAAATATGATACACACACTCATCGTTAAGAAGAAATTACTACGGTTTGGAAATTATTTTTACGGAGCACAACAAAAACACGTCTTCACTTCGGCGCGGGGGCGCGGGGGGATGACTTTGTTTATTGTTGATTTGCCCTCTGTAGAGAAAGTCTAATTACACCTAACATTAGTTTTTTTTATATACTATGTCAGTTAGCAGGCAGGCACGCAGCTTCACCTAAAAGCGTCGATCAATATGCTGCCAGACTGTAGGCTCATCTGATCTTTGAGCCTCTGATTTCAAGTGTACCTAAGTACTGGCCACATTAATATTGCCGAAACACAGCCAGAGCTGAGCAGAGCAGAGGTTATGGCGGCAGATTTCACCTGTGGGGGTGGTAATGTTTTTAAATGTTCATTTTAGTATAACGATAGTTTAAATAAACTAAATAACATCAACGCTTGAAGTCGATATGCCCGTGCCGCTGTAGCATCTCTACGGAGAGGGCGTGCGCCGGCGCAGTCCGTCGTGAGGAGCGCGTCACGTGACTCAGCTGTGTTGTCTGCGCCCGAGTCTCGATGCCACGCGGCATGTGTGTCCCATACGCGTGCCCGTTGTATCGGATTGTGTTCATCTGCAAAATAATTAGTGTTAGTACCTTTTCAGGCGCTGTGCAGACACAGACACTTCTCGTGTTGGGTACTGGCTACCAATAAATAAAGCCAGCTATTTCTGCGCAGATGTAGATAGTATTTTCGTGTCCAGATAAATATTTAGTAAGCACCTTAAAAACATTTGTTTTATTTTTTTAACGTTTTTACCTTTTATTTTCGTGGAATTCACCGAAGTACCGAAATTAGCTTTTACTTACTCTTTTTATATATATTTTTCAAATCGACGTAAAAAAACCTTGCCTACAGAAGAAATAGTCTAATCTTATTAAGTCCGAATTTCTGCTAAATTTAATCAAGTATTCTTTATATTATTCAACATCCTAAAAGCGTCTCACTTATCCTTACCGACGGTTTATCTATTTTAGATGAATTGGGACTTTAAATATAAAATAGGTAAACGTGTACACCGTAAACTTGAACTAAACAAACTAGTATGATTTATTAATCAATGCATAGTGTTACAGATCAACCTCATTGGAACAAGTGATTCAATCATTATAATTTAATTTAATTGTACTTGATTACGATGTGATAATAGACGAGACAAAAAGATAGGGCACGGAGACTAGTTAAGATTGTTGCGATTACCTTTGAGTTGTCCATATTCCTTGTAGATATCCTTGGGAAATTGGTAGTACATCCTAATGCCTTCGAATCATTGGGTTTCACTTCAAACAAATTTATTTTCAAAGAAAGTTGTTGTTGTAAATAAAATAGAATACCTTTCAAAGTGTCACATTGACATTTGACATTACTTTTTATAATTTTGGAGCATCGTATGAAGCAAAGACTAACAATCGATGATGCCATAGATAAAATAATAGTGTTACCAAGATCACTTGTAAATAAATTAATTTTATTCATAAAAAAGGCCTGAATAATTTAGTAAATAATGTATTTGATAAAATAAACACTTAAGAAGTATAGGCGGGGAGGATCCATAGACAATTATAGAGTAATTTTGTTATTGGTATCTCTCGACTTAGCACAAAAAAATCTAAAATTAGTGTACATACATGTCATTGGTTATAAATATGAAAATAGATTACCTATGATGTCGAATAGACTGAGAACTTAGATTAAAGAATTACTTTCATAATAAGGGTACTACGAAAGACCAGTGCGTTCATCAAGAATCAATACCTAAATATTATGTTAACTTGTCATAGATAGAATATCATTGGGATTAAATTAAATTCCTAGACAAAAGGGAACGGACTTGATGTGGTTTATGTACCTCTATGAAGTTTGCTAGGTAGGTTCATTTCATCACTATACAGAGTTGCCAAATAACAATAATAATAATAACCGGTTTATCTCAAGTAACACAAATTTAAGAAACTAATGACCATAATAATAAATATATTACAGTCTAACATACATACAGATAGATAAATATACTGAGACAAAGGGCCTATTTTGTTTACAAACAAATAAAAAATGGTTTTATTGTTCATCACGGATATTCTCATTTACTAAGAAAATAAAGGAGATTCTTAAATCTTTTATAAATAGATAAATAGTTCCAATGTTTATCATCAGACTGCCTACTAGTGTTGCCGTAAAATTCATTGTGCATCGATTATTAATCGATGATGCAAATGGAGCTCAAATAATGACAATCGTTATGATAATCGAGAGTGTAAACGACGTCTATGTAATCGATAATATCGATTCCTACTTTATCCAATATAATTTATTATAATCGAATTAATCGATAGTATTGTCAATCTAGAATAAATTAACACATACCATTGGTAGGATTCGGTCATTTTGCCTATGGATAAGGATTTTCTTATCCTTTGATCTTTACTTTAGTAGAGATAAATGCGGTTGTCTCACTTTTCTATTTATTAAGATAAAACGCCCCATAATGACGAGCAAATCAATCGAATATAGTATTCTCTAATACACTATAGGTAGGTGTAAGTACTTATCAATGGAATTGTCTTGTATCCATAAGATTTCAGGATATAGGAAGGAATATGAAAGAACCTTGAAATTGTAGACTCTCCACGATTTTCATAAATCTCTATCACAGCCTTATAGAACTTGAGTTACTACTACGTCAAATAACAACGTAGGTTATAGACGATTATTTATTGGCCTAACAATAATAAAAATCAGAGTAGGTAGCAGCATTCGTTACAATAGTTTGACCGCCTCCGTGGAACAGTGGCTAAGCCTAAGGGACACTTCACCTAGAAGCGTCGCTCAATGTGCTGCCAGACTGTAGGCTCATCTGGTCTTCAAGTCTTTGGTTTCAAATGTACTGGCTCCCACATTAATACTACCGGAACACAGCCAGAGCTGTCATGGTGGCAGATTCCACGTGTAGCTAGCCAGTCGGAGTCTGAAAAAGTCCTACCACCAACCAGACCCAAGGCGGGAATCGAACCCTCGACCTCCAGGGTTTTTATACCCGAGCGGCTTAGAAACTGTTCCTCGGAGGCGGTCGAATTCAATTGGGTATTTTCAATTTGTGCATTTGGACGTTTTAACACTTGCACGAATTGAACACATCTTTTGTTCATCTGACAATCAAAAAACATAGATGAGATCACTCAAGTGAATAAATTGGCTAAAAAACTTTTCTTTATAATATTTTCTCTACAAACCGATGAACACACAATGCATTATTACAAGAATTCTTTATAAATCAATCAATTTTAAGGCTTAAACTGGATTCTCAGAAACTCGAGGCAAAAATAAATAAGATTCGCAAACTCAGTCCATCTATGATCCGAATACGAAATGGTCTTGCTTGGTTCCCTACCAAACAATTGATTTCAGCGAAAGCGGCTTTTTTGTTCATTTTTAGATTCCATTGAGGATATTTCAGCAGGAATACTCGCTCAAATCGATGCCATACTTTAACTCGCTAATCTTCAGGCTTTTATTTATTTAAACTTAATTGCACAACAAAGGTACAAATTGGCGGACTTAACGCCATAAGGCATTCTCTACCAGTCAACCATTAGGCGTGACTGAAAGTAGCGATTGGCTATTGGCTTTTATGCGTTCGTCTAACGTATTGGAACAGTCGATTCTATTACGTTCACAACTTTCACGGACTCTGATCCCAAAAATCCTAACAAGACAGAATTAATAGCAAGAACCACATGATTATCTTAGTAGTTAATAGTATTATACAGGGTTATTGGTAATGTGTACCGATCCTTTTAAGGGAATGTAGAGGCGGGCCCCAACTAATGTTGACCCATGAGAATGCAGGTCAAAAGTGAACCAATATTTTTTGAAGAAAATGATATTTTATTGTAAACAGCATTGTAAACGACGTAAAAAAGTTCTAGATTTAGTTCTCTTATTTCAAATTAACAAAGCTTTCAATTATTCTACTGTGTTTTATTATGTATTGGCTAAGCTTTAACTTTTTCAGAATTGGTCGCAGTGACTGTGGAAACACGAAGCCGCTATTAATAATAAAAAAAAAGCTTTAACTTGGTAATAAATAATGGGAACAAAAATGACCACCAAAAAACACAATCGTTACCCAAACAGCCTCATCCAAAATAAATATAATATGTACAAATAAACGAAACCTGTACCAAAATATTTCGGGCTATTTAAGTCATGCCTGCACTACAAAAACTTTTCGTAACCCAAAAAGGCCACGCGTGCACCAAATTTTAACTAGCAAAGTTTTGTGTCATTCTTACCCAAATATATCATTACGTTTGCCATATAATGTATTCATAAAACCAAGTATATTAAATTGATTGATAAGATTTGTGTTAGGTTAGGTTAGAACTGCGACTACTAAACGCACGAGCCGAGCGAGCGTAGCGAGCGTGCCGCGGCAGCGGCCGGCGAGTGGCAGAACTGAATTCTACCCATTTTACTTGGTCAGGACAGAGAGAAAAAGATTTTGTTTATTTACTATCAATCGTCAAATGGTATAAAGTTTCAGTAAATCTTTAGAACTTCATTTATATTTTTTGGGTATACAATGATTTTTGTACGCATTACTTTAATTTATTAGGATAAAAATATGTAACATATTTGGATGAAATTTTTAAATACAATGCGAGTACAAATTTGGTGCACGCGTGGCCTTTTTGGGTAGCTCAGCGATTATTCTGACGATACTTACGTTTTTAGGTTAGCAGACTTAACGTTTATTGGTGATCATTTCATAATAAAATGGGGATTAAATTCTGGTAAGTACTTAGGATTTTTTGGGCTTTATATTTCATTATATCTGGTGGTTGCTTAAACCTAAGCCATAAATAATTACATTAAGATAATCTTGTAATTTTCTTTTAATTTATAAAAAATATACATAATCTTACTATCGGTTCACTTTTGACCGGCATTCTCATGGGTCAATTGTTAGCTAAGGACCTCCTCTATATTCTCTTAAAAGGATCGGTACACAATACCAGTAACCCTATACTAAAATATAAAATCTCTTTGAGATGGCAATGACAATGGCTTACCTGTAAATAACACCTTTTATGTGGCTCGTGATAAAGTTCGTAATCACTCGACGAACCCTCTGGTTTTTGCGTACACCGCCACTGAAACAAAGTCACAAATTACACTGGTCTACATCAAATTTTCCATTACATGAAAATGTACTATATTGATTGTATTTCACTCACTGAATATAAATATATAAGTAAAAATTCATAGTTAGCTCTTATTGTGCAACTGTGCCATATAAAATATAATAACGGGTAGCGCGATAGTTTTACCACATTAATGATGATAATTTAAAATATTTAGAGATTAACTGCGAAAATTTTATTTTTTCATATTTGTTTGTTACTTCTAACGCTGACTGTGTTTTGTTCAACAGTTAAAACGTGAAATTGTTATCGTTTTTTGACATTTTTTGTGAAAAATCTACATTTTCCATTATGTCTCCCAAATGTGTTAATAGTGCAGACAATTTTTGCTACAATATGTGGTAAGGTGACCCATATTAACCAAAGATGCTCAATTACTCAACGTTTAGAAACTGCTTACTTCCATTATTTTGGAATTAATTAAAAACCAAGACAAATCGTACCACAT
Organism: Mecyna flavalis; assembly: GCA_949319885.1. Classification (NCBI taxonomy): domain Eukaryota; kingdom Metazoa; phylum Arthropoda; class Insecta; order Lepidoptera; family Crambidae; genus Mecyna; species Mecyna flavalis. The sequence continues at coordinate 16,231,828 of OX439430.1, forward strand.
TTTATTTGCACAGCTTGCTCCACAAATTTGATTAAGTGGCTAAACAAAACGAAACGTTCATTGCCTTTTAGTGTGCCAATGATGAGGAGGGAACCTACCAATCATGCGAATGACTGTTACTTTTGCTTGACTCCATCCAGTATGGTATATCAAGAAAAAAGACACGAAACGTGGTATACCCTTATGTAGCCTCTGTATCGCGACCTGTACCACACGGAATCGATTTACCTGTTCCTCGACATCCCGAAGAGTACCAGCAAGATTCTGAAGAAGAGATAATTTCAATGGAAGTTGACTACAATGAGCCTACAACCTCACAATCGTCACAGTTTGTGGGTCTCTAAAAATTCACTTTCTTCATTCTCATCTTGATTTTTCCCCTTCTAACTGCGGCGATGTAAGTGACGAACATGGCGAATCAAGATATCTCGACAATGGAAAACATATACCAGGGCCGATGGAATGCGTCAATGTTAGCGGACTACTGCTGGAATTTGAGAAGAGATACCCCTAACAGCGATTACAAAAGATTAAAGAAAAAGAAGCGAAAATCTTAATTAAACACGTTTAAATATTATTTTAATATTTCAATATTCCCAATTTTATATAAAAAGTAAAAAATAATAATAAATAAATATAGTTTTTTTTTTAATAAATTATTTTGTACTTTAACATGTTACTAAAAGTCAAATTTTGTATATTAGGTATATTTCCAAAATAAGAGCTAATTAAAAAAATATATCTGTGTTTTCGTATTCAGTTACCTCAAAGTAGTATAAAAATATAGTATTCAATTGATGGACACACAATAAGTAAAATTTTGTAGACCAGTGTTATTAATGAAAATAGGTTAGTGAAACTAACCTCTACAATATTATAAGTATTAGCCTATTAATGTCCCACTGCAGGGCTAAGGCCTCCGTGATTGATCATGTCATCACTACAATGGTGGGTACTGGCTTAATCACCACGCTTGCCAAATGTGGATTGGTGATCATAAACCCGAGCTGTGTCAGAAAAAACCGACACAAATTTTGCTCGACCCGGGCATTGAACCCAGGACCCCTCTTTTATTCAAACGCAACATATAGATAAATAATCATTAAATAATAATAATAATAAATATCTCTGGACATTATTCACAAAGCGCCATCTAGCCCCAAACTAAGCATTAGCTTGTGTTATGGGTGCCAGACAACGGATAAACATTACTTATATACTTTTTATTTTGTAAATTAATACATATCATACATAGTAACACCCAGACCGATGCAAACAGACATGTTCATGCACACAAATGTTTGTACCGTGGATCGAACTCGCGGCCTCTGGTGTAATAGCCGACTTCTCGACCATTACACCAAATGGCTCGTCAAATCCTATTATGATTTCTTAATCTTCTTTGTAGGTATTAATATTTTTAAGATATGATTTTTTATTTAATGAGGGCGCTCCTTGGCGACACCAATCGCCTTAATATATTTATTTGCTTTAGACCAGATGATTCGTGTACTAATAATTATTTTTACTAGTTTCAATAAACTCGAAATCTAAGATCAACAATTCAGACATGACACACTCGGCTGCTTTATCCTTGTTAGTTTCGTACGTTTGTTTATAAAAAGAAGATATTTTCATCCCAGAATAAATAAGATCAGTTAATAAATTATGTCTGTAACGGGCTTTTAGATTGGACTATTTTCTTACACGTTTTCTCCTTTGCTAAATTAATTAGTAACCAAATATTATACAGTACACTCTTTGGCAAAATATTATGCCTTAATTAACCAAACTAAATTAGTACCTACCTACTAATTACTTGTTCTTCGGTCGAAACGTTAATAGACTACAACATTTACTTGTATCAGAACATCGACCACTCGCCATTTTGTTACAGCCTTTTTTTAAAAACCAAGGAGCATATTGCTGTAACATTTCGTCGAACCTTTGTACGAGCGCGGGCGATGCGCGGGTGCGGGGTGACGCGGAGGAAGAGGGACAAATATTTCAAGGAAGAATGAACGCTGGTACTACGAAATGTTACGGGTAAATGCTCACTCGCTGAAAGCATTTACCCGTTACACAACGCCGAGCATTCGCACGAACGTTACATTACATGAAAACGCTCGAGGAATGTAGTCTATTCTCACCTTTAAGGTGCAGCGCAGACGGTACACTTTTTGTGTGATCGAGTCTGCGGCGCACAAAAAGATGTAAATTCCGGCGTACAAAGTGCGCCGGACTTTTTGCGTGTCATGTGCGTTACTGCATATTATAATTGCAAAGGTTCTATTTTCACAAACTAAAAAGTGCGTTACGGATAGTCTGTCGTCTGGTCTGCCCCTAAAAAGTCAGCTACTTCTTTTGCTTAGTAACTTTATTAAAGAAGCATAGTAGACAGCATCTTCGTTATCTGGCAGATAAATGCAATGTCATCATACACTGATATGACATTTGACCAATCATTGCAATTACAATTATTTTCTTTTGCCTAGTGTATCGCATATTTCGATTCAATTTATCAGCGAAACGCGTCAAAGCATCAGTTTCAAGTACTTCAGAAATCATTTTATACTGTTTAAAATGTTACTGACTCAGTGCAAACAAGATTAAACTAGATAATAAAATAAGTAAACAATTCAGTGTGTTTTCTTTTTAAAACGCTGTCCAACTTCCTTCTATAAGAATGTCTTGCCGTCTATACAGGGTGGAATTTTGTAATGCCACCTGAAGGGGAAGTACTCTTAATACTGAAGATAGAAAGTTTTACTCAAAGGAAACATTACTTTATTTTTGAAAAGAAAAAAACCTGCATTCAATGATTTTTAAAAATTTGCTTGCCGCAACTTTGTAATACCACCTGAAGGGGAAGTACTCTTAATACTGTAGATAGAAAATTTTACTCAAAGAAAACTTTCTTTTGTTTTTGAAAAGAAAGATAACTGCATTCAAAGATTTTTAAAAATTCGCTTGCCGCTCCCGGTAATCGAACCGACTAAAATCTGTAAAAGTTGCACCTTGTACTTTTATTGCATCGATCGTTAGGGACAAACATAAGGATAAAATCTCTCCAACAAAGTTCATAAATTAAATGAAAGGAAAACAATGAAAAAAAGTGCTTTAACTTGACCCATTGAATCAATAATAATTTAGGATTTCCTTTTTTTCCCTTTCATTTAATTTATAAAGTTTGTAAGAGAGATTTCATCCTTATTATTGACCCTAACGATTGATGCAATAAAAGTACAGGGTGCAACTTTTACAGATTTTAGTCGGTTCGATTACCAGGTGCAGCAAGCGAATTTTTAAAAATCTTTGAATGCAGTTATCTTTCTTTTAAAAAATAAAGGAATGTTTTCTTTAAGTAAAATTTTCTATCTACAGTATTAAGAGTACTTCTCTTTCAGGTGGCATTACAAAATTCCACCCTGTATAATGCATAACGTAAGTTAAGAATGGTACCTCCAATTTATCCAAATTATGTAGGTAATACGGGTTAGTGAAGCCTTATGGTGTTTTCAAGTTAGGAGTAAACGGGTCCTTTAGGCCAGTACGATCTATCGTCAACTACCAAATGATCATGACTCTAAAAATAAATAAAATATGCTCCTTGGTATATGAAGTTATTGATGAAACGATAGTTGTTCTTCCCCCCAAAATTCCGATTCATACCGTTTCATCTAAAATTGTACTTTACTCGAACAAAAAAATAAAATACACGGCATTCTTACGTTTACTAAAATTACGCTTTACCTTTCTAAAGAACCCTGTCACGGGCTAATTCAGCAAATTGCCGTCCTCCTCTAAGCATTTTCTTTAGCCAAAGAGCGCCAAAAATTCCGATCTTTTATAGCAGCTCAGTATTTTTACCGTGAATTCGATGCCTTATTATGGCATCCTATCCACATACTGACCGTACAAAAAGGTTTATCCGCTTTAATAAATAGTTGCAAAGAACTCAAATTCAATCTCTTTTTTGCGTCCTGCGGCCGTGTGTGGGACTCAAGACTAAAGCGTCCACTACCCACTAAACTCCCCCAGTTTTCCCTTCACACCCGATTGGGACGAGCCGGCCTTGTGGCTATTTACCAGCCCAATTCAATTTCAATCTGGATTTTCTATTTTTATAAAAATAAAATTACATTGATACAACTACAAAGTTGAATGGGCGTACATGGTTTCATTAAGTTCAAGATTTTAAGGTAGAAAGACAATATAGCTTACTTAGGACTTAATGTTTCCTCTGAGGGATAGTAATATCACCGTCATAGTCCTTCCTTATGAGCAAAACTTAGCTATGTTAGTTTCTGTATTAAAACTTCTTCAATAAAGGGATAAGGGTACGCCCTCAAAAAATTATATCATTTTGTTGATCGCTCTGGTTGATTTTATTTATCAAAAGTGAATGGGCATTATAATTTATAACTTTAAATCTCTCAAATATCACATTACTAGAATAGGCTATAATTGAAAGACAGCAATGTAGTACTTGCGCGTGACCAATAGTGAGCGCGAATCTCCCGAACGCCCGCGCGCGCTATTGGTAAGAGGTCCTTGACCAATAGCGCGCAGGCATGTGAAAATTCGTGTTCTGCGCAATTCACACCCGATAGTCAACAAGTTTGTCGGGGCCTATACTCTTTCGTATCTTTTGTGGAGAAGTGGTGCTTCCCCGGTCGGCTTTTTCGACTGACAGACAGAAACTGTCAGGAGCATGGCTTTAAATGACAATGTAAAACTTGCTAAGAACAATGGGCCCAAAAAATTAAGTTAATGTGCAGAGATGAGATGTATTGTGAAAGACCACACACACACCATCAACTTTTATTATGATGACACATAATCGGTCCCAGGACACAGAATAGATACTACCCAGGAGGAAAAAGTTATCGTCCATAATAATTTATTATTTTTATATGAACATTAATAAGTAATTAACATATAAATTTTTTTTTCACTAGGACCAATTTTGTCGACGCTATAATAAAAGTTAAAGGTGTTTATTAGATCTACTTCGTAGGCTATGTCCCAAATCTGTACAACATTTTTTTTTTTGGCCCATCCTTTTGCATTGTCCTTTGTATTAATATTATCACTTACTGTAATATGTGTTTGTTGGCAGACTCCTCTACCGCATAATAGTTTTCTTGCAGACCTTTGGAAGTTCCGCGTCATGAAGCAGTATACAATTGGGTTTATCGCTGAGTTTGCGTGACCTGCGAACAATAGTTTAAGTGAATTAAAAAAAAACAATTTATTAATACAAAATTAAAGTTGTTGAACTACTTTGGATAAAGAGTAACCCATAGCACAAGCTAATGTTTAGTTTGGGGCTAGATGGCGCTGTGTGAATAATGTCCAGAGATATTTATATTATTATTATATTATTATTGTATTTCAGTTTAATTATATCCTTATAACAAAAAAGTTGCTATGCGACGTGAAAGAAAGACAAGCAAAAAACCTTCTTCATTTGTTATGCCATTAACTGGGAACTGAGGATAATTTCGGGATAAACAGTAACTGTAGCTTTTTCCTATTTCAAAGTCTAGTCTACTTTTGCACCAAATTTCAACAAAATTGGTAAAACGGTTTAGACATGAAACCGTTACAGCCAGAAGACATACAGAGCTACTTACAATATTAGGAGTCACCATAATTATTGTTGATTTGTAGCCCGACCAATAAAATAAAAAACCTCACCATATTGTTACCTGAATAAAGAAATATATTATTATTATTATTGCGGAAAAATATTGGAACTAATTTCTTCAAGTGGCAACAATCAAATAAAAAACAATAAGATGTCATTCATTATTATTCTGTCAAAGTGTGATGTCAATCGTCAACGTGCCTGGTTACTATTGGATATTGTGAGTTATTTGTGAGTATAACCATAGCAACCAAGTGTTGCTATAACCATAGCTAGTAAGTAAGTAAGTAATGTGGCGTATCCAGAGCACGTTTTTTATTTTCCTGGTCAGGCTATACAAGCACTGAAGGTATTGTAGTTTACAAGTGTCATTAAATTGACAACCGTCAGACACTTAGACCGTGGACTTGCCAAAGGAATCTTTGGCGAGAAAGGGCCTCTTGATAAATGATGTCTATTATTTGTTATTGTTGTGTCTACAGGGAATGTACTCTTAGACAAATTTAGCAAACTCAGAATCATAGGCTTGAAAGTTGAAACTTCTAGTGTATATTTTTTGTATTTATAATGTATATTTCTTTGAAGCAAATTGTTTTATTTAAAGAGATCATGATTTCAGCTTAGTTAAGTATTTATACCAGGGATAACTCTCACAGAAAACTAGTGCCAGTAGAATTGGGAAAAAACCTTTTTGTAAAAAAAAAAATTGAAAAAAAAATACACCAAAACGTTAAAAAAGTCTTCTGTATTTTTTGACGTGCAAGTGGTAACTTTTATAGTATTTTTTTGTTGGAAGTAGCTTTTTATATTATTTCTTGAGTCTTAGTGACGTAAATGGGTAAATTATGATACATTACTTTCACATCAATCAGTATTTGATGATAACATCATGAATGAGTCAAAAAATTACACTCTATTAGGGAAAACTCAAAACTTCTATTCCAATTTTGTTTGCCCTTCAAACAGTATGATATTCTTGACATGTAGATGCTTACTTCAAAGAAGAACATCCCGGAAATTAGATGTATGTCAGTAAAAAATAATAAACATCCAAAATAATATTTCTAGTAAGTTGGCAATTTATATTCGCGTCGTGTGTCCTCGTCCGTATTATTTTGAAATGACGCGCCCGTTGTTTTTTAATTATAATAAGAGTTCAGAAAATTAAAACTTGAGTTTTTTAAATCTTAGAACTGGAAATACCAGGTGGTAGGTTCCTGTACTGGGCCGTCTAGGTGGGTACCACCGCAGTGCCAGATATTTTCCCGTGAAATAGAAGTGCGTCAAGCATTTCTGTGTTTCGGGGAAAGGGCACTGAAGCTAGCGAAATTACTGGGTATATGAGACCTAATAACTGTCGTCTCTTAAGGCGGGCAACGCGCCTGAGACCCCAAGGGGGTCCCGGGTGCTTATGGGCGGCGGTGATCACTTATCATCAGGTGACCCACTTGCTCGTTTACCCCCCTATAATATAAATAAAAAAAAAAAAAGTTTCAGCGGTTCACTTAATACATGAGTTTTACATGTCGAGATAAATGTGAAGTCTGTAATACTGTAGGTACTACCTATTTAATAATCTGTGGTACTACTCTTAATTTTCCATAATTTTCTCTGTAGCTTTGCGAATCATCGGACTGAAGTTTAGACGTTAATGTATCTCATCATATTTTATTAGGTTTTGACGTGTAATCAACGTTATAATATTACAGACATAATAGTTATTTATGTGGCTGTTGCATAATGAGGGTCATTAAAATACGAATGTGGTTTTATGAAACGAACGAAGTAAGTTTCATAAAAGGATCACATGAGTATTTTAATGCCTAATTATGTACAGTCACATACATAACTTTATCTTCATTCATACGATAATATGTCTATTTTATAGTCAGGATCGATGAGCAAAGTTAGTACTTAGTACAAAATCATGTCATAATTTGTAGGTCAATTTGAATAAAACATTTTAGTATCGGTTACCGATATTAAAATGTAAACATTAAGATGCAGCCACAGGTACTCATATCTAAATATAGGGCGTTTGCTCATCGATCCTGACTATAAAACGTTCGAAATTTGAACGTAATTAAGGTATTGGTTACCGATAATAAAATGTAAACATTAAGATGCAGCCACAGATACTCATATCTAAATGTAGGGCGTTTGCTCATCGATCCTGACTATAAAATAGACATATTAGGGTATGGATGTAGATAAATATAATTTAAACCTCGAAGTGACTCGTAGGTATATCAATAGGTTGTTTTTGCAATACATTTAAATACTATTGGTGACAATTGACCAATCATTGAAACAATCTTTATTACGTAATGTGACCCATCTTTCACACTACTCATCAGTAAAACATGTCAATGTATGCCAGTTTTAAGCTCGCACAGTTTCCGAAAAAAATAATATGGTCGTAACATAAAACAGTTTTCAAAGAATCTTGGCCATTATGTCAATACTTAAAAAAGATAATAATATGACTGCCTCTTCACCCGTGACTTTACTGATCCACACACACATTTTTCATCTCCTACTTATTTTACTTTGTTAATTCAGAATTACCAAGAATCAATCAATATAAACACATTTTGCGATTCAAAATACATAAACCAAATTATGGTATTCTCTTTGGATTTAACATTGCAGGGTTTCAACTCTATGTGAATCGGAAGCTACAACGCTGAAACTTATAAACTCAATTAATTCAAGGCTAAAAGCTTCAACATAACAAACATAAATTGTGTTTGCATCTGAGATTTGCATTTAAAATAACATTATTTGATATACGCAATCAGAACTTTTTAGAGTTACTGTATACAATAATTACTCTTGGATGTTATTCGTATACCCAGTAAATACGAGAGTTTACAAACATTGAAAGATTTATGCAAGTGTGTCTATAATAATATTATAAAGAGGGAAGATTTGATTGTTTATTTGTTTGTTTTGAAACTACTGAACCAATTTGAAAAATTCTTTCACTGTTAGAAAGCTACACTATCCCCGGGTGACATGAGGTACTTTTTATCCAGGAAATGTGGTGGGACGCGGGAGGGATATTTGAAACCGCGGAGGCGGCTACTAGTCAGTAAATAAAACATTTCAAAAATATGAGAATACGTTTTCTGATTATTTTTTTCCTCAGCATGATCTAGTTTTTATATTTGTTATCCATTTTGATACCACTGCTGAGCAGAAGCCCCCTTTTGTCCATCACATCTCTCTACATTGTGTCAGCTACTGACGTCATCCCGTCATCTCCGCCTTTGCCTGCTACGTTTTCTTCAGTGTCCGTCACGTTTGTACGTAACGGACAGGCAGTGGCTATTAGTAGCCGTAGCCACTTAGTAGCAAACTATTAACCCTTAACCACCTAGCACCTATTTTTGTCTTTTAACCACCTACGTGCGGTGTTAGAGACCTCAACGATATTTCAAATTCAAATATTTCAATGTGTGAGTGACGTGAGCTAAAGTGCGTTTGTGAAACACTACTTTCACATATCATTAAACATGATGCTATTTTAGTAGGTACTCAAAAGGCAAAAGAAACATTCAGAAATTCAGACCTTAAAGCCGCTATTATTTTCGGGCGTATTGCAAAAAATATTGCAAAAAATATTTATCTAGGAAATGTAACATTTGAAAACATTTCATAACAATAATAATAATAAATAATAATAATTTTTTATTTCAAATAACTTATAGATCCATAAAGTGTTAGTACAGACTTATTCTATGTTGGTAGTTAAAAATTGGTAGGCATTTAAATAAGTAACAATAAGAATACACTACGCTCGAGAAAAGAAGGCACAGTTATTCCTATGCCAGCATCACCCCACGCAGTGCTTTAAAAACAATACATAAACACAAAAGAAAGATAGTTACTACAAAAAATGCTTTTCATATTCCATCTGAGTCACAACCACAGGATTCATTTATACAAATGATTGGTACAAATAAATAGACCATTATAGTACCTAACCATTATAGTGAGTAACAAACTGCTCATTTAACGGTCATCAAATATGAGTTAATGCTGGAACTGTATTCACTGTAATGTCCATACTAATTAACACTAATTGCACCGACAACGTTGAGTGAATTTCAACGTCCAAACATTGGCAATTGGTTGTTTCAACGGCCAAACATTGGTAATGGGTTGCATTTGAATAGAGTGGTTATACTTATCATACGTATACTATCGGTTTCGGTACGGATTATAATACATATATTGTCTTCTATATATATCTCACTCTGAGTGTTTTCCCATAGTCTAATTAAAAATGATTCGATCTTGATGAAAGGAATGACATTTCCTTGGCCTTTGTCAAGATATTATGTACATAATAACTTGTGATCAGGTAAATAGAGTTATTTTGTAAAAAATCTCCGAAAAAAAAAGAAGCGGTAGGAATTTCATTTGTTCTCTCTAACGATAAATTATTATATTAATGACGAACAATTAATCACAGTTGACCCGTTCATATACATAATTTGACGTCAACCATGATATCCTGCCTGGTGCTTTGATATTTCTTGTCCCTTCCAGTTTAGGTAGTTAGATTAATCAACGTCACCTCTTATCAGTAAACTAGTTCAGTTTGTAACTAAGTAGGATTTTGTGGTTTCTGGAGAAATCGATGGCCCCCAAGAATAAACGAGCAAGTGATCTTTGACAACAGAAAGATTTGCTTTAAAACGCACAAAGGGTTTATAGGTTCTAATATCACACAAACTATGTTTTATGTTTTTTTTAAAGAAGCAGGTCTTTATTTCTTTAGTATTTTACAATTTTGAATGTGCCAATTTGTGGCGCGAAAAATGAAAACCATAAAAATGTTCTTACCAGTGACGTTTATGTACAATCGATATAATGTAGCTAGTTAAACAATTACCAAAGGGCTGAATTATACATACCCAGAAAGTCTTTTTGAAGTTCAAGCTTACTTTAAATTAACTTTAGCTGCGGTATCCCAAACATAATCCCTTTGACGCGTTAACAAAGTTGTTTCAAGTTCCCAAGAGACTTTGTTACTAACTCGCTGCAGCAGTAGACTATATTACCTAATCAAGTTTTTAAAAAGGGGAAAAGGTTTATTACCTTTTAGAAAAAGTTTTGGAAATTTTTATCTAAGTCTGGCAAAAGCGGTGCCCAGGTAAAAGTATAGCACAACATTACACATGGTTCTGGTCCCAAAGCGATTATTATAATGATGATAATAATGAATGATCAGAAATATCGTTTAAAAATATCATTGGACTAAATACTTTTTCTTACTGTTACCTACGAGCTTGGCTAACAGAACTTGTCATCATTTCTCCAAAGTAAATTCGTATACACTTTACGACCATCTGTTGCTATTACTGCCTCAGTCCCAACAACGTTGTTCGTTGATAATACTGATCCTAAGACGGGCGTAAATTCTCACTGAGCTCACTCCGCACAAGTCTTGATACGCCTCGTATTTGTTACTTGTATTTTATTCCACCATAGACGTAATATAACAAGCAGAATCCGTTTACGTTCGTACCTACAACGGGAATAAGGAACCCCTAATAGCATCCAATTTAAAGCGAAAGAGACGATTCTTTTGAACTATGAGCTAATACTTTTTGTCCAAAAATACCCACCATTTTGTTTTGATGACAAAATGGTGGCAGTTAAAATTTAAATGTCGTGCAAGAGCTTTTGGATTTAATACACGGGGACTGTTGGTTCGAATCCCGCCTTCAGTCTGGTTGGTGGTAGATTTTTTTCATATCCCAATCCAATGTCTTCCCCATTGTCCATCCAATCCCCCAATGGGGGGATATTTAAAAAAGAATATGTATTATGTAACATAAAGTTTTGGAACAACTTTGAGACGTGCGTTTCCCCATGTACCCTATTTACCGTAATTACTCCTGATAAATTAATTCTCGTTCTGTCTAATGAAATACGTTAGTCAGAGGTACAAGTTAGTTTTCCGCTGAGAAAGTAATAATACATATTATTAATATAAATGTGAAAGTAACTAGTAGATATAATGAGCGTTCGTGTTCTTTTTTTATGTGCAATATAGAACACTATATTCAATTGTGTGTATTATGTGACTAATAAATTAAATGTTATGTTACGTAATCTACTTGTCTGTTACGTTTTCAAGCCTAAACCACATAACAGATATTGAAGAAATCTTGCAGAAGCATAGACTAAGCCTTAGGAAATGACAGTTTTTATATCTTGCTAATAAGCTTAGTTTCCATGGGATATAAGAAAAGAACTGTTTTTGTTTATCCTTCTTTTACTTCTTATTTTTTGTCCTGGAAAATATCTCACGCTTGGTAATGTTATATAGTCCACATGGATAGAACCGCTGGAGGAAGGTTTGTATGAGTATAAATATTATTATATCCTTAGACATAGATTGTTTTGATTAAATCAGAACAAATATCAAGCAGTGTAGTTTACTTCTAATGTATATTTAGGTATGCATACCTAAATATACATATATTACGCTCTAATGGAATTCACAATTTCTACCTACTCCTAAATAAACGTTATACCGTTAGTTTTAGGGTAAGTACATATCTTCCCTTTCAAGAGCGTGGGAGTTCCTCACTCTTCGCCACTGACGCAGGCTGATGGTACAAAATGTTTTCCCCGGGATTAAAAAAGGGCAAGTACATAAATTATAACGATTTCTGGTGTAATACCGATTATTACTTTAAAAGGAGGGCATCAGAAGACCTGAATGCAATTCCTGGGGCGGATTGAAAGTTTGAGATTAGGCTTTTTTGTATTGAAAATTACAAATCCAGATTTTGGCAAATCCATATATGGTACCATATATGGATTTGCGACAATATGGTAAAGTTCTCTTGAAATTGACAACATTCAAATTGAGTGTAGCACAACTTAAGAATTGACACTATAACTATGTAAATATTGACTCACAAACAACAAACAATCGACAACGCTTATTTTGTACGTTGTGGGCTAAATTTTCTGTCAGTGGTGCGGGCCTAACCTCAATAGAAAAAAAAGACTTCAGGCAATTATGGTTTCACACATTCATTATTTTTTATTATCAGTCTGTGTAAAGCGCCTAGTTGCGCAATCAAAAGTTTACAAATAACCTTTCAGTTATAAATTATGGATAATTAAATACACTTGAAATCAAAGACTCGAAGATTAGATGAGTCTACAGTCTGGCAGCACACTGAGCGACGCTTCCTGGTGAAGTGTCTCAATGGAATAGGCCGCGGTGGCCGCTTACCATCAGGTTGGCTGCGTGTCTGTCTGCCAACTGACTTAGTATAAAAAAATTAAAATATCTACGACTTACCAACAAATAATGCATAAGGAAGATACATGCTAAGGTCCTTCGCATTGACGGCATTGATGTCCAATAGGAGCTGCATGATGTTGTACGGCATCCAGCAGAGAGCGAAGAGTACTGCTAGAAGGAGAAGCATCCACGCTACTCTCTTCCTCTCCTTCATCAGCCGGAGACCCTGCTGGCAATGTTTTTTTATTATTAGCGCTTATATTTTACTCTTATAAAGTGCAACGATACTAGCGGCACACTATAATGACCGTTTTGACATATTACAATAGGTACATGGTTTTATAATGTTTTCGCATTGTCTATATTAATTATCTGCTGTGCAGCAGTTTATGTGCTCTTTTTAAGTTAGAGCCGTTTTTAAACCGTTGTTTTGGGCTTTATTATACTGTAAAACCATGTATTGTATTAAGTCAAAACGGCCATCACAGCGTGCCGCTAGTATAGAAGAAAACACGCCCTCCATCGATTTAGTTGTTGTTTGTCAAGAGTGGTTCAAACACCACAATTTTTCTTCGTTGGAGGAGAAAGCTTATACGCACCATAATCGCAGGCTAGCGAGACCAATGGTCGAGTGTGGAACTCAGAACTGCTCGTCCACTACCCGCTAAACTCCCCACTTCGTTCATGTTACTTGTTATTTGTTTATAGTGTAGTAAATAGACTCTGTACCCAATAAAACTAGCTTCATAAAACTTATACATTGAAAACTAACGAGAATTCTGTCAGACATTATATTCGTATCATAGTAGTAACTTTCAATATGATAATCGACATCTCAATAAACTACTCGTTCATAGAAGATATCGACGGTTAAAAGGAAATAGGGCATAAGCGACATTTTGGTCAAAAATGAGTTATATATGCCATTGGACTTAAAATTTTCTGCTCTTTCGAATGCGCTTACTCCCATGGCTCTACGATGACTTTTTTGGCGTTTATGCCCAAGCAAAAAAATACATTTTCATGGTGTTATTTTTGCTAACCGACGAAAATTCTGGTCATTTTTGCTATAAAGGTGATTGTACCCCTACAAAAATGATTTAATTTGGGTTTGTTGTCGGTAATACCTTTTTACTTCACAAGGGTGCCAAGAAGCTATGGCGCTTGTGCCCTATATACACACTGCGTACTTATATTACTCTGGCGGTTATCCCCTATTTCCATTCAGTTCTTAATGACAGCCAAGTCGGTTATGCCCTATTACCTAAATTGATTTTTAAATGACACTGGTGGTTATACCTTACTTCCGTTTACTAATATAAAAACGATTGTCGCTAATTCCATATTACTTAAATTAGATTTGGTATCATGGTGTCGATTATAACATATTTCCACGTTCTACAATCATACGTATACGTCGCTTATACCGCAATACCAAATAAGGATTTAATAACAAGTCGGGGCTTATGCTATTGGATACCACAAAAACCAGTTTTAAACGCGTCGCTTGTCCCCCCGCAACACTCAACCGCGCGCTGTGACAGCGTGAACAAGCGTGACTCGTGCGCTCCTATATTTAATAATATCGGGACCCACAGGATTGGTATGCGGTCTACGATGGAGCGCGCTTGCTTAGAAAAAGCCCGTTAATTCTGGCCTTGAAGAGTCCCAAGTAGTAATGTGTAGGAAAGATAGATCCCGGCAGAGAATCCCACTCCCGCGCACTCTGTATCAAGAAAGATGAAGCAAATCGCTTAGTTTAGTAGTTCGATGATGGAACGGAGCTGGTCGAACCAAATCGTGCAGCTGAGCAGCACGAGTGTGATATCACCGTATTTTACAGACTCCACTTGGAGAGTACCAATGTGGAGTCTGTAAAATATGGAGAGGCAAGCAATCTTCTTACGATGATCGAGGCTCTTCAAGCTCTCGACCAAAGTATCGCCACTGATAAGCCTCTTCGCACGCCGCTCAATAGAGTCCAAAGCAGCCAGCTGGTATCGAGCAGAACCATCCCAAAGATGGCAGCAATATTCCATGCAGGGACGAACTTAAGCTCTTTAGAGGTTTAGGAGCTGTTCCGCAGTGAATTAGCGCCTGTCTCTGGAAAGGATTCCGAGCTTTTTATAGGAAGATGCTGCTACAGACTCTATGTAGCTCCCAAACTTTAGGCTGGAAGATAATTCCATACCAAATATCAGAGAGAGTCGGTCAGATCGAGGGACAGATACGCCACGAAAAGAGGGAGCCATCTCAAATGCGCTTTTTTTGGTGGAAAAAAGACACGCCTGCGTTTTGGTGGGGTTCAAACTGATCAAATTGGCATCTCCCCAGTCTGAGACAACTTGGAGAGACTGATTCAACTTGTTCACCATGTCTGATCTTAAGGCCTGAGTTTCACCGCTACCTGTATGTACATAAGACAAGAATCTCTCGACTACCGCCCTATCGTCAGCATACCCCTGAATTCCGGGAGTAGCCAAAATATCATTAATGTGCAGCAGAAAGAGTGTAGCCGAGAGTACAGATCCCTGAGGGACGCCAGCATTTATTTTTCGCGAGCCGGAGGAGAACCCATCAACAACTACTCTGATGCGACGTCCAGTCAAAAAATCTTTTATCCAAGCACAAACTGCAGCGGGGATCCCAAAGGAGGGAAGCTTGCCAATAAGGGCATCGTGGCAGACCTTGTCAAAGACCAAGTCCAAGGACACAGCAATGGCCTTACCATGGTTTTCAATAGCCTCACTCCATAAATGCGTTGCGTATATAAGAAGGTCCCCAGTGGACCTACCTCTTCGAAGCCTGAATTGTGAATCACTGAGGAGATCGTTACCTTCTAAATACGCAAGCAAGCGGTTATTGATTGTACGCTCCATTACCTTACAGAGAATGGAGTTTATGGCTATTGGTCAGTAATTTGAGGGACAGCTGTACGGCTGCCTTTTTTTAACAAAGGCTGCACGTTAGCAAGTTTCCAGGATTTCAGAACTGATCCCACAGGTTGTGATAATACAAAAATGTCTTTGAAAGATATTATTTTTATTAGCTTTTTAAATACAATAAGTGAACGGAAAAACCAAACCGTTTGGTCGGATGATGTAGTCAGGTTCGTCGGTGTCAACTGGATGAATCTTGCACAAGACCGGAATGCTTGGCGTGACAAAGAGGAGGCCTATACTCAACAGTGGATGTATACGGGCTAATTAGATAGATAGATAGAAGAGAATGTTACCAAAATAATTCATTTAATGTTAAAACTAATCTCTGCAAGCCTGTAATTTAAAAAAGACTAGATTAAGTACTTACTAAGTTTTAAGATATTCTGAAGAAAAAATAAATCTTCATCACTTTTTTAAACATTAAAACTGTATTTGTAATTTGTAAAGACTGTTTAATTTATTTAAATTCTTCCTCATCCTTTATATTTTGTACTCATTGCAGGATATCGATATATAAACGAAGATTAGTGTATTTTAAATAATAAAAGCTCGAAATGCTCGAAAAAACCGGCCTACCCGGGTTTTGATTACTCTAACCATAAACCCGGGTTTTCAAAATTGAACCGAGTTTCGATGCCTTAATACATAGTAAGGAGAAAACAATGTTTTTTTATAGTCCTTTGTGGGAACAAAAGACCTATTTTAGCTAAAACACTGTTTTGTCTCTTTCTTTCATAACGCTGTCAACATTTGACAGAAAGTGTAAACATTTAAAAAAGTAATAAACATTATACAAAAATAAAGATAGCTTCGCAACTTAAAATTAAAAGGCACCTTTAAACAAAACATGGTATCTTTGTAAAACAACAACGTTTCAGGAAACATGCGATTCGTGTTTATAATAGTAAGGGGGTTAATTTTGATTTTCTTGATTAAAAAGTAGTAGGTAACAAAAACTCCTTTTTTATTTCAATAAAAATCGTACTATCTGCTCGTTAGTAAATACATATGAAATGACGAGCTATTATCTTTTAAATCTACCATTTAGTGTGAAATTATAGCAGGGTATACTGTAATAGGCCTCTTATTAAGATAGATCCTTAGTATGTTTCTGTGAAATTTTACTCCCAAGCAATTTCACCCTACTTTAATAGAAGTTAGAGACTCAATTACGGTGTCGTGTAATATCTGTTTTAGATATTTTCATGAAGGATTGTGTTGGTTGCGCTACTTCATTAGCGACATTGTGTGTAACTTATGTCTTATATCCTGGTATTGTTTTGAATGCCGACTGTTTCTTGTGCCCTATTATCTTTTATACAACCACTATGAAAAGTACCTTATCCTTCTTTTCCTATAATATTGATTGAACGGTCAAGTTGCTTATACCCTTTTACCTTGTGAAATGATAAGTTGGAATGTCGCATATGCTTCTTATCCTTTATTATTTGATTTTGTCATTTGTATCTTATGCCATATTTCCTCACTCAAAAATTAAAAGCTATGGTCAGCTGTGGTTATAAGCGACAAAAACTACTTTACCTAAATAACGTCAAATCACTAAAACTAAGAATACCAGTAACTGTACCATGTCTATCTGATTTTATATCTGTTTCACTTTTCACAATGTCTTAATAAATGACAAAAATACGTCAGTTTTTCTAAAATTTAAAACTTTGAACGGCTCTCCTGAACATTTCATCTTTTGTCGCTTATCCCCTATTTCCTTTTAACCGTCGATATGAAAACGTCGCTTAGAATATATCTCGTCTGAATTACTCCCTTTGATCCAATTAGGTGACGCGGTCTCGATACTATTGTAGTCGTATTAAGCGAAAAATATCGCAGGAATAAAATATTGTTACTTTTGCTGCGATACGGGTATTTTTGCTTGTCATTTTTTTTCAGTAGAGAAAAATCTACTGGTGCTATGATAAATCTGATTCGTAGAAAAGATAAATTGAAAACATAAATTGTTGAATGATAAAGCGACATTTGTGTGCGTAGGATCATCGCCAACATCGAACAAAGTTTTATTCTTCTTAAATTCTTTAAGTCTATCATCGCCATTTTAATAATGATTGCTAATAATGATTATACAAAACATGAATTTGACCGTGAGGTTTAATATTATCATTGCCACGTTAACTTTTTCAGCTTCATTTAAGTATTTGTGCAAATGCTAATAAGAATTGTTCTCACTGTGAATTTGGATATTCCAGTACTAAATTAACAAAGAAAAATAGACGCAACAGCTGCGTCGGAATTTCTAGCTGGGAATGCATGTCAGTTTTCGCTA